>OZ007494.1:4922500-6383750 GCA_963931815.1 Caenorhabditis plicata
CAGAATAATTTAACAGTCAACTATAACTGATTAAATTAGCTGATTATAAACGTTCTGAACAAAACCCGAATAAACACGAAGATGCAACCAAGCCTGTATAAAAACGTATATCTGGTTAAATTAAAATACAGTAAGCTTTCGTAAGATATTCATGTACATAACATATCATAGATTTCTTCACGATTCCGATATATATATATATATATATATATAATAAATATAAAAGAATAATCGAGATTCCTCTACTAGTTGATCTCATGCAATGCATTAACCATCAAATGTCGCACACAAACAAATGTGTATATTAATAAATGAATGTAAACTGATGGTATTCGTTCTTCCGAGAACATATACTAAAATTGGAACAATACAGAGAAGATTAGCATGGCCCCTGCGCAAGGATGACACGCAAATTCGTGAAGCGTTCCAAATTTTTTTACTAATTTGGCGTGAGAGGTCCTTGGTATTTATGTAATTTTAACGCCGAAAACATTTAATTTCTTGGAAATTTTTTTCATAGGATATGTGACTAAATAATGTTGGCCTAATCAATTTTAATAAGCTGATGATGGATAGTATTGAAATTTATTTTTGTATATGTTACAAGATAATTTTAATCGTCAGATTTACAAAACATTCTAGCATGTTTTTCACTATTTCACGTAAAGACACCCAGCTGTTTATAACCTATTTAGGGTAGTATTACCTTAAACACGCCGAATAAAAACGACGGCTTTGCAGAACATAGAAGAATTTTTTAAATTTCCACTTTAAATTTTTATTAGCAAAATCTAAGAATATGAAAGGTTTGATTTGATCATTTTTGAATTATTTTCAATGGTCTCATAGATGAAATGAAACAAATATTCAATTTATGTTAATAACTTCTCTGTTTTTCATTATATTTCTTCAAAATTTCTAGATCAAATCAGATTTATTACTTTCATTTTTTATGAAAAGAAAATTGGAATTGTCAATTTCTAAGATTTTGATAATACAAACTTTAATAAGGAAATAATCATTCTATTAAAGGAAGACCGATCAAATTAACCTGAACTTTTCTGTATATTATAAGGATAGCGTGTATCGAATCATGATATTCATTTCCAACAACAAAGTCTTCAAATTCCCATTCCCCCATACTGACGGATCTGCTATAAATCATTAACCACCAAATGTCGCACACAAACTAATATGTATATTAATAAATTAATGTAAAATAGTGGTATTCGTTCTTCCGAGAACATATACTAAAATTGGAACAATACAGAGAAGATTAGCATGGCCCCTGCGCAAGGATGACACGCAAATTCGTGAAGCGTTCCAAATTTTTTGACTAATTTAGCGTTTTTTTTTTTCAAATTTTATTAAAATGTAGATGAGATTAATTGATATCTTTTTGTCGTCGTATAATGTTACGAGGAATGCTAATAATCGATTTAACTAAAAAATGACTAAATAATACTATCAAAGTTGTAAAAACTCATTTAAAAATCACAATACCGTAAAACTTTCCAATTTTTTTTATTACGCAAGTGCAAAAGTAATAACACTTTATGAGTTAAAATGGTCAAGAACTCCTGAAAATTCTTCCGAAAATTACGCATTAAATTAGATTAAATTTAGTAGGTAGCGTGTTAGTCAACTTAAAATATGGAATACATACTGACTGTAAAACATTTTACATTATTTTTTAATATGTAAAAGAGAGAAAAACTAACAACTAAAACTACTTAATTTGAGATCAACTTCTAAACGCGATAAGCATTAATCAGTAATATTGAACTGATACATTATATAATCTGAAACAAGTCAATGCTATCTGTTAGCGAAATTTTTTGCGTCGTTGACAAATCTTATGATGAAGAAGTAAATTTTAGCTTCTAGAAAGGGAACAGCTTTATCACAACCTAGAATATCACCTTACCTTAGCAGCGATACAGTCGCTGATCAAAAAATTTTATAAAATTATAAAATATAAAACAAAAACATTCTTAGAGTGCCCCATATCGATGTTCTTTGATTTTTCTACTCATAACCCACCTGTTGTTTCGATTCCAACAAATTATGCAATTCCATTTCAAATTCTCCTTTTAATTCTGTCCCATTTCTATCTACGAATAATACCCCAGCCGCTTCAGTCGACTGCTGCTCATTCCTTTTAAATTCTATCCTAAAACACCGATATTCCCTTTGTTATTCTTTCTTCGCATACTTGACATTCTTAAAAGAATTCTTCGATACGTTTATTAGCGGCAGAGAACATTCAGCAATTTCTCCAATCAAACAAGCCACATTTACTTCGTTCTCCAATTCGATACCACCTTTGACTCCGGACACACTAAAGCTAATAAACATATTTCTTTTCACAAATTCGCTCTCACGTGAGCATCTCCACTCCAAGTATCAACGAGGGATCCACGTTCTTATTAATCGACTTCTCATCAAATTCCAGCTCACCAAAAACTTTGCTTGAGTCGTCACCAAGTTCAAGAACAATCTTTGAAACCATTATCAACTGATTTTGTCGCACCTTGCGCAGATCCATAGTTATCACTTTCTTTAATGGCTTATCACTACTGATTTCCGACGATCCTAGTCGGATTGTATTCAAACCCTCGCCCTCCGTTTCTTTAATTGAGTTTTTCGCTGCGCAAGTTATTACTATATCACTAATTCGAAGCGAATTCGATAGCGTTGATGTAATTTCTAGCCTCAATGCAACTTTAGAATTTACTTCAACGTTGGGCTGTTCAAGGAACGAGGCGATCACATTGAATGGAGAGTCGATCCGACTCATTTGAATTGTAAAGAATCTTCGTTCAGTTAACATCTTCTCCCATATTTGATTGTAGGAAGTTATCTGAAAATACGGTATATATGATAGTTGAAATAGATCAAATATATCTATTAATTCAATTTGATGAATTTTATTTTCGTCGTCCATATATTACCTTTATTCCAAAATACACCAATCTTTTTTTACTTACCCATTTTCATGTTTCACTATTGTAATTTTATTAAAACCTTTACTACTATAATTGCAAAGTTCTCCATCTAATCCCAAATGTTATTATTATGATTAAATTATTATTTTTTACTCATTTTTGCATATCTAATATACTTTTCCATATTGATTTATCTATATTATTTTGTATATTTCAGGTATTTAAAGATTTAAAATTTGCGAATTACTATTTCATTCATTATTGGAATTTGGAAAATAAGCAATTGATTCTCATTTAATCACAATCATCCATTTAATTATTAATTATAAATAAGTTTTCGCTAGGCTACTATAAGCTCGTCCTAAGAGAAATTGCTAATTTATAATTCTTAAGTTCCTCTTCATGGTTCTACCTCCACGTAGTGAAAGGTAGCTGCTCCTTATTCTAACTCCATCAGACCGGGCGTCAAGGAACAGACTAACAAAACCAAACCCCTCAAGCGCATGCAAAATCGGTCGATTGGTCCTCGACGGCCAGGTAAGCCAACCCAAGCAGTATCAGGGGACTCTACTATAACTCCAAAAAAGAAACCGAAGGATTCAGACCGGTAAATACCCCCATTGCCGCCAAGATCCTCGCGGAGGAGGGGGCCGGGTGTAACGGAAGAATTGGAATCCTCGAATGAAACCTTGGCAAGGAAGAGCCGTTCGGAATGGAAGGAGTTACTCCGTTTCTCCGCTGGGGAATGAGTCCAATGTAAGTAGTTTTTTCTTAAATATCATGGATGGGAAAACCCCCAACGAATTCTCAGACCAGGTTTTTTCAGAAAAAAACTATCCTCACTCGTCCACCGGGAGTCCACCACCACCCCGCATTTTAAAACCCGCGGTCTCTCCCATAACTGTTAAATATGGCTATCGATCTAAAGAAAAACGATACATCTTCGACCTAAAATTTAATCTTATATCCTTTCTAAATGCTTATACTCTCTCCTAGAAGAATTTTTGCCTTAGCACTACGATAAAGAAACATTTCCAAAAAAATCTTGAAATCTAAATCTTATCTTAAAATGTTCATTTGTCTTTTAATAAAAAAATTTTAAAAAAACGAAAAACCTATTATGTTTCTTGTGTGGATAAATATCTAGATATTTAAAAAACCCCATGTAATTTTACTAATCTACAGGGATAGTATTACTCTTCCAAATAATTTGTTTTAAATTAAATTAGATCTGCTGTCCTTTTTGATAACTTTCTTAATCCTACCCAGCAAACTAATTATAATATTGGTTTGCAGAGAAATATAATTTAAATAACAACAGAGAAGTTAAATTCTAGTTTAGTCTGAATTTAACTTCCTATTAATGAAATTCTATAGGCCAAAGTTTTGGGTGTTTCTCATTTTTAAATTGAAAACAACAAGATATTTTGAGTAATAGTTAATCAAAATATCCAATTAAACTTTTTACAAATATAAATTCTAGTAAGTTATCGCACCGCCTCCGCGTAAGTAAAGTGATAAATTAGGAGTTCATTATTCAGGCTCATTTAAAGCAAAATACAATTTCTATTATAAATTATAATCGCATATATTTATTCCCTCTCTTTTAGTTTATTTAACCATAAATTAACTTCATCCAATAATATCACTATTTTCTTTTAATAAATTTTAATCAAGTATCCTTGTCGTTTTCAAGTAATTTACAACCTCATTTAATTTTTCAGAATTATTTCTTTTCCCATATATCAACCAACAAAATAGCGTACATGTTGTTCTGTGACATCATCATTCGGGAATGGCACACTCGGCAATTTTCCATCAATCAATTCTCGAAAACTTTGTTCGCAATTCGATTCAATCCCATATTCGTTGCTCATCAACTGAAGGCAACAGCACGCATAATCCTACAATGTTAAACATCAATGCCTTCCGCAAAGGCGACTTCTAACCTTGATATTCGCAATTGCATATGAAGCCCACGTAGACCTGTGCAGGATATCCTTCCGCATGATCATTGGAAGCTCCTTATCTCTCAACACCAGAGACCACAATTGGATTGCTTTTGCAATATCGTTGCTCAAATAGCAAGTGTTTGCCATCTAAGAATTAAATGATTCCATGTACCCAAGGTACAAACTACACAACCTCACACATCACATTTTTCTGCATCCGCGGACATCCAAACTTTTTGTACTGAGCCATGGCAGCAGTTAGAAGTGAGATAACACCATCGTGGTTAACCACTAACCGTTGCTGTAATTTTCGAACTTTTCATTCATCCTACCAACGATTAGGCTCACC
Source organism: Caenorhabditis plicata (assembly GCA_963931815.1). Classification (NCBI taxonomy): domain Eukaryota; kingdom Metazoa; phylum Nematoda; class Chromadorea; order Rhabditida; family Rhabditidae; genus Caenorhabditis; species Caenorhabditis plicata. The sequence goes on from OZ007494.1 coordinate 4,927,750, forward strand.
GTTATAGCATTAACTGCTGCTGCTTCCACGTCAGCTGTAGCAAGTCCATCCATGCCCACTCTCCAGGGCCTTTGTCCAATGAATATGGTGTCATTTGCCAAAGGATCTGGTGATGGGTAGGGCTCACTAATGCTAGATTCTTTAAATATAATATTATTGCAATATATTTCCTAAATTTTCCCCTACGCTGCTTTAGCGAGGATATCTCCGAATTGGCGACGGAATAAATATTAGCAGCTTGGTCCAAATATGTTCCAGGAAATAATGTCTCCATTGGTTGTAATCCATTCATCATCGCATTTTCAAATAATTGAGCAAAGTGCCAGCACTTCAATTCCAGATTCGAATGTTACATTTTAATCGAGATAACCTCTTTCGCTTTCCATAGGTGATGCTCAATGGAAGCCAACTGTGGAGTTGGGTAAATTCCAGGTGACCAAGAGAAAAACCTTGCTTGGTGCTTCCGCATTTGATTTATGGCTTCGAGAGCTGTGCTATGGAGAAAGTTGAGGTCACATACTTTATAATTGAGAAGGCCCGTTACACTGCGCCACTCAAAAATGTCGATGCTATCCCACTGATCAGCAGTTTCTTTGCAATTTTCATACGCCAAACGATAATTTCTTTATAATTATTAATTTAAAATTGTTCATGATCTGATTAAACCTTAATGCTGTATGAGTATCTTGTCTCAATTCGGAAATGAATGCAAGTTTAAAAAGTTGACGGACCACTAGAGATGGAGAATTGTTAGGAATATTACGGCTACGGATGCTCTAATTTATTTTAATTCCGTTTACATTAAAACTTCCTTAAATTACTTTTAACTTTTGGTGATAAAACCCTTGCGCAAGTTCATGGAAAGCTGACTCGAGTTTACTTACATATCCCTTAACAACATTTAATACAAAAACGTCTGAAATTATAAACAAACATTAATCTCGCCATTTGTGGGAAGTACAAACAATTGTTTTGAGTTTAAAGCACACACTTGACATAACTCATGTGCTCTTTCTGAATGAAAATCATCCGATATAGGATGAGTCCTAAACACTTTTTTCTCCATTTTTATATTGAATATAAAACCTTTCTTGAATCAAAACCACAGCGATTCGTGTTCCACTTCTAATACTAGAACGAATGCTAGCAATTTTACTTTCAGCTTCTTGTTTCTTCTCTTCCCAAGAGGGATGGTCCCAATCGAGGTCAATGAAGATAACGATTAGTGCAGGAATATGTTGTAGATATTTCAGCGGCCATTCTTTCCGTATTATACCTTTAGACCACATTTTAATAAAATTTCCCAAAACAATTTTTAACCCTTATAACGAACTTTCTTCGTTTCTTTTTTTGGAATTTCTAATTGTTCAATAACCCGTAATTGAAGCGGAGTTCTGTCAGTCCCTTTACTTCTATAGAAAACTTTCGCACAAACTATCTTTTTCAGAACTCTTACCGAAATGAATTGATTATAGTACTATGATGAACTTTATTGGTTGGATCAAGCCCAGTTAGAAAAACAAGTTGAAGTGGCCTACTAGTAATCCAGTCGCCAACTTCAATTGGATCCATCTACAACTAACACGAAATAAATCCAGTAAACGCATGGCTAAAATATTGTTAGATCATTCAGATTGGAACTGCTATTTATTGTGTCTTGTATGTATTAACATTAATAAATATTTTCAACAATTTATTGGAAAAATAAAAACAAAAACAAGGTCCGGCTTATTCACATGGAGCTTAGTCGAGCTGAAAAAAACACATAGAAACTATATCAAAATAAAGATGATTTACCTTCTTGAATCCGATGTCCTTGGCTTGCTCACGGAAGCATCTACGGCAGAGATCGAGGCCGTACTTGCGGATAAGACCATGGTGTCCAGCGCAGACGCGGCTAAAATTTAAAAGTATAATTAGTTCAATAGTCTATTTAACTGACGAGAATTTACTCCGAGAAAACCACGGTTTAAACGGGTTTCAAAATTCATGACTTAATTTTTCGGCAAAGCATTTATAAATTTAGGAAAAATGTTCGAATAAATTTGTAACGTTTAGAGCAATTAAAATCTACAAAAAAATTTTTTAATCTCGTCAAAAAAAATTTTTATTTGTTTGATAATTTTGAGCACAAACTATATTAAATGTAGTTCGAGCCTTCGAAACATCAACACTTTCTAGCAAGTTAAACTAAGCGAAAATTGATAAAAATCAAATCGCAATGGATACTTGCAATTATACTATATTGAAGAAAAACTTTGTAAAAAAAATTTACCATGAACGAGATCCTGGACCGTACTTGCGGGGGTGAGAGAACCACAAATTTTGGAATCCCATTGTCGAGCACACTGAAAATTTATATATAATTGTCAAAATTTAGACAATTTTAGGCAACGCACAAAATAGAAAAAAATTAGAATTTACGGGATTAAAAAATGTTGGTTTAATCACTTTTTAACCAAAACTATTTTTAAAAAATAAAAGAATTGCGATTAATTAAAATCAATCGATTTCGCGAAAAACTAAAACTATATAGACTATTTCAGCATATTGACGACGCATTGCAAAAATCTGCATGATGCGATAATTATAAAAAATAATTTTGTCGTTGGTGTCTCTCTATTTATAAAGGTCTTGCTGCGCAAAGGTTCGTAAGGCGCCGTCAAAAATTGAAATATCCTATACATAAAAGTAAAAAATTTTATTCAATGCTAATATCAATACCTCAAAACGAGAATACATGTAATAAACAATTTTAAAGCAAAATTAACGATTTAAAAATATAACTTTCAATATTTCAGCATTATTTAACATAGTTAGGCCTAAAATATATCGAAAAAAGAGACGAAAAATAAAAAGATTTACGGCGAACGACACAACGGTACGGTCACAAACATTCTAATGTGTCTCTTCTGGTCGAGACCCTTCCCTTTTTAACGGCCATCCTCCTTTAAACAACTAGGCCACCACACCCGGACGAAAAAAGGGACCGCTTCGAAACCGGCGTCAACAGCATAAGTATTGACGCTTTTTTTTCAATGCGGGCACAATTGTTGTCGTATTTTTTTTTATTTTGTAAAATATACTGATTTCATGGTGAATACATACTTAATAAAGTTTTTATTTGTATTAGAATAATTCGAATAATTATCTGAACGTATTGGTGACAAAAAATAATGATTCTCTATAGTTTTATTTTTTGCTCTGACATTAATTTGAATATAAATAATTAATGTATAATCATTTTTATTTAAGAACCATTTTATCTGAATCAGCATAAAATTCTCTATAAGATGATGTTTTACTTTTCGCCGTAATTTTACTTTCAAAATTTTTATAACAGTTTTTATACATGATTTGGATGTAAAAATATCAGGCGTGATAGTGCATTCAGTGAACTAGTGCATCATTGAACACACTATTGCGGATGTATATTTTTATTATTATTTCCTTTCCTTAATAAAATTATCTTAATTAATTTCAGAAAAGATGAGTTTAATTGATGAAACGGGAATATGCGATGGCTCGTCAATCATTGCTTGATCATGTTTTCCAATGCCGCTTTCATCAACAATTGTAAGTACATGTGAAGCAGTAAGAAAATCGTAAGTATTTTACTACTACATAAACGGGATAGGTGATATAGGTAGAGTATGGTTTTTTGTCGTTATAAAATTATTATTAGAGACAATGCTAATTTTTGTTCATAATTTTCTAGCCGCACAGCCGTTCGGGGCTTCTGGAGAGTGAATTTGATACATTCAACATCATAATAGTGATATCATTGAGTAATCTAATGTTATATTTCAGGTCCAATTGATGAATCTTATTTCATATCAAAGGAAATAATGAATTGCGGAACGTAACCAACAACAATGCATTACAAACTTCCTGAAACTGAATTGTTGGAAAGAAGTATGTGTTTGTACTCGTTCTGGCAATTGTGAGTTTGTATAGTTAATAGTTTTAATCATGATTTTAAAGGTATAATCATCATTGACGATGAAAAACTTTTATGATGGAAAAGAACTTGGAAGTTGGGTTTACTTGTAAGATAAAGAAACGATTGGTTTTTGTCAATCGAAGAATATATGTACTATGAAATTGTTGAATGGTATTTTGTTAATTTAAATTAGACGTTTTATTCATAAATTCTATTATAGGTTGCTGCTTCACAATGTTGCGGACCAAGACGAATAAGTCGACGAATAAGACGAATAATCCATAAGATCGATAAACGAAGATGAATGAATCGATTTCAAGACGAATATCCATAAGATCGATAAACGAAGATGATGGAATCGAGTCGAGTATCAACAATTGTTAACGCTTTGAGTTGTTTTTTTATTTATTAATCAAATAAAACATTTCTTTTAATTCGAATTAAAGTGCAAGAATATAACAACACAGAAAAGAAAAAATATTTATTTGTTTATAAATGATATAAAAACTACCTACGACTACCTAAGAACTACCAATCTTCCTTTCCTCTTTCGTGCCTCAAACTTCCTTTTCCTCCCTTCGTTACCAAACTTCCAAAGTGGCTTCTGATAAAAATATTATTATATTAATTGAATCAATATTTTATATATATATATACCTTTTCATTTGTTACATCACTGCTGCATGATGGTTGGTTGTCCATCTAAAAATAAAAAATTGCTCTTCGATAAAGAAAAAATACATTGTTTTCAGTGAATAAAACACTTTTATTGGAACTTAAGCTACAACTAAAATATCATCTTATAGAGAAATTAATGCTGATTCAGATTAAATGTATCTTAAAACTTAAAAAGGGTAAAATAATTCTTTATATTGAATTTAAAGCAAAAATTGTTCTGGTAATAAAACTACATTGTTTCCAGTGAATAAAAAATTTGAAAGTAAAATGACATTTAAAAGTAAAGTATCATCTTATAGAGAATTTTATGCTGATTCAGATGAAATGGTTCTTAAATAAAAATGATTATACATTAATTATTTATATTCAAATTTAACTAAAAACTTCGACGTAGCAAAAAACCATTAAAAATGATTATTATTTGTTTTAAAATTATTTTAATACATTCAGATAATTTTTCCCAATTGTTTAATATACAAATAATTAACTTACCTTATTTAGAATCCGAATACTAACGCTTCGAAAATAGCTAAAAATAAAAGACGAACTTTTCGTTTTCTCGTCCCCCCCTCCTTTGGCAAATAGCCAAGAAAAATGTGTTTCCTCTATTTCAATGTTATTGTCCGGGTGTGAGGCCACCATCCAAAAGAAGCAGACACAAGTTGCTGTAAATCAACGAAATGCTATAAAACAAAAATGGGTGGAGCATCAGTGTAGAACGTAGAGCTACACGACAGCTCATTCTTCATCAAGCTTCGTCTTCAACACCATCATATCTGGCGTAGCTGTCAACAATCTACCACGCATTTATTGTTTCACGTAATTAGCACGTAAACCAGACTCCCCAAATCTCTCAACCCCTTCATTTTTGTTTAATGCTTGTTTAATGCATTCCATCCTAACATGGAAACCATCTAGTGTCTTATCACATTGCCGATAAAAACGTTTGAGTGCTTTATTGAAAATCAAAAAAAAAATTCTTAAATAATATTTGTTCTAAAAATATATTCTTGTCACCTTTCCACCGACACAAATTATATTACTTTGCAATTATTAACATATAATGTGGGCAACTGGAGCAATTGTATGCTCGCCAATATATCGAATATTTTCAACATGTTGCCCGATCAGACGCGCCACAAGCTCACAGCATCGTGTAAGTCAATCAATATGTATTTTTATTAATGTTTTGTTGTTATTTTGTTTATTTTTATGTGATTGTTTGTGCGCTTATGTGTATGTATGCATGCACGAGTGGAATAAATTTAATAATCTGCGGATCGTTGGGGGAAATGAGTCGAAGGCAATCATCTTGTCATTTGATTTTCTGCCTCATGGCTCTGGTTCTTGTTGTTGGCGGCGGCTTTAATCCCACAGATTTGCCTAATCCGACTTTAGAATGAGATAAGTGTCATTGTATGCTCGACATGGGATGAGAAGGTGAACATGAGCACAATCTGAGAAACATTAGATCTGACGTGAAATTAATTTCATTTTAGAATTATTTATTTCCTAATAGCGATTATCATTATTTAAAACAATATTGAAATGTGGATAAGTATAGATTATAAGGTACTTATATGCAATTTTAAAATCAATTTTTAACAATTAAATAATGTTTTAATTCAATTGTTTGTTCATATTTTATCATTGGAAAATATGTGACTCGTAAATATAAATGCAGAGTCTCTCCCACGAATAGCTGTAGATGAGCTAATTATCACTAGAATACATATGAGATATTCGGAATAATCCATAGGGGTCGTCAAGATTGTCACATTTATTGAAACCTGGGATTGACCTTAATTGTCAACATTTTGTTATAAATTCAGTATAAATAATATTATAAACTGGACATCATGAGAACAAATTTCACAATATTAATAGATAATAATAATTCCTACCTAGCCCATCTTAATTACTACACTTTTAAAATACGCTATAAAGAAACATCAATACAAAATTCTATAGTTGATTTCCATTGTACCCTAATAATATTCTTACGTCAACAAATAAATTTATTTAGTTTATTTGTTCATAACACTTAGCGGAAACGCTAATTTTATAGTCTCAAAAAGAGAACTCATCCTTTAAGTTTAGCGTTAAAAATGTACTATTTGTACTGAACGAAAATGAAATTCGATTGGTGGGCGACAAAGTAAAAATTGAAAACAATCATAATTCAATTTATTCCATTTTGATTGATTTAGGCCCATTTCAGAAATCATAGCTCATATTGAATAGTATAAGAGGACTTTTATTTAAAACCTTAAACCGGATATTTACTTGAGAACATTTAATTAAGACGTTTAATTAAGAAACTAAATAATTACTAGACTCGTAAAATATAAAAAAGAGCACAATTTAAACTGCTTCAAATAAATATTTGTTAGAATTTTTGCGGAAGTGTGAAAAAAACCATTCAAACCGAAAGCTAAAATTTAAAGTTGAAAATAAATAAAAGTGAAAGCCGGAAAAATATTCGAAAAACTGTGTCATCCACAACGTTTATATTTTATATGAGTACCAAGCTTACAAAAAGAATACACATAAATTTCCATTCTTTCCATTCTTATAAATGAGTTCATTAATTATGTTTATCACTTAAGTATCACATTTAGAACCTAACAAGATTAGGGTGTAAAATCTACTTTAACAATTTTTTTGTAAAACACAATCTGGATTAAGCTAATAAAAAAATATAAATTTGAAAAAAATAAACTGTAAAAATAAAAATAACAATTTACGAAAATGTTGAATGAAATACAGTATCCGTTTAAAGGACGATGCATTGTTAAATTTAGTTTATATGTTTTTAATAACTTTTTACCCATTTAAGTCATTTTGTGGCTCTTAGTTTTTTGTCAGTAAACTATTCGGATCATAAGAAGCCTATCTGCAAATTTTTTAAAATCAAAATCTGAAATGGCCACCTAAAACACTTCCCTTATAAGGTATACTATATTTTCATTAAGAGTATAAGAAATAAGAACAATTACAATCTTTATTATTTAAAAATGACTTTAAAAATTGTTTAAGTTAAATCCAGGACATTTCGGAAATTGCTTCTGTCCCGAAAAAATGTTAGTTTCTAAATTCAAACTAGTATAAATTTATATTCACGATTTTCCGATTAATTTCTTAATGCACGAAAACTGTTATTTGTCAAAATTTAAGCTCATATTCACGCCAAATTGAAATCGTGATTTTCTGAATTTTAAAACTGTGTTAAAGTTTTTATGACCTTTCACAGTTCTCGACAATTAGGCAAGCTATTCTGAAACTATCTTACAACATTAATATAATTTTGCAAAGTTATATTTAACTTTAATTACATACTAATCAAAGTTTAATTCGGGAATATTATAAGAGAACTGTTTATTTTATAATTTATATCGATATGAAAATGGGTTTTTGGCATAATTTGAAGATATTAATAATAATAGAACTTGTTTTCAACATCATTTTCGAGGACCAAAATAAATCGTTTGAAATATTAAATTTCGCGCCTTTATTCTTTTTACTTTTCTATTCTGCTTCCCTGTTTCTCATTTTTGACGTTGTCTTTAAAACTTTGTTTTGTCCCTGCACTCTACTGCCAAGAAACCGCGCCGCATTGCAAAATACTTCGCAGCAATTGTAAATACTACCTTTTAATTTATTATTTTTATTTTCAATATTTTATTTATCAGTTAACGTTTCATTCCTCAGAAATATTGATGAATTAATGCAAAGAAATTCTTAGTAACTCAATTAATGGACCAGAAGAGTGTTCATCGTCAATATAAGTGACTTGTAAATATTGAAAATAAGAATAATATAGTCGTCGCCAAATGCGATTACCACCGCAAAATGTGGTGCACTTTTTTTTAAATATTATTTTTATTTTCCACATTTATTCCACTATTTAAACAACATCTATAACATATTCTTCTATTTATTTAAGCTATAACAGTATAGAACGAGCATAAACAAGAAAATAATCATGAAAATTAAATGAAAAAATAATATTTAAAAAGTGCGCCACATTTTGCGGTGGTAATCGCATTTGGCGACGACTATAAATTAAAAGGTTGTGTTTGCAATTTGTGCGGAGTCTTTTGCAATGCGGCGCGGTTTCTTGGCAGTGGAGTGTCCCTGTTTTGTCCCCCAAAATATATTTTACTTTTAACTATCAATAACATATTTGTAGAATTTCGTCAAATAACAATGCGAATTTTTAAATTTTTAAAAGCATTTTATAAAAATATACGTGGCGCTTTAAAACCATTTTTACGTCAATATTACGATTTTTCTTCAAATATCCTTGGGGCTTCAAATTTTTACAGTATATTAAGTTTAGACGACTTTTCTGGGCTTAGATTTTTACAAATTTACTTGAAACACTTGGCATACATGCATAATATTTATTTGAGCATAAATTTCGCATAATTTAAACACTGAAACAATTTATATTTTCGAATCCATTCATCAATTCACCTATAAATAGCGTGTCATTTCAAAAATGAAATGTTTCATCCATCATATTCCCAATTCTTTTCTCCTTCTCCACTCCCTTATTTTGCACTAATAATAAAATAATATTTTATGCGACAGCTCAACCGGTTAATTGGAATCTTTCACATCGAATAAAATTTGATTTGCATTTATGGTCTTTTTACGATCAATATTTTATGAAATATTCCGGCAATAAATGCGAAACAAAAAATATTTGACACTTTTCTTCCATTTTTCCAACAAGTTAGTCGTTTGTATAAAAAACATATACACATACAAACATCAAAAAACCCGATATAAATAAAAAGTCATCTCATAATAAATGCAACAAAACTTATTTTGCCCCACAACACAAGCCATCCAGCAACCACCGATGAGCTTTCTCCCTAATTGGCCGCGCATCACTAATTGAAGCGCCAAAAAATATTCGGAGCCATAGACGCTTCATTAATTTGTTTGCTCGCCTAGATCCTCCTTTTTCGGGGCCAAACAACAATAATTTGCGTGACATTGGTTTTTTTTGTAAACAAAAAAGGAAAACACAATTAATGCTTCTTACAATTATCATTAAAATTCATTTTGCTGATGCGTTGGTTGTTTACTTGTTTTCGCGCAATTACGGATTAAATATTCATACGCGTAAACAAAAGAAATTCGAACCATGCCGGAATAAATTTGAGATGCAACTTTAATTGTTGATTAAGAATAAATGGTTTGGCTTGTGCATTAATTGAACCCAGCCAGATAATCTCACTCAGATTCGCCGCTTCACTGATTTCATTCCAACAACAAAACCAGCAACAAAACCAACAACAACACGTCTCAAATAATAATAATAATAATCATTATTATTGTTGTTGTTGTTGTTTTGGTTCATATAGGGTGAGAACAGGTGATTTCCTTCGCTATATCCCCTTCAATATGTAATAGATTCTCACAAAAGGAATGAGAAAGTAAATGAACTTAATAGAGCATCAAAAATATTGTTGTCTCAAATTATCGAAACAATTAAGGAATAAAAAACTTATCTGCAAGACAGAATAAAGTTATCTATGTTTATAACTGTCTCCGCGCATAAATTTTAGTACCTAAATGCTATAGTCCTTGAATAACACTTCAAGCACTGATGAATCCCAACGCGTCCGCCGCGAACTAAACACGCTTAGGCCACGAGAGAAATCTTTAAAGCATCGATTTTAAGTTTTCAGAAGCAGGCTAAGAGAGAAGAAATCTGCTTACTGTATACAGAATAGTTGAAACATTTAAAGCTACCGTAAATTCTTTTTAAAAATTCCAAAGTTGATTTAAAAATCCTATTATTTCAATTTATTATAATTTATTTATTTATTTATTATTTTTTAATTACCTTGGTGTAATGAGCTGGAAAAAATTTTCGTATTGTTTTATAATTAGACTTTAATTACACCTGAACTGCCAAAATTTGAATAATTCTTATTAAAAGCTTTTCCGTTTTCGAAGCTGGTAGATTTGATTCACGAACAATCTATGTTGATTCGATTCTTTTGAGATCTTGGATTTTTCTAGTTTTGTTTTATAAAAATGAAAACAATCGAAATTTAAAATGAGATGGTGTAATAATTTGTGACTTTTTGCGGAATTTTTGTTTTCCGACGGGAGAAATTTCCGTTTTTCCTGCATTTAATGGCATCCGTCTTTTCATGGTTTAATGATACTTTAACTAACGTAAAAGTTCTCGCAAATATTTATCCAACAAAAATGTATAGTCAATGCCAAATATGATTAATAACTTTTTACCCATTTAAGCTATTTTGTGGCTCCTAGTTTTTTGTCAGTATTAAGATCATAAAGATCCTATCTGCAAGATTTTTAAAATCGAAATCTAAGATGGCGACCTAAAACACTTTGTCGTCGCCAAATGCGATTACCACCGCACACACTGGTGAATCTGAACGCGTCCGTCGCGAACCAAACACGTTTAGTTTAGAGAGAAATCTTAAAAACAGCAATTTTAAGTATTTAGAATCAGGCTAAGATAGAAGAAAATTGCTTAATGTATACAGAATAGTTGAAACATTTAAAGCTACCGTAAATTCTTTTTAACAATTCCAAAGTTGATTTAAACATCCTTTTATTTCAATTTTAATTTATTTTAATCACCTTGGCTCTAGTGAGCATGAAAATAATTTCGTTTTTATATCATTAGACTTTAATTTTGTCTATATTTTATTTCAATTGTCGCGAGCAAACCCGGGCTGCCAAGATTTGAATAATTCTTATTAAAAGCTTTTTCTTCCGTCGCCGAAGCGCGTTTTGCATAAACAAGAAAATAATCATAAGAATTAAATGAATAAAATAATATTTAAAAAGTGCGACACATATTGCGGTGGTAATTGAATTTAACGTCTACTACATTATAAAAAGTTATAAATTAAACGTGCGGCCTAAAATTTATGGACTAACACCATGGTAAAATCAACTGTGATGTGCTTTAAGTGGAGATAATTTCATATTAACTAAAGTATCATTTAAACCCCAAAATAAATTCCAGTATGCGGCGCATCAAAAACACATCGACGTCGGCAACGGAATCCCCACCTTCTCGCACAAGATGATCAACGTGCAGCCGGATTCCGAAGATGCACATCATCAGACGGCAACAACTGCTACCAATGGATTTCAGCAAAACTATGGATCGATTCATTTCCGCGTTGAATATGATTTCGAGCAGGCCAAGGTTGGTCAAGTTTTTGTTTTTCTTTGGCACAAAAAAAAATCTGAATTTTGTCGTGGCCTTCTAAAAATTAAAAATTCCACGTTTTGCTTCTTGATTTAATCATATTGACAATTAACCTTCTGTCATACTGTCACTACATAACAGCTGGAAATAAATGTGTGGACTAAAATTTAGAGACTAACACTTTGATGGTAAAAGCAACTTTAAATTAGTGTTTTGACGACGAATTTGGTGTGTTGCGTCTTAATCTATCTGAAAACATGCGCTTCTTGTTAAACTTTGCAAAATGAGCATCTTTTCTGATCCCCGAACTTAACCATTCAATTTTGTGTGCATTAGTTTTCATCTTGACTAGAAGAATTTAAAGTTTCTCCTTCTCCTAACTAACGAGGTATTAAAATGCAACATAGATTATACATCGGATAAATACTAGAAAGTCGCACTTTTTCATAAAAATAAGATACTTTAAAATTAAATTAAATTACCGAACACTTCAACAATTGGATCTTTGATTCTATGGGATAATTGATTGAATTTAAAATAAGATTGTGAAATGTGTGATTAAAAATTATAATCTTTTGAGTACAAGAAATGGTTTCATCGAGAAATCTTTGTGAAATCTACATCCCATTTATGAATCCAAAATCTAACAAACATATATTTCAAGTAATTAAGATTCTAATTGGACATTCGTGCATCATTTTTTTTAGCAAATAGTATCCATTGGAATTTATTTAGTCTTGTTTACTCTCATTTAATGAATAATTAATCGTCTGTAAGAACGACAATAAATAAAAGTGTACACATGTGCAGTCTCATCTTCCTCATATCTATTATTCTCATAATAATAATAATAATAATTATTATTATTATGTAACTAAGCAAGCCAAACGGATATGAATAGTGGTTTGACATAAATAATTCCAAAACAAGACATAAATTGCTAAAAAATATTTTTGTGTGGGATGTAATTGCAGCTAAAAGTGATATAAAAATAATCATGAAAATAATTTGAAACGGAAATTGGAAATTTGGATGAAATAATAATAAAAAATAATCTTTTTGCAGCTGTCTGTAACGATTTTGAGCGCATCGGAGCTGCCGGCAATGGATAGGAATGGAATGTCAGATCCTTATGTGAAGATTTACGTGTTGCCTGAAAGAAAGCAAAAGTTTGAGACGAGGATTATTAGAAATACGCTGAACCCGGTGTATAATGAAACTTTTCAGTTTGCTGTAAGTTTTTAGAGATGTTTGATGGGAGGAATATTAAGAATGAACTGATTTTATAACCATCGAAAATGTCGATTTTCTGAAATTTTAACACATTTTACTGATTTCAGCGTGGAATGTTTTATATTGGGTTGAGGAATAAGTTCGAGGAGTTTTTTCCACAAAGATTTATTGTTATTTTCAGAGATCGGTGCCTAATGGAAGAACAATAAAAGAAGAGAAAACCGCACGGCCACAAACAACATTTTTCTCAATTCCTCTTAAATATGTGCTGCCCATAATTTCGTAAAAAAAAATGGCCGTCTAAAAAGAGTGGCCGTCCAAACGATAACCTCATTCCATCCTAATTTTTCCTCTTCTATTAGGCACCGATCTCTGAAAAGGACAATATTTGAACAAAAAATAATAATTATAATAATAAATTAATCAATTATGTATTCGCCGTTACTGTTTCCTACTTCCTACCACTTCTCGATCAATTTGTTGATGCCGTTCCACCAAAAATCAGTGTCGGAGAAGTTCTTGAGCCAGTTTTTGAGGTCCCCGAAGGTAAAAACCCCTCATTTGGCTTGACACAGAGCGGAAAAGGTGATAATCGGATGGGAGAGTACAGTGGTTGCTGAAGAACCTCCCATTCGAGCTCTTTGACAACTTGTGCAACATGTGGTGGAGCAAGATAACTTGGCCTAGCCGGTCGGGTCTTTTAAGTCGAATAACCTCATTTACGCGGCGCAGTTGGGCAACATAGAGCTCCTTGTTGACCGTGGCGTTTCTTTCCAGCATTCCCCAGTCACATTTTTTTCCAGAGCATGTCCCAGTCCCACAAAACGCAGATCATGTTCTGTTTTTTTGGGTAAGGACCAGTGATGGGAGGGACCCCGTTTTTTGGAATTCCGGGCGGGCGGGACCTTAAAAAAATTGAAAATTTCAAAACCCGGGTCCCGGGACCGGGACTTCCCTTTTTCAATACCCGGGGCCGCGACTTCAATTTTTTCCTACCCGGGACACGGGACCGGGACCGGGATCCCTTTTTTTTAGAAAAATACCCGTGTCGGGGGGGGGGGGACCGGGGGGCGTCCCTCCCATCACTGGTAAGGACCTTGCTTGACTCTCAGCTTTGGCGTATCTCCTGCAGCCACCAAAAGATAATATAAAAACTCTACAAACTTATTTCTCGGTCCAATATTTTATAAGCTAAATAAGCCATATAGCATCAAATTCTATCAAAATTTTAAGATCTAATAAGTTCAACGAAATATTTATTTTAGTGTAGCGGGTGGCGTGTCTCCGTACTGTATAACTCTTCATATTACTGTCATATTTTATTAGTATTGTCCTTTTCCGAGATCGGTGTCTAATGGAAGACGAAAAAATTAGGATGGAATGAGGTTTTGGACGGCAACTCTTTTTTACTAAATAATGGACAGCACACATTTAAGAGAAATTGACGAAAAAGTAGTTTGTGGCCGTGTGGCCGCCCATCATTTTTTTTTCTTTTTTCGTCTTCCATTAGGTACCGATCTCTGAAAAGGACCATATGGAATATTAAATACTCTGAATTTCTTTAGAGTATTTCATACTTCATTCCAAACACAACTTACAGTTTGCCACAATTTATAATTAAAATATTGTCCTTTTCAGATATCGTTGCTAATGGAAGAGCAAAAAATAATAAAAACCGATAGTCTCGTTTTGTCGGCCACTCTTTTGCACTCCACTGCCACAAAACCGCGCCGCAAAAGACTTTGCACTAATTGCGCGAAACACAACTTTTCAATTTAATAGCGGAAAAGAAGAGCTCTATTATATGATATAAGATATAAGTGAATAGAAAGAGCTATATGGAATTTTTTAAGTTTTTGAATGGAACCTGCACGTTTAAAAAATGCAAAAATTATAGACAATATCATTTCTTTGACACGAAACCGCGCCACATTGCAAAAGATTTCGCACCATTTGCGCGAACACTACCTTTTAATTCATTATTTTGTATTGTCCTCTTTAGAGATCGGTGCCTAATGGAAAAGCAAGGTTGAAATGAGGTTCTCGTTGGGACGGCCACTCTTTTATATCTCATCAATGTGTGTTGTCTCAAACAATGGGTAGCACATATTGAAGAGAAATAGACGAAAAAGTCGTTTGTGGCCGTGTGACCGTCTATCATTTTTCTTCCTTTTTTGCTCTTCTATTAATTTTTTCCATCCGCACGCTAACTGGTTTGTTTATAGAATGAGCTCAGTAAACGTGCTCAAATTGAACTTTTTGAAAAGATTTTACGATTTTTAGATAGTTTAAGAAAAGCCTAATTAAATACTAAAAAAAACTTTACTGTTAAACAGACGCAAAAATTTTCAGACACGTTTCAAAATCGTAAAATCGTTATTTCCAATTGGCGTGCAACCGATCTCTGAAAGGTACAATAATCCATTTTATTTATTTATTATTATTAACCGAAACGTTAGTTTAAATGTTATATGTTATTATCAAAATTATTATAGATACAATAGTTTTGTTAATGTTCTTTGCAATACATAAAATATTTTACATTGAAAAGTTGTGTTTCGCGCAATTTATGCGAAGACTTTTGGAATGCGGCGCGATTTCGTGGTAGCTGAGTGAAAAACTATTATATCTATTATATATTTTGGAACCAACATATAACATTTAAACTAACGTTTCTGTTAAACAATAATTAATAAATCAAATATTTTACAAAATAATAAATTTGAAAGTTGTGTTTCGCGCAATTTATGCGAAGACTATTGGAATGCGGCGCGATTTCGTGGCAGTGGAGTGCTTTTGTATCTCATCAATTTGTGTTGTCTCAAAAAAAAACAGCCAACATGTATTGAAGAGGAACGTTCTTTGGGGCCGTGTGGCCGTCCCAACGAGACTATCATTTCTTTCTTATTGTTTTCCTCTTCCATTAGGCACCGATCTCTGGAAGGTGCAATAATTAAAATGATTATAAGAAAATTTTGAGAAGAAAATACTATAAGAAAATACTAAAAGTAATAAATCTGACGTGATCTAGAAATTTTGAAGAAATATAATGAAAAACAGTGAAATTATTCACGTAAATTGAATATTTGTTTCATTTTATCTTTGAGACCATTGAAAATAATTCAAAAATGATCAAATCAAACCTTTCATATTCTTAGATTTTGATAATAGTCACGCCAAATTGAAATCATGATTTTCTGGATTTTAAAACTGTGTTAAAGTTTTTATGACGTTTATAGAAAACTCAGTTCTCGACAATTAGGCAAGCACGTTTACTGAGCTCATTTTATAACCATACAATTTGGCGTGACACAGTTTAAGAAAAGCCAAACAACAATGCGGCGTTAAAAATATCGGAAAATCGTAATTTTCATTTAGGAATATTGAGTCCGACTAAATCTGTTAATCATAAGAACCATAATTACAGATTCCCTTCAATGAGCTTCAATCGAAGACATTAATGCTAGTCATTTACGACTATGACCGTCTTTCAAAAGACGACAAAATGGGACAACTCTCGGTTCCATTAGATTCAATTGATTTTGGAACAACGACGGATATTGAAAAACCGTTGCAGAAGCCTGAAAACGATGATGTTGTAAGTTCATCTTTTATTTCAATTTCTAGTCTAGAACCATTTTATAAGATTTATCATGTTGCTATTTGGTATCTTATCAATATTAACTTGGTGCTATTGGTTACTAGAATTCATGTTAGAGGGAAGGTTAAATTCCTGGCTTGTTTGACAAGGAAATCCGAGAAACATTCTGTTGTACACAAATATCTATTTAAAAAATGACAATTAAATCCTGAAGTGTTTTCTCCTGGGGTGGTATTATGGCTATATATGGTTCTGGGGTGAGCTCAGAGCTCAGACAATCTCATAGCTTGCTGAAGTATGATCCTAGCGTGTCAAAATCCTAAATTTATAAATATTTTTGCCGTACGGGAAATTAAATGATTTGATGAGCTTCGCCTTCTCGTTCTCTTTTTTATGAATGACAATTTGATTTCCTTGAAAATTGTTTTTGTTTTTTTTTATTTCTTTTGTTGTCACTAAACTGACATCCTTTTTGCTAGTTCGTTTTTATTTTGCTTATGGAATATTAAATTAGGGGTCCGAAATCGAAAAATCATATTGTCGTGGTGTAGGTTGAAGAAAAATTAGGGGTAAAGGAGCATACCCCAAAAAAAGATGGTCTCGCTTGGACAGGTGTAGATTTAATTTGCAATTTGTTTATTATTTCGCTTTTTTTCATCACAATTTTGTTTTCTCTTACTAAATTGGTTGTTAAATCAACATAATAATTATTATAATAAAAATTTTAGGTATAATTTATTATATTTAGGATTGAAATAATAAACAAATTGCAAATTAAATCTACACCAGCCCAAGCGAGACCATCTTTTTTCGGGGAATGCTCCTTTACCCCTAATTTTTCATCAACCTACACCACGACAATATTTTTTTGAAATAATATTTGGGGTAAATCATTTTTGAATGTTTGAAAATTGGGAAGCAATTAAAAATCAAACTTTGCGTTTTTTTGGTTATTGCGTAAAATAAAATGCGAAAGTTTGGTAGCTATATGGAATCTGAATTGAATCTATGGAAGTTCTAGCCTCGGTAGAGTTCGTCAGTTATGCATATTTTGGATTTTTTCGAATTATTCCCCTCATTAAAAATTAAGCTTTAAATTAAGCTCTTAAAATCTATAACCATTACTTATGTTATTGAGCTCAATATATTGAGTTATCTTACTTGATTAATAAAGTTATTTTTACCATTTTATCATATTCCATTTAAAAATAATACAATTAATAATCCGCATATATGCACAAAGTACGCAGATAACATCTAATGGATTTTATTTTACGCAATAACCAAAAAACGCAAAGTTTGATTTTTAATTGCTTCCAAAAATTGTGGAAATATTAATTGGCAGTTTTTGCAAATCTTTAGAGTTTAAAGGCTTGCTTGAATACTGATGCTTGAATCAAATCGATCAAACCACAATAAACTAATCGTTCCTTATATTTTTTCATATCCTTAAAAAATGCACATCTTCCTTCCCATAATAAAATACTGGATTCTAATCATTTTGAAAAAGTTTAATCTCTTCCATCCGGATTTAGTCGATTTGTTCCATAACATTTTCATAAAAGAGAGACTAAATATTAAATTGCATCATAATCTTACATTAATTATAAGTCTCGGATTAAATAACGTTATTCAAATTTTAATCGCAAACAACACATAATTGAAAGCGATTAAAAATCGCGAGAAAAAAAGAATGATGAAGGAAGATAATAAATTATTTTCAGACCACAAATTATATGATGAAAATTTAATTTTAGGGGACTCTCTGGAAATATTTATTGAGAATTCGTGAAATTTATGATTTTATTCGGTTTTTGGTGCTCATTTTGTTTTTGTGGAAAGGAATTTGAGGATTTAAATTTAACAAAGTAGAGGGAGTTGGATTTTATTGTCGCGCAGGTTGAATATTCCCTAATCCGTAGAATATAATCTTTAATCTATGATCTGTTAAACGAACAATTGGCGTTGTAGAAATTATCTAGCGAGAATGTGAGCCGCCGAGCCGCGACGTAGGAAATTAGCATGGACTGAATGTATCGGAGAATATTTTTGATTTTATTTTCTATTTTTGTCTTATAATTTCACAATTTCTTTATATTATGATATTTACCCAATTGGGCCCAAAGGTTTTCTGGAATAACTTGTACAAAATTGAAGAACTTTTCTCCAAAAGTAAGGTTCTTCCAAGAACACCAGGTCATGTCACTTTCATTTTTAAGAATGCCAAATGATTTATACATCTATAAGACGTATTTTTAGAAACAACCCCTAAATTTTAGGAATAACTTTTACAAAGAACAATGGTCTGTTGTCTATTTGTTGTCAATCAAGTCCATGAACTATTGTTTTCATGCGAACAACTCACATTTATTATTAATTTATTATCAAGTTATGAGAAATTGGTAATTTTAATTTCACTCAAAATAATTTTTTAATAATTTAATTTTTTAATAATTTTAAAATCTTGACAATTAATTATCAATTTCTTACAATTTGATTATATATATATATATATCAGAAGAATGTCTAAATTCCCAATAAAGGAATTCGGAATCGAATGCGAATATTTTGAATCTAGAATCAGTCAAGAACGACATGTTCGAATTTTAAGCAAGAAATAACGCAAATTTTGGTCGTCAAATTTAAAATGTTACACTTTTAAAATGTAAAACCAGATTAAAAATTCCTGAAAAGGGACGGAATTCGGAACTCTGAAATCACAAAATTTATTTTAGAAATCACAAAATTAATAATGAGTTTTAAATAAAAAATTTAACATTTTTTCCTTGTAAATTTTAAACTTATAACGCAATTCCGATATATTTGTCTTAAACTATATAATAAATTGTTTTATTTCCGTTTATATTTAGAGCACTTTTTTTTGAGCTCCCAGTTAAAGAAATGAATTTGTTTGGTGAGCACTGGGACCACTAAGTGATATATACATCTTATTAGTAGGGTTATTTCTATTCATTTGAAAGTGTCCCGAAATAATTCCACTTGATTGTGAATATATCAAGATTGATGATATTAATTTTAACACAATTTTCTGGATTTCTTCAAAATCACTTTTAAATCAATAGTTCTGAGTAGAATTTTAGAAAATACATTATAATATCACACTAATTGAAATAGTCAAGTTGGAGGCTCAGAAAAGATGCGCATGTTGCATATTTCGGTAAGAAGCGCATATTTTTTAAATAACTGAAGACGGACTTGTAAAAATGACGGGTGAAGTTATATGAAAATAATACGTGTAAATTAATGAGACACGTTTAAATATTGACAATATGTTCATTTACATTTGGCGTGCAATATTAGGGCTAAGTTAGGTATTATAAAAACTTGTATAAAATATTTTGACACATTTCATTGTATTTAAAAATTCTTACTTATTCGTAAAATAAAAAAATTATAAAATATTGTTTCTGTACTCTATCATATCTAGGATCGCTTTATTATTATTTATATTTATCCGAATTGTGAGTTATTTAAAAAAATAATTTAAAGTGGTCCAAGATTAAAATTATTCATCATGATTTTTGATATTTAAATTTCGCCAAAATTAGCACTTTTTATAATAATAAAAACATGTTTCAGAATTATTCATGACATCTTTACTAATTCTAACATAGTTTGGTTTCGGAATGTTTCATAAGAATATTTAATTTCGATAAAAAGCATCAATTTGAGTCAACACTAAAGGGGTTCAAATATTTCAGAAAGAATGCCGTCTAGGAGATATTTGCTTTTCAACACGATACAGGCCTGCTACGGGAACTGTCACATTGACAATAATGGAAGCTCGGAACTTGAAGAAAATGGATGTAGGCGGCTCATCCGGTTTGTGTTTAATTTCCGTCTTAAAATAGTTGCGACTTAATTAAAAATGGAGTTTAATTGAAAAAAATAGGGATTCTAATTAAACATCATTGGTTGTTGAATCGGAATTGCTTAAAATTATATATCCTTTTGTACTTTCATGAATATTTAAAGCATCTTGAATAAATAATCAGTACGAATTAATATTAATAATAAAAATAAATAAGTTGGATTATCCTTTCAAATAAATTGGTTATTGTTTATTAAAAATTAAAGGATTTTTTTCAATATAAAGGGATTAGATGATATCAAGAAAATTCTTTCAGATCCGTATGTTAAAATTTACCTTCATCATGGACGAAAATTGCTCAGCAAGAAGAAGACGTCTAGAAAATACAAAACACTTAATCCCTACTACAATGAAAGTTTCCAATTCAAGATTGAGCCTAATATGATAGACGTAAGTAAACTTTATTGTAGAAAATATAGGTACTTATATAAACTTGTTTATATTATATAATTACTTGAAAAACTTATTTAACAGAACTAACTATCCCTTCTAAAAATATGACTGTAAAATCTGCCTAATATTCGATATTCTTTCTATTTTCTTAAACGATAGAATTATACGAATCTTCGAATATATTATGAAAAAAACAGTACAATCAGTAGATTTCTACATATTATATGTGCCTTTGATATGTTACTGTAGTTCAGGGGAAGAAATAAATTATTTACAGAAATTGTAATAAATGTAAAATTACCTAGATTTCGTTATCAATATAGTCTTATTTTAAGGCAACAGAAATTTAAACATTTATATTTTACTAAGGTTTGCCTATTTTTTGAGAAAAATTGTCAAACTTTCGGAAAACTAATGTCCAACTGAAAAATGTTATGAGAGCATATTTACAAAGCTCCTCTTCTTACGACTTTAATTGGCGTACTAAAATTCAAAAGTAAAATATAACAAACTTATTTAATACAAGAATTTGTTCGAATTAAACAAAATGTTTCAGAAAAAATGAGAATAATTTAAATTCTAACATATAAATAGTACACTATGATTGGATTACTTTGATAAGAGCTCTGACAAAATTTTACTTGAATAAAAATCTGCCAGAAAATTAAAATAAAATATTATAGAAAGTGCATTTAATAATATCCGTGTGGGATTATGATAAAATGAGTAAGAATGATTTCATTGGAGAGGTGACGATTGGCTCAAAATACCTCAATCTTCCACAGGTACCCCATTTTAATTGACGTATTTGGATAAAACGATTTATTCCAGATAACTCATGCGTGTAGCGAACAGTGGGCTGAAATGCTCACATCTCGTCGCCCGGTCGTACAATGGCACACTCTTCAGGAACGAATGGAAAAGGAAAAGAAAAAAGACAATGATTAAATGGACATCATATCATGTTAATATGTTTTATTATTGTTAGTCGAATGGGTTAGATGGTTGTGAAGCTTCTGCTAGTATTGTCCGATACGAGTTATGAGATATCCCAAAGAATTATTTATTTATTTATGTTACTGGAATAAATTTATTTCGAATCGATTATTGGGCAGATGTTAAGAGAAGTGGAAAAATGATTTTAAATTTTATGATTCGATGGTGGTTTTTCTTTAAAGATGATATTTAAATAATATTTTCTACGATTAAAATTGTTTAGAATTATAATTTATTATGACACGATGGAGCATCATGGGTATTAAGGGAGATTAAACTAGAAAACAACAAACGATTTAACCTTTTTCCACGAAATATTTTGACACTCGTTAAAAACTGCTCTTGAGCTATCACTTTTGAATCAAGCCAAGCGTAGACAAATTAATGAGCTCTCGGGACAATTATAATGCCAATAAAAATGAGCAATATTAAGCGCATTGTGACGAACTTTTTAATGAAATTTCTGCTCACTTGCCAACGTTGTTACGATTAACGCGCGACTTTTATTTAGTATAAATCAATTCCAAATTATTTTTTTGAAAAAAAACAATTTTTCTTTTCTTTTTGCTGTTTTGTGCCAAATTGGGTGAATTATGAATCGTTTTTGCTCCACACTCTATGAAGAATTGCTTGCTTATACCACTTGTTGCACTTTTCTATTGATTTTGCATTCATTTCAGAGTAGGTATCGATGGATGACGAGGGGTCGAATTCAGGTATTCTAATTTATTAATTCAGCGGATGTCAATGGTTTCCATTTAGGTGTAATGGGACCATGGAAACAGAATCTTTATTTATTGCAAGAACGAGCACCAAAACCGCAAGCATTGCATTGTCCCTTTCATATTGAAAATAAACCAAGACATTATGGACCAGAATTTCATGGATTAATTGATCGATCTGCGGTTGGTTTTTTATTCTATATTTTATAATATACTTTTACAGGCTGAGAAAATGCTCTTAGATGCTGGAGAAGGTGCATATCTTGTAAGAGAGTCGATGCGTTCAAAAGATGCTTACACCTTGTGCATGGTGTTTGACAATAAAGTTCTAAACTATAAGTTATACTATGATGGAGCTTACTATGTTGGAGAGAAACGTTTTGACTCCATGGATTTGTTAGTAGCAGATGGACTGATTTCAATGTACGTGGATCTGCATGCCTCAGAATATATCAAGAGAATGGCTGATGAAGCTATATATGAAGATAGTCCCTACTCGCGATACACTAATGCTGCAACCGATATCGCGAGGAGACCGGTTACACGTGCTCATAATTTTAATGCGTACACTTTTAAAGCGCCGCATTATTGTGATTATTGTCGAAACTTTCTATGGGGACTTGTGCATCAAGGAATGAGGTGTGAGGATTGCGGGTTTGCCGCGCACAAAAAATGCTCGGAGAAAACACTGCACGACTGCAGACCTGAGGCCAAATATGTAAAACGAATGTTCGCTGTAGATATTACGACATTATGTATGGCTCATTCGACGGATATACCACCGGTGGTGTCACTGTGCATTCAAGAAGTTGAACAAAGAGGATTGAATGTAGAAGGAATCTATAGGGTGTCTGGATCGCATGAGCACATGGAGAAGTTGAGGATACAGTTTGATTCGAATCAGATTGTAGATTTGTCACAGGTTGGTGGTATTAATGAATATTTTGTTAAAATAGTGGACCAGTTTGGTGGGGAAATAAAGTATTATGATCGTTAGGTAAAAATTCGTTTTGTGCAAAAGATATGCCGAAGATGTTGGTCTCGTTTTTCCAACAAACAATTCTTGCGTATATTTTAATTTCCCAGAAAGCCATCGTTGTCTGACAGTATTCTAGAAGCCGTCTAATATATTTAAACGAAATATGGCGTATAATTTAAACGTGGAAGTTTTCGAGAAAAAACCCGTACTCTTTAATTGACCTGTACAAATCATAAGATATCATAAAATAGAACTATTCTTTTTTCAGGTGTCTGACATCCATACCGTATGTGGACTACTTAAAATGTATTTTCGACTGTTACCGCAGCAGTTGATACCGTTCAGTGTCCATAAGCAGTTACTCATGGTTTATCAAGAATCGCAAATGAGACCGCAACATGACAGAGTGCGAGCATTAAGGAAAGCTATGCTAGAACTATCGGATGCCAATATTATTACTTTGGGAACGATATTGACACATCTTAAGAAGGTTTTTCGTTTTATGTTTTTCTTTTAAAATTCTTATTTTGTTGACCGCTTATTTAATTTTTTTTCTTTTCAAAGCCGCGAACAGCTTCACGGATAGACAGTTATAAATATATTATTGTCGTGGTGTAGGTTAATGAAAAATCAGGGTTAAAGGAGCATTCCGAATAATAAAATGATCTCGATTGGACAGGTGTAGATTTAATTTGCAATTTGTTTATTATTTCGATCCTAAATATAATAAATTATACAAAAAAATTTATTATAATAATTATTATGTTGATTTAACAACCTATTTAGTAAGAGAAAACAAAATGAAACAAAATTGTGATGAAAGAAAAAGCGAAATAATAGAGAAATTGCCAATTAAATCTACACCCGTCCAAGCGAGACCATTTTATTATTCGGAATGCTCCTTTAACTCTGATTTTCCATTAACCTACACCACGACAATATGTTTCTATGATTATAATTGTCTGAAAGCGCAGCGGTTCGGGGAAGAGACGGACAACAAAAATTTCGATACTTCTATACCAGAGATGGGCGGAATGACCGTTTTTGAATTTCGGAATTCAGAATCGAAAAATGACGGGAACCCGGAACATGGAACGTATTTGGTGTTGACGTTTATATGAAAAGTACATTTTCGAAATTCCGAATGGAAAAATGAATGGAATCCGGAATTCCGTCCATCTCTGCGATATAAAGAAATCACAAATTAACGAAATTAAAACTTAAATCATGTAATAAGGAATTGAAAACGTTCGAGAAATAGCGTACAATCAGTTTGGAAAATTCGAATAACGGAATCCCGGCTGAAATGTCGAAAAACGGTATCCGGAATCCCGCCCATAACTTGTATACAACCTAGAGTCAATCGTTTTGATTTGATATTTTCTAAAATATTCAAGAAGAAATCTGAACATGTGTCAATTATTGCATTATTAAGAATCTATATTTTATATAAATAATGGATAAGAGTAGCCATATGCTTAAGAAAATTTTCGATTGTTCTATGTTAGATTCTCGAACATTATTTTTATTATTTATAAATTCGATTAGTGTATTATCAAATTGGAAGTTCACATGATCATCAAATGATCCTTGATCCATCATAAATTAATTATATATTCAGGTTGCCGAGCACAGTTCTCAAAACAAAATGACGATAGAGAACCTTGCCACAATATTCTCCCCAACACTGTTTTGTTCCGGAGCAATTCCGGCAATGCCGAATCACCAATTATTGCATTTTCTTATTAGTAACCCACGAACTGTACCGAAACATCAATAATAATTGTAAGATGATTATTATTATTAGTGTTTGTACATTTGATTATTTATTTTTTTTAGTTTTGTTTTGTTATCTATCCTAGTCTATACTGTTTCTATCTCTATTTTACTATGTTTGATTAATCAATGTAACAATTATTTTTTGTTTATTTATTGTTTTTTTTTTGAAAACATTTGCATAATTGTTTTTTTTTTGTTTTCCTGTCATAATCTCACTAGAAATTATATATTAACATTTTGTGAAATCGGGTTTTTAAACTGAAATATTTGCATTTTTCTGCTTTAATTTGTTAGATAGTACATCTAATGTATGGATTATATATTTATAAATATTTGATTGTTATCAGATGTGACAAAGCACACACATGATTGTCATTAGTGGGAGAGCGATGACGAATGATTGATTATGGAGGATGAAAGGACCACCTATACCCGCTAGCGTTTCGTGGTTTTTAGTTTCGGTGGTGGTCCTTTTTAATAGTTTCTGGAAAAGTGGGCGACTGCCACACAAATTGGCGCTAATTTAAAAACGCTTTAATTTATGAGTTTTCTGCTTTATTTTATTATTTTCCTATAAATGGCGTTTCTGCTACATCGAATATTTGTTTACTATTTTGTGGATTCAATCAAGTCGAATTAGACATTTATTGTTTTTTTTTTGTTCGCGGCACTAATGCAAACGAATGAACGAACATGCACTTGACATTTCAAACGTGGTAGAGCCTATTGTTGTGGGTTTGTTCATTTCGGTTTTCATAACACTTCATGTAGCCTTTTTTAAGTTATGAATAATTTTTTTTCGATAGCTATCTTCAGTCCTATTAAATTTATTATAACAAAGAACAAACTTCCCTTGTAAGAAAATTAATTTTCCCAGATCTCAATGTTCGAAAGGTCTTCTTATATTTACGGTTCAAACCTCATGACGCCAAAGCTTCCTTTCTACGCACAAAATTGAAACATAAGATTAGAAAAAACTCGTCAATTTAAAACATAAATTTTAGGTGTAGCCTTTATCAAAACTTTATTTACCGCAGCCGCGAAACGGTGCGCGGTGAGATAATTAAAAACAGAAGTTTTCCTTTTAGTATCACTGTTTCTAACTGTCTAAATGCGCAGCTATTAGCGGATGCGGCAACAACATTTTTGATAGTTTTTTATTTGAAGTTTTGTTAGTTGCCAAGCATCAATTGTAAAATACAATTATTGTCCTTTTCAGAGATCGGTGCCTAATGGGAGCCAAAAAAGGAAGAAAAAATGATAGCCTCAGATGGACGGCCACACGGCGACAAACGACTTTTTCATCTATTCCTCTTCAATGTGGGCTGCTCATTTTTTTGAGACAACACACATTGATGAGATACAAAAGAGTGGCCGTCCAAAAGAGAGGCCGTCCAAACGAGAACCTTATTCCATCCTAATTTTTCCTCTTCCATTAGGCACCAATCTCTGAAAAGGACAATAGATAGATAACATAATTTGATGAGATAAAAAGAACAAATTTAAACTGTCCAAAGAGACCATCATTTTTTCCTCTTCCATTCGGCATCGATCTTTGAAAATGACAATAAGATTTTACTGAAAAAGTATAGTAGAGAAACTCGCATTTTAAAATATTAGTTGGTACCCTAGAGATATTTAAAGGTGAAAATCCTAATAATTTAAAACCCACATTAAGCCAATGGAAATGGTTATTTTTTCCTGCAATAAGAAATTAATGTGATATTGTTGAATTATCTGAAAAATTCGAATATCAAGCTAAAACTAATTTTACGTAAATGGTAATATATTTTTCTATAAGCCAAATATAGTAAAGCGCGGCTAATAGAAAAAAGTTTTACTCTAACTAGTAACAGATATGAAAAAAGAAAATGAGATTTTAGTTAAGGGCGTGTCCACTTATGTTTTCTATGCATGTCGAAATGCAAATATAACGCACGATTATTATTTATTTATTTTCCTTATCACTATTAAAATTGTTTAATTAAGGCCTTAACAATCTCATATATAGTCACCAAATAATTAGGAAGTAGTAATTAGAAAATAATATTTAACGAAAAAATAAAATCGACAATTCAGCTTCTCTCTCTCACTATCTATCTATTTGCTAACAATCAACGGCATGAAACATTTTTCCTGTGATAATTGACTCTGTTTCTTCTCTCTTTTAACCATTATAGATGGAGAAAGAAAAGCTACTCAAGTGCGTTTTAGAGTCGAATGGTAGCCGATTGAATGGAATTATCGACAGCAAGTAGTGGTGGATTCGCGGATGAGCGGTTAACCGTTTCGTGTCCGCCGGAAACGTTTGCAGGTTCATTTTGTTATTTTAATGATAGATAAAAATGTTTTTTTTAAGAACCCGAAGAGTCTGATTTTGAAATTCAAAGACCCGAAAAACCTGGTGAGGTATATTTTCCAAATTGCTTCGAATTGTTAATAGGATTGTTCAGACCTCATCGCGACATGGAAGTAGGAGAGAATCTGCTTATTCGGAAGATGATTATAATAATGATATTAATGTTCAAGTGGAAGAATTAGAAATAGATGACATAATAGATGACAAAAATGCACCTCAACCAGCTACAGATAGATATGGTTTCTTTATTAATCAAACTGGTGATATGAAGTAAGGGTAATAATATCTGTAAATTTTTCACATTGCATACTCTAGCGATGCTAAAATCGACCCAGAGAGGTTGCGGAATAGGGAAAAGAAATGGATTCACATGTTGGATAATTGGAGATATTTTATGGATGAGAAGTTTTTCTTATTAATTTAATGAAAATTAAAATTCTATTAATTAGATTTGATGTCGTTCGCAGCAGGTGTCGCAAAGGAATTCCACCATCTTTACGTGGTAGGGCATGGAAATATTTATGTGGGGCCACATATCAGATGGAAGTTTCTGCCAATCGCTATGTATTTGACGTAATATTTAAATTAAAAGACTCTTATAATGTAAATGTATTTAGTATTGTGTAAAGCAGCAGGGAGATCCGAAATGGATTGAAGATATTCGGAAAGATTTGTCGCGACAGTTTCCTGAACATGAACTATTTTCAAGAGAAGGGAAGTACGGAGATGGAGGGTAAGTAGTAATAGAAATAGATTCTTATTTGTGTTGGAATTTGTATTTTTTGATTAGTAGAGAATTATTTACCCATAGAAGGAACTGTAGTGATATTATATAGTATATGTATATCCGGAATGAATATGGACAACATTTGATGTAATAAGAAATAAAGTAACTGGAAAGTTTTATGGGTGTGAAGATAGAAAATATAAATAAAACAAAGATTTTTGATTCCCTGACATTCGCGACCTATTTCACTTAAAAGCTTTCTAATATCATAACTAGTTTGATGGTTCTTTATGCTATAGTCGTCGCCAAATGCGATTACCACCGCAAAATGTGGCGCACTTTTCAAATATTATTTTTTCTTTAAATTTTTAAGATTATTTTCTTGTTTATGCTCGTTCTATACTGTTACAGCTTAAATAAATTGAAGAATATGTTATAGGTGTTGTTTAAATAGTGGAATAATTGTGGAAAATAATAATAATCCTAAAAATAAAATTTAAAAATAATATTTAAAAAAGTGCGCCACACTTTGCGGCGGTAATCGCATTTGGCGACGACTATATATAAATATATAATTTTACTGATTTCCTTCTAATCTGTCATATTCTAATTTCACAAATGGTACAACTAAAATACTATTCACACAATATGCATAATATAATATAACTTTTAGAAAAGATGATTTATTCAATCTACTCAAAGCGTGGACAGTTTTGCACCCAGAAGAAGGATATTGCCAAGGTCAAGCGCCAATTGCAGCAGTCTTACTCATGCATATGCCGGTCCGCGATGCATTTTACTGTTTTGTGCAGATTTGTCATAAATATCTTCCCGGATACTATAGTGCTGGATTGGAAGCAGTTCAAGTTGATGGAGATATCTTAAACAAGTTATTGAAAGATAAATCGAAACTGACATATAGACACTTTGTGAGTTATTAACGAATATTTAATACCTCGTTATGTATTTTTTCTAGAAGAAGAACAACGTAGATCCAATATTATATATGGTTGAATGGTTTATGTGCATTTTCTGTAGAACACTACCGTGGCCGACCGTTCTCAGAGTTTGGGATATGTTTTTGTGCGAGGGAGTAAAAATATTGTTCAAAGTGGCGTTGGTGTTGCTTAAATATGGAATGGGAACGCCATCGCAGGTGAAAGAATATCCGGATTTGCACTCGATTGTAACGAGATTGAAGAGTTTGCCACCACAAATTACTGCAGAAGAGTTTATCGTTGAAAAGGTTTGTTTAATTGTTCGCTTGCAAACATAGAGTCGATTTTCTGAAAAATAAGAATAATTCTACTGCCATTTTAAATTTTAAATCTTCTGCGGGTATTATTTTTAATCATAGCACGCCAAATGAACATTACGATTTTTCTAGATACAAAAGCGTTTTATTAATTTCAACGTAGAAGTTTAAAACTAATATTTACGTAACTTTTTCAGGCTTTCCTTAAAACTTATCTGATGATTTTAAGTTTTTATGAAATTTTGTCTGAAAGTGACTATTTTGTAGGCCGGTTTTTAAGATATCATTTGGCGTGTCATAGTTATGTATTATTAGAGGAAAAAAATAACAAGTGTTTCTAACAGAAATGTTTTGGTCGTGTTGTTACGTAGAAAGGTAGAATTTAAGGCAGAACTCTGATTACCACAGAAAATCAGTAATAAAATTTATCGCGCATTAAAGCGAATGAAATAATTATTACATTTTACAGGTATCCGAAATGACTCTAAACGACGCGGATTTGGAAAAGCTGCACTTTCAATCAATGAAACTACGCCAAATGAGATTTAGTTGATGATTATTAATTGTTTTTTTGTTGTTGTTGAAATATCAGGAGCCACATTCCTATACTAACCGTTTAACCCGAACCTGCCATGAAAGAAAGGAATAATCAAATATTTTATGAACCGGTGCTTTACCTATTAATGTACTTTCAATTATTAGTATTTATTCCATCTTGTGATTGCTGTAAATTTATTATTATGATTATTGGTGTGAATAAATAAAAAGTTTATCATTTTTGTCACGTTTATTAACGTGGAGAACTAAATGTGTTGTAGAATTTGAGTTAGTTAATATCAATAAATTATTACCGGTCATCAAAGAGTTTCCTTTTTGTTAATTCTTTCAATCCGTTGTAAATGTGTATAAGCTATGTTTACTTTATATTGAAAATAAAATAAAAATATTTTTGTATAAAATTAGGGAATGCTGTTTTTGTGAGACGCAGAGAATAGAAATCAGGAATGTGTTATATTTCGTCAACGTGTTTGCGGGCATCATTAGGCATTTCAATTATTTCTGTTTCAGTCGGCTGTTGATAAACTTTTAAAAATCACGACCTTTGCGATTGTTTTTGTTTATTTTAAATTATAAATCTGAACTGGTCAGGATCCTCCTATATTTGTGTGCAATTTTTCCGATAAACAAGTGTTATTCAGCTCTATAGGGCAGAAAATTTCGAAATTTTAGGAATTGCTCATTTTATATCAACTAGCGACGTTTTTTTGTTGCGCCATATAATAGATCAGATCAAAATTTAGATCAATTTATCACGTTTTCAGAAACCTTCGTCAGCGAGATGGGTCCTCAACCGGGTCAATCGAGTAATCAGCCTCTTCCAGCAAAAGAGCTCGGGTATTTTAAGAAAATTATTGTTAGTTTTGAAAACAGCTTGCTATTTTTAAAACGTTGTTTTTAGAAATCCTATGAGCAGAAACAGTACAAGGCTGGTTTAAAATTTGTCAAGCAAATCTTGTCGAATCCACAGTATGGAGATCACGGAGGTTTTCTCGTCAGTATTGTTGATATAAGTTGTTGAGTTGATTTCCAGAGACACTTGCCATGAAAGGACTTTTGCTAAACTGTATGGGTAAGCAGGCTGAAGCTCAAGAGTGTGTGAAAAGAGGACTCAAGGCTGATTTATCATCTCACGTTTGTTGGCACGTGTACGGATTGTTACAAAGAAGTGATAAGAAGTATGAGGAGGCTATGAAGGCGTACAAGCGTGCGTTGATGCTGGACAAAGATAATATGCAAATATTGCGCGATTTGTCCCTGCTGCAAGTGCAATTACGTGATTATCAGGGATACTTGTCAAGTCGTTATGATATCCTCAGATTGAGACAAGGCCAGAAAGTGTCGAGGATTGGTTTCATCACTGCTCTCCATTTGGTGAAGGAGTATGAGAAGGCGTTGTTCGTGCTTGACGAATTTATTAAGCTTAATAAAGTTTGGCAAAATTTTAATTTATAAGATTAATAATCGTTTTTTTAGCCAGAAGACTATGATTTCGACCACTCAGAGTTGATCTTGTATCAAAATATGATTTTGAGAGAATCTGGTCAACCGGTTGTAGCTTTGCAGAAACTCGAGGAATGTTCTGCTCAGATTGTGGATAAAATGACTTATTTGGAGACACGAGGTTTTCTTAAAAAATGGGTAAATTGGTTTAAATGTAGTTATTTACAGCAAACTTGCTCATGGAACTCGAAGAAATGAAGCAGGCTCAAAATGTGTGGCGTCAGCTCGTTGATCGCAATCCTGACTCTCTTGAATATATTGATAAACTTGAACAGTGCCTTGAAATTAAGGGAAACGATAAGAAGTTACTTGAGCTTTACGATGAGCTCGCCGCAAAACACAAGCGGGCATTTGCACCAAAAAGACTTGCATTGTATGTTGTTGATGGAGAGGAGTTCCGTGAGAGATTGTGCAACTGGGTGAATCCGATGTTGAGGAAAGGAGCGCCAAGTTTATTCATGAGCTTGGTCCCGTTATATGATAATCAAGAAAAGGTGAAGATCATTGAAGCCGTGATCAATGATTATGTGAAGAGAATGGATGATGAAGGATATGCTAAAGTTTCATTAGATGGTCGGTGTAAATAGCTTTTTGTTAATGTCCGAACTTTTGTAGGCAATGATGAGGTTGAGCCACCATCAACGGCGTTGTGGCTCTATGTGCTTGCTGCTCAACACTTTGATCGTGTTGGAAACATTCAGCTTGCCTTAAATTATATTGAACGCGCCATTCAGCACACGCCGACGTTGGTTGAAAATTTGATGCTCAAAGCTAGAATTTATAAGGTTTTTTACGGAGGATTTTTGAAAATGTTTTATTTTTTAAGCATGCTGGAGAATATGAAGAAGCAGCGAGGCTAATGTTCGAAGCTCAAGCTCTCGATACTGCTGATCGTTACATTAACGCAAAATGTGGAAAATATTTGCTTAGAGCAAGAAAGATGGAAGAAGCGGAGAAAATGCTGGCGAAATTTACTAGGGTATTGACTTGATTGAGTTTGGTTATTTGAAGGAATAATTTTTAGGAGGGTGAGAAGGCGTCAGTGAATTTGACCGATATGCAATGCATGTGGCATGAAATTGAAAGTGGTCGAGCGTTTAGAGCACTCAAAAAATATGGAGAAGCTTTGAAACGCGCTCACCATGTAGAGTTTGTAAGTTCTAAGTAATATTTAACAATTATTAAACGTCAAGTTTAGCACTTTGCTACCATGATCGAAGATCAATACGATTTCCATACGTACTGTCTGCGTAAGATGACACTCTGTTCTTATATAAAGTTCTTACGAATGGAAGATGAGATCTACCACAATAACTATTACTACCAAGCTGCGAAGATGGCCATTAAAATCTATTTGCGAATGATTGATAGACCACAAGATATGAATGAAAACAAATTAGAAGAGATTCGCGATGGAATGTCTGAAAACGAGATTAAGAAATTGAAAAAGAAAATGAAGAAGCAAAAGGAAGAAGAGGAGGAAGCCAAGAAGAAAGAGAAGCCACAAAAGTTGATGGAAGATGGCATGCCGCGGGGACCACAGTATGACGCCGAAGCACTGTTGAAGACGGAAAACCCATTGGAGCAGGCTGCCAAATTTGCGCACAACCTGCACACTTTTGGTTGCGACAAGGTGACTGGATATGCGCTCTGCGCTGAAGTGTATCGACGCATGAACAAGCCGCTTTTGGTGCTCAAATGTTTGAATGAAGGATGCAAGAGAGATAAGAACCATCCGTTGCTCCATGTTCAGAAAGTGCGATTCTTGGTTTACTGTTAGTTTAATTGAATATAATAAAAAAATAGAATTTAATTATAGGGAAAACGTGTGAGTTAAGCGGAATTGCTAAGGAAGTTGCTCAAGAAATGTTTGATGGGATATATGGAAAGGAAACTGATGCCAAGAAACTAAATGAGGCGTTCAAGATGGAACATCATCGATCATTTGCTCATAGAATGGCTTGTGAGTCTTGGGAAAATGGTTTATTAGATTCAAATGTTTTATATTTCAGTCACTGAGGCAGTGGCAGCATATGATGCCGTGGAATGCGAAAAGACTGCCAAAGGGTGGTTGTTGAAGTCTGTTAACGACGATTCAGTGGAAGGACGCAGTCTGAAGATGCTCATAAAACTCAGAGATGGAATCGAGTATGGAAAGTATGGAAAATGGGAGAAGAAGGAGGTTGAGGATCTGAAGAAGATGGCGCACACAATGTATCCATTGGCGATCGAATTCGGTGGTGGATTAGTGAAGCCGGTAGATTGCAATGAAGAGAAGAAGGCCGAGCACGAGTTTTGATTTCGTGGTTACTTCGTAGAATCTCTGCTGTTGATTGTTTACGGTTCTTTGTTTTGTTTCCTCGAACGTTTTTAGGATAATTGATAAAGATGACTTATTTATTTTTTGTTTAGGATATTGTCTTGTTTTTATTGTCCCCAGCGATTACTTGTTTCTTGTTTTTTTTGATTTAATAAATATTAATTTTTAAATAAGATCATTATGAATTGTACAGGCGTATTCTCGTCGATTTGTACATCACACGAATTTTGTTGGATCGCTGTCCATCGACAGAATAGTCGATTTTCTACTCTACTAATTCCACTCAAGTTAATATTTCAACAATATAATTGCTCTACTACTGTAGATGAGCGATGATGAACAAGAAGAGCAAGGATTCAACGCCGCTTATGAGTCGAAAGAAGTTCTTGGTCGAGGGTTGGCATCGACTGTTCGTCGCTGTATCGAAAAAGGAAGCGGAATGCAGTTTGCTGTGAAGATAGTAGACGTGTCAACTGAAAAGCAAACGGAGAATGAAGCGAGTCGACTGCTCGCTGAGACGATATCCGAAGTGGAGATATTGCGTCAGCTCTCCGGCCATCCATCGATCATTAAGATTCACGACTTTTATCAGACGCCGTCGTTTTTGTTTGCGGTGTTTGAGATGGCGCCTAAAGGAGAGTTGTTCGATAAACTCAACGCGACGGTGACGGTGTCGGAGAAGAAGGCAAGGAAACTGATGCGACAATTATTTGATGGAGTTGAATACATGCACACGAGAAATATTGTGCACAGGGATTTGAAGCTGGAAAATATATTGTGCATTGATGATGAAAGGATTGTGATATCAGATTTTGGGTTTGCAACGAGATTGAAGGATGGGCAGAAGTTGAGAGGTGAGCTAGGATATGATGGGAGGTTTTATAATTCAATGTTTTAGACCTTTGTGGAACGCCGGGATATTTGGCGCCAGAAGCCATTAGATGTCAGATGTTTGATGACGCTGATGGATATTCGTTTGAAGTTGATGAATGGGCCTTAGGTGTTATATTGTATACACTATTATGCGGTTATGCGCCTTTTTACCATAGGAAGTAATGAATTTTAATAATACTAGACATAAATCAATTAATTACAGGCAATTGATGATGCTGAGGATAATTCAACAAGGAAAATACACATTTGACGGGGAGCACTGGTCAAATATTACCGCTGAAGCAAAACACTTGGTTTAAAATTATCTTGAAATTGAAATGCACAGGTTGGTTTAGATATCGAAACTGCTTGTAGTGGATGTCATGAAACGAATGACTGCCAAGCAGTGTTTGAAGCATGAATGGATGGAACCTTCACAAAAAGTGCCGACGATTGAAGTAACGAATGAGACTGGTGGAATCGCTGCGAAGAAGAGGTTCAAGCAGGCTATCATTTGGGTGCGATTCTTTATACGACTTGGAAAGTACAAATATCTGAAGACGGTCGTTGATCGTGATGTGCTCAGGAAGAGACCGTTCAGGGACCGAGATGTAAGAATAAACAATGGCTGGATTAAATTTAAGAGAAATTATTTTAGATTCGACACGAAGCTGAAGCATCGATGTTTAGTGTGTACGGGCATTGGGTGAACCGTGGTTTTTACTATTCACGTGATATGCTGTTTGCTAACAAGCCGAGGCCGAAGATGGCGAAGCCAGAGAAGCTAAAAGTATGATTAGATATTTATTTGAATGCGTGCTTTCATAGGATGTTGTATATAGATATTGGTTTTTTAGATGCATTTTGGGTTTGTCCCAATCCTTTCCCTTAATTAAATAATTAGAGTATCCCTTTTTTTTGAAAAATATGTTTTTAATTTGTCTCATCTGAACGAGTTCATACTTCTAGAATTAATTGCGTCAAAATGTATGTAGAGATCTCTGTATATTCGTATGTAATTTTTTTGGTGCTCGTGAATCGAGAAGCACCTCATGTATAAATTTATTTTATATTAATATTCTCCAGTGTTAATTGTTATTTGTTTATCCGTATTGGAATATCTTGACATGATTGTTTAAATGTATGTTGAACGGATGATTTGTTTCAGGATGAAGTAGGGAAATGGCTGTGCTTAAGGTTATTCATGTGAAATTGTTTCAGATTAGATATAGATGGGCTAAAAGTGTTATTTCCTTATGATTATGTATACCCGGAGCAAGTTTTGTATATGCAAGAAGTAAAGAAGGCTCTAGATGCAAAAGGACACGGATTGTTGGAAATGCCGTCGGGGACGGGAAAGACAGTGTCATTGTTAAGTTTGGTGCTCGCTTATATGATGCAATATCCGGATAAATTGGGTAAATTTTATTGAAGATTTTAAAGTATTGGAGGAGAAATTTTGTTTGAGTTCCGGGAGAGTTGAAAAATTATTGGTTATTAAAAGAATACAAATAAGGGAATAAATACACTGTTATATGAGATAGAGTTGTTATAAAAACAAAATTGGTACGATTTTCATGGTAGTTCGAGAAATATAATCTAAAACTTGCCGGAAGTAATTGAGTTAATATAACCCCAATTCACAATAAATCATTATTTAAAGATTTATTCCTAAAAGAATGGCACGACAAGTAGCAATACTTTGATTAACTAAGATAGTAAGTTACGTTTTCAGGTGGCGTAAAGTTTTTTTCTGAGAAAAATGTATTTTGTTTATGATTGTAATTTGTTTTCACGTGTAAGTCTGTATAAAAAAAACCGATTGATACCCAACACAAAGCTATAATTGTTTCGTTTAAAACTAACGGCTGTTTTTAATAGATTTATTAATTATGTTCATTTTAGACAAATTGGTTTATTGCTCGCGAACAATTCCCGAGATTGAAAAATGCGTCGAAGAGATGCGAGTTCTCTATGATTATTACGAAAAGGAGACGGGTGTGAAGGTGCCCAAGTTAACCTTAGCGATGAGCGCTAGAAAGAATCTTTGCATAAACGATGAGGTGGCCAAGATGCGCTATGGATCGGCTGTTGATGGAGCCTGTCAAAAAAGGACAGCTTCGTTCATGCGAGCGAAACGGCTCGAAGACCCCGAGCAGCCTGTCTGTGATTTCTACGAGAACTTGGAAGGATTGAGCGGCGGATTCTCGGTGCCCGACGGAGTATGGAACCTGGACGATCTGAGACAAATGGGACGGGAAAAGGGAGTGTGCCCGTATTTTGTATCGAGACAATCGATTAATAAGGCTCATATTGTTGTATACTCATATCATTATATATTGGACCCTAAGATTGCGGAGCTAGTGTCGAAGGATTTCAGTAGGAGGAGCTGTGTGGTATTTGATGAGGCTCATAATATTGATAATGTTTGTATTGAATCGATGTCGGTAGCGATTAGCCAGGTGAGGAATGAGGAACTATTGTAGTCTATTGTGGTCGTTTTTATTTTAGAAGAATGCGGATAGAGCAACTGATGAACTCGGAAGATTGGAATCCGCTGTTGCGAAGATTAAAGATAGGAATGCCGAGAAATTGCAGCAGGAATACGAGA
This sequence comes from Caenorhabditis plicata, assembly GCA_963931815.1. Taxonomy (NCBI): domain Eukaryota; kingdom Metazoa; phylum Nematoda; class Chromadorea; order Rhabditida; family Rhabditidae; genus Caenorhabditis; species Caenorhabditis plicata. The sequence continues at coordinate 4,965,388 of OZ007494.1, forward strand.
GGATGGTTGAAGGATTAAGAAGGTTTTATTCGGTATTGTCTTCTAAATTGGTTCACTTGATTTAGGACAGAAAGGGAAAGAGCAAATGATGAAAGACTTGCAAATCCAGTTCTACCAGATCAGATTCTGCATGAAGCGGTGCCTGGAAACATCCGACAAGCCAATCATTTTCTTCTTTTTCTGAAGAGGCTAATAGAGTACATAAAGCATAGACTGCGCACCCATCAAGTTCTTATTGAAAGTCCAGCAGCTTTTTTGAAAGATATCAATGAGAGGATGTGCATAGAAAGAAGAGCGCTTCGCTTCTGTGCGGAAAGGTTGTCGAACCTTTCGAAGACGCTGGAACTGGCAGATGGGTCGGATATTTGGGCTCTGTCGCAAGTTAGTATATTGGCGACTCTTGCCAGTACGTACTCGAAAGGGTTCTCGGTGATTGTTGAGCCAGCGGAAGGTAGTCAAGCAGCGACGATCACGTTAAGCTGTCATGATGCGTCAATAGCTATAAGACCGGTGATGACGCGTTTCCAATCAGTAATCATCACGTCAGGGACGCTTTCTCCTCTTGAGATGTATCCTAAAGTGCTCGACTTTGACCCTAGTGTGATGGCTTCTTTCACGATGACATTGGCGAGACCATGTCTGAGTCCGTTGGTGGTGGCGCGCGGAAACGATCAGGTTGCCATGACGTCGAGGTTCGAGCAACGGGCAGATGTTGCGGTGATACGTAATTATGGAAATTTGGTGCTCGAAATGGCTTCCCTAGTGCCAGATGGGATGGTTGTGTTCTTTACCAGCTACTTGTACATGGAGAATGTGATAGGAGTTTGGTATGAGCAGCACATAATTGACGAGCTCATGAAATACAAGCTATTGTTTATTGAAACTAACGATGCCGTGGAGACGTCGGTAGCATTGGAGAAATACGTTGAAGCATGTGATAGCGGACGGGGAGCTTGTCTGTTCTCTGTGGCTAGAGGGAAGGTTTCTGAAGGAATTGATTTTAGTCATCATTTGGGTGAGAATATTTGTCACTTTTGGAATTGATTGAACGTTTTGAAGGCAGATGTGTCATAATGCTTGGAATCCCCTACATGTACACAGAAAGTCGAATATTAAGGGCAAGACTAGAATACCTAAGAGATCAGTTTGGAATTAAAGAGAATGACTTTCTAACGTTTGATGCCATGCGTCACACGGCGCAGTGTATGGGAAGGGCATTAAGATCGAAAACCGATTATGGACTGATGATATTTGCCGACAAGGTAAGGAACAGTAATTTGTATTAATATTTGTGTTTTATTAAAGAGGTTCTCTCGTCAAGATAAACGCGGAAAACTTCCCAGATGGATGCAAGAATATCTCGAGCAGGCCTGCACCAATTTAAGTATTGATGAAGCTTCGCAGGTGGCAAAAAGGTGAGGATTTGTTTTAAGGATTTTAATTAGCTTCATTTGACAGATGGCTATCTCTAATGGCTCAGCCGTTTACAAAGGAGGATCAGCTAGGTGTTTCTCTTTTAAATTCTAAGATGCTCGACGCGAAATCGATGAAGAAGTTTGAGAAGGTTGTCGAGTATGCCGACTGATATGGATGCATATGGATCAAGATAATTTATTGATTATTGTTGATAGTTGTTTGTTTTGTTGTACTTGCTTTATTTATGTTGTTGTTTACTAATGTATGGCGGGTTTTAATATTTTGTACAAAAATACACGCGTTTTTTTTGTTTGGAAATTGTTTGGTTTTAGATTACGGTATTGTGCCAATATATGTATTTTTTAAAAATAAGTTTCTGTTAGATTTATATTTTATGAAGGATTATTCCCACGGTTTATTTACAGATGTTCTCTCTCGCCCGTAGCTGTTCGATATTGTTACGCAACCCATGTGCTGTAACTGCTACTGCTGCCACTCGAGCATTATCTTTCACTGAAATTGATATGAAAGGTCACTCGAAATGGCAGAATATCAAAGCTACAAAGGGAAAGAACGATATGCTGAAATCGAAGGCGACCAACTTTTTGTTGCGACGAGTGCGTGGAGCTGTTCAACGAGGTGGATTTGACTTGAAATTGAACAGGGAGTTGGCAGGACTCGAGCAAGAATTCAGAGCACAGGGACTCTCGCTCGACACGTTTAAGAACTTTTTGCAAAAACTGAAGGATAGACCGGAAATCGAGTACACATTTGATATTATTGGACCGGGTGGAACTTTCTTTATCGTGCAGGCCGAGACATCAAATAAGAAGCAATTGGAGAACGATTTGAGGAAGTATTTCAACAAGGTAATAGGATTGGAAGAATTAGATGATGGGATTGATTTAGATTGGTGGATTCCGATTGGCAGCTGATGGCGGCGTTCGTTCCTGGTTTGAAGAAAAGGGCGTGGTTTGTGTAGATGTCACGAAGGATGGAAAGAAGATTGGAATGGAGCAAGTAATTTGTGATATTAATGTCGCAGAAAATGAGTTGATAGTTATAGATGGAAGAAGCGGCCATTGAACATGATTGCGAAGAAGTGCAGCTCGTAGAAGAAGATGGTCAACAGAAATATGAATTGATTTGTGAAGCGGGAAAATTGAACACATTGGAAAATGGAATGAGCGGAAGTGGATTCAAGGTTCAATCGAGTGAAATTGAGTTCAGGCCGGTGCATCCGATTGAAATGCCTGAAGCAGAAAGCGCAAAGATTGATAAGTTCTATGAGATGCTTCAGGACGATGAGCAAATCAGGCAGATATTTGATAACATTGCCGAGAAGGAATAGATTTGATTTGTAATTATTTTGGTTATTGTTTAGGTAGAGATAAAAGTTGTTTATTGTTTGTTCAGAGTTTTATTGTTATTTAGTGTTTATGGCATAAAGTTTATTGGAGAGAAGCTTTTTATGGAGTATGATTTTTGCCAATTTTCAGAAGGCATCTGTCGAATGTGGAGCACAGGTTAGAAAATTCAATATTAAAGCAATAAATAATATTAGGAATCGGGTAGAGAGGGGAGGCGTTAATAAAGTTTAAAAATACCGTAGTAATTCTTGGATATACACACTAGGTCAGGATTTTTCTACAAATATTATTCTGAACTTTTCTGACAATAATTTTAGACTTTATATGGATGGTGGGCGATGGAATCTCTGAAAAGACTGATAGATAACATCTGATAGATAACAAAACGCACAAATATTTTCAAGGAGTCTGTATTTTATTCTTTACTAGACTTATTAAATGTTTTTAGGGAGAAAAACATTAAGATTTCGGAACGGCTTTAATTAAAACTTAAAATGTTTATAGTTCTATTGAGAAGAACGCTGCAGTTTTTAATTCCATTTCTAGAACTTTTCTATTTTAGCTGTTAATATACAACAGAGATGTGTGGAATGAGATTTTTTGAATTTCGGAATCACACTGTAAAATGGTCGGAATCCGGAATCCCGACCATCTTTGATATACAATGCTTTATATGGATACTCTAGTTTTATAGGTATACTGTAGTGACACACTTGAACACTTGAGCTTCATTTAAATTTATAAAACATTAAAACTTTAGCAAGTATAATTGTAGAATTTTTTTATTACTCATTTACTTGGCAAGAAAGATGTGAAGATGAAAACAGACTTTTCAACTGAAAGCTGTTTGGGCGAGCAAACTTTAAGACGAATCAAGGGAGTGCTTTCACTAATTGTAAGATCAACCATGTTGACAAAGAGAAATATAAGGACCTCCTTGAGAATTTGCTCCCGGAACTTTTATATGACACAGAAACATGGACGTTGATGACAGAATATTCTATTCAACTACAGAAGTGTAGGAATACAATTTCCACCACGGAAGAAGCGAACCTCTATGGTCAAAAAAACGAAGGCACGCCACCCGCACTATCAAGTTGACATGGTTATTTAAGTTTTTAGATTGTCACTGTTTGATGGTATTTGGATTGTCCGAATTTAAATATCTACTATGTCTCAAAATGGACCAAGAAAGCTCACGTGGACATTATTGAGACGTAATTAAACTTTACAAACTTTACATTGGCGGGTGACGTGCGAACGATACTGAAGTGGGCTGGCCACTAAGCTCGATTGCCAGGCGACAGGTGGACGAAACGATTGATGGAATGTGTTCCTCGGGGTTGGACACGACATAAAGGAAGACCGAAAGCAAGAATAGCCAATAAAACTTTGGGTCTTAAATTATGTGCACGAGAAGTCCAACTCAAGAAGGCGAATCGGAATCGTGGAGAAAATGGTTACTTGTCCCGCTATTGCGAGGCGCAGTCACGTTGATTGGAGTGATCTGGTCCGCTCCTCTATACAAGAATGATAATGGACTCTTAAGTATCCTAAGTAAGAGCACAAAGAGATCGGAGCGGCATAACAACAATATCCGAAGGACGACGCGATTCGGAGGAACGATGGAGCATCGCAACAGAATTATGGTAGTCAAGAAGAGATTGCCGATCGGGCGTCGTGTAATAACTAGAATCCAGAACGTAGTACTAGCAGCCGCGCAAAACTGGTCGACTAAGCACACCAAAAGATATCATAATAGAATGAGCTCAGTAAACGTGCTCTATTCTAACCTTTTAGGAAGGTATTAATATTTTTAGATAGTTTAATACAAGCTTACAAGTTACATGTTTTAGGTCGGCCTCTCAGATTTTTATAAAAATTTTGCAGATAGGTTCCGTATGATCCAAATAGTATACTTACAAAATATTAGGAGTAAAAATTGGGTCGAAAACTCAAAAAATAGCACCACCTCCTAGAAGAATCGAACCCTCCTTGCTGTTCCGCGTCCTGTCGTTTTGCCACTGCGCATTTCGGATTTTTTAAACCATTATGGAAAAAAACGACATGGACTCGTAACAGCGGCATGAGGGTTCAATTCTTCTAGGGGGTGACACGTTTCAATTAATGATGCTATTTATTTTGAGTTTTAGACCCATTTTTACCCACATAAACCATTTTTTGGCTCGTAATATTTTGTCAGTATACTATTCAAGCCACAAGGAATCTATCTGCAAATTTTAATCAAAATCTGTGAGGTCCTCTAAAAACTTTCCTTGGTAGTTAAATTGTATTGAGAATTGTTTTGTTAAAATGAATTAAAAGTTGCCAGAAATGCTCAGAAATTGAAAAATCGTTATTGCGAATTTGGAGTGACTTATGATGTAAAAATCACGTCACAATAACAAATTGACGGGCTCATTTAAGACTCTTTATTTAGCCTTAAAACTTGCTCCTAACAATATAATGAAAAATGGTTAATCCGTGATTAAATATTCCAAAATTGGCATTTAAGTGAGTCATCGTATTTCGGCGAACCTTTCATTCCAATTGAAATGCGTCCTTTGAAGTTTTGGTGTGACAAATTGTTAGTGCTCTAGAAGAAATATTTATGCCAGTTATTCGCTAGATAATTCCCTAACTTATAATCAAGCTGAGTTTCCTATTATTCATCCAACAAATTAAGTGGTTCATTATAATTGAGTTATATTTTATTAAGCATTATTATTATTATTAATTTGTTAGGTTCAATTATTAATAAATGACTATTCATATTGTTGGTATATCCTCCTAATTGCTCTCACATCATACTTTGACAGAATAGCCGACTTGATGCTCTCGGAAGATCTAAATCACAACTTATTTTGATGAATTAGAAACCCGAATTACCCATAATCCTTATGCATAACTGATTGTTGATGCTTTGAGTGACGCATGCCGAGAACGTGGCCAATTTCGTGTATCAGAACCTGTTGTGTGAATTGAAGGTGGTGAATGATCGGAAATGGATCAACTCACGTAGCGTAAATCGACGTCGCCTTTGGTGGCATCACCGGTGTGCCATTTCTCATCGGCGTCAAGGTGGAGGATGCCGGATGGCGGATAGCCGGAATGAGCGACGACCCCACCCGAGCCGTCGAATTTCTCAAGGCACGAGTGATTGCCGCGTGCGAACTTTATGAGGATATCGGATGTGGTGGAATTGGACTCGCGGATTATAAGAACGCCATCGAGGGCGGATGACCACTGCTGGAAACTTGAGATGATAAGCTGGCTGCAAAATTTGAAGTGTACTGTATAGATGAATTTTGATGGGTATTTGGAATGATCTTTGTTTTATGACCCAAATGATGTGTTATGCTTGTAAATGTTTGAATGAACTGCACTTTGGAATTAATCTCAACGCACTCGATAGCAATCATCTGATACGAAACGATCAATTGCATCATTGCTGGAGTGAATCGATACGAGTGCAATAATTCAAAGCGCTGCCAATTTGATTTGCGACTGATTGGTTTCGCTTATCAAAATGAAGTTTTGCGTTTGTTTTCCGGTTCGGAAACTAATCGCCAAACCGCGTGGTAGAGAAATAGACAAGGAAATGTGTTTGGAGTTGTTCGGTGGGAAAAATATGTTTTGTTGTGCTAGAATGGTTGTGGCAGTTTTCATTTTTGGAAGTATTTGAGATGGTCTAACTAAATGTGGACATTTAGAGGATTTTGTATTAATTAACATATAAAATATTTTATTAAGTCAATTGTAATGTTAATTAGCTATAGTCGTCGCCAAATGCGATTACCGCCGCAAAGTGTGGCGCACTTTTTTAAATATTATTTTTTCATTTCATTTTCATGATTATTTTCTTTTTTAGGCTCGTTCTATACTGTTTTTGCTTAAATAAATTGAAGAATATGTTTTAGATGTTGTTCCAATAGTGGAATAAATGTGGAAAATAATAAAAATCATAAAAATTAGATGAAAAAATAATATTTAAAAAAGTGCGCCACACTTTGCGGCGGTAATCGCATTTGGCGACGACTATAATAAAAAAACTCTCTCTAGTAAGTAAGTTTATATGAACTTCCAAACGTAATTACTGTAGAGAGTTGGTCCACATCTCGACGCAGTCGGAATGACGACGGACAATCAAGTAAGTAAGGTTGACAGTTCAGGTTTCCTCACGAATATAGAGAGAAGAGAGAGATTAAAGTAATTTTACAAGCTCATTAGAGCCAATGTTATTCAAATTGAAATAAAATAGATTTTAAATAAAATTGAAATTATTTAAAAAAGTACGCTCAAGTGTTTTAACTGTTATGTATAGATTAAACATATTTATTCTCTCTTATCCTGCTTCTGAATACTTAAAATCGATGTTGTAAAGATTTCTCTCGTGAACGAAGGGTGTTTAGATCGCGTGCACGCCAACTGGTGTGCTCATAAAACGAGCTCAATTAACATGCTCAAATCTAATATTTTGAGAAGATGTTTAGATTTTTAAATAGCTTAAGAAACGAATTTCTAAATTGGCGTAAAGAAATCCTTGTAAGATAGATGTAAAAAATGTAAGACTCTCTTAAAAATTGGAAATTAGTCATTTTCTGTTGGCGTGCGCGTGGGACTTGTCCGGATTGACCAGCAGTGGGGGGCGCACGCCAACTGCACTCTTAGAAATTATAGCCCGTTTCGGGGGTTTCTCATAAAATTTTCTTGTTGAATTTTAAGGTTTTTACATATTTTAAAGATAAATTATTAAACATGCATTGAAATTCAATTTCTAATACTACGTGAAAATTTAAAAATCGCGCTTTAAAATGCGTATATTTTTTGGCATGCTGGGGTAAAGTAGGACTTTGTAATTTACACGTAAAAATAAGAAAATAAGCTTATTATTAATAAGTATTTCTAGAATACGTCAAGAATTTTTGGATTCTAAAAACTCCTTTTTGTGTTTCAATCGCACTTCAACTTGTATGGTAATAAAATGAGCTCAGTAAACATGCTCAAATCGAACTTTTTAGAGAGATATTTATATTTTTAGATAGTTTTAGACAAGCCTATTTAAATTGTAGTGGGAAATGTTTTCTAAAAATACCAAACTTGCAAAAATCGTAATGCATGGGGCGTGCAATCGAGAAAATAACGCAAAATTTGATGGATGATTTGAAAAGTTGACTATTTAATAATTAAAAACGCTGAAAATGTTACATAACAAATCCGCACGCCAACTGGAAATAACAATTTTCGGATTTTTCAGCGTGTCTAAAAATTTTTGCGTCATTTTAACAAAAAAGTTTTTACTACAATTTAATTAAGCATGTCTTAAACTATCTAAAAAATTAATAGATTTCGGAAAAGTTAGATTTAAGCACGTTTGCTGAGCTCATTTTATTACCATACCAGTTGGCGTGCATCCGGAATGAAATTTTTTTTTAAATAAATCAAAAAGGAATTCGGATTTCGTTTCGCGAAATCCAAATTTTAGAAAACGTAGGATTTTTTTTAATGTTATTTTACTCAAATTTGCTAGTAGATACTGTATATATATATAAATTAATTTTAACCTTTAATGTCCTGTCTCCACAATGAAACCATAAAACTATAATCCATCACCCAAAAAAGGTTTCCACTAATATACTTAAAAACTTTTAATCGAATTAAACTTCTTATAGTCTTTTTTGTTTTATTTAATCTTTCATAAATGAACTCTTTTTTTGTTTTAACTTTTAGAGTGTGTCATACGATATATATTGGTATTTGAAAGGTTGAAAAAACCCCTGCCTGAAGGAAGGGAAGCAAATGAGGTTCTCGTTTGGACGGTCACTCTTTTGTATCTCATCAATGTGTGTTGGATCAAAAATGGATATAACACATTGAAGAGGAATGGATGGAAACTTCCTTAGTGGCCGTGTGGCCGTCGAAACGATCTTGTTCTACACATTATTCTATACATGGGAACGCCAACTTAAATGTTTGATTTTTGATAGATTAAGAATATGTTAGAGTGCTCCACGTGTTTATAACGATTAGATATTTTATTAAGAATATGGCTAGGAACTATCCATTTCAGCAAAGATATTGCTGTTATTATTAATATGGGTGGTCTTAAATGCCAGAATACCAACTTTCATATTTGTACACAGCTGCTTGTGTGACATCAACATCGACAGAAAGTTTATTATTTACCTAATGAATGAACCAGTTAAGAAATTTTCCATTTGGGTATTCGCATGAAGAAAATAGACGACACATTAGCCGCAATAATAAAATTTTATTGTCACAGTACACGCTTTAGATCTTCATTTAGCCAGAAAACTTGATGTTATTTGGTACGTCTGACTAAAAATCCCCAAAATTTACTTGAAGAATATTTAGAAAATTTCACGCGGAAATCAGTGAAATTGGAATATGTTAATCAAAAATCCGGAATTCTGTTCATTCCTGCAAGTTCATTCATACGCACTCCACTGGCACGACTTCTTTTTTTGCAAAAAAAGTATGTGCAAATTGCGAAACCACGCCCTTCACTTTTTATTTAAATTCTTTATATTTTTAAAATCGTAACTTTTTCCGATTTGAATCAACTTGTTTTTAGAATCGTTTAGAATTATTGATTAATTGGATTTAATTTGTTTTAAGGTTCGAGTTCTTAAAAGCAAAGAATTTAAATAAAATTTGAAGGGCGTGGTTTTGCAATTTGTGCACACTTTTTTTGCAAAACACGCAGTGATCGTGGTAGTGGAGTGCATACGCCTAATAATTTGATGAAGCTTCTCAAGATATTTTTAGACACCAAATGAAAATGAGGATTTGCCTATGCATATGTGTTATGCACCATGAATGTTTAAGATTGTAGTTGAAGTAAAATTACTAGATTTGCCCAATATTATTTCTAATTTATTAAAAGTATGAAAGATTTAAGCGTCTATGACCTTAACCGAGCACATATTTTTGTTATTTCAATTGGCGTTTTTTTTTAATTTATTTTTAATTTTTGGGAGATATCAGCGTCCATGTAAAATGAGCTCAGTAAACATGCTCAAATCTAACTTTTTGGAATGATATTAATATTTTTAGATAGTTTGAGACAAGCTTAATTAAGTTGTAGTAAAAACGTTTTTCTTATAAACACGTAAAAATTTCCACACGCGTTTAAAAATCGCAAAATCGCTTCAGGCTTTTATAGCTACGATCAAAGATCGGAGCTGTGAAGGCCTGGTCGAACCTGATAAGGCGTGCATGAGTTCGGCTCTTAAGTACACCCTATCTCTTCTCGGCCTCCTAGTGCTCTCCCACATAGCACGGAGTAAACCTAGGGTACGGTGGTTTCCGGCCAACGAGTTGGGCAGGGTCTTAAGTGACCAGTCTTCGGCTAATGAGGTCCTCTTGTGGACAAACCATCAGCTCCCGCTCTCTCATCATTCACCCTTAGCTTGGTCCAACTGGACTTTAAGCACCAGGCGCGATACAATTTATCAGTAATTCGATTAGTCGAACACCTGATAGAGAAGATGGAGGAAGTGTGTTCCTCTCTTCAAAACCCGTTTGCCACGCAAAAACGATCAACAATCAAGCCCTCGGCGACATAATCGCTTCAGGTAGTTTTTAGAATTGGATCCGGTTTTAATCGGCTGTTGGATTATGCGGCGATTGATAATCGATGGAAATTGATAAGAGTAATGCAATGGAAAAGCTCAAATGAAAGAAAACGAACCGAACTGCCTGAAACTGAGCATCGCTGAGTAAGTGGTGCGGATCGAAGAAGTGCCAACTGACGACCGCCTGATGCCAAATGGAATGGCGACGCGCTGAACGTGTGAAATGGTTGACGGAATGCGATGGCGGCGCGCACCTGACGCAGTGTCGACGAGTCGCACGAGAAGCTGAATGAGTAGGAGTTGAAGAAGCGTCGCATTCATGGCGAATGAAATGAGAAGCGAAATTGGATTTTTGTTGCGGCATTGATAACATGACTGGATTTGAGTGATAAGAGCGGAGTGGCGGTTTTTTTTTGTCGTAGCGAAATGTTTTTATTATTCGTGGAATCAAAATAATTAGATCTTGGCGTGCGGTGAGCCGATGATGTCGATGAGGTTGGCGTTGGCGAACACGTTGGCGGGATCCAGCTCGCTCTGATTGTTCGGAGAAGTTTGTTAAGAGAAAGATTGTGGTGATTATTACCTTAATGGCTTTAAGGAGGCCGATGCCGAGAGCGCCGTTGGTGGTGAGCATCCAAGGCTTGCGAAGTTTGCCGACACCATGATGATGAGAGATGCTTCCGCCACAGGCAATGATCTCATCGCGGGCAGCTGTCTAGAAAATATTATTCTTATTATTATTAAATATAAATATGAGTTAATAACCTCTATCCTGTCGTAAACTTGGAGCCCGTTGTCCAATCCTTGGGAATTGAATCCAAAGTAGAAGTAGACGCATGCTCCGGCGTCGTATACTTGAGTAACCCTGTTGATATTTACAATAATGACTAGAGAGGAAGCTTATTTACCTGCAACTGGCTAGGACTGGATGATTAACCCCTTGTGTTTTGGCCTCACGACGCATAAGCTCTTTAACGTTCCTGCACAGGGTGAGCACTTTGTCCCATGGCACAGAGGTCTCGAATGACTCGCCGAGCACGCCGTGGTTCATGCCGAGATCGCGTAGGTATGCGATGGCGAATGTCAGACGGTAGCCGTATTGGCCGTTCTCGGCGCCACCGACGACGCCGCCGAAAGACTCGGCGAGCTGATTCAGCCGGTGCTCGTGCTCGTCGACTTCGGCGGCGGAGCCCTCGTAGACGCACGTGGCCGCGCACATGGTGTCGACGCTGAAACCGCGCCACTTGGTCACGTACATCTTGCTGACGGAGGATTTGACGCGATGCCACCACGAATCGCTGGCGACCTTGAGCGCCTGTCCCATCACGAACTGCTCATTGTCGACGAGACGAAGCGAAGCTGGCTGAATGCGCTGGCGCGCCACCTCGCGGAAGAAGCTGACGCCGTGCTCGAAGTCGGGGAACACGAAGCTGCCGTAGCGCTTCACCTCAGGCAGCGGGAAGATCTTGATGGTGACCTCGCTGACGACGCCAAGGGTGCCCTCGCTGCCAAGAATCACTTGGTGGATGTCGGGACCGGAAGAGATGCGCGGCACCTGGCACTGCTTCTGGATGATGCCCTTGGCGGTGACGAAGTTGAGGTGGACGACGAGGTCCTCGATGTTGCCGTATCTGAATGTTGGAGCGATGAGATTTATAGTTGTCAACGTTTATTTTATTACAGTATGCCACGTATTGTTTTTTTTTTTGTTTTGATACACTAAACAAGCCAAATGAAATTATAAAAATAGGAGTTCAGAAAAAATATTTAGCAAAGTTCTCCCATAAATTTGATAAAATTACGTGAAAATTTAGTTCTAATTTTGACGTGAATAAATTTAATCGATTAAAGTTCACATTTATGGGATTTATAGCTTTTCGGTTGTACGAGTCGAGATGATTTTGGAGATAGTTTTTCACATACTTCAAAAGTGGTAAAGTTTATCGTTTATTTATTCAAATTAGAATTGCACGTCATATGCTTAAAAAGAATCGAAGGGAAACTCAGATTATCAATGGCACACCAAATGAAAATTGAGTTTGTCTTTTATTTAAACGTATAAGTTAGCAAATTAATTGTTCTGTGTTTTATAAATTTTAACACGAACAAAAAAGTCTCTTGCCAAAAGATTATGTTAGAGCAGCTCGACGGGAACCCAACGGAAATTTTCTAAATTGACATGTGCCATCAGATTTATTAGCTTAGGTGGTTAGTTGATAATGAATATTGACGATTTTTAAAGGTTTAGGAATATTCTACAGTACTCCTCTTTTGTCCATATAACAGAAACTATTTAGTTTCATAATAATATTTCTGGTATAATTTATTTGGGTGGTCTTAAATTGATTGTGATTCCTTCTGATTTAGTTGGCGCGAGAAAATGCACGCCAACTTGTATGGTAATAAAATGAGCTCAGTAAACGTTCTCAAATCGAACTTTTTAGAAAGATGTTAATATTTTTTAGATTGTTTAAGACAAGTCTAGTTAAATAATGATTAATATTACGTAAAAATTGTCAGAAGTGCTCAAAAATCGTTATTTCCATTTGGTGTGAAAATGTAATCTAAATATCAAAGTGGAATACTGTAATGTGTACATGGAAATCAAATAGTTTAGTTGGCTGGGCTCAGATTTTTCCGGTTCCACTTGGCCAGCTAGGTTTACGCCAAACTGGAACGCTAATAAAAAATGGTCTCAGATCTAAAGTTTTAGGCAAATATTAATATTTATAGAGGGCTTAAGAAAATGCTGATTAACAGGGATCGACACAATTTTTGTAAAGCACACGGGAAAGTTGTAAGACAAGCGTTTGTTTTACTATTAGAAGGATTTTTAACGAATCACTTCATGTGTGAAATGTGACTGAAATAGAAAAAATACGATAGAAGGCACCTAACATGCTTCTAGTACGCCACATGGAAATGAGCGTTTCCTAATATTTAAATGTATATTAGAAACTCTCACGTAATAACTTTAGATTACTTTTCACTTAAATTTTTCACGCCAAATTGAATAGTAAAGAGGAGAGCTCAGAAATTGTGCTCATTTTGCAGATTTCGGTAAGAAGCGCATGTTGTTTAATAGTTTAAGACAGATATATAAATAGAAACGTGTCAAGTTATAGAAAATTATTACGTGTAAGTTAGTAAGACACGTTTAAATGTGGAAAAATGTTCATTTGCATTTGGTGTGCTATATAGAATTCTTCTTCTTTGGACTCATAGCTATGTTTGAGTATTTTTTCTGAGCGTTCAGTTTAAACGCTCAATTTGACGTTCTTCTAGTATTAATTTCAGATTTTTTAAATTATTTCAAGCCGAGTATAATGTGAAACATCAGTTTTTGGTGTATGTCATATGAAAATTACGATTTCGAAATGTTTAAACGCATTTTATTAATTTACATGTGCTCATTGTTACGGTATTCTCTTAAAATATCTTCTGCGCTTTAAGTTTTACAGTATGCTAGGCTTAGATGACTTTCCTGAGCTCCAGAAAAGAAACGAATTCCTGGTGGAATTTCAGAAATTATATCTTTAATTTAATTTTTAATTTTTTTAAATACTAATGTACTAACGCCAAATCGAAATTGCATTTTTAAACGCCTGTGGAAATGTTTACCTCTTTGTAACAAAAAAGTTTTTATAACGATGTAATTAAGCGTGTCTTAAACTATCTAAAAATATTAATTTCTTTCTAAAAAATTATATTTTAGCATGGTTACTGAGCTCATTCTATTACCATACAAGTTGGGGTGCTAATTCTTATGTTAAGTTAAATAGAAATGCTGTGTGGCATGCAATTATACAAACTATTTTTGGTGCGCAATTGAGCAATTGATTGGGAGACAAATGAAATAATGCCAAACTCACTTATTCTTCTTCATTCCACTGGCTCTCGTCGAGACCCAACCGCCAAGTGTGGAGAACTCGATGGAGTCGGGCTCGTGACCGCACGTGAAGCCTTTGGCGTTGAGCTGTCGCTCCAAGTTTTGACCGATGATGCCGGCTTGCGCGCGACACGTCAGATTCTCGCGATCGATCCACAAGATTTTGTCGAGAAGAGCCATGTCGAGGGAAATAACGACGCGCTTCTCGAACGCTGGGCACTCGAGAGCATTCGAGACGGACGTGCCGCCGCCGATGGGAATGATGGCGCAGTTGTTGGACATTGCACCCTCGACGATCTTGACGATTTCCTGCTCGTTGCGAGGCCAGACGACAAAGTCGGGTAGGCGCGGGATCTTGCCTTGCCGCAGGTTGACCATGTCATGCACGGTGTGTCCATGGCCTCTCATCAGGCGGATGCGCGGAGCATTACTGTAGCACAAGTTGTTCTGCTGCAGGAACTCGACAATGTCTTCGTTCTCAACTGGCTCGTCGATTTGGTAGTCGGAGATTGGCTGCGAAGGTGTTGTGTAGGAGAGATCGATGCCGAGATGGTTCTCGAACCACGGACGGAAGTCGGGCATCGTCTTGCCGGAAATGTCGTACTTGTCGCCGGTGAACATGACGTGGCCGTCCTTGTTGATGGTGAACTGCGAGTCATTGTAACCCCAGCCATTCCATTTGAGGATCTTGTCGCTGAAAAGATGAATGAGGTGCGGTGGAAGCCGGAAAGAACCAACCGATAGGATTGCGGTACATTGTTCTCGATGATCGGATAACTCGCCTTCATGGTGATGACAGCTTAATGGAGCCGTTTATTGATTATGACTGATTTGGAGCAAAGGAGGAAACTGTTATCAGTCTGCTAGAGTGTAGCAACGCCCTTGTCTTATCGTGTTCGATAGTGCCGGACGAGAGAAGAGGCTTAGATGTATATATTTTGGTTTTTTTTTGTTGGTTTAGGAATGGAAACTTGTTTAAGGGAACGGGCGAGGGGATTTTTTTAAGGAAATTTAGATTTTACTAGTTTTTGGACTTTAATGTTTTTAATAGTTTTGAGACAGTTATGAGTTTTTAAGTCAGATAATCCATATAGTTCAAAAATAGAGAGAGAGAGAGATAAGAAATATGTGCCTAAAAGAAAAATAGGGACTAATTTGAGCATTTTTCTTTTTTTTTATAAATTAAATGGTCATAATTGGTAGACTCTGTGAAAAAAAACGTGTAGACGCGTAAAAAAGTACGACAATTTTTTTTATCTGTGTTTCTTACATTATTTAAATGCAGTTTTGACAGCACGCCAATTGTAAAGCTAAGAAAAAAAACGAAAAAAAATATTTTGTGAAGAATTATGTTTTTAGAGAGTTTAAGAAACAGCTTACAAACTAGCGTAGACAATATTTGTGTAAAGTACACGTTAAAGTGGTGAGACGAGCGTAAAAACAAGAACATCATTATTTCGATTTGCCATCTTCGTGTCATTAGTAAGTCAAATGAATTGGTTGGCTCAGAAACGTCATTTAAACCTAACATATCGTTAAAATTTCAAGCCCATGAGATATTTTAAGAGAGACTTGTAACATTGCCATCCAGATTATTTAGTAACCTTTACGTGGGTTTTAATAAAATTCGTTTAAAATTTACAAAATTGATATTTGCATTTAGCGTGCAGTAATAATTACAAAGATTCCTCATCAGTTTAATTTAAAAAAAGGAAGATCATAATACACTTCAAATATCCTCACGTTGAGACATGCAGGCGATTTTTAGGTTATGAGTAAGGAAAAACAAGCGTTCAAATAAAAAAGATTGTAGGAAAATATTTAAATTTTCAAAAGAGAATTTGTTTTATTTATTGATGATTGAAATAAATTTTTAAATCAACCGTCACGCCAAATTAAAATGCTTTAACTGGATGGTATTTTACACACGTTTATTATATTGGGTTGAGAAATAAGTTCGTAGAGTTGTTATATTATCTTTTATTTCAAATCGATTTTCTGGTTGTTTGGCAAAGTGTATATATTTATCTGATGGCGATTTTTCTGCTCTACAAGACTGTGGTTATAGTTTTTTTCTGAAGTTTTAAGTTTTCATCATTTTTCAGGCTTAGAAATGAACTATCCAGGAGGCCAGAATCAGCATTTTCGACATCTCCTCTTCTTCGTTCTTCACCGAAAGCAAAAAGCAGCCGAAGTCGCTCGGGAAATATGCAGTATGTATGGAGAAGGTGTCTTAGGCTGTGTCTACTGCACAAGAATGGTTCGACTTTAATCTTGAAGACACGCCTCGGAGTGGACGACCTGCAGAATTAGAGGAAGAACATCTGAAGGCACTGGGAAATCTCGAAAGAAACGACACGGTCGACTAGGAGCTCTATGTTGCTCAGCTGCGCCGCGTAAATGAGGCTATTCGACTGAAAGACCCGATCAACAAGGACAAACCATCTAGCTCCACGATAACGCCTTGCACAAGTCGTCAAAACAGCCCCAATAGCTCGAATGGAAGGTTCTTCAGCATCCACCGCACTCGTCCATCTCTTTTCCGCTCTCTGTCAAACCAAATGAGGGGTGTTACCTTCGAGGACCTGAAAACTGGCTCGACAACTTCTTCGACACCAGACCGGGGGATTTTTGGCGGAACGGCATCAACAAATTGATCGAGAGGTGGGAGGAAGTCGTAAACAGGAACGGTGAATACATAATTGATTAATTTATTATTATAATTATTGTTTTTTGTTCACATATTATCAAAATATAAAAAATTGACAATTCCAATTTTATTTTCATAAGAAATAAAAGTAATAAATCTGATTTGGTCTGGAAATTTTGAAGAAATATAATGAAAATCATATAAATTATTAACATAAATTGAATATTTGTTTCATGATCTCTTTGAGACCATTGAAAATAATTCAAAAATGTTGACATTGAATTTTCAATTTCTTATATTTTGATAATCAATCTTTGTGAAAAAATTCTACGAACTTATTCCTCAACCCAGTTGGTGTATCACTAAATAGGGAATGGTCTGCATAGTGTTTGGAGTTACAGGATGTGACATATATCATTAGAAAGAGACAAAAATCTACTTTCTAAATATAAAAAGAGTTTCTGCAACGGTCACAGATATCTCGAGAAAATTGCGTCTGAAAACCCAACTTGTGCGACACTTTCCATCTTGAAATCCAACTTTGGCTGGCCTTGAATCCTTCAATTTGCATCTCTTTCCTGTTGATATCTCTGGCAATCAATTGCAGATCCAAGTCGTGAAGATGAATCAATTTTTCCTTGGCGACATCAGACAGCCGTTTTGCAAAAAGTTTCAGAAGATTAGTCCTTGATTCCCGGTAATCATCTCTCTGAATCTCATATTCTCGGAGCTTCTCCAAATGATGGAAAGAGATGCAAATTGAAGGATTCAAGGCCAGCCAAAGTTGGATTTCAAGATGGAAAGTGTCGCACAAGTTGGGTTTTCAGACGCAATTTTCTCGAGATAGCTGTGGCCGTTGCAGAAACTCTTTTTATATTTAGAAAGTAGATTTTTTCTCTTTCTAATGATATATGTCACATCCTGTAACTCCAAACACTATGCAGACCATTCCCTAGTCAGTTTGGGCGAAAAGAAGACGGAAACCGAAGTAGAATGTAAAAATTTTGAATCTTCTAGAATCGAAAAACATAATTTTTCGCATTTTAAGTGAGAAATATTGAATAATTTCATCGAATTATTTGAAAATTTGAAAATTTAATAATCCAAAATCCGGAACATTAATTTGGTGTGTAATAGCACAACAAATGAAATGTATCATTTCCCCATATAAACGTGTATTAAAACTTAATCCTTGTTAATTCTAGAATAATTTTATCGTAAAATTGACACGTATATTTTAAATTATAAACTGGAAAATAGCTTAAAAAGCTTAGAAAATAGCTTCTCTTTACGAAAAATCCTACTTGAGCAGCTTTTCTGAGCTATAAACGAAATATATAAACGATTCATTTGGCTTGTGATACTATTCTAATGATGATGCAAAAGCTATTGAAATGTGAGTGAATTTACTTATTTTAGACATTTTAAAGGGAAAAATTAAATACTCTGAAAACGCTAAATGTCAAGATTAAGGCTTATGGTACAACCGTCAGTAATAATATACTAGGATAACTTTGATTTTTTGCGTTTAGGATCAGTCATGAGATTTTAATGCTTCAAATTTCAATATACTCTACAGTAGAGTGGCACACCAAATGGAAATAGGTAATGATTTTCCGATTTTTAAGCGTGTCTGAAAATTTTTGCGTCTTTCAAGCAAAACTTATATTACGGCTCGTTAACTGGAACGGTTTTAAACAACCTACACCAATTGGAAGGCTAATAAAACGATGTCAGAATATGAAAATCTAATCTGTCATTTTCTTGTCATTATTTTAATATTTTTAGAAAGTTTATGGAAAATCTGGAAAACTGACGTAGGCAATATTTGTGTAAGGTACACGTGAAAGTTGTAAGACGGGCCTAAAAATAAGAAAATCATTATTTACATTTGGCGTGCCATGGCTAAAAATCAGAATTTTACGTGGAACAAAATGATTTTACTTCTAATTGTTTTTAAAAGTTCATTTTCCTAAAACAAGTTGCACACCAACTTGAAGGCTAATAAAACGAGCTCAGAAAACGTGCTCAAATATAATATTTGTGAAGATTTTAATATTTTAGAGAGTTTAAGAAAAAACTGACAACATGGGGTAGAAAATAACAGTGTAAAATAAACGTGAAAGTTATAATACAAACGTAAAAATTAGAAAATCCTAGTTTCGATTTGGGGTGCAAGTTGAACAATTTTTTATACGCTATTTCAAATTTTTTACGGCGCATTGCGAACCGCTGCGCAAGAGCAGCAAGATTATAAACAGAGAGACACAAAAGGAAAATCTCTCTTGTTATAATTTTCTCGAGGGGGCAGAGGCTTTCAAATCGTCGTCAAAAAATTTTGATACAGTATATAGAAAATGGATAAATTTGTTGAATTCTTTGAAGGCAATTTTTCAACTGACTCCCTTCGGCGTGTAAACAAATAGAATTTGAACGATTTCTTTGATCAGGAAAAACGCGAAATTTGAACTTATTTGAGGTACTAGAGAACATTCATTTTAAGAAGAAGAAGCAAGTGGAATTTTAAGAAAAAATAACTTTATGGGATTTGGAAATATAATTATCCTAATTAATTGGTATATTAAAAAAGAGAAATCATTTAGAGCTGAATGAAGAACAACTATGCTCCCTTCCATTCACGGCCAAGTCGCGTATCCTTCGACACCTGCGCTGGTTTGAACTCCAATCTCTACGTGAGGCGTATCGGGAGTTCGACGAAATTTGTGACGCCGAATTGCGACGGTGCTTGCACGAGTTTGACGAATGCAACGGCTTCAAATGGTTGCGATGAATTGGTGGATAAATTTTAACAGAATAATTGAAGGAATCGTTGTGCGCCGAATTCGAATGATGCGATGCCGGATAAGACGAGAATGGCGATGGCACGTGTAGAGCACTATTGCTACGCGTTTGGCGGCCTGACGATTGAGGAGTGCGCCGGGAGAAGAACGCCATTAAACGATTTCTGGCGTATTGATCTGAGAACCATGCAGTGGAATCGAATTGTGGTGCCGACGACGCCGTACCCCAGAGCTAAGCACTCGTCGGCAATGGTTGAGCATGAGGGTCGGCTGGTGCTCATTGGTGGCACCTGCCTGCCAAGGTTGGATGAGCGGATGATGGTGTCGGATTATTGGATGGATGAGGCGCATGTTTATGATGTGCGCGCGAATCAATGGAAAGTGGTGAGTCTTTAGTATATATATACACACCAAATGAATTAGCAAAAACAGGACCTCAGAAAGGTAACTTAAATGTGGAATTTCGTCAAAATTTAAAGTTCCGGTGATAATTTAGGGAAAGCCTGTAAGCGGACATAAAAATTATTTTTAAAATTTCACACAGAAAATAATAAAACGCTTTTAAATATTGCAAAATCGTCAATTTCATTTGGCGTGTATATATTTCATGAGATATAAATATGATGCTCAAAGCATGTTTCAGCTGAGCACTATCAATTCTTGTAACATAATCGCGCCATCAGCAATCAGCGTTGGTAATTACATTCTTGCATACGGCGGATTCGAAGGAAATGGGATGACGATGAATAGCATCATCGGAGTTTTGGATGTTAAGAATCATGAATGGAAATACATTGATTTGATGCAAGGAAGACCCAAGTTGATCATACCTCCTATTCAAGGCTAATCGAGCATTATTTTTAAGATTCGATGGCACATTTGCTCGATATAATGCAACACCTCCTCCCAAGAATGAATATTATCCGAAGTATCTAGCTCGTATTGAAAAAAGTGAAAAACTTTGTTTAGTTTGAATCCACTCACATCGTCTATAATCCATCTGAAGGACGGCTTGGCACTGCTCATCGGCGACATGCACAATCGGGAAACGGGTAGCGCTGTACTTGTGGAATACGACGCATCAACGATGACAAATTGGCGATGGAAGCGAATATCGGTTGATGGCAAGTGGAAGGTTGAACAAGAGCCGAGGCAGGCGTCACGCAGCTTCTGGAGAGTTGTGGCTGCGCATGGAGCTCAAACTGTTCGACTGGTTACCATGGGACCACCGAGAACTGGACTTTTACTGGTTTTAACAAGTTAATTTTGTAATTCTGGTGTTGGTTAAGAACAGCGATGAAGAAGCGCGGCGTGTGGCGAAATGTGCACAAAAACGAGCCGAGATTGTTCAGATGATTGTTAGTGCAAACAAACCGGTGCACAAATGTGAAGAGGTCTGGTGTGAGATTAGGTTTTGATTGTTTTTATTTTAAACTAAGTGTTGTTTTCCATTTTAAGATCGCCGGAATTAATTAAATTGGCTACGAATCGAGCACTAACAAGATTTGACGATGTGGACGAACATGAGCTTAAAGTGCAACTAAAGTGCGCACTGAGTAATAAGCGATACGAGCCGCCGAGACACAGACCCGGAATGACGATGTACGTAGCAGAAGTGGATCCGAAATCTTTTGATGAGATTGTCGAGATCCGATTCGAAGCGAACAACTGGCAGAGGAGAGCGCCTCCAATCACTGTTGATTACTCGATATGTGATAGTGGAACAGAAATTGTGATGCATGGTGGTTGTATACAGAACTGTGAGAAAATGGGTTACACTTATTTGTTGACGCCGGCCAGGGTGGATCAATAAGTGAAATGAAGTGAATGTTTGTTTAATGAATGAATGTTTTCCATAAAACGATGATTACTGAAAATTTATAAAAATTGTTGTGAATTTGATCTGACTAATTGAAATTGAAATAAATTTGATTTTTCTTGCAATGTTTTAATCAATTGAATTAATTGTTAAATCAATACATTTTATTACTTACAATTAAATAAATTGTTTTTAAATCGATTTCCTTATTTAGACGACTAATATGGTGAGATATTGCATAAATGTTTTCAAATAAATTTTAGAATTCATCAGACATCGGGTCTCGTCATTTGCAAGATACAAGATGAGGTCAAGCAAGTTCTCAAGAAGTTCCGGTTTGCTAAAACGACATCGATGGATGCATTGATTCGTAGGTGTTTCTTTTGGCTCAAAAATCCGGGAAGGAGAATTTTTTATTTAGTTTTAACTTGTTTGTTTCAAACTGAGTTCTATTCTATAGAATTATATACATCTTAATTTTACATTAGTATCCCTTTTAATACTAAATTTTGATTGGTTAGAGCCCTCCTTGCTTTTCATGTTGCACCATTTTTAATTGTTTATTAGTTTCCTTCCAAACTTGCTAAAATGTTTATGTAGCGCGATTAGTTTTATAAACATGCCACCAAATTTTTTAATGAGAAAATATAGCAAATGAACGATAACCTTCAGAGCATTCACTAAGAATTGAAATTAATAAAAAAAAATTACCGCTAGACTTTTTTGTTTGTATTTGTTCAATTAGTATCTTATAGAAAAATTTCAGAAGGCCATTATAAAATTTTATGTATCATCAAGCCCGTTCGATTAACTTCTTTAATTATTATTTAAACATGTAAAATATGAAGGTTATAAGAATATTTTTTCAATAGAAAATGTAAGCGAACGACGTAGACTTAAATTATCCTGAATTCTATAAATTTTAAACAAGATACAAAGTAGAACATTCTTGCAGTCAAAATCGATCGCGAATCACACGAGCTCATCGTCGACGAGACGTTTGACGACTGTGAACTCGATGACGTCAAAGAATCGCTCCCATCACAGCAGCCGCGGTTCGTGATTGTCAGCTGGAAGAAACAGCACTCCGATCGAGTGTCTTATCCTCTCATGATCGTCTACTATTGCCCTAATGGAAGCAGTCCCGAATTGCAGATGATGTATGCCGGTAGTATGAACTATGTGGTAAATGAGATTCAATTAACACGGGTTTTGTTTCGTTCATGTTTTTCGTGGAATGTCAGTTCATTTTCAGACGGCCGAGGTTCGGGATGTGGATGAAATAGATATGGAATTACTGGATAAGAAATCCTGATTCCTAATTTGTTTCACAGATATCATATTTTCAGAAACACAATTCTTATAATCCAATTATTTTAATTATAATAAATAAATATACAAAAACATCAAGATCAATAGAGAGTGAGAATGAAGAGATAGTTGTTGAATTGGGAATCAAGATAAAGCAAAAAATAAATGACAAAATAACAATAAATCGCATGAAGAACAAAAAAGTCACAAAAAGGGACCATATGAGAGGAAATATTTTGGAAAAATTGCGAGACAAGATTTATTACCCGATTTAATGATGATTAGTGTCAATGTGTAGGTGGTAATGAAGTTTGGTGCGAATAAAAAATAGGAAAATGAAAAATTAGTGACACAACATTATTTAAAAAAAAACACTGAAAAGGGTTAGAATAAAAATTAACAAAAAACGCAATAATCAATCTGATTATTATTATTACTGCTGCCAAGCGTCGGCCGGGAACATCTCATACGATTGATAAACCACTTCATTTGCAGACTCTTCCATGCTATGCTCCGAAATCATATTTGAACTTTCGTTCCATTCATCATTCATTCCATTTCCATGTGGATGTTGCTGCTGAATGTGTAATTGAACTTTTTGCTCCTGATCCTGTTCTTGATGGTGGTGTTGTTGCTGCTGCTGCTGTTGCTGTTGCTGCTGTTGTTGCTGTTGCTCCTCGAGCCTCTTTTGGCGTTCCGCTTGCTCACGCTTTCGCTGCCGTCGTTGAGCATCTCTCATCGCATTATACTGCCGCCTTTGCTCACTATTCATCCGATGATATTTGGCGCGAGCTTGTTCGGCCCTACGTTGACGACGTGCTTGTGCTTCTTGAATTTGGCGCCTCGTTTCCTCGTCGATCTGATCCATCGGCGTCGTTTCAGCAATCTGGCAGAGCTGCTCATCGCGCTGCCTCGATTTTCGAAGCATTTCTGCTCGCTTCGCATTCTGCTCCTTTCGCTCCTCAGCAGACATTCGATGATATCTAAATTAAACTATTAAAAAACTAGAATTTAATAAAAAAATACCTGAGACGTGCTCTTTCAGCCCGCTTAGCTCTATTCAAAGCAAGCTTTTCTTCATTGGTGGTCGGTCGTGATGGAGCAGATCTCGAAGCCTCTTGCGATGTAGGCTGTGGTTGCGGTTGTGGTTGTGATTGCTGCTGCTGTTGAGGATCAATTCCACCCATTCCATAACCAGCCTGCTCATGATGAATATGATCCTAAAGGATACTTTAACGTAAAAAAAAACATTTATTAATTTCACAAACCATTTGCTGTGAATAACTCACAGATGACATTAGCGTCATGTCTGATGACGACACTACAACACCATTGTTATAATCCTCCCTAGTTTGTGTATCTTCTTGTTTTGGAACAATCGGCTGATGTTGTGTGATCAATATAGTTTGGCCATTGCTTATAGCACTCAATTGCTCGGTACCACTGATAGGAGTTCCGTCCGCCATCCGAATCTCCACCGGCTGCCCGTTGGCATCTAATCCCGTTCGAAGCATCTCGTGAAGTGCTTTTTCGTCAATCAACTGCGACTTATCGATCATATGATCGTGAGCTGGTTGCGGCTCTTGATGTTCTTGCTGCGTTTGCTGCTGTTGCGACGGAGGCGGCGACATGTCTTCCATTAAAATACCTTGCATCATACCCATGTCGGATGTGCTGGGCACTTCAATAACATGCTCCATATTTGGGGCAACGTCGTATTGGATTCCACCGACAATTGCACTCGAGTTTCTAGGTGTCGAGGGCGTCGTTGTGATCGCATGAGCCACAATATCACTCAGAATTAAACTGTTTTCCTGTTGCCGCTGAAGGATCATATGCGCCTGTTTAGTTCGCCGCAACACGTCTCGTTCCATTTGGGCGAATACATCATGCGCAGTGGGCATCGCCACCTCATTTATAATATCCAACATGTGCTGTTCCGGTGTTCCAGTATCCCCATTAACAGACTTCGGAGCAATAGATTCACTCTTTACCAATCCTAGATCATTGGAAACAGATTGTTGCTGTTGTTGCTGTTGATGTGGTTGTTGTGGCTCCTGTTCTTGCTGTTGTTGTTGCGATTGCTGTGGGTTTTGCTGAAGGAGATGCTGTTCCTGTTGCTGTGGTACCACTTGCTGCTGCGATAGATTATCTTCATCAATCAGGTGGATTCTCTTCTTTTCCTCTTCCTCATCCTTCACCATAGCATTCATATCATATGTGAGCACTTGCTGCTGATCTTGTGGCTGAACTATTCTGTCTTGCTCTTGCATCTGCAGCAACATCTTCCTCTTCTTCTTCGCGGCGGCCCTCTTTAGATTATATTGCTTCCTTTCTTCCGGAGTCATCCTCTGATAACGCAGTCTTGCGGACTCGGCCTTCCTTGCGTTGCGCACCATAATTTGCTGCGCTCTCGCCAGTGCTTCCGCTGATATCCGACCCGCAGGTGTTGACAATAACATTTCCTCTTCTTGCCTTCTCCGCCGAAAAGCTTCAGTCCTTCTCATGTTATAGTCCCTCTTCTGCTCTGGTGTCATTCGATGATATCGAAGACGAGCTGCCTCTGCCTTCTTTGCATTTGCCAATCTTACTTGTTCACGAACCAATTCCATATCTTCCGGAGAATTGTCAGGATCTATTCCCAACTGCTTCAGCCGGCGACGATGATTGAACGCACGCCGCTCACTATCCGACATTCGCTGATAACGCGAGCGGGCCGTTGCCGCTCGTCTATTTCGTGCTCGTTCTTCTCGCTCACGGTCGCTAAGCTGTTGCTCGTCGTCCAATTGAATCTGATTAGAACATGTTGAGGTATTGGTTGTATTATTATTATTATGATGCAGTTGATTTGAAACATTACTAACATCTAGATCGTCCTGCGATCGACTGAGTGCACTCATCTCTGACCCGCGATCGTCCATCAAGCTGCTGAAGCTGCTGAAACTCCAAAACCATATTTTATTTATTATTCTAATCTCTATCATCTTACCTTTCTAAATCATCGTCGTCACGGTGATGCATCATCTCTTCTGACCCGTTCTGCTGATTCTCAAAAAAGTAAGAGTCCATCAGGGCGTTCATCTGATCTGCCTGCTCAGCTGCTGGATGTTCCTTCAACATAACGCTAGTGGAAGGAGAGTTTATCATGCCAGTAGTCATGGTGCAACTGGACGACGTCGACATCAGAATATAGTCATCATTCTCTTTAGGAACCGATTCCGTTGATGAATACGTCATGACAGGCTGATATATTGATGTAGAGGCAGATGACTGTACAATAGAGTGTTCATTTGGCGATGGTGACGAAGATGTATAGTATGTCTACAACGATAAGAGCTTATTTACAAAATCAATTAAGTACTGATATACCTGGAATGATGACGACGAAGGCGCTGCTGACACCGAAGATAAGGAGGCCATCACTTTCGACGACGTAAGAACATCATCGGCGCCATTGGGCTGTTCCGCGTAAACTTGTTGCTGCTGCTGTTGTTGTTGTTGCATCACCAAACACAATCAAATGGCGACAGCAACAGCAACAATGAATGCCAAACGTTGTTTTCGCTAAGCACCGCCAATATTGTGCAGACTATCGGTAAGTGCCGTCGTTGCGGTCTGAAATCGTTTTGAAGTGATAAGAACCATACAAAATTTCAGATATTGAAAATCGGCTCAAACGATATACAAAAGAAACAATGCAAATACACTTTTAATTATAATTATTATTATTATTATCCGTTAAGACAAATATTCAAACTTTGGGGAACAATAACAAATTAATAGTGGAAAAAATATTTAAAAAACAAAACAAATTAATATAAATAAAAATAAGCAGCACTTGTTTCCAGTAAAAGCCATCAGGAGCACACACAAACACGAACACAAAGTTAGGAAATATTTAATAAAAAATAATTGCAATAATAGTAATAATAAAAAGACACTTGTGATAAATGAGGGAATACAATACAACATAACTTCATTTCCTTATATTATCATAATTGACGTTAATAAAGTGAAGAATAAATATAAAAATACATCACATCTGAATATCAGAATCCTAATTTCCATATGGGTTCAAAATCTGTTGATTGCTACCGCCATTTTGTTGCGGCTGCTGTTGCTGCTGCTGCTGCGGTTGCGACGATTGTTGCTGAATTCCTCCAGATATCATCATCGCACCGCTAGAATATATTTGCAAATTCCCATTGCTTGAACTTGCCGTCGTGGTGGTGGGGATATTAGTATCATTATTACTATTACTATTATTACTATTATTGACTGCACCATTCGACTGTGCTTGTTGCTGCTGTTGTTGCTGCGGCTGCTAAACCAGCTCAATAGTCGCTGCTCTCGTAATATTCCTTTACCTGCTGATGCAATTGCGGTGTCTGCAATTGATGCACAGCATGTACCACTTGATGATTCATTCCATTGCTTCCCAATTGGATCTGATTCAAATGTTGCTGTGGTTGTGATGAAGTCGTAGTTTGGATAATATATGTTTGCGCTTGTGGCTGCGGCTGAGGCTGTGGGGTTCCCTGCGGTTGAGGCGTCGGTGTCGTTGATTCAGAACCGTTGCCGCCATCCTATAACACATTTATAAAAGGTATGGTGATTAATAATTAGACAAACCGATTGCCTCTGCTGTCGCATTAGAATCTGCTGCGCTTGCTGTGTCCTCTTAAGAACGTCTCTTTCCAATGTAGTCAATGCATCCAAATCCTCCTTCTTAGTAACAGAGCTCGTACCCATTCCAATCGTCCCCGAAGATCCAACTGCCATCTGTCCAGCTTGCATCATCTCCTCCATTTCATTACGCCGTCTCTTTGGTGTGTACCTCTTCTGATTGTACAGCTGCAAAACCACGCAAATTTCGAAAATGTTATTTTATTTAAAAAGAAAAGAAAAACTAACATCTTCATCATCATCTCCGTGATATCGAATGGGATCTTCGGCTAAATGCGAAGGCGAAGAAGAGCAGTATTCATCGTGCGCTTCTTCTTTCACTCTCTGAACACCCAACAATTATAATACACGTCACTCACACGCGCAAACAGCTCTCTTCTAGATTTAGCCCAAGACCAACACCACCTCGATGTCATCGGAGATGAATTTTCAGCCAAGACTAATCCCCAAAACCAATTCTAATTCTTCTACCAACCTTTCTCTGATCCGGTGTCATCCTTTGATACCGCAGGCGTGCAGCTTCTGCTCTCTTCGCGTTCCTCACGACAATTTGCTGGGCGCGATCCAACGCCTCACCGTTGATCCTACCAATTGGCATTGCCAAAAGCATCTCCTCTTCCATTCGACGACGCCGGAACGCTTCGGTTCGCCTCTGGTTGTAAAGTCTCTTCTCCTCATCAGACATTCGGTGATACCTTAACAACATATCTCTATAATATTTGAAGAAAAATAAATACCTTTGTCTAGCAGCTTCAGCTTTCTTTGCATTCATTGCCTTGATATGTTGCCGAACAGCTTCATCGTCTTTCGCCGGGTCACCCGTGGCCAATCCAGCCGCCTGAAACTCCGAACTCTGTAATCCCGTCTAAATTCCATCTCCAATAGTCTGGGAAAGCCATCCATTCGACGCTCCCTACCCCCTATCATGGCCTCCAACAAACCTTAATCGCGGCCATTGCATTCTGCATCTGACGCATACGCCTTCTCGTATTGTGAGCTCGTCTTTCTTCAGGTGTCATTCTAGCGTACCGTGCTCGTGCCGCTTCGGCCCATTTCGCGCGCATCCTCTTCTCTCGCAATTGTTCGGTAATATCAGGGTCTTCTTGAATATCATTCGTCTCCCTCAGAATAGACTCAAGTTCTTCCATTTCCTTCTCCCGTTGCCGTTTACGTTTTTGAGCCAGCGTTCTCTTCAAATTAAGTTCCCTCTTCTCCTCATTCGACAGCCTATGGTAGCGCATTCTAGCAGCTTCCGCTTGTCGCGCCTTCTTTTGTCGTTCCTTTTCCGACTTGTCCGGTGACACTTTCACATCAATCACCTGAAAGATAATCCATGTTTAAAAACCCATTCTCGTCAAAGAGAAATCATAGAGAAACTACAACAATACACACCTTCATCTGCGGAATCAGCGTCTGATTGTATTGGCTCACCGATTGCGACAATTGTTGAACCTACAAGCACGATAACAAACACTATAAACCGTAAGACACAATCCACATACATAGTTATTCGAGCCAAGAGAGTTTTCCTCGTTCAATTCGCACTTGGGCTTCTCGTCGATGTCAATCATCTTGTTCGAGTTGAAGTGATGCTACACAGTCACAATACTTAGTGATAGATTAATATTTTTCATCATTCCTACCTGCACATTCTGTTGTGAATTCCATGAAGACGACGTCGATGGAGTTGTGCTATCGATAAAATAAGCATCCAGCATATTTACGAGATTCTTATCCTCTCCCATCCTCCTCTGTGAGCTTTGTTGTATCTACAACAAAACAGCTACTAAGCTTCAATGGGAACTCGCTATTACCGTCACATTATTTGGAATAAACGCCGCCGACGATGTCGAATGGAACGGGGTGGTTGAGGAATTCGAATAAGTTGTGGTCTGATAAGACGTCGGATGGAACGACAACCCTTGAATCTGCTGTTGTTGTTGTTGTTGCTGTTGTTGTTGCTGCTGCTGTTGTTGATTCTGCGCGCCATTCGAGGCACCATTGCGTGGATCCGAGTTGTACGTGTACGACAAATTTTGATTCATTCCAGCTTTCTCTAATTCTCCTTTTGTTTCGTTCTGATTCTACCTATAAGACGAATTGCGTTTGAGAAAAGCGAAATAATGCTCAAAAGCGGAGAATATCGAAGAGCGACAAAAACGAATAAACAAATTGCTTGTTGTTGTTTTTTCTTTTTTACTCTTAAAATACTCAATTATTATAATACCATTTATGATCATATCAATTAACATCTATTGATGATTCAACTTGTTCAATTCCTATGGAAAGAAGAAAAAATCCCGCATAAAAGCTATTAGCAACCCGGTTGTTTCCTCAATCAGTTCTTTATCCTATTTATTCGCAATTTCAATTCATTCTCATTCAGGAAAAAAGTTTCAGTCAAACTTCCATCATCTATCTCCCGCATGTGCTCGCTGCATATCAAGCTTCTCTCCCAAAAACCGCAGACAAAGTTGAGCGAGCGAGAGCGATCCGAGTGTGGAGTAAGCGACACATATACAATATTTTCGTTATAAAAGAAGAAGTAGTAGAAGAAGATGAAGATGATGAAGAAAGATGGAATACACGAGAATCGAGAAACAACAGCGGCACCGACCAACCGAGTCAGTCCGTGGTAATGCGACACCGATGAGAAAGCAAACAAACAAACAAATACTACTCCTCCCTCCATGTCTCTCTCTTTTCCCCATAGACTTTTCTTCTCTGGGCCCGCCCTAACCGCGTTCGCTGCACGCAACACATCAATCGATCGAAATAGTATGGAAGCAGCTTGGCGTCGATTCCAACAATCGCTTACTCCATCCACAAAAGGGGGGTGCTGAGTTGGGGGGAGCTCTCTAGCCTAATGTTTTTTCCTTGTTTTCACACTGTGTGCGATGATGATGATACGGTTGCTGGGTAGAGACCATTCCGTCAGAATAGAGTTGTATATTCTTGATATCTATGACTTAAATAGCAACGAATACACACATACACGACAAATGACAACACAAGAAAGGCAAGAGGAGCCTGTTAAGAAACAAAATTGGGAATAAAAACCTTTTTTCATACTCTTCCATCCCTCATCATCATCGTCGTCGGGTCTCAGCATCAGTGCCGATGTATGCCATTGCCGTAGTCCACACGCTTTTATAAATCCACTAATTTTTACCGGTTTAATACCGTTTTTACTATTTTTATTTCGTATTTACATTTTCTGCTTCTTACTATCCTTACCTAACTCTCTCTATTCCAAGTTGTCACTACGTAAGAATACTGAAACCTTTATTATACTAATTATCGGTGAGAATAATTGAAAAATAGTAGATATGAGTGATAAAGATCAAACATTATTTTAAAATAGGTCATTCCACGTTTTTTAAAATTCTGAATTACTTTAATCCATTTTTAAATTTATTTTTGTATATCAGAAATATAATTTCTTCGTTCTGTAAGTGTTTTAAGTGTTTCCAAGGATTTGAGTCTCTAAATAAGAATAAGTCGTTTTAATAGAACAAGTCATTCTTTATGCAGGACAAGATATTCCTACTAATTTTGAGAAATTTCTGGAGAAGATTTTAAAATATTCCTGTCTTATTGATATTTGACCAAATGATTTTTCCAATAAAAATAATGATTAAAAATCTTATGACCTGTCAAAAGATAACTAGACAATATCAGTCCCCTCTAACGGAAATTTATTTTTTTAATGAATCTAATAAATATTAATTTTTATTAGAAATTATAAACATTTTAAAACAATAATGCCTTTCTTACGTTAGAGAAAATCGAATCACAAATATACAGTATCCCGTTAAAAATTTGTTGGCATTTTAATTTCAATTAAAAATATATTTAAGAGCTTCATTCAGAAAAGACAAATAGGAATATTTAACCCCAAAAGGTTTCGGAAATTTCTCCCTTTTCTAATTTTCAGAGCTTCTTTCATTCAGAGAATATTCACACAAAATCTCAGTTATTAAAGAGAATTCATTTTCCTATGTGCTTTCTAATATTTTTTAATTTGTTCCATCAAAGGTGTTCTCTTCTTATTCACTACTAGTTTTGTTGGAATTCTACACCCTCAGGCTCACATCAATCCTGTAGCTTTCATAATGAAATTATGCGCATGCAATCTCTTTGCGATTAGCTTCCGCACACTTCTTGCTCCACTCTAAAACGTCCACATTCACGCATCTCAGATCCTCTCAGTCAACCATTCATTCACAACTGTAGCTTTCGACCGTGCGTCGAAACCTTTCCGCCTATATTATTAAAATCACTTTCTGGCTGCTTCTATATATTCCTGCCCTATTGCTGCAATCTTTTCCTCAACTAAAATAGCAAAAAACAACCTAGCGAACAGTAGAAGAATAAGAAGAACAACAACAACGAAGAAGACAACGATTCGGAGAGTTGAGATGAATAGATAGTCGAATAGATAGTTTGGGCAAAAACGAAAAACTGGTGATTCCTTTCGCCGCTGTGCTGCTGCTGTCCTCCTGTCGTTTCCATTCTCTCCGCCTTCGACCAGCAACCCGTCTCTCCACCCCGTTTGCACACTATTGCCTCCTTCGAACACGGCAATTTGGCCCCCCTGTGTAGTTAGATAGCACGAGTCTCCTAGAGACTCCATACAGTCGTCATCATCATGGAGGTCTCACAATGCGGCCTGCTGTTGTTGCTGCCTGCTTGCTTTGCTTTGCTTGCGAGCGTCCTCCATCCTCTTCTCCCCTTGTCGACGACCAAATTTTATAAAAGAGGGACTGACTGACAAATCATTTAAAGACGTAGAAAATTTTGCTACCCTAGCATCACCACAAGCAAACACAACCACCACCACCATCCTCACCGCCATGATTTGCCTATCGAAACAGTTTCATCGCATGTACACCCTCTCTTTTCAGGAAAGCCTTCGTTTGCCTTCTTCATTCATCCTCGGTTCTGTTTCTTCTACATCTACTCCTGCTGACGTCTCTTTAATTCGACCAAAATGGACCAATACGACCAAAATGGACCAATTCGACCAATACGTAAGTGAAATACTTTACTGCGAGAATTTTTTTCATTACAGAGGAAACGGAAGCTCGCAGCAGGTAGCAGTCGACGATCAAAGACTCATCAGACCCATCGCTCTGCAGTAGAATTTGCCGGAGACAGTCCGCCACCAATATCGAAGATTGATAACGAGTGGTTCGTTCCATCGACGTCCAATCGTGATATTCACCATACAATTACGGATAACGGACCATGCAGATGCGATGAAAATGTGAGTATATGAAGTTTATTTAGAGTGTTTTAGTGTTTTTAGAACAATGTGCATTGCCAAATTTGCCAAAGTTGTCCATATCGATTCAAATGCACATGCTTGGACCAACGATCTGGAGTTTGTTGTATACATATGCATTTAATATCGCTATATGGAGGTTCTTACAGATAAATATTTGATTTTATAATTATGTTTTACAGATTTGGACCCAAATAATAATGTCGAAGAATCGATATTGAACATTGAAAATGACGATCACTCACGCACCTGCTCGAGAATATGGCGTCCAAAAATTGTTATCGGTTAGGAAATATGCCTATGCATGCGCGCATGTAATGTTTTATTTACTTTCAGAAGTCCCAAGTTATAAAAAGAAGGAGACTAAATTAAATTGAAATTATTTATTATAAACTTATAATAAAGACTTTACTTGAAAATAATGTGTATAATCAAATTTTTACAAGATGGAAACTTTCGTTCTCGTTATTAAGAAAAAAATCTGAAGTTTTACTCAATGGAATGGAAATGATTTTTTCAAACGGACGACGGAAAACGGAAGATGGAAGATGTAATTCTACGCAACCCTGATAGTTACCTCACAAATGACATTTGATTAATATAATATATTTTTTAATAAATTATATATATAATATTCTTTATTTACAAATTAAAAAAAATGTTTTATAATGAACAATTAGACCCATCCATTTTCGTATCCACACTGACAGTTACTTGTTTGAAAATCTGTTTGATAATAATGCTGAAATAAGGTATTTAATATTTGATAAAAATATACATTTACCTTTATCTAGTTATCTAATTTATTTGTCACCTTTAGAAGCCCGTTGTGAATTCAAAAATCAAGATTAAAAATATTCCATAAACTTGCAACCTTACATAATATTCTGAAAGAAAACACATTGTTGGCTCATTAAAAAACATTTTGATATATAAAACCGGTCGGTGGAATGGAAAAGACTAAAATAGCTAAAGAAAAATAATTTTCCTTACATGCTGGACAAACTCCTTAATCGCAAAAATAATTTAAGTTTATTATCTTCAACATGCTAGCAACCTTTCTTAAGCCATAAAATTTTTTAAGTATTGGTATAATTCATCTATATGAACAAATTCTTTTAACAAGACAAATATTTTATATTTTTATACAAACAATTTTTCTTTAATGTTAGACTCACAAAGATAATATCTAGAAAAAAAACCACTTATTTTAACTTTAGGTTATTTTTAGTTTAAATATTGTCTAATGAGCCAATTGGTATAAAAATAATAACAAACGCTAAAAACATATACCTTCAGATATTAAATCTTCTCTATTAAGCAAAGTCCATGCTTTGATATCATATAATGTTGTTTCTGTTATAACGACGATCGCCATAGATCTAAAAATATCAAATTTGAAACATAACGAAACAATTCTTACCATTAAGTATGAATTCATCCCATTCACATCATTTCCGGATAAACTTAACCTCGGAAATAGTATAATCTGTGCTCACGGCAGTTACAATGCTATAAAAACTGTCAATATCCTCTGTAAATTCATTATATTTTAAAGAAAAAAAAATTAATTAAAAAAAAATAGCGAATTTGATAGTGCGCTCCAATGACAATTTTTGAATGCCCGCGATTAGACAAAGTTCCATTTTGGTCGAATTAAAGAGACGTCTCCTGCTGCTACTTGCTGTTCCTCTCTTCTTTATACTCGACTCAGCCCCGAACCATTTCATTCTTTCAAAATGTGTGTTTCATTAGTGTTCGTCTGTCCGTTCCACAAATCCATTTCTATTTGTGCAATTTCAGTCGCATCGTGCTCTCGCAAACATTTTTTTCGTGGACAAGCCTAAGGTATTTTATTAGAAATTGTTTCGTAAACGAGACTAACTGGGATGTTTATAATCTGGTTAAATACAATTTCGTGTCCAATATGAGTTTTACAAATTCCCTAAATATTAAAATATCGTTATTTTAAATAACAGATAGTGTCGAACTAGAGCAAATAAACCATGGCATCCGCTGCAGCTGAATATAGCGATGATCCTATCGCGTTTTGAACAATTTTTAGATTTTTTTACGCGAATTAAATGATAGCGTATTTAAATATCTGAAATTATTCGCATATTAACATATTTTCAAGGTAAAGTACATTTCCTTCTTTTCCGTTGTCTTGAAAGTCACTCAAGTCATTGTTGTTCTCATATTTATTGATTCATTTTAAATATTTAACCAGTATCTGAAATTGGTACTGTCACGAACGGTAACTATAACAAAAGTTTATTTAACGTAACTTTTTAAAGTTCAGCATAGCGCAAATAAAAATTTTACCAAAAAAAAAAATTACATTTTAATCTCTGCGCTGCATTAGAGTAAAATAACTGTTGGGCTCTGCTCATATTCCCGATATCGCCTAGCTCCTAG
Organism: Caenorhabditis plicata; assembly: GCA_963931815.1. Lineage (NCBI taxonomy): Eukaryota > Metazoa > Nematoda > Chromadorea > Rhabditida > Rhabditidae > Caenorhabditis > Caenorhabditis plicata. Next base: position 5,000,633 of record OZ007494.1, read on the forward strand.
AAAATATTAACACATTTTGAGCAGAGCTTTGCTTTTAAAAGTAGAAATGTAATAAATATGAGTTAGACTCAATTATTTTTCCACAATTTAGCCCTAATTCTATTTATTTGGTATAAAAAAACAATTTCACTTTTCTTAACCCCTGACTTCAAGAAATTTAATTCTTCTATTTCTAATCCCATTATCTATCTGAAACCCGAACCATTTCTTAAATCGTATTCTGTCACCATTTTCCATTAGTCACATCGAACGTTGTTTGCATCTATTTTTTATTCAATAAACAAATAAGAAAACAAAACCCTTGTGAACCTCAAGGACGTTTCGATATGCCTTTTCCAAATCAATAATATCAACAAAAAAAACTAAAAACTTTCTGGTGGACAAATTTCTTTTGCCAAGTTACTGAATTATTCATTTTTCTTTTCAATTATTCTTTTTTCGTGACTAAAATATACAAAATAATTTTGGCATTATGCCATTATTAATAACAACAGACGTGTGATGGAATATTCTAGCAGGTTGCACATGCCATCTTTCTCCATCGATTAATTATCAACCAAAATTATGCAATTATTTGCTTAATAATCCTTCTCTTCCATATGAGAGTAATAATATTGAAACCCCCAATAATTAGTCAACACACAATCAATAATTGCATGAGATAAAACGACGAGGACACAACTTTATATAGATTTATCTCCAACACACAATCAATAAACTATGATTAAAATAATTTATGCAATATATACAAGTCTACTAAATGTTATATAGTTTAATCAGTCTTTTCAGTTTCCTTTTCAGGTTCTTGTCGGTTCACCCATGACTCGGCGTATTTTACAGCTGGTGTGCAAGTTTTGGCCAGCTTCGACATTCCATTAGTAGTTGGAAGATACAAATAGGCAAAAAGACCAGCCTACAACAATATTTCAATAAATAATTAAGGACAAGATTTACCTTCAAGAAGTAGTAGAATGGGAGAGACGATACTGGGGAGAAATCAAGCATGGTGAAGAGAGCATAAAAATTCCAGTAGAATAAGTAGTTAGAATGCTCTTCAATGCTCTTGTTAGATGATCCCAAAAGCTACAATAAAAATTAATTAAATATAAAATACTTTTTAATACTTTAATATTTTGAATTAGTGGGTAAATAATGCAAATAAAATGCGTAACAAATGGTAAAACGCTTCCAAGAATGACGTACATAATGGTTAATGTAACAGCAAGAACAATGATCTGAAAAAAATATCTCTGCAAATATTAATCCACAAGGGAAATCAAACCTTCTCTCGCTTTAATCCTGAAACAGATTCGAGTGAAGCCCACGACTTCTCCTTCCAATCTTCTTCCTTGGTGGAATAAAGATTTTCATGAATCAAAGTTTGGGCATTTTTCAGCAACGCTGCCATTTTTCTGCAACAATATTATGTTATGCAACATTCACGGATACAATTGGCAATTTATACGAACAATTGAATTGATTTCTGTACGCATAGGAATCAATACATGATTTTTAAAATAATAAATGCTGCACAATGTACAAAAAATAGTAATATCAATGATGTTATCAAAAACCAAATAAATGGTAATGAATTCAAATTTGAATAAAAATAATAAAAAAATTTGAAAAACAAAAGAAAATTTTTTTCGCTAAATAGTTCAAATACAGTTTCGTGTCAAGAGTTATTCTTGAAAATGTGACTGTCCCTTTACTACAGTATCACGATAACTAATTAAATTTTTTAAAACCTAATATTTCATAGAAAATTGATTATAAAAAAGTTGTTCCAATAATATATTCAATGTTAATTAAATATAATAATCCAGCAACATAATACTTCTATTTAAATATACATCTTAATGTAAAAAATCTAAAATAACGAAAAAGAAATTATAAATCAATATTATGAAATATTTCAATTAACTACATCTAGTTTAAAATGATTGTAAATATCAGATAAAGTCCTTAAAAAGTATCCTTATCAATTCCATTATGTTAATTTCTTGATAATTTTTGTTTAATTGCAATAAGAATGTTCAATATTTCCAGATTATTCTCATTGTAAAACAAAATTCTATTTATCAGAAAAATTAATGTCAGAAAATTTCTGCAATTAAATATCAAGGAATAAACTAACTAACAACTATTCTTGCCAATTTCTCATACTAAATTCCAATTAGGTAATACGCTTATGAATTGGAATTTTAACGGTATATATCTTGTTTCCATAGAAAGCTTTCTAATTTGCTATTGTTAGTAACTTCAGACACCCTTTCAGATAACCCGAAGCTTTTCAGAATCGCATACGATGTGAATATCCTCGAACCCGCTTTCAAAATTTTTAAAAGTCTGAAAATTTCAGCTTTTTTTGTGAAAACAAATTCATATTGTTTACCGGAAAGATCTGTTCACTCTGATTCTTTTCATATAACACATCAAATTACATAAACGACCCACTTTTCCGAATGAATATAATCTTTAATTGACGATTATATTTCGATATGTTTCGACACCACATATACCAATTTTAGGATTCTAAAATCTCATATTTTCGCTTTAAGCATCAATCTACTAGTATGGAATTTTAATGTTGTGGTTTATAATTTAGAGAATAACACCGCTGCTTACTTGGTTAGGTTACTTGGCTTAATTGCTTACTTGGCCAGTGTCATGGAGATTTTTATTTCGACGTTTCAGTTTCATTTTGTGTGCAGCAGTGATGGTCGAAATTCCGTTTTACGTATTCCGCGTTCCGAAATTGAAAATTTCTATTCCATCCATCACTGGTGTGCAGGCAGTTTTTCACGACTTGTATGGTTTACATGAAGAGGATTTAGGGGCAATCTACGTATACCTTTTTTGGGTTTAGAATTTTGAAGGCAGCCAATCCATCATTAAAATGTTCTACTCCCTCAATCACACCATCGACGATAGACTGCGATTTATTGACGCTTTTAGAAACGACCAGCAAACACCATAGATGGATGGAGACGGAGAAACTCTGGTGGAACTCCTTGGTAGTCGTACGAATTGATTTGAATCCTAAATTAAGCGTTACGGAAGCGGCTCTCCCCTATCATGCACATTCCACCAACACAATTTCTTTTGGAGAACAGGAAACGTGTATTACTAACTTACACGTATTATTTTCATATAACTTGACACTTTATTGTTGCTAGCCCGTCTTAAACTATCTAAAAACATGCGCTTCTTGCCAAACTTTACAAAATGAGCACCTTTTCTGAGCCCCCAACTTAACCATTCAATTTTATGTGCTAATGCCTTCTCAAAAATTTAGATCTGACTTTGTGTGCACTAATATAATATGTCCTCAGCTATCAACATGCAAAGTTTCAGTTTGGATCGAAAAATGATCTTCCTAGTGAGACTCTGGATTTTTTTTTGGGTTTACACCGTAGAAATTTGAAGGCAGCCAATCCATCATTGAAATGATCTACTACCTCAATCATTCCATCATCGATTCACTGCGATCTATTGACACTTTTAGCTGCTGAAACGACCAGCAGACACCATAGATGGATGGAGACGAAGGAACTCTGGAGGAACTCCTTGGTAGTCATACGAATTGATTTGAATCCTAAATCAAGCGTTACGGAAGCGTAGCATGCACTTCCCCCATCACAATTTCTTTTGGAGAACATCAACGGATCTCTTCGTCAATATGAGCAGTATCCATCCAATTTGAACTTTTTCCATTCGAAAATCTCATCTAATAATTACGAATAAATGCAATAATTCAATAAACGGCTTAACCTTCTTCCAGCTGATTCCCATGTTTTGGCCAAGACGCCGAAGCTTCTGGTCAAACCCATTTGTCGTAAGATAAACCCTCTCCGAGCTAACGACGAACAAATAGTTTTTCTGGAGACCGCACTGATTTTGATGAGGCAACAGTTTTCTCGATCGGATAAGGTCCTGCGGTGGCAAATAATGCAATTATGGAATCATGATGATGCTGAATCCAACTGTCTACACGCAAAATTGAAATGATAATTTTCAAATTTTAAAGAGAGTTTTAACGCTTTTACGGTCTTTCTAGAAAATAGTGTCCTCGACAATTTAGACAAGTTATTCTTAAACTGCCGAAGAATATTAATATCTTTCCTCAAAGTTGGATTTGAGCAGTTTTACTGAACTCATTTTATAATCATACGAGTTGGCGTGTGTCTGCCTTCCATATACCGTATCGCCACAATGCAACCGCTGATTTTGGGTTTCGATTTGGACATAATTAAATATCAAAAGAAGACGCAATCAAATCAAACTTTATTATCATTATTAGCAAAATTAGTTGAATTAACATAATTCACAAATGTATTCATGTATAAAAACGGGTGAACAGTCTTCACAAATTGAGTCCCATTTTCCTGAAGATTCCTTTCATTGTTCTGCTCTAACCGCTTCTGTTTTGTACGTCGATTTTGGAACCAAACTTTTATCTGAAAAAAATTGTAATTTGTTACCTTCAGAAAATTTAAAGAAAACACGATTTTTACCAAATTTCAGAATCTGATTTTATCTTTAGAGAAATGTTACTTCTTATAAATAATTCAAAAAAGCCACTCTAGGTTGATATTTCAAGAACTTTTAAAGTTTAATATATAAATTGAGACGATGCTACTAACATAAGATTACTTGAGATGTATCTTGCAATTTACACCTAGAGAATGACTAGTCGAGCGTAAATAGAATAATTTTGGGAATTGGATTTGGCGTGGAAAATGTTTTATAAAATAAAACCCGCCGGGCCCGTATGCAAGAATGAATTCCATATAAGCAATAACAACTAAAAAATGTCGCAGAAATAAAATAAAATAATCGTTTTGAAAATGAATTTGAATTAGTATGCCGCATTTGCAGCGTGATTGCGTCGTCAACTATTTTGAAATAGGCTATATACACTAGCTGACAAAAGTTTTGTCACAAATGTTTTTTCGGGTTTAACTTTTTTGTGACTTGACCAAATTGGCTGATTTGTTAATATGATAGATTCATATGGTTGTAGATTATTTCACAAATTCCCGCTTGTGATCCGTTTTACAGTGACAAGCGTTTATCGTAAAACGCGTAGCTCAAAGATATTACGCACTTTTCTTGCACAGCATTTTTTAATAATTTTTAAAGTTCAATTATATTTTTTTCATAATTTATTGAAAATAGCAGTAATTGGCAACATTTTAGAGATGACTCCACGTAAAGAAACTCCAATTGCCACCCGGCAACCTGTTATCAATATGAGGGAAAACAGAATGCGTGGTACCGAAATTGCCATAGTAATTTAAACCAAATTTTGCTACTATAACATTTTAAACACTGATTCACATAAAATATCAAAAAATCAGCCAATTTGGTCAAGTCACAAAAAAGTTAAACCCGAAAAAAAATTTGTGACAAAACTTTTGTCAGCTGTCAGTGTAAATTATTTACTGGGAAAGTCAATTTATCAATGATTTTCCATCACCATTTAACTAATAAATACGTTCTTGCATACGGCCTCCAATTAAATTATTAGTCGATACCACGGTACTCGACGACGAATATGTCATTTGTATTTTGTTGTCAACCTAAGGTTGCATTTGAAGCTATCCCATTTACCAAATATCGCCGGTAAAAATAAATAGGTGGTCTAGCAGAAAGATTTTGGTAGAAATGAGCTGTGATTTTGGTAGAATGAGACCACCATTACTGCGCATATTGCAAAAATTGTTTTATTATTTTAAAACATTCAAGAACAAATTAAACACGATTAATCAATAATTCGAAAAGGTTCTAAACTACATAAAATTTAAAGAAGCTGCGCTTTAAAAAAAAAAATTATAGGGAATTTGTAGAATGTTTAAATCGACACGCCAGTGAAGTTTCGGCGCGTCTTACAATTTTTACGTGTATTGCACAAAAACCTAAATATACCAGTTGGTCAGTATTTTCCTAAACTATCAAAACTAAAAAATTATTAAATTCTTAACGTAATTTTATTTTTGAGGAGCTCGTTTTATTAGAATTCAAGTTGGCGTGAATAGGTAATATGAAGGAAGCTTTCATTCTAAACAATCTAAAATATTCCCCACCTGATTATCACTCAACACCAATCTTCTCGCAAGTATTTCGCGATCCGCTGCTGACAAATATCCCTTCTCATTGAAAGTCCTCTCAAGCACCTGCAAAACAATTCTCAAATTCTTCTCATTCAAAAACGAATCCAATACCTGCAATTGCTCATCGGTGAATACGGTTCGAGCTCTCTTCGGACGTTCCAAATCCAGTTTCGCTGGCACTTTGAGCACCTTCTCCTCGCCATTCTCATCTCTGATGCGGATGATTCGAATCAAGTCGTCGTTTATGGTCATTTCGAGCACGAATGAACGTGCTCGCCTGAATCGCGTAGGCGTGCCTTTAGTCACCATATGGGAAACTCGAATTCAGATTAGCACAATAAATGAATAAATATTGTTGATTCAACTTTTTGAACACATTGGTCAAGTGCTGTTTGTATGAATGGATTCGCTCCAAAGTGCACCAATTAATTGCGTGGGAATCTGTCACCATAATTGATCACAATTTATTGCATGCGACCGAAATCTGAGAGCCGTGTATCCAACAGTGTTTTCATAACAAATGTATTTATACCTGCTTATTGTCAGATATAATTAGAAGTAATCAGTATCCTCTTGCACATAAGAGGAATTGAGCAACATGGTATTGTTTATGTTGATGCTCGAACACTCCAACTTGTATGGTAATAGAATGAGCTCAGTAATCATTCTCAACTATAACTTTTTAGAAAGATATCAATATTTTTAGATAGTTTAAAACGAGCTTAATTAAATTTTAGTAAAGACTTTACTGTTATAAGGACGTGAAAACTTCCACACACGTTTAAAAATCGCAAAATCGCTGTTTCGATTTGGAACCGAGAGCTATTCACCGATGAGAAATTAGCTCTAGTTTTTGAATGAGCAGAAATTTAAAATTATTTTAATTTATATTTCAATTCTTTATTTTTTAAAAGAATTCTAGAACAAACAACTAAATTATTATATTTCATTTCTCCTACAGTTAAATTGCATAACTGCATGCATCAACATTGGAAGTTCCTCAGAAGAAATAAACCGGCGTCTGAATCAACTCGAAGAAAAGGCTAGAAACCATGGTGTAGAAGTCAACCCAACGAAGACGATGATACTACACAACGACATCGCTGCCAAAGACCCCATATTTTCCGGTGGTTCTGTTTGCTCATCAGTAGCTGGTGCCAAATACTTGGGTAGTTTCATCGCCATCGACGGTTCGTTGAATGAGGAGGCTTCCCGAAGAATCAAGTCAGCTTGGGCGGCTTTCTACAAATGCAAGCCTCTATTTCCTCACATTCCAGCAAATGGAAAAAGAGAGCTAGTACACCAGAACATCGTTCCGGCCTTGCTCTACGGTTGCGAAACTCTCCAACAACTCGAAAGAACTCTGGACATTATCTGCTTTTACGCCAATGTCGAAGGATCCATTTCGGTTGATTTGCTAGCTCGGAGGAAGCTGCTCAGTTGGTCTGGACAAGGTCGCAAGGCTGCCGGACACGAGGTGGAGCAGAATTCTTTCAGAATGGGATCCACGAGGATGGTCAAGAGCAAGAGGGAGACCCAAAGGAAGGTGGTCGGACACAGTCAAGCTCTGCGTAATTCTTCCACGAGAAGTCTACCACCCGGGCAACACGGAGAAGAAGGAGAAGACGGCTTGGTCAACATTGGCAAGGCGAAGCCGAACACTCTGGAGAGAGTTGGTCCGCATCTCGACGCAGTCGGAATGACGTCGGACAATAAAGTAAAGTAAGTAAAGTGCAGTTAAATTGCATAACTGCATTCATCAGTTGCACGCCAACTGGAGGATCTCAGTAAACGAGCTAAAATCTAACTTTTCGGAAAGATATTAGTATGTTTCAATAGTGTAAGAAAAACCTAGTTAAATTGTCTTAATCAATTCTATATTGAAAATACGTAAAAATTTTCAGACACGCTTAAAAATCGAAAAAATCATTATTTCCAGTTGCCTTTCAGTTGCGTATTTGGGGCCAACTGGAGGGCTAAAAAACGAGCTCAGAAAATATTCTCAAATATAATATTTTGTGAAGATTTTAATATTTTTAGAGAACTTATGCAAAATCAGACCAACTGACGTATATAATATTTGTGTAAAGTACACGTGCAAGTTTTAAGATAAGCGTAAAAATAAGGAAATCGTTATTTCAATTTGGCGTGAAACTGTAAGCATTTTTAACATTTTCCCATCATAACTATAAAGAACAGATACCTAAATACCATATAATCATAAAATTGCACGCCAAATTGAAATAACGATTTTCTGTTTTGTACTCGCGTCATACAATGTATACGTGTATTTTACAAAAAATACAATTAACGCCAGTTGGTCAGCTTTTTCTTAAACTGTATTTAATCCCGAAAACCTTTTCAAAATATTAACTTTCAGCAGGTTTTCTAAGCTCGTTTTTTAACGTTCCATTTGGAGTGAACTTGTCTAAAAAATAGGTTCCCAAGTGGGACAAGGTTCAACGAAATCAACAAATTTTCATTGAGCAATATCTTTATTCAATAATATGCGATTTTTTCCTAACCTATATCATTAGAATCCTTGGATCATTCTCATTCTAATGATACCTGCAATCTTGAATATTTACCGCTTCATTATCGAGTAATCTTCCATTTTCCTCGACACCCTATATGAACTCCATCGTCTAGTCGATGTTGCAAGCTAGATTATTCATCTAGGTAATGTTTTGTATCGAGTACAGAAAATAACCATGGACTAAATATTAAGTAAATCAAATTCGAAGAAATTGCGCTTTTAAAAATAAACCATGTCGAGTTTTCTAGAAAGTCCGTAAAAACATTAAAACACTCTTTAAAATTTGAAAATTATCATTTCAATTTTGCGTGCAGACAGTTGGATTCAGCATCATAACGATTCCATAATTTAATTATTTGCCACCGCAGTACCTTATCCGATCGAGAAAACTGTTGCCTCATCAAAATCAGTGCGGTCTCCAGAAAAACTATTTGTTCGTCGTTAGCTCGGAGAGAGTTTATCTTACAACAAATGGGTTTGACCAGAAGCTTCGACGTTTAAATCAATTACCAAGGATTACCAAGGAGTTCCTCCAGAGTTCCTTCGTCTCCATCCATCTATGGTGTCTGCTGGTCGTTTCAGCAGCTAAAAGTGTCAATAGATCGCAGTGTATCGAAGATGGAATGATTGAGGTAGTAGATCATTTCAATGATGGATTGGCTGCCTTCAAATTTCTATGGTGTAAACACAAAAAAAATCCAGAGTTTCTCCGCATGTTCACTAGGAAGATCATTTTTCGATCCAAACTGAAACTTTGCATGTTGATAGCTGAGGACATATTATATTAGTGCACACAAAGTCAGATCTAAATTTTTGAGAAGGCATTAACACATCAAATTGAATGGTTAAGCTGGGGGCTCAGAAAGGCTGCTCATTTTGCAAATTTTGGCAAGAAGCGCATGTTTTTAGATAGTTTAAGACGGGCTGGTAACAATAAAGTGTCAAGTTATATGAAAATAATACGTGTAAATTAGTGATAAACGTTTCAATATTGAAAAATACTTATTTCGATTTGGCATGCATTAATATTTATTATATAGTTTAAGGAAAGCCTAGTTCAATTGTCGTGTTTTATTGAAAAGACGTAACAGTTTGCAGAACACGCATAACACACCAAATTGAAATAGTGATTTTCCGATTTTTAAGAGCGTGTTAAAGTTTTTAGGCCTTTCGAAGAAAACACTGTTCTCGATAATTTAGACAAGCTATTCTTAAACTATCTAAAATATTAATACCTTTCAGCAAAGTTTGATTTGAGCACGCTTGTTGAGCTCATTTTAGACAATTTGGCGTGCGCTTAAACATCGGAAAACCGTTATTTCCAGATGGCGTGCGAAGAGATCCGTTGATGTTTTTGAAAAGGAATTTTGTTGTTAATTTCATGAGCAGTTCCAATTGGATGGATTTTTCAGGAACTCACTAACCTTTAACTTCCAAACAATTCCCCTTAAACCATAAACGAGAGCAACAGAATGTTCCCTCCAATTAACCATCAAAAAACGCACTTTAAGCTAATTATCTTTTCAATTTGTCCCCATGACTCGTCTTTAAAAAAATAAGAAAGAAAACAACAATAACCAACCGGTAATAATTGAATTATTTAGACATTTGCCATTTCTTTGCATAATTTCTATTACGCACTATAAATATATAAGCTTTATGTTTTATTTATCACTATTGATTGCAATAATAATTATTATTTTTACATTTTACAACCAATACTTAAATTGACTATAAACAATAAGCAACAAACGAATACTAAAACAAAACAACATCAATCAATGAGCATCACATCAACTGATGCTCATATATCAAATCTTCTTTTTTTATTGTTGTTTACGCATTTCCAATTATTATTATTATTATTGTGTCACCTTTTTATATTCTTTTCTAAAAGCTTCTGAGCTTTGCTTAATTAATAATTTTTATTCTTTTATTATTGCTTCTGGATTGTTTCTTCTTTAATTGTTGTTTTCATTTTCTATTACCATTGTTTATTTGAATTATTATAGTATAATAATTGTAATATATATAGTCGTCGCCAAATGCGATTACCGCCGCAAAGTGTGGCGCACTTTTTCTAAATATTATTTTTTCATTTAATTTTCATGATTACTTTCTTGTTTAGGCTCGTTATATACTGTTTTGCTTAAATAAATTGAAGAATATGTTTTAGATGTTGTTTCAATCGTGGAATAAACGTGGAAAATAATAAAAATCATAAAAATTAGATGAAAAAATAATATTTAAAAAAGTGCGCCACACTTTGCGGCGGTAATCGCATTTGGCGACGACTATATTATATGCACACCCGGACCAAAAACGGGACCGCTTCGAAACCGGCGTCAACAGCATAAGTATTGACGCTTTTTTTTCAATGCGAGCACAATTGTTGTCATATTTTTTTTATTTTGTAAAATATACTGATTTCATGGTGAATACATACTTAATAAAGTTTTTATTTGTATTAGAATAATTAGGATAGTTATCTGAACGTATTGGTGACAAAAAATAATGATTCTCTATTGTTTTATTTTTTGCTCTGTCATTAATTTGATTATTAAAAAAAATTGTATTGTTCATTTTTTTTAAGAAGCATTTCATCTGAATCAGCATAAAATTCTCTATAAGATGATGTTTCACTTTTCGCTGTAATTCAGCTTTCAAATTTTTTATAACTGTTTTTATACATGATTTGGATGAATTGTTGAATGGTATTTTGTTAATTTAAATTAGACGTTTTATTCATAAATTCTATTATAGGTTGCTGCTTCACAATATTCCGGACCAAGATGAATATCCATAAGATCGATAAACGAAGATGAATGAATCGATTCCAAGACGAATATATATAAAATTGCTCTGCGATAAAGAAAAAATACATTGTTTTCAGTGAATAAAACACTTTTATTGGAACTTAAGCTACAACTAAAATATCATATTATAGAGAATTTAATGCTGATTCAGATTAAATGCATCTTAAAATAAAATACTTGTAAAATTATTTGTAATATTAAATTTAAAGCAAAAACTGTTCTGTTAATACAAATACATGGTTTTTAGTGAATAAAAAATTTGAAAGCTGAATTACAGCGACAAGCAAAATATCATCTTATAGAGAATTTAATGCTGATTCAGATGATATGCTTTAAAAAAAATGAACAATACAATAATTTTTTATATTCAAATTTAACTAAAAACTTCGACGTAGCAAAAAACCATTAAAAATGATTATTATTTGTTTTAAAATTATTTTAATACATTCAGATAATTTTTCCCAGTTGTTTTATATACCCTATTTATCCGTTTCATTGGATTCCTCGACGCAGACGGTTATGTTTTCATCATTTCGATCAAAAGAGAAAATATAACAGAAGTTGTTATGCACAAAAGTAGTGAAGAATTTCTCCTCCTCCGATGGGAGAAGGGGGAGGGGAATGGTTGTTTGTTGTTGTTGCTCTTATGTTTATCATTATACAAGGAATATAAGAATTAAAAATGAATGTATGGTACATTTAAAGATAAATTTTAAACTAATGAAATGGTAATGAAAATGAAACACTCTTGATAGTATAGTAGATAAACAACTTGAGGGATGAATATAGATGAGATATCTTATTAAAACTTCATAGGGAGATTTACGATCAGTGAACTGACAAAACCGATATAGGCACATGAAAAGTGCCGGGCCCATAAAATGTGTTAGGAAAACTGAAGGATGACAAATATGGAGCATGCTTATCTGACACCACTCTATTTTGCCTAAGGGAATCTATTGGAAGAAAGATGGGGCTCACGAGAAAAGGTGGATTAGGAAAAATATGCATGTTTCTTGAAGTTGTCTTTAGTCAAACATTTTCTGCGATACGGTTAAGTAGGTAGCTTAATCAGCTGTGCACGTTAGCAGTTATACCGGGTGGATTGACTAAGTATCTTCAACCATTGGACGTTGCTGTGAACAAACCATTCAAGGATAGATTAAGGAGCTGCTGGGAATCTTGGATGGCCGATTTGAGCCAAGCAACTTTCACTAGAAATGGGAACCGAAAGAGACCGTCGTACGCAACAGTGACATATTGGGTATCCAACAGTTTTTATAGCATTTCGGATGATGTTATTTTTAACGGATTTGGAAAAGCTTTAAGCCAAGATTATGATAGTGTTATGGAATTTTTATGTGATAGATTCAAATGTCTTTAATGTGCTAACCTTGTTAGATATATATGCTTTTTATTGTTATAGGTTTTGATTGTTTTGATAGTTAATGTATCCAAAAATTTGTTATCGATTAGTCAATAAACAATTCCAACTTTTATGTTGAGTAGAATTGTTTTCATTAAATATTCTGATGACAGACGAGTGTGTGGAGACATTAGACACGAAATGAGAGAAACCTATCTCTCCCCCCACCACCCCCCACCACATGCGAAATAGTGCACGAACGAAATCCAATAAAACGGATAAATAGGGTACAAATAATTAACTTACCTTATTTAGAATCCGAATACTAACGCTTCGAAAAATAGCTAAAAATAAAAGACGAACTTTTAGTGCCTAAAATTTTTCTCGTCCCTCCTCCTTTGGCAAATAGCCAACAAAAATGTGTTTCCTCTATTTCAATGTTATTGTCCGGGTGTGTTATATGGATATATGAAAATAAATATTATTTACAATACAAAAAATACATTTCGCTATTAACGCGCAATTGCAGAAAATTAAAATTTCCGGACACCGTGTTTTGTTTGACGCTAGTTATTTTTATTATTTTCTTATAAAAACTTAAATTCAAACAATATGTAATGCAACTAGACTTTTTCTATTCATTTATAGGAACTGTTATCAAATCCATCGAGAAAATCTTGATTTATTGACGAGAAAATGCAGAAAATTATAATTTTTGGCCACCGTCTTCTATTCGATGATAGTTATTTTAATTATTTTCTTATAGATTTAAAAATTATCACGATATTCTATTAAACTACAACTGTTTTATACTTTTCTATATTTAAATAAAAATCCATCGACGAATTATTGATTTATTGACGGGAAATTGCAGAAAATTAATTTTGTTATTTTCTAGTAGAAAACAAAAAAAAAATCAGAACAAAATTATGTTCTCGTTTAGACAATTTAAATATGCCACAGATAATTTTCTTTTTGCAAATTAAATATTAGACAATTTAATTTATTATGAACAGACATGAAGAATACAAATAAATAATTAAGAATCGATAAGAGCAATAAGAATATTATTAGAAATTCCACAAAAAATTCTTTTTTTATGAATATTTTTTAATGAATAATATTGTAAGGATTCACAGTCATGTATCTTGCAAAATACTCTGTATACAGTAGTTTAAAGGGAATTTTTCAAAATGAGCAAATTCTTCTAAAATGGACCATCGAAATGTCAGATAGAAAAAAAAATTTCACAAAAGTTTTTGCTGAGTTTCTCGGCTCTATGAGCTCGTAGTACGTTGTGCTCAGACGCATTTTATAGAGCTTGATGCACTGAAAACAGTAGTGCAAAAGAGCTTTCACGAAAAGAGCTCCGTATGCCCAAACTGGAGCATCGAAAATGTACAAAAAATTACCACATTTTCCACGACGTGTTTCTCGGCTCTATGAGCACCGGTGCTCATGATATGTTGTAGAGCTAAAAATTCTATATACAGTATTCTAAAGGGAATTTTTCAAAATGAGCACATTCCTCTAAAATGTAGAATAGAAATGTCACATTGAAAAAAATTTACCATAAAGTTTTTGCTGAGTTTCTCGGCTCTATGAGCTCGTAGTCGAGAGTGACCAGACTGCTTGCTCGCTGATCGTCGTCGCTAACTGTATTTGTCCGCAAACAAAATTAAATTTGAACACGTTTACTGAGATCTTAAGTTTTAAATTTTTATAAAAATAAAACGTCAATTTCTTCAGCATGGTGTGTGCTGATCCCGGATCGGATCGTGTAATTCTTCCCGCAGTGCTCTAGAACAAAACTTTCAAAATTAGAAGCATTTGGCATAACGCCAATAACATATTCAATTAAAATATAACTTGAACCAATTTCGCATTTCACTCCTAATCCTTCATTTTATTGCTCATTGTTTTAGCCATAAAAGCTCAATATCATCCATTGTTATTGTTTGCTCCCTTCTCGCGCTTATTCCATAAAAGTGCATTGGCGATGAGCATCGGCGGTGTGAAAACAGCAAAAAAAAACTTTTTTGTGCTCGTCGATTGGCTCTCTAATCTTTCCACTGGCTGAGAGAAATGAGTGTCAAGCGAAAAGTTAAAAGTACATGATTTCATTTTATTTTACAATCTCATCCTCTTCTTTCAACATTTTTTTGTGTGTGGTTTGTGTGTTTATCTTGACTTTTCTCAATTTACACTCGAGTTAATTGGAGCGTTTTTTATTTAAATGACTTGTGATAAATTGAAATCAGATGGATTTGATACTGGTGTTGCGATGAATAATGTTGTTTACTTTGAAAGAAAATTTATTTTAATGTTTTTTCTTTTTACAAACGAAATATGTTTTTAAAAAGGATGTTTAAAGTTATCACGCAAAGCCCGGTGTCTGTCGTAAAAAGTCGTGAAATTATGCGCATGACACATGATACGCATATGCATTAAATATATTAAAACTATATTAAAATGTATAAAACATACAATGACAAAAATTTTGTCACAAATGTTTTTTCGGTTTTAACTTTTTTGTGACTTGACCAAATTGGCTGATTTTTTGATATGATAGATTCATATGGTTGTAGATTATTTTACAAATTCCCGCTTGTGATTACGATGATCCGTTTTACAGTGACAAGCGTTTATCGTAAAACGCGTAGCTCAAAGATATTACGCACTTTTCTTGCACTGCATTTTTTAATAATTTTTAAAGTTCAATTATATTTTTTTCATAATTTATTGAAAATAGCAGTAATTGGCAACATTTTAGAGATGACTCCACGTAAAGAAACTCCAATTGCCACCCGGCAAGCTGTTATCAATATGAGGGAAAACCGAATGCGTGGTACCGAAATTGCCATGGTAATTTAAACCAAATTTTGCTACTATAACATTTTAAACACTGATTCACATAAAATATCAAAAAATCAGCCAATTTGGTCAAGTCACAAAAAAGTTGAACCCGAAAAAACATTTGTGACAAAACTTTTGTCAGCTAGTGTACATTAAATATATTAAAACTATATGAAAATGTATAAAACATATATAGACTATTTCAAATTTTTTGACAACGCCTTGCAAAAATCTGCGTACGCCAACTGGTATAGTAATAAAATGAGCTTAGTAAAAGTGCTTAAATCTAACATTTTGGAAAGGTATGCATATTTTTAGATAGTTTAAGATGCTGTAAGTAAAACTATTTTGTTGGAAAGACGAAACAATTTTCAGACACGTTTGGAAATTGAAAAATCGTTATTTCCAGTTGGTGTGTCTGCTCGTTACGAAAATTATACAAATAGAGAGTTGTCTTTTGTGTCTCTCTAGTCTTGCGTTCGCAACACGCCGTAAAATAATCTGAAATAGCCTATAAAACAACAAAATATAGCGCCAAAAGAAAAAATGCAAACTGAGAAATAAAGGCACGCCAAAAACGAAACAACGATTTTGCCATTTTTTAAACGTGCCTGGAAATTTCTACGTCTTAATAACAAAAAAGTTCTTACTACAATTAAATTAAGCTTATTCTAAACTATCTAATTTTAACGTATTTTTAACAAAAACAATTTTCACGGCAATTTAACTAGGCTTGTCTGAAAAAATCCAACTAGGGAGGTCATTTTTGGATACGAAAGGATTCCAGCTGAAACTTTGCATAGTGATAGCTGAGGAAATTTTATTAGTGAACATTGTCCTGCACTGGGGGGTTTAAGTGGGCGAAAAAACGGCTCAAAGTCCGATTTTTAAAGGTGTGTGGAAATTCTTAATTCTTTATTTAAAAAACATTTGAATGACAATTGAAATAGCCCAAACTTATACTCTCTAAAAATATTAACATCTTCCCACAAAGTTGGATTTGAGCACGTTTATTGAGCTAATTTTTCTACCATACCAGTTGGCGTGCGGATGATATGCCGCAATTTTTGAAATAATGGTATATTTAGTGGTTGTGGATTGTTGAGTGAGTTGATGTGATGATGATGATGTTCTATGTTGTTGTGTTGTGTAGTGTTGGTTTAGGACTTTCCGATATTACCTCAAACTTGGGTAATTAAACTTTATTATAAAATAAAAATAAAAATAATATAAAATATAAATATATAAATATATAAACCAAAGAATGAGAGAGTTGAACTGAAGGGAACTATAGTGTTACAATCGCTTTTATACTAAACTCTAATGGTCCGCCTATTGTTAAGCTAAACAATTGATAAGGATTTCAAATCTCAAACATATGCCGTTTTAAAACAATAAGATAAATTAATTGGACCAAACCGCTAAATTGTCTATATTCAAATTCTAGGACACATGTTCTTAAAATAAATCAAATTTTGATCGCCTCTGCGATAGTATAAGGCAAATTTCTACCAACGGATAGAATTTTTTTTTCCGAAATACGCTAATTGAAAATAGAAAAATTATTATATTTAATACGACCTTTCCAATTTTCACGTAACTAATCTGCTAGGGTTAAGAATAATATATGGTGTCTTCAAAATTAAAGTCGCCATTTTTGAATTTTGCGAGACTTCTGAATATTTCCTGAGCGGCTTCGGCTACTTTCTGCTTTCGCTGAGAGCAGATGTCGAAAATGCAGATTTTTGCCTCCCGGATAGTTCATTTCTAAGCCTGAAAAAAGATGCAAACTTAAAATTTCAGAACAAACTAAAAACACAGTTTTGTAGAGCAGAAAAACCTCTATCAGATAAATATATACACTTTTCCAAGAAAACTGTTGTAAAACAAAAAAATAAATATAGAAACTATACGAACTGATTCCTCAACTCAATAGATTAACCTAACATCATTTGAAATATAAAAGCTATCCAACTAATCCATGACAATGCTATAAATTATTTCGACAGCTCTAAATATAAACATTTCGCAACTCTCTCAGGGAATACACGATTGCTCATTGAACTCAAAAAGAACTCATTCAATAAAACGCACAATGAACCTCGTTCAACTTGATTTATGACATAATTATACAATCGCAGCTATAATTAAGCGAGTCAACAGCAGATGTTCTTGAAAAAACTCAAAATCACTCAATTTGACTGAAAACTTGTCGAAACGATTCCAAAATAAATTTCCAGCAAAATATTCCAGCCTCAAAACAATCTATCATCCTTATTCATGTCTCATGCAAAAAACTTTGTTTGTTTGTTTGTTTGTCGGCTCCATATTTGACACATTTCAGAGCTCTCACTGACTTATTTTTTCCGAATACAACTTTTTTTATTATTATTGTTGTTGTTGTTGTTTTTTGCTGTTATTTTTTCTCGTCTTCATCACCATCTTCTTATGCTTCGTTTTTCAATTATTGCCGCACAATTTTCAGTTATTACCGGATTCTAGTTTCTCCAAATTGTCTTGTTTTCAATGATCTTCTTTTTCTTTTTATTTTTTCGAGTATTTGGGAATTTATTTTTTGTTTGATTGTATTATGTTTGGATTAAACTCTATGAGCACACCAACTGAATTGTTTGATTTTTGAATGTTTGAGATCATATTATAATAATCCTCGGCAATATAGGGATTGGACTTTATGTCAATTGTAAGTATACATCTGAACCTATCCAGATCAACAGAAATATCACCGGTATTATTTATCAGGACGGTCTGAAATGAATCACAGTGTAACTAACCCAGTTGGCGTGTATGAGTAAAGAAACAAATGTCGTTCTACACGTCCGTGTTTCCCGTAAAAGTAGATTTTACGAAAATGAACCTTATTTTACTAATTTGCGAGTCGATCTTTCTATATATTAAATTTCAATATGGCTACTACACTCCACTGCCATGCAACTGTCGTGTGCAGAGATGTCGTTTTCGTTTTTGGACCCCTCGTTTTCGTTTTTTCGTTTCCTTTAAACGAAATTTTCGTTTTCGTGTTCGTTTTCGTCACAAGAAGCTATGCGAGAAGAAAACTGAAGCTAACGGCGAGCCTTCTTGCAAGAAGCAGCGTTTTTTGGAATCTTCACACTGAGGCCTTATGATTCAACCCGCTCGTCTGAAGCTCTGATACCGTTCTTACTGCGCCGCATTGATTCATTCTACAGGGAGACAGTTGAATCCGCGTTGCATCAAATCTTCATTTCCGCGTTCGTCTCCGCACTGGATGGCCGAATACAAGAATACGACGACTGCGATCTCCTGCGCAAAGCTGTATTCTTCGATCCGCGCTTTGTTGGAAGGAAGGAACTGTACGACGACGATGTCTGGATGGAAGTACACGCCGTAGAGATGTCAGTGGCTAGCACTCAAATTCAAGATTCAACGCCATCACCAGGCGCGGCTGCTGACAACAGTGAACCGGTTTTGCAATCTTGGGCGGCAATGGACAACGACGTCTGCTTTCCTCTGCTGGCTTGCGAAGCTAGAGGTTTCAGCAATTTGCACCATTTGCTTTCAAATGAGAAACGTGCGAACCTTTGCCATATCCACCGTGCAGGACCTGGTGACCGTTCGCAAACACTTAGCGATGAAGAAGATGGGCTTTGCGCTTAATGAAAGTGCAGAAGACAAGGAGTAGGATGAAGATTGCGATGAAAACGGAAACTTCGACGAAGTATAACACCTTTCATTGCTGTTATTGTTGTTTAAAATTGTTACGTGTTAGTGGCAGTTATGTCACCGTGTTATAATCAAAAAATTTCGTTTTCGTTTAAACGAAGATTTCGTTCGTTTCCCATCTCTGGTCGTGTGTACGTTTGCTCCTCAACTGTATTAGTAGATATTTGAGAAGTTTAGAACCGATCTTCAATGTCAAATTTGTCAAACATTTTTTGAGAACCAACACTTAAATATTAACCTAAAAATCCGAACTAATATCTAACGCTACTTCAGAAATTATTTTTTACAACTTTTCAAGTAGTCTATTATTTTTAGATTCCATTAAAAGGAATTGTGACGATTTAGTGGATTGACAACCCTTTCAGATACGAAGTTCAAGCTTACATACTTGTCCAAATGCGCTGAAAATGCTGATTAAACATCATCAGCTATTCCCGGTGTCCTCTTCAACGTTTCCTCATCATATCCAAATTCAATACGTTTTTTTTTTTAAATTTTCTCCGCTGTTTCAGCTCTACTTTATCCCTCTCTTCATGGCATCTACTGGAGTAGAAAAAAGAATATACTCAGGTATTTCAATTCCTGAAAATTTTCGTGAATTCTTTCTTCTTTCCGAGAGCGTTTTCGAAACCACGTTATCGAAAATGTCCTATATGTTGGATAAAATAAATCTATTAAGTTATGAAAATATGGAAATAATAGTTTTGTGATATTTTATGCTAAAATAAATAATTTTAAAAATTTATTACAATTTTTTATTAAGCGGGCCGAACAAATTAAAAATTTCTGGTCTGGCCCTAAATTTCCCAAGTATGCTAACCATATTAGATAAAGATGGTAACATTTCCCCAACAAAATATGACTCAACCAAGCCTATAAACCATCAAAATCGAGTTCAAGGATCTACTTTTCTCAAAAGCCGTCATCCAATTATTTCCCCACATCGAATTTCCGGATGAGTGCAAAATCTTTTGTCTGAAACTCGAATCTAATGCAAAGCTCCCCTCCGACAGAACAAAAAAATCGAGTAAATATCATGGCACGCAAATATCGAGATTATTCAAAATTCAATTGAATTCAATTGAATGGCAGAATCATATTCCGACGACGACGAAAAAAACAACAAAAAGTCATTTGCTCTTCTAGTCCTTCTTAAAGTGTGCGTATAGACAAAAAGAGAAGAACCGAGGAGAACCGATTTGTGCCATAACAAATCAAATAACACATGTGCATACATTCCATCTCAATTTATGTTTTGATATATATATATCTATATATATGTGGGATGAATACATTCATTTGTTGTTGTTGTTGTTTGGTTTGCTCTTCGGAGAATCATTGTGCTTGCCCTCTGGAATTAAATGCAATTTTAAATTGTCTGCTCTGCTTTCTGGTTTTTTTTGTTTCAGTCACGCCAAAATTGGTGATATTTATTGCTTATAAATAAGATTCATTGCCGTTCCTTTCATTCCTTATTTCAATTTGTCGGTTTTCTCTGCTTTATTTATTTTCATTCCCACGCCAATCTTCACGTAAATAAATAAGATAGCAAAACTAAACAAGAGTGTAGTTTTAGCAAAATAATTTAATAAAATATTTTTGATTTATTTGTTTTAAAAAATGACAATGTTTGTTTTCAATTTAAATATAGCAGATGCCAAATGCGATTAGCACCGCAAAATGTGGCGCACTTTTTTAAATATTATTTTTTCATTTAATTTTGATTATTATTTTCTTGTTTATGCTCATTCTATACTGTTTTTTCTTAAATAAGTTGAAGAATATGTTTTAGATGTTGTTTTAATCGTGGAATAAATGTGAAAAAATAATAATTATAAAAATTAAAAGGTGCGGTCACTGGTAATCGCATTTGGCGACGACTATATTTAATTATATATATATATATATATTAAATTAAAAAATAATATTTAAAAAAGTGCGCCACATTTTGCATTTCTATTCTATTCTACTCATTTTAGTCTTACTAGTTCTTCAAGTCCTCCTAGACCTCCTAGTCGTCCTAGTAGTCCTAGTCCTTTTAGTCCTTTTAGTCATTCTAGTCCTTCTCCTTCTCCTTTCTCTGTTCCTTCTCTTTCTTCTTTTCTCTGATCCTTTGTTTCTCATTTTCTCTATTGCTTCTTCTTCTACTTTTCTCTGTTTCTTCTCCGTCTCCTTTTCTCTGTTTATTCTCTTTTTCTCTCTTTCTTCTCCTTCTCCTCTTCTCTATTCCTTCTCCTTTTCTCTGTTCCTTCTTTTTCCCTTTCTCTTTTTCTCTGTTCATTTTCCTTCTCCTTTTCTCTGTTTATTCTCTTTTTTTCCTTCTTCTTCTTCTTCTTCTTCTTCTTCTTCTTCTTCTTCTTCTTCTTCTTCTTCTTCTTCTTCTTCTTCTTCTTCTTCTTCTTCTTCTTCTTCTTCTTCTTCTTCTTCTTCTTCTTCTTCTTCTTCTTCTTCTTCTTCTTCTTCTTCTTCTTCTTCTTCTTCTTCTTCTTCTTCTTCTTCTTCTTCTTCTTCTTCTTCTTCTTCTTCTTCTTCTTCTTCTTCTTCTTCTTCTTCTTCTTCTTCTTCTTCTTCTTCTTCTTCTTCTTCTTCTTCTTCTTCTTCTTCTTCTTCTTCTTCTTCTTCTTCTTCTTCTGCTAGTCCTTCTGCTTCCGTGTTTCTTCTCCTTTTCTGTGTTTCTTCTCCTTTTCTCTATTTCTTCTCTTTCTACTTTTCTCTGTTCCTTCTTCTAGTATCTTGCTCTTTCTCTATTTCTTCTCTTTCTGCTTTGTTTTCTCTATTCCTTTTCCTTCTCATTTTCTATGTTTTTTCCCCTTTTCTTTGTTTCTTCTCCTTTTCTCTGCTCCTTCTCTTTCTCCTGCTAGTCCTTCTTCTTCTAGTCCTTCTCCTTCTTTTTTCTCTGTTCTTTCTTCTTCTTTTCCTTTTCTCTGTTTCTTCACTTTCTCCTTCTTCTATAATCTTGCCCTTTCTCTGTTCCTCTTTCTTGTTTTCTTCCCAATGTTTAACGATTAATATTGTAGGATTTCCCATTTTAGAAGATATTTAATCCGGTATTTAGCTAATATCGATTATTCGATTTTAAAATAACATTTCTTATTTATTTGTTGGTTTTTTGATAAAGAAGAAGTAGCTACTTCTTTATCTATTCTCAATTTAATTGTGAGTTTTGTTGTTTTTTTCGTTGTTTTATTCTATTTGGTACTGTATTTCTTTCAAAAATATTTTAATTTTTAATTTTTCTATTATCGAAATCTAAGAAATTGACAATTTCAATTTTCTTTTTATAAAAAATAAAAGTAATAAATCTGATTTGATCTTGAAATTTTGAAGAAATATAATGAAAAACAGAGAAGTTATTCACGTAAATTGAATATTTGTTTCATGATCTCTTTGAGACCATTGAAAATAATTCAAAAATGTTGACATTGAATTTTCAATTTCTTAGATTTTGATAATAGAAGCTTTAAACTTCTCCACCTAACTATGCCATATTTTTTTCGAAACTGTTGAATCTTGGACTCTTATTATTCATATTTTTTAAAAATATTAATTGAGACTGCAATTTAATATTTATTAAAATTTAACAAACATTCCTGAAATCTAGCGGCTCCAAATATAAATAATAATAGGCTAAAATCAATTGAAAACATAATTAAACTAATAAAACATCATCATACATTTAAATAAATAAATAAATTCGAAAAAAAAAACCCCAAATGCACTTGAATATTAATTGACTTAATTTGCATAAACTCCATTTTCCTGTGCCTTTCAAAAATTAGTTTTATTATATCCATTCCACATTATGTTAGTGCCTCTAATTTAGGCTCCGTTTTGTTTTCCAGTCAAAACTAATCAAACATCTGGAAATGACATTTTCACACTTTGCATGTCGAATAAAATCAATAAAATAAATAAATAAACAAACAAACAAACAAACCAGACGCACATTTCGATAAATTAGTTGTAATGAATTTTCGACAATACTCCTCTATATATATCGAGAAATAACTTGTTGTTATTTATTATTTGTTGTAATCGAGGATTAGATTGCACCGGAAATTTGTTCCGGATTCTTCCATCATTCTCGCTCTTTTCTTCAGCTTGTTTTTTTATATGATTAATTTATAGCCTACTAAAAGCTTTTTTGTTATTTGTTCTAATGTGGTTTTGATAAAATAATTTATTGTGAAATTATTTTAAGATTTTTGTTTTTTTTTTAATGAAATCATGCTAAATTTTTTTGTTGTGAAATAGAGAATCTAGGGATAATTTTAATTTGTTAATATTTAGTTATTATTCATTTCAGAGATCGATGCCTAATGGAAGAGGAAAATTTTAGGGGCGGGGCAAAGGTCTTGTTTAGGCAGCCACACGGCCACTGAGGCCATCACGTCTCTTCCTCTTTTGTTTGTCATCAATATTTTTATTTCATCCATTTTCATTTTTAAATTAAACTTTTCATTTCTTGTCATCAAAAAATAGATAACAGAAATTGATGAGAAACAAATGAGGAAGAGACGTGATGGCCTTAATGGCCGTGTGGATGCCTAAACAAGACCTTTGCCCCGCCCCTAAAATTTTCCTCTTCCATTAGGCATCGATCTCTGAAATGAATAATAAATAAAAAATGTTATTTTGCCCTATTTGCAGTTTAGAAAATAATGGTTTGTTAAATAGAGGAAAGTGAAAATTGATCTTGTAGGAAAATAAAATGCACTTTCCTTAACAAAATAACAAAATATTACACAATTTAAATTTCTTTGCCAAACTTAAGCGAATTTATTAAACTTGATAAATGTGAAATGCTTAGCTTACTTGTTCTGGAAGCTAGCCGGCAGCAAGGTAGGGCCGCGGCGGGATCGATCGGTGCTCTCGGGTTCCATTTTGGTCTCCCTTCCTACTCCTTAGGCGGAATTCATAGATGTCTCCGCTACGGGTTCGATTCTGGTCACTCAGTGCTGGTTGGTCTGAAGCTAGCCGGACTCAAGGTGGGGACCGCGGTGGGTACGGTATGGGCCTACACTGCTGTTCGATTCTGATTTCCCTCTACCGTTTTTTCTTTTACAAATAACACGAACATTATATTATTTATTAAAGAAATCACAAATATACATGACTAACAAACACTATATTGATTTTGTTGTCCATACTAGCCGAATTCTAGAAATATCATATTTCAATTTTGAATTTAAGAAATTCCCATTTCATATCAGAGATGAGCAGATTTCTGGATTCCCGACCAGTTTCCGATTTATACTCACTCAAAAATTCGCGTTGGGTTAGCGCCCGGATGGTGTGCGGCTAGTAGCCGGCTAGAATCCGGTTATAGTCCTGCTAGAGTCCTGCTAGAGTCCGGATAGAATCCGGCTAGATACCGGCTAGAGTCCGGCTAGAATCCTGCTGGATTACGGCTAGAATCCGGCTATAGTCCGGCTAGAATCCTGCTAGATTACGGCTAGAATCCGGCTATAGTCCGGCTAGAATCCTGCTAGATTACGGTTAGAGTCCGGTTAGAGTTCTACTAGATTGCGGCTAGAGCCCAGCTAGAGTCCTGCTAGAGTCCGGCTAGAACCCTGCTAGATTACGGCTAGAGTCCGGTTAGAGTTCTACTAAATTGCGGCTAGAGCCCAGCTAGAGTCCTGCTGGAGTCCGGCTAGAACCCTGCTAGATTACGTCTAGAATCCTGCTTGAACCCGGCTAGAATCCGGATTGATTCCTGCTAGAGTTCTCCTAGATTGCGGCTAAAGTCCTGCTAGAATCCTGCTAGATTACGGCTAGAATCCGGCTAGAGTCCGGCTAGAGTCCAGCTAGAGTCCAGCTAGAATCCTGCTTAAGCCCAGCCGGAATCCGGCTAGAGTCCGGCTAGAGTCCAGCTGGAGTCCGGCGAGAGTCCAGCTAGAGTTCAGCTAGAGTCCAGCTAGCGTCCAGTTAGAATCTTGCTTGAACCCGGCTAGATTGCGGCTAGAGTCCGTCTTGATTTCCGCTAGAGTCTGGTAAAAGTCCTGCTAGAATCCTGCTTGAGCCCGGCTAGAGTCCGGTTAGAGTCCAGATAGAATCCCGCTTGAGCCCGGCTAGATTGCGGCTAGAATCCTGCTTAAGCCCAGCCGGAATCCGGCTAGAGTCCGGCTAGAGTCCAGCTGGAGTCCGGCGAGAGTCCAGCTAGAGTTCAGCTAGAGTCCAGCTAGCGTCCAGTTAGAATCTTGCTTGAACCCGGCTAGATTGCGGCTAGAGTCCGTCTTGATTTCCGCTAGAGTCTGGTAAAAGTCCTGCTAGAATCCTGCTTGAGCCCGGCTAGAGTCCGGTTAGAGTCCAGATAGAATCCCGCTTGAGCCCGGCTAGATTGCGGCTAGAATCCTGCTTGAGCCCGGCCGGAATACGGCTAGAGTCCGGCTAGAGTCCAGCTGTAGTCCGGCTAGAGTCCAGCTAGAGTCCAGCTAGCGTCCAGTTAGAATCCTGTTTGAGCCGGGCTAGTTTCCTGCTAGAGTCCAGCTAGAGTCCGGCCTGCTAGATTCTTCTGGCCCACCTACACAGAGTGGATTTCATTCCAAGAAAATCGATACGGGCTCGATCCTTCTAGTCATTCATTTTATTTTATTTTAAAACATCCTAAATTATATTTATTGAAAACAAAAATTACCATAATTTCTTTTAGAAAACCCGAAAAAATGAAAACAAAATGTTTCCAATATTTAAGAAGACGCGGAACATGATCCAGTCGCAATTAGCTAATTTGTTAATTATATATTGCCGTGTTCAAATATCGATGCCGAATGGAAGGGAAAAAATGATGATGGTCTCGTTTGGACGACTGAATTTCTTTTGTATATCTCGCGAGAATGAGTGAAATAGTAAGAAAACAGAAACAGACAACACACATTGAAGAGTAAGAGATGGAGAAGTCCTTTGTGACCGTGTGACCTTCCAAACTTCCAAACGAGACTATAATCTTTTTTCTTCTTCTATTTAAATGCAATTAGGAGCTCATAATAAATAATTTGAAAATTCAAAAGAACCATCCATTAAATAATTATGTACACAGCCTGAATCCGTTAAAAGTTATTTTCTAAACCCCTTGCGAATCTATTTTTCTATTCCACATTTAAACTATAAAATATAGATGATCTCTAGAATTCAATCTAATCGACTTCTTTCTTAAATAAATCATAATCGTTTCAATTTCCATAAGAACTCAATAATTTTTTATGACACTTGCAGACCACATGAAATCTAAATCTAATTTATTTCTAATCCGCAACTATTCACTTCAAGTGCATAATGAGCACTTTTCGTGAGGAAATCTAATTCTTATAAAAATTATACTTCCTTTGAAAGATATTTTATATATAACATGTTTTTTCTTCATCTTCCAATCCAACAAATCACTTGATTCTCTATCAACAAACCGGAAAACGCATTTTCCACCACAATCTGTCCTTTTTGTTAAAAATATTTAGATATCGCTGTTATTTACTGGAATTGCCTCATCACATTGAAAATTCACAATATTGTCTATTTGAAATCTAGAACCATTTAGTCCCTATAAAATAGCAACAAATAATCCCGAAACATATGACATCTCCTATTTTGTCTTTAAATGACGTCTATCATGGATTTAATCTTAATATAATAATGGTAATAATAAATATCCTTCTTATCATTAATTCCGGATTATCGTTGCTTGTTAATTTCTTCGTTTTTTTCTCCACTTTAAGATTTTCATTATCAAAATCTAAGAATATGAAAGGTTTGATTTGATCATTTTTGAATTATTTTCAATGGTCTCAAAGATAACATGAAACAAATATTCAATTTATGTTTATAACTTCTCTGTTTTTCATTATATTTCTTCAAAATTTCTAGATCACGTCAGATTTATTACTTTTATTTTTTATGAAAAGAAAATTGGAATTGTCAATTTCTCAGATTTTGATAATAATTATTATTCATTTCAGAGATCGATGCCTAATGGAAGAGGAAAATTTTAGGGGCGGGGCAAAGGTCTTGTTTAGACATCCACACGGCCACGAAGGCCATCACGTCTCTTCCTCTTTTGTTTGTCATCAATATTTTTATTTCATCCATTTTCATTTTTAAATTAAACTTTCCAGAGGAAGAGACGTGATGGCCTTAGTGGCCGTGTGGCTGCCTAAACAAGACCTTTGCCCCGCCCCTAAAATTTTCCTCTTCCATTAGGCATCGATCTCTGAAATGAATAATATTTATTTTATACGCACGTTAATTTATATTGTAAAATGTTATTGTCAGAATCAGAATCGACCTTTAAAGCAAATTCTTAATTCTGGATTTGGATTTGGATTAGCAGCTATTTTTCCAACATTGGCGAATCCGAACGCGTCGGTTGAGAATTTTCTGTCGTCAACGCCCATGTTTCTGTGCCATATAGTAGTGCCGGGAGCACATTCTTGAGTAGGAGGTCCTTATATTTCTCTTTGTTAAGATGAATGAGAAGTGATTTGATCTTACAATTAGTGAAAGCCACTGGTGAATCCGATCGCGTGTCTTGAGAACAAAACGCGCGACGGAAGAAAAAACTTTTAATAAGAATTATTCAAATTTTGGAAGTCCCGGTTTCCTCGCGACAATTGAAATAACTTTTAGAACTAAATTAAAGTCTAATGATATAAAAAAAACTTTTTTCAAACTCATTAGAGCCAAGGTCATTAAAATAAATTAAAATTGAAATAAAAGGATTTAAAAAATCAATTTTGCATTTTTGAGAAACATTTACGGTAGGTATAAATGTTTCAACTATTTTGTATACAGTAAATATTTTTCTTCTCTCTTAGCCTGCTTCTGAATACTTAAATTGGATGTTTTAAAGATTTCTCTCGTGACCTAAGCGTGTTTAGTTCGTGGCCGACGCGTTCGGATTGACCAGTGCAATAGAGAAACCGTAACCCGAACGAATAATCGGAAAACCAATCTAGACCAAATTCAAATTATTTATTTATCGGTTAAATACTGTTATTTTCAATTGGCGCGCGAGTGCCCAACGATTCTCGGCAATTCAGTTATATTAGCAATCGGACAGCCGGTCGGAAACCACCATAACCTTAAAAATGTGTACAAAATAGTTGTATTAATCAGTCGTTTTCAAATAAAATACAAAGAATAAAACCATATAAACCCCGAAAGAGATAGCGGTCAGAGAGATAAAAAACTAAAAAACAAAAAAACAAAAAAAGGATTGCATCGGCCGGGAATCGAACCCGGGTCGCCCGCGTGGCAGGCGAGCATTCTACCACTGAACCACCGATGCTTGTTTTAATTATCAGATTATTGTGTTGAATGGGGCACATTCATTTTACAAGGTATATAACAGAGATGGGCGGAATTCCGGATTCCGTATTTTGAAATTTCATTCCGAATTCCGCATTCCGAAAACCGAAATTTGATATTTTAATTCTTAATTAGTAAAGATAAATACAGTAACTCATGATACGTTCGAAATTCCGGATTCCGGTTCCCGAAATTTCAATTTTCATTCCGGATTCCGGTCCCCGAAATTCAAAAACTGAAAAAATGTATACTTGCAATTCAAAAAAATGGTTGACAGGAATCGAACCCGAAAAAACAGGAAATCGAACCCGTGTCGCCCGCGCTTTGATAGAAGGCCTTTATTATAGAAACCAGGGTTGCACAGAATTCCATCTTCCATTTTCCGTTATTTTTCAAGTTTCATTACCGTTTCTCCTCGTCCATTTGAAAAAAATTAATTGCCATTTAACGCAAATACGCATCCTTTTCTTCTACTGTAGAAGAATTTTTTAAAAATTGAAACCGAGGCTTCGACTGATCCATATATTTTTTGGCATGAACGTAAAAGATTTCCGCAAATTAGAAATCCCGCGTCTATCGACACCGTCAACGTCATGTGAATCGGAACGGATTTTCTTTGTTTCTGGATTAATCTGCTCTAGATCAAGGATGACGTCTAAACAACTCGAAACACTCACTTTTTCAAAATGAACCTGATAGATTCATTGTAATTATTTTGTTTTTTTTATAAACGTTATTTTTAAACAATAAAAATTCCATGTTACATCTTCCCTTTCTGATTTCCGTGCAACCCTGATAAATGACTTTACAGTAAATACTGACAAATCACATAAAAAATATGAAAATCTCTCTAGTTTCATTTGGTAGTTACAGGTTTTTATTAAAATTCAATTCAATAATTTCGCAATTCAACTGAAACAAATCAATCATGACAATAATCATAATAATTCGTAATTCAATTTCACTAATATCAAAATAAAATAAAATATTTTGTCTCTTATTCTTTCCAAAACATTTATCGTGTCAAAACATAAACCATTAAAATAAAATCAATGGTATATTTATTTTTTTCCATTTTTTATATTTTTTGTTTAATATGAATGTGGTTCAATAAGAGCTTTCTCGTGCGATTTCCTTCAAATTGGTTAATTATTAAGATTAATTTCTTTGACAGCTGCTAGTAATAAATCTTGAAATTGGTTTTGGTTTCTTGATTAATTTTGTGCCAAGTTATTTATGTGAAATTTAATAAATTTTTTTAAAGAATATTAAGCCAAACTAAACTTTTTCTAAAAATTAGGCATTTCATATATTATTTCCTACCAACTGGAATCAACTCAATTGCACATTCTAGTAAAACCTGGATCATTTCATAATCTTTAGAATTTCATAGTATATGTCTTGTTTGTCTTTAAATAATCCCAATCAGCTTAAAATTTATCTTAAAAGTTAACGCTTCTATTTAAAAGTTCTTATATAATTGACAATTGCACACCAAATGAAAATGAAGATTTCTCTATATTTAAACTAGTATTAAAAGTTTAAACCGAATATATATATCCTCTGTTTCCTCACATTCCAGCAAAGGGAAAAAGAGAGCTAGTACACCAAAACATCGTTCCGGCGTTGCTCTACGGTTGCGAAACTTGGTGCCCTTCCAAAGGAACTCTCCAACGACTCCAAAGAATTATGGACATTATCTGCTTTCACGCCAACGTCGAAGGATCCATTTCGGTTGATTTGCTAGTTCGGAGGAAGCTGCTCAGTTGGGCTGGACATGTCGCAAGGCTGCCGGACACGAGGTGGAGCAGAATTCTTTCAGAATGGGATCCACGGGGCTGGTCAAGAGCAAGAGGGAGACCCAAAGGAAGGTGGTCGGACACAGTCAAGCTCTGGGTCGCGAAATTCGTCCACGAGAAGTCGACCACCCGGGCAACACGGAGAAAAATCGGTATTCTCGAGGAGAAGACGGCTTCGTCAACATTGGCAAGGCGAAGCCGAACACTCTGGAGAGAGTTGGTCCGCATCTCGACGCAGTCCGAATGACGTCGGACAATCAAGTAATCAAGTAACGTTTTGACAACGTAATTGCTTATATCGTTCCTTAGAAATGTCGACAATTGTATTTTCCAAAAGATGGCCAGACTACTGACCAGTCATCTTTATTATCAGGACTCTCCTAATTGTACGATTCTGTCATTATACCGGTTCCTTTCATTATCCCACAGTTTACTTGTGTTAATTAAACATTAGCATTACTAGTTATAAAATGTTATTTTAGAGGCTGCCAAGTTGTATTCTTATTAAATGAGCTCAGTAAACGTTCTCAAATCTAACTTTGCGGCATAGAAAAATCACTTAAACCTACCAAATCATAAAATTCTTTCATAAACTTCACGTGGATTTCACTAAAATTCGTTTAAAATGTGCAAAATTGTTATTTTCATTCGGAGTTAGGTAGTTTAAGAATAACATTCTAATCTAGTAAAGCCGTTAAACACTTTAACACACTCTTAAAAAAACGGAAAATCGCTATTTCAATTTGTCGAGCCTTATTCAACTTCAATTTTCTATTCTTCTCCTTGTTCTTGTACCTTTCTCGCACTTTCCATACAGCCCTTAATAACAATCATTAATTACAGTAACCCATTCGATGATATTATGACAATGGTAGACACCAATATCGATGATGAAAAGCCGACGCCGCCTCAGACGCCGACAACAGCTCGAAGTCTCGATGTGCCATTTGCGAGTCGGTGAGTTTATTGATCACTGACAGTCGCTAAATTCATACAATTGTGCCTCAACAAATGTCGGTTGGCGCGTCCTTCTAAGACGGGACTTGAAATTTGTTTACGATTCTGTCTTGCTCGTTCTTCCCAATATAATATAAACTAATATGGCGTTGGTATGGATCATAAATATTTATTCTCTCTCTTTTTTGTTTGGTTTTGTGCCAAATTATTGCCTTTTGTTTTATTAGTATTTCTTTAAATGAATAGAGTTCATATTTTATATTGAGTTGAGATTTTGCTTGCAAAAGAAATGCAGGATATTAAATATTCATTTAAAATGAGTTAAAATTTTTAAAAAAAGCACCCCAACTTGTATGGTAAAAGAATGAGCGCTGTAAGCATTCTCAAATAGAACTTTTTAAAAAGATATTAATATTTTTAGATAGTTTAAGACACGCTTAATTAAATTGTAATAAAAACTTTTCCCTTATAAACACGTAAAAATCTTCACACACGTTTAAAAATCGCAAAATCGTAAAAATTTTGTAAAAAGTAATTAATTTATATGATATACTCTAGCTGACAAAAGTTTTGTCACAAATGTTTTTTCGGGTTTAACTTTTTTGTGATTTGACCAAATTGGCTGATTTTTTGATATTTTATGTGAATCAGTGTTTAAAATGTTATAGTAGCAAAATTTGGTTTAAATTACCTTGGCAATTTCGGTACCACGCATTCAGTTTTCCCTCATATTGATAACAGCTTGCCGGGTGGTAATTGGAGTTTCTTTACGTGGAGTCATATCTAAAATGTTGCCAATTACTGCTATTTTCAATAACTTATGAAAAAAATATATTTGAACTTTAAAAATTATTAAAAAATGCAGTGCAAGAAAAGTGCGTAATATCTTTGAGCTACGAGTTTTACGATAAACGCTTGTCACTGTAAAACGGATCATCGTATTCACAAGCGGGAATTTGTAAAATAATCTACAACCATATGAATCTATCATATCAAAAAATCAGCCAATTTGGTCAAGTCACAAAAAAGTTAAACCCGAAAAATCATTTGTGACAAAACTTTTGTCAGCTAGTGTATAGTCGTCGTAAAAATGAAATGAAAAAAATAATATTCAAAAAAGTGCGCCACATTTTGCGGTGGTAATCGCATTTGGCGACGACTCTAGATAGATGAAATGATATGATATAGATTTAAAAAATATATGAATATGATAACAAATTTGTGACCAACAGGGAAAAATATTATTTATTGTGGCTTGCTGGAAATTAATCAGGCTTTGGAAGCTTGGAAGCTTGAAAGCTTTATTTAATTGAATCTTGGTTCAAAGGTTATTCTACTCATTTACTTACTTACTTATTGTCCTTTTCAGAGGAGATCGGAGCCTAATGAAAGAGGAACGGATATCTGAAAATACAATCTAACTTACTTACGTACAGTACCGGTCAAATGGTTGTATACGCGGTGTTTTTCGAGCATCGTTCTACGAATATTTTATCTTATTTTCGTATGACACTAAGAAACAACTGATAAAATATTCGGCTCAATATCCGCTCTTGAAAACCAGTTATGCTCGAAAATCCAGCACGCCAAATCGAAATGAATATTTTCTAGCTTTAAACGTGTATAATTAATTTACACTTATTATTTTCATATAATTTGACATGTCATTGTTACTAGCTCATCTTAAACTATCTAAAAACATGCGCCTCTTGCCGAACATTGCATAATGAGCATCTTTTCTGAGCCCCCAGCTTAACCACTCAATTTGGTGTGCCCAGCGTTTACAATATTTTGACCGCTACTGTACTTACAACCGCTACTGTACTTGTTAGTTACTTTTTTGTATTTCAAGAGAAAAATTTAATAGTGACATAAAAATTGACATAGAGTTTTTAACAAAACGCGTTTTAATATTGTTAAATAATCATTGTGCCTGCATTTCTTTTGCAACGAATTTCCATCTAATTTTTGAAAAATAGCAAATTATTTTTACAATAAAATATGTGTTCTAAACATTTTAGACTCATTACTCTCTTGAGAGCCACGACTGATCAACGACAAAATGGATTTTATTGGGTAAATATTTCATTTTCGAAGAAATGGATTGAATGTTTGAAAAGTTGCCGAATATTTTGTCACACGCGCCAAGTACTTACTTAGTCGATTGTTTCTGCTGGTATTCCTCTAAAGAAATATATAAAAGAAAAAATTAGTTCGTATCAATCTCACACCACAATTTATATCAAATTCGATACCTCCGGGGTTCTGGATTCGACAAATCGAACGCAGCAACACTCCACTGCCACGAAAACGCGCCGCATTGCAAAAGAGATTGCACAAATTGCGAAAAATGCAATTAATCATTTAAAAACAACTTTTATTTTATAATTACTGTTAATAGGGGCATCAGTTTAAATGTTTAATGGTATTATAATGCTTTGGAGAGTTCCTGCGAGTTTTGCAATTAGTATATTTTCTAAAATATATTGGTATAAAACCGAATAGAAATACTGATTTCTCGAAAATTTGGTTTGTTTTTATGAAATAGGTATTAAAAATTACTCATTTTCTTCTCGATATATCCTCAAAACTGTAAAAATATTTTTTAAGAGCTATAAGCGATCATTTGCCATTTGCGCGTACTTCGTGTCATGTTTCCAGTAGAGAATCTGTAACCCGAATGAATGTTCGACAAACCAATCTAGACAAAATAAAAGTTATTTATTTATTGTCCTTGGTATTAACGAGTGCCCAACGATTCTCGGCAATTCAGCTAAATTAGTCGGGCCACCGAAAGGAAACCACTATAACCTGCAAAAGGTAGACAAAATCGAATTATTAATCAGTCTTTTTTTAATACTATGGAAAGAATAAAACCATATGAACCCTGAAAAAGATAGCGATCAGAGAGATAAGGAACTACTCTACACTTTGCGCTTGACGGTGGCGTGACTGTGTTTTGCACGAAATTGTTATCAAAACACGTGCAAAACTGCCGCCAGAACATTCAATCCAAACCGAAAAAGTAACCAAAGTTTCATCAAAATTACACGAAGCGTCCTCACTCCAAAAAACAACATCAAATTTTAACAAAGATTGATGACGTGTTTACGCTATATAACAGGATGAGTCTGTTTTCATGCAAAAAGCACCTCGCGTCCTAACAGGAGCACTTTTCGTGCAAAACATAGTCACGCCACCGTCAAGCGCAAAGGGCAGAGTAAAAATAACAAAAAAAGTTGCATCGGCCGGGAATCGAACCCGGGTCGCCCGCGTGGCAGGCGAGCATTCTACCACTGAACCACCGATGCTTGTTTTCAAATGCAGATTATTGGAACACATTCATTGATAAAAAGGTGTATTCCGGATTCCGTATTCCGTCCAATTTTCCATTCCGCATTCCGTATTCCGGATTTTCAAATGTTATTCCAAAATTTCGATTTTGATTCCGAATTCCGAACTTTGATATTTTAATTCCTAATTTCGAAATATAACAACATTTACATCGGATACTTCGAAATTCCGGATTTTCGGCCATTTTTCGATTTCGAATTCCGGATTCTGAAATTCACAAACTGTCATTCCGCCCATCTCTGGTGTAGAACCATTGATAAGAGAGAGAGAGAGAGAATGTATATTTCCAATTCAAGAAAGGTTGCTAAAAAAAAGGAAAAACCACCATAACCTTCAAAATGTAGACAAAATCATTTTATCAATTAGCCGTTTTTAATACCACGTAAAGAATAAAACCAATAAAACCACCCCGAAAGAGATAGCGGTCAGAGAGATAAAAACTAAAAAACAACAAAAAAAGATTGCATCGGCCGGGAATCGAACCCGGGTCGCCCGCGTGGCAGGCGAGCATTCTACCACTGAACCACCGATGCTTATTTTCTCTACCAGATTAATGAGCTGACTCGAACACATTCATAGATAACAATGGGATAAGCATTGTAATGATCACACCCGGACAATAACATTGAAATAGAGGAAACACATTTTTGTTGGCTATTTGCCAAAGGAGGGGGGTACGAGAAAAAAAAGGCACTAAAAGTTATAATGATCATTGATAAGAAGCTTCAAGAGATAAAATCGAATTTCACAGGATTACGGGGGGGGGGGGGAATTTTTTATAAAATTTAGCAATAGTGCGGGCCCTCCCATTATTACGGTCTCTTCAAATGGTCTACAAACAGACAGCAATAGATAGAGACGGTAAATATTTTACGTGTAAAAAGCTTTCTGATTTACAATAGTTGATAATATAGAAGAGTTTTTGTTTCTTGTTCATTGGAGATACACTAGCTGACAAAAGTTTTGTCACAAATGTTTTTCGGGTTTAACTTTTTGTGACTTGACCAAATTGGCTGATTTTTTGATATTTTATGTGAATCAGTGTTTAAAATGTTATAGTAGCAAAATTTGGTTTAAATTACCATGGCAATTTCGGTACCACGCATTCCGTTTTCCCTCATATTGATAACAGCTTGCCGGGTGGCAATTGGAGTTTCTTTATGTGGAGTCATCTCTAAAATGTTGCCAATTACTGTTATTTTCAATAAATTATGGAAAAAATATAATTGAACTTTAAAAATTATTTAAAAATGCAGTGGAAGAAAAGTGCGTAATATCTTTGAGCTACGCGTTTTACGATAAACGCTTGTCACTGTAAAACGGATCATCGTCATCACAAGCGGGAATTTCTAAAATAATCTGCAACCATATGAATCTATCATATCAAAATATCAGCCAATTTGGTCAAGTCACAAAAAAGTTAAACCCGAAAAAACATTTGTGACAAAACTTTTGTCAGTTAGTGTAGCTATAACGACATTTAATAACATCACCCTTCTGACAATTATTGATATCATGTCAAACGACAAATTTAAACAAAAAAATAGCAAAAGTGTAGGATTAATGGCTTTTTCTCATCCTGAAAGTTGGACAGTGAGAATTATTTATTATTGTCTGGATTATTTATATAAGAAAATTGTATTTCTTAAAACCCAACAAGGTTCCGTGTAGAAAACATTCAACATGTGAAAGATCAATAAAGGAATAGGGAATATTAATTTACATAAATCATTGTAAGATTAAATACAAGAATTCTAAATCACCTTATTAAATACCTAACATCCGCTTCAAAATTTCAGAAAAACCCTTCGCTCTTCTATCATCAAACGCGCCAAGAGTCCATCATCCGGCCGGAAAACAGTCTCGTTCTCGTCGAAAAACAACGACACGAAAATTTCCAACAGTACGCTTATCCGCTCCGAAAAAACCTATTTCGAATTTAAGTGACCGATTGCTGGAATTTCATGCAAACCGGCAGCGAATTTATCAAGCTTCGGGGATCGAGTCGTCAGTTTCGGAGATATTTCAGCCTGGATGCGGATCTTTCGCATATTCGGTGGACACCAACGAACAAGAAACCACACAAGGCTCGCAGTATGATCAATCATCCCATTCGGTTATTTAATATATATCTTCTAGTTGCCATTGAGGATATTCGTGAGATACGATTGGGCAAGAATACCGAATTACTGCGATCTTCTGATGACGCTGTCTCGGATATTCAGGTGATGCCAATAGAATTCGATTCATAATGTCTCTATTGCAGGAAGAGTGTCTATTCTCCATCATTTACGGTGATAATTACGAGACTCTTGACTTGATCGCAGCCACCGGCGATGATGCCAACATTTGGGTGACCGGTTTAATGGCCTTAACCTCTAATAAATGTAATTATCAGCCGAATGCATAATAATCACCGTTGGATTGTTTTAGACGAGTGCAGACCGTCGAGTTCCAAGTGGGCGACACTGCGCGAGCGCTGGATCGAGTCGGTGTTCGACGAGTTTGACACCGAAGAGAAGCGCGGATGGATAGACGAGCGGCAAGCCTTTAACGCCTGTCGGTCCATCAATCCAAGATTGGCTGCGCATCGCATTAAGAACAAGATAAAGGTAGAACTTGAATTATAATAAGAAGTGTAATATTGCGACATGCAGGAGGTTACAATAGGAGCCGACGAATCGGATCGTGGTAAGATAAGCAAGAACGAGTTTGTCGAGTTGTATAAGGTCAAATGGATTACAATAATGTTTTTTTGGAGCAAAGAGAATAATTTTAGGAAATCGGTACACGTCCGGAAATCTATTTTCTCATGGTTCGATATGCCAATAAAGATTATTTATCTTGTCAAGACCTGCGTCTGTTTTTGGAGACCGAGCAAGGGGTAAGTGACTGAGAGATTTAAGGAAATATGAATTGAGCAGGAAACAAAAGATACCAACATTGTGTGGTAGTTTAAATTGAACCATTATGATATTTCCTGTAAAAAGTGCCCCTATTTTGCCATGTTCTAATATAATATATATATATATATATATATATATATATATATATATATATATATATATATATATATATATATTTTAGCTTTAATTAAAGTAATTTTCTTTCTTATGCTAAAAACTGTTACAATCTTCTCTTGCAATCCCCAATTCTTCCAAAAACTGTGAGCTAGCAAAGACACACCAACTGTAAAAATAATACATGATTAATTCTAGACCACCCATTCAATTAACAAAGAAGAAATCTTTTGTTATTCACGATATTTAAGAACGACACTTAGTTCCTACAGGTTCACGTCAATTACAATTAACTAAAACAACTAGCTATTGATGTAGACCACCCAGTTTAATTGTACCGAAGATATTTTGAAAATCAGGATATTTAAGAATCACTATCGTTATTGCTCACGCGTTCACGCTATCTGTAAAAGACTGAAGATGGATTATTTTAGACCACCCATATTAATAATACCGGATATTCTTGGTCTTGTTGATAATGTTATTGAAGATTTTCTAGTGTATTATTCACGTACACGCCCCGTGTAACAGTTTTAACATAAATCCAAGT
This sequence comes from Caenorhabditis plicata, assembly GCA_963931815.1. Classification (NCBI taxonomy): domain Eukaryota; kingdom Metazoa; phylum Nematoda; class Chromadorea; order Rhabditida; family Rhabditidae; genus Caenorhabditis; species Caenorhabditis plicata. Next base: position 5,039,023 of record OZ007494.1, read on the forward strand.
TGGATTATTTAAGACCACCCAGGTTAATTGTACCGAAGATATTTTGAAAATCAGGATATTTAAGAATCACTATCGTTATTGCTCACGCGTTCACGCTATCTGTAAAAGACTGAAGATGGATTATTTTAGACCACCCATATTAATAATACCGGATATTCTTGGTCTTGTTGATAATGTTATTGAAGATTTTCTAGTGTATTATTCACGTACACGCCCCGTGTAACAGTTTTAACATAAATCCAAGTTGGATTATTTAAGACCACCCAGTTTATTTGTACCGAAGATATTTTGAAAATCAGGATATTTAAGAATCACTATCGTTATTGCTCACGCGTTCACGCTATCTGTAAAAGACTGAAGATGGATTATTTTAGACCACCCATATTAATAATACCGGATATTCTTGGTCTTGTTGATAATGTTATTGAAGATTTTCTAGTGTATTATTCACGTACACGCCCCGTGTAACAGTTTTAACATAAATCCAAGTTGGATTATTTAAGACCACCCAGTTTATTTGTACCGAAGATATTTTGAAAATCAGGATATTTAAGAATCACTATCGTTATTGCTCACGCGTTCACGCTATCTGTAAAAGACTGAAGATGGATTATTTTAGACCACCCATATTAATAATACCGGATATTCTTGGTCTTGTTGATAATGTTATTGAAGATTTTCTAGTGTATTATTCACGTACACGCCCCGTGTAACAGTTTTAACATAAATCCAAGTTGGATTATTTAAGACCACCCAGTTTATTTGTACCGAAGATATTTTGAAAATCAGGATATTTAAGAATCACTATCGTTATTGCTCACGCGTTCACGCTATCTGTAAAAGACTGAAGATGGATTATTTTAGACCACCCATATTAATAATACCGGATATTCTTGGTCTTGTTGATAATGTTATTGAAGATTTTCTAGTGTATTATTCACGTACACGCCCCGTGTAACAGTTTTAACATAAATCCAAGTTGGATTATTTAAGACCACCCAGTTTATTTGTACCGAAGATATTTTGAAAATCAGGATATTTAAGAATCACTATCGTTATTGCTCACGCGTTCACGCTATCTGTAAAAGACTGAAGATGGATTATTTTAGACCACCCATATTAATAATACCGGATATTCTTGGTCTTGTTGATAATGTTATTGAAGATTTTCTAGTGTATTATTCACGTACACGCCCCGTGTAACAGTTTTAACATAAATCCAAGTTGGATTATTTAAGACCACCCAGTTTATTTGTACCGAAGATATTTTGAATATCAGGATATTTAAGAATCACTATCGTTATTGCTCACGCGTTCACGCTATCTGTAAAAGACTGAAGATGGATTATTTTAGACCACCCATATTAATAATACACGGGATAGTCTCTTTTTGATCATGTTATTGAAGACATTTTAGTGCAAGTACACGCTTCGTGTAATATTTTGACCATAAAGCCAAGTGGGATTATTTAAGAACACCCAGTTTAATCGTATTAGTGGTATTTTTTGTTATTTAAGAATTCCTAGAGTAATATTAACGTAAACGCAAAATTAATTAATTAATTAATTAGACATTTGCAAATGCATTTGTTTACTCCAGACCACCCTGTTTAACCGTACTAGAGAATTTGAAAGTCGGAATATCTTTTCTATCGTTCTGTTAACGGCAAATCCTCGATTTTTCCAGACCACCCACTTTAATAATAAGGACTATATATATATATATATATATATATATATATATATGTATCTGCTCCCCGGATGAATTAAGTTTCAACGTTTACGCAATGCGCAATAGTTTAATACGCTCCAGACCACCCAGGTTAATTTTCAAGCAAAATTTTTGTTGAAGGATAGTTAAGAATAAAAATTATTTTAACCGGAATTTGGTCGTCAATTGTGATAGTTTAATTCTTGATTCATTTTAGACCACCCTGATAATAAAATATATCTTATAAAACTTCTTAAATAGTTTCGCAGTACTGGTTTCTATTTTAGTGTGATTTGGATTGCTAATTTATGCGAAAAACAGGAAATCAACCTGTGAGTTGAAAAAATTGAGAAATATTTGGATTAGAGCCGCACAGTTCCAACAATATTTGGATGCGTGCCAAATTGGCACAGTTCCAGGAATGTTTGGATGCGTGCCAAATTGGCACAGTTCCAGGAATGTTTGGATGCGTGCCAAATTGGCACAGTTCCAAGAATATTTGGAATTTCGGCCAAATTGGAACAATTCCAGGAATACTTGGAATTTCGGCCAATTTGGCTTAGTTCCAAGAATATTTGAAACCCGGCTAAATTGACACAGTTCCAGGAATGTTTGGATGCGTGCCAAATTGGCACAGTTCCAAGAATATTTGAAACCCGGCCAAATTGGCACAGTTCCAGAAAGATTTGGACTTGAGACAAATTGGCACATTTCTAGTGATATTTAGAACCCGGCCAAATTGGCACAATTCCAGGAGTGTTTGGACTCGAGCCAATTTGGTATATTTCTAGTGATATTTGAACCCGGCTAAATTGACACAGTTCTAGGGATATTTGGTCACAACTCAAACTGGCACAGTTCCAGGCATATATTTGGAATCCGGCCAAATGGGCACAGATCCGTCGACATTTTTTTTTAATCGGGATAGTTTCTGAAATCTATAGACAAATCCAATCTTTATGGACTGTATTATTACCTAAACCGTGAGAGTGGAAGTGAGAATTTTCTAATATTTAAATGTCTATTATAAACCTTCGCGAAATAACTTTAAAATAATTTTTACCTATACTTGTCACGCAAGTTCTAAACCATATAAAACACAGCTTTTCTGAACGCATAACTATATTTGAGTGTGTTTTCTGAAACGCTCCATTTGACGTGATTTCATAAATTCGAACATAATTTTAAAAAATTATAAAATTACACGTCTCATTTTAAGATGATTGGAGTCACGACGGACCATTGTGAAAACATAATCGAGCAATACGAGCCGGCACCAGAAGCCAAAGAAAACAGCCTGATGACCGTTGACGGCTTCACGGCCTTTCTCTTCTCTCAAGATTGCGCCATATTTGATCCAACGCATTCCGTCGTAACGATGGACATGAAACAGGTAGCAAACGGAAATTTGTGTTTCGATATAAAACCATTCTTATTATAGTCATTTTCGCGTTACTTCATAGCAAGCTCACAAAACACATATCTCGTTGAAGATCAGCATGGACCCGCTTCCATCGATGGCTACACATCCGCACTCAAGCGCAATTGCCGATTGATTGATAGTAATGAAATATAGAATTGTTCAAAATAAACTCAAATTTCAGTGGATATATGGGATCCAAATGAAGAGGACGGTGAGACGGAGCCAATGATTCAAAACGGTCCCATGGCTACAAGCAAGGTACTTTTGAGAATTGCTTATTGCCTATATTTGAGTAACTTTCATAGGTTCCAATATCGAGTGCATTACGAACTATTCGCGAGCATGCATTTGAAAGGTCTCGCTATCCGCTTTTACTGCACATTGGAGTTCATTGTAATACCGATTGGCAAAAGGTTGCCGCAAAGCTCATCGTCACCCATCTTGGCAATAAACTCCACCAGCCGGCGATGGATCCAACCGATTGGGACAAGGAGATTCCAACGCCTTGGGATTTTCAAAATCGAATCCTTGTTATTGTAGGGGGAAGTTTTAGTAAATGGCTGATTTATATATTTTACAGGGGAAACGTTTGCCAAATGATGGATCGGATACGGGCGAAATTTCCGAAGAAGATGAAGGGGTGGCGAGTGCTTCGAAACGCAAGGGACGCCGGATAGATCTTTGTCGGGAGCTCTCCGACTTGGTTGCTCCGTTTTTCGATATTAAAACGTTGAATGACTTGATGGCTACTGCACCGGGATCAACTACTAGTTTGTTTTTTTGTAATTTGCAAAAGAATGTTTACGATCAAATTAGGGCTTAGGTTATGCGCAGACGTATTCCGCCTGCGCTATACTTGGGTTGAGGCCGAAACGACGAATTTTAGAGTTGGGCGCTGAAATTTGGTTTAAGGGGTAACAAAATACGAGTTCGAAATATTAGCTTCGTACGATTTCAGTTATTACTTATTTTGAGCCGAGAATTGGATAAGGCGCGAAACTTTCTATTTTAAATTATGTTTTAAAAAAAGGTTTTATCTTGTTCTTTTTTAAATGTGTCTTCTCGGGCGGAGCATGGCAATGACAAAGAAAAGAAAAAATTCACAAAGGATCTTAGAAATATTATAATGATGAACAGAGAAGCAGGAAAATTGATTTAGAAGAGACACGAAATGTGATTTTTTGAAAAAATTTGAGACACAGTTGGGAAGTACATAGAGCAAAGCTTATTTTAAAAATGATGGCGCTAATATTTTAAATTTTCATTGCAAAATATTATAATATTAAAAAACATTTAATTGGATAATGCTTAATGTTTTTGGACGTTTCTATCAATACCTCTATTTTAACACAATTTTTAATTATTGCAATTAATTCGTAAAAACAAGCGTTTAAAGGAATCACCTTAACATAGAAAACTGAAAGCATCAGAGCTATTGGCTTTACGTGTGAATAATTTTGACTTAACTTTGACAAGAATTTTCTATACTATATAGACTTTCCTCTGCACTATATCTGAGTTCGTTTCATTTGACGTCCCAAATATCATCAAACTTGGAAAAATCGTAAATTTCAATTTGACATATGTAATTCTTCGGTTGCTCTGCTGTATTTAGGCCGAATTGCGATTGAGATGATTATTTATTGACATGTTGTAAATTGATGAGAAAAATGGTTCAAAGAAAGGTAGCTGTAGTCTTGCTAGGGTGGGATTATTTTGATTAAAAATGAATGTCGCAAAAGAATCGAACTCGAATTGGTTTTTCGGAAATAAAATTCTTTACCACTCAGTGTTGGTGCACCGGACTCTATCCGGGCACTAGCAGGGCACTAGCAGGACATTAGCGGGACTCTAGCCGGAACTAACGGGGTGCGAATTTTTGAGTGAGTATAAAGCAGAGTGGAAGTTTTGGAATCTGAAATCGGAAACTGGTCGCTGGAAATCCGGAGAAATCTGCTCATCTTTGATATGAATGTCTATATGAAATATGAATTTTTTAAATTCGAAATTGAAATATGATATTTCTAGAATTCGACTAGTATAGACAACAAAAATGCCGGACTCTTGCCGGACTTTAGTCGGAAGCAAACTGGAAACTAGCCAGACGTTAGCCCGACTTTAGTCGTAATTTAAGTGAGTATAGATGATAGCCGGACTCTAGCCGTTATTTTGTTAGTATGGACTATAGCCGGACTGTAGACGAACGCTAGCGGTAAGTTGAGTGAGTATAGACGATGACCGGTCGACAGCCGGACGATAGCTGGACTCTAGCCGCACGTTAGCTGGACACTAGCTGGACAATAGCTGGACACTAGCTGGACAATAGCTGAACACTAGCTAGATGCTAGCCGGGCCGCACGGTAGTCGTAAGTTGAGTGAATATAGACGATGACCGGAAGATAGCTGGATAGTAGCCGCACGCTAGCTGGGCACTAGCTGCACACTAGCCGGATGCTAGCCGGACTCTAGTCGCACGCTAGCCGCACGCTAGCTAGAAACTAGTCGGAAGCTAAACGGACTCTAGCCGGATACTAGCAGGATATGAACGGAACGAAAGTTTTTTTTAAATTTCCGAATCCGGAATTTGGAATCGAAAACTTAAACCGGAAATCTCTGGTATAAAGCACGTAAAATGAACCCATAACAGAAAAAAATCGGAGAAAATTATAATTTATTATGTAAAAAAGAAAACAAATTGGATAAAAAATATAAATCCACTCTGGGTTAGAGCGTTGTATGAAATAGTGGGCACTGACGCACGCCAACTGGAATAGTTTAAACCGTGGTTATCTTTAGACCCTTTTTCACCCAGATAAATTATACCGGAGTTAATTGAATTTATCGCAATCTTTTAGGATATATCAATAATCTGAGAGCAAAATATACAATCGGTATATATACAATCATGTGGAATACTGTAAAATTATCTGAAACTTTCAAAAATCGAACGCATTTTCATTTTTTTTTAAATTGTATATTCAGAGGTAATAATTTTGAATTTATTCTATTTAAATGTGATAGGGATAATCTAAAAATTTTATAAATGCCAAAAGTTTTGTGATCCGACAACTATTTTTTCTTTATCTCATCTTGGGTTGAATATATGATTTGTAAAGTGTTACCTATTAGGCTCATTTTAAAGACAATCACATTGTATCAATCTTATTACTCTTTCACGCGCTCTGACTTACACATATAATTGTTTATTTACCACGTAATAACAGTTAAAAATATATAACGAGGGAAATAAATGTTAAGATGAGCATTTGACCCCGCAAGAGGTCGCTCAAATGCATAAAAATAATTTAAGCATAAATAAATAATGGTCAGTACAATAAATTGTTACGGATAGATTCAATAATATAATTGATATTATGCACATTACAATCAACAAAATATTTACAAACTCTATTCCATAATGATAAATTATTTACAAAAAAGTTGTTATGACTAGTTACACCGGGTTTTACTTTGAGCATTAACGGGTTTCGTGGGGACCTTGAGAAACAAATAAATTTATTAAAGGATGGACAGTGGTATATATTGCACAGTATTTTATAATAAGTTTGGACTGTGAGCTCAAGACGCCGCTAAACCATTAAAATACAATAGTTCACCTTTAAAAATGAATTTAAAAAATAAGTCAATTAGCGAGTTAGTATTGTAAAATACGCTCTAGTAAAAAGAAGTCAAGGCGATTGGTTTTTTTGATAATTTTCTGTTGTTATCACCCGGCGTGTACATATATTCATACAATTAAAATAAAAAAGTAAGCTCTATTTTCAAATGTTCCATGCGTCCATTGCTAAACTTGCCACGCCTATTCAATCATCTATAGCACGCCAATTGAAAAATTCTCGTTCTAATATTATGTTTCCCGTGAATCTTTCAAATATTAAGAATATATCAGAAACTATCTAAACCATAAAAAATATAAGCGCTTTAATTCCTATGGGCGGCTTAAATGCAGCGGGAGCTTAAGCACTCTTATATTTGATACTATTGGACTGGATTTTGAGTAACGTGAATAAATTTGAGCTGATTCTAAAACCAATATTTATTTTTATATAGTTTTCACGCAAGAATTGAAGAAAAACCTTATTCAAACAATTGCCGTGTTTCAGTGAGTTGTCGCAAGAACGTGGCCACTGTCAGTGAATCAACCTGCCTACGCTTCATGCACACCTATGCCGGCGAGTTCGCGCAAGTGGCCAAGGACTTTTGCGTGCGCGTGACGCCCAACGCATCGCGTCTCGATTCATCCAATCTGAATCCGCAAGAGTTCTGGAACAACGGCGTTCAAATGGTCTGTCTCAATTATCAAACACCCGGTTTGATGATGGATCTGCAGGTTATTTTCCTCATTCGTCCCTTAATCACAACTATTTTCAGGAGGGCAAGTTTTCAGAGAACGGCGGGTGCGGGTACGTGTTAAAGCCGAGCATTCTGAAAGACGACATATTTGTCGCCGGCGATAAGCTGCCGGCGGCTCCGCAAATCTTGCATCTCCGGATTCTCTCGGGCCAACAGCTTCCACGACCGCGTGGATCTAATGCGAAGGGCGATTCATCGGATCCGTTCGTTGTTGTCGAGATCTTTGGGCTTCTAGGCGACTGTGCGGAAGAAAGGACTCGAACTGTACGCAATGACAGTAAGAATCAATAATAATCGTCTTATTCTCTGGACCGTTGCAGGTAACAATCCATCCTTCGACGAGTCCTTCCAGTTCCAAGTATGCGTCCCCGAGCTGGCTCTCGTACGCTTCCTCGTGCTAGATGACGACTACATCGGCGACGATTTCATCGGCCAGTACACAATCCCGTTCGAGTGCCTTCAACCCGGCTACCGGCACATTTACCTGCTCAACAATGAAGGCGATCCACTGGAGAACGCCACTCTCTTTGTTCACGTGGCAATCACGAACCGACGTGGTGGCGGTAAGGCAAAGAAGCGCGGAATGTCGGTGAAGCGCAAGAACTCGCGCGTCTCTTCGGGAATGAAGCTCGTCGGCATCAAGTTCGTCGATGATCAGTTCAAAGGTGCCATCACCCCGCTGGCCGAATCGATATCAATGCGGAATCGGCTGGAGACGGCGATGGTAGATTGGCAGGAGGAGTGCGGCCTCGGCCCGGCGGGAACCATCCGCCAAGGCATTCGATTGATTCACTCGAGGATGATCACGCTGGCGGTGAATGGTACGTGAAGTTGTTTTGAAGGGGTTTTCTGTGAATTGAATGAAGGTTAAGCTGGGAGATTTGTAAATAATCGGCATCGATGGTCGATTCCAATGATTAAATGTGTTAGTCATGTTAGTAAGTAAAACAGTAGGCATGTTGAGTTTTTTTGTTAAATTATTCCTGTAGTTTTCTCAATCCATATTGTTATATTTGATTTTTCCAATAGTAAACTGCGGAAACCAAGCGTAAACTTTGATTTATTTTCGACCAGCAAGCCGAATTTTGGTTGTTTGGAGTAGTTTCTTAAATATCCTAAATATAGGCAAAAAACTAAGTTTTTATTTATAGGAGTACTGTAATTTTTTTTTGTAATGTTTTATAGGGGTACTGTAATGTTTATAGGAGTACTATAATTTTTATAGGAGTACTGTAATATTTATAGGAGTACTGTAATTTTATATTTTATAGAAGTACTGTAATCTTATATTTTATAGGAGTACTGTAATTTTAATTTTATAGAAGTACTGTAATATTTATAGAAGTACCGTAATTTTAAATTTAATAGGAGTACTGTAATTTCCAATTTTATATAAGTACTGTAGTATTTATAGGAGTACTGTAATATTTATAGAAGTACTGTAATATTTATAGGAGCACTGCAATTTTTATAGAAGTACTGTAATTTTAAATTTTATTGAAGCACTGTAATTTTCATAGAAGTACTGTAATCTTAAATTACATAGAAGTACTGTAATATTTATAGGAGTACTGTAATTTATTTTGTAATGTGTTATAGAAGTACTGTAATATTTATTGAAGTACTGAAACCTTAAATTTGATAGAAGTACTGTTTTATAGGAGTACTGTAATTTTTACAGAAGTACTGTAATTTAAAAATTTATAGGAGTACTGTAATATTTATAGAAGTACTGTAAATTGCAATTCTAAAAGAGTACTGTAATATTTATAGGAGTACTGTGGTGTTTAGTTTTGAAAAAATGAAAAGAATTTATAAAAATGAAAAGAATCTAAATTTATAATGAGATGGTGTAATAATCCGTGATTTTTTTGAATAAATGCATTGTATTTCCTGATGGGAGCAAAAACAGATTTATTTGAACAAAAAACGATAATTATAAGAATAAATTAATCAATTATGTATTGGCCGATTCGTATCGCTGTTTATCTCCGCGTGTTGTTCGATGTCGAGCGAGATGTTGAGCTGCGATTTGAAGGCGACTTTGTTTGTTTTCTTTGTTGAGCTCATGAGGTATCCTGCCAACTAGCTTTTCGGCAAAGATAGGTCAAAATTAAAGTCGTCATTTTTGAACTTTGCGAACATAAGACACCTTCTCCATACACACAGCATATTTCCCGATCATCTTCGGCTTCTTTTTGCTTTCGATTAAAATCGAAGAAAAGAAAATATCGAAAATGCTGATTTTTGTCTCCTGGATAGTTCATTTCTAAGCCAGGAAAGTGATGAAAATTTAAAATATCAGAACAAACTAAAAATATAGTTTTGTAGAGCAGACGAAGATAATACTAGTCAGATAATAATTTACACTTTGCCAAACAACAAGAAAAATGTGAAATCAAAGATAATGTAATAACTCTAAAAACAACTTACTCCTCAACCCAGTAAGAAGATTTTCAGAGTAGAAGAGGTTTTCTCTTTTAACGTTGCATATGGCGTGCACAGAAAATAAGAGTGATTATGGATTGATCCATATCGAATAACTACCGCATCACAGCACTTACTCATACCAATTGAAGTTGTAAATACATAATGGCTCGTAAAATTATTAAAATCTATCATTTGACAAAACTAATCAGACTTTTAAATGGTTCTAGATCCCTAATGAGACCTTTAACTGGTTTTAGATCCCTAATCAGACCTTTATATGGTACAAGTCATTGGTTACGTGCTATTTTATAGATAATAATTTACAATACGCAATTTAAAATAGTAAAATAATAATTTGCATTTATCGTGTTAGAATTTTATGTCAAAAATTATGCAAAAATTTGATCACAAATTAACTTTTTTGGCACTCCGCCCATCGCTGATAAACAACATACACTAGCTGACAAAAGTTTTGTCACAAATGTTTTTTCGGGTTTAACATTTTGTGACTTGACCAAATTGGCTGATTTTTTGATATTTCATGTGAATCAGTGTTTAAAATGTTATAGTAGCAAAATTTGGTTTAAATTACCATGGCAATTTCGGTACCACGCATTCCGTTTTCCCTCATATTGATAACAGCTTGCCGGGTGGCAATTGGAGTTTCTTTGCGTGGAGTCATCTCTAAAATGTTGCCAATTACAGCTATTTTCAATAAATTATGAAAAAAATATAATTGAACTTTAAAAATTATTAAAAAATGCAGTGCAAGAGAAGTGCGTAATATCTTTGAGCTACGAGTTTTACGATAAACGCTTGTCACTGTAAAACGGATCATCGTATTCACAAGCGGAAATTTGTAAAATAATCTACAACCATATGAATCTATCATATCATAAAATTAGCCAATTTGGTCAAGTTACAAAAAAGTTAAACCCGAAAAAAAAATTTGTGACAAAACTTTTGTCAGCTAGTGTGCATGTTAAAATGTGAAAAGTTCGCCCCAATAAAATCAACGAGAAATGCTTTTCCCTATTTTTTCCCACCCGCGCTTTTCTTAACTTTACAACCTTCATCCTTATAGAATATAAAACTTGATTTCAAAATATAAAAATGTAATTTCAGCATCTCCACCATCCTCCCCTTCACCATCATCAGATTCAAGTCGTGCAAATGACTACATTCCATCGTTTATAATCGATAGCGATGACAACGGGGTTCTCCTCTCTCTAATCACCACCATCAAAATACTCCTATTCATTTCAGTACCCAGTTATTCACGTTTCCGGCAATATACCGGATCAATTGTCGCGAACTTTCACCAAACTCAAGGCGCTCATCGCGCACTGCATTATTATGCTCTCTCAAGCGGATCAATTGCTAAACAAGGTTGCTTAAAACCACATGATTCATTCATTCATCTTGTTTGATAGATTGAGGAATCTATTCGCCGTATAACTGAATGTCACGATGAGCTCTCTCGTCTCTGCGCTGACAGCGGATTAAAGGGACAAAAGGCGACACGAGCGGCTGAGAATTTCACCTGGAATCTGCGGTATTTCAACAGATGTGCTTAACTTGATTCGTTTTCTTTGTTTTAGGCTTCTCAAAGCACAGCTCAATTTGATGAACAAGAGCCAGGAAGAAGCGCAAGATGTGGTGACGCAAGTGTTCGACACGGGAGGTGTTTTGGGTATCTTGTCGGAGAAGTTGATGAATCGACGAAATGGAAATGGTCGACGGTTTTCACGTGTAATTCCTGATCCTTTGAAGGATTCTGTCTTATGAGATTCTTGAGAGCTTATGTTGTTGGTTTTAATAAATATTTATGAATTAATGTCGTGTCTGAAGAAACAAATTAAGAAAATAACTTTTTTGAGCTTAATCTTCATCTTGATCTTCTTCTTGAGCTTTGTTACAGAAGGAAAGTATCCGTCTACTCATAAGTGGTTCAGAGGTTGATTAAAAAATGTATTCAATAACACATTCAGTGCTCTTTCAGTACTCCGAGCTTCGTTATTCGATAATGGATCCTGATATTAGATACTTGGCCCTTTCTCGTGATTCTGGATACTTCTACACAAGACAGACTGAATGCAAAGATATTTCCTTCCTTCCTTCTTCTTCTATACGGTTGACTTGTGATCAGAATCGCGATATCCTCGGCGACGTGAGCAAGTAGAGACTTTCTATTGATAATTGCTTGGCTATCTGGGATATGTCAAGTTGCGCTCGGAGCAACAAGAAGTTTCGACTGTCTTCTTCTGTCTTTTCTGTCCTCTTCTTCTTCTTGAGGTTCTTAAGATTCTTGAGCTTCTTGTTCTGTCTTCTACTGTATCCTACTGTGTTCTAAAGTCTTCTTTTTGAGCTTCTTCTTATGTCTTCATGATCGTCTTCTTCTTAAACTACTTATTCTTCTGTCTTTTCTTCTTCTTGAGCTTTTTGAGCTTTTTCTTCGTCGTCTTCTTTTTGAGCTTCTTCTTAAGCTTCTTCTTTTCTGTCTTTTTTCTTCTTTAGCTTCTTCTTCTTCTTCTTATGTCCTCATAGTCGTCTTCTTCTTGAGCTTCTTGAGTATCTCAAGCTTCTTCTTCTTCTTATTCTTCTAGTTTCCTCTCTTTCTTGAGCTACTGCTTTTGTCCTCTACCGTCTTTAACTGTGTTCTACAGTCTTCTTTTTGAGCTTTTCCTTTGTCATCTTCTTTCGTTTTCTTCTTCTTAAGCTACTTATTCTTCTGTCTTTTCTTCTTCTTGCGCTTCATGATGTTTCTCAAGTTCCTTCTTCTTCTTCTTCTTCTTCTTCTTCTTCTTCTTCTTCTTCTTCTTCTTCTTCTTCTTCTTCTTCTTCTTCTTCTTCTTCTTCTTCTTCTTCTTCTTCTTCTTCTTCTTCTTCTTCTTCTTCTTCTTCTTCTTCTTCTTCTTCTTCTTCTTCTTCTTCTTCTTCTTCTTCTTCTTCTTCTTCTTCTTCTTCTTCTTCTTCTTCTTCTTCTTCTTCTTCTTCTTCTTCTTCTTCTTCTTCTTCTTCTTCTTCTTCTTCTTCTTCTTCTTCTTCTTCTTCTTCTTCTTCTTCTTCTTCTTCTTCTTCTTCTTCTTCTTCTTCTTCTTCTTCTTCTTCTTCTTCTTCTTCTTCTTCTTCTTCTTCTTCTTCTTCTTCTTCTGTCCTCCTACCGTCTTCTACTGTTTTCTATAGTACCCTTCTCTCTTCTTTCGTCTTCTTCTTTTTGAGCTTCTTGAGTTTCTTAAGCTTCTTCCTCTTCTCTCTTTTTCTTCTTCTCCTTCTTGACCTTTTTTTCTTGAGCTTTTTGAGTTTTTCATCGTCTTCCTCTTCTTCTTCTCCTTCTTCTTTTGTCTACGTGATCGTCTTCTTCTTTTTCTGGAGCTTCTTGAGTTTCATAAGGTCCATCTTCTTCATCTAGCTTTCTTTCCTTCTTGAGCTACTTCTTCTTACCGTCCTCTACTGTTTTCTATTGTATCCTTCTGTCTTCTTCTTGAGCGTATTCTTTGTCATTTTCTTTCGTCTTCATCTTCTTCTCAAACTTTTCCTACTATCTCCTTCCGTCTAATTCTTCAAGACCATCTTAAGATTCTTCTATCCTCTTCTAGCTTCCTCTTCTTGTTGAGCTTCTCCTCCTAGACAATTTCCATCTCACTATATGATAACTAATCCAAAACGTTGACGTGATGACGCCGAAACCAATTTCCCATTTTCTTCGTTGATTGTTTAGCTTCACTCTTCTTGAAACATAAAATATCGTTCTCCATGATTTTCTCTTACATAATGATTTCCATTTTTTCATAACGCAATTGTGATGTCGCAGAAGCTTCGAAGAACTACCATCATGTTGGAGCATAGAGAGATGTTCTTATCATTAGAATCCAGATGCCCGGAATAGTAAAAATCCTAATTTACCGGTACAATATGATGATATATGAATTGTTAGATTCAAAATATTCAAAAAAATTTAAAAATGTTCTAAAAATTCCCTATAAAAATGATTAAATTCCATAAAATATATTGTTCAGATGATAGCATCCACATTCAGTCAATTTCAATCCACGTCACTCAAAAGATCTTGGGTTTGCCTCTTTCGGCCCCTTCGCTTCTGTTTACAAAAAACGTCGTGTGAGGGTTCCTGTAGAATACTACATTCGCCAGGAGAGTTCCTTCTAGACATATTATGACTATATTTCTTGTTTCTGAAGATTTTAGTAGGAATATCATGCACGCCATAAGGAAAATGACGATTTTGCAATATTTAAACGCATTTTATTAACTTTTACGTGAAAATTGCAAACTAATTTTAACGTAAAATTTACACGTTTTCCGTAAAAATATATCTGGCGCTTTAATTTTTTACGAAATTTTAGATTTAAGCTAGTCGGTACTCATTTAGGGGGATCATGAAATATTTTCAAATCAATAACACGGTGACTATTATTAAATTTACTCGCATGCTATCAAATAATCTTATCATTACGAGCTTCTAATCATATTGTCAATCAATAGCGAGAATGAAGCTTGTCAGAAGCTGCCCTGCTAAACATGCTCATTCACAAACCCATCATCACTTGTCATAGAGCTTCACCATGCACACAATCGCCATCAGTCAACGATCACCTGGTCATTCTTGCCAAACTAATGGACATTCCCGGCGGCAACCACCCACATTTGGTTTCGGTTTCGTCCCCCCTTTCCCATCCAACTCATCCAATTCAGTTTGTACCATTATTGTGCAATGATCGACGTCAGCCTCTGCCAGAAGAGTCTTTGGCAAAAGTTTGCGCAGCTCGCCAATGAGATGATAATAACCAAGCGCGGCAGGTAAGCTTCTTTTCAAATTTAAGAACTCTTATCCCTTTCAGGAACATGTTCCCGATACTTCAGTATAAATTAGCCGGATTGGAGGAAGACTCGCTGTATCAGTGCTCTTTGGTCCTTCGGCTCTGCGATGATAAAAAGTTTCCACTCTTTAATTCAAAACTTTTATTGAATTGCCACATTCCAGGTACCGTTTCATAAATGGTCATTGGGATCGATTCGAGCCTTGCGTCGAGGCCACCCACTATCCCCGAGAAGTTTTCAGCTCAGATCCACGAACCGGCAAGGACATCATGAAACGAGGAATCTCCTTCGATAAGCTTAAACTCACCAATAGCGATGACGTCAGCTGCCCCCCTCATCGTGAAATCGTAAGTCGTTCCTTCTCTGCCGAAGGCAAATTCAATTGGCACCAACCTCGGCTTGGGGGGAGATCCATTAGCACCGACACCCAATTAGCCGAGCTGTTTAGTTTTTGTTTGTTTTATAATTAGGGCTCTCCCTCTCTCTTCCCCCATCAGATAAGCAACCTTTAATAAAAATCGCCCGAAACTTGTATTGTGCTTATGTCATCTGGTATTTGGACAAATCCAATCAACTCATGATTGATTGTTGTGACTTGACTCACTTGGCCGGATTAGTGCGATGGAACAATTGAAATCAATCTTGGATTAATTTCAGGTGCGTGTGCAGTCAATGCGCAAGTATTCGCCAATACTCATCATCTACAAGATTTCAACGTGAGTTTTGATGATTTTTTATTTTAAATAGACGAAAAAAAAAGATCACGTCAATTGAATCTATAAGAAGACGGTGGGGGCTTTTTTAAGGTGCTTCAGTTTAAATTCTAGTTTTCTAATATTTTGACAATGTATTATTGCATGTGAATATTCTATTATGAAAATATAATAAATTGAAAATTCATTTTCAACATTTTTGAATTATTTTCAATGGTCTCAAAGAGATAATGAAACAAATATTCCATTTATGTTAATAATTTGATAAAACATTTATGTTAATAATTTGATAATAATAAGCTTAATAAAATATGAAACTGAAATCATCTAGTCCTTATAAAATATCTATTCATATGAGCGGCTTAAATGCATTTTGGCTGAAAGTTTTGCATTTGGCGTGCTTCATGTTCGTTAATTTCAACCTGAACTTTTATACTTTTAAGTAAAGTATGTTTATTTTAAACAAAATATAATATCTCTTATATATACAGTAGTAGTGTCAAAAGGTTGTAAACGCGGGGTTTTTCGAGAAAACTAATACGAATACCTAACCGATTGCCGTGATTTTGTTTTGGTCACTACGGAGGTATTAAAGAAGTATTAGAGTAGTACAGAAGTATTAGACCAAATTTGTTAGTTTTTATATATTATGTGTTGAATAAACGTGTTTTTTGGAAATTATGATTTTTTGAAAAATTAAGGCCAAAATTTTATTTTTTCCCCTAAAAAATGTATTTTTTCTTATTTTTGTATGAAACTTGTCTACAAACTTTCTAACGCTTTTAAAAACAACTGGTAAAAATTTCAACTCACTCGAAAACCAGTTATGCTCGAAAAACCCAACGTTTACAACCTTTTGACCGGTACTGTATATACACTAGCTGACAAAAGTTTTGTCACAAATGTTTTTTCGGGTTTAACTTTTTTGTGACTTGACCAAATTGGCTGATTTTTTGATATTTTATGTGAATCAGTGTTTAAAATGTTATAGTAGCAAAATTTGGTTTAAATTACCATGGCAATTTCGGTACCACGCATTCCGTTTTCCCTCATATTGATAACAGCTTGCCGGGTGGCAATTGGAGTTTCTTTACGTGGAGTCATCTCTAAAATGTTGCCAATTACTGCTATTTTCAATAAATTATGAAAAAAATATAATTGAACTTTAAAAATTATTAAAAAATGCAGTGCAAGAAAAGTGCGTAATATCTTTGAGCTAAGCGTTTTACGATAAACGCTTGTCACTGTAAAACGGATCATCGTAATCACAAGCGGGAGCGGGATTGTAAAATAATCTACAACCATATGAATCTATCATATCAAAAAATCAGCCAATTTGGTCAAGTCACAAAAAAGTTAAACCCGAAAAAACATTTGTGACAAAACTTTTGTCAGCTAGTGTATATACCAAAGATGAACCGGATTCCGGCTTCCGCATTTTCAAATGTGATTCTGAAATTCCCTTTTTCATTCCGAATAGCGCATTCAGCATTCCGAAATTCAAAAACTGCCACACTCCAAATTGAATGTGGGTCTCAGGTAAAATGTTTGACGAACTAGATAGTTTATGATATATTCTTAATAGTAAATCTTTAATTCAATTAGAATATTCACGTGGAATGCTAAAATACGCAAACTGTTATCATTTCATTTGTCACACCAGATACACGCTAATGGTTTTCTAAAGTTTTAAGCGTGTCTGAAAATTGTTACGTCTTTTCAACAAAACATTGTATACCACAAATGAACTAGCCTTTCTTTAAACTATCTAAAAATGTTAATAATTTTTCATAAAGTTAGATTTGAACACGTTTCCTGAGCTCATTTCATTGCCATACCAGTTGGCGTGCCAAAATTCAAACGTATCTTATTAAATTACGCGTATTATTTTCGTACATCTTTTTTTACATGTCATTTTCACTAGTCTTAAAGTATCTGAAAATCTTCGCTTCTTACCCAAATATGCAACATTAGCATCTCTTCTGAGCCTACAACCATTAACCATTCCACCCCAGGGCAAAAGGGGTCCAAAAACCCATTTGAAGGCGGAGCCAAGAAGGCCTGGGTTTTGGAAAAATAATTGTAAGAATTATAAAATCAAGACACACTTTTTTTTGCCAAAACTCAATCGTTCTTGGCTCCGCAATCAAATTTGGTTTGGAACATAGTTTTCTCTTTCTTTGTCCTGGAGTGCCATTCCATTCGGGGTGCACTTACTTCTAACATTTTGTCAAAATTTCAATCGTCACAGATATTTTAAGAGAACCCTAATGAATTTACGTGAGAATTTTTAGGTTTCACGTGTAAAATAATTTCGTAATCGTCATTTGCATTTGGCGTGCACCCGCTTTAGTAAAATTAATGTCTAATTGAAGGTCTTCAATCCTAAATTACTCATTAATCTTGATATTCTGTGAATTCTGTGACTGAAAATATCAAAAATTTTCTTGATACTTTTCTGAATAATCCACGCAAGTTGCTAAAAAACTCGATTACAACGCGTAAAGTCGACGTTTGTGCAAATGAGAGACATAAAAACATAGTAGCACTCCTAAGGGGAATTAACATTTTGTCAATATTTAAACGTGTATTACTAATTTACACGTATTATTTTCTTATAAATTAACACGTCATTGTTTCTAGCCCGTCTTTATATGTCTAAAAACATGCGGTTCTTACCAAAATTTGCAAAATGAACATCTTTTCTGAGCCACCAACTTAACTATTCAATTTGGGACGGACTAATAACTACAAATAATAATAGACAACGTTTCAGCTCGCATACACCAATAAGAATAGCTCATTTTGAATTCGAAGAAACGCAATTCATCGCAGTCACCGCTTACCAAAACACAGCTGTCAAGGATCTCAAAGTAATGAACAACAAATACGCGCAAGGATTCCGTGAAAATGTGCAAAAACGGTAACAAAATCGATGCTCATCTAATAGTCAAATTTCAAATTCTTCCAGGCCCTCAACTTCTCCACAATCTTATGTAACAGAAGACTCCCTATCACCACCAGTTCAGAAGAAGGCCCGGGAAGATGCGACAGTAGCCACTTATCAGCCATTCATCCCGCAGCCAGTGTTCGACGCCTCCAGCTCCATGTTAACTCCCTATTTCGGTGCTTATCCGGGATGGCAGCCGGCGTATAATGAGCAATATGGATTTGATTATTTCAATTATTATCAACCATGGACTAATAATTATTGAAGAACAATGAGTTGAATTGTATTTTATTATATTTGTATATATTGCGGGTTAGCCAGGTGTTTATTTATATTATTTTCATATACCTAATTTCACTTATTATTATTATTAATTGATCCCCTCGAGATTGTGGTGTGTTGCTCTTTCTTCTTCCCGATCCAATAAAAAACAATTTATTAATAGTTTCTCTAACAAATTGTCGGAGTGCTCGCCAATAAAATGATCGAATTGATGAGTTGATGGCTTGGTTGGCAATAAAACAACATCAACAACAACACACCACTACGGTCTAGATGACAAATGCAACTACGGTATCGATGCCCAGATGTGCGGAGCATGAGCGGTTGATGACAGGCACATGTGGGATTGAGCAAACTCAGTCGGCGTCGAACGACGTGTTGGCGGCATGTCGAACAAGTTCTCGATCGAATCGATTTTGGCGCGTCCCGGCGCTTCTTCAAACGATGTTCACGTCAAGCTTCAGTCGGCGCAGTTGTGGCAGCGTTTTCATCAGCTCGGCACCGAGATGATTGTCACAAAGAGTGGAAGGTGCGTGGAAATGGGAAAATTGACAGTGTCGATGATTCAGACGCATGTTTCCGACATTGGCGATTGGCGTGACAGGTCTCGATGCGTTCAAGTCGTATACGATTATGGTCGATCTTGAGTGTATCGATAAGAACAGGTATAGGTACTCGTTTCATCAAAGCAAATGGATCGCAACAGGGCCAGGTTGGATTTTTTTTTAACATTTTCTTTGCTCAAATGAGCCTTTACGAGTTTTGATATTTTTTCCATACCAAATTAAAGTTGTTTAGTTGTTAGTTCCCCTAAATTTAGTTTCAGATCCACGCCAAATGAAATCGACAAGATTTCAGATTTCGTTGATATTTTTCAATTTTACATATTTGAAGATATATTGTTCAAATAAATGTATGACGTGAAAGTGTACATACAAGACACGTTGAATTTTTTTTAGAAAATAATAAAAAATGCATATATTTTCTGAACCCCCAAATTAATCATTCAATCTGGAGTGCTATGAAATATTTAAACCAGTTTGATGTCAATGAACGTTAATTTTTTTTGGCAAATATACACTAGCTGACAAAAGTCTTGTCACAAATGTTTTTTTCGGGTTTAACTTTTTTGTGACTTGACCAAATTGGCTGATTTTTTGATATTTTATGTGAATCAGTGTTTAAAATGTTATAGTAGCAAAATTTGGTTTAAATTACGATGGCAATTTTGGTACCACGCATTCCGTTTTCCCTCATATTGATAACAGCTTTCCGGGTGGCAATTGGAGTTTCTTTACGTGGAGTCATCTCTAAAATGTTGCCAATTACTGCTATTTTCAATAAATTATGAAAAAAATATAATTGAACTTTAAAAATTATTAAAAAATGCAGTGCAAGAAAAGTGCGTAATATCTTTGAGCTACGCGTTTTCGATAAACGCTTGTCACTGTAAAACGGATCATCGTAATCACAAGCGGGAATTTGCAAAATAATCTACAACCATATGAATCTATCATATCAAAAAATCAGCCAATTTGGTCAAGTCACAAAAAAGTTAAACCCGAAAAAATATGTGTGACAAAACTTCTGTCAGCTAGTGTATATTGTTTTCCTGGAATATTCGTATAACAATGAACTTAAAATTATTTTTAATATATGGCCTTACATTTTTTTAAACTGTAAATGTTAGGTTGTGTCGAAGAAATACGTGATTGAAATTACAAAAGTTGGCATTAGAATGTGCACGGCTACAGTTATGGTTTAAAAATTAGCTCAGTAAGCGTGCTCAAATCAAACTTTTTATAAAGGTACTTATATTTTTAGAGAGTTGAAAAAAAGCTGAACAAATTGGCGTAGACAAAAAATGTGTAAAGTACACGTAAAATCGGGAGGCAAGCTTAAATACAAGAAAATTGTTTTTCCCATTTGACGTGGTATGCTGATGAAATGAGCTCAGTAAGCGTGCTCAAATCAAACTTTTTATAAAGATACTTATATTTTTAGAGAGTTGAAGAAAAACTGGAAAAAACTATTGTAGTGAATAAATGTGTAAATTACACGTGAAAATCGTGAGCCAAGCTTAAATACAAGAAAATTGTTATTTCCATTTGGCGAGGTATGATGATGATATGAGCTCAGTAAGCGTGCTCAAATCAAACTTTTTATAAAGATACTTATATTTTTAGAGAGTTGAAGAAAAACTGAACAAACTGGCGTAGACGATTAATGTGTAATGTACACGTGAAAATCGTGAGACAAGCGTAAATATAAGAATATTGTTATTTCCGTTTGGCGTGGTATGGTGATAAAATGAGCGCTTTAGACGCTCTCAAATTTAACTTTTAAGAAATATATTTATATTTTTAGAGAGTTGAAGAATATCTGTAAAAACTATTGTAGTAAATAAACGTGTAAAGTACACGTGAAAATCGTGACGCAAGCTTAAATACAAGAAAATGAGCTCAGTAAACGTGATCAAATTTTACTTTATGGAAATATATTAATATTTTTAGATAGTTTAAGGCAATCCTAGTTAAGTTGTCAAGACAATTTTCAGAAACGCTTGAAAATCGAAAAATATATATTTCCAGTTGGTGCGCGCGTGCGAAAATTTGAGCTGGAAGCAATTATCCTCGGCACGTCGGAAATTGCATTTTAACATATGTGAACGCGCCCACGCCAAATGTTACGATTTTGCAATATCTAAACGGATTTTATTAATATTCACGTGTAAACAAATTTTCACGTCAATTTTACCAGCTTCACCCCAACTTGTATGTTAATAGAATGAGCCCAGTAAGAATGCTCAAATATAACTTTTTAGAAAGATATTCACATTTTTTGATACCTGATGACATGCTTAATTAGATTGTAGCAAAAACTTTTCTGTAAAAATGTAATGACGTAAAAATTTCCACACACGTTTAAAAATCGCAAAACTGCTATTTCGATTTTGGCGCGCCAGCTTCCCTTAAAATTCCTCTAGCATCGGGAATTTGTACAAAATTTGATGTTTAAGTGATTTATTTGAGCTCCTGTTCTTACGAATTCATTTGCCGTGCGCCGAAAATTGGAATAATAAGAATATAAGCTCAAAAAATGAGCAAAAATGAGCTTTGTTAAAAAATCTGAATAACTGGCCTAAATTAAGTTTTAGTAGAATAAATGTAGAAGTTGTATGACGTGCTTAAAAATGAGAAAATCGCTCTTTCCATTTGACGTGCGAGGACGTCATATTACCTCTCACGTGCACGTCAAATGAAAACTACATTTTTTTGAATTTTTAAGCATGATTTTTGAATTTCCAACAAGTAGTAACAAATAGGTTAATAAGCTTGTCTTAAAGTATCTAAGAACATTAAAATTGAACTAGTAAATTAGAACGGACATCAAATGGAAATTAATATTTTGTAATATTTAAACGTGTCTTATTAATTTACACGTTTAATTTTCATATAAAGCTTTACGCCAATTCGCGCCAATTCGCACGCCAATTCGAAATACCGAATTTGCGATTTTTCAACGTTTGTGTAAATTTTTACGTTTTTATAACAAAAAAATTTTATTACAATTTAATTAAGCATGTCTTAAACTATGTAAAAATATTAATATCTTTCTAAAAAGTTAAGTTTGAACATGCTTTCTGAGCTCATTCTTTTACCACACAATTTGGAATGTATAAAGTGATACATAATTTTTTCAAGCCTATCTTAAACTATCTAAAAAATATGCGCTTCTTATCAAAACATGTAATTTGAGCATCTTTTCTGAGCACCCAAGTGAATCATTCAATTTGGAGCGAGAAAATTTTCTTAGAAACCCTCAAATTAGCTTGAAGTTCTAAGAGTGCATTTGGCATGCACGTGATAATTTATTCATTGATAATCAGAGATATGTAAAGATGACGCTGCTAAAGTCACAAGAAAAAAGTTTGTAAATTATAATTTACACGTGGAATTTTGAAAGGCACGCTTATATACCATGCACTGCACTGCCACGAAACCGCGCCGCATTGCAAAAGACTTTGCACCAATTGCAAGCCCTACCTTTTATTTTATTATTTTTATTTTCAATATTTACAAGTCCCTTATAGTGACTCGCATCACTGGTACACTCCACAGCCAAGAAACCGTGCCGCGTTGCAAAAGAATTCGCACCAATTGCAAAGACTACCTTGTAATTTATTATTCTGCAAAAATCCTGAGGGAAAATAAATTCTTAGTACCTCAATTAATGGACCAGAAGAGTGTTCATCGTCAATATAAGTGACTTGTAAATATTGAAAATGAAAATAAGAAATTAAAAAGTTGACTTTGCAATTTATGCGAAGTCTTCAGTGCAGTGTACCATGTTTTTTTTTAAATTTGGCGTGTCATCGCAAAAAAAATATTCAAATTGTCTCTAAATAATCCAAATTCTAGGCGAGACCGAACTGCCGAGCCGAATGTTCGTTCACCCTGACAGTCCTGCCAGCGGCGCTCATTGGATGCGGGCTCCGATAAACTTCGACAAGCTCAAACTAACTAACAACCAACTGGACAGTAACGGACACGTAAGAAACCGTTCGTTCCCGCGTTTTCTAATCAATTCCAAACAGATCATCGTCAACTCAATGCACAAGTATCGTCCACGTGTGCATATAATTGAGCGCGATGATTCGACGAACCGCAGGACGTTCCATTTCGATGAAACCGAATTCATCGCTGTCACCGCTTATCAAAACCATCGGGTAATCGTCACCACCATTTCCTTCCTTTATCGATTACTTGCCACAGATCACCTCCCTCAAGATCGAGTCGAATCCGTTCGCGAAAGGATTCCGCGAATGCGAAGTGAGCATGGATTCCAAAATGGCCAATGTCGTCTTCCCTTCCATCTTCTATCCGCTGTTCTTTCAGCAACAAAAGTCTTAAACTGTTTGATTCTCCGAATTGTTGCTTTTTTTTTCGACGGAGGCACAATCAATTGGTTGATGATGATCAATCATGTATAAAACTTTTGCACATTTCGTTGTCATTAATTATGCTTCATCTGCACAATATGGATGTGTAAGCTTAGCTGGTGCTAGTTGCAAACTATTTTGTTTATTTGTTTATTGCTTGGGAATTATAATAATTATTATCGTTGTTTTTGTTGATGATGGGAGGGGGCAACTGTTGCATGAAAGGATTAGATTCGCTATAAATGAGCGTTTGACACAAATATTATTATTGGAATAAATTTTTTCTAATTATTATATTGCATTAACCAATTGGGAAATAACAGGAAAATAATACATCCAAATGAAAATTACGATTTTGTAATATTTACACGCATTTTATCGACGTCCACGGCACGCCAAATTGAAATAACGATTTGGCGATTTTTAAACTTGTATGGAACATTATAAGCCTTTATAACAAAAAAGTTTTTACTACAATTTAATTAATCTTGTCTTAAAATATATCCATGAAAACATTAAAAAACAATAAAACCGTTCAAATGATTAAGACGCTTTGTGGCCGTAAGATAATAAATGTCAGCAAATGAAAACATTTCATTACAGGTTTTCAACACAATTTTAGCTGAAAAAATAATAATTTCAAACATATTTTCCTTACAATAATCACAAAATTATAGATACTTACCACACCCGGACAATAACATTGAAATAGAGGAAACACATTTTTGTTGGCTATTTGCCAAAGGAGGGGGGGGGGACGAGAAAAATGATAGGCACTAAAAGTTCGTCTTTTATTTTTACAAGGGAAGTCACTTTAGCGTCCCTTTGAGAATTTGCTGAAACTTGGACCATTGATAGATTCGGATGCGCTGATTCCAAATCCGTTTTCAAAATCGGCGCAATATTTATCTGAGCCGAGATATAAGCCGTCAAAGTCCATTTTTTGATGTGCTCATTGATGTGCATAAACCACAAAATGTCCGACACAAGCAATAGCTTAATTATATAAGCCGAGCAAGCATGAGAAGTGTGGCAGCAGCAGCGAGTGGACGGAGCAAGTGGAACGGTATAGTGATCATGGTTGGTTATTGCATTGTGTGTACAGTATTGCTAACGTTTCTAGTTGCTATGCGAGTTGAAAGATTATTTGTTTCGTATTTTGAATTTTTTTCATTTATTGCAAATTTGTGAAAAATTTCTTATTCTTTTCAAGAGTTTAAAATAACAGAAAATAAAATTTAACAAAATTAACTTTCAATGGAAAAATTCAAAAACTTTTTTTAACATCACATATGAACATCAACAACAAGAAGATTATAGCTAAAAATTTCTACAATACAGACATTAAATAAAAGATAGTATATATAAGCGAATTCAGGAAGAAACAATAATTTTCCCGATTTTTAAAATTTTTCTGGTCGTTGTACATTGAACCGATCTCATGGCCATGGTGAAGGTGAAAAATTTCCCACCATACATGTGAAGGCGTTTAGCATGATGATAATCACCAAATTTTTTTTCCATGAATTAATTTTAAAATATTGGTCCCGCAAGCTAATTTAAGCGGTGATGCAACCCCTTACCTTGAGCTACTTCGTATAAACACATTTGAACGCCTTCCTATGTTGCTCGCTCTACCCATATCAAGGTATGTCAGCCATATATTTTCTCAAGCATATCTGCAGCTGCAGATATATCTGTGATACAAGATGTATCATTTTTTCTAGTAAATGGTAAATGGAATTGTAGCACCATAGGAAGCCGTGCAAATATATTTCTCGAGGTAGCTCAAGGTAAGGGTTAGCATCCTCCTTATGAATCACTCTACCAAGTTTACTGAATATTGAAGAGTTCAAGTGATTCGGGTAGTTAACACCACCCGAAGTATGAATTTTCGAAGGATTAAAAAAGTTGTCAAAAAATTCCGGACAGTTAAAATTCCTGGTTCATAAATTATTTCTAAAATTTTGGTCCCTCAAGCTAATTTAATCAACAGGATTCAATTTTCAATTTTTTATATTTCAAATATTTTTTCAATTCCATAAATAGAAATTTATAATAGAAAACATGGTACATTTTGTAGCAAAAATATGCTTGAGAAGATTTATGGCTGACAAACTTGGTGTAAAAGGGTAGAGCGGGCAACATAGGAAGGCGTTCAAATCTGCCTATACGAGGTGGATCAAGGTAAGGGGTTGCATCACCGCTTAAATTAGCTTGCGGGACCAATATTTTAAAATTAATTCATGAAAAAAAATTTGGTGATTATCATCATGCTAAACGCCTTCACATGTATGGTGGGAAATTTTTCACCTTCAACATGGCCATGAGATCGGTTCAATGTACAACGACCAGAAAAATTTTAAAAATCGGGAAAATTATTGTTTCTTCCTGAATTCGCTTATATATATCTTTTATTTCATGTCTGTATTGTAGAAGTTTTTATTTCTAATCTTTTTGTAGTTGATGTACATAACTGTACATAAGTACATCAAATAAAAAAATTTTGAATTTTTCCATTGAAAGTTAATTTTGTTAAATTTTATTTTCTGTTATTTTAAACTCTTGAACAGAATAAGAAATTTTTCACAAATTTGCAATAAATGAAAAAATTTCAAAATACGAAACAAATAATCTTTCAACTCGCATAGCAACTAGAAACGTTAACAATACTGTACACACAATGCAATAACCAACCATGATCACTATACCGTTCCAATTGCTTCGTCCACTCGCTGCTGCTGCCACACTTCTCATGCTAATTGCTCGTCTTATATAATTAAGCTATTGCTTGTGTCGGACATTTTGTGGTTTATGCACATCAATGAGCACATAAAAAAATGGACTTTGACGGCTTATATCTCGGCTCAGAGAAATATTGCGCCGATTTTGAAAACGGATTTGGAATCAGCGCATCCGAATCTATCAATGGTCCAAGTTTCAGCAAATTCTCAAAGGGACGCTAAAGTGACTTCCCTTGTTAGCTATTATTTTTTTTTTAGCAAGCATTAGTATTCGGATTCTAAATAAGGTAAGTTAATTATTTGTATATAAAACAACTGGGAAAAATTATCTGAATGTATTAAAATAATTTTAAAACAAATAATAATCATTTTTAATGGTTTTTTGCTATATCGAAATTTTTAGTTAAATATGAATATAAAAAATTATTGTGCTCGGTTTTTTTTAAGAAGCATTTCATCTGATTCAGCATTAAATTATGTATAAGATGATATGTTACTTGTAGCTGAACTTTCCAATAAAAATTTTTTATTCTCTAAAACCCATGTAGTTTTATTAACAGAACAATTTTTGTTTGAAATTGAATATTACAAATAATTTTACGAGTATTTTGTTTTAAGATTCATTTCATCGGAATCAGCATTAAATTCTCTATAAGATGATATGTTACTTGTCGCTTAAGTTCCAATAAAAACATTTACACTATCACGCCAGATATTTTTACATCCAAATCATGTATAAAAACGGTTATAAAAAAAATTTATTGGAAAGTACAGTGACAAGTGAAACATCATCTTATAGAGAATTTAATGCTGATTCAGATGAAATGCTTTTTAAAAAAAAATCCGAGCACAATAATTATTTATAATCAAATTAATGACAGAGCAAAAAATAAAACTATAGAGAATCATTATTTTTTGTCACCAATACGTTCAGATAATGATTCTAATTATTCTAATACAAATAAAAACTTTATTAAGCATGTATTCACCATGAAATCAGTATATTTTACAAAATAAAAAAAATATGACAACAATTGTGCTCGCATTGAAAAAAAAGCGTCAATACTTATGCTGTTGACGCCGGTTTCGAAGCGGTCCCGTTTTTCGTCCGGGTGTGTACTTACTTACTTACTTTGGATACTTTGGAGTCTCGAAACGACTGCATCTCGCCAATGTAGACCACGTCGTTTTCTTCTGGAGCATTCCCAATCTTCTTCTTCCGGATGTCCACAAATTCGGCAACCCGCTTGTCCCACCTGTCTTTGGGTCGCCCTCTCGATCGCTGAGCACCCCTCGTTGTCCATTCCGTGACAGTCCTTGTCCATCGCGCGTGGGCGGCAGTCGAGCGACATGACCGGCCCACTGTAATTTCCTGTTATCGACAATGGTGGCGATATCGATCGGAACGTTGCACTCAGCGTGGAAAAGGAGTGCATTTTTATTTTTTGGGAACGTCAGATCTGGTCGCGGGTGGGAGTCCATGTTTCGGAGCCATATAGCATGGCGGGCAGCACATTCTGAAAAATCAGCTTCTTTTTCTTGTCGCTGTCGAGCATCGGGAGTAGTGGTTTGCATTTCGATAACGCTGCCCAAACAGACTTGATCCTACGTTTTATTTCGTCGTCAAGCGAGCCGTCGATGCAGATCCAGCTGCCCAGGGATCGAAGCCCCTTGGTTGAATTGCAATTTTCACCCTGGCACCTGATTGGAGTCGAAGGGGCGTAGTCGTTGTGGAGAATGACGGTTTTGCCTGTTTTGATCTCCAAAGCCTTGACGCCTTGAATTAAGCTGTCTTCTCAAATAGGGAAGTGCTTCTACTGAAAAATCAGGGATGACTCGTTGGGATTTGTCGGTCTTGATTACATTTTTTAAATGTATACACAAAAAAACCAATTTGGATCGTTTTTTGTCATAAAAACCAACATTTTCCAGATATTGCGTGTCAGAACAATGCAAGAAACCCAGATTCACGACGGTTTTCCTGATAAAACTTATTTGCAACAATTCTTCATAAAGTGCACACCGATTGAAATATTGCAAATGGATTCCTTGTTATGGTACTAGGAGTACTCCACTTCCACGATGTGGGAACTTCAATTTGGAGATTTTTATCATTTAAAGATATTTTTAGACAAATCTTGTCATTTTGCAACAACGGAAATCAGAAATAGTCTCGTGAAGCTTAATTATATACGTTTAAATATTCAAAAATCATCATATTAATTAGCCGTTCGTTGCCCATTATAATACAATTTTTATTTATATTAAATTTAGTCCTGGAGAGATACAAAAGACGATCGCTTTATTATGTTTACGCTCAAATTCCCGTGTTTCTCAAAATCTGAGACGGTAGCCTAAAAAAACTTGCTTTGGGAAACATTGTTTCAACTGTTTCAGGCGAATGTAATCAATATTACACGAGAAAATATGACGAAAGATTTTAAGCTTATTGCTTAATGTGACATGCAATCTTAATCATCCTTAATCATGACATGCATCCTTAATCGTAAATTATTTTTTTTTAAAAGCCGCGTAAAAAAATGCGCATTTAATGTTGTTGTCTCACACTGTCATTGTCCAGCACAAAACTATCCCCAGTCTTAAATATTTTTTTATTAATTTTCTATATTACAATTAATTTAAGATAAAAATAAATAAGTAACCAACAAGAAATCTGAAAAAAATAAACAAAATAACTGATCATCGATATCGTCTGTATTCCCTATCCCTTTCTGGTGATCTATAACAAAAACTCTTACATTTGAAATCTATTAAAACCAACCTATAACTCCTTCGATCCCTTTTTCCTCTATCTCTGGATCTTGATCTGGACCGCGATCTCGATCTTGACCTATTCCTGCCCCTCGACCTACTCCTTGATCGATTCCTTCCCTTTGATCTACTTCTCGACCTTTTTCTATCTCTCCTGTCCGACTTCTTCCTCTCACTCCTTTCTGCGTCCTCCTTTAGGATCTTCTCCACTTTTGCCATTTCAGACCTTCTGTACAGGTCCACTTTTTCCTTCGCTCTTGGGTCCCGATCGGCTTCCAAGTCATCTAACATTGTCATCGCACGAACTTCAACGTCTCTCATTAGCTTTCTTCTCTTCTCGTCATCCACGAGCTTTTCCTTTTCAATCTTCGTTTGCTTTTCCATACTGTGCTCTTCGATCGGAACTCCATCAATGTCCTCGTCATCTTCTTCAACCGACTTTGTAATATTATTCAAGTCATCCCATTTCGATGAGAACATGGGATTCTCTTTCTACAAATTACACAATTATATTTTATATCAGAACTCTTACTCACCACTGGCGATGAAGAGCTTAGCACCGGTTTAAATTTATTCGCCTTCTGCTTATCTTCAATCATGAATCCCGTCAATGGAACTCCATCAATATCTTCATCATCATCATCACCCAACTCCATTTTCATTCCCGACCCGCTTGCAACTTCTTCAATTGGCATTCCATCCAAATCTTCATCTTCTTCATCAGCCTTCTTCCCTTTTTCATCATCCCCTTCATCTTTTTCTTTCAACTCCGTTAGACCCAAGAATATATTCTGGTTGTGAATGAGGCGGGCAGTTGTATAAACCGATGAGTCTTCCCAATGTCGGAAAATATTCATAACTCTCTGTTTGAATTGATCCTGTTTTAATCGAGAAGATATACTCCTATAGGTTTTTGAAAGCGCCGAAAAAATCTACACAAAGAAGAAATTGACGTTAGCCAAAAGTTGAGTACCTTTTCCAGCAAATTTTCGAAGTAACTGCGGTAAAGGAATGAATCTCGAACACATCGTTGAACACAATTGGCAAGAATATCGTTTATCAAGTATAATCTGAAAGAATTATTTGAAATTTAGAAGCTAAAAATGATAAAAATTTTAACAATATTTATATTGCAATCAAAAATTTGCTCGGAATCCGAAATCAATAAAAAAATTATTCGCGAGTTTTAACAGACAAGTAACGCAAAATTTTATGAGTAAAGATATCTAATTTCATAATCCCGCACCTCGACATCAAAATTAAAATAGCGGAATACGGAATTCTGACCATCAATTATATTCCATTCCAATTATAAAAGTACACTAACCTTGCTATCTTTTTATGTAACGGCGTTTCATCAATCGTTAAGCTCTCATAAATACAATCAGCAATATACTCGGCGTAATGCGCATGCTCAATACAGAAAACCATGGCTTCTCCGACTGATATCTTTTCTGGGGTCATTTCTCTCAGCAAAGCCTCGAGCTTATCCAAACATTTATCCCGTTGGGCTCGTGCTTTCTTCTTCTCCTTCTCTTCCCTTCGTTTTTGCCTTCTTTCAGCACGAGTATCCTTCTTTTTAATTTTCTCCTGAAACTACTACTTCACAACAGAATAATCAATAACAAAATTTACATCAACTTCCTTGACCTTCAACCACCGATCTGGATGAGTTTTAATGCAAGTCGTATCATATAATTCCTTAGGCATTGAATTGTTCAACTCGGCAGTTGTATACGGTGGGATCCACCAAGAACCATCCTTGAACATTCTGAATTTTTCTCGTCTCCAGCTAGTTATCGTATCTCCCTGCATAAGTGAGTAAATCCTCCATCGATAATAGACATGACAAGCACTAGTATTATCCCAAAGAAATCTATAAGTTTCAATAATTTCGAACTCGTTATAAAACCTTTTTAAAAAAACTAACTGAAACATTGGATTCTGGTACTCTTGCGCACAAATCATTGCCTCAAATAAAGGACCCTCGGTTACAACAAAAATAGCCATTCGATTAATCAAACGAAGAGTCGTACGATCCGGGGGTATGACAACCCGAATTGTAGCATTCTTGATCAAATTCATATAATCCTTATATGCTGGGTGTGTCTTATTAGGGAGCATGTTCATAGGTGGAAACGATTTGTATTTCTTCAGAAACTCTTCAGCATCCGCTTTGACTGGTTGTGCATTGAATGGCAATCCAGAAATGGGATCAGGACATTGTAATTTGAGCAACTGCGGGGGAATATAATAAGGTTTTGGTGGAATCACCACCGGACGAGTTAAAGAATATAGAATTGGCTCATTCCGAATAATAATCACCTTGACCTCCGCAAAAAAGCGGTCACAATCTTGTCGGGACCTGTAAATTTTAAATCAAAGATCAAAATCTAGAAAGTGTTTAATTACATAAAGGCAACGAAGGCACAAATATGCGGTCTCCTTCTTTCTTCCTCGTTCCTAGCGTAAAGAATTTTTAGCGCAGCCACTGGTCCGAATGATCCAAGAGTAAACAGAAGATCTTCTTCCTTAACCGTGTGTGGAATATTAGAAACATAGATATTCGTCGTATATGGATCATTGTCGAACTCTCCTTTTCCTTCATATGGCTTAGCTAGGACCGGAGCAATCTTCTTGAACGTTGAAGGAGGAACCCCCTCTTTGATCAAATGATCACGAAAATCTTTTCGTTTTTCGCGGTCTTCTTGTACTCTTTGCAACTCTTGTTTGAACAATTCCAGATTACTCATTTTAGGCTTATCCGCCTTAGCCTTTGATGACCCTGGCTTTGGTGGACGAGCCAAAGGCTTCGTCGGTGGTGGTACAACCTTTGTTACAATATTCATATTCTTGCTTCGTGCGGCATCCTCGAGCATTCTGCGTGCTTTGGCAGCCGCCAACTTTTTAGCTTCATCAAAATCCAGCGAGCCTATTTGCTTAGCAGCAGGTAGTGAAAATTTAGGCGCATAGACACCACCGGAAGCACTTTCCACTAAAAATTGAAATTTTATAATTACTCAGACACCGTAGAAACACAAACATTTTTTGTTTCCTTCAACGACATCTCCGCGGACAAATGCTTTAGGCTTCGCGACTGCAGAATTTTGGCCAAAATCAGCTTGAAATTCAAGAAGCGCGTCGTTTAACTCAGCTTCTTCTTCAGCGGCATTCTAAAAAACTAAAATAAGCAATATATTCAATTCAAATGTACCTTCTTTTTCTTCTTAACGCTCCAATCCATACTCATTGCTTCATTAATCTTGTATTATTGCTTCATCCAAACACTAATCACTTTATTTCTAAAATTATTTATTTTTTTATTAAAATAAAGTCATTAAATAAGGAAATTTTTATTATAAAAAAAATAAAAAAATTAATTTATGATGAAAATAAATTTTACGTCAGTAAACAAAGTTTGCGTCAATCTACTTAACCATGGCGTTAAATATGCGGGAGACGTTTCGTTGTTGATTTACTGGATTAAATCCCCAGTTGGGTGCGCAATATTTTCTGATTTAAGCAGGCCTTATCCAATATGTCTAATATTTTCATTATGACTGAATGAAATATAGCATCCTGGCTATGCTGATGTTTAACCATAAAGTGATTAAAAAACTTATTTAAAGTTAAGGTTTAAAATACTAAATTTCTTTTGAAAAGCGTGGTTAAGGAGAATATATTTTACATTTTTAGGTATACTTTTAGATTTGTAAGATTTATTTTCCAATTTGTTCATTAGTTCGTTTCTTCGTTTTAATGATTTTTTTTAAATTTTAATAAATTGATAGCATTCTCTTGTTACTAAATATATGTTCTAGGTAGACTAGAGATAGAGACTCTACTATTACAAGGGAAGTCACTTTAGCGTCCCTTTGAGAATTTGCTGAAACTTGGACCATTGATAGATTCGGATGCGCTGATTCCAAATCCGTTTTCAAAATCGGCGCAATATTTCTCTGAGCCGAGATATAAGCCGTCAAAGTCCATTTTTTGATGTGCTCATTGATGTGCATAAACCACAAAATGTCCGACACAAGCAATAGCTTAATTATATAAGACGAGCAATTAGCATGAGAAGTGTGGCAGGAGCAGCGAGTGGACGGAGCAATTGGAACGGTATAGTGATCATGGTTGGTTATTGCATTGTGTGTACAGTATTGTTAACGTTTCTGGTTGCTATGCAAGTTGAAAGTTGATTTAATTCGTATTTTGAAATTTTTTCATTTATTGCAAATTTGTGAAAAATTTCTTATTCTGTTCAAGAGTTTAAAATAACAGAAAATAAAATTTAACAAAATTAACTTTCAATGGAAAAATTCAAAATTTTTTTATTTGATGTACTTATGTACAGTTATGTACATCAACTACAAAAAGATTAGAAATAAAAACTTCTACAATACAGACATGAAATAAAAGATAGTATATATAAGCGAATTCAGGAAGAAACAATAATTTTTCCGATTTTTAAAATTTTTCTGGTCGTTGTACATTGAACCGATCTCATGGCCATGTTGAAGGTGAAAAATTTCCCACCATACATGTGAAGGCGTTTAGCATGATGATAATCACCAAATTTTTTTTCATGAATTAATTTTAAAATATTGGTCCCGCAAGCTAATTTAAGCGGTGATGCAACCCCTTACCTTGATCCACCTCGTATAGGCAGATTTGAACGCCTTCCTATGTTGCCCGCTCTACCCTTTTACACCAAGTATGTCAGCCATAAATCTTCTCAAGCATATTTTTGCTACAAAATGTACCATGTTTTCTATTATAAATTTCTATTTATGGAATTGAAAAAATATTTGAAATATAAAAAATTGAAAATTGAATCCTGTTGATTAAATTAGCTTGAGGGACCAACATTTTAGAAATAATTTATGAACCAGGAATTTTAACTGTCCGGAATTTTTTGAAAACTTTTTTAATCCTTCGAAAATTCATACTTCGGGTGGTGTTAACTACCCGAATCACTTGAACTCTTCAGTATTCAGTAAACTTGGTAGAGTGATTCATAAGGAGGATGCTAACCCTTACCTTGAGCTACCTCGAGAAATATATTTGCACGGCTTCCTATGGTGCTACAATTCCATTTACCATTTACTAGAAAAAATGATACATCTTGTATCACAGATATATCTGCAGCTGCAGATATGCTTGAGAAAATATATGGCTGACATACCTTGATATGGGTAGAGCGAGCAACATAGGAAGGCGTTCAAATGTGTTTATACGAGGTGGCTCAAGGTAAGGATTGCTTAAATTAGCTACCGGGACCAATATTTTAAAATTAATTCATGAAAAAAAATTTTGGTGATTATCATCATGCTAAAAGCCTTGACATGTATGGTGACAAATTTTTCACGTTCAACATGGCCATGAGATCGGTTAAATGTACAACGACCAGAAAAATTTTAAAAATCGGGAAAATTATTGTTTCTTCCTGAATTCGCTTATATATACTATCTTTTATTTAATGTCTGTATTGTAGAAATTTTTAGCTATAATCTTCTTGTTGTTGATGTTCATATTTGATGTTAAAAAAAGTTTTTGAATTTTTCCATTGAAAGTTAATTTTGTTAAATTTTATTTTCTGTTATTTTAAACTCTTGAAAAGAATAAGAAATTTTTCACAAATTTGCAATAAATGAAAAAAATTCAAAATACGAAACAAATAATCTTTCAACTCGCATAGCAACTAGAAACGTTAGCAATACTGTACACACAATGCAATAACCAACCATGATCACTATACCGTTCCAATTGCTCCGTCCACTCGCTTCTGCTGCCACACTTCTCATGCTAATTGCTCGTCTTATATAATTAAGCTATTGCTTGTGTCGGACATTTTGTGGTTTATGCACATCAATGAGCACATCAAAAAATGGACTTTGACGGCTTATATCTCGGCTCAGATAAATATTGCGCCGATTTTGAAAACGGATTTGGAATCAGCGCATCCGAATCTATCAATGGTCCAAGTTTCAGCAAATTCTCAAAGGGACGCTAAAGTGACTTCCCTTGTTAGTATCATCAAATTCTCAAAGGGACGCTAAAGTTATTTCCCCATATACAGAATTAATACATTTATAAAGCTACATGAAATTCTTCTTAACTGTGTCGTGGTCTTGTAAATTTTAGTCCACGTTTTTCTTTCCAATTTTCTGCATGATCCTGATCTTGTTCTAGATTTAATGATATGGATCCGTTCAGTAATTCACCTCAAAATTCTCACCAATGTGTATATAACATAAATTCATTAGAAAGTAAATAAACGGGTGGCCTTAAATTTAAGGACTAACACCATGATGGTAACAAATAAACTATAATGTTGTGTTAAGGTTAATAATTTTATAGTCCATGTTGAGGTACAAATGGATTAATACTTTATTTCATCACTAACAGTGTCTGCTTTCTAACATTAAGTAACCTTTCCATTGTGCTCCCAGTCTACCATTATTCGCCTTATTCCATCATCCTTCATTCATCAATATCACTCATATTCTTTACTGACAACTCATCCTTTTTATTAAACGAAGCGAACAGGATTAAAACACAAAAATAACAACAAAAACAACATCAAATACAAACAATCGAGTACATAAGCAATGATAAAGCAACCGATTCTCGAAACCAAACAAATGCAATACTTCCAACTCCCATCGGAGGCATTTGTGCCTTCCCATCTTCCTCCAATCCGACTTGTCATAAAAATTCATTTCATTTCAACTGCTTCATACCACAAAGCTTATATATATATATATATATATATATAACAATGAAAAATAAAAGAAAACATTTCCACTTCGGACTAATTCTTTTTCTGTCCGTCATTTGTTGATTTTTTAAGCAAGTGTAATCCCTTCACGTAAGCGATGGCGCGACAAACATTTATTGGTTGCACATTAATTTATTATTCAACTTGTTTCTGTCTGAGAACTTTTTGCTCTTGATCCCATTCAAATCTTCTTACTTTTATGGTTCCCAATGTTTCAAAGGATTATTCTTCATTGTGTACTTTTTCATGAAAACTGCTTTAAGAATTTAATAAAATGAATATTTGTTGTTAATCCCAAAGGGGATCCTTTTCAGGCGTTCAACCTTTTTTCTCTTTTTTTATTATTATTAAAAGCTATAAATTTATATTCTTATTTATTTCATGCAATAAATAACACTTTATAATCATTATAAACATTTATCCGCCTTTAGAATATATCTTATGATTAGAGAAAACAGAAGAATCCGTTAAATTAAAAATCAAACTTTGCGTTTTTTTGGTTATTGCGTAAAATAAAATGCTTTACATGTTATCTGCGTACTTTGTGCATATATGCGGATCATTAATTGTATTACTTTTAAATGGAATATGATAAAATGGTAAAAATAACTTTGTTAATCAATTAGGATCACTCTACCACATTAGCGATGGCTATATTTATAGAGTTTAAGAACTTGATTGAATGCTAATTTTTTAATCCGGAAAATATTCTTAAAAAAATCTTGGACGTGATATTGCGACAAGATTTTGAACTAACGCAAAAGTTGGATTTTTTAAATTGCTCCGGACCGAGAATACACATATTTGTTTTAAAGTAATTTAGCCCATCCAAGATTTACCCCACAACAAACATCAAAACCCCCCTGAATTCATCTATTAATAATTGTGAGCACTCGAAACAATTGAAAGCTCACACCCACAGAGCAAAAAAAATATCTTGAATTGTTGCTTTTTTCGGTTTGCATCTCGAACAAATTCAATTCATTTTCAATCGAATAATGGACGGAATGAATGACGCTGCAGAACAAGACTGACATTCACCAATAATCACTTACAGCACAAACATTTCTGCTCTTGTTGTTGTTGTTTATTTCGCGAGCACTTCAATAATTCTTCCCTGATCTACTTGAGCCGGGCGCAGTTTTAATTGTCAAGCAATTGCAAACAAAAACCATTAAAATTCTTCTTTTCATTTCGATTCAAATGAGCCAATTGCACCTTTAAATGGTTTTTGTCGCGACGACAATAATTATACATTTTCGAATCGACGATTAAAGCACGTTTTATTTTTTGGTCTTTTCCTTCCGGTTGATTCTTTTACTGTTTCTTTTCTAATTAATTTTTGTTTTAGAGCTGGAGCTTTGGTGTTCGAATTAATTGAATTTTTAGTTTTCTTGCTGGTTTCCGTTTTGTTTTATTTCGATGACTTGTTAAATATGGAAACTGCTCAAAATAATCTTGAGAAGTTAAACATAGAGTTTTAAGATCAGTTTCACGCTCAATTTGTCCAAATTCTAGCTAGCAACAATAGAAAAATGATGTACACGTTTTGAAATGAGAGGGAGGAGTCGGGGACGAGATTTAATGTTCGGCCACAGTTAATAATTCTCTTTTATTTTCATATGTGTTACTTATGTCGCTTAAATAAGGTTTGTTATGATTTAAAATACATTAAATTTAGTTTAAGAAATTCAGAAATTAAAGCTGATACTATTTCCAGTTATTTAGCTGCAAATAAAAATTTATGGTATCCAGCATTTCTTTTGATTCCAACATACACTAGCTGACAAGTTTTGTCACAAATGTTTTTTCGGATTTAACTTTTTTGTGACTTGACCAAATTGGCTGATTTTTTGATATTTTATGTAAATCAGTGTTTAAAATGTTACAGTAGCAAAATTTGGTTTAAATTACCATGGCAATTTCGGTACCACGCATTCCGTTTTCCCTCATATTGATAACAGCTTGCCGGGTGGCAATTGGAGTTTCTTTACGTGGAGTCATCTCTAAAATGTTGCCAATTACTGCTATTTTCAATAAATTATGAAAAAATATAATTGAACTTTAAAAATTATTAAAAAATGCAGTGCAAGAAAGTGCGTAATATCTTTGAGCTACGCGTTTTACGATTAACGCTTGTCACTGTAAAACGGATCATCGTAATCACAAGCGGGAATTTGTAAAATAATCTACAACCATATGAATCTATCATATCAAAAAATCAGCCAATTTGGTCAAGTCACAAAAAAGTTAAACCCGAAAAAACATTTTTGACAAAACTTTTGTCAGCTAGTGTATATTGTAGCCCATAAAGTTCTGCATCTAATGAGGTGAAGAAGTTGTTCAAGGACCAAAAAAAATTAAGTTTTATCGGATGTGTCCGTAGAATTCACTGAAATTTAAAATGCTATAATCTCAACTCGCCAACCATATTTCTCATTTAAATTGTCGTGCTATGTGATTCTGTTTAAATCGTATTAAAATCATAAAATCTAATAAATCCCAAATTGTAAGCTAATAAAATGAGCTCAGAAAACTTACTGAAATCTCTTTTTTCCCTAATTTAGTGTTGGTCTTGGATCTCTTGCGGGATCAATTGTTCATCTTAATTATAGTCGATGGCCAAATGCGATTACCACCGCAATGGAGCACATTATTTGAAAACTGATTTATTTAAGCAAAAACCATATAAATCGCGCATAAACAAGAAAATAATCATAAAAACAAAGGTGGAAATTTTCACGAAAAAAGCACCTCGAATCCTAACAGTAGAATGCTCGCCTGCCACACGGCTTCAATTCCCGGTCAAATTTGTGGGTTGCGGAAGGCGGTTGATTACCTCAAACTTAAACTTGGGTAATTAAACGTTTATGCAAATATTATTCATTTCAGAGATCGATGCCTAATGGAAGAGCAAAAAATTAGGGGCGGAGAAAAGGTCTTGTTTAGACATCCACACGGCCACTAAGGCCATCACGTCTCTTCCTCTTTTGTTTGTCATCAATATTTTTATTTCATCCATTTTCATTTTTAAATTAAACTTTTCATTTCGTGTCATCAAATAATAAACAAAAAATAGATAACAAAAATTGATGAGAAACAAAAGAGGAAGAGATTCGATGGCCTTAATGGCCGTGTGGCTGCCTAAACAAGACCTTTTGTCCGCCCCTAATTTTTTGCTCTTCCATTAGGCATCGATCTCTGAAAAGGACAATATAAAAATAATTATAACAATAATTACAATGAAACATAAACATAAAATAATGAAATAATAATTTAAATTTATTTAGAATCCAGCCTACATTTGGCCGTTAGTGCAACAAACGCCGCGTCCTCTATAGAGCGCGCTTAGGTCGGGATCTCCAACAGTCTCTGAAATTTAAGATCCTAGCTGAGAATATGTTAATTGGCGTGCATT
Source organism: Caenorhabditis plicata (assembly GCA_963931815.1). Taxonomy (NCBI): domain Eukaryota; kingdom Metazoa; phylum Nematoda; class Chromadorea; order Rhabditida; family Rhabditidae; genus Caenorhabditis; species Caenorhabditis plicata. The sequence goes on from OZ007494.1 coordinate 5,078,402, forward strand.
TTGTAATAACGTTTTTCTAGAAACAATTTCGAGCTTTAAAACAAAAAACTTTTTAAAAGTTGGAGTAAAAGTCAATTTTAAAATCCTAGCTGGCCATTCATTTTTCTCCTCGATAGAGGTCTTACAAGGGAAGTGTTTTTAGTCGAACTCTCAGAATTTGTTTAAACTTTGCAGGTAGATTCCTCATGTCGAAAATAGTATGCACACAAATTTTTAGAAAAATAAAAACGGTTTAAGGTGTTAAAAATGACGAAAGAAAATCCCAGGTGCCGTCACGTACGTTATTTATATCTGATTCCATTTCAATAACTTAACAACAGCAAAAATCGTTGAAGCAGGGCAACAGATAGCACAGTGGCAAACAACGGGACGACGAGGAAAAGGATTAGGGTTCGAATCCATGCTGGTAGTTATTCTTTCGATTGTTATTGTTATTCTATATTGTCGGTAGTTATGCATCTTGAATAATTTCACGTTTTGATTTTTCATAAAGTTATTTTCGCAACATTGAATATTTTTAAAACTAACAGTTGAAATGATTATGAGGGAAACTTATAAATTTTTTCACAATTTAAGCAAAGATAAATGATTTATTGTGAGAGACTGCTATTGTGCCTTTTATTAGTATTTCTTTGGAAACAGTAACAGCTTTGGAGTTTCAAAGCTCGTAGGACGGCACACATACCAGTACACCCAGTGGGGCCTATCATGATCGTTCACGAGTTATCTCCATGATGATGAGATTGAGCGTCTGTCCATCCATTCCACGAATAGATGATTACTACAGAAAACTTTTAAAGTTTCACTATTCGCTCTATACATCCAAGCTTGTTGATTCGATGCCACACTAGTTACATCATAAAAAGGCACTAATTAAGGAGTTTTTGGAATGAGATAATGTTTGATGAGTGTGTTCCGATTAATTCTATAGTAATCATCGATTCGCGAAGTGGATGGACAGACGCAATCTCATCACTGCTCAAAGCTCGTAGGAAACCAGTACACTCATTGGGATTTTCCATGGTCGTTCTCGAGTTATCGCCATTTTCATAAGATTTTGCGTCTATCCATTCACTCGGCAAATCGATGATTAGTAAAGAATACATCGGAACACACTCATCAAAAATTTCATCATTAGTGAGTTTTTCACGAACTAGTATGACATCGAATTACCAAGTTCAGGTGTGAAGACACAAATCGAATGTGGAACCTTTAAAAAATTGTCCTTACTAATCATCGATTCGGCGTCTCCAACAGTCTCAGAAATTTAAGGTTTTTAAAAATATATTTGGAATTCGCTGACGATTTGGTGTTGATTGGCGGATTTTCAAAGGAAATTGAAAAAAAGATTGTCGGTTCTGGAATTAGTCGCCGGCCAACACGGTCCAGCTATTAACCCGACAAGTTTGTGTCGTTAGAATCTGTATCAAGTGGTGGAATTTCGTGCAAAGTCGAAGAAGGGGTCAAATATATGGGCAGCTACATTAGATCCGACGGCTGTTTGAGGGAGAAAACTTCAAGACGAATCAAGGCTGCGTGGAATGCTTTCACCAAGATCAAACCACTTCTCGCCCACCTTGACAAAGAGAAAACTAAGGACCTTCTCTTTCAGAATGTTCTCCAGGCGCGGAAACATGGACGTTCAATTTGTAGACATTTATCTAATCGATAGAGCGCGCTTAGGTCGGGATCTCCGATAGTCTCTGCAATTTAAGATCCTACCAATTTGTCACCACGCAGGAAGCGATCGAATAGACGTTCATCGTCAAATAACTCGAGGTTGGATACAACAAAAAGGAAGACCGAAAGCAAGATGGCAAGACCCAATTAAACTCTGGGTCTCAAATTATGTCAAGAAGAAGATTCGGAATCCTGGAGAAGAAGGTTGCCTGGCCCACCATTGCGAGGTGCAGCCGCGATGATTGGAGAGTGCTGGTCCGCTTTCTATAAGAGATTGAATAGGCGCCTAAGTATCCTAAGTAAGTAGCTGAGCATTCATTTTTCTCCTCGGTAGAGCGCGCTTAGGTCGGGATCTCCGATAGTCTCTGCAATTTAAGATCCTACCAATTTGTCACCACGCAGGAAGCGATCGAATAGACGTTCATCGTCAAATAACTCGAGGTTGGATACAACAAAAAGGAAGACCGAAAGCAAGATGGCAAGACCCAATTAAACTCTGGGTCTCAAATTATGTCAAGAAGAAGATTCGGAATCCTGGAGAAGAAGGTTGCCTGGCCCACCATTGCGAGGTGCAGCCGCGATGATTGGAGAGTGCTGGTCCGCTTTCTATAAGAGATTGAATAGGCGCCTAAGTATCCTAAGTAAGTAGCTGAGCATTCATTTTTCTCCTCGATAGAGCGCGCTTAGGTCGGGATCTCCGATAGTCTCTGCAATTTAAGATCCTACCAATTTTTCACCACGCAGGAAGCGATCGAATAGACGTTCATCGTATAACACGAAGGATACTGAATTGGGCTGGGCACTGTGCTCGATTGTCAGGTGAACGGTGGACGAAACGATTGACGGAATGGATTCCTCGAGGTTGGACACGAAAAATAGGTGGCAAGGGGTCTCATTATATGTGCACGAGAAGTCCAGCTCCAGAAACTCAAGAAGGGGATTCGGAATCTAGGAGAAGAAGACTGCCTGGCCCACTATTGTGAGGCGCAGCCGTGAAGATTGGTCCGCCTCTCTATAAGAGAATGACAACGGACTCCTAAGTAAGTAGCTGAGCATCCATTTTTCTCCTTGATAGAGCGCGCTTAGGTCGGGATCTCCGATAGTCTCTGCAATTTAAGATCCTAGCAATTTGTCACCACGCAGGAAGCGATCGAATAGACGTTCATCGTCAAATAACTCGAGGTTGGACACGACAAAAAGGAAGACCGAAAGCAAGATGGCAAGACCCAATTAAACTCTGGGTCTCAAATTATGTCAAGAAGAAGATTCGGAATCCTGGAGAAGAAGGTTGCCTGGCCCACCATTGCGAGGTGCAGCCGCGATGATTGGAGAGTGCTGGTCCGCTTTCTATAAGAGATTGAATAGGCGCCTAAGTATCCTAAGTAAGTAGCTGAGCATTCATTTTTCTCCTCGATAGAGCGCACTTAGGTCGGGATCTACAACAGCCTCTGAAATTTAAAATCCTAGCCGAGCATATGCTAATTGGCGTGTATTATGTAATAACTTTTTTCTAGAAACAAGCAACAATTTCGAGCTTTAAAAAAAACTTTTTAAAAAGTGCAGTAAAAGTCAATTTTAAATATACACCAAATATCTCTACTTTTTGACATTTATTTACCCTAAAAACGTTGGTTGGTTTAAAGACAACAAAATAAAATATAAAAAGTGTCAACATTTATTTAAAAAATATAATAATAAATATTTATTATTCATATTCCTATTATTGTTTATCCTCTCTCTCTCTCTCTCTCTCTTCGCCTCTCTCATTCTCTTGTCTTCAATCTCATACCAATTTCGGGGTTAATTTAATTTCATTCATCGCATCTTCACTTAAGCTACTCGACGCCTTTTTTATAACCTACTCAACCAGAGGATATTTATTTGACTTTTCCGTGTCAAATGAATGTCAATTTAATTTGAACTCGAATCCTTTCGTTATCCTCTCTCTGCCCGCTGCTTTTTTTGTTGGCTCAATAACAAGTAACTTGCCTTCTACACCTCATTCGATTGATGACTCTTCTCACACTTGGCCAGACTCAATCAAATCTTGTTTTATGTTAGCAGCTCAGTTTTTGATAAGGCATCATGGGCTTCTTTTATTTTTTGAAATGCTCAATGGAATTTACTCCTGCACCCGAATACAATGATGATCTCAGCTGTGTTCAATTTGATTATGTCTTGACAGGAAAAAAGCCAAGTGCAAGTTAACATTTATTGTCTGAACTCTAGTTTATGATTTATATTTTCTACCGTAATCTGAGCTTGTTATAGAAATTGACTTTTTTTAAAACTTAATTACTCTATATTTGATATCAAGTGTTTGACATTTTACAGTATCCCCTCGCTTTTCTTGTCAAGCATTATATATTTTCTAGAATTCTAGAATCCTTTCTTCATCATTCATCATTTATTTCCGTAAAGATTTTAATATCTTTTAGAGAGTTTAAGAAAACGCAGACACATTGGCTCGCATAATAACAAGAGTAGAAATAAGACAATCATGGTATCCGCAAAGAGAACCAAACACACACCCATTTATCATCAAATTATGATTATTATTATCAATAAAAACTCGTATTCTTAAAATGACACATTTGGGACTCATTTGAAACGAACTTGCTCATTTTCCGAACGAGCAAGTCCCTTTAGGCATTCGCCGCCGATATTCTTGTCTCATAAATAAATATTTACAATTTCTTATGTATATTTTGTTTTATTTTACGCTAAAAAGAATAAAATAGTCGCAAATTGAATTTAAGCAAATATGAACGACGCGTGTTCTGCAAAGAAGAAGAAGAAGGAGGAGGAGGAGGATTAAGACAAAGAAGCCTTGATGCTACCTAGGTAATTGTTATTGTGTCTAGAATAAGTTTTTTGAATGCATGATTCTTTTTTCATTTTGATTTTTGACGTTTTAAGCCAGAATATTGTCGAGAAATTTATTTTTTCCTTTCAAATTATTGGAATTATATTAAATACCAGCCAATGGGGGGAAGCGCTAATAAAACGGGTTCAGAAAATGAGCTCAAATCTAATAAATAGTTAAGATTTTAATATATTTATATAGTTGAAGAAAAATGGATCAAACTGAAGTAGATAATATTTGTGTAAAGTACACGTGAAACCCGTGAGACAAGCGTAAATATAATAAAATTGTTATTTCCATTTGGCGTGGTATGGTGATAAAATGAGCTCAGTAAACGTGCTAAAATTAGAACTTTTTAGCAAGATATTTATATTTTTAGAAACTTGAAGAAAAACTGAATAAACTGGCGTAAATAGTATTTGTGTAAAGTACACGTGATACCCGTGAGACAATCGTAAATATAAGAAAACCATTATTACAATTTGGAGTGATAAAATTGGCTTATGAGATCAGTAAACGGGCTAAAATCGAACTTTTTAGAAAGATATTTATATTTTTAGTGAATTGAAGAAATACTGAACAAACTAGTGTAGACAATGAATGTGTAAATTACACGTGAAAGTTGTAATACAAGAGTAAACATAATACAATCATTATTTCCATTTTTTTTTAGAAAAATTCTTCGACTTGAAATACTTAGGAAATGATAGCGCGGAGAAGAAATCACAACTTCAGTTTGTGTGTGTAGGAATTTAATTTCTATGGAGTTAAGCGTGTAGATTACGGAATTTACCAGAAATTGATGAATTTGGAGCGCGTTTTCACACATTTCTGTTTTTGTCTCTTCTGTCTCGAAGTCCTTGTTGTTTTTTTAAATAATAGTGAAGTAACACCGACTGGAAAAATTTCAGCCGAGATCCATTTAAACGGTAATATTTTTGATATTCTAGATACAGTGCTGGCCATAAAGATATGAACAAATGGTTTTTTGAGCATAACTTTTTTCTTATTCATCCGATCAGCCTGAAATTTTCACGGTAAATGCTTAACATTGTTACGCAATAATGCAAAAAAGCAAACTGCATCATCATTATTTTTTTTTTTGAATTTTCGAACTTTTTAGTTTTTTTTTTCAAAAATTAAGTTTTTGGCCATTTTCGGAGTTTGGTGTTTAATTTTTTTCCAACATTTTTCATAGTTACCAGAATAGTTAGAAATTGATTTTCAGACATGGGTAATGTCATAGGAGCCAAAAACGTGTCTGTTGACATCAAAAAAGCCGTCGTAAGAGGCTATGAACGAGACCTAAAAAATAGAGCTCTTTCGGTGCATTTTCAAATCACTAAATCCACGGTTTCCTCAATTATCAGAAAATTAAACGAGCAGGTAAGATTAAAAATGTTTGTTTGTTAGAATGAATTATTTAAAAAACCTGTGTTGGCTCTAAACGGCCTTTGAGGCCTCGTGGAACCACCCACAGCATGGAACGCAATATCATAAAAGCATCCAGAAAGGATCCTAGGAGAAACTCATTGGACATCCAACTGGCCGTAAATTATCCCACAGATCCCGCACTATCTAGAAGAACCATCAGAAGATGTCTCCAAGCAGAAAGACTCCACGGACGCCGTCCAGTTCATTAGTGAGAAATACCGGAAAGCTAGAGTTTCATGGGCACGAGCTCATCTCAACTGGAGTCGTCAGGATTGGGAAAAAACACATCTGGTCCGACATATCCAAGTTCAACCTGCTCGGAAGTGACGGAAATGTATGGATTCGACGACCGGTTGGGACCAGGTACTCCCTTCAGTATCAGCTTCCAACCTGCATGGTGTGGGGATGCTTCTCAGCGAATGCTATGGGACCTCTGAGACATATTCATGGGATAATGGATCGATTCCAATACGAAGACATTCTGGAGAACACAATGAGACTATGGGCATTGGCAAATGTGGGTCGTGTTTACGTCTTTCAACAAGACAACGGCCCAAAGCATACATCTCTCCATGTGCGCAATTGGTTCCAACGTCGTCGTGTGGATGTGCTCGATTGGCCAAGTCAGTCTTCCGACCTGAATCCGATAGAGAACATGTGGGAGGAAACGGAAAGAAATACCAAAGGTCTCCGGGCTTAGAACGCCGACCAGAAATGCGCTCAATTGGAAGCTGCATCGAAGTCGATTCCACTCTCGGTTATGCACAACATTCTTGATTCGATAACGAGAATATGTCAGTCGGTTATTGATGCAAAAGGCTTCGCAACTAAGTATTGAACTTGTTTTTCATTCTCTCACCAATTTAATTTAAGAATTTGGCATTTTTCCTTCTGTTCTTTATAATGGCTGGTTTTTGCGATTTTCGCGTTTTTCGAAAAAATTGTTATTTTGTCATCAATTTTTGAATAGATTGTCTAATTTTTTGTCAGAACAATCACAATTACTGTTAAAACAATGTGACAAAATTTCAGACTGATCGGATGAATATGAAAAAAGTTATGCTCTAAAAACCATTTGTTCATATCTTTATGGCCAGCACTGTAGCTGCTAATATATACCTCGTATTAAATATTTCGTCTCTTCAGAATATTCACGTGGAAAACAAGAATACGCTGTCGAAATATTAAAAATCGAATATTTCACCTCGCAGTTAATCAGTGATGGGAGGGAATGCGCTTTTTGGAATTCCGGGCGGGCGGGACCTTAAAAAGTTGAAAATTTCAAAACCCGGGGCGCGGGACTCACCATATTCTCAACCCGGGACCCAGGACTTCCCTTTTTCTCTACCCCTGTCCGGGACAGGGACAGGTGCAGACAGAAAAGCCAGAAACAAATATATGTGAAAACGCGCTCCAAATTTATCAACTTCTTTGCGCTGGCACGCCAATTTTAGAGAGTTGAAGAAAAACTGAAGAAACTGACGTAAATAAAATTTGTGTAAAGTACACGTGAAACCCGTGAGACAAGCGTAAATATAAGAAAACCATTATTTCCATTTGGAGTGGCATGATGATAAAATGAGCTCAGAAAACGTGCTCAAATCGATTTTATTAGAAATATATTAATATTTCAGATAAAATAAGGAAATTCTAGTTAATTTATCGTAAACAATTCTTTATTGAAAAGACGTAAAAGTTTTTCAAAAACGCTCAAAATCGCAAATTCAATTTGGTGCTTCTGAGCTTGTACAAAAGCACGGGATGTGATCAATACTTTGCGTTCTGCATTTCCAAGAAGACTGTTAAGCGTCATCTCCACCGAAGAGGCTGGGACAGGAGAAAGACTATCATGACTGAATTTCCAGGACACAGACTAATTGGCGAATCGATGATGTGCCGGTTTAATATAGCTTCTAAATGAAATCGATCATTTATTGGTATTTAAACAATTATTAAAATGTTACGCTTGTTAATTCTAGAATAAGTTTCACGTAACCGTGACAGGCAAATTTTAAACTTTAAGAAAAATAGAATATCTTACTGAATAACATGATTTTAGAAGTTTTTTCTAGGCGTCCATTGACGTCTACACGGATTTCATTGGAAACCAAGGTGAATTCTACGGCGAGAATTATTTGCAGAAGAATAACTTCGGGTTATTTTTAGGTTGTTTTCGTGTTCTTCCTCGTTCACATAACTTTAGACCCCCCCCCTTTAATTGTTTGTATTCTCTCTTTCTTCCCATGTGCCCTCAGAATTTTACCAAGTTAGTACTGCTCAAAAATCACTCACTTCCTTAAAATAATCAATTTTTAAAAATTTTCTATAAATTTTCTATAATATATCTTTAAAAAAAATGTATAAAAATTGATCGCGTGAGTTTATATAATTCGAGCCAATTTGATATTCAAAAATAGTAACAATCATTCATAACTCTGCAAACAAAAAGAATCATGGGGTTCAGAACAAATTGGCACTTTTGCTCGTCTCTACCAACTTCTTTAAATTTAAAATGCTATAATAAAAAAATCTCACAAGGAAGTGTTTTAGGTATACTATTCGCACGCCAAATCCAAATGATGCCTTTCTTATATTTACGCTTGAATTACAATTTTCTCGTTTGCTTTAAAAAAAGGTTGTTCGCCACAGTTTGTAAGTTTTTTTCTTAAAATCTCTAAAAATATGCGCACGTATTCTGAGCTTGGGTTATTAGCGTTCAAATTGGCGTGCGTGCAAATTAGCGTTCAATAATAGCTATTCGGATCATAAGGAAGTTATCTGCGAATTTTTGTGAAAATCTGACAAGGGAAGTGTTTTAGGTCGGGCTATCAGATTTTGATAGAACTTTGCAGATAGATTCCTTATGGCTTGATTAGTATACTGACAAAATATTAGGACCCACAAAACGGTTTAAGTAGGTAAAAAATCGGTTTGAAATCCAAAAAATCGCGATCATTCTATAAATAATGATTTTATTGACTTCTGAAGCAGTGAGACAACAGCGCAGTGGTAGAACTATGGGACACAGAACAAGATGATGAGGGTTATTTATATTTATATTTATATTTATTTATCATTATTTATAGAATGATCGCGATTTTTTAGATTTCAAACCGGTTTTTTACCTAATTAAACCGTTTTGTGGGTCCTAATATTTTGTAAGTATACTAATCAAGCCATAAGGAATCCATCTGCAAAGTTTTATCAAAATCTGAGAGCCCGACCTGAAACACTTCCCTTGTGAGATGACGACCGAAAACACTTTCCTTCTCAGGTTGCTTTTGTGTCATTAGTGATCACCAATATTTTTGACACATTGTAGCTTAAATAATATAATTTCACTTCACTTATTCTGTCATCGCACAGCTTAATAATCACGTGCACGGCAACTAGAAATAACGATTTTCTGATTTTTAAGCGTGTCTGAAAGTGGTTACGTCTTTTCAATAAAACAGTGTTTTACGACAATCTAACTAACCTTGTCTTAAAATATCTAAAAATACTAATATCTTTCCAAAAAGTTAGATTTGAGTAAGTTTACTGCGTCCATTTTATTACCATACCAGGCAAATTGAAACTAGAAATATGACCAAGTTTAATTGTGTATTTCTAATTTCCACGCACTTCACTACCACGAACAATGCGTATATTGCAAAAAAGTGTGGACAAATTGCAAAACCACACCCTTCGCTTATTATTTAAATTCTTTATATTTTTAGAATCATATTGTCCTTTTCAGAGATCGGTGCCTAATGGAAGAGTAATAAAAGAAGAGAAAATGATGGGGCCACAAAAAACATTTTTCTCAATTCCTCTTAAATATGTGCTGCCCATAATTTCGTAAAAAAGAATGGCCGTCTAAAAAGAGAGGCCGTCCAAACGAGAACCTCATTCTATCCTAATTTTTTCCTCTTCCATTAGGCACAGATCTCTGAAAAGGACAATAACTTCTTCGAATTTTATTTAATTTGTTTTAGAATCGTTTAGAATTGTTGATTAATATTAATTTGTTTTAAGGTTCAAAAACGATTTTAAAATCCTTAAAAAAACAAAGAATTTAAATAAAATGTGTAGGGCGTGGTTTGGCAATTTGTCCACACTTTTTTGCAAGATACGCATTGATCGTGGCAGTGGAGTGTCCACGTAAATAGTATTGATTAATTTTCACGGCTATTTAACTAGGATTGCCTTAAACTATCTAAAAATATCAAAATCTTTCCAGAAAGTTAGATATGAGCACGTTTATTGAGCTCATTTTATTACGTTACCACGCCAATCGACAACATAACTATGACCACGTTTAATTGTGTATTTCTGATTTTCACGTAAATAGTATTGATTAATTTTCACGACTTTCTAACTAAGCTTATCTTAAGATATCTTAAAATACTAATATCTTTCCAAAAAGTTAGATTTGAGCAAGTTTACGGAGTCCATTTTATTACCATACTAGTTGGCGTGGAACGAAATTCTTATCTGGTTGAATCCTTAATTGAAGAAATGTATGGTTGCTCTGCGGAGTTCTTAGTCATATCCTAACTCTTCAGTTGTCTTGCACGTGCATTTACATATGATTCAACGTGCAGATATGTAACAATCAAAAAATCAACGACTCATCAATCAATTCGGGTTCTTCCACTACTTAAAAACAATATCATTTATTTATTATATGATTTGTAATAAATTCCAGCTACAACTACTATTGAGATTGGAGTTTTTTTGTGTCTTCATTATCATTTAGAGCTGGCATATATCAGTCAAAAATGTTGGGCAGTTGTCTCATGTTTGATGATTAAAGCTCAATTTCGAAACTTTTTCCTTCGATATTTTATATTAATAAAAATTGTGTTATTTTTCATATTTTTGGCACTTTTTATTTGATTTATTGCTTTTATAAGAAATAATTTATAGTTTAACGTTGGGGTTTTGTTAAATTTCATAAGCAAACCGATTGGATTTTGAACACCCAATGTGAATTAATATTTTTTGTTTTTTTTTAAAGCTTCATTAATGTTTACACGTATTATTTACAGCCCACTTGTCACGTAGTTCTATATTAAGCAAAGAAATCATAATCTTGTCTTATCAAACAATCAATTTCCGAATTTTCGAAAACTTTGAATTAACCGTCCAAGCGGTTTCGAAGCATTTGCATTCCGGATTCGGAAAATTCAAAAAAAGCGTAATTTTTATTGTGCAATCTTTCCATGTTTCATGTTAAGTTATTTAATAAATGGTTTAATTACCCAGGTACTACCCTTTTCACATTACTGCCAGAAATGAGCGGAATTCATGAGAGTTAGAGTGCGGAAAAAGTGTTTTGATTTCAATACGTGTAAGCTTATAATACTCATTTAAATATTAGAAAATGTTCATCTTCATTTTACGTGTAAGGTCGACTGCTGATCAGAATCGCGATTTCCTCGGGCACGTGAGGCACGCCAACTGGTATATTATTAAAGTGACGTCAATAAACGTGCTCAAATCGAACTTTTTGGAATGATATTAATGATTTCAGATAGTTTAAGGAAAGCCTAGTTAAATTCTCTATAAAAAATGTATAATTGAAAAGACTTAACAACTTTCAGGCACGCTTAAAAATAGGAAAATCGTATTTTCCAGTTGGCGTGCGTGAGGAGTTAGCCCATTCCATTAATATGTTGATTACTTGGCTATCTTTGAGATAAGTATTTTTCTCTTCTGACAAGGGAAGTCACTTTAGCGTCCGCTTGAGATCTTGATGAGACTTGCACCATTGATAGATTCGGAAGCGCTGATTCCAAATCGGCCCATTTTTTCTCTAAGCCGAGATATGAGCCGCCAAAGTTTTTTCCGAATGCATCCGAATCTATCAATGGTGCAAGTCTCATCAAAAAAGTGATCTCAATTGTGAGATAAGTTGGCAAGAGAATATTTGATAAATCAGGTTTCGAAAAAGACGTACAGTACCGGTCAAAAGGTTGTAAATGCGGGATTTTTCGAGCATAACTCTACGAATACTTTAATTTATTTTTTCTTATTTTCGTATGACACTTTTCCATAATTTTTCTAACGCTGGTAAAAATTTCGGCTCTTTACCGGCTCTCGAAAACCAGTTATACTGGAAAAACCCCGCGTGTACAACCTTTTGACCGGTACTCTAAATGGGAAGCAATTAAAAATCAAACTTTGCGTTTTTTGGTTATTGCGTAAAATAAAATCCATTAGTTGTTATCTGCGTACTTTGTGCATATATGCGGATTATTAATTGTATTATTTTGAAATTGAATATGATAAAATGGTAAAAAGCACTTTATTTATCAAGTAAGATAACTCGAACACATAAGTAGTGGCTATAGATTTTAAGAGCTTAATTTAAAGCTAAAATTTTTTAATCAGAGCCCATATGCAAGAATGAATTTATCTGTTAAACGGTGATAGAAAATTATTATTGAACTACCATTATAAGAAAATTTAAGTAAGCGTATGTAAGAAATAATCTTTTAATACAAAATTGATTGCATAATATAAATTATTTACTGGGAAAGAAAATTTATCAATGATTATCCATCGCCATTTAACGGATAAATACGTTCTTGCATATTGCCTCAGGAAAATAGTTAGAAAAAAAAAATTTAAACAACTTGAACGCTGCCGAGGCTAGAACTTCCCTAGATTCAATTCCGATCCCATATCACTATCACTCGGCCATCAAACCACATTTAAATATGTAAATTAGATTGATGATTAGATGAGAACAACTAATATTGAAATTGAATCATTGGTTGTGATATTAGGACAGGATTTTGAACTTTCGCATTTTATTTTACGCAATAATCAAAAAACGCAAAGTTTGATTTTTAATTGCTTCCTGTAAATGCAAAAACACGCCAAATCAAATCTACATTTTCCTCATTTTTAAGCGTGATTATTGAATTTCCAATAGTAATAACAAGTTAATTTTTAGGGACGTTTAATAAAATCCTCTTAAAACATTTATAACCCTTAAAAAATGAAACTAGAAAATCTTAAAATCTTTTTAGAAACCCTCAAATTTGCTTGAAGTTCTAAGCGAGCAATTTGTTGGGAAAGAAATATTTTAATAAAAAATTTATCGAAAAATCGATTTATTAGGTCGAGGAATAAGGTTCGTAGAGTTTTTATATAACATTTGTTTCACAAAAATTCTCTTATTATTTGGTAAAGTGTATATATTTATCTGATAGCGTTTTTTTCTGCTCTAAAAGAACTGTGCTATATTTTGTTCGGAAAAACTCTCTTCTGAAAGCCATACGAGTTTGCGTCAAAAATATCTCCACGAAACCTTGTCGTAAGTGATGTGTCATTTCAAATTACCTAAACTATTAGTCAAACTATGGAAAAAAATAAGACGTGAAGTCGAAAACGCGTATTGCCTAGACATGAGGAGAGTAGAATTGGAGTGGGTGGATCCAGGAGATACGCCAAAGCCGTGAGTCAAGCAAGATCTTAACCCAAAAAAGACCTTGATCTGCGTTCGGTGGAACTGGGAGCATGCCTTAAATCTTAACATTGAACTAGGGAATTTTATTAGAATCCCGAAAATGAGCTTGAAGTTCTAAGAATGCAGTTGGTCTTTTCTTTCTGTCGTGTACACGTTTCTAGTAAGAAGAGATTCCATTTTTTTGCACACTTTTTAAAATATTTTCTAAAGTATGGGATTCGAGAGCAAAAATAGTATATTTGTATAATTAAAACTGTATAATCCGTTAATATACCGTATACCAAGTGTTCCAGCATTAAATAATGCGGACGGTGTTCTGACATTTTCAATTATTTTTTCCTGATCGAAGCTGGAATTCCTAACGAGCTCAAAGACGCAATCATGGAGACTACAAACGGCGGACTTGCCCAATTCGAGGTTCATGGAGAACTTATCGATGTGCCACTAGAACGAGGAGTGAGTGAGGCAAGGCGACTCAGCCTCTCCGACACTCTTTGCCTACGGTCTGCAAAGAATTTCTTGACAAAGTCGACAGGAAAAGGAGATCGAGCGAATCATGTACCGAAGATGGAATAATGATTGACGGGAGAAGACTGGAACGTCTCGAGTTTGCCGACGATGTCGTGCTCATTGGAAAAAGCTGCAACGAAATCGAGGATCGTCTGAATCTTCTCGTGGAGGAAAGCAGCCTTTGCGGCTTGGAGATCAACACAGGCAAAACCGTCATTCTCCACAACGACTACGCCCCTTCGACTCAAACCAGGTGCCAGAGTGAAGTTTGCACTTCAACCAGGGGGCTTCGATACCTGGGCAGCTGGATCTGCATCGACGGCTCGCTTGACGATGAAATAAAACGTAGGATCAAGTCTGCTTGGGCAGCGTTCTCGAAATGCAAACCACTGCTCCCGATGCTCGACAGCGACAAGAAAAAGTAGCTGATTTTTCAGAATGTGCTCCCCGCCATGCTATATGGCTCCGAAACATGGAGTCCCACCCGCGACCAGATCTGCCGACTCCAACGTTCCCTGAATGCACTCCTTTTCCACGCCGAATGAAACGTTCCGATCGATATCGCCACCATTGTCGATAACAGGAAATTACAGTGGGCCGGTCATGTCGCTCGACTGCCGCCCACGCGATGGACAAGGACTGTCACGGAATGGACACCGAGGGGTGCTCAGCGATCGAGAGGGCGACCCAAAGACAGGTGGGGCAAGCGGGTCAAGGAGCGGGTTGCCGAATTTGTGGACATCCGGAAGAAGAAGATTGGGAATGCTCCAGAAGAAAACAACGTGGTCCACATTGGCGAGATGCAGTCGTTCGAGATGGAGGGAGATAGTTCGCAACCGCTTGGGCGGTTGATTCGAACTAATGCGGACGGTGTTCTGACATTTTCAATTATTTACCCAAAAATATTGATTATTAAACAGGTTAAATTTTACTGATACTAATAATAGTAAGAAACACACAATTTTTTGAGATAATCCTCAATTTACCCATTTTTGAAAAAAAATTTAGGTAAAAATAGAAAGTTATCAAATGTTTTGTAGAGTTTAGGTAATATCGGTATCATTTTTTACGATTAGTATATTTAAAATAGTATTTCTTTATATAGTTCGTCAAATACTGTATAACTTTATTCCGTGTGGGCTTTTATGTAGAATTTGAAGCCGACTGTGGTTATTACTACTTTCTACGTGAAAATTCAAAACTACCTAATAAGTTTTACAGGCTTTCTCTAATTTTTTCCTAGACCTTTACATATTTCGGATTTAAGTGAATCTTCTGAGGTTCTTTCTTGGTCGTACAGATCTACTATTCCAGTTGAAACTCTACGAATAAAACGGCAATCTTATGGATTTTCGAGCAATTTTCACCATGTCTCAACTCGTTTTTGAGCTTGAATTTCAGTTAATGCATTAGGTACTTCTCGGCAGCGTCTATTGACTTTCCAAGGGCGTTAGGATTTCGTACAACTGATGTTTTAGGAATATCGTTCACGGATTTCTTCAGAATCCACTGTCGTTGGTCGGTCTGAATGTGTCTTGTCCTTGAGATCAGTGTGGCCGTCGTTAAATCTTTTGAACCAATTTCGCGCAGTACGATCCAAGACCATATTGTCGCCTTCAACTTCGAATATCTTTTTAGTCTCTCCAGCTGCGTTGAAGCTTTTTTTCCAGTAATGGCGTAAAATAACAGGAATTTCGGATTTTTCCATGTTTCTTCTACAGGTTAAAACTTTTTAAATAAAAGACCAATTAAAAATTTCAGTATATGTTCTGATAGAGCTGTTCAAGAGCTTTAAAAATATTGATAACCCATGTATATAAAAATCGTTATTTGGTTAAAAAAAACAATTAGACAAAAACATATAGGAAATCGGAAAAAAATTTTGGTTCACCCTAATATTTATAAAAGTTCAGCACACATTCCTAATTATCCTTATTCCAGATTATTTTGCCAATGTAATTTCCAACAATTTGATTATTATATTATATCGAATATTTTGTTGATATTCGCGTAATTGAATAAGTATTATATAATCATATATTCATCGAAATTTGCTATAAATACTCAACAAGTTAGCCTTTGAATTTATTACTTACCTATTCATTATTTATTTCCAAAATATATATTTTCATTGATTGCAACTTACTTAAATTATTGTCAGCTTCACTTCAATTATAGCATTTTCTTTGCACAAATACGCTTCGATAAGCATTGCCTCCCCACTATTGTTTGATATTTTCAGCCAAATCCCACGCATAAACGCTGAAATTAATTGATCATTTTTTGTTTTTTTAATTCTGTGTGTTTTAAAGACACCGACCGGAAATGTTGCTCTTCACTTTATCTTGTATCTTTTCTAATCAAATGATATAATTTATATTGATATTTTCAGTTAGTTGGCAATATTATATATTTCAAAATAAATAGTTGGATTTGCTGGCGTTTTGCCAAGAATGAACACATCGGTCAATGCGATTGAAAATGGATCGATTGTACTTGACAGGTTCGTTTTATGGTATTATGTAATTATTTTGTTGTTGTTGTTGTTGTTGTTGCTGCTGCTGGAAATGATGTCTTTGGAATACTTACTTACTTTGGATACTTTGGAGTTCGTATCGTCAGCAGCTACCAACGCGAACTATCTCTCGCCATTTGAGTCGACAAGCCCGCGCCATTGTTGACAAGACTGTATTCTTCCGCAAGATGCCGATGCGCCTTAAAAAAAATCAAACTTTGCTCTTTTGACTTATTTAAGATAAAATTCATTAGATGTTTGCGTACTCTAAATTGTATTATTCTTAAATATTGTCCCTTTCAGAGATATGGTGCCTAATGGAAGAGCAATAAAAATGATGGACGGCCACGGACTTTTCCGTCAATTCCTCTTAACTATGTGCTGCCCATAATTTCGTAAAAAAGAGATTTCGTCCAAACGAGAACCTAATTCCATCCGAACTTTTCCTCATCCATTAGGCACCGATCTCTGAAAAGGACAGTAGAATGTGATAAAATTATAGAAAGAAGAACATTTTTAATAGATTAAGATTTATTTGGATTGTTTATTCGTTTTTAATATATACAAAAAATATACCAAAATATACGGAACCCATTGATCTACGTGCACGTATATCACTTAAATATACAATTAATAGATCACACCAAAAGCCGTATGCAAGAATGTATTTAGCCGTTAAACGGTAATGGAAAATCATTGATAAAATACGTTTCTAGAAAAGTGTAAATAAGTGTAAGTGTATGTGTTAATTAGTATTGCAATCACATAATTAACTGAAAACTTATAAAATTTACTGGAAAAGTTAAATAATCAATGATTTTCCACCACAGTTTCAGAGATAAATACTTTCTTGCATACGGCTTCAAATGAAAACTAAACTTTTCGAATTTTTAAGCTTGATTTTTGATCTTCCACGTGGTAATAAACCATAAATTTCTTTTCAAGTTCAATAACATTGTCTCAAAATATATAAAAACGTTAAAAACGAACTAGAAAATTTTCTTTGAAACCCTCAAATGAGCTTGCTTTTCTGAGAGTCCAACTGGGGATAGTTCATTTTATATTCTAGATGTTTCATTTACTCTTAACATTTTATGATAAATAGATTTCATATCTTAAAATACCCCCAATTGGCTTCAAATTCTACTTAAAATTCCACGCAGAATAATGTTATACGGTATTTTGACGAACTAAATAAAGAAAGACTATTTTCAAAATACTGATCGTAATTTTTTCTCTCGAATGATACCCATATTACCTATAGCCTAGAAAATATGGATTCTCTTTCTATTTTTACCTAAAATGTTAAAATTTAGGTAAATCGATGATATTCTCAAAAAATTGAATGTTTCTTACTATCATTAGAATCAGTAAAATGTAGTCTGTTTAATTATCAATATTTTAGAGTAAATAATTGAATATTTAAAAACACCGCCCCATAATTAAAATTTAGTACACGTGGTATACGGTATTTTAATGGAATTTTAACTGAAACACTATTATAACCAAACTATTCGTGATTTTTGCTCTCGAATGATACCCATATTACCTATACTCTACAAAACATTTGATAACTTTCTGTTTTTACCTAAAATTTTAAAAAATAGGTAAATCGGTAAATTTCTAAACAATTGATATAGTTCTCAGTATCATTAGAATCAGTAAAATGTGATCTGTTTAATGATCAATATTTTATACTAAATAATTGAAGTTTTCAAAACTCCGCCCATTTAATTTATATTTAATACACGTGGTATACGGTATTTTGATAGAATTTTTAATGTAACACTCTTATAAATAAACTATTCGTGATTTTTGCTCTCGAATGATACCCATATTACCTATAATCTAGAAAATATTTTATAACTTTCTGTTTTTACCTAAAATTTAAAAAAGTAGGTAAATCGGTAAATTTTCAAACAATTGGTGTAGTTCTCAGTATCATTAGAATCAGTAAAATGTGGTCTATTTAATGATAAATATTTTATACCAAATAATTGAAAATGTCTGAATAGCGCCAACTTGATTTAAATGCAGATAACGTGGTATACGGTATATTAATAGGTTATCATAAGAAAGACTATTTAAAACATACTGATTGTAATTTTTGCTCTCGAATGATAACCTTCACACCAGTATGCTTGTTTTTTAAGATATCATTTGGCGTGAGAAGACTTCTAAATAAGACATAATGGCGTGTCCTTCTAAGGAATATTTCTGCTTCAACCGTTAATAATTCAAATTTCGCGCCAAAAACATAGAATAGTTGTCCTTACTTCTCGATGTTATTCAGAATCAAATGCCCTTCAACATCGTCAAAGTGCACATTAAAAATATGCCACGAAAAATATAAAAAAAATATTGTGAAAAACAACCACTATATCAGTCATTTTCCAATTAAATCCAACCTGGAACAAATAGTCGCGTATTTACTCGACGAAAGTTCGTGCTCATCTTAATTGGCGAAGGCTCGTGGAACAAAAAAAAAGTGTAAGGGAGGAGCAAATGGTTTTAAAAAGCTTCAGCCACAACAACAACAACAATGACAACGATAATAGTCACACGATTCTCCTTATTCATCGTCTTCTTTTGAATCTTTTTTATTTATTTATTTATTTATTCTATCGAAAAAATACCTAATAAACTTTTCGTCGAGCTCATTTTATATTCAAATATTCTCAAATTGCCACTATTTTGTTTCGTTTTTTTTCAGCAATTTCAGTAGCTCGGAAATGATAACAGAGGATATTTGCCAGTTTCGAGCTTCTACTGAAAATGTTATTATTGTGACGGCATTTATTATAATTTTTTTGTTATCTGTTATTGGTAATCTTCTGGTGCTGATTGTTATAATTAAGGTAAGTGGCTTTCTTGTTTGATAGTAGAAAATCGCTGTCATATTTGTGATTTTAAATTAAATGGTAATGGGAATAATAATATATCAGAGCTTCTTCCTAGATTTTTTAAAAAAATTCTAGTCTGAATAGCTTCTACATCACGTCAACTGGAATGCAAATAATATAAGCTCAGAAAACGTTCTCAAATCTAACATTTTGTAAAGATTTTAACCATTTTAGAGAGTTTAAGGAAAAGCTGACAAACTGTGATAGACAAAATTACAAAAAAATTTTTTTTGTTATAAAGTACATAGGAAAATTGTAAGACATTCGTAAAAATAAGGAAATAATTCATTTATAATTATTCCAAGCTATTGCAATAAAGTTTCAACAGCGAAAAAAAGCTATTATTAGATCTTTAATTAATAAAAAGCGAGTGGATAAACATTCCAAATTATGTAGTTTGAGTTATTGCAAAAAGGATTTTTGATTTCCTTAAGAATAATTGAATAAATTGCAAAAAATGTGTATTCAGTGTTTTCAATTAAATATTGTAATAAATTGCTCGTAAATCTACAACGTGACCGACCTAGTCGTTTCTTCTTACATTTTTTAATAATATTTGTCCATGGTGTGCTATTGTCCTTTTCAGATATCGGTGCTTAATGGAATTGGAAAAAATAGGTTGGAATGAGGTTCTCGGTCACTCTTTTTTACAAAATATTGGGCAGCACACATTTAAGAGAAATTGACGAAAAAGTAGTTTGTGGTGGCCGTGTGGCCGCCCATCATTTTTTCTTCTTTTTCCTCTTCCATTAGGCACCGATCTCTGAAAAGGAGAATATACACGTTTAAATATTCAAAAATGATGAATTTCATTTGGAATTCATAATTAAAAAAAACCAAACAAACAACAACGATCAAGAAGCCCATTATCCAGATAAATTTCAATCTCCTACACATTTAATTGACTTTTCCAATTGGATTACAAGGTGCTTATGATTAAAAAAAACTTTTTGACGCACATCTTCTCCTCAAACACATTTAATAAACGTTTGGAATTACATAAGACTTGGGCTAACCAAAATTTCAGCCTTCACTTGTGGGTTTAATTAAACAGAATTGATCTATAGTTAAAAAACACTTTTCGAGATGTTTCTATGTTTATAAAAAGCATTTAATGCTCCTATATGCGCCATATATACGTTAAAATTATCTTAAAATGACATATCTGAGCAGGACTGTAATTCTGATATAGCTTCTATTCGAAAACAAAAAAGGAAAATATTAAGGTGAAGCAAAAATGTTTTCCGATTTCCTATAACTTTTTGTTTAATTGTTATTTTTTTACCAAATAAAGATTGTTGTATACGTGTGTTATATATTTTTAAAGCTCTTGAACAGCTCTATCATAATATGTATTTAAATTTTTAATTGGTCTTTTGTTTAAAATTTTAGACTTGTAGAAGAAACATGGAAAAAATCCGAAATTCGTGTTCTTTTACGCGAAAGAAGGCTTCAACGCAACTGCAGCAAAAAAAGATGATATGCCAAGTTGAAGTCTCGGATCCTACTGCTATTAAAAGAGATTTAACGACGGCGACACTGATCTCGATCTTGACTTCCGATCACTTCAGCATTCTCTGCACACAGCACAAGGAAGAAGTCTCGTTATATGAAGAAGTCGCTTCACACGTAAGGCATTAACTCGTCATCTGCTTCACACGTTATCGCGCCAAGTCCTGCTGCACACCTGCTGACGAAACAGCCGTACAACCGCAGGCACAGAGACCACACCGACGGGGCACAGAAGACGCCAATTCTGCACACCCAGGGAGTACAGTCAAGCCTAGCAGTGTCGAGCCGGAAGAGGCCGACAATAATTGTTTTGTTGTTAACCAAAAAATACATTTAGTAACCACTGAATCACCTAAAGGAGGAAACCAAGGCGACCTTCTTACATCCAGCATCGATCAATCGGAAGCGGATACTCCTTCAACAAAACCATGCAAAACCGCCCACCGCCAGACAAAAGAAGGAAAAGATCAAAAACCTCGACACTATTGAACTTCTCCCACATCCATAGTCCGGACCTTGCGCCATCTGATTATAACCTTTTCCGATCCATGGCACACTTTCTTCGTGGTCGTAGCTTCAATGACCTGGATGATGTCGAAAACGGGTGCCGCGAGTTTTTCGCCTCTAAGAACAAGGAGTGGTACCGCAGCGGGATCGAGCACCTTGCCGATAGATGGGTTCAAGCCATAGAGTCAAATGGTCTTTACTTTGAAACCTAATTGTTTTTCATGTTTTCCACAATTATGTTTAAATTCTTAATAAAAATCGGAAAAAAGTTTTGGTTCACCCTAATAATATGCGTAAGAAATCCATAAAGCATGACAGAGTGCTCACAAAGTGCATTAGAGACAAATCAGTGTTCTTCCAGCAAAGAGCAATGCGCAGCATCACCAACATCTACTTGATGAATCTCGCCGCAAGTGACATGATGCTGTCTGTGGTTTGCATGCCGCCTACTCTAGGTAAATCTAAACTCAATTATAAACTTTTTTTCTAAATTTTAGTATCAATGGTAATGAATTGTTGGATGTTTGGTGGTTACATGTGCAAGATCTTGGCGTATTTACAGCGTTAGTTTATTTATTATTTTTATTGATTGTGGGTTTCTGCTAGATCGTAAATATTCTACTTTGTTTAGGATTTAAAAAACGGGTTAATATATTTCAACACTATTAGTTTCAGAAGAAGATATTTATTTAAAAGTTTAGAAAGTTTGTCTAGATTATTTAAGGGGGAATTAGGGATTCATGATTATGCTAATATTGTTATTAGACGCCATTAAAATTGCTAATTCTGGAGTAAATTCAGTCGCTGTGTCTAGAGAGAAATGGATCGCTATTTCCATTGACACGGACTAACCAATTAAGGTATTGTGGAGTTGATGAATAACGGTTTATTGTGCAGGAATAGATTTATATTGACTGGTTAGCCACATATTTATAGTAAATCTCTGGGTCACGCGTGGCGTTCTATTATTTATTGCATTAAGAATTATGCTACAACATAAGGAATGGTCAGAGTTTCACGGAATTGGCACCGGTCCCGTTTTCGGTCCTGGTGTGCAATCCATATATACACGTCATCCTGTCTAGTATAATGACATAATCATTTGATAATCTAGACCTTCATTTTATCTTTGGAATGTCATGATATATTGATTGTTTGCCTTCAAATAACTTAAAATTTACCTCAAAAGTCCACGCAGAATTTAAAAAAAAAACCGTAATTGAATCTTGCAAAATGTAAAATCAAATTCTAGAAGAACATGAAGGTAGCCGTTTTACTAGATGGCTTACACTTATAGACGATAAACTTCCAGAAAATGTTTAAGTTGGGGAGGATGCTCATCGCATCTTTTTAGTTAGCTTAAGACGGGCTAGTAACAATGAGGTGTCAAGTTATATAAAAATAATACGTGTAAATTAGTAATGTTGCAACCATGGATACGACCGGAGACACGCGGTGGTCACCGAGCCGAGTCGAGATGTGAGCAATTCCTATTCCCCTAGTTCATGTATTCTCGTGTATTCTGTATTCTGTAGTATGTATTCTATTATATTTTACTAATAAATATTATTATTAATATTAGATTGAGTGCTATCGAACCAGTCATGGTAACCCCTCTTGCTGATTCTAAGTAGTTTACATGCGTCTCAACTCCTAACAATACTCTTTGCACGCCAACTGGTGTGCTCATAAAATGAGCTCAATTAACATGCTCAAATCTAATATTTTGGGAAGATATTTAGATTTTTACATAGCTTAAGAAATAAATTTCTAAATTGGCGTAAAACATTCCTTGTAAGATATTAAGATAGATGTAAAAATGTAAGACTCTCTTAAAAATTGGAAATTAGTCATTTTCTGTTGGCGTGCTCTTCTGGTCGCTCTAATATAAGGAGAGTAGGGCTTTAGGCGTAAAATTTAACGGTAATACTAAAAAAAATATTAAAAATTGTTATTTCCATTAGGCGTGCTCATTTTGAAACAATTAAAGTATATGAATTATTGATCTTCCTTCTTGTATCAACTTCAAATTATGCACGCCAAATAAAAATAACAACTTTGCAGCAAATTTTAAACGAATCGCTGTGAAGGTTATCAACCAATTATCATGGGAATATTTCAGGCTCTCTTAAAATATCTCCTCGGCTTTAGAATCATCATGAAACGTTTCTATTTCCATTCGAATAACTTTTCTTAAACATCTAATTTCCATCAAACATCGCGTACTTCTTTTCAAATATGAGAAAATAAAAACAATTTTATTTCGACATGCTTAAAGTAAACACACATATCTACGAATATTTAATATAAGTAAGGCAATTATTTACTCAGCGTACTCTGTTACTCTTTTATTTTTAATTATAAAAATGTTGGAAAAAGTGCATTAATGGATAAAGCAAAGTTTCGAGGGTGATAAAATGGTAGTACATTGATTGAATTTGCAGAACGTCGGTGACCTTATAAATGCTGTAAATTTACTTGTTGATAAATTATATGCATAATATTGTACTTTTCAAAAATAGTGCTGAAAAAATCGAACAATTTTTTTTCGTGAAAAGCAAATTGCGCTTTTCCTAGATTTAATAAAATCCGAAAATCGCATTTTCCAATATTTCAACATGCATTTTATTACAATCCACGTGAAAAATAAAAACTAATTGTTAGGTTAATATCACAGGATTTTCTTGAAATAAATCCTATGCTTTAAGTTTGTATAATGTATTAGGTTTGGTTTTCTGAGCTCCAGAGGCCGATTGGAAGAGCAATGAGGGTAAGCATTCCCTATCTATTGGGGAAGCTTAACTCGAAATTGTTACCCAATAAAATAAAAGGTAGTTTAATAGAGAATGAACCCTAATAAAACCTTTCCCCATTACGACTTCCTGATAGTCTTTCTTGCAATTCGTAAAGTATTTAGAAATTCATTTGGCGTGAAACTGCCTAAAGAGGAATAGTAAACTAGACTTCGAACCTAAGATTTCGAACTAGAAACCTAAGGCGTTTTAAATTAATCATTAAAACGTATTATAAAATAATAATCAAATTTTTTTTAATTTAAAGAATATGTCCGCGTCTGTCCTTTTCCCCCGTAACCCGCTACTACTTAAAGCAAACAAATCTTATAAATTTTGCAATAACTTCTTTAAAAAAAACTTGTCCCTATGGAATCGTGTCTCCATCTATTTTCTGAACGTAAATGTCCCTATGCATAACATTGTAAAATAATATTTATAATAGTCCGAACTTACTGTACTAATATGTATTTTGTCAAATTGAAATTAAAATTTTACATTATTTAACAGCTTATAATTGTATTGCACATCTATTAGGTCTAGAAATTAATTTCCGCGTTTTTTTACGCATATTAAACTATAAAAAACTGGACAAACTTAAACAAAACTTTTATTCAAAATAATTTCCGTCAAAAAATAACAACATTTTCCCAGAGTTTGGGCAACTTATGGATTCCATCATAATAGAATTTTTCTGGTTTGGCCGCAGTCCATTCATCTAGCCATTTTTTTGACGTCTTGATGATCTCGAAAGCGCTGCTCCGCCAGACCATGAGTCATTGACCGGAAAAGATGATAATCCGACGGGGCAATGTCCGGAGAGTACGGAGATTGAACCCTTTCCCATTTGAACCCTTTCAGCTGCTCTCAAACGACGTTGGACGGTCGAGGTCGATGGGGAAACTGGACACTTCATGAAAACGTCTCTTCGAATCGCAGACGCCGTCAGCCTGGAGATTGCTTCTGGAGACGCGCAGGATGTTAATATCAGCGAGACGATTAGTGAAACGTGGACGGCCAATGTGACACTTTACTGACTGACATCCTTGGCACTTCCAACGTCTCAAAAATCTACAGATGCACGATTTTCCTACGACAAACTGAGAAACAAGATCTCCCAGAGATGCACCAAGTTGGTGTCCCCGAGAAATGGCTTTTTGCTCATTAATCGTCAAGTTACGATTTTTACCAGCTCTAGGCACGCCTGAAAGCTACAAAATAACACTAGAAACATTGATAATTTTAAAACAAATATAAGTTTTAAAAAATATGAAAAAATCCATTTTTCGAAAAAGTTGCAAAAAACAATCGGTTAGGTTTTCGTAGAGTTATGCTCGAAAAACCCCGCGCACACCCGGACGAAAAACGGGACCGCATCGAAACCGGCGTCAACAGCAAAAGTATTGACGCTTTTTTTTCAATGCGAGCACAATTGTTGTCATATTTTTTTTATTTTGTAAAATATACTGATTTCATGGTGAATACATGCTTAATGAAGTTTTTATTTGTATTAGAATAATTAGAATAATTATCTGAACGTATTGGTGACAAAAAATAATGATTCTCTATAGTTTTATTTTTTGCTCTGTCATTAATTTGATTATAAATAATTATTGTGCTCGGCTTTTTTTTAAAAAAGCATTTCATCTGAATCAGCATTAAATACTCTATAAGATGATATGTTACTTGTCGCTGAACTTTCCAATAAAATTTTTTTATAACCGTTTTTATACATGATTTGGATGTAAAAATATCTGGCGTGATAGTGCAAATGTTTTTATTGGAACTTAAGCGACAAGTAACATATCATCTTATAGAGTATTTAATGCTGAATCAGATGATATGCTTTTAAAAAAAATGAACAATACAATAATTTTTTATATTCAGATTTAACGAAAAATTTCGACGTAGCAAAAAACCATTAAAAATGATTATTATTTGTTTTAAAATTATTTTAATGCATTCAGATAATTTTTCCCAGTTGTTTTATATACAAATAATTAACTTACCTTATTTAGAATCCGAATACTAACGCTTTGAAAAATAGCTAAAAATAAAAGACGAACTTTTAGTGCCTAACATTTTTCTCTTCCCCCCTCTTTTGGCAAATAGCCTACAAAAATGTGTTTCCTCTATTTCAATGTTATTGTCCGGGTGTGCCCCGCGTTTACAACCTTTTCACCGGTACTGTATGTGTGCATTTCCTAATTTATTGATTTGAACTTGGATATCTTGCGGGATCACTTGCTCATCTTAATTATTTGATGTCCAGTTTTGATATGGTGAATGAATAAAGTATATAACATTTTTAAGTAAAATCTTTTTTCTGAAAATAATAGTGTTGAACTGAGCTCCTCTTCTTCTAATATCAATTGGCGTGCACACTCCAAATGAAAATAGCAATTGTAATCTTCTTAAACGTCTCGTGCGAGTTTCCACGTAAATATTTTAATATTTTGCTAATTTAGATAAAACAAACATTCTTAGAAAATTAAGAGCACAATAGAGCGCAAAAGAAATAAAATTTATTTATTTAGTTTAAGGTTTTAACTCACAAAATTTATTATTAGCAGTCTTATGCGTCTTGATTAAAACGTGACAAATAGACTAGAAATTGGGATATTATTAAAATTGCCGTGTACTTTTATAATACTTAATCTAACTAGGGAACCATGTTTAGGCATCATCTCAGAATATTTTCTAAGTTTGCTAATTTATAGTTTCAAATACGGGCTTTCTCGTGGTGTACTTGGTTTTCTGCACAAATTTCTAGAAGTCAAGAAAATTCCATCTGAAAATATGCTTCTACTTTCCCCCTTTCCTCTCTGCTAAATTCTATTCAAAATACAAGAACTCAAATCAAGACAGGCTAGATAAGGCAAACTGTGAATTAACCCACTCTTCCTTCCTTAAATTGCTATATTTATTAATCGAAATTCGAACTTTCAGCAGTTGTTGTGACGGCTTCCGCCTATACCTTAGCCGTAATTGCATTCGAGCGATATTATGCAATTTGCCGACCATTACATTCTCGAATATGGCAGACGAGGTTAGTCCATTCATCTTGATTTTGTTCATAATCCGAATTCAACCCACGAATTCAACCCACGATTTAATTGAATTCAACCCACGATAAAATATACTCATTCTTGTTGTTGTTGTTGTTGTTGAAATCGAGTATTCTTGTTGTTCTTCGGAAAATGAGCTCAATTGAATTACTATTTGTTTCAATTAACGATTGAATCCAGTGTCTAACGAAGGAAGTGCAAAGATTATTGAAAGTTTCTGTCTTGAGGAAAACTCAATAGAATTATGATCACAGAATGTGGATGATTTTTTAAATTCAAATTATTGAAATTGTCTTAAATACCAGCCAACTGGCAGCGCATAATAAAAAGGGCACTGAAAATGAGCTCAAATCTGATAACTCGTATGGATTTTAGTAGATTTATATAGTTGAAGAGAAATGGTTCAAACTGACGTAGACAAAATTTCCCCTTTTGCTGGAATGTGAGGAAATAGAAGCTTGCATTTGTAGAATGCCAAATATGGAGTCCTTCGTAGCATAGTCATTGTATACGATCATCCTCTTGGTTGGGTTGATTTCTAGCGTTTTCTTCGAGTTGGTTGAGAAGCCGGCTTATTCCTTCTGAGAAGCTTCAGATCGTCAACGAATTCGAGTAGTTTCAAAGACTTTCCATCAACACTGATATATGTTCAGCTTCTTCCACACTCTTTGTCGGATTCATCGAGAATCATTTGGAGAGCAAATCTGAACAGAGATGGAGATGGTTTAATTACCCAAGTTTGAGAGCTTTCTCAAAATCGTCACCACCTTCTATGTGATTGGATTCTTAATAGTCTCGACATTCTTTATCACATTTCGAGACGACAAACATTTGAATCCATATTATTTCAACTTGCTATTTGTTTACCTTTGTGCGTTTGTCGTCTCATTTACATTAACCCTTACCAAATCGAGGATTCTCTTGTTTATAATAACTTATATTATGATTTTTCGCTGGTTTATTCGATGATCACTTGTATATTAATTGAAACAGCTGATAAGTCATTTGTCCTTGGCAAGCTTGTTGAATCGCCGGTTACAGTTCATAAAGTTGTTCATATTTGATTGGATTTTGTTTAATGGAAGCTCATATTTATTAAAATTGTGTTCTCAAGTGAAGAGAAATGATACAGTTTGATAGCATCGAGCTATTGTTAATTTATCTTAAATATAAACTTTAATATATGTAATATATGCCGAGTTAACTTGACTCACCAATCTCTTGAAAGGAATATTGATTGTTGTTCCATTGATTCTGATTTCTGAAAAAAAGGAGCCGAAAATCGATCAAAGCTAGTTCCAGAGGGAATTTGAATTTATTTCATTTTTCAATACAGAATAAATGTTATCGTTGCATGACTCGCTTTCCAATTTTCTGGTGTTCTTCTTTTGTTTTGATCGCTTGCGTGGGACGCCAAATAATAGAGCCACGCTCTAAAGCAGCAAAAAATCTGCATTCCATTCCCAGTAGTTGCATCTTCTTCACGGAGTTCCATCCTTCGTTTTCCGTCTTCTATTTGAAGAATATCGATTTCCGAGCAACCCTGTAGCGCTTGTCTTATCACATAACTTTATATGAGTATGTTATGAGTATGAGTTATGAGTTGAGTATGAAGTTTATATGATTATGAGTATGAGCATATCTGACAGTGAGCTCTCAATTTAGACGCTTCATTTGCGGTAAGCTTTTAAGTAAAATGTTAAAGGCATGGTTTTTGAAAGATTCGCGTGACAATGAAGTGAATATGTAGAAATTTATAAGAAAACCCGGCAAACGCCATTTGAGCAATCAAAAAAAATTATCTTCGTTTACTCATTTTAATGCAATATTTTTCTATTTTTAAAGAGATTTTTAGATATTTTAAGAAAATCCCATATAATTGATGGTAAACAGATTCTATAAATGATACGTGGAAGTTTAAAATTAACGTTTCAAAATAGGAAAATCGTCATTTTCAGTTAGCGTGCGTACAAATATAAAAACTTGTACGATTTTTATTCAGATCTCACGCTTACGTGATGATCACTCTCGTTTGGGTGATTGCCATTGTCGCTAACATCCTCATGCTGTTCATGTACGAGCAACAAACATACAACGAGAGTGGATTCATGTGTGCTCCTATCCATCCACCTGTTTATCACTTTGCCTATCAGGTCCGCTACGCATTTAAACCAATATTTATGATAAATATTTGAAGGTCTACATGACAGTGGTGCTGCTGGTGATCCCGCTGGTGGTGATGACGGTGCTCTACGGCCACGTCATCGGCTCGCTGAAATCCGGCATTCGAATGGAGATCGCGAACACGACGAGCGACGAGGCGCCGGAGTCGACGCGAAAAGGTGGTGCCAACTATTTGGCGATTGGTAGTGTGCTTGTCAGCACGACGGCGTTGGCTCGCCACGCATCGTGCTGTGCATTGTATCCGTCGAGTGGTAGTGTGTTGGCGAACGAGCCGAAGACGGCCAGCAAGCAGTGGTTGATGCCGCCGACGCCACGCCAGATTCGTCGTTTTAGTGGCATGTTGAGTTCGATTGCTGCACATGCAGGTGTTTATTTTTGTTTGTTTATTTTTTGAGTTTCTTATAAGTTCCCTGATAAAAGAAGGTACAGATGGTCAGAATATATTAAATAACTAATTTTGCCGTGCTCAAGTTTCAGGTTTTCACATTAATGTTTTTATGTTTTTTTTTAGTTGATCATGTGTTTTCCTGTGTTTTGCTGCACCCATAATCCCCTTAGTTAATTAGAAGAATCAAAATGATTAATATTGACGTCAATCACAACATAATTCAGATAATATAATGGAAGAATCAAAAACATCCATGTGGCGAAAGTTGACTAAGAAACTCAGTTACAAGGGTTCTACTCGAAATGCGACGAGTTATGGATCAAGGCATCGTCGGAGTGACGCGTCGGTGTGCGATAATCCGAGTCTACGGTCGACGCACACGCATAAGAGTGCGATGGCTAAGCAGAGAGTTATCAAGTATGTCTGAAAGGTTTTTGAATGGTTGAAATTGGCATTTTAGAATGTTGATTGTTGTTGTTATTATATTCTTCTGTTGCTGGACGCCGAGCTACATTTGGTGGCTGTTGTTGATTGCTGGAGATTCATTCCAGGTTTATTTTTTAAATTATTTTTCAATAAATTTTTTGTATCAAAATTATTAAAAATAATAAACTGCTAAAATTATAATTTTATACTGAAAGGATCCGCATATCGTTGTAATATATTGCTATAATCTTTCAAATTCTTAACAAATTGATAGTTTACTACAATGAAATTGAAGTTTAATGTAAATTCTAACTCTAATCATTGTATAATTGTACATAAGTCCTTAAGTGTCATTAAAATAAATCAAAAATTATATCATCAGCATTAACCACTCACA
Organism: Caenorhabditis plicata; assembly: GCA_963931815.1. Classification (NCBI taxonomy): domain Eukaryota; kingdom Metazoa; phylum Nematoda; class Chromadorea; order Rhabditida; family Rhabditidae; genus Caenorhabditis; species Caenorhabditis plicata. The sequence goes on from OZ007494.1 coordinate 5,109,046, forward strand.
TTAGCGGCTAGCATATTTCTGGGCGATGGATGACACACTTTCATTTAGACTGTTTCTTACTTAAACAGTTACCTTACCCCTTCTACCAGTTCTTAAGGTTGTCCTGTCACTGCTTTTGCTAGAGCGGGTGGTTTGTTTATCCTCCAAGGCCCTCAAACAGGTTTGAATGGAATTTACACTGACAATCATTAATGATAATGCACGCCAACTGAATTTGTGAAAACAGTTATTCATTGAAAGAGCTTAAATGTAGTTTTCTAATGAGAAATATGGTATTTTAGGTATTTTAAGAAAACAACAACAAATTGACGAAAAAATTGATTTAAAGTTTAGACGCGAAAATGTGCTGTAGGCGTTTATTAATCCAAAAATCGACATTTTCAATTGGTGTGATAATGTAAAGGTTAAACTTCCAGAAATGATCGTTGGAAATCATTTCGAAAAGTTTTAAAAAATGTTACAATAAATTAGGTTTTCTCGATAATTTCCATAAAAATTTCTTATGTTCTAATAAACATTCCAATAAAAAAACTGTAAATTATTTTGTAGTCCCTAATTTCGAGAGAAAGTTATGTAGCGACTGAGAAACTAGTATCAAGCCACGCCCCCTTGAGAAAGGGTATATAAGTAATTATTATGTTACAATAAATAGTTCATTCTCCACTCCTAATTGAATGGTTAAGTTGGGGGCTCAGAAAAGATGCTCAAATTGCAAATTTCGGTAAGAAGCGCATGTTTTTAAATAATTTAAGATGGGCTAGTAAATGTAACGTGTCAAGTTATATGAAAATGATACGTGTAAATTAGTAAGACAGGTTTAAATATTTAAAATGCTCATTTCCATTTGGCGTGCATTCTCTGTCTTCTACTCAATGTATAGCTAACGAGGCATGGCAGATGAATTTCAGAGCGATGCAGCCATGTAGCTCATTACAGTTAAAAATTGAAAATTCCAAAGATCTGCCCATATTATTTAATTCTTGAACGTTTAGGATTTTTAAATGTTCTATATATACTATTCGTGATTTTTTCTCTCGATACCCATATTACCTATACTCTAGATTAAATTTTATAACTTACTGTTTTTACCTAACAAGGGAAGTGTTTTAGGTCTCCATCTCAGATTTTGATAAAAATTTGCAGATAGATTCCTTATGGCTTGATTAGTATACTGTCAAAAAATTAGGCCCTACAAAACGGTTTAAGTAGGTGAAAAATGGGTCTAAAACCCAAAAAATCGCGATTTTCAAACGCAAATTTTATATAGTTAATGTTAATCAATCCGGTTCATATTTTAAGGGATATATTATCTTATTAAAAACTATCGTTTTATCATATTTTTTTCAACTTTCACGTGGTTTACGTGAAACTATTTTCAATAAATACTGATTTTCGAAAGGCGAAAGCATCGGGGCAACAGCGCAGTGGCAAAACGAGAGGACACGGAACGGCAGGGTGAGGGTTCGATTCTTCTTGGGGGTGGTGGGTTTCGGTTGGTGATGCTATTCGAAATTTCTCTCTCTCGATTTTTTTTTTGATTTTCAATTTTTTTTTGAAAATCTTTAAATTAATAATTTGTTAAAGCGATGAGTAGAATTTTTAGGCAATAATCATATAACGAAAGAATAATCATTTTTCACACCCAATCGTTAGTTGAATGGAGACAAAGCTTGGTTCGCATAGTCGTGCAGACTCTGTGATGCTCTTTATAGCTACTTCGAATTTCGATATCCAAGAGTTGAATCGTTTGTCTTGTGAAACTATCAAGAATGTTCAGTAATTTTATTTTATCATAGTCATCATCTGTAGTCTGTCGGCAATGAAGCAGTGGACGACTTCCAGCAAGGCTTCGATGTTACAGTTAAAACTGTATTCTGCACTGTCACACCATGTTTTGAAAATATCGTTGATAAATGAAACTTTGAATACAGTGTGAATAAAATCTAGTCAGTGAATGGATTCGTTCTCGCTCGTAGATTATTATCGATGCATGGAACGACTAGACATAGGAACGAGCATCACGGAAATAATGTTCAAACAATTCCCAAGGATTGAACCTATGTCATGTGTAACCAGCAGGAATTTTCACTGTTTTATATTTTTTCCTTTTTTTTGGGTGCGAATAACCGTTTGAATCGTTCCATTTGTTCCATTCAGAAATAACAAGAAACGAGGTAGATCGGACTCACTCACTGAATATAACTGTATCAAATATTTCCATATACAACTATTATATCATAAGCCCCAACTGAATTGCACATTCCTTTTTGTTTCACAAAACATGATTCTTGTAATTCGGCATGATTGGATAATTCAAAGACCAACAATGGAATAAATTATAAATTTAAAGATTTTCATATAAAATCTTTACAATCAAAAAATTCAAAAGCGATAGAGATATTTCGAGTAGAAATCAATAATAGAAATATATCACCCCCAAGAAGAATCGAACCCTCGCCCTGCCTATCCGTGTCCCGTCGTTTTGCCACTGCGCTGTTGCCCCGATGCTTCAGTGGTTTTTAAATCATTATTTATGAAAACTCACAATTTAAAATAAAATTTATTAGCTTTATTCCATTATTGTGGGTAAACGGGATATTTCTGAATTTCAAACCGATTTTTCACCTACTTAAACCGTTTTGTAGGTCCTAATTTTTTGACAGTATACTAATCAAGCCATAAGGAATCTATCTGCAAAGTTTTATCAAAATCTGAGATGGAGACCTAAAACACTTCCCTTGTAAAATATAAAAAATTAGGTAAATTGGTAATTTTCTCAAAAATTTGTAGAGTTCTTACTATTATTAGAATCAGAAAAATGTGGTCTATTCAATGATCAATATTTTTGGGTAAATAATTAAAAATGTCAAAACCTCGCCCACATTATTTACTGCTGTAACACTTGGTATACAGTATTTTGACGAATTTCTATAAGAAAGACTGTTTTAAATATACTATTTGTGATTTTTGCTCTCTAATGATACCCATGTTACCTATACTCTAAAAAATATTTTATGGCTTTCTGTTTTTACCTAAAATTTAAAAAAGTAGGTAAATCGGTAATTTTCTAAGCAATTTATATAGTTCTCAGTATCATTAGAATCAGTAAAATGTGGTCTATTTAATGATCAATACTTTAGGGTAAATAATTGAAAATTTCAAAACTCCGCCCACTTAATTGAAATTTAGAACACGTGGTGTACGGTATTTTAATGGTATTTTAAATGAAACACTCATATAAACAAACTATTCGAGATTTTTGCTCTCGATTGATACCCATATTACCAATAATCTATAAAATGTTTCATATATTTCTGTTTTTACCTAAAATTTTAAAAAGTAGGTAAATCGGTAAATTTCTAAACAATTGGTATAGTTCTCAGTATCATTAGAATCAGTAAAATGTGGTCTATTTACTGATCAATATTATATACTAAATAATTGAAATTTTCAAAACTCCGCCCACTTAATTTATATTTAGAACACGTGGTGTACGGTATTTTAATGAAATTTTAAATGAAACACTCTTATAAATTAACTATTCCTGATTTTTGCGCTCGAATGATACCCATATTACCTATAACCTCTTTAAACTGTTAAAAACAAAAAAGCAAATCAAATTCGAAGAAGTTACGCTTTAATAAAATACTGAATTTTAAATTTTTTTAAATGTGGTTTTGCAATTTGTCCAAAAATTTTTTCAAGGTGCGCAGTTGAAGTGAAGTGTAAGAGTAATGTAGTTATTTTAAGTTAATTAGCCTTTACAAAGTAAAACTCTACAATTAAAAATAAAATAAGAATTTTACTATTGCCGTTGCAGCTAAACTATCTTCAAAAGGTATCAAATCCTTAAATTACAAATCATACAAAAAATAGAAAATAAAACCATATTTCAGAGCCTTAACCTTTCGGTTTGGAATAGCGACTTGAACACGTTTATCACATTGCTCACGTACATCTCCTCGTGCACAAATCCAATTACCTACTGTTTCCTGAACAAAAAATTCCGAAACGCAATTTACGCAACGTTTGGTCGCAAGAAGAACATACGCAGCCATTTCCAGAAGGTAAGCGAGCGCATGCAACTCGTCTGGTGCTCACTAACAACAACTAACATAAGGTTTACGTGCCTGTCAATGTTGGATCAACGACTCCAAGGGAGCATCGAAACGTGAATAGGTAGGGAGGAATCTTGTTGTATTCTAGAATTTTAATAATATTTCGACGGTAGTTTTGGGAATTTTTCAGTTGAAATTAACATAAGTACAATATTTAACTTTTGTAATAATTAAAATACATTTAAGCACAAACGATGATTGGATGAAGGTAAATGAATCGAGTCGTAATTAGATGCCATTTATGTGTTGTCAGCTCATTAACCACTACTAATCTCTTTTTCTTATCAGCTTCCCCTTTTTGCTTCTAAAACTTTCGCACCGCCAAAAACTCCTTGCACAATCGTTGTTCAATAATTAACCTGTTGAATTTCAGATCAGCCTCGTCGACCTTCAGTCAACCACATCGAGTCGGTTCTGAAATATTGCGCAAGAAAAAGTTCTCAACCCCGCCTATTATTGGTATTTTAATTAATATGACCTTTCTAGATAGAGCAATTTTAGATTCTACCAATATATGATCTTCAATTTCAGTTCAAATACGGGCCAATTGTTTGCATTTGTTTGTTTACCGGTTTTGTCTTGAAATCAACATTTTTATTTTATATTTATTTGCATTTCAATTGTCTAGCTCAAAGTTGTGCATTTTTTATTGATGGAATAATAAAACTTGTTTTTTGAAGTGTAAAGGGTTTTCTATGGATTTTCTCGTAACAAAATTGAATTATTATTAGGTCTTGAAATTAATTTCCCGTTTTGTATATATACATATATACACTAGCTGACAAAAGTTTTGTCACAAATGTTTTTTCGGGTTTAACTTTTTTGTGACTTGACCAAATTGGCTGATTTTTTGATATGATATATGGTTGTAGATTATTTTACAAATTCCCGCTCTGAACTCAGCATGCGGGACGTTGTTAGCTACTCATGGAGATCAGACCAGACGTAAAAGATATTTATTGTGAAATTTGGTTGCTTATATACTTGGTCCTCGTGTGGGCGGAGCACAGCCCGAAGGCTGGCGCTACAAAGTTTTTGAAGAACTTCTCAGCTCTGTGAGCACCCACTAGGTTGTGCTCATGATATGCTGTAGAGCTAAATTGTTTTTATACAGTAGTCTAAAGGGAATTTTCAAAATGAGCACTTTTTTTCAATTCCTGGCAATTATTCCCATTTGAACTCTTTCAGAGTATCTAGAATATGTAACAAATTAATCAATTTATTGGGTAAAAATGAGGTCTATAAATATATAGAAATCTGCACATGACCATTAACATTGTCTCTTGACGTACACGTAAAATATAAACAAACAATCAAACAGAAAGAAAAACAAATAAATAAACAAATCTACAATTATTCAACATCGATATTAAATGCAAACGAATACAAGTCGTCGATCACTTGAACTGCTAAAAATGGAAACAAATCATTAAAAGAAGACAATCTAACAAAAATTCAAACCATTCGACTGACTCGCCACGATCGTGAACCTTATCAGAGCATCAGTGACAAGGGCTAGGAACTTGATATTCTGCTCTGTCATCATGTACAAGCCATCGCAATCCTTGCAATATTGGCGGACACCGCGATGATTCACTGAAACCTTGTTAAATGTAACATTTATTGATGTTTATTATCCAACGTGTGTCGGTGAGATAAATAGTCGGAATCTCGAATCGATCATGAAGTGAATGAAAGAAGAACGACGAGTGATCCGAATAAATATACGGATGGAGTCTGAAAAAACTCAAATTTAAAGAAATCCCAAGGATTCAGAAGAGTGAATGGAAAACGAGTTAGAAAGAGGATAACAAAAAGCTTTGATTGATAGCAAGAACATGTTAAAATCGAGGAAAATGTCTAAATATCAAACTTGTATAACCGATCGATGGAAGTGATGTTGGAAATGTCGATGAGCACATCAAGCAGCCACGGATTGAATTGCCAGTCCTTTGATAGGATCTCGCATGAGTGCGTAAATGCTTGATGGAACCTAGTAACATTCAAGGAGTTTATATTGGAATTAAGATTGCTTACATTTGGCGGACGTTTTCATCAATTTGACGCCGAGCTGTTATTTGAATAAAGTCGCCCATGTGTGAGTGCTCATGGAGGCGTTGAGCAGCTTCCGGGAAATTCTGCAATTTTGTTATTGATTTGCTGCTAAGTTTGATTGAAGGATTTTAGAGGAATGTGCTCATTTTGAAAAAAAACTTTAGAGAAATGTGCTCATTTTGAAAAAAAATTTAGAGGAATGTGCTCATTTTGAAAAATTCCCTTTTGACTACTGTATACAGAATTTTTAGCTCTACAACAAATCATGAGCACAGCCTCGTGGGTGCTCACAGAACTAAATAAAAAATTTTTCATGATTTGTATATTTTCGATGCTCCAGTTTAGCGAAATGAGCTCATTTCTTAAAATTTCTTTTACACTAACTTATTGAGCAATGTTAATTGTTAAAATACTCTGAACACAACGTTCTACGTGCTCATAGAGCCGAGAGTGCTCATTTTGAAAAATTCCCTTTAGACTACTGTATACAGAATTTTTAACTCTACAACATATCATGAGCACAGCCTAGTGGGTGCTCACAGAGCTGAGAATCTCTTCAAAAACTTAATGACGTAGCTTCTTGTTTCACCTTAAATCGATTGGAATTTTATCGTTGAACTCACAATCTCAAAATCCTTTGGCATTGCTTGCGAGGCTGGGAATGGATCAAAGTGCAAAACCCCATCGACGACAATCGACGCTTCCACACTTGCTCCCGTCCTCTCCATCACCGGAAGCAAGATGTCTTCGACGAATGCGTGCGAGCCGGCCAGCGACTGAAACAAACCATTCATTCCCAATCACTTCTTTTGAAACCTTTTGCTTCATGTCGAAGAAAGCATAGACAATTGTATATTCTCTAGAATATAACGAGTCCAATGTTGTCATGATGCGAGCAGTTTCGATGATCGCTGCCACGCCGCTTCCATTGTCATCCACTCCGGGATTGTTGGCCAGGGTGTCGTAGTTGGCCGACAAGACGATTAGACGATCTCTAGATGTTCCAAAGTACTTGCTCTTCTGCACGGCCAACACATTTGCGCCGATTTCGTCCGTCTCTTCGTGGATGAACGTGTGCGTCATCGAGTTTAATCCAACAGCTTGTAGAGCTTTCTTGATCGATTCTCGTGCGTTTAGCTTTTCATGCTTGTCATGCCTGAAAATGCTATTATACTCAAAAAATATTCTTGCTCATTACCTCGATATTGACAAAAACTTTGATAAATCATGCTTTAAGCGATCTTCATCCGCAATCGTTGAAAATCCAATAACATATGGTAGGAAAAGAGCAAGAGAAGCAAAAAATTGCAAAAACATGACCTGCATTTGCCACCGAATGCCAAATCAATTTGACTGAGCTGGGCGTGGCGCCGACTCCCGCGCGCGCAACCCAAAACAATTAGTGGTGGCAAAACAAGCGTTAAATAAACAAATAAACAAATGCACAAACAATTCACGACATTGATATGATTGTATTTTTGAAGTGATAAGAGCACAACAATTGAAACAAATCGTGTATGTTTCGATGTGAATGAGCTTTATAAGTGCACTTGACAAGAGGAAAGGGCAAAAAAAATAAAAACAACAACAAGAAGGCGAAGGAGCATTCGATCAAAAGCTTAAACAATCAGAGCAAAGGTTATTGTCTAATTCAGACTTGCACGCCAACTAGTAAAGTTTGAGTGGGGCGGCTTAAACGCCTCCCCAAATATTAATTAAAGCGTAAAAATTTTTGATGATCTAGATTTGATGAAGATCTGATATATGCTTCACATTAACTATTGCACTCCACTGCCCAAAGTACGCCGCACATTGCAAAATACCGCGCACCGATTGAAAATACCATGTCCTTCAGTTTTGGAGTGCTAGGGATTCTTATCATAACATTCGCGCTGAATAATAAAAAGTTTAGAAATCCAATATTTTAATTGGCGAGAGCGTTATTTGCACTTCTAATAAGCATGTCTTTTTCAGATAATTCTGGAACACATATCACAATTGTTGTTAAATCTTGTTAGAATTTGTAGAATATTGTTATATCTAACAAAGAACCACTTTTGCATTACCATCGAATAAGTTGTACAGTTTCACGCCAACCGAAATTTTCGAATTTTGAAAGCAGGCTAATTGAAATGTTCGTTGTGGTGTTTTATTGCGGCTCGACCATGGCATTGCGCGCGGAACTGCCGCCAATTCAATTCCACATCAAACTTAGAGCGCGCATTTAGGCCATCCAAATTGTCAGACTGTCTCATATTGTTGTTTCCGTTTTACCTCGTCACCTAGCCTCGTTAACACACGCCAGCCGAAATTTTAGAATTTTGAAACAAGTCCAATTGAAATTTTCGTTTCCTATATTCTTAATATCATATTACAGTACCCTACGTGAATAAAATTGTTCAGCTTATTACAGTAGCATATACTTGTGGATTAACATAAATGTCGTCGGTATAATTCATCAGGGTGGTCTAAAATTAATCAACATATCGTTTGGTTCGTGAACGTTTTATTTCAAATTACTGTATTCCCTTTTGTATATATAGATTCGATATTTTGACAATTTATGTGAAAAAACATCTAAAAAGATCGTCTATATATTGGGTTGAGGAATAAGTTTGTAGTTTTTTTTTAAACAAAAGTCTGACGTGGCTGACGCTCTTCCTGCTTGCTGCTACTTCGAACTGCTCCAATGAATGATTGTGCTGATTCCAATGCTATTATGGAATAATTAATTAATTAAATTATAAAATTATATTGTTACAAAAGTCTTGTAATATCTATAAAGCGTTAAATTTCAACAAAAGATGACCAAAATCTAAAATGATGCAGCAATAAAAGTACCACACTTTTCGACAAGGAAAATACTCATTTCGTTTAACTTCGCGAAGCTCTAAATCCACAATCTTATTATGGAATAATCACAATGTAACATTATACTATTAATTAGGTCTCTTATTTTCTATAAAACGTTAAATTTTAATAATTAATAGTAGAAATATAAAACAACGTAAAAACAAAGTGACCCCACTTTTCGACAAGGACAATACTTATTCAGAATATATTTCCGAAGCTCTAAGTCCATAATGATATTATAGAATAATTAAATTGTAAAATTATTTTGTTAAAGAAGTCTACTAGTATCTATAAAACGTTAAATTTCAAGAATCGATGGTCAAAATCTAAAATGATGCAGCAACAAAATGGACATACTTTTCGATAAGGACAATACTCATTTAGGGTGTATTCCCGAAGCTATAAATCAACAATCTTCTTATGAAATTACTACAAATCACGTTATATTGTTAAATAAATCTACTTAAATCTATAAAACGTTTGGTTTTACAAGTTCATCGACTATATTACCAATTAGGTAGCAACAAAGTGACCACCCTTGGCTGCCGGAACTATACCCATTTAGGGTACGTTCCAAAAGCTATAAATCCACAATCTTATATTGGAATTACTACGAATCACGTTATATTGTTAAATAAGTCTAGTTAAATCTACGAAACGTTTGGTTTTACAAATTCATCGACTATATCACAAATTAGGTAGCAAGAAGTGACCATACTTGGCTGCCGGAACCATACTGATTTAGGGTGCGTTCGAAAAGCTATAAATCAACAATCTAATATTGGAATTACTACGAATTACGTTATATTGTTAAATAAGTGTAGCATTATCTAAAAAAAAAAACATTAAATTTACAAAATCGATGGTAGAAATAAAATGAGGTTACAATAAAATGACCAAACCTTCAACACATTTGCGAACAGGTTGTATTCTAATTCAGAAGCTCATAAAATCTAAATTTCATTGAATCTACATAAGGTTTTTGTCAAATTATTAAAAATTATTTCTTCAAAATTATGAGAAAAGAAAGCATGCTTTCAAAAATAATGTTTAATCAACAATAAAATAGAAAAGAATTAAATAATAGTTTCAATATTAACCAAATCCGTTCTAAAATAAGAAAAAGACATACTCAAGAAAAGCACCTCAATTAATTCTAATTGGCTAAAATTGAAATTAAGCAGTGCTCCAATTGCAATCTATAAATATTGAGCAAAAGTCTGTTTACGCCAGATAGAAGCTGTTCCGGCCTCTCTCAGTCGATCTTGAAAACATTTGGCTTTTTCACTACCTTTGCGTTAAGGTTGAAAAATTATTTATAATTAGATAATCCAATTAAATATGTGGCTCTTTCAATAGACATATCCACACCAAATGGAAAAAATGATTTTATTATGTTTACGCTTGTCTTACAACTTTCACGTGTACATTACACAATTATTATCTACATCCGTTTGTTAAGTTTTTCTTAAGCTATCTAAAAATATTAAAGTCTTTCTAAAGAGTTCGATTTGAGCACGTTTACTGAGCTAATTTTGCTATCACACCGGTTGCCGTGCACGCCAAATGGAAACAATGATTTTATTATATTTACGCCTGTCTTACAACCTTCACGTGAAATTTACAGAAATATTGTCTACGCTATTGTGTTCAGCTTTTCTTCAACTCTCTAAAAATAATAATATCTTTCTAAAAAGTTCGATTTGAGCATGTTTACTGGGCTCATTTTATCACCATACCACGCCAAGTGGGAATAACAATTTTCTTATATTTACGCTGGTCTCAAAATTTTCACGTGTACATTACCCATTTATTGACTAAGCCAGTTTGTTCAGCTTTTCTTCATCTCTCTAAAATTTTAAATTTATATCTAAAAAGTTTTATTTGAGCACGTTTACTGTGCTCATTTTGTCACCATACCACGTCAAATGGAACTAAAATTGTTCTTTTAATTACGCTTGTCTCAAGATTTTCACGTGTACATTACTGATGTATTGTCAAAGTTAGTTTTTTTCAGTTTCTCCTCAACTCTCTAAAAATGTTAATGTCTTTCTAAATAATTCGATCTGAGCACGTTTACTGGGCTCATTTTATCACCATACCACGCCAAGTGAGAATAAAGATTTTCTTATATTTACGCTAGTCTCACATTTTTGTTTACTGTTTACTAGCTTCTTTTATTTTTAAAAAAGTGCGAATATTCTCAAGAGGTTCTATAACATTTTTTGACTTTTAAATGCTCTTCCAATTAAACTAATCAGAATTTCATGTTTTTACATCAAAATTTGTGATATTTAGCAGGTTTAGTGAGCTCTAAGATACTTCAAAATGAATTTTCTACAATTGCGATGACACCCCAGGACAAAACGTGTCCAAATATCAATTTGGAGGCGGAGCCAATAATAAAAAAATAAAAAATACTGATAAAATCAAGGAACCCTCTTTTGACAAAGCGTAAATCTTCTTAGCTCCATCTTATTGCCTTTTTCAAATTGGAACATAGTTTTCTATTGTTTTGTCCTGTGGTGCCATGAAGATATTTTTTAATTAAAGCGTTGTAAAGAAAGAAGATTATGGTATAATTTACCTGGGTGGTATATATATATATATATAAATTACCTGGGTGCTTAACTAAGTCAGTCCAAGTGAACCGCTTGGTTCCGTGTTAAACTAAAGACTATATCCTGCTAAAGTCGAATGTTTCCGATATAATTTACCTGGGTGGTCTATAATAATAATTTATTGCTTAACTAAGTCAGTCCACGTGAAACGATTTAGGTTCCATGTTAAACTATAGACCACCCAGGTAAATTATATCGGAAACGTTCGCCTTTGCCAAAATGCAGACAATAAATGAATTTTAAAAAATAAATTTTACAAAAATAGATCTTGCGTACATTTTGTATCGTCTGTTAACATGAAAAAGATCGACTTCTTTCCTTCCGATAGCTACCATATGTTTCGATTTTCAGCCCAGCGACTCAAACAAAGAAAAAACAAAGTTCACAGACAAATATAGCCAACCATTCCCCAATAGAAATAATTTGTTTATTTGTTTATATCGACAACGAGCTCCAATGATGATCTACTGAATTGGATCATCTCGAGTTGTTTGTTTGTTTGTTGTTTCCACTAAAAAATAAAACCAATTTTCCGTTGTTATCACTAGCGTTTATTATTATTATTATTATTATGGAATGGTTTCTCTTTCCGGTTTAGCAAACGGATATGATTTCGACAAGATTTTGTTTGTTTTTTTATTTCTGTCTCGATGATATATTTGATGTGTTCTTTTTTCTCGTTTTAAAAAGATTGTCGCCCTCCATGACTGTTGACCTTTTGAGTGATTAATTAATTGATGCCGGATGCGAGGGAGGTATAAGGAAATCATTTATTTTAATTAACACTTCCTTTGATACTTTAACTTTAGAGATTCAAGCTCATTTGCGTTTTTCTAAGAAAATGTTCAATTTCTATTTCAAGTGTGTTAGATATTTAAGACGGGTTTATAAAAAACTTGCGTAGAAACATATTTGTTATTAGGGCGTTCAAAAATCACAAAATTTGAAAAGTCTCGGTCCAAGATCCAAAAAATGGATACTTGGGTGATTCGTAAACCATTTGTCTCATAACCTTACAAGACATGAAAATCTAACGGAAAACTATACAATCCGTGAAACCGCCTGAAAATCATACAATCCTTGAAACCGCCTAAAAAACAGTGAAACCGACTGAAAGCCCCACAAGCCGTAATCCGCCTGAAAACCATACGATCCTTGAAACCACCTGAAAACAGGAAAAGCCGTTAATCCGCCTGAAAGCCCCACAAGCCGTAAAAGCCTCTGAAAACCTTACAAGCCGTGAAACCGACTGAAAACAGGAAAAGCCGTGAAACTTCTTGAAAACCCCACAAGCCGTAAAATCGTCTAAAAACATGAAAAGCCGTGAAACCGCCTGGAATTTCCGATGTAATTAAGTTCTTGAAGATAAGCACCTCTTCAAGAAAACTCTATCTATGAATATTTTTGATATTTGGATATGTTATAGAGGAAACTATGACGATTCGAATGGTAAACAGAATTGGTCTGTAGTTAAAAAAACTTTTCGAGATGTTTCTATGTTTCTAAAAATCATTTAATGATCCTATATGCGCCATATATACGTTAAAATTATCTTAATGACATATCTGAGCAGGAATTTAATTCTGATATAGCTTCTATTCGAAAACAAAAAAGAAAATATTAAGGTGGACCAAAAATGTTTTCCGATTTCTTATATCTTTTTATCTAATTGTGTTTTTTTTTACCAAATAAAGATTTTTATATAAATGTGCTATATATATTTTTTTTTTATATAAATGTGCTATATATATATATATTTTTTTTTTTCTTTTAATTGGTCTTTTATTTAAAAATGTTTTAACTTGTGCTAGAAACATGGAAAAATCCATGTTTCTAGCACAAGTTTTTACAAGGCTTCAACGCAACTACAGCAGCAAAAAAGATATGTCAATTTGAAGGTGACAATATGATCTCGAATCACACTGCGCGAAATTGTTTCAAAAAATTTAACGACGGCGACACTGTTCTCGAGGACAAGACACATTCAGGCCGACCTACGACAGTGGATTCTGAAGCAATCCGTGAAGCTGTGGAGACCAATCCATCAATAAGTACTCGCAGACTGTCAACCGAGCTCGATATTCCTCAAACATCAGTTGTACGACTTCTTCACGTTCTTGTGAAAGTCAACAGACGCTGCCGAGGAGTACCTCATGCATTGACTGAAATTAAAGCTCAAAAACGTGTCGTGACTTGCCGAAAACTGCTCAAAAATCCACAAGATTATCGTTTTATTCGTAGAATTACAACTTGTGATGAAAAGTGGGTCTACTTCTGTAATCCGGACAGACTAAATCAATGGTTGGAACCCGGTAGCAAAATGTGCTCGTTTCTCAAAGAAGGCACTACTGTGTGTTTGGTGGAATTTCGAAGACGTATTTTACTTCGAACTAGTTCCAAATGATCGGAACATCGACGGAGACCTCTATTGCGCCCAACTTGATCGAATATCCACCATTGATCAATCGGAAGCGGATACTCCTTTAAAAAGACAGGGCAAAACCGCCCACCGCCAGACAAACGAAGGAAAAGATCAAAAATCTTGATGCCATTGAACTTCGTCCACATCCAGCTTATAGTGCGGACCTTGCGCCATCTGATCATCACCTTTTCCGTTCCATGGCACATTTTCTTCGTGGTCGTAGCTTCAATGACCTGGCCGATGTCGAAAACGGGTGCCGCGAGTTTTTCGCCTCTAAGAACAAGGAGTGGTACCGCAGCGGGATCGAACAACTTGCCGATAGATGGATTCAAGCCATAGAGTCAAATGGTCTTTACTTTGAAATCTAACTGTTTTTCAGGCTTTGTAAAATTATCTATAAATTTTTAATTAAAAAAATCGTTAAAAAAATGTGGGTTCACCCTAATAATTCATATAAATAATTTTTTCAATTAACGCGCAACAATTTAGAAATTATTATCTTAAACTTCGTAATGAGTGATATTAAAAAACGGATGTAAAAAACGTCAGGCCGTGAAAGTGTGTTCGATGAACACGCATCATCCAGCATTCTATTGCGGATTGATTATCATCATGTATTACAACTCAACTTCTATTAAACTTGCTTTGAAATTAATTAAGGGCATTTTATAAAGAATAGAAAATTAAAATTAAAAATTAAAAATATCTGTCATCCGCAATAGAATGTTGGATGATGCGTGTTCACCGGTCGCACTTTCACGGCCTGACGTTTTTACATCCGTTTTTTAATATCACTCCTTCGTAATAATATTAATATCTTTGTGAAAAGTTTGATTTGAGCACGTTTTCTGAGATCTTTTTATATCCATCCTAATTTGGCGTTCTAGGAAAACCATGAGAAATCGGCAAGTCTGGGTAGAAGGTAAAGTTATATAATCTGGAGCGAGTTGGCCGAGTTTCAACGATATCAGAATTTAAGTATGATCGGTACATTTCAGATTGATCGAATTTGTTTAAGCCACAACACACCACATACCTTGTATATTTAGCAGAATCTTTGTTCTTTTTCCGAGAAGAAACCTATTTTATTATCCACAAAATAAAATATTTAAAAAAAAACAATCATGAAACCGTAATTCAAAAACGATGGGAATATTATTTCCATTATGAGATCATCACCAATATAAAACAACTAAAAGAACATGTACATTATATATCAATTTTTACAAAAAAAAGATCGTCGTTTAAAACCCGTTATAGACGATGTCAACCACATTTGTTGGCTCAAAAATTAGCCGGCTCATGAATATAATACATCCAATAACATACATTAAAGAGTGCGAAAACACCTGAAACCTGGCAATTAGTATGTCACACCCCTATATCCTGAGCTTACATGGAAAGGCGAATCGAGCAGCTTTATCAATTGACAAAGCTTTTCGTGAGAACTTGAGCGCCTTGAACATCAAATGAGCTGCGTTTTTATTCAGATTCCCATAGTATTTTGATGGTCCTTCCTCGTAGTCCGAATCGTAGTCGGCTGAAATCATTTCTAACAAATTATGATTTGAGCATTCCAGTGGGTCGGCCGACCAACTTGCCTATTATTGGCTTCCCGTAAGAGTTTTGAATCTTCTCAGCCATGTGATTGTATTTATTGGCGCGCCGCATATAACTATTGACCAGTGCAAACTCGAGTAAAACTCCAAAGATGAATAGCATGCATACTGAAAATTAAAGGATTGTTGCAGGTAATCGTTAGACCACGCTTTCGCGGTCTATACTCAGTCAAAATAAAGCAAGCTTTTGTCCTTTTGCTCTAAGAGACGATTCCGTGCTCCCCGTAGGACACCAAGTTACGATTTGATAGATGTACCTCCCCAGCAAAACTCCCCGCCACAGAGTGACACATCTTAAAGCTTCGAAAAATGGTATTTTAAGAGAAGAGTCCATGAAATTGGGGTACGTTACCGGCCTAAAGGTTGTAAACGCGGGGTTTTTCGAGCATAACTCTACGGATACTTTATTTTATTTTTCTTATATAGCACTTGTCCACAAATTTGGAAAAAAAATTTCAGCTCAAAACTGGCTCTCGAAAACCAGTTATGCCAGCCTTGATAACCTTTTGATCGGTGCTGTATTCGACCGAAGTGCTACACCTCCTAGGACTCTTCACAAAGTCAAACTAACTAGGGAATGGTCTGCATAGTGTTTGGAGTTACAGGATGTGACATATATCATTAGAAAGAGAAAAAAATCTACTTTCTAAATATAAAAAGAGTTTCTGCAACGGGCACAGCTATCTCGAGAAAATTGCGTCTGAAAACCCAACTTGTGCGACACTTTCCATCTTGAAATCCAACTTTGGCTGGCCTTGAATCCTTCAATTTGCATCTCTTTCCATCATTTGGAGAAGCTCCGAGAATATGAGATTCAGAGAGATGATTACCGGGAATCAAGGACTAATCTTCTGAAACCTGGGATTCATCTTCACGACTTGGATCTGCAATTGATTGCCAGAGATATCAACAGGAAAGAGATGCAAATTGAAGGATTCAAGGCCAGCCAAAGTTGGATTTCAAGATGGAAAGTGTCGCACAAGTTGGGTTTTCAGACGCAATTTTCTCGAGATATCTGTGGCCGTTGCATAAACTCTTTTTATATTTAGAAAGCAGATTTTTTTTTCTCTTTCTAATGATATATGTCATATCCTATAACTCCAAACACTATGCAGACCATTCCCTAGTAAAGTCAAGGGTCTTCGCTATTTTCTTCCAATCCCGTTCCCTTGGCTGCGGTTTTGATTGATACTAGTTAGGGATCGAAGGAATCTCGTTAACCCATTCATGCGCGCCATGAATAGGTATTTGGCTACTTTAAGATAGTCATTGTTATACCGTTACTCGAATTATTACGATTTAACATTCAGATCACTGAGCAGAAATCAGTGACAGTATATTAATGTTTTTAGATAGTTTAAGACATGCCTAGTTAAATTACCGTACTCAATGTTTTATAGAAAAGAGGTAACAATTTTCAGAAACGCTTAAAAATCTAAAAATCACTATTTCCAGTTGGCGTGCGTAAGGACCATCTGTCACCTTTTATGTTAATTGAGAATCTGATTCCCCGAATTCACAGCGGCTCTAGTTTGGTCGGTAAAGTGACTGTAAGACAACAAAGCATCCATAAGACCGAATCATTACTAGCCACAACTAACAAACAGAGCGACGCCGAGGAAGCGTCAGCAATAAAGCCAATCGAGCCAATATTATGACAATAATTTCAAATAACTGAATAATTTGTGGCATGTTTGACAAGCTGACGGGGCAATTCAATTTAGACTTTACCGTATACATTATAAGAAGTCATTAGAAGATGGAGAAATGTTTATTTTCATTTTGTCGTGTTATTGTTATATTGGGTTTGAGGAATATCTTCGTAGAGTTATATTTTGCTTCACAACAATTTTCTGGTTGTTTGTGCAAAGTGTTTATATTTATCTGATAGCGCTTTTTCTGCTCTACAAAACAGTGTTTTTAGTTTGTTCTGAAATTTTAAATTTTCATAATTTTCCAGGGTTAGAAGCGGACTATCCAGGAGGCAAAAATCAGAATCTTCGACATGTTTTGTACATGGTCGATGCTCCAGTTTGGGCGTAAGGAGCTCTTTTCGTGAAAGCTCTTTTGCACTACTGTGTTCAGCGCATCAAGCTCTATAAAATGCGCCTGAGCACAACGCGCTACGAGCTCATAGAGCCGAGAAACTCAGCAAAAACTTTTGGGAAAATTTTTTCATGGTGACATTTCGATGCTCCATTTTAGAAGAATGAGCTCATTTAGACTACCGTATACAGAATTTTTAGCTCTACAGCATATCATGAGCACGATTTCAATCGAAAGCAAAAAACAGCAGAAGCCGCTCGGGGAATATCCCGAAAGTGTCTTAGGCATGTCTTCTGGAGAAAAATGGCGACTTTAATCTTGAAGACAAGTGGACGACCCGCAGAATTAGAGGAAGAGCATCTGAAGGCACTATTGAAAGAAGATGGTCGCCAAACAAGTCGTGAATTGGCAGAACAATGAATGAACTACAATCAATAGACAATGCTTAATCATCCTCATTCTATGGGATTTGACGAAATAACTGGAGTCCTGGATACCTCATGAGCTCAATGAACAAAACAAAGAAAACCGCCTTCAAAGCGCAGCTCAACATCTCGCACGCCATCGATCAACACGCGGTAATAAACAGTAATCCGAATCGTCCCGTGAGATGAAAATTGGTACCTGTAGGTCAATCTGAAGCAATGAAAGGTGTTGGCGGCTCCAGGAGGTACGCCAAAGCCGAGAATCAAGTAAGATCTTCATCCAAAAAAAAGCTGAACTGGGAAATGCTTGAAAGAAACGCCAAGGAGCTTTATGCCGCTAGATAAACACAAATCCAGCCCCTAGTTGGAAGAAGAATCTAACAAGAAAATGTGTACCAACCTCCATAAAAATAATCGATAGCCTTTGCGTATGAAACAGCAGGAAGTGCGTAGCGAATGCCATTCCCCTATAAGATAAGAAACATTAGGTATTCGAGAAAATCTGCGCTTACCTGTGTACTCAAAGTGAGAAGAGTTGTGAATGACAGGCTAACTCGCGCTGGAACCGCCCGTCGATCGATCCAGAAGGAAACCCAGGAGATGGCGACGATCAAACCCGTCGGGATATAACTCTGAAATTTAAAATATATAATTCCTAATAAAGAAATCTTCAATTTAAGAAATTGGCTGAGTTTCGACGCAAAAAATCATAAATCATGCTCATTTTATGAGCGCTTAAGATTTTATGAGCGCAGATAATATTAATGTTTTTATTTGGGTACAGTAGTAGAATATTCAGAGAGGAATAATATACAATAGCAGTTTGGGTGTTTATGTAGTATGTGGTACATATGGCAAACGTCAAAACATGGTACATTTGGAACAATACAACTATTGAGCATAATGTGTCCTTGGTCGCTACAGTATTTTGGGAACAGTATAACTTTAGTGGTGGGGTCGCGACAAAGTGTTCAAATAACTTAAATTACAGTGTCAATAAGTTATATTATATTAGAGGATTGGAGAAAACACACAAAAACGCGATACAATAAAACGCAAAAAGGAAACGCGCAGACGATGGAATTTCTAGGGAGTAGTGATAGCGTTTTTTGTAGTATTTTGACCGGAGTAACGCTGCGCTAGCATGCTCCAAGCATTCCCAGAGACCTGGTATCATATCACAACATATATGATAATCCCCCAGATGCCATTGTAACCCAATAAACCCTTTTGGATTTGTTACCAACGTGGTCAACCTCGCCTCCCATACACTAGCTGACAAAAGTTTTGTCACAAATGTTTTTCCGGGTTTAACTTTTTTGTGACTTGACCAAATTGGCTGATTTTTTGATATGATAGATTCATATGGTTGTAGATTATTTTACAAATTCCCGCTTGTGATTACGATGATCCGTTTTACAGTGACAAGCGTTTATCGTAAAACGCGCAGCTCAAAGATATTACGCACTTTTTTTGCACTGCATTTTTTAATAATTTTTAAAGTTCAATTATATTTTTTTCATTATTTATTGAAAATAGCAGTAATTGGCAACATTTTAGAGATGACTCCACGTAAAGAAACTCCAATTGCCACCCGGCAAGCTGTTATCAATATGAGGGAAAACGGAATTCGTGGTACCGAAATTTCCATGGTAATTTAAACCAAGTTTTGCTACTATAACATTTTAAACACTGATTCACATAAAATATCAAAAAATCAGCCAATTTGGCCAAGTCACAAAAAAGTTAAACCCGAAAAAACATTTGTGACAAAACTTTTGTCAGCTAGTGTATGTGATAATCGGCCAGATGCCATTGTAACCCAATAAACCCCGTTTGGATTTGTTACCAACGTGGTCAACCTCGCCTCCCATATATAGTATAAAAAGGTCCATGTAATTATTGTTAATGGCTTAGTCATTCTTATATTCTGCTACTTATTTTTATATTATTCTGAATAAACTACATTACATATTCCGATCTTCTACAAGTCGACAGACGTGAAGATTTTTTACACACGTAAAGCACCCCATCCGCAAATGTCCATTTTCAACGAATTCAAAATCCCTCTGGTGCTTGCTCTAATCGATTGTTCGGCCGCTTTCGACAGAATCTCCCATGAATCGATAGGTCATTCTTTACACATCGCTGGCGTTCCGCCTTACTTTATCAATTCAGTAATGAGAATGTTGTCAGGAGGTACTGCAGAAATCAGAAGACATGGGAAGGCAATCGAAATTCCATTGACAAGAGGGGTGCGTCAAGGTGACTCGGTATCACCATCTCTGATCGCATTTGCTCTCCTCGATGAGGCCGACAAGGATAGTGCGGATGAATCGGAAGGTATAAGTGTTGATGGGAAGATTTTGAAACGACTCGAGTTCGCCGACGACGTGGTGCTTATTGGAAGTTCCTCAGAAGAAATAAACCGGCGTCTGAATCAACTCGAAGAAAAGGCTAGAAACCATGGTCTAGAAAGAAAAGGCTAGAAACCATGGTCCATATTTTCCGGTGGTTCTGTTTGCTCATCAGTAGCTGGTGCCAAATACTTGGGTAGTTTCATCGCCATCGACGGTTCGTTGAATGAGGAGGTTTCCCGAAGAATCAAGTCAGCTTGGGCGGCTTTCTACAACTGCAAGCCTCTATTTCCTAACATTCCAGCAAAGGGAAAAAAAGAGCTAGTACACCAGAACATCGTTCCGGCCTTGCTCTATGGTTGCGAAACTCTCCAACGACTCCAAAGAACTCGGGACATTATCTGCTTTTACGCCAATGTCGAAGGATCCATTTCGGTTGATTTGCTAGCTCGGAGGAAGCTGCTGAGTTGGGCTGGAAATGTCGCAAGGCTTCCGGACACGAGGTGGAGCAGAATGGGATCCACGAGGCTGGTCAAGAGCAAGAGGGAGACCCAAAGGACAGTCAAGCTCTGGGTCGCGAAATTCGTCCACGAAAAGTCTACCACCCGGGCAACACGGAGAAGAATCGGTATTCTCGAGGAGAAGACGGCTTGGTCAACATTGGCAAGGCGAAGCCGAACACTCTGGAGAGAGTTGGTTAGGAATGACGACGGACAATCAAGTAATCAAGTAAGTAAGTTTGGCTATTTTACGTCAAACGATCCGTATATCATTGTTGCAGACGTCTTGCAAGATTAGACTCTGCAAAGATATGATTAATGGCCCCAATAGTACGCCCTAATCACTCTAAAGTACACTTTATTGTTACAACTGCAATTAGTCACCAATAAATCCTTTGCTCTACCCAGACGACAATTAATCACCTCAATCTGTAACGTACGCCAACCACGCCCCCAAACATAGTATAAAATGGTCCATGTAATTGTTGTAAATGGCTTAGTTATTCCTTTATTCCGCTACTAATGTACTTCTTATTCTAAATAAACTATTAAATATTCCGATCTTCTACAAGTCGACAATCATTAAATAATATAGGCAATGGTGAATTTCCATCGATAAATGAGACGGACATTGTATAATCCCTGGTGGCGTGTGCAGCAGAGATAAACGGAATTCCGCGTATTCAGGATTCCGTATTTGCAAATGTTATTACGATTTCCGCATTCCGGAAATTCACTTTTTATATAAACTTTAGCACAAAATACGGTCGGAATTCCGGATTCCAGCTATTTTTCCATTCCCCATTCCGGATTCCGGTTTCCGAATTTTAAAGTGTGATTCAGGATTCCGGATCCTGAAATTTTGTCTTTTTATTCCGCATTCCGAAAAATCACTTTTCATATCAAGGTTATCACAAAATACGGCCGGAAGTCCGGATTCCCAAATTCAAAAACTGCCAGTTCGCCCACCTCTGGTGCATTTTCATCTGACGAAAAGTTTTTACCCACCTGCACTAGATGAAACCCAATTGCCCTTTTCAGCTTGAGCATGCCCACCAAACAGCTAAACTCTCCGACGCGCGAAGAATTGTGCGTCAGCGTGTACAGAAAAACACCATCACAGTAATCTTTGTCCAGTGTTCTTATGTGAAATTCCGGCAAATCAATCTCGGGATTAAACCGGATTGGATCATTTGGGAACCATGTCACATTCATTTCGGATTTTACGTGAGCATCTGCGTGAGAATATTCGTTGTTGGTTCATTTACAGTAATCACTTACAACTTATCACCTTGATATAGCACGTCTGATAGTCTAGTGGGTAATCTTTCAAATCTAGATTGCAAGCTAAAACAAATAATTATCCATTATTAATCAAAAAAAAAAACATACCAAGGTTAAGTGTCACACGTGTACCATAGGAAATGGTCCCTGCAGGAGAAATAAACATATTGAAATTGTGTACAGTAACTTTGTGAAAATACGCCGTTCTAGCGTTGGCAAAATATAAATCGGGCAGCCACAGCTTCCCCAAGACGTCAATATCTTCAAAATAAACGCGATTAGTTGAAAAACCATCATACGAACCGTTGATGAGTATCTCTTCGCTTCGATTATGACGCATCGAATCATCCTGCCAGCTCATATACAAATACATGTCCATGTCGAACGTCTGAAGAACAACTATTTTTGGCGATTTTGGAATGTCAAACCATTTCAGTGGCACGAAAGTTGCCAAGACTTTCCACGTAGAACCCGAAATACACGTCAAGTCCTTTTTTGCCGTCCCCATTGACTGGCATTGGCTTGTTGTTGATCTCGTCGAAGATTGGGTGCAGGCATTTGCATATTCGTAATCTTTAATTTTTACATTTAGTCAAGGCCAGAGGTTAGTTAGTCAGCTAGTCTAGGCGAATAATTAGTTTTAGAAAAAACTGAAGAGTAAAATGATTAGGGTTTTTAAAAGTTTTTCTTGATTTTTCTCGCTCAAAATTGACAATTCTTTTCAATTGAATATATTGGGTTGAGGAATATAAGTTGGTAGAGATCATCTTTTGTCTTTGTTTGGCAAAGTGTATATATTCATCTGATAGCGCTGTTTCAGCTCTACAAAACTGTGCTTCTAGTTTGTTCGGAAATTTTAAATTTTCATCTTTTTTCAGGCTTAGAAATAAACTATCCATAAGGCAAAAATCAGCAATTTCGACATCTGATCTTCTTCGCTTTTCATCGAAAGCAAAAAGAAGCCGAAGATTCTTGGGAAATATGTAGTTTTTATGAAGAAGGTGACTTAGGCGTGTCTACTATGTTTCGAAAAGCTCAATAATGGCGAATTTAATCTTGAAGACACACCTTGAAGCGGACGATCTGCAGAATTACACAAAGATCACTATTGACGGTCGCCAAATAAGTCGTTAATCGGCCGAAAAAATGAACAGTGATCAGAAGAAATTCCTTAATCATCCTCATTCCATAACTGGAGTTCTGGATAACTCATGAGCTCAACGAACAAAACAAAGAAAATCGCCTTCAAAGTGCAGCTCAACATCTCGCACGCCATCGATCAACACGCGGTCATAAACAGTAATCCGAATCTTCCCGTGAGATGAAAAATGGTACCTGTAGGTCAATCTGAAGCAATGAAAGGTGTTGGCGGCTCCAGGAGATACGCCAAAGCCGAGAATCAAGTAAGATCATCATCAAAAAAAAAGGGAGGGCCCTCCAAGAGCTCGAATGGAAGGTTCTTCAGCATCCAGCGTACTCTCGCGACTTTCATCCTATTATCACCTTTTCCACTCTCTGTCATGCCAAATAAGGGGTGTTACCTTCGAGGACCTCAAAAACTGGCTCAACAACTTCTTCGACACCAAACCGGGCGATTTTTGGCGGAACGACATCACGCCAACTGTGTTGGTTACACTGTGATTCAATTCAGACCGCCCTGATGAATAATACCGGTGATATTTCTGTTGATCTGGATAGGTTCAGATGTATACTTACAATTGACATAAAGTCCAATCCCTATATTGCCGAGGATTATTGTAATATGATCTCAAACATTCAAAAATCAAACAATTCAGTTGGTGTGCGACATCAACAAATTGATCGAGAGGTGGGAGGAAGTCGTAAACATTAACGGCGAATACATAATTTATTAATTTATTATAATATATTGTTTTTTGTTCAAATAAATCTTTATAAAACAAGTTCTACGAACTTATTCCTACTTATTCCATTATTTCCTCAATAGATTTTTTACGTTTTCAAATAAAGTTGCACGCCAACTGAAAAATACATTTTTTGAATTTTTAAGCGCGATTTTTAAGTTTTTCACGTAGTAACAACAAAAAATTTTCAATGCAAAATTAATAAACGTGTCTTAAAATATCTAAAACCCTTCCTAGAAACCCTCAAATGAGCTTGCACACCAAATTGAAATTAATATTTTTCAATATTTCAACGTGTCTAACTAATTTACACGTTTTATTTTCAGATAATACGTCATTTTTTCAAGCCAACCTTAAATAACTTAAAAATATGCTCTTCTTATCAAAACATGTAATTTGAACATCTTTTCTGGACACCCAAATTTATCATTCAATTTGGAGTGAGCTTGCATTTCTAAGAGTGCAGTTGTCGTTGGATCTACCATCGAGATTCTTAATTTAAGACCTCACGTGAATTTTAAGACTTTTCTATTGATATTTTTATTAGGTAAATAGTGGCTAGCATTCTGACGTTAATTGATGAACCGATCAATATAATTAAATCAAGAAAAAATACTTTAACACGCAGTAAATTGAAAAAAACAAAAAAGGAGACTAAACTTTTCAATACCACGACACATTTTAGAATAATTTGGTATGTCATGATAATTGACGTTAACCACGAATATCTGAACTCAACCACTTAGGATGTTATAAATCTAGGAAAAGCGGAAATTGCTCCCGTCGGAAAATAAAATATATTTCCGCAAGATCGTCCGCTTCAAGGCGTGTCTTCAAGATTAAATTCGCCATTTTTGAGCTTTTCGAAACATAGTAGACACGCCTAAGACACCTTATTCATACACACTGCATATTTCCCGAGCATATTCGGCTTTTTTTTGCTTTCGATGAAAGGCGCAGAAGAACAGATGTCGAAAATTCTGATTTTTGCCTCCTGTATAGTTCATTTTTAAGCCTGAAAAATGATGAAAATTTAAAATTTCCGAACAAACTAGAAGCACAGTTTTGTAGAGCTGAAACAGCGCTATCAGATAAATATATAAACTTGTGATTATTACACCATAGAATTTAAAATATTACCTCAAACTTCAAGGGTTCAATTAATTAAAACAAAGGAGGGTGCGTAGCATACCTGGTGGAATATTTAAAAAAAAATCTATGTTGGTTCCATTCTTTCGAGATCTTTGATTTTTTTAAAAGTTTTTTTTTATAAAAATGAAAAAAATCGAAATTTAAAATGAAATGGTGTAATAATCCGTGTTTTTTGAAGATATGCATTTTATTTTCCGACGGGAGCAATTTCCGCTTTTCCTAGATTTAATAACATCCACCATTTATTCTTCGAAAATTCAAAACGGATTTCGAATCAGCACATCAGACTCTACTTTATAAATATTTGTTAAATAAGAATTAGCAATAAAAAAGAAGCAATTAATTTACAGCAACACGCCAAATGAAAATGATGTTTTTGTAATTTTTAAGATTGTCTTATAACTTTCACGTGTATTTCACAATAATATTGTCATGCTCCGTTTGTCAACTTTTCCATAAACTTTCTATTATCAAAATATAAGAAATTGAAAATTCCAATTTTATTTTTATAAAAATAGAAGTAATAAATCTTAAAATATAATGGAAAACAGAGAAATTATTAACATAAATTGAATATTTGTTTCATGATCTCTTTGAGACCATTGAAAATAATTCAAAATATTGAAATTTAATTTTCACTTTCTTATATTTTGATAATATGAATATTAAATTATTTTCAAGAAATATTCAATTTCAGAAAATGAAAATAAATGAAAATAAACTCACAATAGAAACAATATCGAGCACCGGCTCGCCGGGATTCTCATTCCGCGCCTCTGTTCCTGTCGTCGTCTGAAAAACCCGACAAGGAAAATGAACAGCGGATGTCGGCTTGTCTAAGCTGTAAACAAAACCCGATGAATTAAGCATGAGCTGATGACAAAAAGTTAAAGAGTCGGTTAGTTGAAATATGAGACACAACTCGCAAGGAAATAAATAAATAGCAATGTGATGGAAAAAAAAGCGAACAGTTTTTTTTTTATATTTGACATTTCGGAAGTAATCGAATAATAATTAGAAAAAAGTGACAAATATTCCCACAAAAAACACAAGGTTTCTTGAGAACTCTTGCTGAAATTTTAATTAATTTTTGTAGTTATTTGTATAAAAATGAGCATTGCTGGAAATGATCTGTAACTTGAGAACATTTTGATTCGTTTAAAATGATTTTTCGTCTTTGAGCTTTTTTTTATCAAATAATTCTTATTATCATTTAGAAAACAATATAGAAATAGAAAATCTTGCACCAAACAAGATGTAAGGCGAAATAAATAACATTGGAAAATATATTTTCATTCAAAATGCACACTGCTCATTATTAAATTCAACTAATAATTATTCATGGAAAAAATGCTGTGAAATTGTAGCTTTGTCTTTAACACACTTCAATCAATTCTAACTATCGGCTTATCACTGATGTTACGCTACTTCAAAGCAATTCAAGTTACATCAAATTATTAGAGCAAATGGCCAAAATTTCATCCGAGAATATATATTTCTCTATATATTTAAATGACTATTAGGGTGAGCCAAAAAATTTTTAACTCTGACCGATACAACGAGAGATATGCCGAGCCTTCTCGCTGAAGCACGCCAAATCGAAATACCGATTTTTAAACCTGTGTGCAAGTTTTTTCGTCTTCACAAGGAAAAAGTTTTTACTAGAATTCAACTAAGCTTGTCTTAAAATATCTATAAATATTAATATCGTTCTAAAAATATATATTTGAGAATGCTTACTGAGTTCATTCTTTTACCATACAAGTTGGCGTGCTGAAGTGTGAACCAAAATGTTTTTTCCGATTTCTTATATCATTTTGTCTAATTGTTTTTTCTACCAATTAAAGATTTTTATATACATGTGTTATCAATATTTTTAAAACTCTTGAACAGCTCTATCATCATATATACACTAGCTGACAAAAATTTTGTCACAAATGTATTTTCGGGTTTAACTTTTTTATGACTTGACCAAATTGGCTGATTTTTTGATATTTTATGTGAATCAGTGTTTAAAATGTTATAGTAGCAAAATTTGGTTTAAATTACCATGTCAATTTCGGTACCACGCATTCCGTTTTCCCTCATATTGATAACAGCTTGCCGCGTGGCAATTGGAGTTTCTTTACGTGGAGTCATCTCTAAAATGTTGCCAATTACTGCTAAATTATGAAAAAATATAATTGAACTTTAAAAATTATTAAAAAATGCAGTGCAAGAAAAGTGTGTAATATCTTTGAGCTACGCGTTTTACGATAAACGCTTGTCACTGTAAAATGGATCATCGTAATCACAAGCGGGAATTTGTAAAATAATCTACAACCATATGAATCTATCATTTCAAAAAATCAGCAAATTTCGTCAAGTCACAAAAAAGTTAAACCCGAAAAACTTTTGTGACAAAACTTTTGTCAGCTAGTGTAGATATCACGCCAACTGGAAATTAAAACTTTCGAAGATTTATACTTGTCTGAAAAATTTTGCGCCTTTTTAACAAAACAGCTTTTACTACAATTTGATCAGGTTTTTTTTAATCTATCTAAAAATATGAATACCTTTTTGTAAAATTCAATTTGAGCACGTTAACAGAACACTCGTTTTATTATTATACCAGTTTGCGTGTAGATAGTATAGATAGCTGTTATAGTGTATTTCAAAATAGTTGACGACGCAATCACGCTGCAAATACGGCATACTAATTCAAAATCATTTTTAAATCGATTATTTTATTTTATTTTTGTGACATTTTTAATTGTTATTGCTTATATTTCACGTTTATTAATTAAAAATTATTAACATAATCGATTTGAAAATGAATTTTAATTAGTATGCCGCATTTGCAGCGTGATTGCGTCGTCAACTATTTTGACATACACTATATATATTTGAAATAATATTCAAGTAGAATACGCTGTCATTTAGCCACTAATGTTTTGCGTGAAATTGTAATAATCAAGATTCAAGTGAGCTATAATTGTGTGCTCTCCATTAAACACCTACCAATTACTATTATTATTGGCTCCAAGGTTTTCATGCAAGGAAAATGTGCTCGACGAAAAATGATTAATGGCATCATTGGTTGGCTCTCTTTCTAGAGTTTAATGTATATGTTGTGGTGTTTTATCGCGCTAGTCATTTTTATTGGGTTGAGGAATAAGTTGGTAGAGTTTTTATATCATCTTCTGTTTCACAGCAATTTTCTTGTTGTTCGGCAAAGTTGATATATTTATATGATTGCGCTTTTTCTGCTTTACAAAACTGTGGTTTTAGTTTTTTCGGAAATTTTAAATTTTCTTCCTTTTTCAGACTTAGAAATGAACTATTCATGAGGCAAAAATCAGCATTTTCGACATCTGCTCTTCTTCCTTTTCATCGAAAGCAAAAAGCATTCGAAGCCGCTCGGGAAATATGCGAGAAGGTGTCCTAGGGGTGTCTACTTCATAAAAATGGTTCGCAAAGTTCAAAAATGGCGACTTTAATCTTAAAGACACGCCTCGAAGCGGACGAGCAGAATTAGTCGAAGAGCATCTGAAGGCACTATTGAAGGAAGTTGGTCGCCAAACAAGTCGTTAATTTGCCGACAAAATGAACAGAAAATCCTTAATCATCTTCATTCGTTGGGATTTGCCGAAACAATCGGGGCGTGGATACTTCATGAGCTTAACGAACAAAGCAAAGAAAATCACCTTCAAATCGCAGCTCAACAGAGAGCAACACGCGGGCATAAAAACGATTTTTGTACCAAATCGTCACGGGAGATGAAAAATGGTGCCTGTACGTCAATCTGAAGCAAAGAAAGGAGTAGGTGGCTCCAGGCCACAGCCACAGCCAAAAATAAAATTACGCGGAAATTAATTTCTAGATCTAATATAAAGTACGATTATCACTTTTTTAAACTTTCAATCGACTATACAATACCAGTAAATTACCGTAACCACGTATTGATCAATTTTTAACAGATTATCGCTTATGATCGTAATTTTATTTATCATAAGAACATATGTCTTAGACAATGGTTTGAATTGTATTATGGAAAGTTGCTCAGTTTCAAGTAGCACGCCAAATTGAAATAGTGATTTTCCGATTTTTAAGAAACTGTTAAAGTTTTTACTGGCTTTCTAGAAAACACTGTTCTGCCCAATTTAGACAAATTATTCTTAAAATACATAAAAATATTAATATCTTGCCGAGAAGTTAGATTTAAGAACATTTAATGAGCTCATTTTATGATCATACAACTTGGCGTGCAAGTAGTTAGGGACATTTGTCATGAATATTCTTGTAAACTATCATGTGTTCTGAAATTTAAAAACCCTTATTCATAGTATATTATGAAAATGGACGGACCAATTAATTTAGTAGTATAAAATCTATATAAACACTATTGTTTCCTTCAGTTTAATTCATTTGGTTTGATATATTTACATTTTATATATTATATTATGTTTATTTTTATAATAAAGTTTAATTATCCAAGTTTGAGGTAATATAGCAAAGCCCTAAACAAACTCAATCACTATCAAAAATCAATAAATAGATTTAGAAATTAACGACGAACAGAATCATGTAACTCAAATGCACACCAATTGAAATCATTAAAATGGAAGTTCAAATAATTATGATTTATCCAAATAATAAAGATAATCTAAGATATTGAAATTGACTGTATTTTAAAGACACATTGTGCCGTGACTTCCGCGAGCTCATCATAAACTACACTATCTGAAAAAAGTTTTGTCACAAATGTTTTTTCGGGTTTAACTTTTTTGTGACTTGACCAAATTGGCTGATTTTTTGATATGATAAATTCATATGGTTATAGATTATTTTACAAATTTCCGCTTGTGATTACGATGATCCGTTTTACAGTGACAAGCGTTTATCGTAAAACGCGTAGCTCAAAGATATTACGCACTTTCCTTGCACTGCATTTTTTAATAATTTTTAAAGTTCAATTATATTTTTTTTCATAATTTATTGAAAATAGCAGTAATTGGCAACATTTTAGACATGACTCCACGTAAAGAAACTCCAATTGCCACCCGGCAAGCTGTTATCAATATGAGGGAAAACGGAATGCGTGGTACCGAAATTGCCATCGTAATTTAAACCAAATTTTGCTACTATAACATTTTAAACACTGATTCACATAAAATATCAAAAAATCAGCCAATTTGGTCAAGTCACAAAAAAGTTAAACCCGAAAAAACATTTGTGACAAAACTTTTGTCAGCTAGTGTATATAGGAATCTTATCAAAGTTCTCAAATAAAAGATTATGGCACGTTTCCTGAAAAAAATTTTTGATTTACAAGGGAAGTCACTTTAGCGTCCGCTTGAGATTTTGATGAGACTTGCACCATTGATAGATTCGGATGCGCTGATTCCACATCCGTTTTCAAAAACGGCGCAATTTTTCTCTGAGCCGAGATATGAGCCGCCAAAGTTTTTTTTGACAGCTCATTTTTGACAGTTTGATGTGCATAAACCATAAAATGTCCGACATAAGGAATAACTTAATTAAATAAGAAAATTATTTTGCGTGAGAAATGTGGCAGCAGCGAGTGGATGGATCAAATGGAATGGAATATTTATTATGGGTGGTTATCTCAACGAGTGTTAAATATTGATAATGTTTATTTCGATTTGCTATGCAATTTGCAACTTTAATAACTTTAATCATTTCTTCAATTAATTATTGCAAGTTGGTGAAAAACATTTCATTCTTTTTTAAAAGTTAAGGATTAAATAGCCAACAAAATTAATTTTCATTGGTAAAGTTAAAATATGTCCAAGCAACATTTTTGAAAATCAACTACAAAATGTACCTTGAACTTATACATTGGAACGTGTCAATGGTTCAGTGAAGATTGACAATGTGGAGTGTGGAGTTTGGGAACGTGGAGTTTTTGAATTTCTGAATTCGGAATTGCTTCGGAAAATCCGGAATATCTGGTGTTAAAGTTTATTTGGAAAAATTTTTGCTATGCTAGTTGCAAAATTATGAAATTGTTATTTCCAAAATTTCTTTAATTATTGCATGTTGTTGAAAAACATTTTATTCTGTTTTAAAGATTAAAATTGCAGAAAATAAAATTTAACAAAATTTACTGTCAAAATGCTTGAAACAATTAAAAATTCTACAATACAGACATGAAATAGAAAAGGTTTGTTTGTACATGAAATCAGGAAGAAACAATAATAGTTTCGATGCTTTAAATTTTTCTTGGTCCTACAGCAGAGATAGGCGGAATTCCAGTTTCCGTATTTTTTAAATTTATTCCTAATTCTGCATTGCGAAAATTCACTTTTCATTTTAACTTTAACATCAAATACCAGAGGAATTCGAAATTCCGACCATTTTTCTATTTTCAATTTTCGGCTCACAATGTTCTGACTGATTGACTTGAAGTTTTCGGGATCTACTGAATCATAAAAATTGTAAGACTGTTTCACAACGCTGATACTACTTCCTTACACAAATTATCTCATCCAAGATTTTTTAGTTATATGTGTACCTTTTTCATCAGAATCACATATTTCCAAAAAAATTTCTGTTTTCAATTCAATAAATTTTTTCCGACGCTTCAAATTTGATTCCGAATTCAGAAATTCAAAAACTCCACATTCCCAAACTCCACACAACTCCACACACACTTTCAAGGTACATTTTGTAGTTGATTTTCAAAAATGTTGCTTGGACATATTTTAACTTTACCAATGAAAATTAATTTTGTTGGCTGTTTAATCATTAACTTTTAAAAAAGAATGAAATGTTTTTCAACAACTTGCAATAATTAATTGAAGAAATGATTAAAGTTATTAAAGTTGCAAATTGCATAGCAAATCGAAATAAACATTATCAATATTTAAAACACGTCGAAATAACCACCCATAATAACTATACCATTCCATTTGATCCATCGACTCGCTGCTTCCACATTTCTCACGCAAAATAATTTTCTTATTTAATTAAGTTATTCCTTATGTCGGACATTTTATGGTTTATGCACATCAAACTATCAAAAATAAGCTGTCAAAAATAAACTTTGGCGGCTCATATCTCGGCTCAGAGAAAAATTGCGCCGTTTTTGAAAACGGATCTGGAATCAGCGCATCCGAATCTATCAATGGTGCAAGTCTCATCAAAATCTCAAGCGGACGCTAAAGTGACTTCCCTTGTTAAATTGGCGTGCGTGTAGCTATAAATAAATAAATAGAACGCAACATTTTCCATAAAAAAACGCCTACGTCATTCAAAATTTTGCATGAAAAAAACAATTTCAAATAAAATTTAAAAACAAACAAACAAACAAATTTGGAATTAAAATGGAATGCATAAAAACAGAACAAAACAAATTGGATCACATTGGAATAAATAATAAAACAATTGGAATAATAAATCTTAAATTCAGCAAAATAACTTTAGCAAAATTAAAAAATAATCATCAGAAAATGTTAATTTTACGTGTTAAAACGTGTGCACATCAGGACAATAACATAAAAATAGAGGAAACACATTTTTGTTGGCTATTTGCCAAAAAGGTGGGGGACGAGAAAAATGTTGATCACTAAAAGTTCGTCGTTTATTATTAGCTTTTTGAAGCTTTATTATTCGGATTCTAATTAAGGAAAGTTAGTTATTTGTAGATAAAACAACTCGGAAAATTACTTGACTGTATTAAAGTAATTTTAAAACAAATAATAATCATTTTTAATGTCTTTTGCTATATATAAGTTTTTAGTTTAATTTGAATATCAAAAATTATTGTATATGCAATTTTTTAAAGATTCATTTCAAGTGACAAAATGTTAATTTACATTTGGCGTTCTATTGGCTATAAGAAAATGAAAGCTTTCATTTTCTCACGCCAAATCGAAATAGCGATTTTGCGATTTTTAAACGCGTGTGGAAATTTTTACGTCTTCACAAGGAAAAGTTTTTACTACAATTTAACTAAGCATTTCTTAAAATATCTATAAATATTAATATCTTTCCAAAAATATATATTTGAGAATGCTTTTTATCACCATACAAGTTGGAGTGAGAAAGTTATATTGATTTTAACAAAAGAATAAGCAAGTAAATAAAAACTTACAGATGTTCAACATTAAAATAAAACAATTCATAAAACTAGATGGAGCCGATATATATATATATATATCTTCCCCTCTCTCCTATCATGCATAAATAATTTGATTGTACTTGGTTTTTGCTGCACAATTGGTTGGTTATCTCTAAAATTGACTGAATTGAATGCAAGAAAGGTGCAAAGGGAAGTTTTATTTAAAAAAAAATAGTAATTATTTATTTCAATAATATTTATTTTTGAATAATATTGGAGTGCATCAAAAGAACATCAATAGAAGTTAGTTCGTTTTCTTAGCGGAAAAAACACATTTTATTGTTGACAAAATGATGGTGATGGAATTTGTCGTTTGATGTGAGTTGAAACGGCCGGCACATAAACTTATAATCTTCTTCTTCTAGTTTTTCGTCAATGGTTTAATTAAAATTCTTAAAAGAGAGGGATATGAAATCTGGGCATACATTTTAATTGCAATAAATTTGTTAAATGGTTAAAGCTGGCTGAAGAGCTGAGAGCCAAAGAGCACTCTTTACTAGTCACTCTTGAATGTCCCGTTAACGTTAATTATATATTGTCCTTCTCAGAGATCGGTGCCGAACGGAAGAGTAAAAAAGAATAAAAAATGATGGACGACCACACGGCCACAAACAACTTTTTCGTCTATTTCTCTTAAATGTGTGCTGTCCATAATTTCGTAAAAAGGGAGTTCGTCCAAATGAGAACCTAATTTCATTTTAATTTTTTTCCTCTTCCATTAGGCACAGATCTCTGAAAAGGACAATATATTTATTAATATTAGTTGTCACGTCACGATGTGAAAAAATAACAAGATCATTCCGCAAAATGCACTCGAAATCAGAACACTTGTTTTACTTTGTTTTGTTCAACTTTTTGATCTTTTTTTGGATTTTTTTTTGCACATTTTTCCAATTTTAATAATTCTAAAATGATTTTTGAAAATTCTGGTCTGATTGATCATTAGAATGAATAATCCTTTTTTATAACTGAAAAATACGTTTCCAAAGCACGTTGATTGAAAACAATGTTAAAATGTTCGATTCAGAACTGACCAAAGTACGAATATTTTCGCTGAATGATTTTTTATTTCAAGGAAGTTGATCAAATTATGTAGCAAATTTCTGAACTGTTTTCCGATGTAATTAAGTTATTGAAGAAAATAAGATCTTAAACAAAACTGTATCGATGAATATTTTTTGTATTTAAATATGTTATGGAGCAAATTATTACGAATCAAATGGTTTATAGCATTTCTCTATAGTAATAAAACTTTTCGAGACATTCCTATTTTTATAAGACGCCTATAATGCTCCTTTATGCACCATATATACGTTAAAACATTCTTAAAATGGCATATCTGAGCAGGACTGTATTTCTGGTATAGCTCCTATTCGAAAACAAAAAGAAAATCACAAATTCAATGAGTTTTGAGCGTTTGGGGCCTATAAAGTATGTTTTATTAAAACAGGAATATCTCGAAAAGTTTTATTACCACAGACAAAAACTATACACCATTCGATTCTTCATAATTTGTTCTATAACATATTCCAATACAAAAAATATTCATCGATACAGTTTTCTTTAAGATCTTCTTTTCTTCAAGAATTTAATTAGATCGGAAAACAGTTAAAAACCATATAATAAAAAAATTAAAAAGGATCATGCATTAAATAATTATGTATCCAGCAGGAATCCGTTAAAAAATTTTGAAATAATCATTGTTAACACCGTCAAACTAAGCATTGAAATTTGCTGCTTTATGAATAATTTGATCAACTTCATTAAAATAAGAAATTATTTCATGGACAAATTTATACTTTGGTAATTTCTGTATCAAACATTTCAATCGAATTGCCAAAGTGATAGCTCCTGTAACAAGATCTTTTTCAAACAAATTTTTTTTTCGGATTTATTATAGAAATGCACGTTTATAAGGTAATTACATAAATTAAAGCCGAAATAACATATTATCCGAGACAACAGCAGTCCTCTAGAACCACAACACTGTTTACGACTTCCTCTCACCTCAATTTGTTGATGCAATTCCGCCAAAAATCGTCCGTTCTGGTGTCGAAGAAGTTGTTGAGCCAGTATTTGAGGTCCTCTAAGGTAACACCCCTTATTTGGTACGACAGATAGCTCAAAAGGTGATAATCGGATGGCTCAAGGTCTTTAGAGAGAGAAGAACCTCTCATTCGAGCTCTGGGAGGGCGGTCTTGGAGAATTCTAGATCTTGGAGGACTTGTGCAACATGCGGTGGAGCAAGATAACTTGGCTTAGCCGGTCGGGTCTTTTCAGTCGAATAGACTCAATTATGCGGCGCAGCTGGGGGGCATAAAGCTCCTTGTTGACCGTGGCGTTTCTTTCCAGCATTTCCCAGTGCTGCATGTCCTCCCAGTTCCACCAAACACAGATTATGGTCTTTTCGGATGAAGATCTTACTTGATTCTCGGCTTTGGCGTACCTCCTGGAGCCGCCAACACCTTTCATTGATTCAGATTGACCTACAGGTACCAGACCGTGGCGTTTCTTTCAAGCATTTCCCAGTTCCAGCATGCCCTCCCAGCTCCACCAAACACTTGTTGACCGTGTGGTTTCTGTAGTGTCGGCGACGATGCAACAACTCCCCTCATGAGCGGGATGTCCATGGTATCTCCATGTACATTGATGGTCGATTTTATCGCTGTAATGGGAACCCGAGGTAGTTCTGCATATATTTCCAGCGCTCCGGTGTTTTCCTCGATTTTAAAACGAGGGACGAGAAGATCTATTGAGTACTTCAGCATTTTTGGAGTGATCTCATCGATACCAGAATTTGAGCCAAGTTTTAGTATAGAATCTTCGACTTCACTTTGATTAAACTATCAGAAATTATTAAAATCTTCACAAATTTCAAGTTTATATTCGATTTATGATTTACCCAGTTTTAAGATTTCAATTGTCGTGAATCAGTAAGTCACTCAGTAATCAGTAAATTTCACCAAAAGATAAGCTCAGTAAACGTGCCCAAATTGAACTTTTCAGAAAGATTTTAATATTTTAGATAGTTTAAGACAAGCCTAATCAAATTGTAAGTTTTTATTTACTTGCTTATTCTTTTATTAAAATCAATATAACTTTCTCACTCCAATTTGTTTGGTAATAGAATGAGCTCAGTAAGAATGCTCAAATATATCTTTTTAGAGAGATATTAATGTTTTTAGATAGTTTAAGACAAGCTTAATTAAATTGTAGTAAAAATGTTTTTTGCTATAATGATGAAAACATTTCCAGACACGTTTAAAAAATCGCAAAATCGTTATTTCGATTTGGAGTGAAACTGTAGTAAAAACTATTTATTTTAATGACACGAGCCACCAAAATTTCAGACACGCTTGAAAATCCGAAAAATCGTAATTTCCATGCGTATTATAATAAGAAATCGAATAAATGTAGCGAAAAGAAAGTGAAAAGAATATACAGGATTAAATTAAAACCGCCTACAGGCAAATAAATAGTTCTAAAATTAATTCAATTGAACATCACAAGCCAATTAATTAATTAACAACTTCCGACCCGCAAAGAGAACAGACGTATCAATTAACAACACTTGATTGAACAGTTTTGAATAATTAAATGATATAATATGATGACATGAGCCACCAATTTCAGATCAAACATCATTTCAAGAGAGACTATTTTTATGTTTTCTCTTTGTTATGTTTTTTTTGCTGTTTTATTCTTAGTTTGATGCACAATGAGATAAACGGGATCTATCTGTTCTGAAATCTTTTTCGATGATTATTTGGATATTAAATATAAATAAACAACGTTTGGAAGATATTAATTTCAGAGATGCTGCAGGCGAAAAGATTGAATGGGGTTCGTAAACACATTTTGGAGATTAAATAAGTGGTTGGATAATTGGTTTTTCACGGTATTTTGGAAGCTTTTAAGCATTTTAAAATCAATAAAACTTTGCAAGAAAAACCATCGGGGTTCATTCCCTATTAAATTTGCCAGGTTTCTTGCAACACAGAGTTTATCATTTAATGTAAAATGTAATTTATTAATATTTTCCGGTTAAATGAAAACACTGTAATAAATTTCATTAAAAGAAAACAATGACATTAAATTAATGAGCAAAAAACAATTCGAGTTTAAAAATAAATTGAATTCTGTGAACTTTTTCTCGAGTTTATAATTATTTGGGATCAGCAAATAAACTGGAATATTGAACAAAATAAATAAACAATGTTTTATTATTAGAAGCTGGATTTTCTCGAATTTATAAGTTCTTAATAATGTCGTACAAAGTTTATCGTGGGTTTTTTTTTAGTTTTTTCACATAACAAGGCATAGGAGCAACAATATATTTGTTTATTTTGTTTAAAAATACGTGTACCAGACACGTGAGTAAAAGTATAGGTAAAATACCACACACAACAAGTGAGACAGTGTAACTGGAATATAAGAAAAAGGTTTCAAAAAAACTAACAAAAACCAAAAAAAGAAAAAAAACGTTAGCAAAAATAAAATGCAATTTTTGTCTAAACTAAATATTGATTCTAACAGGTTTAAAATAAAAAGCTAAAATTAGATCGTTCAGAAATGGAAAATGTTGGGAGAACATAGGAGGATCAGGAAAACCGTAAAACATTCAATTACCCGTTTAACAGGTAACCTAAGGAAATTATAATAGTATATATGCCAGAGGAAGCAAAATTTTAAACTAAAACTAGTATACCCTAAAATTCCATAGATAAGAGCGGTTTAATTTCACCGATAAAAATAAACAACAAATTTTTTGTTTTGATTTTGATTTTTATTAAACGATAACAAGGGTTTCCAACATAAACATAACATTCGACTTTTTCCATTTCTACTTCGTCATCATCGTTTATATTCATCATAGCAAAATCGTTTTTGAGATTTTCAACATCACACAGTGCTTTTTCAAAGGCATGTCGAATAACATCAGATGAAATGGTTCGGAAACTTTCGCTAACCAAAAATGCAGATGATTCATCCAACCTTTTTCATTTGTTTTCACAATGACATGGGGAGGAAATTGTCCTTTTGGCATCAACTTCTTCTTGAAAATTAGCATTGGTTTAAGTTTCTCTCCGGCAGCAGTCACTCCCAACACAACAGTAAAGTTAAATTTCTCATGTCCGGTAGAATCAATTGTAATGTTTTCTCGTTCCTTCACATCAACAGGCCGTTCATACACGATATCAAAGGGGACTGGAACTTCATCAATATTTCCCAAGTTGGAAGGGGATACATTCAAGGTTTCAGCTGCAACGAACTTCCAAAAATCGGAGCATTTCTGTAGATAGTCAGGCGGTAATGGTTGGCCGACACTTGTTCTTCTTCGTAAGGAGAGCTTTTTTCGCGCCATAAACAGACTGCACCAACGCGGAGACGCTTTAAAATTTTGGTGACCATGCTCTTCTGATAACTCCTGTGCTTTGGTCCTTATTTCTTTCACCGTTACAGCTCTCTATAGGATTATTTTCCTAGACCATATATCATTCTAAAGATCCATTAGACCCGTTTGCAAAAATCCTCTTAAATCCTCTTCGCGCCGCATTGCAAAATAGCGCGCAGAAATTGCGTGAAACTCAATTAAATTAAAAAAAAACTTTTATTTTATAATTATTGGTAACAAAAACATTATTTTAAATATTTTATGGTATTCTAATGTTTTGAACAGTTCCTCCGTGTACTATAATTAGTAAATATTCTAAAATAACAAAGAAAATGACGGAATATTAGCTAAAACCGAAGATTAATAAACATCATAAAAATAATAATTTCGCCAAAATAAATTGATTAATTATTACGAAACAGATTTTAAAAAATTCCTTATTTTCTGCTCTGTTTATTTGATTAGTTAAAATAATAAAAATATTTTTTGAAAGAACTAAAAAGATTTTTTGTAATTTTTGAAGGAAGCGTGCAATTGGAACGCGGTCGTTTGCAATTCGTAGCCGTGGAGTGCATATGAGAGCTAAATTGTTACGTCTTTATAACACAGGCAAAATGGGGACGGCCCATTAACCGGCGTATGACCGGTTTTACATCGGTTTTGCTCCGGTTAGGACTACGTTTCACTAGAGACCTGAGTGGAACCAACGGAGAGAGTGATTTTCCACAAAAACAAAACAAAAAAATTGTTTTATTGACCTTTCTCGGTTGAGCCTCGGTTTCTCGCTCAAAATGCGAGGCAGACGCTCTTCGCATTATCTTTCGCGAAAAGCTTTCGATACAAAAGCAACAACACGCAACTGCGTCTGTAGTTTATTCGTTGTTTTGACTGTTTTTCATAGTATTTTTTAGTTTTTTTTTTCCATTTTGTTTTTTAATGTTTCATTTTTAATGTTTTACGATTTTATCTTATAATAATAATAATTCTATATTTGGTCCAAATTGCCAATATATTCGGTATTAAAAATTGTTATAAATATAAGATAATTCGTGTATATACCGGTCGGTTGCCAGTCCGTAGACCGATCTGTTTACTAACGGGTCGTCCCCAGTTTGGCTATGTAAGGAACAAGTTTCTACTGCTTTTCAACCTAGAATGTTTAAAACTATCTATAAATATTAATATCTCTCTGAAAAGTTAAATTTGAGCATGCTTACTGAGCTCATTTTTAACCATGCAAGTTGGGGTGTTAGAGGAAATTTCGAAACATCCCCGAATTGACTGAAGATAATCCTATCGTACAAAAGTATTTCTCCGGCACAATTGATATGGATGGTCTTAAATGATTTACAGGTTTACATTTTTAATTTGACTTCTGTGCTAACATTCTGATTGAAATTCTTTGGTGTACTTATAAAAAGTTAAAACATTTTTTGCGGTCTAATTTATATGGGTGGTCTGCATTTAATTATAGTTCAAATTATCACAGTTGGCGTACACGTGAACATTCATATAAGAATTCTTTGTCATTCCTAAACCCTCCGTACAAAAATGTTTCGCCGGTATAATAAATCTGGGTGGTCTAAAATGAATAACAGATTTAACTGTTAAATTTGGCTTATACGTGATTATTGCGATAGGTGTTTTCTAATTATTAATCATTGCGTGACATTTTTCCGGTATAATTAATGCCGGCAAATGTCACGGGACTGTCACGCGGCGCACACCAAATGAAAAATTAAATCTGAGAGCCCAAAAACGGTGCTCATATCAAATATTTTAAAAATGTAATAGAATTCTCTAAAAATTCATGTGAAATCTTATAAAATAGCTTCACAAATATTTTGTAATTTACACGTGTAAGCTTTAAAAAGCACGTTTAAATATTCCAAAATGATCGATTTTAATTGGTGTACGGGCGGTCTAACAACCCGAATGCATCCGAATCTATCAATGGTGCAAGTCTCATCAAAATCTCAAGCGGACGGTAAAGTGGCTACCCTTGTAAAATAAATTCAATAAACACCAATTTGAATCTTTCTCTTAAAAAAAACTCAAATTCTTCTAAAACTAGAACTGAAAGCGGATAAATTATAGAAAATAGCTCATAAGATTAAAAATTCAGCAAATAATACCCCCAAGGTTAAAATATTTCATGAATTAAGCAATTTAAAAATGAGTTTCAATTGAAATTCATTCCTCATTCCTTCTTCATTCCATTCAAATAAATAGAAACGAAACAAACAATAAAAGATTCATAAAAAGTTAATTTGAGAAGCTGAAAATTGTTTATAAAATAGAGTTAAATGTTTATGATTTTAAGAACGACTGGAAGATTTTGTTTTTAGTACAACGATTTGGCATTTTGTTTACGTCTTGAGTTGGATATGTAATTGGACGATTTCTTGCCCTAATTTGATAGAATAATAATAGTGCTACAATAAAGTTCAAATTGTCTGCAAAATGATAAACAAGATTTTGAGGGAATTCATATTTGGTTTCTTGAACTTCGATAGCGCTGAAATTAACGAAATACGTATAATATTTGTTAATTGCACGCCTCAGGCAAATTATTGCAAGGTTTGAAATTATGAGAGCTATTAACTTTAAATTGAAAATAAAATATACTGAGCATTGCTGTATAAGCTCAGAGACCTAAGAACATGTTTATTTGACATTGTGAACCATAAGAACAACAAAACATCA
Source organism: Caenorhabditis plicata (assembly GCA_963931815.1). NCBI lineage: Eukaryota > Metazoa > Nematoda > Chromadorea > Rhabditida > Rhabditidae > Caenorhabditis > Caenorhabditis plicata. The sequence continues at coordinate 5,150,607 of OZ007494.1, forward strand.
CAAAACTATCTCAAATCATATCATGCATACAATTTGATGGAAATTAGGCAAAAATGAACACACTTTTTTACACATAAACAATTTTGTTGTTGTTGTTGTTGTTGTTCTGTGAGCCGCGAGATAACTCTTCTTCGATTTCAAGGAAATTGAATGAAATTATTGTGAATAGTGGATGTTGGAAAGCAAATTGTTTTTTTTTTTGCATTAATATGTTTTGCGATATTTTTTCAGTTATGTAATTTCCAGAATTGCAATTATTTTTGGATAATGGAAGCACTCCACTTCCAAGAAACCGCGCCGCATTGCAAAAGACTTTGCACCAATTGCAAACTCAACCTTTTAATTTATTATTTTTATTTTCAATATTTTATTTATCAGTTAACGTTTCATTCCTCAGAAATCCTGATGAATTAATAAAAATAAATTCTTAGTACCTCAATTAATGGACCAGAAGAGTCTTCATCGTCAATATAAGTGACTTGTAAATATTATAATAATATTTATTCACCATAAAATAATTATAACAAATTATTTACAAGAAAATGGGGAATAAAATTAAGATGAACTGTTGCCCCTCACGAGGTAGGACGTTTAAATGGCACGACACAAGTTAGTATAAATATCCACAAGGAATGGAGTTTACAATATTATTCAAATGAAAATCCAATAAATTAAAACCATACGAAATATTTACAAACACGGTTTCTAAGGGAAATATTATTTACAAAGAAATTATCACAATGCTTAATACCAGGTTTGACTTTCAACAATAATGGATTACGGGGTGACTGGGATAGATATACAAAATCGTTAAATGAGGGACAATCATACAGATTAGTGATTATTTTATAAAATGATTTAATTATTAATTTTAAGCGCCTAGTTTTTATCTAGTACATTTGTTTTAACCTATCGTTATACTAATTCTATTTTATATTAAAGCGCTGGCAAACCCTACGTGTAAAGAACCTCAGAGGTTTTTCTAGAAGCGCGGCCAGCTGAGCTGACTGTGAATGAAATAATTCGCAGCCATACTCTAAAATAGGCCTAACATAACAATTACCCTATTTATCCGTTTTATTGGATTTCGTTCGTGCACTATTTCGCATGTGGTGGGGTGTGGTGGGGGGAGAGATAGATTTCTCTCATTTCATGTCTAATGTCTCCACACACTCGTCTGTCATCAGAATATTTAATGAAAACAGTTCTACTCAAAATAAAAATTGAAATTGTTTATTGACTAATCGATAACAAATTTTTGGATACATTAACTATTAAAACAATCAAAACCTATAACAATAAAAACATCTATATCTAACAAGTTTAGCACATTAAAGACATTTGAATCTATCACCTAAAAATTCCATAACACTATCATAATCTTGGCTTAAAGATCTTCTAAATCCGTTAAAAATAACATCATCCGAAATGCTATAAAAACTGTTGGATACCCAATTTGTCACTGTTGCGTACGACGGTCTCTTTCGGTTCCCATTTCTAGTGAAAGTTGCTTGGCTCGAATCGGCCATCAAAGATTTCCAGCAGCTCTTTAATCTATCCTTAAACGGTTTGTCCACAGCAACGTTCAATGGTTGAAGATACTTAGTCAGTCCACCCGGTATAACTGCCAACGTACACAGCTGATTAAGCTCCTCTACTGTCGGTTCTAGATGACAATGAATCGAATCCATTTTTTAGAGTCAGGATTTTTAGAAAAAATTGGTCTCCAAATGTTATCGATCATTTTAGAGATGACTCCACGTAAAGAAACTCCAATTGCCACCCGGCAAGCTGTTATCAATATGAGGGAAAACGGAATGCGTGGTACCGAAATTGCCATGGTAATTTAAACCAAATTTTGCTACTATAACATTTTAAACACTGATTCACATAAAATATCAAAAATCAGCCAATTTGCTTAAGTCACAAAAAAGTTAAACCCGAAAAAACCTTTGTGACAAAACTTTTGTAAGCTAGTGTATATATTAAACTTAAAAAAAAAGAAATATTAACCTAGAGTGACTTTTTGAATTTTTATTGATAATAATGAACATGGTGTGACATGGTGTTTAACTTAAAATTCAAGGAAGATAAAGAGATTTTCAGATATTTTAAGACAAACGTGATAAAATAAAGTTAAAAATAAGGGTGAATGTTAAACTGTATAAGGAGAATGGTCCTCTGGTGGTTGCCTCTTCTGGCTCGGCGTGTGGGTTCTTCAGCAACTCTGTTTTTCAATGTATTTCTTCAACATTTCTAGATCAAATAAAAATTTATTTCTTTTAATTTTTATGAAAATAAAATTTGATTGAGCAATTTCTTAGATTTTGATTACATGTCATTTTAAGATAATATGTCGCGTATAGGAGCATTAAATGTTTTTTATAAAAACAGGAGTATCTAAAAAAGATTTTAACTACAGACAGAAGGTTTTTATCATTCGAATCGTCATAAATTGCTCTATAACATATTCTAATATCAAAAATATGTGTAGTTACAGTTTTCTTTATGATCTTCTTTTCTTCAAAAACGTAATTACATCGAAAAACATTTAAAAACCATATAATTTAAAAATTCAAAAAGGATCATGCATTAAATAATTATGTATCCAGTATGAATCCGTCAAAAAATCTTGAAAAAATCATTTTTAACACCGTCAAATTAAGCATTGACATTTTCTCATTAATGTGTAACGTCAAAATCTGATATTAAAAGATGGGAATCTATATTTATTCTATAAAACTTAATTCATCACAAATTCGCAAAATAAAAAAAAAGAAAGTTACAGAATAATATCAATACAAACATTTTTTCCAAAAAAACCTGCACATAAACTAATTTACTCATTCTTTGCAATCCTATCGAACACAAAGAAATTTCCTAAAAGCCAATTCTCGTCGGTCATTTACTAAATTCCCTCCGGGACATAGTTTGTAGTTTTTTTTCATGCAACAAGTAAATCAAGTATTCAAACAAACAAAGGGAAAAAAGTGAATGAGTGGAAAGAGATGGAATTGGAATTTGAACGACTAAAAAAAACACCCAAAATTCCAGACAACGGCTACTAAAATAAACCGATGAGACATACGAGCACTAAAATTATTTAAATTTTAGATGTTGTTGTTGTTTATGAATGGCTCAATTTTATTACTTTTGCGTTGTTTTTTTGTGTTAAAATGTGACTTGAAAATTCGTAACTAATAATTATAAAATGACAAATAGAGACAATGGGTTTAAAGTGTTTTTTGAAGTATTTGTGGAATGATGAGATAAAGTTAACTAGGTTTGTATTAAGTTCAAAATGTAATATTTTTCAAAATAATTTAGTTAAGGGTATACTACATCAAATTAAAGTTCGAGTTATTGCTCACTAAAATTAAGTTTTATTATCGAATAGCAATTGAGAGGAATACACTAGCTGACAAAAGTTTTGTCACAAATGTTTTTTCGGGTTTAACTTTTTTGTGACTTGACCAAATTGACTGATTTTTTGATATTTTATGTGAATCAGTGTTTAAAATGTTATAGTAGCAAAATTTGGTTTAAATTACCATGGCAATTTCGGTACCACACATTCCGTTTTCCCTCATATTGATAACAGCTTGCCGGGAGGCAATTGGAGTTTCTTTACGTGGAGTCATCTCTAAAATGTTGCCAATTACTGCTATTTTCAATAAATTATGAAAAAAATATAATTGAACTTTAAAGATAATTAAAAATGCAGTGCAAGAAAAGTGCGTAATATCTTTGAGTTACGCTTTTTACGATAAACGCTTGTCACTGTAAAACGGATCATCGTAATCACAAGCGGCAATCTGTAAAATAATCTACAACCATATGAATCTATCATTTCAAAAAATCAGCAAATTTCGTCAAGTCACAAAAAAGTTAAACCTGAAAAAACATTTGTGACAAAACTTTTGTCAGCTAGTGTATATTGAACGACAAATTGAAATAACCATTTTACAAATTTTAAACTTTTTTTAAATTCTTACGTGGCAATTACACATTATTCCTTAGGCAATTTTTTTAGTTGGCATTCAAATATATCCAAACCTTAATATGACCCTTAGAGACTTTTTTCTGATCTCTCCTTCATGTAATTGCACTTGGCGTGATACTTGGTTAAGGAATAAGTTCGTAGAGTTTTTAGATTATCTTTCGTTTCAAAACAATTTTCTTGTTGTTTGATAAAGTTTATATATTCATCTGATAGCGCTTTTTCTGCTCTACAAAACTGATTTTTAGTTTGTTCTGAAATTTTAAATTTCATAATTTTTCAGGCTTAAAAATGAACTATCCAGAAAGCAAAAATCAGCATTTTCGACATCTGCTCTCAGCGAAAACAAAAAGCCACCGAAGCCGCTCGGGAAATATGCAGTGTGTATGGAGAAGGTGTCGTTACAATACGTCTCCCCGCCTACTCCCCTTCTTCTTAGCGACCCGAAGAGAGTATTATAGTTGGTGTGAGAATCCGGTGTAATCTTAATACTAAACACCCAATCAAATGGTTTACCTGGCGGACACTACCGACAACAAAGAACATCTAGCTCTTTACAAAACTTTATTCGACTCCACATAAGAATACTATAGAAGAATGTAGTTAGTTATGGAGCTAGCATTACCCAGGGTCGGGGCGCTTCTACCAAAATAGAAGTAACCTTCCCGTAGCCCTGTCGAGTGAGCAACGTCCTTGTGATCCGTGGAGACAGAGCGGCGACTTCCCTTTTTTTTAGAAAAATACCCTGATCGGGGGGGGGGGATCACTGGTATTCAACAAGGTCTTATGTGTGTCTACTGCACAAAAATGGTTCACAAAGTTCATAAATGGCAACTTTAATCTTGAAGATACCCTTCGCAGCGCATCTACGTTTGGTGGAGCTGGGAGGGCATTGTAACAGCTTAAGAATAGCGTTAAACTTTATTCAGTGGTAGAAATAATAAGGAATGAAATACAATAGTAGTTTAGCTGATTATACTATAGTAATAGACATATGCACGCCAACTTGTATGATAATGAAATAACCTCAGTAAACGTGCTCCAGTCTAACTTTCTGGAAAGATTTTAATATTATTAGATAGTTTAAGAAAATCCTAGTTAAAATGTCATAAAAATATTTTATTGAAAAGACGTAACAATTTTCAGACGCTCTTAAAAATCTGAAAATTGTTATTTCCAGTTGGCCTGCATATGGTACATATCAGGGTTGCACGGAAATCGAAAATGGAAGATGGAATTCCGTGCAACCCTGGTATATATGGTAGAAGACTGACAGATATACAACTAGTAGAATATTAACAGTACAGTCAATGTGGTCGTGCCAGGCGACAGGCATGCTGTAGTGGGAAATGCTCGAAAAGAACGCCACAGTCAACAAGGAGCTCTGTGTAAATGAGGCTATTCGACACGATCGAGGACTCCGATCAAAACCCCCGAGTGACCTGATCGACAAGGCCGACAAGGCCAAAATATTTTATTTCGAATTTTCATTGTTATGATATGTATCAAGTTTGAAGTTCATCGGTTACCTTTCTTTCAGCAACATGGCAAAAGCTAGTGTGCAACGTGCCGTGATAATGGAACTTCACAAGCAGAAATAAATCCTAGAGATCCCAAAAGATCAGTGTACATCACCATCAATAGGCGGTTAGCCTTCTACTGTGACACGCAATTAGCACGCAAAATGAAAATTACGATTTATCTATTATCAAAATATAAGAAATTGACAATTCCAATTTTATATTGATAAAAAATAAAAGTAAAAAATCTGATTTGATCTAGAAATTTTGAAGAAATATAATGAAAATCAAAGAAATTATTAACATAAATTGAATATTTCTTTCATGATCTCTTTAAGACCATTGAAAATAATTCAAAAATGTTGTATTTGAATTTTCAATTCACTTATATTGTCCTTTTCAGAGATCGGTGTCTAATAGAAGAGCTAAACAATAAGAGAAAATGATGGACGGCCGCACGGCCACAAACAACTTTTTCGTCAAATTCTCTTCAATGTGTGCCAACCGTCCAAACGAGAACCTCATTCCATCCTAATTTTCCCTCTTCCTTTAGGCGCCGATCTCTGAAAAAGGCAATATTTTGATAATAGATTTAAAAGCGTTTTATTAATGTCCACGTGTAAGTGTAAAATTAAATATTACGTCAATTTATTAAATCTTCCCTTAAAGTACCTCTGACGCTTTAAATTTTAATGAAATTCTGTCTCAAAGAGCCTCTTTTGAAGATCTGTTTTTAAGAATTATATTGTTTTTATTGAATTGAATTATATCGTTTTTAAGAATTATATACAGTTCTATTTGTCTATTTGATAAACTTAATTAATCATTCTTTCACCAAACTCTTCTTTAATACCTCCAGACTTGATTGGGGGGTTTCACATAACATATTTAAATCTCCACAAAATACCCTATTTATCCGTTTCATTGGATTCCTCGACGCAGGCAGTTATGTTTCGCTCATTTCGATCAAAAAAGAAAATATAACAGAAGTTGTTATGCACAAAAGTAGTGAAGAATTTTTCCTCCTCCGATGGGAGAAGGGAGGGGGGAATGGTTGTTTGTTGTTGTTGTTGTTGCTCTTATGTTTATCATTATACAAGGAATATAAGAATTAAAAAATGAATATATGGCTACATTTAAAGATAAATTTTAAACTAATGAAGTGGTAATGAAAATGAAACACTCTTGATAGTATAGTAGATAAACAACTTGAGGGATGAATAAAGATGAGATATCTTATTAAAACTTAACAAGGAGATTCACGATCAGTCAACTGACAAAACCAATATAGGCACATGAAAAGTGCCGGGCCCATAAAATGTGTTAGGAAAATGGAAGGATGACAAATATGGCGCATGCTTAACTGACACCACTCTACTTTGCCTAAGGGATTGGATCGATAACATTTGGAGACCAATTTTTTCGAAAAATTCTGACCCTAAAAAATAGATTTTTATAATGGATTCGACTCGTTGTCATCTAGAATCGACACTACTAGAGGAGCTTAATCAGCTGTGCACATTAGCAGTTATACTGGGTGGACTGACTAAGTATCTTCAACCATTGGACGTTGCTGTGAACAAACCATTTAAGGATAGATTAAGGAGCTGCTGGGAATCTTGGATGACCGATTTGAGCCAAGCAACTTTCACTAAGCCTAAAGAGACCGTCGTACGCAACAGTGACATATTATAGCATTTTGGATGATATTATTTTTAACGGATTTATAAGAGCTTTAAGCCAAGATTATGATAGTGTTATGAAATTTTTATGAGATAGATTCAAATATCTTTAATGTGCTAACCTTGTTAGATATGTATGATTTTTATTGTTATAGGTTTTGATTGTTTTGATAGCTAATGTATCCAAAAATTTGTTATCGATTAGTCAATAAACAATTCCAACTTTTATTTTGAGTAGAACTGTTTTCATTAAATATTCTGATGACAGACGAGTGTGTGGAGACATTAGACACGAAATGAGAGAAACCTATCTCTCCCCCCCACCACCCCCACCACATGCGAAATAGTGTACGAACGAAATCCAATAAAACGGATAAATAGGGTACACACCTGGACAATAACATTGAAATAGAGGAAACACATTTTTGTTGGCTATTTGCCAAAAGAGGGGGGAAGAGAAAAATTTTAGGCACTAAAAGTTCGTCTTTTATTTTTAGCTATTTTTTGAAGCGTTAGTATTCGGATTCTAAATAAGGTAAGTTAATTATTTGTATATAAAACAACTGGGAAAAATTATCTGAATATATTAAAATAATTTTAAAACAAATAATAATCATTTTTAATGTTTTTTGCTAAGTTGAAATTTTTAGTTAAATATGAATATAAAAAATTATTGTGCTCGGTTATTTTTTGAAAAAGCATTTCATCTGATTCAGCATTAAATTCTGTATCAGATGATATGTTACTTGTCGCTGAAGTTTCTAATAAAAATTTTTTATTCACTAAAACCCATGTAGTTTCATTAACAGAACAATTTTTGTTTGAAATTGAATATTTAGAAGTATTTTGTTTTAAGATTCATTTCATCTGAATCAGCATTAAATTCTCTATAAGATGATATTTTATTTTTCGCTGTAATTCAGCTTTCAAATTTTTTATTCACTAAAAACAATGTAGTTTCATTAACAGGACAATTTTTTTTTGAAATTGAATTTTACAAATAATTTTACAAGTATTTTGTTTTAAGATTCATTTCATCAGAGTCAGAATTAAATTCTCTATAAGATGATATGTTACTTGTCGCTTAAGTTCCAATAAAAACATTTTCACTATCACGTCAGATATTTTTACATCCAAATCATGTATAAAAACGGTTATAAAAAATTTTTACTCGAAAGTTCAGCGACAAGTAACATATCATCTTATAGAGAATTTAATGCTGATTCAGATGAAATGCTTTTAAAAAAAAAAGCCGAGCACAATAATTATTTATAATCAAATTAATGACAGAGCAAAAAATAAAACTATAGAGAATCATTATTTTTTGTCACCAATACGTTCAGATAATTATTCTAATTATTCTAATACAAATAAAAACTTCATTAAACATGTATTCACCATGAAATCAGTATATTTTACAAAATAAAAAAAATATGACAAATACGAATTCGATAATAACATTTACGGATGCAAGCAATCACGCATCAGCAGCATGTTCATATATAGTTAACCGACTAGGATCAAACTTAATTCACGCAAAGTCGACAATACGACCAGCACAAGAGAGATGGACAATACCGAAATTAGAATTACTCGGTGTAATTAAAGGAATAGAAACAACGTCCACAGCAGTCCAAGCACTGAAAGATGGAAACATTCATGTAGACAAAGTTATAATACTCACCGACAGTGAAATTGTCAAGGCATGGATCAAAAAGCCACCCAGCAAGGATAAAGGTGGAGTATTCGTAACAAACCGACTCCGCGAAATAAGAAGAAACGTGGAAATAATAATCAACACGGGAATAAAAGTTATGTTTGGATACATACGAACAGATGAGAATCCAGCAGATCACGCAACCAGAGGATTTACTCGTCACGAACTTCTAGATTGCTAAAAGTGGTGGCACGGTCCAAAATTTATCACAACCGACATTGAAAAATGGCCCGAAGATACAAAACTGTTCGAAATAAAGGAAAGAGAAAATATAATCAACATCAACAACGCCCATCACTACTGTCCAGACCAAGAAGATTGCGTATTCAACTACCGCCGCACAAACGGGGATGCGGAACAAAAGTCGAGGCGCCGGGAGGGTCCAAGGACAATCAGAAACAGAATCAATTCACGATCCAGAACCAGAAGTAGAAACACCACGGAAAAAACAAGGGAAAGCAGCCGGACACCATCACGTCAAGAAAGCTGCAATCACGTTTGTTTCTACTGCAAAAGGTTGAAGAAGCCAGTCACGTCAGAACACCACTCCGCACTATGTCCTCACGCGAGGAACCATTAGAGGGGGAATGTCGGAGATCCCGACCCCAAACGCGCCCCAGCGAGAGAGGCGCGACGCCCGTACGATGCAACAGCGGTCAATTTTAGGCCAAAGTTAATCTAAATTATTTTGTGTTTGTTATCACATCTATTATGCAAATTGTTATTATTCCATTATAATTAATGTTATAATTATGTTAATTGTTTTGTTTTATTTTTTGTTAATAAAGTTTAATTACCCAAGTTTGAGGTAATACAAAAGGCGAGCACTCATAACCACAACAACCAGCGACAATCCCATAAAATAAATCTACTAGAATAAACTTCTCGAATCAATAAAACAATTCACAATAAAATATTAAATCTTAAAAATAATTGCAGAATAATCTAGCAGTGATCTAAAAACCACATAACGAAAAAAACAACTGAACATAGATAAGAACCGCTTTAAATAGCAAACACGAACATTTGGCATCCCTAAGGGAGATCAGTGCATTCTCTCATTTTTATTTAGTTGCTCGATCGACACATCCATTATCCAAGTAGAAACGGAAGCAAAACCGGATGGAAACTTGTCTGCAAGATATTTGTTATTCTTGGTGATCACGTTGTTCATTTTCATTTGAAGCAGAAATGCATATTCACTTTGTGATAATACAAAGCCGTAAGAGGAAAAATTAGAGTTCAGCTATGGTAGGCTCATCAAAAATATTCGTAAGAAACTATGATTTATAGATAGTTTAAGACGAGTATTCTAACTTAATATGACGAGTACACATGAACGGGTACGTCAGTGATGGGAGAGACTCCCCCGGTTCCCTCCGACCAGGGTAGTTTTCTATAAAAAAAGGGAAGTCCCGGGTCCCGGGTTCCGGGATATTGACATAGTTGTGTTTTTTGATACATATTGTTACATAATTTAAAAGAGAAAGGTTCGTTCGTCTCTTATTCTCGCTCTTCCTCCTCTTCAATTGGTACTATTACCGTTCAGTGATGGAAGGGACTCCCATCGGTCCCCCGCGACCCGGGTAGGGAAAAAGAGAAGACCCGCGTTTTGAAATTTTCAACTTTTTAAGGGCCCGCCCGCCCGGAATGCTAAAAAAACGGGGTCCCTCCCATTACTGGTGTACGTGGAACCTTAAAATTGTACATTTAAAAATGGGAAAATTGACATTTTAATTTGACATGAAACAGAAGCTCAGAAAAGTCACTTAAACCTAATATATCATAAAAGTCTAAAGTAAATGAGGTATTTTAAGAAAATCCTGCAATATTGACCTCAAAATTAGCTCTTTACTTCCATGTGGATGTTAATAAAATTCGATTAAAAATCAAAATTATTTATTTTTCAGTTTGCAAGCATGTCATGTAAAAGCAGGCGGACTTGACGGAAAAATTTGTTAAACTTGCAGAACTTGCAGAAATTTGAAGGCAGAACAAGAAACACATGCGAGCCTTGGTTTTATCAATTCTTTTGAGGCAGTATTTTATAAGAGATTATTAATATTAAGCCACGGAGACACTGCAACAGAGGTTAGTTCTTACATTAAAACGTTTATTGATATCCATAATATTGAAATTAACCAATTATTAGTCGTTACTGTCATTGTAGACAATTTTATACTTTCAATATGTATTAATAGTTTCCAAAAATTACATCTTTAGATTTCGAATAAAATGGGCTTTCTAATGATGTATATGACATATCGAGTTGTCCTACAAATGTTAGCGTGTATATTGCTTATTGCACACATGTAATTTCTTGCCAATCGCCCTGAGCACAGTTTTAGCTCATTTTCCCGTCTACAAAATTCCAGCGACTTATATGATAGGTCATAGAGATTAATAATAATATTTATTAACTTTATATACAATGACGATAATCTGTAGACCAGTGATGGGAGGAACCACGTTTTTTGGAATTCCGGGCGGGTCCTAAAAAATTGAAAATTTCAAAACCCTGGGGACCCCTTTTTCTATGAAAATACCGGGGTCGGAGGGGACCGGGGGAGAGTCCCTTCCATCACTGCTGTAGACCACTCACGCACGTTTGTGACTGACATATCCTGAAACATGCAATAGTTATTTTGTTGCTAATCAGAAAATTTCCAAAATTCCACCATTCATATCGCAGAAATTATTTGAACTATACATCTTTAGATTCAGCATAAAATGCGCTTTCTAATTATGTATATGACATGTCAATGTATCATACGAATATTAGCTAAAACATGTAATTTTTTTGATGATCTGCCCTGAGCACCGTTTTAGCTCATTTTAAGCACCGTTTTAGCTTATTTTAAGCACTGTTTTAGCTCACTAAGCACCTTTTTAGCTCACTAGTAGTTCCGATAAGGGTTATTTACAAATATTACATTTAATTGTATATTGTAATTTATTAAAGTAAGGACTATCCTCTGTTGCAGTGTTTCAGTGCCTTAATATTAATAATATCAAATAAAATATTTCCTGAAAAGAATTGAATATCAAGTCACACTTATTTTGTCAAAACGCAAAGCCTTTTTGGCCACGCCTCCGAAATTCCGTCCTGATGGGTATACCGATAATAATATTTGCTGAGTTATTTAATCACAGTCTACTAAATATCAATTTGATATTTATGAATAAACATACTTGAAACGCAATTAGTTGCGGGGAGCATAGTTATGACGCGGGTTTTTTTTTCGATAAATTCTCCTAAAAATGTTGGTGTTGTAGCATAATTCTTAATGCAACAAATAATAGAACGTCACGCGTGTGCCAGACAATATATTCAATCTATTCAGCCAATATTCAATCTATTCCTTACTACCTGTACCTTATAATAAATATATTATTCATCTACTGTCATCAACTCCGTAACAGTTGGATTGTCGAATAATTTTGACGCGCAGTGTACTCAGTACAAAATAAGTGGGAACAGATCTCGACTCGTCTGCATAGAAAGTCATCGACCATTCGGACAAGATGAGTGATTATATCATCAATGGAAGTGTTGTAGAACTCTTTGGGTAATTAAACCATTTATTATAACAAAATAAATTAATAAACATTACTGTTGTGGCCTTGTGGTGGAGATGTTGGTTGTAGCGAGTGATGAGTGTTGCGGAAGGTATCTCAAACTTGGGTAATTAAACCACTTTATTTGAGAATTACATAAATTAACAAAAACAATAGAAATAATAGCCATAAATAATATGAAACCGGAAGTGAATACTGTTGTGGCGTTGCGGCTCGACCAGGATGGATTTGCGCGTGGTCATTTTAAACGGCCGCCAATTCTGTGGCACATCTAACAAGGGAAGTGTTTTAGGTCTCCATCTCAGATTTTGATAAAACTTTGCAGATAGATTCCTTATGGCTTGATTAGTATACTGTCAAAAAATTAGGACCTACAAAACGGTTTAAGTAGGTGAAAAATCGGTTTGAAATTCAGAAATATCCCGTTTACCCACAATAATGGAATAAAGCTAATGAATTTTATTTTAAATTGTGCGTTTTCATAAATAATGATTTAAAAACCACTGAAGCATCGGGGCAACAGCGCAGTGGCAAAACGACGGGACACGGAACAGCAGGGCGAGGGTTCGATTCTTCTTGGGGGTGATATTTTTCTATTTCTATTACTAGTCGAATAGCTCTGGGCCGCTTTTTTACTTTTCAAGATTATAATGATAATGAAATCTATTATTTATTAAATCAACAATTATAATTATTATCAAAATCATATATTGAAGCTTTTGAAAAAAATTTCAATATAAAGACAACGTTGTCACAGCTTTGAGGATGTTTTTAGACTAGTTGCTCGATTTATAATATTTACCAGATAATCGACATTTTATACATTCGAAAAAGGATATGATGTTCCTTTTTTCGATACTGTATTTAAGCGGCTATTTTTTTTTTTATAAATTTTCATTATATTATAAATGCTTATTATCGATTCATGGAACGGATGGAAAGATGCAAACGGTTATTCGGACCCAAATAATGAAGATAATAAATTAAAAACACTGCAAATTCCTGCTGGTTGTACAGGTATGATTCAACCCTTGGATGTCGGTGTCTTTGGAGGATTCAAGAGTGTTATAAAAATCATCACGGAGTATGCACGGTTATGTGAACCAAGCTTTCAAATACATCAAAGGTCTTCCACACTTCAGGTAACTAACTTTTAGATGCTTGATTATAATATGTTCATAGGTTTTTTCTTTAATTTACCGTCAGCTTTGTTCACCGAAACTCCACAGTTGGGTAAAGTACAGTTGGTTTGCTAGTGGATATAAAGTCGACCGTCCAGGATCTTTTTATACACCGAAGCAACTATTATTCCCAAAAGAGATCCCCAACGGCTGTGAGATAAGTAACTGTAAAAATGTATCTTTTATACGTTGTCTTTATTGTGAAAAATTTTTATGCTTTCAACATATGATTGTTGAGAATCATTATAATTGTTGATTTAATAAATAATACATTTAAAGGTTATCATATAAATCTTGAAAAGTAAAAATAAAAAAGCGCCACAGAGATATTCGAATATAGAATGATTATTAATAATAATAGAAACATACCACCCCCAATGAGAATCGAACCCTCGCCCTGCTGTTCCATGTCCCGTCGTCTTGCCACTGCGCTGTTGCCCCGATGTTTCGGTGGTCAATAAAACCATTATTTATTAAAAACAGGTTCACGTAAAACACGTGAAAATTAAAAAAATATAATAAAACGATAGTTTTTAATAAGATAGTATACCCCTTAAAATATGAACCGGATTGATTAACATTAACTATATAAAATTTGCGTTTGAAAATCGCGATTTTTTGGGTTTTAGACCCATTTTTTACCCACTTAAACCATTTTGTAGGTCCTAATTTTTTGACAGTATACTAATCAAGCCATAAGGAATCTATCTGCAAAGTTTTATCAAAATCTGAGATGGAGACCTAAAACACTTCCCTTGTAAGTTAGAGCGCGCATTTAGGTCTTTTGAATTTTCAGACAGTCCGTTGTGTTATTCTAATTGTTGTTTCCGTTTTACCTCATCACCTAGCCCCGTTGCCGCAATCTCCCCCCACATATTCTATTGTAAATTATTCAGTTGTTATTATTATTAAATAACAAATACAAAATATGATTTTAGGCCAGAGTGTGCCTGCACATCTAAGCGCGCATTTGGTGCGAATTTAAATTTCTTGGGGCGCTGCCACAACAATAACAAATAATTAAAATGAAAAATAATTAACAAGAGTGATAATTTGACTATAAATGGGCCTAGTAACAATTGATTTGGGAATGCAATTACTATATTGTAGGATGCTTCGCTTGTACCTTGATTACCTCAAACTTGGGCAACTACACGGTTTATTGTTAAATATAAAAACAAAACAAGAAATTACAACAATAAACGACAAGACTTACTGTTATTTCTCGTATCTATGAAATTATTTATTACAAATTAACTAAAAATGTGAAAACAGAATCACAAGTGACCTGAAACGTCTATATCTCAGTATCAGATTTAGCTGCTGCCCCGAGTATCATATTCTATAGTACAAGTGACAGGGACGGACTAGTTTGAAGGCTTTCGCCACAGAAATAAAAATGAAATTAAAACTAATAAAGAAATGATATGATAAATGTTATGTTCTTTAGGCAAGGAAGTACTTTATGAAAACTTTATTAGAAATTACTCAAAGAATATAAATAACAAAAACAGAATAATTACGGATATACTAGGCTAGGGAAAACACACACTCCAGGGAGAGAGACTAGGCAATACACAGGGTCAGACATACACTGGATGTATGCAGATTATCTGCATATCTAACTAGCGCGCCTATTTGAATGTGGCGCCAAATAAAACATATATGACATAAAATATATAAAATAAAATTATTACAATTATTAAAATTATGTGTGAGGACAATGTAATATAATTCGAGAGTGACCAGGCGGAAGACTGCGTGTTCGCTGGTCGTCGTCGTTAACATATTTGTCCGCAAACAACAAGAAATAATTATTCTACATTAAGAAATTGGCCTAAATTTGGCCGGTGAGTGCAACAGGCCCCGCGCCCTCCATAGAGCGTATTAGTGGGGATCTCCGACATTCCCCCAATAGTGGTTCTTCGCGTGAGAACATGCAGCTGCATGGCGTGGCGTCGTTTCTTGTTTCCTCAGTCTTTGGCAATAGAACCAGACATAGGGTTCTAGTTATATGGTGTACATAATCTTCTGTGCCATAGAATATTCCTGATTTCTTCAATATAGATTACCAATCGTAACAAGACATTTGTCTTCCATGCGAGAAATCCTGAAAAAAGATTTTAATTTTTTTAAAGATCATGGCTCTAATGAGATTGAAAAATGTTTTGTTTAAGGCTATTATATATTTTAATTTAGATCTCAATTTATTTCAGTTAGACGGCCAAATTTGAATGGCTCTCATTAAAAGCTTTTTAAGTGATTGGAGGAAACCCGTTTTTTTTGGAATTCCGAAACTTACTAGGGAATGGTCAGCATAGTGGTTGGAGTTACAGGATGTGACATATATAATTAGAAAGAGAAAAAAATCTACTTTCTAAATATAAAAAGAGTTTCTGCAACGGACACAGCTATCTCGAGAAAATTGCGTCTGAAAATTTACTACGAAAAGCGCACTGAAATCCCCTCGTCGCAGCCACGAGGAGGTCAGTTTCATATACGCGAAGTTGAGGGGAAGATTTCGATGGCAGCGTAGTGTAGGCGGTAAGAGGGATGGGCGCGGAGTGTAGGCGGCGGAAGAGGGATGGGCGAGGAACCGTGACTCTCTGGTTCGAACCCACCCTGCGAAGACTATTTTTTGTTTTTTTTTTTGCTTTTTTTCGATCGATCATAACAGGTCGTGGAGCAAGTTTCAGACATCGTCCATGTGATATCTGCATTAGAAACACTACAATTCTGTGATATTCAACGTTTTTCGGGAAAAAAAAGTTCGATCGAAAAAAAGCAAAAAAAAAAACAAAAAATAGTCTTCGCAGGGTGGGTTCGAACCAGAGAGTCACAGTTCCTCGCCCATCCCTCTTCCGCCGCCTACACTCCGCGCCCATCCCTCTTACCGCCCTCACTCCGCGCCCATCCCTCTTACCGCCTACACTACGCTGCCATCGAAATCTTCCCCTCAACTTCGCGTATATGAAACTGACCTCCTCGTGGCTGCGACACGGGGATTTCAGTGCCCTTTTCGTAGTGAATTTTCAGACGCAATTTTCTCGAGATAGCTGTGTCCGTTGCAGAAACTCTTTTTATATTTAGAAAGTAGATTTTTTTCTCTTTCTAATGATATATGTCACATCCTGTAACTCCAACCACTATGCTGACCATTCCCTAGTTAAACAAATTGAAAATTTCAAAACGCGGGGCCCGGGACTTCCATTTACCCCTTCTCCGGATCCGAGGCTTAAGCTTTCTCCACCCGGGACAGGGACCGGGGCTTCAACGTTTTTGTTCCGCTCTGATTGCGTCGTCAACTATTTTGAAATAGGCTATAGATATTTGATTCATCTTTTAAGAAAATGTTGCCTTAATTTATTTATTGAATAACTTAAAAAACAATTATTCATTTGTCATAATCTTTTGGTATTTAAACCATTCCTATTTTTATTATATCAGTCCTAGTTCAGTTCTTAATTCTTCTCTTATCTTTATATTTATATTGTCTTGTCCTGTCCTATATAACTATCCTAAATTAGGGGCGGAGAAAAGGACTTGTTTAGACAGCCACACGGCCATTAAGGCCATCGAATCTCTTCCTCTTTTGTTTCTCATCCATTCTCATTTTTTAATTAAACTTTTCATTTCTTGTCATCAAATAATAAACAAAATGATAACAAAAATTGATGAGAAATGAAAGAGGAAGAGATTCGATGGCCTTAATGCCCGTGTGGCTGCCTAAACAAGACCTTTTCTAAGCCCCTAATTTTTGCTCTTCCATTAGGCATCGATCTCTGAAAATGGCAATAAGTAATCATAGTGCGACAATTGTGAAAAACTAATGATTTCGATTTTAATTAAGCCATATAGTCTAAATTACTGGTACTAACCTGCGTTGGATTCACGAGTGGGGATCTCCACCAACTATCGTATCCTGCGTGTTTGTTTCGGCGCCATTTCAAATTAAAGTGGTCATGTGGTAAGTGGTAAAATGAATTCCACACGATGGTAATGTTAGAGATCCTTAAATTTATTTAATAATATTAATAAAAGTAAGATTCACCGACCGGAAGACCTTTATTCCATTTATAAATGATAGGACGTGCCATTCACTTTAATACTCCTTATGTTACACATTTTCATTTGTTAACGTTTCTATTTATACTGGTGCAATGATCACTAAAAACTGCGAGTCATGGATTAAATATATGAACGCATGATGAAATTGACAATGTTTGTTATATTTCGTATAAGTTAAAGACTATTAGGGTGAACCAAATTGTTTTCCGATTTCCTATATATTTTTGTCTAATTGGTTTTTGACCAAATAAAGATTTTTATATAAATGTGCTATATATATATATTTTTAAAGCTCTTGAACAGCTCTATCATTTTATATATTAAAAAGTTTAATTGGTCGTTTACTTAAATTTTTTTTTAACTTGAAAAAAATCCGAAATTCGTGTTCTTTTACGCGAAAGAATGCTTCAACGCAACTGCAGCAACAAAAAAGATATGCCAAGTTGAAGGCGACAATATGGCCCGGGATCTGAGCGAAATTGGTTCAAACGATTTAACGACGGCGACACTTATCTCGAGGACAAGACACATTCGGGCCGACCTACGACAGCTGATTCCGAAGCAATCCGTGAAGCTGTGGAGACCAATCCATCAATAAGTACTCGCAAATTGTCGACCGAGCTCGATATTCCTCAAACATCAGTTGTACGACATCTTCATGTCCTTGGGAAAGTCAATAGACGCTGCCGAGAAGTAGCTCATGCATTGACTGAAATTCAAGCTCAAAAACGTGTCGAGACTTGCCGAAAACTGCTCGAAAATCCACAAGATTACCGTTTTATTCGCAGAATTGTAACTTGTGATGAAACGTGGGTTTACTTCAGCACACTGGGTCACAGAGTTGTACACCAAAAATGAGACGACCAAGGCGCATATCATGAGACAAGACGCTAATGTGCGAATGCAGTTGTTTTTATTTATTTTTTTAAGTAGGATAACATGATTTTTATTTCATTTTAATGTTATAGGGGTAATATACAAAATGTATGAATTCTGTGTCTAAAATTTTTTTGCGATCCGACAACTTATTTTTCTTAATCTCATCTTTGGATGGATATAGGATATATTGGCTAATCTGCATGTTGTGTCATAATTTGCTCATATTAAAGAGCGTCCAATTTTGTACTAATTGTTAAAATTTTGTTGATTTTCACAGCATCTTGAATTATTTATCAATGTTTTTGTAGATCACACTTTATTGAGTTTTCATTACAAATTGCTTACTTTTAATTGAATATTTATTTAGATTGGAAGGGAAATTATGACAACGTCCTAGATAGTGGTTGATCACTGGAATAGTCGGAAATATAAACTTCTAGATAGTTAAGGAAGTGATGTAACGATCAGGAACAAAGGAAACAGTATGTGACTGTTAAGAATTAATATAGATTGATTAAATATTAATTTAGGTTGTAAGAGAAGATATGACAACGTCCTAGATAGTGGTTGATCACTGGAATTGAAGGAAATGTAAACCTTTTGTTAAAATATTTTTATTATTCTTTTTGTTAATAAATATTTTTTAAATGTTGAATTTGTTGAAATAATATAAGCATAACACATAAGCTTTGCATTCGAATTCTGGAAAAGATTAAATATTTAATGCAACTAGAGTATCCATAAATTTTAGGTCAATAAAAGCAAAATGGAATAATTGTATGAATCATACAAAGGAAGATTTGCGAATGTTTTTGAAGAGAAGGCTAGTAATCACCATTCGTTGGTGATGATGTTTTAATATATTCAGCGAAGTTGTTGGCCCAACGACACCTTACAAAAAAAAATTACGATGAGCCTTGGAAGATCCAATGATGAAAAGGGTTCTACGATAATGACCACATAACACATGATCATGTTTATTTATAGGAATTGAAAAGAAACCACAGAGAAGCGTAAAAATATTTATTAACAAAATGAATAATACAAAAAAATTTAAAAAGCTTATATTCCCGACTATTCCGATGATTATCCACTAGCCGGGACGTTGCCACCTCTTCTCTTTTTATCTCAATTAATATTCAATCAATCCACATAATGTTTCCTTTATTCCTGATCGTTACATCACTTCCTTAACTATCTAGAAGTTTATATTTCCGACTATTCCAGTGATCAACCACTATCTAGGACGTTGTCATAATTTCCCTTCCAATCTAAATAAATATTCAATTAAAAGTAAGCAATTTGTAATGAAAACTCAATAAAGTGTGATCTACAAAAACATTGATAAATAATTCAAGATGCTGTGAAAATCAACAAAATTTTAACAATTAGTACAAAATTGGACGCTCTTTAATATGAGCAAATTATGACACAACATGCAGATTAGCCAATATATCCTATATCCATCCAAAGATGAGATTAAGAAAAAAAAGTTGTCAGATCGCAAAAAAATTTTAGACACAGAATTCATACATTTTGTATATTACCCCTATAACATTAAAATGAAATAAAAATCATGTTATCCTACTTAAAAAAATAAATAAAAATTAACTAATTTAACGCGTTTCCGAGTGGTTCGTCAAATGTGCTCTAGTGACATGTGTGTTATTTGAAAAAAGTGTAACATGATTCTCTGTTGTTCTAACCCAGTGTGCTTCAGTAATTTGGACAGACAAAATCAATGGTTGGAACACGGCCAAACGGTAGCAAAATGTGATCGTTTCTCAAAGAAGGCACTTCTGTATGTTTTTTTTTTCGACGTCATTGAACTTCTCCCACATCCCGTTTATAGTCCGGACCTTGCGCCATCTGATTATCATCTTTTCCGATCCATGGCACACTTTCTTCGTGGTCGTAGCTTCAATGACCTTCCGCGAGTTTTTCATCTCTAAGAACAAGGAGTGGTACCGCAACAGGATCGAACAACTTGCCGATAGATGTCTTCAAGCCATAGAGTCAAATGGTCTTTACTTTTAAATTTTTAATAAAAAAAATGTTGGTTCACCCTAATATTTTTCAATTTTATTGACTTCTCTTAAAATATCTTTAGCCATTTAAATTTGTATGAAATTCTAAACTTAGTGACTTTTCTGAGCTTTTTTTACTTTACCAATCCATTTGGCGTCATTATGATATCAAACCTGTCCGGTTTCTCCACGTATACTGATATATTCTTCCTCTTTCATCTTCCCAGTAAATCGTCTCTATTAAAGACTTTAACTCATATAATTTTCTTGGCCTATAGCAAATTCTTGGTGGCCGGTTGCTTAGTCCATATTCCATCAGTGCATGTTTTCGGAAATGTTCTTACTCTTCTATTTTGTTTTTAGAGAATATTTGAACGAGTGTTCAAAATATCCCTTAATTTTTATTTTTCCATTATTCTCGGCCACCTGAAATTATTATTAATTTTTAATAAATTAGGGATATACACTAGCTGACAAAAGTTTTGTGTTTTTTCGGGTTTAACTTTTTTGTGAATTGACCAAATTGGCTGATTTTTTGATATTTTATGTGAATCAGTGTTTAAAATGTTATAGTAGCAAAATTTGGTTTAAATTACCATGGCAATTTCGGTACCACGCATTCCGTTTTCCCTCATATTGATAACAGCTTGCCGGGTGGCAATTGGAGTTTCTTTACGTGGAGTCATCTCTAAAATGTTGCCAATTACTGCTTTTCAATAAACTATAAAAAAAATATTATTGAAAAGGCCGGCGCCTTTCTTGTATTACCTCAAACTTGGGTAATTAAAGAAAGGCGCCGGCCTTTTCATTGGTGCATCGGCTCATCGTTCCTGGAGCAGCACTTCACTCATTGTTGAAGAGCAGAAAAACCGCGTGGCAGGCAACAACCTCAAACCGTGCGTACTTGGGTAATCGATTGAACTCGGTTCGAGACAGTTCAGTCGTCAGTTGGATCCGAAACGGTTGGATCATTCGAAAGAGGGAGCGGATTGTTAATCATCCCTAAGCGAATCGTGGACGTTGTGAGAGTCCAGAGAAGCAGTTGGACCGTTCGAAAGAGGGAGTCGATTTTTGAATCATCCCTAAGTTCATCGTTGGCGGTGTGAAATCCCGGAGACGCAGTTGGATTGGAGGCGTTGGGATCAATCGAGAGAGGGATCGGATTGTTAATCATCCCTAAGTGCATCGAGAAGAAGTGGTTCGTGATTCGGTAGAGGAATTGAGTTGTGGACGATTCCTAGCAACATTTGAAGACTTCAAAAATCGTAGCAGATCAGTTTAATTATTGAACTTTAAAAATTATTAAAACATGCAGTGAAAGAAAAGTGCGTAATATCTTTGAGCTACGCGTTTTACGATAAACGCTTGTCACTGTAAAACGGATCATCGTAATCACAAGCGGGAATTTGCAAAATAATCTACAACCATATGAATCTATCATATCAAAAAATCAGGCAATTTGGTCAAGTCACAAAAAAGTTAAACCCGAAAAAACATTTGTGACAAAACTTTTGTCAGCTAGTGAGTTGTCTTTTTAGCTCGATTTTCCGACCTTATTGCCAGCAACTTCACTCGTTATTTTCCTATCCATCGTTCTATTACATCTTAATTTTTTTTCATTTTCTGCCTCTGTCCTCTTTCAGACTGCGCTGACCATCCAGACTGTTCGTCTTGCCATTTTTTTACAAAACAGTATCCATCTCGGGAATATAAATGATTCTTCAAGTTTCCCTGGTGGTAACCCAAAAGATTTCATCCAACCACCTTATATAGTGATAATCCTTAAGGGTCCCATTCTGAAACAATTTTTCTCTATTATACGGAATCCTTGCAAAATTATAGCTCAACTGAGCAGCTTTCTCCTCCCTCACTAGCAAATTTACCGAAATCGAGCTATCAACCTTGACGTGAAAGCAGATAATGCCCAGAGTACGCCACCCGAGATGGATGATTCATTAAAAATTTATTGTAAACAACCCGAGGGACGAAATCGCGTTGAATCGATTGCACATGCGACCTCCCCTTCCCTTCCAATGGGATTTATAAGGCAAATATCTCAAAAAAATTAAATTTTTTGGAAACGGTTTTACTATAACCAAAATTTTGTTGGTGATTTTTCTTATATCAAAATCATAATAATCCTATGAGTATATTTTGAAAAAATAGAAAAATATGTATTCATTAGTTATATTTCGCTCATTTTTTGTGAAATCAAAATAATTTTACGATTATATTTACAATGAACCCTTTTACTCGAGATCCTGTAAAAGTAAAAGTAAAAGTTACATAATTCTCATGAAGTGAAAGAGCGCGACCAATCGCGGGTGCAATCGATTCAACGCTATTTCTTCGCAAAAAGTTGTTTACAATTAATTTTTACTGAATCATAATATGAAAGAGAAGCTGTGTTAAATTACCATAAAAATGTTTTATTATAAATGAAAGACACTCAAAAGTTAGATAATATTTATTTTCATTTGCCGTGCATTGTTCCGGGGTTGGTCCATCAAAAAGATTCAACGCCTTCAAAGGACTCTGGCACGCCACCCGCTCTTACAAGGCAAATATAAAAGGTAAACATCTCAGATTTTGATGAAACTTTGCAAAAAGATTCTTTTTGGGTCAAAACGTATGCACAAAAAATTTCAGCTCTCCAAAAATATTTTAAGGTGCTTAAAATGGGTTTGTAATCTGAAAACACGTTCGATCATTATTTTTCTTCTCTGACAGTCAGTTTTCTTCTGGGATCATTAGTTTTCATTTAAAAAACCGTGAAACACAGCAATGATGGCACAGGAGCAAATGGGTGGGATGCAAAGCAAAACGACTTGGGTTGGATTCTTTATTTCTTCTCAATACCCTCTGCACTTTCTGCTGGGCGCTTCCTTGACTGTGTTTTGCACGAAAAGTGCTCCTGTTAGGACGCGAGGTGCTTTTTGCATGAAAACAGACTCATCCTGTTATATAGCGTAAACACGTCATCAATCTTTGTTAAAATTTGATGTTTTTTGGAGTGAGGACGCTTCGTGTAATTTTGATGAAACTTTGGTTACATTTTCGGTTTGAATTGAAGGTTCTGACGGCAGTTTTGCACGTGTTTTGATAACAATTTCGTGCAAAACACAGTCAAGTCATTTTTATTAATTCGTATACATCTATTTATTGTATTAGAAGTAGTTTTATGACTATCAATAATCATATTACGAAAAAAAACAAAAAAAATTTCATTTTCAAAAAAATGGATTTCTGACAATTATAGCTGATACTCATGGGTTGGATGGAAATAGGTACTGACAAAAATATAATTACTTTCCTTACAATCCTTGTTAGCGAAGATTCTACATTGGCTGAAATACAGTATGGGTAAGCCTTGAATCCTTCGAAACTCCAAGGCAGCTTCTCTTTCCAAGGAACATACCAAAATGATGTTTACCATTACTTAATTTGAATACTTTGGAGTCCGAATCATTCTCACAGTGAGAAGCGGACTAATTCTCTCCAATTTGAGCGGCTGCGCCGTGCCACTGTCGACCATAGTGGATCTTGTCGTGGACCGTTCGTGGGTGAAGTTTGAGTTTGACGGCATCAGACCAGCGTGTTTTTTATACTCTATATATTTCTTTTTTATGATTATATATATATATAGTCCTTTTCAGAGATCGGTGCCTAAGAGGAAACAAATTAGGATGGAATGAGGTTCTCGTTTGGACGGCCATTCTTTTTTACGAAATTATGGGCAGCACATATTTAAGAGGAATTCAGAAAAATGTTGTTTGTGGTCGTTTTGTGGCCGTCCATCATTTTCTCTTATTTTTTTATCTCTTCTATTAGGCACCGAACTCTGAAAAGGACAATATATATATATAATCATAAAAAAGAAAAGTGTAACAAGAATATCAAATAATTTACAAGTCCGACCAACAATATTGAGAACAAATAAAGAATCGTACCAAGAAAGAATCGATGATTGTCAGTGAATAATACTAATAATCGTAGGGGTTTTCAGATTTCAAACACATTTTTAAGTACCTTAAAATATTTTTGGCGAGCTGAAGTTTTTGTGCATACATTTTGACCCAAAACGAATCTTTTTGCAAGGTTTCATCAAATTTTAACAAAGATTGATGACGCGTTCATGAAAACAGACTAATCCTATATAACAGGATTAGTCTGTTTTCATGCAAAAATCACCTCGCGTCCTAACAGGAGTACTTTTTGTTGCAAAACACAGTCAAGGAAGTGTCCAGCAGAAAGCTGTTTTCACGGTTTTTTAAATGAAAACTAATGGTCACAGAAGAAAGCTGACTGTCGGAGAAGAAAAATAATGATCGAACGTGTTTTCAGATTTCAAACCAATTTTTAAGTACCTTAAAATATTTTTGGCGACCTGAAATTTTTTGTGCATACGTTTTGACCCAAAACGAATCTTTTTGCAAAGTTTCATCAACATCTGAGATGTTGTTGACCTTTTATACTTGCCTAAGAGCGGGTGGCGTGCCAGAGTCCTTTGAAGGCGTTGAATCTTTT
This sequence comes from Caenorhabditis plicata, assembly GCA_963931815.1. Taxonomy (NCBI): domain Eukaryota; kingdom Metazoa; phylum Nematoda; class Chromadorea; order Rhabditida; family Rhabditidae; genus Caenorhabditis; species Caenorhabditis plicata. The sequence goes on from OZ007494.1 coordinate 5,175,787, forward strand.
TGATGGACCAACCCCGTAACAATGCAAATGAAAATAACTATTATCTAACTTTTGAGTGTCTTTCATTTATAATAAAACATTTCTCTCTTTTTCCTACCTCAATAAATATATTAATATTTTTCAAACAAGTTACATTTCAATATGTTTACCGAGCTCATTTTATGGCGATACCCGTTGGGATGTTGATCAGTGATGGGAGGGACTTCCCCCCTCCCCCTGACCCGGGTTTTTTCCTAAAAAAGGGAACTCCTAGTATTTCAAAAACGGGGTCTCTCCCATCACTGGTACCGATGTATTAGCTCTCTTTTTTCATTTTGTATGTCACCCAAGCTGGTTTGATTCTTCTGAAACCTTTTTCTTCAACTTACCATCTATGAAATGTTCAGCCATATCTACCCATTAATACAAGGCCAATTCCTGTTTCCTTCACACACTCCTTATCGGCTTCTTAGTGCCGAGTCGCCTGGACGCATCCCTCTTTTATACATTATTTCGAATGTCCTCCAGTGATCCTCATTTCAGCAGTTCCTTCTGACCGCTTTCCCTATAATGAATTGACAATATAAGACGGAACACAGGCAATGTTTAAAGAAAGAGTGATCGATACATGAGAAATTGAGACGAAATGTTAGGTAACTTAATGGAAATTTCAGAATTAGTATATTTTCATTACTGCCAACGAATGATTAAATATTTTTATTTTTAAAGACATTGTTAATAATGAACAACTCCTCATTAATAAAACGACGTTTTTGATCATCAGAACAATTTAGTACCTGTCGCTTCCTAAGACCAGGATACCACCATGTCACTATGTTGATCTACACCTTCACCGGTCTCTTCTGGAATTCTGGAAGATTTAACGACCAATGATCAAGCCAAGCCCATCGCCGATCGCATAAAAGTAGCGGATTTTGTCACAACCATCAACCACTGAACTATACAGAGGAAACAGCGAGAATAAGACGAGTAATACTTAGTGACTGTTATTACTATTGCAATGAAGCAAACTTGGGAAATTTGGGGCCTCCGACCCGGAAAAGTTGTCTACATCAAGCTTAATTTTTAAAAATATTTACTTTAACATAAAATATCGGCAAATAAAAAAGCGAGGTTCTATCAAATCCTCGATTTATTTGCTGATATTTTATGTTAAAAGGGGCCAGGGCCGCAAAAGTATGCAATAAAGTAATTGATTACTCCTGCTGTCAAAATAACAATTTTGAATACCTGCGCCTTTGAGTGTGGCGCCAATTTTATTTTTAAATTTCAATCAATTGAAATTTTTTTTATAACCTCTATTGTTTTTTTTAAAAAATGTATATTAATAATTTCTCTCCTGCCTTTTGCCAATGGTTGTAAACAGAATTGTTATTGTTTCAGCCTCTGGTGCTGGAGACTGTCCAACTTTTGTGGCTGTCCAACTGAGAATATCATTTTTTTCTTATTTTTTCTCTTCCACTCTGAAATGTACAATAGTTTATAAATTTTAATAATAAATTAAAGTTTATGAGAGCGGATAAGTGACTATACAGCTTAATTATTAGTTTTTTTTCACAATTGTCGCAGTATAAAACCGTCGCGTTCGGATTCGCCAGTGTTAGGCACCGATCTCTGAAAAGGTCTATTTATTTTATACAATACGACAATACATATTAAAATATCATGCACTGATTTGAATTTTATTATAAAAGAAGTTTATCAATGATTTACCATTACCGTTTAACAGATACATTCCTGAATAAGAGCTCTGCTCTCTTTTATAGATCATTAAGCTTTACTGCAAAGTCGCCAGCGCAAGAGGAACATTGGCGGAAACAATAACAATTCTGTTTACAACCATTGGCAAAAGGCAGAAGAGAAATTATTAATATAAATTTAAAAAAAACAGTAGAGGTTATCAAAAAAATTTCAATTGATTGAAATTTTAAAAAAATTGGCGCCACATTCAAAGGCGCAGGTATTCAAAATTGTTATTTTGACAAATATTCAAGATTAAATTTTTTTGACAAATATTTAAAATTAAATTTTAAAGTTTTTTTTCCTTCTGATAAGATCATTAAGCTTTACTGCAAAGTGTGGTGCGTCATGCATGAGAGGGACGACAGCTTTTTATTAGGTACTGCCGAGGTTGTGAGTGATACAGCAGGAGTAATCAATTACTTTATTGCGTACTTTTGCGGCCCTGGCCCCTTTAACATAAAATATCAGCAAATAAATCGAGGATTTGATAGAACCTCGCTTTTTTATTTGCTGATATTTTATGTTAAAGTAAATATTTTTAAAAATTAAGTTGAGCTTGAAGCTTGATGTAGACAACTTTTCCGGGTCGGAGGCCCCAAATTTCCCAAGTTTGCTTCATTGCAATAGTAATAACAGTCACTAAGTATTACTCGTCTTATTCTCGCTGTTTCCTCTGTATAGTTCAGTGGTTGATGGTTGTGACAAAATCCGCTACTTTTATGCGATCGGCGATGGGCTTGGCTTGATCATTGGTCGTTAAATCTTCCAGAATTCCAGAAAGGTGAAGGTGTAGATCAACATAGTGACATGGTGGTATCCTGGTCTTAGGAAGCGACAGGTACTAAATTGTTCTGATGATCAAAAACGTCGTTTTATTAATGAGGAGTTGTTCATTATTAACAATGTCTTTAAAAATAAAAATATTTAATCATTCATTGGCAGTAATGAAAATATACTAATTCTGAAATTTCCATTAAGTTACCTAACATTTCGTCTCAATTTCTCATGTATCTAACATTTCGCGGAATAGGGAATTCCGTCCATCACTGACGCGTTCGAATTCAGCAGTGAATGATATTATTTAAAATAACAAATTTATCGAATCGTGTTTTTTATTGATAAAACAAATTCATAACATAATGATAAATTATTAACATAAATTTAAAAAAAAAAACGATAGAGGTTATCAAAAAAAATTTCAATTGATTGAAATTTAAAAATAAAATTGGCGCCACACTCAAAGGCGCAGGTATTCAAAAATGTTTATTTTGACAAATATTCAATATTAAATTTTACAAGGGAAGTGTTTTAGGTCTCCATCTCAGATTTTGATAGAACTTTGCAGATAGATTCCTTATGGCTTGATTAGTATACTGACAAAATATTAGGACCCACAAAACGGTTTAAGTAGGTAAAACAAGGTTTTAAATCTAAAAAATCGCGATCATTCTATAAATAATGATTTTATTGACTTCCGAAGCAGTGGGACGACAGCGCAGTGGTAAAACGATAGGACACGCTCTGCACTTTGCGCTTGACGGTGGCGTGACTGTGTTTTGCACGAAAAGTGCTCCGTTTAGGACGCGAGGTGCTTTTTCCATGAAAACACACTCATCGTGTTAGATAGCGTAAACACAAAGAACAAATCGAGTGAACAGTCAACAATCTTGTTATATTTTCATGTTGTTTTTTGGAGTGAGGACGCATCGTCTAATTGTAATCAACTTCGGTTTATTCGATTTGGATGGAATGGTTGTTTTGATTTGATTTTTTTGATCACGAGCTCAATAACAATCGATGACATTGTTTATGAGTTATAGTTGTTATTGTTTTGACTTGTTATTGTTTTTATTGAATAGTTTTTCTTTTCATTTCATTCTTAACTTATAAGTCCTGAAGACTTATAATATTCTAATATATATTATCTCTACGGATGGGATCAATTCTAAAGGATCAATACGTGGAGGTTTGATTTACTATCACAGGTAAGCAAGAACATTAATTAGGAATTATATTAATTTCAATATTTCAGACTACAATGCTAATTGGAATGAATGGTCCGATCAAGGATGGATTCAATACTGTAAGGCGTTCCGAAGGACTGGCTGGAAAGTAAGTCTACAATTAATATTTAAGGATATATCCATTTTAGATTTTACCAACAACTATCAATATGGAGATTAACAACAGGAAGAATGGCCAGATTAGTGGTCACAAATTGTAAGTTTTGTAAAGGCGAACTAATATATATTGGATAATTTTAGGAGCACATATTTCAAGACTAGGACAACCGTCATCCGAATCAATGCACATTTGAGACAAAGGTAAATAATTCAGGGTTGGCTAGATTTTATTATTATTTTTTATTTATGTTATTTCAGTTGAAATTAATAATGTGCTCTTTCTTTTTCATTAGACGTGATTTAAATTCGTTTCATTGGAAGCATATTATAAAAAATAGACGTCTAAACAAATGAATGAGTATAATTTGAACTTTCAACTGACTTAGCATATTTAAAAAATAGGTTTAAAAGATCTAGAAGCCCTCGAATGATTTTCATACATATCAGTAATGGGAGGGACAAGATTTCTTCGAATTCCGGGCTGTCGGGAGCTTAAAAAATTGAAAATTAATAGACCCGTGACCCGGGAGTGGAACTTCCCGTTTCCCCTACCCGGGACTCGGGACCGGGACTCCACTTTTCCATACCGGGACTTCAATTTCTTTGTAACAATCTTATTTTTTAGAAAACGGCATTTGCGCATTCCTACCCGTTTCGAAGTGGTAATCTATATAGTACGTCGTGCCAAGGAAGATTGAAACACTACAATGGAGCTATCTGAATCGATACAAGGAGCTCAATTAAATGCATTAATTATTGTTTGCTATTTAGTTGTTATTTATATAAATAAATAAGTGAATAAATATTATATTGTTATGTCTAACGTAAAGGATATAAACCAATATTAAAACGAGGTGAAATAATCCAAAAGCTGTGAGCAAAATTCCACAAAAATGATAGGACTCTGTCCGATGGCTTTTCGCAAAGTTCCAACAAACTGTTAGGACGCTCTCCGATAGCTTTTCGCAAAGTTGCAGCAAACTGTTAGGACGCTGTGCGGTGACTGACTGTTCTGGCGGCAGTTTTGCGCGTGTTTTCATAACAATTTCGTGCAAAACACAGTCACGCCACCGTCAAGCGCAAAGAGCAGAGCGGAACGGGATGGTGAGGGTTCGATTCTAATGGGGGTTGTAATATTTGTAATAGTTATGCTAGTTTAATATCTCTAGGTTGCTTTTTCCTTTTTTACTTTTAAAGATGTTTATGAATTTTATAATATTATTTATTTTTGAATTTATTATTTATTAAATCAGCATATATAATGATTCTCAACAATCATATGTTGAAAGCATAAAAATTTTTTACAATAGACAGGATGATTTTTAAACTAGTTGCTCGGTTTATAATATTTCCTAGATAATCGACATTTATCCACCCGAAAAAAGATATGTTGTTCCTTTTTTCGATACTCTATTTAAGTGGCTTATTATTTTTTTGTTATTTTTTTCTCACTTCTATATTTATAATTTACAATGAGTTCTTCTGATTTGATTGTGGAATATACTACCTTGCGGTATATGATAGGAAAAATTATGAAAGATAACGAAATCGATATGGCCTTTCCGTGTTCTAACTCGTGGATTAACTCTTGGAAGCGTGCACACGGAATTTTTGAGAATCATTATATATGTTGATTTAATAAATAATATTATAAAATTCATAAACATCTTTAAAAGTAAAAAAGGAAAAAGCAACCTAGAGATATTAAACTAGCATCACTAATACAAATATTACAACCCCCATGAGAATCGAACCCTCACCATCCTGTTCCGTGTCCTATCGTTTTACCACTGCGCTGTCGTCCCACTGCATCCAAAGCCAATGAAATCATTATTTATAGAATGATTGCGTTTTTTTTGGATTTCAAACCCATTTTTCACCTACTTAAACCGTTTTGTAGGTCCTAATTTTTTGACAGTATACTAATCAAGCCATAAGGAATCTATCTGCAAAGTTTTATCAAAATCTGAGATGGAGACCTAAAACACTTCCCTTGTTAGTTTTTTTTTTCATTCTGATAAATTCGATCAACCAATAGTAAAATTTTTCCGGTGCCCTGTGCTCAAGATAAAACAGTTATAACTGATAACCCAGATAACTCCAGTTGGGTGTAATCGACATTAAATCCTATGATTTGATCATTGGCGGCTCATATCTGGCCTCAGAGAAAAGTTCCGCCGATTTTGAAAACGGATTAGGAATCAGCGCATTCATGATGAATCCGTACGCGTCGGTCAAAACGCGCTTCGGCGACGGGAGAAAAAGCTTTTAGTAAGAATTATTCAATCTTTGGCAGTCCCAGTTTCCTAATGACAATTGAAATAAAATAAAGAATTAAATTAAAGTTTAATGATTTTCTTTTAAGCTCATTAGAGCCAAGGTCATTAAAATAAATTAAAATTGAAATAAAAGGATTTTTAAATCAATTTTAGAATTATTTTTAAAAATGTATAGTACGTTTCAGTTTTTCAACTATTTTGTATACAGTGAACATGGACACGTGAATCACGTGAACACATTTCTACTTTCTTAGTCTGCTTCTGAATAGTTAACATCGATGTTTTTAAGAGTTCCTCGTGAACGAAATTTCGCGGTAGACGCGTTCGAATTGATCAGTGGAACCTATCAATGAATCTATGCAAGTCTCATCATAATCTCAAGCGGGCCCTAAAAAAATATATGCGTCAATTGGCGCGTCAAGTTTGTAGGCTTCTTTTAAACGATTTCTTGGAATTTTAAAATTTAAGGGAATTTTCTAACAAGCTCTGGTTTTTACGAATACATGTGGATTGTGTATATATCAGGGTTGCACGGAATTCCATCTTCCATTTCCGTGCAACCCTGGTATATATACGTCCACAGATAAATTAATACATTAATAACATTTTACGTCAACTGAAGCCTCAAATAATGGAACCTCTCTTAAGATTTTTAGAAATAATACGTCTTATTTTCTTTCACAAATCGCCAGCCAATTCTCGTTATTATTCCAAATTCAATGACCTTCTTCACTGGTCCCAAAAGATTTACAATTCCATAAAAGTTTGCATCTTCTTAAGATTTTATCTCTTAAGATCTTAAGATTGTTAATTCCGGCGAGAATCTTCCAAATTTTTCACATGTTGAAATTATAGAATAACACTCTAACATCCTTCATTACAAAAAAAAACAAAAACAAAACATTAAATACGAATCAAATAGAGAATCATTATAAATAGGGTACATTGCAAATAAACAAAAAAAAACAACGAACAAAATTATTTGAGCGGAATTTCTCAAACCTTGTTTCATTCGAAAAAAAACACAGGTAAATCAATTAAATTGAGGTAATTATAAAGCAGGTTAATATAACAAACAAAGCACAAAAATAATAATCTCATTGTTCCAAATTACTAGTTTGAGTATATGCAAAAGATGTTATAGGGTTTTTAGAATTTTTAAAATTATTTATAGTAGACTCTAAATATACGAATTTAAACTGAAGTATAAGGATACACTTTAATCGCCATCAATCTATAGGCGATTTCAATTTTAGAGCGAACCAAAACTTCTCAGAGGCCAGAGACAAATTTCGAAATTTTGAAAGAAAGATTATTTCTCAGGTCATTGAGCCGGTGGCCGTAACTCCAAAAATGAAATAGTCTATACAAAATTTAACAGCTTAAAGAGCACTTTCGTATTCTTATAAGGAAATAATTAGAATTTAAAATAAAACCCGATATGGAGCCCACTGACACCCCTTGATAACAAAAGTACCGACAAAAAAAGTTAATAATCAACGAGATCATGGGATCATTCAACGATTTAATTAGGTTAAAAATTAACATCATTTGCATTAAGCGGAAAGACACTAATAATATTCTTTAACAATTAATTTTGATTAGGCTGTATGGTTATAAGACTTATTTAAGAAATAATATATACAAGAAAATATAAACAATACAGAAAAACAAGAATAATTTGAAATCCCCCGTAATTTCTGAAACATGAATTACAAAATTCTGCACAAAATAAAAAAAGTGAAATTAATTAAACACATAGTGTCAAACTATAAATTATCTAGACTAGAAAAATCAAAAACAATATCTCAAACTGGTTCGAATCGTTACGAATAATTCGAATACCTTGCTTATGCTCATTTTTGAGGTAATTGAGACAAAAAAGATACACGCGGTTTTCAGTAAATAAATAATCGGGATTAATATTGACGTTTGAAACCGGAACATTTGAGAAAAAAGTCAAAAACGACGTCATCATCGATGAACTGTACAAATCGATATACTAATTTTAAGTGGAAATAATTTTTTGGCAAAATTCACACTGACCTCGTTTCACTGACTGCTCTCTCAAATGCACATTCTTCTGAGAGAACTATTTGAAAAAACCAAAAAAATAGACAAATTAATAGGAAAATTAAATTAGAAAAAACAATTAATCCCTGTAAGCATCTCCTAACAGTTCTAAAATTCAAGAATCCATTCTAACTTCTCGATCGTGTCATCGGTACACTACGACCTTCTTGCATCTTCTGATCCACCTCTTCTTCATCCTCCTCATCCTCATCCCGAACTGTTTTCCTTCTCCGCTTTCTAACCGGCTCATCGTCTTCCTAAATTCTGCAAAATTAATTGGCCATTGTGCAAAACTCACATCAAAATTGAAGTCATCATCATTATCGGCGACTCTCGTGTCACCTCCACCGCTCGTCGTCGGCACTGCGGGTGCGCTAATCTCCTTTCCATTCGACACGGGCTCAATGTCAACAATATTCGGCATCTTTAGAACTTTCTTATCTGTAAGAAACCAATTAATTTCTTCTCATTTTATTCGATGCACCAATCGTTCTTCTTTCACGTTCCAAGGACTTTCGGCTGACCATCACCTGATCTTTCACCCAATTCTCCAACTGCTCAGCTTCGAGCTCTGCACATTCTTCTTCAGGAATCTCGTCATCCTTCTTTTCTTTCAGTGTCAACTTCTTCTGCATCATTCTTACCAATTCCAGGGATATAGAAGGAGCGATTACAACATTTCTCGTACAGTCATTTACCTTAAATCATAAAAACTTATTTAGCTTCACTTCAAATAAGTCCCAACCTTATAAATCCCCACCAGTCTGTTGGCCACCTCGAACATTTGCGCTCTAAGCGAAATTATCAGAAACTGGGCATTCTTCGTCCTCTCCGAATTCTTAATATAGTCGGCAATCAGTTGCACATTTTGAAAGTCGAGAGCCGCATCAATCTCATCCATTATATAAAATGGTGTCGGTCTGTACTGATGCATAGCAAATACAAAGCATAGTGATGCGAGCGTCTTTTCACCACCCGATAAGTTTTCGATCAGCTTCCAACTCTTCTTTGCAGGTCTTACACTGAATTTTACACCGGATTCGAATGGATCTACCGTTCCACCCTCTTCAACGAAGCTCAAATTCGCGTCTCCTCCGTTTGTTATCAGTTGGTAGAGCATTTGAGTCGTAGCAGCTAGGAAAGCCAAGGCCTCGGAAAACTCTTTGTACCTTCTACGCCTTAGCTCAATCAACATCTTCTTATGTGCTATCAACAGTTCCGCTAATTCATCGAGCAATTCGATTTCATTAACGTATCTCTTCGACTTTTCCGCATATTCATGGAACAACGATTCATCGGTATTTTCGCGATTCTCTTCCAAGAACTTCTCAAGCTCTCTTTTTGCATCTCTCAACAATGTCAGGTCGGATAATTGCATTTGTTTAAAATCATCTTCGTCAAGGACCTCGAGTTCTCTAATTTCATGTTCTTCTATGTGAACCTCTTCCTCATTATTCCTCTGATGCTTTTCATTAGTACCGCCATCTATAGACCAAATAACATCCTTGCGCGCCTTCATATTCATGTATTTTTTAAAGTTGGGAACTTTGTGCAGTTTTATTCCGCCCAGTTTCCTTGAAATGTTTTCAATGGTCAGTTCCGTATCATCCAGTGCCTGATTCATAGAAGACAGCTGATCCCTCATATCAAGTACTTTTTTATTTTGATCACGCTCATCATTTTCCAATTCATTTCTTTTCGAACGCAATTCAGCAGAGTTTTGTGTGAGTAGTTGCATCTTCTTCTGTCGATTTCGAACTAAATCTTGGTATGTGAAAGCTTCTTTCCCATCACTTTCGGCTGATGATAAGGCATCACATTCAATCCTCTTTTTCATTATTTGTGTCTCAAGATCGCTTATCAGACTCTTAAGTTGGACGATATTATGCTGTGATGTGGTGATCGACGCGCGTTCCTTAGCAATCTCTTTTTCAACTTCAATATGCCGCTCTTTAGCCACTTTAGATCTATCTTTGTATTTCTGCACGAGCTCATTAAACATGGCATCGAGTTTATTCGTTGAACTATCGAGCTTTCGCTTCACCTCGTTTGCTATCTTCTCAGCGTCATCTCTTTCCTTAACCAGCTTTTTGACCTTCTCTTCTGCTTGTGCAATCACACGCCGATCGACTTTTTCAACTGCAGCTTTGTTTTCAAACTCAACTACCAATCGGTTCAGAGAATCTACCGATACTTGAAGCTCCGGTATCACTGTCTCGTGTTCTTTCAGTTTTTCCTTCATTCCATGAACTTTCTTCGTCAGGTCGTATAGTTTAGTTTCAAGCTAAATATACATCATGAATCTGGATATTGATAAGTTCATCTACCTGTTGCATTGTCACAAATACATTATGATGCTCGGTCGATACCGAATCAAGCTCCTCTTTTAGCTTCCGTTGCTCGTATTGCATTTCTTCAGATGGCATTCGTACATCACGTCCAATCTTCCCTCTGAAAACCGATTTTAGGTGTATTCACGTCAGACAATCACTCACGTTATCGGCTTTCCACCACCGGACACGGCTCCGGTCCGCTCAATGGTACTTCCATCATACGTAACAATTCGATACTTTCCCTTATATTCCTGATCAATGCGTTGCGCGTCGCGAAGAGTTGGTACCACCAAAATATCACCGACACACTGGTAAAAAATTTTCCTAATTCTTGAGTCGCTAATCCTCAACTGATCAAATAAACGCGGCGCTGGGCTATAATTAAAACAAAATCTTCTGAAAACAATTGAAATATAACTCACAATTCCCTAGGATGACGATTCATGGCATTCGCCGGATTCAGCGTTTGCTCAATGCACATAAATGACCTCCTTGGAAGCGACATCTCTATGAGATAATCAATTGCCAACTGTCCATCATTAGCCGTTTCAACGACGTACCAATCAAGTTGCGGGCAATTAGTCGAAATAGCCGCATCATAAATCTCATCAATTGCACCAAGATCACCCTATAAAATCATTCAATAATAATTAATTATCGTCATTTTCGATTTACCAATCTTCCTAGCAATCCAGAAAGTCTTCCGGTAGCCTTGGCATTCATCAAAGCCATGTGAACTTTACTTCCATGAACCAATGTCTGATACTTTGACGATTCCGCTTCATATCGAACTCTCAAGTTATTCATTTTCGTGCGCATTTCCGATTCGGACGCCTTGACATGAGGCAGCTCGACTTGAGTGTCCCTTAAAGCTCGCTCTTCAGGTGGCAAAAGCTTCTTGAGCTTCTTCACTTCCGCCTTGTGTTCTTCCAAACGGTCTCGTTTCTCTTTAAGCGAGCTTTTCAATTCATCCAACTTCTTTCCATCACGATCCGCTATTTCTTTCAAATCTTTCAGCTCCGCTTCAGCAATGGTTAGTTTTGATCTCGCATCATTCAATATCGCGTTCTTCTCCGCAAATGCAACTTCATGGGCTTTCTTCCTTTCCTTCTCATCAGCTGCTTTCTTGTCGTACTTGACCAAATTATTCGTAGCCTATTAAACATAGAAAATAAATAAACAAACTGTGCATAAAACAAACAATTCTTATCTCCTTTTGTTCCTGTTCGAGTAATTCGCGCGATTCTTCCGACAGAATTTTTATTCGATTTTCAGCTTTGAAAGGGATTTGTTCAACTTCGGTATACTGTAAGGATACAAAGTAAGTAATACTTTAATAATTAACAGAAATTTTTAAATATATTTGTGCATAATTAATAGAGACCCCTAGAAAACAACTAACTTAATTTTTATCAGGCATCTCTTAAAGTATCTCTTTTGCTTTAAATTGGACGTGAAGTTAGAAATTAATAACGTTTCTGAGTTTCTGTTATGACGAATTAATCTGGCGTGCTGAATTATGAAACAGGAATTTTAAAAAAATGGTAGTTACAATCAAAAGTACCGGAATCTAGAATCCAAAAACAATATAAAACGTTATTTCTGAGTTATAAACGAATTTTTGGTCTTATTGTTAGTTAAATTTGAACTTTATAGTTGATAATATCCAACATGTTTTAATTTTAAATCATGGAAATGTTTAACATCGATTATCTATCAGAAATTCAGCAGTCTGTAAACAAAAAATATCTCTTTTTCAGATATTCTCATTAACAACACAACATTTGATCTCGTGAATCTTCATTCACAATCAAGAATTTCTACTTTTAATACTGGGAAGATTATCACATTGATAAAGCACTGTACCTTAAACAGTATCAAATGAAGTCTAGAATATAAACTTAATTTTTCACCGTGGTAACTAAAAATACAGTATATAATTTCCACGTTAATTTTAAACAAAGTTTCACACAAATCATCACGTGCTCGACGGAGAAATAAACAAATAATTCAAGCTACTCGAAAATAAAATGAAAACTAACATTCCTCTTTTCCTTTTCCAATTCAGTTGTTAAGCGAACTAATTCATTGTTACACTTTTTCAGATTTGAATTACGTTTGGCTTCGGCTGCTTCGGCTTCGCGAATTTGATCTTTATACATTTCAATTTCATCAAGAACGTTTTTTTCTTCCCTATATGTAAAAAATAAATAAATAAGCTTTCGGGTTCGAAGTTACTTGGCAATTTCATTTTCAGATGCCTCGATTTCCTTTATTTCTGTTTGCATCTGACGCCGCCTAGCTTCCAAATCTTTCAACACGCTCTCTTTCTCCTTTATTTCGTTTTCGAGATCATTTTTTTGAATCGTCAACAGGTGGCTGAAATAAATTATAATCTACATATAATAAAATAAAAGTAAACCGATCGTATTGTAGTAATTTATTTGTCATGTTTGCCAATCGATTCTGAGCACTTATGAATTGTTGCGCATGTTTCACATGTGGTTCGAGTTCTTTTTTCAAGATCTCCATTTCGCGAACTTTCAAACTCTGCTGAGAACATTTAACCTCGATACTGGAAACTCTTTGCTCAAGTTTTCTAATATGAGGAATGAATCGATTTGATCCAACGAGGTCTTCGATATATTCAAGCATTCCTTGCTCACCGGGAGCTGCAGCTTTTGGTTTCATCATTGCGATCGCTTCAACTTCTCCCTGAATTTCAAAGGTTTTTTTTTAAATTAAACTTTGTTAACTTCAGAGAATACTCATAAAATCGTTAAAAAAAACCCCGTTAACTTATTAATTCGGATCTCTGGTAAATATTATTGGACTCACTTGTAATATCAAAAACCTGTTGTGCGTTAAATCCACGCCGACACTGCTTAATAGGGCTTCAACTTGTTTGAAACTAACCGTCTGAACAGAAAAATTAATTTTTATAATTGATATCAACCTACTGCGCCATTTATCGCATATTTAGCAGTATTATCAGCATAAGCCGTACGGGATATAGTAAATTCCGACCCTGGTTTAATGAGAAATCGATCTTCATCCTTTAAAATTTTTTAAATTCAAAATCAAACAAAAAAACTTACGATATCTTTTATCATGACCATGTGAATTTCGACAACACAATAAGTACATTGTTTATCCCCTAATGCTGCAGCGGTGTGGATTAATGAGGAAACCTTCTTTGATCTAATTTTTTGACTACGAAACCCAAACACGAATAAAAGTGCATCAATTACATTCGATTTTCCGCTACCATTAGGACCAAGAACCATGGTTAAATTCTAAAGAGAAAAATTGAATATTAAATGCATAATAATATTTACCTTATGCAATGGTCCAATTTTATGAGAACCACGGTAACTTTTAAAATTAACAACCTCAATCTTGTGCACCATTAAACGGTATTCTTCAGGCTCTGCCGAAAAGTCGGTCGGTTTTGGTGGAATTGTCTGTAAATCGTAAAAATTTAACATAAAAGAAACCGTAATTACAATCGTTAGCAAGTCTTCATTTTCGTCATATTCCTCGGAAATATTCTCAGTATCACCAATAATTATGGTTCCTTTAAGTGGTGCTCGTTTTTTCTTCGCTTGTGGTTCTTCAGCTGCATCTTCAAGCAAATCCTCTTCTCCGTCGCCATCTAAATTCGTCGAAATTGGTCGAAATTACTATCAAATGTGATTTACCGTTGGTTGTCTTAACTTTGTTAGTATGACGACGTCTTGGAGGCATGTTGCCTCAGCTTAAAAACGCTCTAAATCAACCGATAATGTATTCCAAATAAATAACAAATCTATTAATCAATAAGACAAGCCGCCCGAGGTGAAAAACAGAAACAAGGTTTTAGTGACCAGGATATTATATAAATAAACTTTCAATTTTTTTCAAGGGAGAAACGGAAAAGCGGTTAATGTAGTTTATTCGGCACTTTATTAAGGAATTAAAATTGAAAAGTTGAAATTTGTGGAATTCTTTAGTGGCCGAGGTATTGATCGACCTTTACCTCGGTCATCAGCTTCAACCACTAAACAAACAATAAACAAAAATTTAACAAGTGCTCTGAAATATTAAAAAGTGATCAGATATTTTAAATCCAACATAAAGAGATTATAAAATATATTAATAATAATAAATCTTTCTAAACAATTAAAAGTGTGAGTAGGACAGCTCTCGACCCAAGTAAACAACAACAATGACAAACAAACCCAATATAGTAGCAATATAAAAGTAGGATATAAGCTTGTAAACGTAATTCAATATTAGGATTAATTGCGATGCAATTATAATGAAATAATATACAAGGATGGAGCAAAAAACTTCCAGGAAGAAGTGGTAACAAATAAATAATTCATAATATTTTCCACAGTAGACGCTTTTCGATCTAATACCATAAATATTTACCCATTAAGCTTAAAATTTTAAGGTGGTTGAAAAATGGTAGATTATTTCTAAAATACGTAATACGTAATACGTAGTTACTTTTGTAGTTTTATATAGTAAATTCAAAAGTCGGTTAAAGTTCATCATAGAGGAAAGATTTTAAAATAAGATTTTTAATGACCTGAATCGAATATATTGCAGAATGAATTCAATATTTTATGATTAATTTATAGGATAATACAATTAAAACTGATGTTATGGTTCGAATACAGTTTTTATCATACACGATATCGTGGTATATTCAAGAAATGTGTCGAATAAACAACCATCAGGCAACACCTAAATATTAAATGAGCTAACTAGAAGATGCTCATAGAAGCTTTGAGCTTTGGTAAATCTTAAGAACAATGGATTTTATATATGAATCATATAAATTGGACCTCATAGTCTACCTTGAATAACTATTTAGAAATTGTTATATTTGTGGGCCAATCCATTCCATGTGCACGTGATAATTTATAACTCGTGCACAAGTTAATACGACACACGTAAGAAAAAATTCTGAAAAGACAAATAACAGCACGCCGCTTGAAAATATCTATCGTATGAAAACAATTATATTTTCAATAGTCTCTCGAATTTTTACGATTTACATTTAGGTGAATTTACTCGATATATCAATGCAAATTTACTTAAATTAAATATAATTTACAACATTTGCATAGATTAAAACAGTTTAACCTGAGAATCCAGGCTTTCTCATTTCACAAGGGAAGTCACTTTAATGTCAATTGGATTGTTATCGCATAAAAATGAGGACGCCAACTGAAGTCGAAGAAATTTTCTTCATATAATATTATGAACAGATCTCAAAGTACTATAATACTTTAAGCCTAGCCTTCCACTTTTTAGGTGAAAATTAGTGTTTAATATTTAATAGTCCTTCTGCCTCTATGTGGCGAAGGATGGTAACTGCACTTCAACCACATCGCGGGATTTGTACACCCTCGACAGTGCAGGCAGAAGGAATACTGCTCGTATTCCAGCGGTCTGGTAGCGGACAATACTAGCAAGTGGTCCGGTCCTCGGAGGCCTGGTAAGCCAAATTAAAGGCACCTACTGAATCAAATATGCATATACACTGGATGGATTCAGCGCGGGATCATTCCTTCCGATCATCTGCGGTGCACTAAAACGTTTTAGTTTAGCTAAAACCGATTTATTGAAAATACAAGAAGCGATGGAGATTAGATTAGTCTCTAGTAGAATTTAATAATGGTCTTTAGCTTGAAATTAACCGCATACATGTAGTTTTTCCTACTTCTCAGTGAAAAGGATACACTACCCTAAATGAATATCTTTGTTCCTTCGTAGACCTTAAGATATATCTAAAAAATTCTTGAACTTGGATCCGGAAAATTTTAGAGTCTTGTTAAATCGCTTAAATCTTAAATGGTAACTTTCGCTTCCGCTTGACATTTTGATGAGACCTACACACACTTGTGAATCCCAACGACGGTTGAGAACAAAACGCGCTTCGGCCACGAGAGAAATCTTAAAAACATCGATTTTAAGTATTCAGAAGAAGGCTAAGAGAATAGAAATAAGTTTACTGTATACAACATAATTGGAACATTTAAGCCTGTTTTTTAAAAATACCAAAATTAATTTAAAAATCATATTATTTCAGTTTTATTTATTTTAATGACCTTGGCTCTAGTGAGCATAAAAATAGTTTCGTTTTTATATCATTAGACTTTAACTTAGTTCTATATTTTATTTCAATTGTCGCGAGAAAGCTTGGGCTGCCAATATTCGAATAATTCTTATTAAAAGTTTTCCGTCCGTCGCCGAAGCGCGTTTTGTTCTCAACCGACGCGTTGGGATTCACCAGTGACAATGATACAGTCGGATTCGCTAATTCAAAATCCGTTTTCAAAACCGGCGCAATTTTTCTCTGAGCCGAGATATGAGCAGCCAAAGTTTTTCCAATTAGCAAATCGTTCTCTATCAATGCTGTAAGTCTAATCAAAATCTCAAGCGGACGCTAAAGTGACTTCCCTTGCAAGGGCCCTTGTTAAATGAGGTTTTTAACAATTCAATAAATAATATCTTCTCCATTTCTCAAATCGTTGAAATTTCAGCAAAATATTTAAGAACTTTGGCTCTATTATATAATATAGCAGTCGCTAATTTTAATTAAGGAGATATTAAATATTTCCCGTAAATCACAAAAAAAAACTAATTAACTAGGTTATATTAATAAATTATCTGATATCACTTAATCTAAATATTTGGATGTGGATAAACAACTACGGTTTCCATTTATCATATAAAAATATTGTGAAAAATCTTTAATTATATATCTTCCTTCTTTAAACAATAATAATTAGAAAGTGTCCCATTTCCGCATGTCATTATTATTCGCTTTCAATCTATAATTTCAACCAATATTCGATGCTTCTGCTCTTTTTCTTTGGCTCGAGATTTGAACTATAATTGTCATTTATGGTCAATGACACAGCTACTTGCATTTTGATTAGGTTCGTTTCACGGCTTATGGATGAAGAAGCCATTTTCTTATTTTGATATTGATTTTGTGTTTTCTGGAAATAAATTTAGGGTTCATATTATTGACTATTATTTTTATAGAAAAACGAAGAATGAACATCTATATAGTGAATAATTAAATTTAACATTATTTCCCAAGAATACTAATTTTTATCTTCATTACTTGGTTAAATAATGATTTTTGAGCTTATCCATCAAAAGCAGTTATCTTTAGCTGCTGTTTAAGCTTCTTAGTACTAATCACGTCATCGATATATTTTCTCCCCTGTAAGAATTAATGGTTAATTCAATGCACTTATTCTAGCTATTCTAGACATTGTTTTGACCATATCTTCGTTGACACTTTAAAAACAAATCGTTCATTAAGTGTCTTCTCGAATTAAATTTTCCTAATTTTCTCACTCATTGTTACTCTAAAGAACATTGGTGTTGAATAAAGTTGTTTATCCGAAAATCATATCCACTCCATCTAACAAAATGCACTATGTCTCGGATAAATTTCTCATTTTTCGATTAAATCCTCTTATATTAACAATTTTATATGTAATTTATCCCATATCATCATTTTTAAAGAACCACAGGCAAGGAGCCAGCGATTTGTTTACGAAAATTTGAGCTACAAGTCGTTTTCAGCTGTTTTTTCAATAGTTTTCTTCCATTCAAACAATTCTTCATTGTTTTCATTACTTGTAAAAGAGAAATATATTTTTATTTGTTCATTCTTGTTCAGATGCGACTACCTTCGATCGTCGTTTCACCAATTCAAGGCGACAATCATGCATCCGGTTGGTTTACGCAAAATTATTTCAGCTTTACTTGCATTGTATTAGGAAAGCATAAATTAAAATGTTTAAATTCTCTACGCTTCTATCTTGCGAAAGCTTTAATTACCCCCAGTTTTTATTAAAGATAATTTGAAAATTCTCGTATTTTTGGTCACTAAATCACATACCAATTTGAAGCCTAATAAAACGAGCTCAGAAAACGTGCTCAAATATAATATTTTGTGAAGATTTTAATGTTTTTAGAGATTTCAAGGAAAATCTGGCACATTTGCTTAAAAGATATTTGCATAAAGTACACGTGAAAGTTGTAAGAAATGCGTAAAAATTAGAAAACCATTATTTCAATTTGGCGTGCAAATCAATTACTTCATAACAACCCGTTACTGAAAACAATGCCTAGAAGATAATACTTCCAATGTTTTGCAAAAATTTTAAGATCTCCGGACAGTCTGCTAAATAGACGTGGAATATTATTTGTAATTTTCCCGTTGACGTTAATATGAAATATTGTAAAATTTCTATTTTTTGGTTTGGACCAGGGTTGCACGGAATTCCATCTTCCATTTCCGTTTTCCGTCGTCCATTTGAAAAAAATTGATTCCATTTCCGTTTTCCGTTTGAAAGAAAATCGATTTCCGTGCAACCGTGGTTTGGACCATAGAACATTCCATTTCAAATTCGTGCATTTCAATGAAACTTTTTAAAAAATAACGAAAAATCCACGAGTAAAATCAGTATTTATCACCTATGGAACAACTTAGCCGTACACATTTTAAATCATAGTCTGAATAACACCTTTAATTTAAGAAAATAAATCTCCTTTAAATCAGTCATTTGTTCACGTTAGCTAAGATTTTATTTTTTCAAAAACTAGACCTGCAGATATACTATCTAAAAATTTACAGAGTATCAAGAAGATCCTCAAACTAGCTCAAGTTTAACGACACCAGTCATAGAACGATCTTCGTCGTCTATCTCATGCCACTATGCGTCACCATTGATGCCGATAGTCGCAACGCACCTAGCCTGGAGACATCGAAAGTGAGTAAAACTCTATACTTGGGTGGAAACGTGATGATTACCTAATATTTGACAATTGGATATGAAATGTTTACCAACTGATAGATAGACAGTGCAATGGTTTTTTTTCGTTTACATAAAGTGTAAATTTGTTCCTTTTTATTGAAATGTTGAAAACGGATTATAGCTGTAAATATATATTTAGTTATATTTTTTATTTACCTGGTTTTGAATTATATAAGAGAATATTATTAATATTTTACTTTGAATTAAATAAGTTATATATTTTAGTAATTAAATGATAGGAAGTATATCATTTCCGTTAGAAGTATAGCTAGCTCATTTAGTGATTTTAATTACAAAACTTTTATCTAACTAATTTGCCAGCACCTGCTCAAATTTAATCCCAGTAATGCTTGAATAGCCATTATCTCATTAAAAAGCTCCCGATTATAATAGATGAGAATAATTCCATTGCTACTAATTGTGAGAAAACATGTTTTGTTTTTCTTCACATTTTCACACTTTAATCAAAAGTTATTGAAAATGCACTTTAGTGGATTTAATTAAACTGTTGGACAATATAAGTAAAAACAAAAATAAGCATAATATTTATAGTCGTCGCCAAATGCGATTACCGCCGCAAAGTGTGGCGCACTTTTTTAAATATTATTTTTTAATTTAATTTTTATGATTTTTATTATTTTCCACATTTATTCCACGATTGAAACAACATCTAAAACATATTCTTCAATTTATTTATGCAAAAACCGTGTAGAAGGATCCTAAACAAAAAAATAATCATGAAAATTATATGAAAAAATAATATTTAAAAAGTGCGCCACACTTTGCGGCGGTAATCGCATTTGGCGACGACTAAATATTAAAGAAGAAATATTTTCAATCTTGCGATGTTATTGTTTTATTCTTTCGACGGAAAAATCCGTTCAATTTATTGTTTTGTGGTTAACGAACAACAATAAATATGAATTTTTAAACTTCATCATGAAATTACTTAAAAGTGCAACGATGGCCTAATTAAATGTCAACAAGTGTCTAATTACTTAATTAATGCAAATATAAAAGCAGATGTCCCGTCGAATTATTAATGATTTTATTCAAAATTATTGAAAAAATCATCATATGACTAGCTATTGGAAAAATTGAAATTTTGAGGGAGAGAGAACGTTCAGTTCACATTATTTCTTTTAATTCTTGTGTTTGTTCTTCAAATTCTTAATTCCAATAAAAATTATTGAGTTGTCAAACTGTTATTCTCATGATAACTTGTATCTCAATTTCTCAACTTTTTAAAATCTATGAATTTAATAAGCTTGGGGCTACAGTTTCAAAAATTAAATCACATCACAATAAGTTCACAATTTCTTGTAAGATATCCCACGGCATATGGTAGAATTAGTAGTTCCTTGCTTTGAACTTCATATCTCTAATTCTAATCTAGCTATTTTATTCTATTAGTTTCGATCAACTATATACTATTCAAAGGAGCGCGAAATATAAAACAAAAAACATTTTAGGTCAAATTTTCCCTAAGAAACCGAAGTTTGATTTTCCCAAATTCTTGTCTCGAGAAAAATCTTAAATTATAGTGTTATAAATATATCATCAAGCAATACCTACCTTACCATCTATTACTCTGAAAGTTTATTGCAAAAAACCGCACGCATATTAAAACCATCAAAATGGATGCTCAAATAATGTCTTTATTCACATTCTAGTAAAACTTGTGACCGTTTTAAGATAGTTTTGTTCAAATTTGCTCTAGTCACGAATAAATACTTACGTGAAAGTTCATACAAACCGCTTAAAAATGGAAAAATCTTAATTCTAATTTGGTTTGGAACAGTTAAACAAAGTTTATAAGAATTTTCTGGAGCGAGCGCAAACTGCTTGCAGCTCAGAGACCGAAATCTGCCCTACCTCAAAATTAAACAAAGTTATATCTGTTTTGTAAGATTCAAACCAAATAATTTTAAATTGCTCATGCACTCTATTTAACAACAACTGTATATTAAATTGGTCTTCAAGACAAACTCAAAAATTATCTAGAATGAATTTAATTTCAAAAGTTATTATTTAATTTAGTCAAATATACACGAAAGAACTTAATTGGACATATTTTAACGAAACATTAATTACAAACCCATAAATTACATGGCTCCTTTTATTGAGCAAAATTGCTCCCAATGTCGAATTTGCGTTGATTAATGCGAAAGCGATATTTTACTCTGCAAGAATTATATATTAATAGATCGTTCTTCTTCGGATAGTCGAGTCGAGCTCAAAATTACCATTGTTAATGAATTTTGAGCAAACTGAGCATTATCAAAATTGAATTTCGCGCTTGTTGCAAACGAGGCGCAGATTTTATGCGAGTGCTCTTTAATTTATTATTGTTTTTATTTTTAAATTTTTATTTTTTAAAAATATTTTATCTTCATCCAATTACTTTGTCTGAATAGTTATGTTCTCAAGGTCTTGTCCTGTCCTGCAACGACCTCCACGTAAATGATATTTTTTATGATTGTTTTGTATTGATTCCAAGTTATTGTTTTGTTTTCATTAAATTATTCATTTTTTGAATATTTTATGAGGAACTGTGATTCTGATTCTTTGGAAATAGAAAGTATTCCATTAAATTATAGATTTAATTGACCTTCTTGTTTCTGAAACTTTTCAGAATTTGTGAAGAAATTCTTATAAGAATTGAAATTTTCGGAATTTCATTCATTTCTTGAATCATTCTTTTCAAATTTCTATTTTACTTGAAGACAATTATTTTTAGATCTTTATTAGTGATAAGAACGGTTTGTAATAATATTTCATGCGGGTTCATATTTGATAGCAGAAATAATATTTTTTTTATCTTCGTGCGAAAGAGCAACGAATTGCTGAAATAAGCGTGTGTTGTATTTTTAATTGTAATTGAAAGTAAGCAAACATTGATAGTCCTGTTTGTTGAACTATTCTGTTGCGAGACCGAGTATACATTTATAAAATGCATTTTAATTATGGTTTTATCTATTTTCATGTACATGCCATGGGAAATAGTAAATGGACTCTTATTAAAGGTTTTACAATTCCTTTAAACAATATAAAATTATTTAATATGGATTGTTTGACGAATTATTTTCAAAAGTCACTTGGAATCATTCTAATGTCCAAGGGGAAAATCACGAAACATTTTTAATAAAAAACTGAATTCCAGATAACAAAAAAAAATCACTTAATTCGGAATCGAAAGTAGAATTTTGGATTCTAGAACAATACCAAATCTATGAATACTTTATTTTCGAGTTTAAAGTGAAATATAACACAATATTTGAACGGATGATAGTAAATGTGCAGTTTTATAATCGGAATTTTGAATAAAAATCTGGAAACCTGGTGCATTTTGCTTTTTGCAAGGTTATGATAGATGGTTGTTGATATTTTTTTCGATTTGTTTTTTATTCTGTTTCTAATGTTTTTATTTTTATTTTATGTATGTTTTTATTTTAGTTTTATTAGTTTAATAATGGCTTGACTGTATTTGTTTCTTTTTTGCTTCATTCGTGCTCAAATTTGTATTTAAGGTGAAACATCAAATAAACAGCGAAATCTGCTAAACCTATTTGTGAGTCATTATTTTCAAAAAAATTGAACATTTTTCCATTAGCTGTTCAAGTTTTTTGTTTAAAACTAAAAAGAAACTTTTTAATATCCTACAGTACATTTTGGATTCTAGATTTCTATACCGGTTTCTTGTTTTCGACTGGTGTAATTTGGAGCCAAAATTCGTTTTATTTTATTTACTCTTTTATCAGTTCAATATTTGTGATGCGATCGAATGCAATTAATTAATTGTTATTATTTCATATATAGACTATTTCAAGTTTTTTGACGACGCATTGCAAAAATTTGCGCGTTGCGACAATTATAATAGAGAGTTGTCTTTTGTGTCTCGCAATAGCCTTGCTGCGCAGCGGTTCGCAACGCGCCGTCAAAAATTTTGAAGTAGCCTATATTGTCGAATGGTTATATTTTGATATTGTCCTTTCAGAGATCATTCCATCCTAATTTTTCCTCTTCCAATAGGAACCGATCTCTGAAAAGGACAATACACACGTGTTTTATCGAAGGGAAACAACACATCTTCTATAAATCGTTAATAATCAGAGATCAGAGAATAGGACCATAATATATTTTGGTTAGCGGACCAACGGTTCGCCCACAACTTGTCACGGGCTCACCATTCGCGACTAGAACACGTTTAGCGCTAAATTTTCTATTTTATATGATTTATCATAAAATTGATGAAAAATAGAAGCAATTTATAGATTTTTTCGGTTTTTAAATCCACAGAGGGTTATTTTGAATTCATTTTTTTAAAATAAAAATTAGATAATTAATTATTTATGTTTTACATCATTGTTATTGACATAAAATTGGTCGCAGTTTTTCTCTCTTTTTATAACTGTCTTGCCTCGCAGAGGTTTGCCGTTGCAACAAAATGCGCTTTGTTGCAGACTATATAAGCTTCATTGTTCATAATATATTCAGTTCTTGCGAGAGTGCCTATGTTTAATTCTTACAAACTAGCACGCAAAATTTATACTTGAAACTGAAAAGGTTTTCAGATATAGTTCCATCCATAGCAGAGATGGATGGAATTCCGAATTACGAAATTTTATATTTTGATTCTGAAATTTTCCTTTTCAGAGAGAAATATAGAACAAACTGAGTTTCTCGTTTGGACGGTTACTCTTTTCTATCACATCAATGTTTGTTGTCTTTAAAAAATGGATAACGGATAAGTCCTTTGTCGCCGTGTGGCCGTCCAAACGAGAATATCATTTCTTTCTTATTCTTTTGCTCTTCCATTAGGCACCGATCTCTGAAACGTACAATAGATGTTAACAACAAAGATGGACGGAATTACGAATTCGGCCCATTTTTCGATTCTGAATTCTGAAGAAAAACTAATTGTAAGATTCTCCTCATTTCTGATGCACACTGGCGAAATCTTGTTTGAGTTAAGAGGATTCGTCTGTTTTCCGATAGGAAAATGAATACTGAAATATTCAGTGTCGGTTTCAAGTAAAACCGGCAATATGTTGGTTATCGGGTCGTTCCCGGTTTGCCTGTGGGAGAGTGTTATTGCCAAGTTGCAAGTTAACTAGAAAATGATTTAAAAGAGCCTTATGGAGGAAGTTTTGGTCTATCTTGGGGATAGAGAGATCGATTCTATTTTTTATTATTTCGCTTAACTTTTCATTGTCG
This sequence comes from Caenorhabditis plicata, assembly GCA_963931815.1. Taxonomy (NCBI): domain Eukaryota; kingdom Metazoa; phylum Nematoda; class Chromadorea; order Rhabditida; family Rhabditidae; genus Caenorhabditis; species Caenorhabditis plicata. The sequence goes on from OZ007494.1 coordinate 5,200,392, forward strand.
TACCTAAAAACTATAAGATTACACAGGAAATATACATTATTATAATCAACCAATTTATTAAGTAAAACAAAATAAAACAAGAAATTACTTGTAAAGCACAGCGAAAGGTACGAAAATTAATTGAGAAATTAAATCGAAACCTTTGTCTCTTTGCCCCCAAGAAAGACCAAATTTTCCTTCCTGATGCTCTTTTCAGCAATTTTTCTCATTAATTTTACTTGTTGTTATTTAGCATGCATCAGGAATGGATGAATTCAATATTCTATAATTTAGTTATTTTAAATATTTCGAGATTTATTGAAAATTGTATTTCCTTTCAGTGCTATCCACTGTTAGAACCCTTGTAATGATAAGATTATCATACGTGACGAGAATTAAAGAGTGACCAAGAAAGTAATGCGTATTTAATTTGTTTCAATTTTCTTTCAAATTCTTGGACGGCGCGTTGCGAACCGCTGCGCAGAAAGACTTAAAATAGAACTCTCTATTTTTATAATTGTCGCAACGCGCAGATTTTTGCAATGCGTCGTCTAAAAATTTGAAATAATCTATACTCATAAAATCAAACAGTTTTGTTGTTTTAATTCTATTAATTATTGGGGATCTCCGACAGTGTACAAGTATGTTTCCGCATTTCGAAATTTTGCTCTTACGACATCACACCTTTCTTGTATCGAATCATTACTTGAGGTGAGATTGATCTATTTTGACAATCCAGTAGGAAAAATTTCTTGGACGGATCCCGAATAGAATCACAATTTGGTTCCGAATCCAAATACCCATGACACAAAGTGAGTATGGTTGATATACTATGAGCTGCTGAAATCGGATGCACGCCAACTGGTATTATAGGATAATATAAACGTGCTTAAAACTAACTTTTCGCAAGTTATAAATTATTTTAGATAGTTTAAGAAAAGCCTAGCTAAATTGACGTAAAAAAGATTTTGTCAAAAATACGTAAACCTTTTCAGACATGCTTAAAATTGCGAAAATAGTTATTTCCAGTTGGCATGCGGGGAAACAGTTACTGGAGAGAGTTACGAACAACAATTGAGAAGATTGAACTTGAAATCTAGCAAAAACCGATTCTGCTGAACGGCATATGTACGTCGGAAAAGAATACAAAGAAATAATTTAAAGTCTGAATTGGGAATTTTTACCTCACCTTCCCTGCTCTCCTGATGTTCCTCCTTCGGATTATAATTTGATTGGAGGATCAATCGTTTAAGAAACGTGAAGAAGGGCAAAAATCGGTGGACTAATTAATTATTTGCGGAAGGAATCGGAAAATTATCCACGAAATGGAGTAATTATGTACTTTATAACCGGAATCATACGTGTACACCAAATTATTCCGTAAAAACAGGAGCTGGGAAATATCCCTTGAATCGAACATTTTGTATAGATTTAATGCGCCAAAAATATTTTAAGATAAGCCGGTAAAATTGACTTGAAAATCAGTTTTTGGCCTGCAAGTGGAATATAATAAAATTCGTGTAAATATTGCAAAACCGCCGTGTACTTGTACACTATATATTATCGAAATATAAGAAATTGGAAAGTCAGTTTCCATATTTTTGAATTATTTTCAATGGTCTCAAAGAGATCATGAAACAAATATTCAATTTACGATAATAATTTTTCTGTTTTGATTATATATATATATATATAAGAAATTGACAATTCCAATTTTATTTTCACAAAAAATAAAAGTAATAAATCTGATTTGATCTAGAAATTTTGAAGAAATGAAATGAAAAAGAGAGAAGTTATTAACATAAATTGAATATTTGTTTCATGATCTCTTTGAGACCATTGAAAATAATTCAAAAATGTTGAATTTTCAATTTCTTGTATTTTGATAATATATCAGTAAGATGCGCTAATGTATCTTGAAATCACATAACACCCTCTGAGTGCTCCCAAAATAATTTAAATTTGTGAACATTAAATTAATCGTGTCGCGAAATCGGACAATAATTTTACAAAATACACCCCAACTTGTATGGCAAGAGAATGAGCTCAGTAATCATGCTCAAATTTAACTTTTTAGAAAGATTTTTATATTTTTAGATAGTTTAAGACATGCTTAATTAAATTGTATTAAAAACTTTTTGCTTATAAACACGTAAAAATTTCCACACACGTTTAAAATTTGCAAAATCGTTATTTCGATTTGGCGTGCAAAATATCTCCAGTATACCACAACTTCCGGCTTAAGAGAAAAAGTCTAATATCTTTTGAATAGTTCAACTCGGCCATTCAAATATTTTTGTGTTTGTGTTTGTTTTTGTTTTTGATATGCGCGTTTTTCAGCCATTTTTCAATGCCATCCAATATTAAAAGGCATTCAATTTGAATTTGCCAGCTGTCTTGGTCATTTCCCACTCCGATCGAGCGACCGACTTGGTTCATTTCTATTTTTTATGTGTTATGAGTGTGCGTCGATAACAATTCTCTTTTTTTCTGCCCACTATGTGCCCCCCACCGGCTGATTGGCATTCATATAAAAAAAAAGCGAGGAAGAATCGAGTCAGCAAGGAAAAGAACTCGACGCCGCGGAGAATGGAAGATGGAGAAGAAGGACTGAGTGCTTTTTTATGTTATGTTGTTTTTGTCTTGTTCGGACTGGTGTGTGTTTTTTTCTGGCGAACGTCGTTGAAACTTTTAAGCTTCTTTCTCTTTTTTTTTATTTGGGGCAAAGATTGCAGGAATTTGACCAGGGAGGTGTTCGGTATTTTAAACAGTTTTGTTTTGTTTTTGTTATTATTGTTCGTTTTGAACCAACAACTGTGAGAGTATAAGTGGAATTTGGAACCATTATTATTAAAAAAAAGATTTTGGTGTTTTTTCAAATGTTTTTTTTAGGAATTTAAAATAGTTTGATTGACTTGAATAGGTTTTGATGTTGATTAGTGTATGGGTTTGTGACTTTACCTTTTTAATTTTATTATCTATTTACTGTTTAAAAATAGACGCTGAACAATATTCTTCGAGTTTATAATTGCATTCTCACTCCTAATGAAATTTAAATTTTTTCCAGTATTCAAATGAGAACGAAACACGATGTACACCAGAGATGGGAGGAATTCCGGATTCCGTATTCCGGCCGTGTTTCGATTCCGGATTCCGAAATTCAAAAACTGTCATTCCACCCATCTCTAAAAAGAAACACATCTTCAGATGAAAGAAGGCTTTGGTACTTAAGCCTAATTTGCTTTGGTAGCTGCTTTTTCAGCTACATACTGAAATGTCCTGATCTTATTATTAAATTATTCTATTGTCTTTTTCAGAGATCGGTGCCTAATGGAAGAACAATAAAAGAAGAGAAAATGATGGGCGCCCACACGGCCACAAACAACTGTTTCGTCAATTCCTCTTCAATATGTGCTGCCCATAATTTCGTAAAAAAGAATGGCCGTCTAAAAAGAGAGGCCGTCCAAACGAGAACCTCATTCAATCCTAATTTTTTTCCTCTTCCATTAGGCACCGATCTCTGAAAAGGACAATACATAAATAAAAATTTCCACTAATTAATATATTATGAAGTACCTAATTTTATTTTGTTTGGTGGCTCTTATATGTAAATTCTATGTATACTGGTTTTACTTCAAAATTTTACTTCCTATGGCATATTTATTATTATAATTTCCTTAGGTTACCACTTAAATTAGTAATTTAATGTTTTAAGGTTTCCCTTTTATATCCTCTTTTTTTATATCCTCGATCCTCTTTTATATCTCCTATGTTTTCCCAACATTTTTCCCTTTGTGAAATATTTAATTTTACCTATTGTCCTTTTCAGAGATCGGTGCCTAATGGAAGAGCAAAAAAAATTAGAAAAATGATAGTCTTCTATGGACGGCCACACGGCCACAAAGGACTTTTTCGTCTATTTCTCTTCAATTTTCAAAAAAGTTAAACCCGAAAAAACATTTGTGACAAAACTTTTGTCAGCTAGTGTAGATGAGAGACAAAAGAGTAGCCGTCAAAACGAGAACCTCATTTCATTCGAATTTTTTCCTCTTCCATTAGGCACCGATATCTGAAAAGGTCAATATTTAATTTAATTTCTGCTAAACTTTTTTTGTGTGCTTATATTTTAAAGACAAAACACATTCTTGAGATACAAAAGAGTGACCGTAAAAACTAGGCAATAATTTTCTTATTTCCTCTTTCATTAGGTAACGATCTTTAAAAAGTGCAATATTTTTTATAACTCAACTTCGGAATGGCGAGACCAAATATTAAAATCTCGGCGGTGCTTCGAGCGATCAAAAAAACAGTCGCACTGCGACATTCATAAAGTTTTGCGGCTGACATTTCAATTTTTTAAAATCTTGTATTCTTTTACTAAATTTCAGAATTACCAATTCCCAATAATCTTTATAAGCAATTCTAAATGAACACCACGGTTCGTTTCGGCACTTATTTTCTCGACGATTTGTCACTGTCTTTCTAAAAATATTATTTCACTCTAATATTTTTATGCTAATTTTCTGTCATGTAAAAGGAAACTGCTTGCAGAATTTAAAAAAAAAAGTTGTGATCATAGTTAGCACGTCGATTTGAAGGCTAATAAAAGAGCTAAGAAAATGTGCTCAAATGTAGAATTTTGTGATGATTTTTATATTTTCAGAGAGTTTAAGAAATGTTTGAAAAATTGGCATGGACAATATCTGTGTGAAGTAAACGTGAAAGTTTTAAGACCAGTGGCAATATAAAAAATCTTTATTTCAATTTAGCGTGTAGTTAGCCGCCATTTTTATGTTTACATTCATCCATACATTAGAAACGGATGCCTACGGTAGTTAATTTACGAGATTTTATTTTGAAATTTTACACACGAATATGTTTTGCTCCTCATGTTCACCAGAGAAGGGCGGAAGGAATTTTCAAATTTTCATTCCGGAATTCAAAACCTTCCATCCCGCCGTTCTCTGATGTACACCAATTGGAATAAGTAGAAAAAAGTTTCGTTCGTTGAGTTTCTTTCAAAAGGTATGTAGTACTTCTTTAATAGTTTTGTTGTAGTTTGGTCATTTTCAGTCTAACGTGATTTTGATAAGAAAAGTTTAGGGACTCGTCTGTATTTACGTGGTAACGTTTCAAATTATTCTTGTCTGTCTCATCAATTTATGCTATCTGAGTTCTGACCACACAAGACACACATAATGGATCAACTTCGTTTTGAATAATTTAGAGTTGGGATAAAGAAAATAATATTTAAATAGTGTCCATTATTAGATTTGAATGTTTATTGGCTCCGTCTGCTATTCCAGTTGCCGTTGAAGTCATTGAACGGAAGGTAATGTGGCCAAAAAAACGAACCAGCTGTGAAATTGTTTTTTGGGATTCATAATTGTATTGCCAACTACTATAACCAATTACCTACAATTTACGTTTTGTCTTCTAATCATTGGATTAAGCCCAATATTATCTTACTATTTAGTTTCGTGTACTTCAATTAGTCATTTGATGATTATGAAGCTAAAATCATATAACATGTGAGAACTTGTCTGAAACGTTGTGAATGTTTTCAGCACTTTAGATATAATTATTTTGAACAATTTTTTTGCTGAAACTGGTTTTAATCGATTAAAAATTATTTTTTCTAACATGATACCACTTTATTGTGCGATGAATATGATTACTTTATTTTGAGAACTTTTATTTCGCGCAATTGTGTATTCAAGTAGCGAATAATAGGTCCTCCTTGAAATGGCTCGTTGATCGAGTCGACCTTTTGTAGAATATTTTTGAACGGGATTGGCTTATTCCGATTGATTCCCTATCGATACTCAAGGTTATGCGAATTCGATAAATCGATTTTCGGCAGCCGCACATTTATTAAATAAAAACAAAATAAAATATTGAAGAACGCGTTTTATTTGAATGCCCTTTTCATATTTATTTTGATTATTATATTTTTGTTCTCTCAATGTCTGAAATTTCTGGAAATTGATTAACTGATTTTTGAATGAGGGTTTTCGCTATTTTTTCAGGAAGATATTGGAATGTTATGTCTGGTTTGATTACTATTGGAACTTGAATTACAAAATTATTGTTTTTGCTGGTATATGATATACACTAGCTGACAAAAGTTTTGTCACAAATGTTTTTTCGGGTTTAACTTTTTTGTGACTTGACCAAATTGGCTGATTTTTTGATATTTTATGTGAATCAGTGTTTAAAATGTTATATTAGCAAAATTTGGTTTAAATTACCATGGCAATTTCGGTACCACGCATTCCGTTTTCCCTCATATTGATAACAGCTTGCCGGGTGGCAATTGGAGTTTCTTTACGTGGAGTCATCTCGAAAATGTTGCCAAGTACTGATATTTTCAATAAATTATGAAAAAAATATAATTGAACTTTAAAAATTATTAAAAAATGCAGTGCAAGAAAAGTGCGTAATATCTTTGAGCTACGCGTTTTACGATAAACGATTGTCACTGTAAAACGGATCATCGTAATCACAAGCGGGAATTTGTAAAATAATCTACAACCATGTGAATCTATTATATCAAAAAATCAGCCAATTTTGTCAAGTCACAAAAAAGTTAAACCCGAAAAAACATTTGTGACAAAACTTTTGTCAGCTAGTGTATGTAATAGTTCAATTAAAAATTGAGTTAATTATTGTCAAACAGTATCATATTTTTTTGGTGAATAGGAAGTTTCCCTATGTGCAACATAAGAATAAATAAACTTATTTGGACACATAATTTTTCTAATTCTTCATTATTTAAAGACGTAATTTTTAAAACGTATTGAAAAATCATAGAAAATATCGGAAATTCATTATGGACAACATTCCTTGTACACTTTTCAAAGATCGGCGCCTAATAGAAGAGGAAGAAAATAAAAATTAAATGAGGTTCTCGTTTAGACGGCCACTCTTTTTTCTCTCATCAATGTGTGTTGTCTCAAAAAAAATGACCAGCACGCATTGAAGAGGAATAGATGGAGAAGTACATAGTGGCCGTGTGGCTGTCCAACTGTGACCATCATTGTTTTCTTATTTTTTGCTCTTCCACCGATCTCTTCATAGTACAATACTATCAATAATCTTATTATTAATGTAGTAACACTTGTATCCGTGATATTTATATTTATATTTTCTCTATATTCGCACATTTTTATTCTACGAAACATTCATATTAATAACTATATACATGAAAAATTCTAGTGTTCCATTTATTAATTTCTGAATAATTTTCACTTTGGTTTAATAAGATATACAGTAACTATATTATAATATGATCATGTTTCAGAAATTTTATATGAGAACGCATTTCTGTGAGATCACAGTTTAAGAATGTAATCCACGCCAATAAAATGAGCTCAGAAAAATGGGATTAAATCAAATATTTCGTAAAGCACGCCAATGGCAAAAAAGTTTCAGCTGAGGTCCATTTAAGTCGCCCATATAAATTAAAACGATAATATTTTGATGGTCTACGTAGTTTCTGATATATGCTTCATGTTAAATATTTCATTCCTTCAGAATATTCACGTGTGTTACGAGAATTCGCCACTAGAATTCTAAGATAAAGCTTACAAACGGAGGTAGAAAATATTAGTGTAAAGTACACGTGCACACCAAATGAAAATAAGGATTTTTGGATATTTAGAAGTGTATGGAAATTATTACGTCTTTATTTTAACAAATTGAAAGACAATTTAAATAGTCTCGCCTTAAACTATCTAAAAAATAGTAATGTCTTCCCAGAAAGTTAGATTTAAACACGTTTAGTGAGCTTTTTTTATTACCATATTACGTGGAAATTGTAAGACACGTGTAAAGAAATTTTTTAAATCATTTTTTTAAATTTGTATAAATTTTTTGTTGTAAATGGCCTGGTATTTTCATAAATGAATAATCTAGGCGACATTTTTGGGCGTATTTAATTATGTGTTTGTGTTGTTTTAATCAGCCTTCAATAAACTTCTCTATTCAAATATCCGGCGCGGCGCTCCACAACACTTTAAAACCCGTAAACTCTGTCAAAGATGTATCATTAAGTATAACTGACAATGGACTTGGTTTTAAAAGAATATTAATCGTGATCTCTCACCGTACTATGCTTAAAGCAAACGCATCCTATAAATTTAACAAGTAACCATTATATGTCTTTTTTGACCTTTCGGAATCGTGTTTCCATTTATTTGTTCTATTTCCTCAATTCCGCATAAGATTGGAAATATAATTGATCGTATTCCTTGTTGAGTACTGTACGAATATCCATTTTTCCTTCCATATGCATTTTTTATATCAGTGGGGGGAATTCCGATCCTGCACGCCATCCGCTATGGTAAAGTTACGGTTTAATTGAAGGTTTTCTATCTTAGCTTACTTATTAATCTTGATATTCTGTTGATTCTTTGACTGGAAATGTCAAAAATTCACTGAACACTTTTCTGAAAAGTTCACGCAGGTTTTTTAAAGTGCGGAAATCGACGTTAGCGGCTGGCGTGAACCTGAAGTGAGAATAGAATGGATACTTGTAAGTTTTCTTCTGCTAATTTTGGAGCAATTTTTGGTATATGTGGATTAAACTGTTTAAGACAAGCGCGGTTTAAAAACGCAAAACAATGTTGAGTTAAAAGGAAGCTTACATTTTCAGACACGTTTAAATATCAGAAAATTGTAATTTCCATTAGGAGTGCTTACGATATTATTAACAAAATACTTTTCTTGACAACAGTTTAAGAATGTTTTCTACTGCAAATCCTTAATTAAACGTTAACGTGCCAAACATCGTCATTGGAAAAGTGGGATGTAATTGGTTCCACAGAAAATTCACACAACAATTAAATAATTAATCGCCAGTTTTGTTTTTTGCACTCTAAACAAATATGATTGTTATTGTTTATTTGTGGATAATTGAATGCACTTGTATTGGCGGTTTATTGATTCTGATTTGTATATTTTTTTATAGTCACGCTCGGATTTATGAATTTAGTTTTTTTTCTGAAAAGATTCTTGCGTTGGTAATTTGAATAGTCGAATTTCGACAGTTATAGAATGTTTTTAACGCGCTCACAGAAATACATCGCACTGTTATTTATACAATTTGTGGGATTCGTTATGGTATTTCCATTTCGGAGCAATATCCATGGTGTTACTGGCTTAAAATAAACCATCAATTTTACTTTTATAATTCGTCAAGGATGTAAATGCGCATTTTAAGTCTTGTTTTGCATTGTTTAATTTTGTTAAAACATATCTTAAATTAATTATGCGCAGGCGTATTCCGCCTGCGCTATACTTGGGTTGAGGCTGAAACGACGAATTTTAGAGTTTAAGCTTAATCTTAATCACAATCAAAAAATTAATCTAAAAATATCTTACATTGCTTCTAAAATTTAATGTTAGACCAGCTTCACTCGTCTGTGAGTACATAGTATTAAGTTTTTAATATTCAATATTAGAAATATTTAATAAATGTCATTTATTCATTTGCAAAAGTCTTCCAATATGTGCTCTCTCCTCATTAAAACACCATTATTGGCGTACTTTGCACCATTCCGGAATGATTCATCGTTTACAAATTGAGTGAAACCAAGGACATATTGGATTATTGTATTTATTTATAGTTATTGATAATTTTGTTGTAAAGGCACATTTGTGTTTTAATTGATGGATTGAACAGCGTTTTAATTTTTGAAATATTGTTTTATGTTTCATAAGAACGCCACCTAGAAATAACGATTTTTCAATTTTTTAGCATGTCTGACAACTTTTACGTCTTTTTAACAAAACATTTTTACGACGATTAAGCTAGGATTATCTTAAACTATCTAAAAATATTAATAAATTTCAAAAAATAAGATTTGAACACGCCCATTTTAATACGCTACCAGTTGGCGTGAATAAGGATGGTTTGTATCGTTTTTCCGTCGATTGAAAATTCTTTTTTTTCTAGAACCGAAAAGGATTTATTCCTTTATTTATTTGTTTATTGGTATTATCTCTTGAAAATAAGTATGGGAATATGTTGATGACGCATAATGTTATTACCGAGGGATTATTTGATTAATTGAGTGATAACTGATCTTTCACAGTTCTTAATGTTCGATTGGTGGGCTACCTTTACTAGTATTTTTATTAAGCGGGTTGTTATTTAATTTTGTTTCTTTTAATTTTTTATTCATTCATGTACTAATATAAACTACTAAATAATATAGTCGTCGCCAAATTCGATTACCGCCGCAAAATGTGGCGCACTTTTTAAATATTATTTTTTTAAGATTACTTTCTTGTCTATGCTCATTCTATACTGTTTTTGTTTAAATAAATTGAAGAATATGTTTTAGATGTTGTTCTAATTGTGGAATAAATGTGCAAAATAATAATAATCATAAAAATTAAATGAAAAAATAATATTTAAAAATGTGCGTCACATTTTGCGGTGGTAATCGCATTTGGCGACGACTATAACGAATATAAACTGAAATTAATTTAATATCTTACTTGTGGCCGATTGCAAGAAAATCTGTCAGGGAGTCGTAATGGGGAAAGGTTTTATTGGGGTTCATTCTCTATTAAATCTACCGTATAACAAACAATGTTTAACAATTTCCTGCAATCGAGTTATTCTTTCCCCAATAGATTTTTAATAGGGAATAATAGGGAACCTATCGTTCTTGCAATCGTTGTATTCTATGAATTATATTGATTTCATTAAATTTTGTTGAGCTATTTAATTACTTCTGTTAATAAGATTTTTTAATATGATATAGTTCTTTTCTATTCTATCGCCTTAATAATATAAAATAATCTATGGCTCTAAATAAAACCCTAATTAATTATTGAATTCTATTATAAATAAAAATTAATTTCCTTTATTAAATTTCCCCAGATATTTATAAATTTTGCACAATATTTGCAGGTGGAGAACAATGTCATCGCTTCGATCGCATCACCACCATCAACATCATCACAACGACGTGGAAACCGGCGGCGACGGGCAGCATCATCACACATCGAAGAAGCCGTATACGCCAGCAGCGAGCCCGCGAGAAATGTTTGCGCAGCGCGCCAACCTCTCATCGTCGGTGTCGCACGTGTCGCCACACGGAGCGCGCTTCATGGACGGTTACCGAAGGCGCATCAGACAGTGCAGTCTGAACTTGCCGACGGACACGAAACTCGACGAAGATTTGGGATTCCCGCCGATCTGCTCGCCACCGCCCGAAGTGTACACGGGATCTGTTGGCGATAACCGAACGAGCACAATGCGTGCGTTTAGTATGAGGGAAAGGTGTAATTCGGACGCCATATCGATGGGATCAAGGTGAGATAATATGTGCCTGTTTGGGTTAAATTATTGGTATAGGCGTGCATCGAGCGGTAATTGTGCTCTTAATGGAGGGCTATTGGTGTTTTTTCCAACTTCTCCCTCGTCGTCATCGAATCACTCACCGGCTCCGATTAATTCGTATGGTAAGCTTTATGCATTTAAAATTTTTCTATGATTTTGTAATAGGGAATTTATGGAGGGAAAAGCATGGAAATGAGGGAAAAAGTATGGAAATTCTGTAGTCAATGAATACAGTAGTCAATTAATAGTACCAAATTCTAAGAGTAAAGGATGATATGAAACTTCTAATGAGTTTAGTAATTTTCTTCACTCCAAGCGTTTATGAAGAGTATATATCAGGGTTGCACGGAATTTAATCTTCCATTTTCCGTTTTCCGTTTTCCTCGTCCGTTTGAAAACAAAATCGATTTCCGTGCAACCCTGGTATATATTCAGAAATCTGAAGCTGTGTTATTGTATGTTACTGTTTCAATTGAAGCTCTTACTGTGAAAAAATACTTATAAAAATGCCTAGTATTGTATTGTTTTAGCTCCTCATTGATAACTTATTTCAGGAATTAGCAATAGCCGGCATGAATCGTCGACTGACGAGACGGCGTGGCCTATGGAAGATGATGTGATTGTAGATGAAGTTAGCTTGAAGGAAGGCGAGCAGGAATGCACAACAGCACCGGAAAGAAACCCGGAAGCAGTGGGTAAGTGTATAGAAGCGTGAGATGAGGTGGTTAGCAGAGCAAGAGAAAGATTATTTGTGCGGGAAATGTTTTATAAAAAGCTTGTTGGTGAATTGTCCATGAAAGGTTTTAAATTTTGACAAAATAGTGCGCATTTCAAGCAGAGTTTAGAGTACGGCAGGGCTTTGAAGTTACAGTAGTGATAAAAAGGATTTCATTTGCATTTTTTTTTGCAAATTATTATGAGGATTAAGTGTATCTAGGAACTATCAAGAGATTGGATGCTTGATGCCTGATCTACCAGTTGATCTTGTTAGTTTCCAGCATTTTCGTTAGGATTGTGTGATGATTTTTTTAAACTAGTTTTCATTATTTATTTTCTAACATTATTTATTTTAACTTTTTGATTTCTACAACTATTGCTATACAATGTGGCAGCCGAGCCTTGATGATGGATCAAAGGTGAGCGACAGTTTTTATGAAACTTCGAGACGGCTAGAGCTGCAGTTGCGCATTTACTCGACTGAGAGAATATTCGAACAGACTAGAAATGGCTTATTTTAAAGTCTTTGAAACTGTTTTTAGTCATAGTGTTAAAGAAATGGTCCCTTCTGTTCGATTTTAAAAGTTGCGGTGATATATCATATTCTCTGATGAAAGAAAACTTTAATCTGCTTGGATGTGGCGATGTGGTGTAACTGAGCTATCGCGATGTCACAAGAAACGTTTAATAGTACACCTAACCTACCAAAATGCACGGTGGCAGTATCAACTTATAGTTCCGTCCCGATCCAGCCCATATATTCGTTTCCGTTTCTGTGACATCTTTGACAAGATCATGCGATCCTTTGCTACTCCAAAATTCGGACGAGACTACCTCTTTCAGACGTACGTCAAGGACTGGCTAAGACGTCACGAGGTAGTCATTGTCCGGACCTCAATATCATGAAAGGCTTTCCGGCAAAACCTGAAAGAATGCGCGTGAAAAAAGCGCATATTAGTAGCGGAAGCTTGAATGGACATTCAATGGTCATTCATTTAGAATCTTTTCAATTCCATGCGCAGTCATCGATAACTGCGGTTGGCCAAGAAAGTACCGTATCCGGAGACACCGTAATTTTGATAACTATGGATTTTATTGACACAATAACAGATAATATACAATTAGTTAACAATTATTAAAGTGTGGTTGATGTTGTTGTCTGGAGAGCACGGATAGAACAGGTTGCGACGGCTATGAATACTAGCTGGAACACGAACGCAATAGGAACACTGGGAACACACCCAAACCCCATTGAGGGTCTTTTGTGGGGCTTTTTATACTGTGTTTTGGGGGCGTGGTTGACACCGTCGGTATCATAACAAGGTTGGGTCACAATGGTATCAGGAGATAATGGTATCTGGTGTCCTAGGTCTTAGGGAATGTCTGCTGCTGCATGGCAGCGACAGTAATATTGTAATTTTTTCTAATGTTGACTAAATTTATATTTAAAATTTGAAGGAATTGTGTTGGGATTGGTGTAGGTATAGATTAGGAAAAGTGTTTTTATAGATCCAGCACTCATTAGAGGCTAGACCTGAAAAATAATACGATTTTCCTTTTTGCCTACCTCAGTATGTACTCCAAACGAAGTAGTAATCTCCCTAGAAAAGCTTCAAGTTGTTTAGTGCTTTCGTTTAATCCATTCTGTCTATCATTCGTTCCGCCCATCGCTGATAGAATTCCAAATGGATTAGCAAAAACAGGACCTCAGAAGAGTAAGACTTAACTGTAAAATTTCTTTAAAATTGAAAGTACTGCGGATACCTTAAAGAAAACCTCTAAAATTGGCGTACCAATAGCTTTCAAATTGCACGGTATTTTTTTTTTAATAAAAACGGTTCCGATCCCGCTCCCGAGTCCCGTTCCCTGTCCTGGGTTCCGGGCAGTGATGGGAGGGACCCCGATTTTTGGAATTCTGGGTGTTGGAACTTATTCAGTAGTAAAATGTATATATATAGTAGCTGGGGTATGAAGTGCTTTTAAATATTACGATATCGAACGTTTCAGCGAAGAGAGAGACAGTCTTTTAAATTTAAATAAAATCAAAAAGAAGATCTTAGCGCATTTAGTAACCAAATGAAAAGTAAACCAAAGATTTTCAAATTCTATAGAAAACTGTATGTTTTCATTTTTATCTCTTAAAATCGTTACATATCGAATTTGGATTGTAAATTCCTGTTTAGTGCACGTTAAATAAGGCTCTGTTTCTGATTAGTTTGATGTTCATATTTATGTATGTTCTAGAATTATTTTTAAGAGGTATGTTTGTTTAGTACATTGATATGCGGTTTAATATATTTGATGACTCTTGAGAATATTACCAATTTTTTATTTGCATTTAATATATTTTGTTTTGTTTCTTGAATACTGAAGGACTCGGGAAAGTTGAATATTTAAGAAAATGCCATGTTTTTCTCAATGACATCTAACTTCCTTATTATGTGAGTAATTGTATCAAGTAGATGGAACATGTAAGCTTATATTGGTATAATTAACAGTGATGGTTTCAATGCATCTTTCTTGATTTTAATGTTGCATTTCAGACACATAAAACGTTGTACTAAAATAGATTTGTAAATTTAAGATTTTTTTCAAGTTTTGGCACATTTTCCCTTTTTCTGCGGACATTTGTGGTCACAATTATATTTTAATTCTACCATATGACATTTTTCTGTATTTTACTCTTCATAAGTCGAAGGCTTGTCAATTCTTACGTTCAATATTCTGCCTTCTTTTTAAACTTCAAAACTTGCACGTTTTAAAAATTCAGCTGATTTCGAGCGGCGGTGTAATCAATTTGATTGCTTTTATAATTTGATTTGATTTTCCGAATTGATTTGTCTGAAAATTAGGCGTATTGTTTTGTTTGTTTAATTCGAATAGTGCATCCGAGCACTCTTGTGTGCCGAGTTGTGGCGGACTACTCTGTTTTTGGAGCAGCACTGCTGCCTGCCGCTTTCAGCTCGCCTCGTCATTTGCTTGAGCAACAACAACAACAACAAAAAACAATTTTCGCTTATTTCTTTTTTTATTTATTGCATTTTGGGATAGATGTCTATCAACACTGAACTATTTTGCGGTATTTTTGTAATTCTTTACTCGCCGCTATTGTGCATAATTTAGAGTGAAAATCCAATCTTGTGTCCGGAGTCTTGAAAGATACATTATTTATGCTACTATTTGAATGTTAAAGCGCAACAATTTGTATCTCCGTAGAAGAACACCAAAGGAAATTGAATGTTTTCTTATTTTTTACTAGTTTTCACGTGTAAATAACAAATCCAATATTATTTCATTGTGCTTTAAAATATATTAAATATTCCATTGAAGCTAAAATATCATAGTAAAGCAGAGAAAATGTGCGAGAACTTTAAAACTTCAGTTTTTATGTAGAAGTGTTCGTGAAGTTTTAGTAAATGTCAAGAATACAGAGAGAGAGAGAGAGTAATGCATAACAGTTTTTTTCCCGAACAAATCTTGAATTGTATTTTTAATTTTTTCTTTTAAAGTCGCATATATTAATGAAATATAACAAGCAAAAACACTCGAAACTCCATATGTACTCTGTTCGCTCAAATGTGCTTTTAAGAATATTTTTAATGATATTCTTGTTATTTAAAATCAAAAAATCCATAAAATATAGAATTTTCTGGATAATCGAGGAACTACATAATGAAACATTTCTCTTTATTTAATATACAATGTTTACTTCCAGAACATTTGCCACGTAATCTTAATATCCGTCTTTTAAACTATGTAGGAAACCGCATTTCTTATCAAACAACACTATTTTAGCACGTTTTCTCATCTTCTTTAGCTTTCCTAACGTTTAATTCGGCGTGCACTGTTAAATAAGAGCACAATTTTATTTTCTCGGGGGCACGCCAAATGTAAATGAACATTATTTAATATCTGTGCATGTATTACTAGTTTACACGTAATTTTTTTCTAGCCCGACTTAAACTATCTAAAAACCAGCTCTTGTAATTTTTGTTTCAATATGAGCATCTTATCTGAGCCTCCAACTTAACTGTGTCATTTGGTGTGCGGGTGCCGTGTACCGGACAACAACAGCACCTAGCATGGACACGTTTTCTAATGTAACCACGAATGGATTTGACTAACATTTTGTTGATAGCGTCCAAGTTATGATCTTGGTTAACCGCTCAAATATTTGTTGAAATGGCTACTTCGCGTCAAAAATGCACCAAATAAAAATTACGATTTTTCAATATATAAAAGCATTTTATTGATCTCCACGTGCAGGTTAAAAACAAAGCTCACTTCTAAATAACTCAACCGCTACAAGTTTTTACAAAATTATGGATTCAAGTGACTTTTCTGATCATCTTTTGTTACGAATACATTTGGCGGGAAAGAGGAATTAAGGCTTTACTTAAATTTACGCTTGTCTTACAACTTTCACGTAAACTTTTGAAGAAATATTGATCACGATAGTTTGTTAATTTATTCTTAAACTATCTAAAAATATAAAAATCTTTACAAAATATTAGATTTCAACACATTATTGTGGCTTCTAATTTTTTGTAAGTTTGTAGATTATGTGCACACGCCAAATTAAAATGATGATTTGTAAACGGAAACTTCATGGAAATATTTCAGATTTCCGTTGACGCAAAATGACTAAGCTGATCTAAAAAAGGTCTGAAATTTCACTGAAAGTCTCTTAAATTTAATCTAATTGGATCTTAACTGTGAATCCTTTTCTATTATTTCGATTGACATTTCAATCATAATTGTCGAATGGTTTGTATTGATTGCTCACTAATCTGATCTTTAGAATATATGCCCGAAAACATGTCATTTAACGGGACGATTGTTGGATCATCCCTCCGGATTACCATTAATTTTTGTGTTGTCTGCAAAAAAAAAAGAATCAAAGAATCGATAAAGTGCACGTAATCAGTTGTTTCTTTGTATTTTTTGTGTATATTTTCTGCCAGAATTGGTATAACGATTTGCATTTTGTTTTTGAAAGGTGTTTTGGTTTGTTTCAATTGACTTTTATAAAAGGATGTCTGGTTTATTTTGACATTTTGGTTTTATTGCCATCTTTTATTAGCTAATATTGACATTTTTAATAATTTCGGTCTATGGATAGCTCTGTTTTTTGGAAAAAGGAGTCACTAATTTTCGGCTTCTAATGGGGGAATATTTGAGTAGAACTGTAGTACTCTCGTAGACTAACCAGAAGAATCTGAGCAGCTCTTTTGTAAAAACAAATGCGAGATTCTATCCGTTTTGTTATCTACTGACTAATATAGTCGGTCAGAAGATCGCTAGGCGTCATCGAGATATAACTTTCAATTAAGAGCGCACGCCAAATCGAAACGAGGTATTTCTAATTTTTACGTTTGTATTATAATTCTCACGTATATTTTAAACGGTTATTGTCCATCCCAGGTTGTCAGCTTTTTCTTAAACTCTCTAAAAATATAAAAATCTTCACAAAATATTAGATTTGAGCAAGTTTTTTGAGCTCGTTCTATTTGCCTTCAATTTGGTGTGAGAGCGCAAATATAATCTAGCTAATGATATTCTCAAGTTTAAGCGTATCCCTCTTATTATTCTGAAAACGTTATTTTAGTAGTTTTGTATTGTTTAATGAATCTTGATTTTGTAGAAGACAGTTACTGTTGCTTCCTGCAACAATGTTTTGTTGCAATTGTTTCTTTGTTGTTTTTTCGTTGGAGCCGTATTCTTCCGATAAATCTGATACTCGATTTTAAATTTCTGAATTTCCCACAATCACTCGGTAATGAAACTCGAATATTCTATTTTTATTAACTTTAAAATTTATTCTACACCTACTTAAACGTCATACACTTATTTACTTTAAGCAATAGTTTACAGGCCAACTGGTATTGTAATAAAATGAGCTCAGTAAATGTGATAAAATCTAATCTTGGAAACGTATTAATATTTTTAGATAGTATAAGGGAAGCCTGGTTAAGTTGCGGTAATCAAATTTTTAATGAAAAGATGCAACTATTCTCAGAAACGCTTTAATTGACTCTCTATTCAATGGTCCGCTCGAGTAAATTGTGACACGATTTAAATTTTAATAAACTTTCTCTGGTAGGATGAGGAATATCCTTACTAAAGGTCGTATATATGAAGTATTTCCTACAAAAAAAGTAATGAATGGAGAGACCTTCATGTAACTTCCTAAAAGATAACTTTCTTATTATGGCAAAGGTTTCTTCCGCCCATAGCTACTAGATAGCACCCCAACATTTGTATGATAATAGAATGAGCTCAGTAAACGTGCCCAATCGAAGTTTCTGGAAAGATATTAATAGTTTAAGGCAAGGCTAGGAAATTTTTCGTTAAAAATGTTTTGTTATAAATACGTACGTAAAAATTTCCGCTACCGAAAATCGAAAAATTACAGTAATATATACGGGTTTAGCACTTAATGTAACCATTAAATTATATATTGTGCCACTTCATAAAAACATATCCTCAGAAAAGTAATTTAAACTTAAACTATCATTAAAAGCTAACGTCTAGGAGAAATTTTAAGACCTTTAAGAGAGAATGCCGTAAAAATGTTTTGTTAACCTTAACGTGGATTTTAATAAAATACGTTTAAAATGTTGAAAATTGACATTTTCATTTGGCTTGTATTGTGTGAATTGTTTGACTTAAGATATCAAGAATTCAAGGGAAATTATATTGAAAAATTCACGTGGATATTAGTAAGACTTGATTGAATTTCGTGAATTAAGCATTTTTGGGATTAAAAATCGAAAAATCGCCATTTCCATTTGGCGTGCTGTAAGATGGCTTTATCATTAGCTTTTTTTAATAAATAAAGTATTGAGGATCTCTTCATGTAGATGAGGTACAGATTTATATAATCAAGGACATTGTCGTAATTTTCACATAATTCAGCTGTTGACCTCCGTAGGCTCCGGAAATGCTAGCAAATTCAATGAACCATGCGGATGTCGCGTGACTTTGGAGCAAAAACAAGATTTGATAAATGTGTTTACCTGAAACAAATGTTTGCACCCATAGTCGATAGTCACGATAACAACCACAAAAAACAGATCGTCAGATGAAGGGAGAAGAATCATCAATCGACTGACTGATGATCGTTGCTGTCTTATTGTGTATTGGCGTCGTTGTCGAATTGGACAGTTGTGCGGTGCAAATCAAGAAAAGAAAAAGGACGAAAAACTGAACATGAAGAGAAGATGATGTGGATGGTTTTTAGTTCCTTTTTTAATATTATTCTGATTGTTATTAAGTGTTTGATCGATATGAATATGGTCACATGATTTTTCTTTTTGGGATATCGTTGGGAGACTGCTGGTTGTTTTATCCCTGCTTGGATTAGTTCTAATTGGAAAATTTGTTTTGTTTTGTTTATTTTGGAGAGGAGTTACGCCTATTTGAGTTTTTGTGTGAAGAAATATTAAGATTATTTTCAATAATATTTTTAAGTTTTGTTGTTTTTATTAAATATCACGCCAAATACAGAACACTACAGTTCCTCTGACAGTACAAAATTTTTTCAACAATTCTGGTTAATTTTAAAATACTTTTTAAGTAATTTTGACAGAGAATATCTTAAACGCTCTCTTACATGCCAATTTGACAGAAACGACTGAACAGTTATTACACGGGGAGCTTAAATTTTAGACTTTTTTATAATTTAGAGAGAGTTGTAGACAAATCTAGTCACTTTTCGTCAACGGATGTCACAAATATACGCGTGAAGTATTCATTGTATACGTTGAAATAATCAAGAATAGCCATTTTCAATTGGCGGTCTCTTACCGAAGCACGTAAATGTCGATTTCACAGAATATGATCACGTTTTTCTGTTTTCCGCATGAGAATTTTGAAATTATCTGAAGTGAATTATAGATATTTTTTAGGCAAAAATTCATAGAACATCATAGAGAACATATGGTGGAACTAGGTAGTCATTTTCTTAAAGCTGGTGGACTATTGTGAGCTTTAATTTTGAACGTTTAATTTGTTGTGTTGTTCTGTAATCGTAGAATGATATTTTTGAATTTTTTCTTGAATGTGGAAAAGTATTCGTAAGGTAAAAATTTTCAATGTGTAACGCCGTTTCGTTAAAGATAGTTTATTACCAAATTTGGAACAATTAATAAGATGTTATTATTAGATTCATTTACTTTGTTTAGTAGTTATTATTGAAAAAATTGATAACTTTTCTCGTCTTGCTTATCTTCTCCTTCTCTGATTATCGTTAATGACATTGCCTCTAAGATCTCCCCCTTTGCTAAACTATTTGTTATCCGAGGACTATAAAGCAACACCAGGACAATACATGCTCCAATAGAATAAAAGGCGTTCCCAACTTGCGCGCTCGATTACAAACTGCGCAGTTTTGTTGCGTCATAGCCATTTCAATTTTTTCGATCCCTAAAAAACACAATTTTAAAATTTTTATTTTTGAAAAGTTATTGATATAATAAAACTAACCTTTAAGACACTTGTATTGCTTTAATTGGGAATTGTTTTAATATCCATTAATAAAATGAACATCAGGAAAGGTATGCACAGTTTGCAATATAATATGCATTCATTGCTAAACTTGCCACGCCCTAGTTTTTATTTTAAAAAAGTGGCACATCATTTTCTATTGTCCTGATGTGCGCCAGAGGATTTTAAAGGGAAGCCTTCAAAAATCTACGCAAAACCAAGTTTTTATAGCACACGTAGAAATTAATAAAATGTTTTTTTTTTTTAATATTACATAATCACTATTTTCATTTGGCGTTTTCACGTTCTAATTTCGTTCAACTTGACATCACAGCAAACCAGGACGGCTCCTCTGAATACATGGGATTTGCCGGTAAAAAAACTAATTTTTAATCGACAGTAAATATATTGCATAACGGAAATTAGTACATCTTTAAATGTAAATGATAACATTCAGATAAATTTCAATTTCTGTGGGAAAACCCCTTAAAAATATCGACTGGTAAACCGAACTTGTTTTCTGAAAAACACTCTCGACGTCGATTTCACTTCAGTTTGTAGTGAAACCAGCGTAAAACGAATGTAAAATCGACGAAATGTCGATTAACGGGTCGTCCCCGGTTTGCCTGCGATACCATTTATCGATACCATCTAGCCCGATACCATCTAGCCCTTCTTAAACTATCTAAGAAGTCACGGTTCTTACCGAAATATGCAAAATGAGTATCTTTGTGATCCCCGGCTTAGCTATTTCATTTTGCTTTTTCCCTACCACACAGACGGAGGACACTTGTGACGTGAGTCAAATTAGGCGGAGGTGCATTAACGAACGAAAAGAATTTGTATGAATTCAGAGCGCGTTTTCACACATAACCACATATTTATTTTTGTCTTTTGTGTCTCCACTTTCATTGTTGCTCTTATAAAAGTCTGTTTGCTTCCATTTTTTAGGGAAAAATCGTCACTTTGTTATTTCAACCCAAAATAAAATATAATATAAAGTAATTGAATGAAGCCCATTTTTATTTGGAAAATTTGAAATTAATTTTTCAACTATTTATTCGTGTTTGTTACGAAATGTTAGAATAAAATTGTATATTCCAATCCTCATTAGATTGTTTTTCAGTCATTTTCCCAGATTTTGAATTTTAAGTGTTTCTTTATGGCTTGTTTGTTTGTTTTTTTTCTAGCCACTATTATTATTTTCAGCCCATAAAAGGAGAAGAATGAAAATATAATTGAAGCTCGAAAGTGTTTTATATATTTTTTTGTTTTTTCTTTTAAATGGATTTGATGCACTTTTTGTTATGTCGTTTTTTTGTTGCAAGATTGGAATCATCGCGTGAGCACAAGAAGCACCAAATGCTCAATCAGAAAGAGTAGAATAGTTTTTTGTTTTGGTTTTTAATGCGTTCTTTTTCTATTTTTCTGACTTGGGTGATTCTGTAACAGGGTTTTGTCTATTTTAAGAGATATAATATTTGTTTGTTTTCGGTGAAGAGATTGCAAATATTGTTAAAGTTGTTTTTTAATAAATAAAATCTGCAAAATTGGATTTATCTTTATTGTCTAAATTCTCTTCCAATGATTGCCTCGTTGCAATTTATAAAAATTGTTTTTGCATTTATGCATGTAGAATAATAAATTGAAATGATTAAAGACCACACGTCGTGTTAAGGAGTAAACTATATACCACATTTAAACTTGAATTGTAATTCTCCAACGCTCCAAAGGAAAATGACGATATTAAAATATTTAAACGAATTTTTATTAAATTTAACGTGTAATTTAGAAACTAATCCTGACGTTAATTTATCAGTATTCTTTTAAAATATCTCTACCGATTTAAATTTTTACAAAATGTTAGAGATAAGCGACGTTTCTGAATCTCTCTTTTTACGAATTCATTTGGAGGGCTCCAAGCAGCTCGCCAAGTGTTATCGTTAATCAATTAGCTCAGTAAAGTGCTGAAATCTAACTTTGCAGCAAGATATATTAATATTTTGGATAGTCTAAAAAATAAATTGTTTAAATTTTCGTGTAAAACCGTAAAAAACCTTAAAACACTCTTAAAAATTGCGAAATTCGTATTTCAATTTGGCGTACGAGCAGCGATTATTTTTCACGTCAAATTAATTATCTTGTCTAAAAATACGAAGTAGTCGTAGGAATTTAATTACGTTACTAATGTTTTTGATAAGAGCCGATTTATTGCGCTACTCTTTTTATGACTTCGGTCGGTCAGCGGGCGGTGTGTTACACAGTTATACTTTTAATTTATGGCTCTATCTGTTGTAAACAATTTGTTTCATATCTGGTATAATTAAAATGAATAAATTATGTTAATAGTGTTCTTCTAGATCATATGTTTACTGGATAACACCGAAGTTTGTCGTGAAATTATTTTTGTAAAAGGTGGAGATTTATTAGGACTCTTATGAAAGAAAGAAACCCAAAATAATAAAATTATTAGCTCATTGAACGCTTTAAACCATAATGCAGTCGTAAAACTTGGTATAAAGTACATGATTAACTTAAAACGTCAACGTGGATATTAGTGAAGCGTGATTAAGTTTATCAAAATCAAAATTTTCTGAAGCGGTATGCAATAACGTGTTTATCTGTTAAATGGTAATGGAAAATCATTAATTAATTAGGTTTCTAAGTACAAGTAAATAAGTATATGCAAGAAATAATATTTAAATTGCACCCCAACTTGTATGGTAATAGAATGAGTCCAGTAATCATGTTCAATTATAACGTTTTAGAAAGATATTTATTTTTTTGATAGTTTAAGACATGCTTAATTATATTAAAGTAAAAAGTTTTTCGTTATAAAGACGTAAAAAGTTATACTTACGTTTAAAAATCGCAAAATGGCTATTTCGATTTGGCGTGAAATTGTAAAACTGATTAAAAAACATATAGTCGTCGCCAAATGCGATTACCGCCGCAAAGTGTGGCACACTTTTTCTAAATATTATTATTTCATTTAATTTTCATGATTATTTTCTTGTTATGCTCGTTCTATACTGTTTTTGCTTAAATAAACTGAAGAATATGTTTTAGATGTTGTTTCAATCGTGGAATAAACGTGGAAAATAATAAAAATCATAAAAATTAGATGAAAAAATAATATTTAAAAAAGTGCGCCACACTTTGCGGCGGTAATCGCATTTGGCAACGACTATATTTAATTTACAAGAAAAGTTGATTTATCAATGAATTTCTATCACCGTTTAACGAATAAATTCGTTCTTGCATACCGCCTCTGGTGGAATGAGAACTTTATCGTTAAATGGATATAATATAGTATTTAACGGTTGAAATATTATTGATGGAAAAATGTTGTTAAATCTGTTGTGTGCAAGAACATATTTATCCATTAAACGGTTATGAAAATGATTGAAAGGTTGCAATATCCAGTAAATTAGATATATTTTACAATTTATTCTTTAATTGTAATATTATTTATTGCATAAGATTGTTTATATCCTCTTAGAAGCGTAAATTATGAATGATTTTACATCATCGTTTAACGATACATTCCTTCATTGTATAAAGAAATTTTTAAAATTGATTATTGAAGCACAATTCCGGACGTATTTGGTGTTAACGTTTATATAAAAAAAAAGTGAATTTTTGGAATGCGGAAGAAAAATATAAAATCTCGGAATCTGGATTCCAGAATTCCGCCAATCTCTGATATCTATCGTCAAATATTGGAAAAAATGTTTGTGTTTGAACGAAAATATCTATAATTTATTCAAAGATTATCTGCTCTAAAATAAGTAAAACGTGATTAAATTGTGAAAATTGATGTTAGTAGTACATATAATAGGTAATTTTTGTTATTTACAATTTCTTAACAAGTATACTTCCATGGAAATAAAATTTGGTTGATAAGCCTCGTTCCTTCTAACTTTAAATATTAATTTATCGATGATTTATCGATACGATTTCAGATTAAATAGAGAAGATATTTATTATTCATCCCTTTTCCACTAGAATATTATCATGAATCCTTCTCATAGTTTCTAAAAACTTGGCAAACTTGTTAATAACAATTTTCGGGTCTGTCAATCAGTTTAATGCAAAATTGTTTACTGAAAAATATAAAATTTCACTTAATCTTGATAAGAAACTGGGATACTCTGGAAATTTTGTTTTTTTTTTTCTTCTTTTTTCTTTCTTTTGCCTTGCGTCCATCATTTATTTCTTCATTTTTCTTACTCTTTTCTCTTTTATCGTTGTTTCTTTTTTTATTTATTTCATCTGTGGCATTCATTTTGTGTTTTGTCTTTCTTGTTTTATGTTCAATGGATAGTTTTCTAATAGTTTTGATAAATATATTCTTTTTCCGTCAAGTACTTTTATTTATATTTAATTTGATGGCTATTTATTTTTCAATATTTGATGTTTTTCCTCTTCTCTGTCTTCTTTGTATTCCTCTTTTTTCTTTTTCTGTTTTCTAATTCTTCTCTTCCTATTCTATTCTTCTTCTTTTTCTTCTTTATCTCTATTTTTAATTTTCTTATTTTTTCTATTTTGGTCTTCTTTTTCGCTTCCTCTTCTTTATCTTCTTGTTGATTTTTCTCTTCTTTGTTTTAGTTCTCATTCTCTCTTTCCTTTTCGTTCTTCTTCCTTTGCGATTTCCCTTTTCTTTTTTCTCTTTCCTTTTTCTATTTTTCTTCTTCTCTTTTTTGTTATCTCTTTCTTGTCTTCCTCTTATACTCTATCGCTATTTTGTTATTTTTCATATTTTCCTATCTTAACTTTTTCTTTCTCTTTTCTCTTTTCACACACACACTCTATCTCTCTTTCTCTTCTCTTTTCACACTCTATCTCTCTTTCTCTCTCTTTCTCTTTCTCTTCTCTTTTCACACTCTATCTCTCTTTCTCTCTTTTTCTTTCTCTTTCTCTTTCCACACACACACACTCTATCTCTCTTTCTCTTTTCTCTCTTCACACTCTATCTCTCTTTCTCTTTTCTCTCTTCACACTCTATCTCTCTTTCTCTTTTCTCTTTTCACACAAACTCTCTCTCTTTCTCTTTTCTCTCTTCACACTCTATCTCTCTTTCTCTTTTCTCTCTTCACACTCTATCTCTCTTTCTCTTTTCTCTCTTCACACAAACTCTCTCTTTCTCTTTTCTCTTTTCACACAAACTCTCTCTCTTTCTCTTTTCTCTCTTCACACAAACTCTCTCTCTTTCTCTTTTCTCTCTTCACACAAACTCTCTCTTTCTCTTTTCTCTTTTCACACAAACTCTCTCTTTCTCTTTTCTCTTTTCACACAAACTCTCTCTTTCTCTTTTCTCTCTTCACACAAACTCTCTCTTTCTCTTTTCTCTTTTCACACAAACTCTCTCTCTTTCTCTTTTCTCTCTTCACACAAACTCTCTCTTTCTCTTTTCTCTTTTCACACAAACTCTCTCTTTCTCTTTCTCTTTTCTCTTTTCACACAAACTCTCTTTCTCTTTTCTCTCTTCACACAAACTCTCTCTCTTTCTCTTTTCTCTCTTCACACAAACTCTCTCTCTTTCTCTTTTCTCTCTTCACACAAACTCTCTCTCTTTCTCTTTTCTCTCTTCACACAAACTCTCTCTTTCTCTTTTCTCTTTTCACACACACTCTCTCTCTCTCTTTCTCTTTCTCTTTTCTCTTTTCACACAAACTCTCTTTCTCTTTCTCTTTTCTCTTTTCACACTCTATCTCTCTCTCTTTCTCTTTGGAAGATTGCTAATGAGACAAGTTTGTCCTTTTTTTCGATTTTTCTGATTTAGTATACTTGAAAAAGTTTAGGAATATATTAATTAAAATGGTTTTTATTTAATGATTTATTTCCCAGCATCTTTCTCAATGTTTTGTTTAATAAATCGACTGAAAAATGTAACGAAACTGAGAACGGAAACGTGGGCTTTTTCTCATTTCCTTGAGGAATTGTGTTTGAACTGTGTTTATTTGAAATTGCATTTTTCTGAATCAAATTGCTTGGTCATAAATAGTATTAGCTTCTTTATCAGTGGACCATAGTGCAGTTGATTTTATATCGGTTTTTTTAAAAAATTGCATTTTATAATCGTTTTTCGTCAACTTTTTACTTTTCTATAAAGTATTGGTAAGAGTCAATTGTGAAATCAATTAATTGACAAGTGTTCTACTCATGTTCTTATTTTTTGATTGATCCGGTAAACAAAAATGCCTTGACTATTGCTGAGTTTTTTTTGCGCATTCTATCAGTTATTGTTTGGTGATTTGTTTGTTGACGTATGTGAACTCGATGTAAAACCATTTCGGGGTTGAACTGATAGGCGATTAGATGAATGTTTAAATAAATAAATAATAATAAGCAAGAATTTTTTTTGATTATCATAGACGGTTCTTTTTGGTTTGGACCGGAAAATGTTAATTTTTCGCTTGTTTGATTCATGGCTGTACTTTTGACTGAAATTATTGTGGGAAATGAGAACGGTTTTTGGATTGGTGACGCAGTGTATTATTGTAATTTGATTTCCATTTTCTATGTTGTTATATTAGCTAACAAGAAATTGGGATGAATTCAATGCATAATATTGATATGAAGTTTATTATGAAGTATTTCAACCAGCTCCTTTTGCTCCTTTAATGGGACTTTTTATTATGACTGTACATCGAAACTATTTTTTTAGAATATTCGAATTTGCCTCAATAGCACGCCTTGAGAAAATGACAATTTTCCCATATTCAAACGTTTTTTTGTCTGTTAGGTATATTTTAGAAAACATTGAGAGAGATTTGGCTAAATAGACGTGAACAAAGTATAAAAAATGTTAACATCTTTGGAAAATTATCGATAAACCCTTCTTCTGGATGTGCAAGAGTTACGTGAATAGTTAATTATAAGATATATTTCACGTAACCTTGACTACATCTGAACCTTGAAAAATTGGAATTAAAAACCCTTTTTGTGGCGAGCCTGTTCACTCAAAGACTCGTCGGCATGAAGCCAACTAATCCGAGCTGTGGTGTGATAAAGGAATTGGGGTTTGAGTTTGTGCTCTCAGGTGAGCCCTTCAATGTCTGAGTGGTCAGCGTCAGGGAACACCCCACCTCCAGTTATCCCACCTTCGGTTCCGTGAATTATAGGAGCTATCAGGTGACTAGAGGCAAGGCTTAACCCGACACAGGCCCTGTGCAGAATATTCAAAAATGGATTATATTCTATTTTGAAGTCATCGCCTTGTTTTATTACCAAATGAGCATTCGGACATTCTACGTGTAATGAAAAACGATTGTTTATCAGCTGGCACACACTATCACACTCCCAAGAAATCATAACTCATATCAGATTGATAAATCATTCCGTGTTTGGTTTTTGATCGAATTAGTGAAAGGGAAACGGTCCAATTGGCGAAACGCCAGGGTTTGCCTTTACGTTTATCAATGAAAGGTCACAATTGGTTTAGCTCCAAGTTTTTCTAGAATTTGAAAAATGTAATAAAGGAGTCTGTTTTTTATTCAAACTTTTTTATTGACAGAAATAATTATATTTAGTAATATTATGTCACGCCAATTGACTTTGTAATTTAATGTGCTCAGAAAACCATTTAAAGTTTAAAATTTAAGACAATTGACTAGATTTTTAGATAGTATGGAAACATCAATTTTTGAATGTACATTTGAAAATTGCGATTTCACGCCTTTCCTGGTGTTCTGCTTCTCTGATTCTCATTATCGACGTTGTCTCTACAACTTTTGTGTTTCATCATAAATCCACAATATCTCGAAATGTAATTACTGTTTGTTATTCTAGAGTAGATAATTTTTGGTTCATAAAAAGATATGTAGACGAGTCTTTGTTGTAATAACAGGTTTATATTCTTAACATGGCATGTCACCTACAAATAACAATTTGCCAAAGTTTAATCACGTATTACTGATTTCTACGTGGATTTATAGTTTTAGGCATTTCAGTGAAGATAGTATTCAATTATTTTACTATAGAAAGATGTAGAAACCTTAAAAAATCCGTTATTTTGTTGTTATGTGTTTTAATAAATTATGTCAATTATATCTGCCGCCGGGTACCATAATACCGGTATAGTTTAAATCGGAGATGGGCGGAATGACAATTTTGAAGTTTGGAAATCTGGAATTCGAAATTGAAAAATGGCCGCAATCCGGGAGTTCGACAGTAAAAATGAATTTTTGAATTTATGAAAATAAAATATTAAATTTTTTTTCCGGATGCGGAAAAATATTTTAAAATACAGAATAGGAAATTCCGCCCATCTCTTGTTTAAGCCCCCAATAGCCCCTCTTCTTCTATGTCATTCCGAAATCATTCAACTTTTCGAACTTTCCTATTTTAGCAACATTGAACGATTCTACTAAGGTATGGGCGGAATCCCAAATTTTACATTCCGGGGTTCTAAAGACGAAAAATTAGCATTCCTCCCATTATTGGGTATTTTCATTGAAGGGTAAAGTCATGGTATTTGCCAAAATGTTTGACTTTGGTAAGCCAAATGAAAATGTATTTGTCTTTGGTTTCCATAAAGGTTTATATGTATTATTCTTGCGGCACGCTAACCAAAAATTATGATTTTCTATATGTTGATGGATTTTTATTAAACTATTGTTCTTTTCAGAGATCGGTGCCTAATGGAAGAGGAAAAAAGAAGAAATGATAGTCTCAGATGGACGGCCACAAACGAATTTTTTGTCTATTCCTCTTCAATGTGTGTTATCCATTTTTTTTGAGACAACACATTGATGAGAGATGAGAAGAGGGCCGTCCAAACGAGAAACTCATTCCATCCTGATTTTTTGCTCTTTCATTAGGCACCGATCTCTGAAAAGGACAATAGCTGAAATATGCTTCTGAAATTTTTCATAATCGTGTTCCAAAACAGGTTGGCGTGCTTGTGGTATTTTCACTTTAAACCAGTTCACTATCATTTCATTACCATAACATGTGATGACTTGCAAGGTTTTAAGTGCCGCCAAGTTGGCTGTTTCACGACATTTTAAATTGTACAGCACTCTAAATGCCAGAACTCTCGTGAAGAGTTATGGATGATAACAAATTTATGAGCTAAACATTTTGAGAAAAGCACAATTCCTATTGTTCATAACTTGTAAAACTAGATTTATCTAAAATCCTGGCTGTAGGCAAGTCTTATCAGTGAGGTAGCTCTTGAGCGTATTCCGTAAAATTCATCCTTGTTAATAATGGATTTTTTGTAACTGTTGAGATATGTCAATAGGCTTAGTTAATGCACTTATTACTATTTCTTTTTCTTAATCAATATATGATTTTTCCGTAAAATACGATGCTATACCATTTTAATTGTGTATTTTTCTATATTAAAATATCTCTTAATTTTTAAAATGAGTATTTTTTCTTGTTTATCTCGTGTATATCCTCTATTATTTGCCTCTAACTAGATTATTGTTTTATTTTAAACTTTGTTTACCGTACTCCATTTCTCATGTATTTCTATTTTCCGGCTGTGATGACAAGTTTGGTGAACTCGTCGTCGTCGGCATCGTCGCCGGGAGCCATACTAAGCAGTTCTCCCAAGTACTCGATGCAGTCAAAGCCACCTTCGGCGATCATCGTCCTTCTAGCGGCACCACCGGCTGCGGAAACGACGCGCCGCCCGGTTGACATTTGCCGCCGACTGATGTGCAAATCAGTGAGCGTCGACTCGGCGCCCGAAGTAGTGGTGCTGGACGAGGAGACGGACGATGAGGGAGATGAGTACGGCGGTGTTGTGTACGACGGCGACGACGATCATCCGTCGCCGCTGCCGTCAATGGGAATTATCCGCAAATTTCGAAAGCGTATAATGAGTAGCGGTGAGAAGTGCGCGAGTGGACAGTCGACAAGTCTTGAGTGTTGTATTGAATGGGTGAATGATTTTGTGGATTTGCAGGCAGCTCATCGCCGCGAACGTGCTATCATCAGCCGGCACAGCAGCAGCAGCAACATCAGCAGAATGGTTTGTTGTTTTTTTTTTAATTTGTTCTGGTTTCTGAATTACAATATTGTCTTCAGTAAACTCCCCAAGATCGCGTCCACTTTACGTGGACACGCAAATGGCGAACGCAAGCGAATCGTTGAAGCGCAAGAGTCCCGTCACACAAATGGTCGACTTTGTGCGTGGTCGTAATCGTACCTACTCGGTATTTCCCAATTTAAAAAATCAATAAATATTTGATTATTTTACAGCTCCAATTGTCGAGCAGCCCGATGTCGCCGCAGTCGGTAGCGGCGAGAGCGAGCGCATCGTGCGACACTCACTCGCCGGGAAGGCGGCAGACGGTAAGCGGACGCGTGCATCGGTCGTCGTTTACCGCCGGCTCCGGAGCGTTCTCGATTGGCGGTCCGAAGAGCTTCGACTCGGGTTTGGACTTGACTTCGCCAACGATCAATCATACTGCCTTGTTGATAAAAGAGGTTAGTTGTTGGTGGAAGTTTTTAGGAGTGTGGATTGTGGGAACAAATCGGATCGGATTGGATTGGAGGAATGGAACATAAATAGTGACTTACATATATCGATGGAAAATATGGCGCAGGGATCATAAATTTGAAGAAGTTGTGACAAGCACGTGGAAAACATATGGAAATTGAGCTCACAGGATATATGATGAATCCGGGGTGATAGAGAAAATTAACGAAGTAACTATGAGTGCCTCAATGTTGGAAACTTTTCTCGACAATATTCTATTGCACGCCAGTTGCGATGGTTAAACTGTGGTCCATTTTAGACCACACTGATTAATAATACCGGTGATATTTCTGTTCATCTGGAATTGGATATATTCTCAAGTTAGACAAGAAGTCCAATCGCTATATTGCGGATCTCAAACTTTCAAAAATCAAACAATTCTGTTGGCGTGCTATTGATAAAAAATTTTCGGTTAAATACGATTTTCCATATTTCCATGATTTTCTTACTTATCGTTCACGATAACGGTTAATTCAATAGTGACGTAAGGTCTTAGAATGTAAGCTTAATAGTTGTATTAATAGTTTTAAGCAAAGCGTCTCTATTATCGGCTAATTATGCAATGAAATGACTATTATAATCATAATTGCACTATTTTCTTCTCATGTCAATCAATATTATTTTAATATTCGTCAAGAATTTATTATATGCTTGTCTCTGCGTTAAAAATATTATTATAGACTAAACGCTTTTTGTTGAGACGAAGCTGACTCGTCGGTCTTTGCACTTTTGAGCATCAATTGAGGCATGAGCATTTGATGCATTCAATTAGGTGATTCGAGGAGAGGGATTGTTTCATTTTTTTGATGAGTTTTGTGTCAGGGGAGATTGGTTTTGCTTTGTTGAATTGGTTGAAATGATTAGGAATTGGGAATCTTTGTTGTTTGGACAGAGGGAGGTGGAAGAAATATTAATAATATTAGATTTAATATATTTATATGCTTATTTGTTGTAAAATCTATATTTTAATGTTATCACTTTTTAAATTCATTAATAACTAAAACTTAATGCACGACAATTTGTATTTTAAAATAGGAACTCAAAAAGTTTGTTATATCTTCATAATTTAGAAAAGAAAATTCGATTTTTAGTTGATTTTAAAACTGTCTGTTATAGCTAGGTAAAGCTCATTTTCAAATATTTCTTGATATAAAAATGTGAAAGTTTTTATTTTTCAGTTGGCGTGCCATTTGCTTACCTTACTTACTTGGTCGATCTTTTCTTTAGAACACCAAATGCAGTTACACCCCAACTTGCATGGTAATAGAATGAGCTCAGTAAGCATGCTCAAATATAACTTTTCAGAAAGATAAAAATATTTTTAGATAGTTTAAGACAAGCTTAATTAAATTGAAGTAAAATCTTTTGAAGACGTAAAAAGTTACTTACACGTTTAAAAATCGCAAAACCGCTATTTCGATTTGCGGTGCAGTTATAACATAGAAGCTCATGGAGTCACTGTTAGAGAATATTTCGTAAAGATATTAATGTTCTCGGATAGTTTAGAGTAAATCTGATAAAGTTACGTGTAATTTGGCTTCTACTTTAGGTGTGAAATTTAATAAGACGTGTTAAAGTGTTCATTTTCATTTGGCGTGCTTCAATGGCGGTTACGCTTCTACGTCAATATGCTCGTAACTCAAGAATGAGGAATTCAGATCTGTCTCCACTTAATTGTAAGCATTAATATAGAATACTACATTCAATAAACGCAGTGAACTTAAAGAAGCTTGGTTGACAAATGGAATCACCTCTTGCAAATTTTGAGATTACAAATGATCTTACAATTACAATGTTCAAATAAAATCCCCTTATCTTTCTATTGTCGTGATATAGTAGATAAACTCTTCTAGGATTTACACACGTTTGTTGTTGCAAATCCGTATCTTCGTGTAAACAATGACGTCATATTATTTTTGATAAGCAAGCTATCAGCAAATATCCCTTCGTTTTGTTAAAACAATCACCATTATTATCTTTTGTTTATTTGATTTGATTCCTTCGGTTCTATAAGATTCTCTCGTCACTCTCACTCCAATTATATGTCTGTGTGCGTTTTTTTTGTCAATTTTCGTTCGATTCTACTTTTCATCGGCTTCCTCTCGAGCCACTTAGTGGACAACAAGAAGAGACACCACATTTTGCTGCTCGGCCAGATTATCCTGCTCGCCAGCCAGCCAGGCAGCCAGCCAGTGGTGTTGGTGTTGTCGTCTAACCGCCTGCTTCTTGCACGTTTGTCGAAAGGTTCGACTTGGAGAAATGTGGTGTGCAACGTTTTGTTTTTTTTTTGGATTCTTTATTGTTTACTTCTTGTTTGATTCATTGAAGAAAGTTTTTGATTGAAACGTGATCGTTGTGAGATCTCTATTTTTCCGTACTTTTCTGAGGATTTTTTTCTAGAATTTTCGCGTGTTTTATCGATTTGTCGAAGATTTCGTAATTTTGTTAAGGTTTCAAGATTGAATTGGAATATTTTGTGTTTATTGAAAGCTTCATGAAAGTATTATATTGCTGGAATTAGGTTGGTTTCTAACCTTTTTCTTTTAGTTAAGTACAAAGTTATAAATTGGGAGAATTTGTTTTTGTTATTGACAAATGGGGGAAATTTTTAATGAGATTTTGGATTTTTATTAAGGATATTGCGACTTTCAATTATGAAATAATATTACATTTTCCGCAAATTTCTTTATTTTGGTTAAGATATTATTGGATTTTTATTTCTGAAAATTTTGATTTTTCTAATCATTGGAAGAACATTTTGAATCATCAAACCGTTTGGTTTTTATGATTTCTAAAAAACGTTTAAAAAATTTACGCGAACGCTTTCCTCAAGAATTAGTCGTTTGTTTATATCTTATAATGATCAAGATGGGAGCTGTTTCAAAATAAATTATTGGAACGCACTAGTACTTTGACACGAAAGTTAGGAATAGTAAAATATCATTTTCCTTCCCAGAAAATTATTTTAAAGTAAGAATTTGTCAATTAATCCAATTCACTTCTCGGTTTGACGGATCTGCAAATTATGTCTTTTTCATTTTGAAATGTTAAGATTTTCGCACGTAAACTGACAAAGATGGATTATTCTTCCGAGAAATCCTTCCTTAATAATTTAAACAAATATTCTACTTTTTATATAGAACTTTATATAGCTTATTAAAAGAAGGAAACCGGAATGGGAATCACTACTTCAGATATCTTGAACCTAGAAACAATATTTATCATTTTCCACCAAAGTTTGTGATGTTAACTTGATTAAGAATGTCCAGAAACGCTTCACAAGGAAGTTTTATTATAGAATCAATCGTAAGTATATTTCTTCCTACGCTGAGAGGTTGAAGCTCTTTAATTTAGAAATTTTTATCTACAAGACGAGAAGATTTGGATTACAACTTTTTTGTCAAAAATCCTGTTGGGTAGGGCTCAGATTAATTGAAGAAAACTAAAAAATCGAAGCGGATTTAACTTTAAGATTTAACTTTTAAGCCTCCGTTGCATGCCAAATGAAAATAGCAAATTTTTAGACGTTTTTTTTTTCAAATTTTTAAATGAAAACAGTAATTTTTCACTTCATTTTGTCATGTTTGTCAAAAAATATCTCAAAAGAAAAAAAGCAATTCGTAGACAGTTTTTTGTGACACGTTCTGTGAGATTATTCAATGAATGATTTTAAGAGAATTTGAAAAGAATGCTCCATTTAGCGATTCTAAGGAGTCTTGAAGTATCTAACTAATTTATCCTCTTGTTCTTAGCGGGAATGAAATTTAGCTCCGATCTCAGCTCTTCTTCTTTGTTGGTGTTTTACCTATCCTATTACCCTATTTTGAGAAGAATGAAAATGCATTTTCACACCAACTTGAACGCTAATAAAATGAGTTCAGAAAACGTGCTCAAATCTAATATTTTATGAATATTTTAATATTTTTTGAGATTTTTAGGAAAATCTGGCAAACAGGCGTAGACAGTATTTGCGTAAAGTATACGTGAAAGTTGTAAGAAATGCGTAAAAATTGAAAAATCACCATTTCAATTTGGAGTGAAAATCAATAATTCTTAAAGATAAATTCGAATATAAATATTGTTTTCAACTATTGTCCTTTTCAGAAATTGGTACCTAATGGAAGAGGAAAAAAATAAGAACAAAATAAGGTATTAGATTAAAAAGTCGTTTGTGGCAGTGTTTCTGTCCATCCGAGACTATCATTTTTTTCTTTTTTTTTTGCTCTTTCATGAGCACGCCAACTGGAAATAACGATTTTCCGATTTTTAAGAGTGTCTGAAAATTTTTGCGTCTTTTTAACAAAAAAGTTTTTATTACAATTTAGTTAGGCTTGTCTTAAACTATCTAAAAATTTAAACTTCCTTTCCAAAAAATAACATTTGAGCACGTTTTCTGTGCTCATTTTACAAGGGAAGTCACAAAATCCATAGTACGCACTTAAAAATTGTATTAATCAAATGCCATGTCGATTTAAAATGTTATAATCCAGAACCCGGAACTCTGAAATTGTGCCATAATCCGGAGATTAGGGGAAGAAAGCAACGTATTGTATACTATTCTTTTGAAATTAGTGCCATTTGCCCTTACTTAAGACCACCTAATTGACTCAATCACGAATGATTTTCAAAGTACAACTAATTGGCTAAATTTGGTTGGGAAATGCTCCAGAAATCAGAGGCTCTTCTGTTACCATGCGAACCAATAATGACGTCATGTTGTTTTTGAGTAAAAAGTTACTTTAGTTACCATTATACTTGACGGACGATCAACTTTTAATCGGATTATAAGTAAACTGGATTAATAGGATAGCACGGTCGATTGTCGTCATATTTAAGCTGAAATAGTTCATTGTGACACGAAGAAAATAGCAATAGTCTCATCTCATTTTGTCTTTAATTAGGTTTTGAGCACATTTTTTGTCATGCTCATTTGTTGGTGCTGATGCGGGAAAAAATGTTGGAAAAGGGAAGATCGATTGTTTGTGTTCAGATCTTCTTCATTCCGTCGCCTCATCTTTATTTGTTTGTTTGTTTTGTTTACTAGGTGGTGAAAATTGTGTGTCATTGAATGTTATGCCTGGTTCTTATTATTGATTTTTTTGTTGTTGGACTGGAAAATATTTGATTTTATTTGAATGTGTTCCTCTATAAAAGTTTAAGCATTGTTTTCCTTTTTCCAAGCGCCTCAAGAACATTTAATTGATGTTACTAAACACGCTCTTCATTTAATTGTGCTGAAATAGAGTCTGAAAGCGTTTTCCTCGACAACTTTTTGCTCTCACCTCAATTTTTGCGTGGCAAACAGACTTGTTTACCTAACTCGAGCCAAACTAGATTAGTCGTGTTTGAATTCCATTTTAGCGCTCTTTATTATTTCATTTTATTTGATTTACATTCGACTCCGCTTATGGAGAGGAATGGAATTGTCTAGACAATTATTGATGCGAGTCGATTTACGTGGGAAATTTTCATTTGGAAAGATAATTGATTTGGGTATTGTTCGTATCATTTTCACGATGACAGCCAGGTTTTGTTATTTCAAGTAAGAGATGGTTAGAATATCCTTTTCATCCAAATCACGCTCGTAAATATACATTGAAGTGACTCTTCCGTTGGAGACCAATTATTGTAATCTCACCGCTTTAAAATAATTCTGTAGATCTAGAATACCTCGGAAATAATCAATTTTATAAGCGTCAGTCTTGTTTTCGAAAAAGTAAGTAAAACTCGTGATATTAAAAGCTTAATAAACTTTTTTCTATGCGCTTGTTTTTTGTTGTTGTTGTTTACTTTGATATTCGTTTCCATCTTATTTCCCCTTTTTCGCCGTTTCCTCGGTTATTCATAACACATTGTTGAATGTAATGTGTATTGATGTTGAAAATAAGCGTTTTTTGCTCCTTTTTCATTCGCATTTTTTGCGGAGCTGCTGAAAGTCAAAACATTTTCCCATTTTTCAAATGTTGTTCCTGTTGGTTGACTGAAATTTAATTGAATTGTTTTTTTCGGCATCTATGTGCTTATCTAAAATTCAATGAGCTGTTTTTGTATTGTTTTTGTTGATTGAACAAATAGTTATAATAATAATATTGGAAATGAAAATTATCTGAAATGATCTTTTGATTTGTTGTGTGATCGATTTGATTAGTATTAATGAGACTCATTAATTAGGCGCGTCAGCAGTTGTTTAACTGAAAGATCGTTAGTATATATATATATAATTTCTGCCTTATCTTGTTGCTCGTATCGTTGGCATTGTGATGACCACAGGATGATTTTGTTTTTTATTTAATATTGTTTTCTGCTCTTCACTTTTTTGATATTTTTTAAAATTACGTTTTACTGTATTTTCTGCCAAAATTCAGCTGTAAAAATTCAAAAAGGGATTCATTGTGGATTAAACGCACGAAATTTTTTATTGGGATTGTTTTCTACGTGACACAAAAATTAAGAAGACGTGGGCACGCCGAAAGGCAGCCAATGGAAAAATCGCCTTCACATAGAAAGAAAGATCAACAAATTTGATCACGTCTTCAATAAATTCAATCCACCCCGATTACCGTAACCACGTCATGTTCCATTTCAAACAATGCAGAAAACACGTCTCATAAAAATCATTAGTTCTCTTAAAATATTCGAATAACTGTTTTACAAAAGAAATAATAAACTGTTTTACAAAAGAAAATAAATGCGTAGGTGCACAGATAGAGTATTTCAGTAAGAATTTCTCATTTTTATATAGCCCAAAAGATTATTTTCAAAATAACGTGGCAAGTACTTTTTCATTAATACGTTTAAAGTTGTAAGATTCACTTGAAAATTTGGAATTTAAAATGTTCATTTGGTGTCTAAAAATTGGGAAATCTACCTTCTAATTTTAAGACTCGAGATAATTTAGAGCAAATCGAGTAATTGAGAGATTTTCACGCCACTCTGTCTAGTAAAATGACAGGCTCATTTGATAAACCAGATCTTCATTTATATTTAGAATATGATGATTTATTGATTTTTGTTTTTAAATAATTACAATCAGCACACCAAATTATTTTTTTTTCATTTCCCCTGCAGTTAATTTGCATAACTGCGTGCGGCAGTTTGCCAGCCAATTGTCGTATTTGGCAAAACTTTAAGCATTTTTCAAGGCTCGAATGAAATGAGTTTTAACATTTTACCATCATATCCACAAAGAACAGATGCCTAAATACTATATAATAATAAACGCGTTAAAAAATAAACCACCTACAATGGTTCCCGAGCGGAGAAGTTCAATAAAATGAACACATCTTTATAGAGTAATATCTTTATTCAATATCGTGGAATTTTTTTCTAACCTATATCGTTAGAACCCTTGGATCATGCTGATTCTAATGATACCTGAAATCTTAAAAATTGATCACTCCATTATCGATTAATCTTCAATTTTCCTCGACACCCTATATGAACTCCATTCTCTAGTCGATATTGTTCGATCCTATATTTGAACCTATCGACTTGTAGCTTAACAAGACATCAATTATTAATGAATTCACGAATTGGTGACTATGAATAATCCATTTCTGAAAACATATACTTGAAATCTGAATAAATAATGAAAAATGTACTATTACAGACATAATTCCAATTCTGTTGTCAGTTGCTCGTAAAAATTATAGGGAAAATTGAATAGATTTCATAGATTTCGATATAATTATTTGTATATTAATATTATATAATCAAGGAATTTATATTTCCGTTTATATAAGGATTATCCCTGAAAACATTCCATGTTCACCGTTCCATCTTGAACGATAATGATTACAAAAAAAATATTTTTTCTTGGACGTACCGAGCGAGCTTTGCCGTTGCTAGAACAAAACAAGATCATTAAATAGAAATGGTATTAACCAATATTAATAGTATATCTGCTGTTTGTCGGACGGCAAAGACCCCTTGGAATCGAATCATCTTTATAAATTCATCGATTAGTAGTGAACAAGGGAAGGAAGAAGTATTTAGCTTATCATAATAAATTGAAGATTGAGTACTTCATGAAACACAAACTTATTGGATTATTTGGAATTAAAAAATAATGGATATTTAATTTCGGTAAATATTTTGATTCGGTTTATATTTCCCTATAGTTTTTCATACGGCAATGACAATCTCCATTCTTCAGTATGTGATAAATATAATAAAATATACCTTTCTAATCCTCGTTTTGCAATCCTTAATAAACTTCTAGTCGTTTTGATTGAATTTTAGTCATATCCGAATAATTATAATTAGCAGCAGCAACTATTTAGCAGCGAGTAGCGATGAAACTGTTTAATATAAATCGATATGTTCTCACACATAGTTCGTGTGCAGGATCTCGACTGTTAGACCCCATATAGGAAAGAGTATGCGGAATGTAGAGGTGACATTGTGCGAGGCTCCCAGACTATCATTCTTGTCTGTACTTGATGCATAGCAGGGTTGCACGGAAACCGATTTTTTTTCAAACGGACAACGGAAAACGGAAATGGAATCCATTTTTTTCAGACGGACGACGGAAAACGGAAATGGAAATTAATTTTTTCAAATGGACGACGGAAAACGGAAATGGAAATTAATTTTTTCAAATGGACGACGGAAAACGGAAATGGAAATTATTTTTTTCAAACGGACGACGGAAAACGGAAATGGAA
This sequence comes from Caenorhabditis plicata, assembly GCA_963931815.1. Classification (NCBI taxonomy): domain Eukaryota; kingdom Metazoa; phylum Nematoda; class Chromadorea; order Rhabditida; family Rhabditidae; genus Caenorhabditis; species Caenorhabditis plicata. The sequence continues at coordinate 5,240,095 of OZ007494.1, forward strand.
ATTATTTTTTTCAAATGGACGACGGAAAACGGAAATGGAACTCGAAAAACGACGGAAAACGGAAAACGGAAGATGGAAGATGGAAGATGGAATTTCGTGAAGAAGATTAAACTACTGGGAATAGAATTTAGATGTTTCGCTGCTAGTAGAGCGCGTATCTATTATTTGCCTTTGCATGCGCCCATTGAACATGATTTTGACGGGAAGAAGAATACCAGAAGATTGGAAAATTGCCAAAGTGAGTCTCATACGAAAGGGGAAGGATGGTCTAGAAGATCATCGACAATATCCATTCTGTTCGAAAATTCATTGAAAAATGTAATGAATTCAAATTTTCTCTGGAACGGGCTGTAGTCGAATTTTCGGATTCTTTTTTCGGTTATCAAAATCCATGGATCAACAATCAATATTCCTTCCAAGAGATTGGTGAGTCAAGTTGACTCGACCTCCCCATTCCTATTCGCATTTGCTCTCCAAATGATTCTCGATGAATCCGACAAGGAGAGTGTGGGAGAAGCTGAAAATATCTGTGTTGATGGAACGTTTTTGAAACAATTCGAATTCGCGGACGACCTGGTGTTAATCGGAAGTTCCTCAGAAGAAATAAGCCGGCGTCTCAATCAACTCGAAGAAAAGGCTAGAAATCATGGTCTAGAAATCAACCCCAGGAAGACGGTGATCGTACACAATGACTATGCAACGAAAAACTCCATATTTAGCATTCTACAAATGCAATCTTCTATTTCCTCACCTTCCAGCAAAAGAAAAAAGAGCTAATACATCATCGTTCCGGTCTTGCTCGAAACTTGGTGCTCATCTCATGAATCTCATGCTCATCTCATTCTCTTGAATAAACGTCTTCAAATTACCCTTCGACATAATATACTTTCACTCCTAGCTCGATGGCTCGATTTCCTTTGATTTGTTAGTTACGAGGAAACTGCTCAGTTGGGTTGAACATTGGCCGATACTTGAAAGACAAAGCCGAACACTCTAGAGAGAGCTGGTCCGCATCTCGACGCACTTGGGATGACGACCGACAATTAAGTAATCAAGTAATCAAGTTTGGAACTGAAGAAAAGTGTCTAGAAACTCGCAAAATGATCCCCCATCGGATTGGTTTCTCTCCGAACCGTGACATTGCACATTTTAAATACAGACTGGGGTTCCACGGAAATCAGCTTTTTCAAACGGACGACGGAAAACGGAAATGGAAATTAATTTTTTCAAACGGACGACGGAAAACGGAAATGGAAATTAATTTTTTCAAATGGACAACGGAAAACGGAAATGGAAATTAATTTTTTCAAATGGACCACGGAAAACGGAAATGGAAATTAATTTTTTCAAATGGACAACGGAAAACGGAAATGGAAATTAATTTTTTCAAACGGACGATGGAAAACGGAAATGGAACTCAAAAAACGACGGAAAACGGAAAATGGAAAATGGAAGATGGAATTCCGTGCAACCCTGATGCATAGACATTATCTGGATGAATGGTCTAGCTTGATGTTATAACAACGTCGACTAGAGAATGGAGTTCATAGAGGGTGTCGAGGAAAATTGAAGATTAATCGATAACGCAGTGATCAACTTTTAAGGTTTCAGGTATTATTAGAATCAGCATGACCCAAGGGTTCTAACGATATAGGTTAGAAAAAAATTCCACGATATTGAATAAAGATATTACTCTATAAAGATGTGTTAATTTTATTGAACTTCCCCGCTCGGGAACCATTGTAGGTGGTTTATTTTTTAACGCGTTTATTATTATATAGTATTTAGGCATATGTTCTTTGTGGATATGATGGTAAAATGTTAAAACTCATTTCATTCGAGCCGTGAAAAAAGCTTAAACTTTTGCCAAATACGACAATTGGCTGGCAAACTGCCGCACGCAGTTATGCAAATTAACTGCAGGGGAAATGAAAAAAAAATAATTTGGTGTGCAATCAGCTTAATAGTTATCCTAAAAGTTCACTCAGAATTTAGTAAAATGTAATTGAATCTGGTAAAATAGAGATTTGCGGGTGGTGTGTGTAGTTTTAGCTTGACGTACGCTAGATTTATAACGCATTAAATTACGCATGGAATTATCGGTTTTTTCTGGTAACAATTAAAAGAAAGAAAAGAACGTTGGTGTGCCTTGTTGTATGAAGTGTGTGTTCACGGAAGCACCTCAAACTTGGGTAATTAAACCATATATTTTGTACGTTCACAATAGATACAAGATAATGACTAACCCAAAATCACGCCAACTGCAAAAGTTAGCTGACAATAGATGTGAGATTAATTTAACACAGGCAAGCCGGGGGCGAGCCGTTAACCGACGTTTTGCTGGTTTTTCATCGGTTTTACATCGGTTTGGAACTGTTCACGCTAGAAACTGAAGTCAAAACCGAGAATTAAAATTATGAGGTCGCAATTGTATAGATTATTTTAATAGAGAGGTCTTTTTTAGATACCAAAGGCTTCGGGCTGAAACTTTGCATGGTAATAGGTGGGGTTAAGTGTGTTAAAGAACGGTTTGATGTTGTCAAGTTCAAGTTTCCTCTAGAAAAATGAAACTATCATAGTTTTTGGACGATTATTAAGTATGGATCGAAGACTTAAAACCCTCAGTCCATGGTCATGTTTTGTGTCCCTTAATAAAATGTCCTCAGCTGTCACCATGCAAAGTTTCAGCCAGAAACCTTCAGAGAACAACTTTAACTGTAAAATCAAATGTTAAATCGAAGGTTGATGTTAACTCGTAGTCTGGAATATATCATGTATAACATTTAATTTTAATTTTTTTTTAACGACAGATGTTATTTGTTGCATAACACAACGATTATATTGTTAATCTTTCTCCAGTTAAAAACGTTTTTGTTTTACATTTATCGACAACTTTTCTTTCATACGGGTTTATAAATGTATCAGTTTTTCGTTGCTCAATAATTTATTACTGGGAATTGTTTAAATCGCGCTCTTTAGAATGTCTTCACAAAAATCTAATATTTATTTTATTAGGTTGTTTTCTTTTCACACCATGCGATTATTGCTCATTTGATGTTTATTGGAATCGAAATTGTACACAATACCTAATTGTTTCTTTTTAAAATGCCGTTGTTTTTCTTTGTTCATTCTATAAATCACGATAAGTTATCTTGGGAAAATGAACATTCTGTCAAAAGATGTCATATGATTGATAATTGAATGGTAGAATTTCGATCGTCATGAAATGTGGCAGACAACTGAATCGTAAAAATACGAGTTCAATAAGGTTTTGTCGGGTCTAAATTGGAGTAGTTTTATTTGATATTTTGTATTGTCACCGAGTGAGATTGGAATTATTGAATGGCGCACGAATATATTATTAAATTGGATTTTTTGTTAATTGATTGATATTAAATAGTAGATCCTAACTTCTGATGTACGGATTGTTGTTGATGTACGGATTGTTGTGCGCAGGTGAAATTGTAATTCTCATTTGAGATTTTAAAAGTCTCGTGTTTTAATATTAGATTATATTTCAAGAATTATAAGCAAAGCTATTTTCCCTACCTACCCGTTGAGCATGTGCAGTTTATTGAATCACCACAACACTAGAGTACAATCTAGCTTTTATATTTAAGAGTTTTTTAGTCAAGCGTTTCACTCAAGTCGATAAACTTCTTGGTATTTAACGTTTATAGCTTCTGTGTCCTATATTCTATCCTGACCTCCAAGATTTTGACGCTTCCCTTAACTAATTGGAACCTTTTGGCCTAGTTTAGTATAATGGAACACGATAAGAGCAGAATTTACAAGTGTAAATTGGAAAAAAAAAACCGTCATTTTCATTGCAACTGCAAATAATGTTTTATTTTTTGAGAATTTCAGCTGTCGTTCATCCGATGAGTATTAAACTCATGATTGAACTATTTGAACTATCATGTATATATACATATATAATATTTATTGTGTTCAATAAACGCACTACTGATCTCTTTGATTGCCACCACTTTTTATTGCCACACCCATGGTTGTCATTGGGACTGATCCTTTGATTATGAGAGAATCATTGTCGTTCTCCGGTGGTGATTTATTAATGGTTTAGACGCTTTCGTTCATTGGATTTGTCGTTCGGGTGCACTCCAGTTGAAACAAGTGATTCAACTGAACCACCCAGGTAAATTAAGTTTGTTCTATCGTAGGCATCAGAATATTCGTACTGTTATATTTTATTGAATATTTGTAGAACATTGCAGATGACTTAGTTTTGTTCATAATTTAATTAAAGCATGGTAAATTTGTTCTCGTTTTGTAGGGTAATAATATATTTTGAACACCAGATTAAACATATTTTATTGAATATTTGTAGATTTGCTAATTAAGACTGTTTTATTAATTAATTTTTCTTACTAAAATATTTTAAATAGGGCAATGTATGTTTTTGTAATTTTTTGTTTAATTTTACCCGATGAATCCACGAGATAATGAGCCAAACATTTAATTGAAGAAGCAAATCAACTGCATTGAAGCGCATAACTATACTAATTTGCTGAATTAGGCCGAGCAAAGAGGCGTAAAATTTATCTCAAAGTTAAACTTTGAATGAACCGGAGGAAAAGTAGATTTTAGTTTCGCTCAGTGTAGAGATATTTCTAATCTCAATTTTTTTAAAAATATTTTATTTTTGAAATTTTAAGTAGAACTCGCTTTAAGAACTTTAGATGTAAAATGTAGTTGAAACGCCAAGTGAGTTTGTCAAAAAAATAAGATAAAAAAGTCATTGAAACTTAAAACGTGGAAATCAACAGTCCAGGAACTATTATATTTTTTATATTATTTTTTATATTTTTCCGAAAGACTTGTAATTTTTCCATAAAAAATTATCTTTTAAATTACACATGGATTTGAATAAAATACGTTGAAAATTTGCAAAATAATCATTTTCATTTGGCGCGTGGTTAATCACTCATTTTCAAAGCTAGTTCTGCGGGAATTTACAGAGCCTGTAGGTTATAAAAGTAGTCTTTGGAATAGTATCATGGTACTGTAGATTTTTAACACATTTTTGTTTCGATTTTTCTCATTTATTGTTTCTTGTTGTAATAATCTTCATTATATCATTAAATTAAAGTCAAAAAATCACGGTATAACTAACAAAACATTAGAGAGAGCTTAAAATATATGTCGTAGGGCAATTTTTAATACATAATTTAAACGAGAAGATTTTGCGATGTTCCTGGACTCATTACTATCGTAATCTCGATGATATGTTGTGCTTCTTTGATTTTTTTCCTTGTGCATCAAAAAATGACAACTCGAAAATTCGTTATATGATCTCGTACGTAAACTTTAACGTTACTTAGGCGACTATTTTCTTGGTAAGATTAAACCGACCAAAAGCAGATCCGCTGTAAAATAAGGTGTCGAAATTATGCTCTCTAGTCAAATACAATGCAATTTTACAAGACGCAGACAAATTAACAAGACTAGAAAAGCGATCTTGCGAGAGGGGGCTGACCTGTCAGCAGAGTGTAAGCAGCTCTTTTTTAAGCACAAACTCATTTCCCTTTCCTAATCATTCTCTCCTAACTCGGATAGTTGGTCATCGTCAGAGGTGATTGGACTAATCTTTGAGTATGCAGGCTCGCAACACATTTTATTTCAACACAATACGCAATTTCGTCTCGTCACGTCACGTCACGTTACAGTTTAACGTTTATTTTCATTTACTCTGAAAAGAAACTGAATGATCTCCTTATTGTTTAAAACAAGCTTCATTGAATTGCAGTAAAAACGTGTATGTTATAAAGACGTACAAATTTCCACACACGTTTAAAAATCGAAAAATCGCTATTTCGATTTGACGTGAAATTATATCTCAGAAAATAGTGAAAATACATTGAAGAGGAAAAGCTGGAAACGTCCTTCTTATCCGTCCATACTAGACCATCACTTTTTCCTATTTTATTCATCTTGCAATATTTGAAAAGTACAATAATAAAATTACATTTGTATGAATGTCCCTCTCTTCTCTCCGTGAACACCTGAAGACACATGATAGTTGTATTAGACATAATACTAAAACGAATATTATTGGATCGTGTATCTCGTATCTCCGTTTCCACCGTCATGTGCGATTGATGTGACAAATTATATATTTCCGTGACATTTTATCTTGTAACATGTATTTTTTAAAAACAATTTATCATTCATATGTTTGAGATTTTGTCGGCTCTCAATGTTTTCTTTTATTATAGATAGAAAATTAACATGTAGACACTTGATTATGAATCATGTGCTACAAGCTTTCAGATCGGGTGATATGAGTTTTTTCTGCTGTTTTTTTTTTAGTTTGGATAATTTTTTATAGTTTCATAACAATTGAAGACGTCATTTGATCATGTTTTGTACTTAAAAAATCTTAAATTGTTGCCGTAAAATTAGATGTTGGTACGAATTCTGAGCTTGTTGTATTACCATAATAGTTAGATAGTTGCACTGAATTTGAATTCTAACATCATCACGAAATAGAGAATTGTTCACAGTATTGACTTACACATAGAATAGTATTGGAATTTAATTGAAACTACAGAATTTCCAAATGTGGTCCCTAAATTTACATACTTTACTTGATTAAACAAGCTTGATTAGCTCGTTGCAACCGTGAAGGTTGCGGACCATCCAGACGGCGCGGCTCTGTCTCGCCAATGTCGACCAAGCCACTTTCTTCTCAAGGATTCCTATTCTTCTTCTTCTTCCATTAATTCGACTGGTGAAGGTTTCGTGCAGATAATCGGACACACATTTACGAATCGAGTCCGCCCAGCGCTCCTTCGGCCTTCCTTAGTTTCTACCGCTACATCGAGGATTCCATTCTGGTGGTATCCGTGCGCACGCCAACTGTTATGGTGACTAATTCAGATCAGGAAACGTGTTTAAATATAACTTTTTAAAAAAAATATTATTGTTTTAGATAGTTTAAGAAAAGCCTAGTTGATTTGTGTTAAACAATGCTTTATTGAAAAGACGTAACAATTTTTAGAAACGCTTAAAAATCGTAAGTTCCAGTTGGCGTGAGTGCGTTATGGCCCTAAAATTCAGAAGAATATTTGTCTCAAATTGTCAAGACTATCATTTTGATTAGAATATTTGCTATCTTGTTAGGATATCTTTGTAAGTTCATTGGTGTGGATTAGACAATATTATTTTCATTTTGTTAAATTTTTTTGTAGTTCCTCTTCCCCCAATTATTATACGATATGACGACTTTTATGAGACAATATCAATAACATTGATTCAAACAAAGTTTCACCTCATTTCCACATTTCATTCGACCTTTGTGCGCGTACGTGATCTTTCAATTTCAATTGTTTCCCTTACCGGAAACAATCGACGCGAAAGTGAAATATTGAACAAGGATTACGATTGGAATTCCGCCATAATTCTATACATGTGCGTGTTTTTTTGCTGTGTTGCTTTAATTTATTCATTTAATGCAATTGAATATTTAATTAAGCCCTAAAACATTGTCTCTCGCTCACTCTCGTTTTTTTTTTTGCATTGAGCTCTTCAGTTTTTTGATAACAATGATGTCAAGAAGACGCGAAAAAAATAATGGTGTATCGTTTCCATTTCATTGAATTTGTTTTTGTTTAGGTCTTCTATCAGTTTCCGGTTGTTTGCTAATTGATAATTATCGTGGCGATAATTAATTGATTGTCCGGAATGTTTTCATTTTAGTTCTTTGACATGATTCATCAATTTTGTGACGAAATCGCATTTTGTTGGTATTATTTGTTCCAGAAAATAATGTTTTCTTGTGGGGGGTTTTTTCTTTAGTTGTGCGTGCTCATCGTCACTTGATCCGGCTGACCAAAGAGCAGCACACATAAATGAGCTGATAAGCGCCGCGAAAACAAACTCGCGATGATAAGAAATTGATTCTTAAATATAACTTTTTAAATATATAGTTTCTTCATTTGCAACTAATTGGTGCTCAATTACAGGAGCTTTCGATTTTGTTGTTGCACGATTCGATTTTTGATGAATCACTGATGTCGCATATATTCGTACCATCATTAGCTACCACTTGAGACAGTTAATATCACCACGAATAAGCAAGCAAGAATTGATAGAAAAAACATGAGAATGGTGGCGAAGCGGAGCACCGGAGCGCCACCGCCGAGCACCGCCGTTGATCAGCTCGTCATCGCCGTCGACGATGACACCGAGCCGAAGAAGAAAAACGGCTGGATGAAACAAGCCAAGACGAAGGCTTCGGGTACCCTTCGACGAACGCTGTTCGGGAGAAGCACAAAGCGCCGAGCGAAAGACGCTGAAGACGGTCTGAAGAACCGCATCGACGAGGACGATGATGACTACGCAGCCGACACATACGATACAGTGAAATCGCTACCAGCAACGGGGCATTATGGTTCCTCGCGAGTTGGAAATACGTCGCACACAAAACTTCTCGATCTGGAGAGGGATCTGAAGACGAGAGCGGCTACAGAAGTCTCGCCGAAACCGCCGGTGATCATATTCCGCGTGCCGAGACGACGCAACACTGCCTCGCTGTCTTCGATGCGAGTATCGCCTAATTCGTCGCTATCGAATCCGCCGACGACGCTGCCGCCACCTCCGCTATCCGATCCGGTCTTTGATGTTTACACGTGGCACACTTCTGAAAATGGTTCGAGTTTGCTTTTCTATTTTTAACATTTTGTAGGCGTCACTGTTCTCGTCGTTCGATTCGATGTCGATTGGCACCGCCGTTCCGGATATTAATGCCATATTTTTTGGTAAAGCAAGGGTTTTTGAGGGGGTTGTTTTCCGGAGCACACGACGGTCAAGTTTTTGTTTTGTATTTGATGTAAAAAGGGTCATGAATACTTTCGCTATTTTTCTATAATGATTTTTAAAAATTTTTATAGGGTATCCCAAGAGATATTAAGTCACTTTTATAAGTGCCATATTTCGGTTTTATTTGGAATTACAAATTTTTACAATGAACTAATGCACGCCAAATGTTTTATCATTAAAAAGTGAGCTCGAGAACTGTTCATTGGTAAGGGGAGCGGTTTCCTAAATAGTTTAAAGTATGCGTGTTAATATTATGTGGAGAACATTCATGGAATAAATAGTGTATACTTGAATAAACTAATTAAAAATAGACAAATTTTATTTTTCATTTGGCGAGCTGATGTTTTTATTAGCTTTTAGAAATAAATATTTAAGTGAAGCGACTTAATTCCTCATGGGACAAACAATAATTTGAATTATCAAAAAATCGAATTTACCGTAGAATTCAAAAACCAAATTGGTATTATTTCCGATAATAATTTTCAGCTCATTTCTCAGTTTTTTAATTCAAATTTAAACATTTTTTTACAAAATTGATAAGCATATCTTGTTTCTCTATGTTTACTAGAATTGCTAGAATTCTGGATGGCGAATAATATTTTTTACTTTTTTTCATTTAAATATAAATATCATATTATTAAAAAATTACGGCGATATTTATCTCAAGTATGTAAATGGTTAAAGTTAAATGATTAAATAAATAAAATCATTTAATGTCTTTTTTCACCTGTGTGCTCCGGAAACTCTAAATTCTCACCTGATGCTTAAATAAGCGTGGCAATAATTATAACCAATACACTGAAATTTAGAAAATATATAAATCATGCAGCTTTAATTTCAGATAATCATGACGCTGTCTACTCGCTGTTCATGAAAGCGCACAAATGCTATGATTTAATCCCAACGTCGACAAAGCTCGTCGTTTTTGACACTCACCTACCGGTTCGCAAGGCATTCTACGCACTTGTCTACAATGGTGTTCGAGCCGCACCTCTGTGGAATGCTGAGAAGCAGCAGTTCACTGGAATGCTCACCATCACTGATTTTATCAAGATACTGTGCAAGCATTACGATAAGGGAGATAATGCTGAACGAATCCGGGCTCTGGAAGATCAACAGATTAGTCATTGGCGGGAGCAGTTCGAGCAGGACGGAACGCTTCGACCATTTGTGTCGATTGATCCGACGGAGAGTCTGCATAGAGCGGTTGAGGTGCTCTGTGAGTCGAAGGTTCATCGATTGCCCGTGCTTGATCGCAAAACGGGAAATATTACGTATATTTTGACACATAAGAGAATCATGAAGTTTTTGTCTTTATATGTGAGTTAATTCATTAGAAGGAGTAGGTTATTATTTGATAATTACAGCTTCGTGATCTTCCCAAGCCGGGATTCATGAGTCAAACACCGAAGGAGCTGGGAATCGGCGCATGGGGTAATATTCTGTGCTGCCACGTGGACACGCCAATCCATGATGCCTTGGAATTGTTTCTAAAAAATCGGGTATCCGCATTGCCACTGATTGATAAAGATGGCAAAGTGGTTGATATTTATGCGAAATTTGACGTGATTAGTCTTGCCGCGGAGAACTCGTACGACAAACTTGATTGCACGGTGCAAGAAGCGTTGAAGCACCGATCAGAGGTATAGAAAGAGAATTATTACCGTTAGAAGTAATATTAAAAATCGCTTTAGTGGTTCGAAGGTGTTCAAACGTGCCTCGAAACGGATTCCTTGTTCCAAGTGATGGAAGCTATTGTGAAGGCAGAAGTTCATCGATTGATCGTGACTGACATTGATAAGAAGGTAACGGCTTCTTCTTTAGCAATAACAATAAATATATTATAGGTGGTCGGTGTTATATCGCTCTCCGACATCCTCAAATATTTGGTACTCGACCCTTGCCAAGAATCATTGCCTGCGGAACTACCGAGCCGTACCGCCAGCGGTACATCAACTGGGAACTCGAGCGATTCGCCGCCGTCGAGTATCCCTGAAGGCATTGAAGTTGACGAGGAGGCGCAAGAAGCGTGATCCTGTATAATTGTTTATTATATTTCTTATTATTTTTCCGATTGGTGCTCGACGATGGCTCCATTGTTTTTGTATAGGAGTTGTATATATGAATAGCCCCAGACAATATTTTTAGTAGATTTAGTGATTGTTGTCTTGTTTATTTTTGTTTGGCTTGCAGAATTTATTATATTTTTTGGCACCTAAATTACCTTGTTATGCGACGGGATATTTACCTTATTTGTTTATTGTTTTCTTTTTGCTCTTGATATCGTTTCGTTTCTTTACCAACATGTGGCCGCTGCTTTTTGACGTTCACTTGGCACAAACCTTAAAACAAACTGAAAAGTTATTTAATTGTTTACTGGAATTGTATAGAAATGTGTCTTAAAACGTTTATTATTTATTTTAATAAAAATTTGTTTTTTATTTTTTGTTTGTTTTTTGCTCGTCACTTTAAACGTTTCGTTACGATCAACAATTCACGTGGCACGCACACGCGCGGTAACACGTCATTAATGAAAAGAATTAACAAGTTGGTTTGATATATTTCATTTCGGAGAAATATTATTTTTATTTCTGTTGTTTTTTTTTAGTTTGAGCCATGACACCGAATGCCAATGCCATGCGCAACATGCTCCACCAATATGGAAGACGTGGAGTTTTCGTGTCACTCGGAGTTGCGGTGACCACGACGGTACTCTTCAATGCTTTCTATGTGTGGCCTCGTCATAACCGCTATGAACAATTTTTCGCGTAGGCTGTTATCTCCGAAAGATGATACAAAAGATGTATAATTTCAGATCATACGATCCTTACAAGAGAATGAAGGAGATCTGTGAGACGAACAAAGGATACATGCACACTTGCCCACAAGGACTCGCCAAGTTGTATGAGAAGAAGGGAAAGGAAATTGCATCCAAGTAGATTAATTCAGTGTCTTGTATATACTTGTAAAAAAATAAAATAGTTTAAGTGTTTAATTATAATAAATAATTTTTATTGCATTGCAATTGCATTTTTTACTTTTTCAGCATTAAATAATAACTTTATATTGGTGTAATGGGAAAGCATTGTGCCTCGTTTATCTGGATTCTTATTCCAACACATGTCAACGATCTCGACAACTGGTTGTGGCGTGATCTCCGGCATCTTCATGCGGTAATCTTGAACCACAATCTTAGCTCGAGTCTGCACCGGTGTTAAACCAGGATACGGCTCGTCTCCATCGGAATATATCTCCCAGAGCATCACCCCAAATGCCCAAATGTCAGATTTTATCGAGTAGATTTTCTCCTGCATAGTTTCCGGAGCTAGCCATTTGATGGGAATCTTGCCGAGGGTGTCGTCAACGATCAATGGATTGTCATGAGCTAGACCAAAGTCGGATATTTTTACTTGCTGTAATATTGGATCAATAATGATTCATGGATAGGAATGATTACATTTTTGGAAGATAGTAGACAATTCCGAGCTGCGATATCACGGTGGATACATCCGAGCTTCTCGAGATAGTGAAGACCGTCAGAGGATTCCATGGAAAAACGCAATTTTTCATTAGCTGATATGTTGCCCTTGTTCTTGCGTAAATGAGAAAGTAATGAGCCATCTGAAAAAGGAATATTGATTAAATAAAGGCTGATATTTATTTAATCTGTGGTTTACTCGCATACAATGCGAATTTTAAAGGCAACGCAAATAATTTATAATCAAGAATTAACCTTCTAAATATTAGAGTTCGATAACTAGGTTCAATCAGTACCAATCTGAATGATTGTCCTAGACGTGGCACACGACAATTGAATCATTTCCCGTACTAATTTGACAAATTTTCGAGTTTCATGTTCTACTCCTGTACGTTTTATTGTCATCAATAAGTTTATTATCAAAATTACAATATTTACTAGCTATAATTCAATCTCTCTAGTGAAAATCTTCCCTTTCTAGGTCCCTAGTTAATATTCACTTTTATCAGAGGTCCGTACGTTTTTTAGTTAAAAACAAATCACACTTTACCTTAATCATTATATCAAGTAAATTGCAATTCAAATTATTAAACAGGATTTTTAAAAAAACATTCAAATTAGCCCTTTTATTTTCTATTCTAAATGGTTCTATTTGATTCTATTAAGGTTATAATTTTAAAAATAGATTAGTACTATGGGAAAATTAGTTTTTTGCTTAGTTTTACATGGGCGCTCGTGAATGGACAAGGATTCTATAATAGGTGTCTGTTTCAAACTCAAATTAAAATTGCGGAACTTTTTGAAAATTAGAATGCTAATTTAGAAAATGTGTTAGAAACGTTTAAAGTAAATAACTAAATTCTATTTTAAAGCGATTGGATATTGACTATGTGAAAATCAACAGCCAATTAGTTTCCAATTAAGACAATCATTGACAATAATTCCCATAATATTATGCAAATAAAAATTCTATTCTATACTCACTCGGACAGAGTTCCATTAGAATTAACAACGGATTACTAGAAATTGCAATTCCAAATATCATAACCACATTCTTATGGTGATAGGACTTCCTCATCATTCGAGCTTCTTTGAGAAACCTCAACCGAGCTTCTGCTGTCGCTTCTTGCCGCATTGACTTGACTGCACATTCGAGACGCGCTGGTGCTGTTGGATCATCCATTTGTGCGAGAAACACTTCACCGTACGCGCCTGCACCTAATCGTTTGACGATGGCTATTTTCTCGTGAGCCACAAGCCAGACAGGCTTGCGAATACTTCGAATTAGTTGTGCTTTTGATTGTTCGGTAATTGGCTGTTTTTTATTTCTGCTCCGAAATATTTTATGGTGGAATATGACGTAAATTTACTTATAATTATTAATCAATTCCATGATGGTGGATTCTTTTGTAGAGGATTCGAAATAATATTTTCCATCATCGAAGCTTAATTGAAAATTGGCAACATTGTTGGCACAACGCACACTGAGAACAACATAGCAGCCATTGGGAGTCTCAGCCAGACGCAGCAAATAGTCGCCGGGATATAGAAGCGACGTTTCCGATTCAATACGTGGTAGAATACCATGAAAGAAATCACACTGTTTTAATTCAGTTGGAACTTCCATTTATATTTGATTGTAACTTTATTCTGAAAGAAGCGCTTAGAAATAGGTGTACCTTCTCAAAACAATCAAACTAACTTTTAATGTTTTGATAGTTATTAAATGTTTCACCTTGTCATTAGTAAAAATAGTAATAAAATTGAACACCGTCTTCTAGACGTACATTTATTTACAATTATTATATATTCGAATTATTTTTAAATATTATTATTGAGCTAACTTCCTTGATTGTACTTCCTTATATCGCAAAAAGTCTTCCATTTCTTGGTGTTGCAATCGAGGATTCGCGTTAGACCACTTCTGAAAATATAATACTTGGAAACATTATGTACTCAATTTAAACACAGAATAAATTTTTAGATGACTGTCTCTTCAAATTAAATAATATTCTATACGCAGTACAGAAACTCTCGATTTTTGAGACTTAATCTTGTTCTCCAAATTCAATCTTTCAGTATTTTTGGTGAAAAAACTATTTAATCTTTGCAGATTGTGTGCAATATGCTAATAAAAATCCAGATAATGGATTACGTTAAACTCAAAATATCAAGATTATTAAATCCTCGAGTGATTTTGAATTTAATCGAGTAGATTGTTGTTTATTTTCAAAGAAATATAATTTAAATTACCTTTAATTCCATAGCTGCTTGATATGAAATATATGACAATGTACATGTAGTCAGAAACAGCCCCGTGGCATATACATGTGCTCTAATCTTGGTTGGTATCATAAGCTCTTTAAATTCCAGAATATTAAAAAAAATAATAAAACTTGAAATCGTCAAATTAAATGCACGTTGTGTAAAGGTTGTCCGTAATCATCTCATGTTTACCATATTCAATAACAATGAGACAGTGACCACGTGAAATAACACGTTCTCGTTACACTTTAATGAAATTTCTTTCTTTCAATTGATTATTGTATGCTTGGAACATCTGACCGTTTCGGTTGATTGGAATGAATGCTTGTCTGTTTTTCTACGATTTTTATTGATTGAATCTTGTTTACAACGGAAGATAATATTGGTTCAGGTTATTTTCGCAAGCCTGGCTCAAATATGAGCGGATGGCTTCGTAATATTCAAGGACAGTTAACGGACCTCGCAAATGAGGTGTTAAATGAGGCCAACGAAGTCATAACAGAAGCGAGAGAGGAAGTTCCTGATCCTTCGACAGAATTGCAGGTAAAAACCGCTTTAATAAATAGATTATATTTTTATTACGAACAGGTGGCCAAGAAAAAATGTGCCGAAGCTGAAAAACAATTAGCAATCGAAGTCGCTCGAGTAAAATCTTTGGAAGAGGAGAAGAAAGATATCGAAGAGCAGCTAAACGACGCACGTGCTGAACTTGAGACGCAAAATACCAAATTTACTGAAATAATTCGGCATCGAGATCAGGATATCAAGAGGTTAAATGTAAGAAGTATTTATTGAACTTTTCTAATGGTTAGGAATGCTTAGGCAAAGATAGCACAACTTGAAATGAATCAAAATGACGATGGTTCGGAAGTGGAAAATTTGCGAAAAGAAGCGAACCACTGGAAATCGATTGTGGATCGTCATGATAACGAAATGGTCAACAAGTCTGAATTAGAAAAGGTGATTGAAGAAATGCGGCAAAAAAAGGAAGAGGAGATCCAAAATATTATGCAATCTCATGCTGAAACCGTTGTGGAACTTCGGGAGATGTATGAGGAAAAGATCCAATCTTTACAGGTTTTAAAGTGTCCTTACCTTTTTTAATGTAAATATTCAGAACTTTGACTTTTCATCTACATCAAATGCGGATACAAACGATGCCATCATTGTGGAAAAGGATGATCTGGCAAGAAGTAAAGTTAGCACGAATGGAAGTGACAATGGCGAGCATCCCGTTATTGTTGATCTCGCTAGTCGGGATGAGCTAGCTGAGGAGCGGATAAGACAATTAGAAGCGGAAATTGAGCGAATGAAGGAAGAGAATGAACGTGTGGTTGAGAGTTTGAAGTAAATTTTAAGATTGTTGTCATTTATGATTATGATTTGATTCAGAGCCCAGAATGAGGAGTTGGCATGTGCTTACAATGAGGTGAACAACGATTTTGAAGAATACAAAAAGGAAAATGCGGTGACCGAAAATCGTAACATTGATCTCACCAATAGAATTGGTAAGAGTCGGATCGGTAAATAGGAAAATTCAATGGAATTTTAAAGAAAGCTTAAAAGCGAATTTGATCGAATATGAGGAACGCTATGAGCTCTGTCGTCAAGAAAATGTCGAAACAGTTGCAAAATTAGAGAAGTTGTCGGATGATTTCGAGAGGCTGCGTAATGGTGTTGCCGATGTGAGCCAAAGAAGAGAAAATTGCGATCAATTGGTTAATGTTAGTAATTTGATTTTTATCAGAAATTTTTCTAATCCTAATTACACAGAAATTGTTACGAAGAATTTCTTCTGTTTCTATAATAATACTTCTAGTGAAACAAAATTCAAAACAGTAATTGCGAAAATATGGAAGAATATTAATTTAATTATTCGCGGCAATTTTTATTTTTATAGTTTCAAATGATTTATTTTCAGGATGAGGTTGAAAAATTGCGAGAAGCTCTTGATGAATCGAGGCAAGAACGTGAGCGGCTTCGAAATGACGTGCAACGATTCCAGGTAGCCGTTGGAGAAATTGACGAAGAGCTGGAAAAACTTCGAGAGAATAATCGCCGGTTGTTAGCGGAAAATATGGCACTCACTGAAAACCTTAACACGTAAGATTATAAATATGTTCGTACAATCTGATATAGTTTATTTTAGATATGACAGCACAATGCGTGGAATTATTTCAAGCAGTGAAAATGATATTAAATCTGTTAAGGAACAGTTTAAGAGCATTCAGGAGGTTCCTATTTAATTATTTTTCTTTAGAAATTTTCTTTTTAGAGTCATGATAACGAACGTGGATTAGTGAAGGAGAAGTTGGAAGCATTAGAACATGAAGTTGATTCATTGAAAAAACAGAATGGGTTATATTTTTTTGCAAAAAATATGAATTAAAGTCTCATATTTCAGATTTTTGCTCGAAGAATCGAAGTTCCTTAGGGAAGTTAATGAAACTCTGAAGATGACAAATGAACAAGAAGGAGTGCGCGTCGGTTTGCTCGAGGAAAAGAATCGACTTCTTGAAGAAATGAGAACTGAAATGTCGACCGAACTTGGCTGCCTTAGAGAGGAGCTCAAGAACAGGAAGGAAAATGTGGAAAAAAAAGAGGAAAGTACTCCTGGAGAACAGAAGGAAGAAGAACACGAAGATGATGGTTTGGCAAACTCAACGATGTCTTCTTCGGAATTGGATGGCGAGGAATCACTCGAAAAACTAAAAATTATGGTGGAACAGTTGAATCTGCAAATTTCTGAACTTTTAAAAACAAACCGCGAGAAATCGGATGAATGTGAGACGTTAAGAGTTGAATTGAGATATCTGGAAAAAGAAGTAGAGGTTATTGTATTTTAAAATTATATCCCAGTAATTGTTGATTTGGTTTAGATCCGACAGAGCTGTGTTGATGAGATGATCGCCCAAACTAACGCTCTTCAGATGCAACAACACGATATGTCGTCAGAGCTGACGTCCTTGAAAGCAGAGGTTTATCATTTTTTTGCACTTTTTAGGAACTAATTATTACAGAGTTTGAATAAAGAAAGGGAGTATTTAAAACTTAGAAGTCAGCTTGAACAAGAAAAAGAGCACGTTAGAGATTTGAACAAGATGAATGCCAACTTGGAAAGTATCATAAAAGGCACTCCAATGTCTAAGGAGCCAATCGATGACGATTCTGAAGTGGAAGACGACGATCTTAATGAAAAACCAGAAGAAGCTATAACGCGTCTAAAAACTGTCAATGTGACAATGCGACGATTCATCAAGGATTTGAAGAAGAGGAACCGCGAGCAGGCGGATGAGCTCGAGAAAACCCGCCAAATGGTATGGAAGTAAATGGGTTATGTAATTCTCCTGTCTTGTTGAAATGCATAGTTAAAAGAAGCTTTAATGTTGTTGTTATGTTGTCTTGACTTATGTTGAAAATAAATATTTCGTTTTGTTGCTATTGAAAAAGAAACTACTTATGAAAGTCCGTTTTAGGTTGATGAGAGTGGCAAGGAATCGGAAGAGGTGCGTCTTCGATTAGTGGAAGCAGAGCATATAGATCGCGGGATGATTGAAAAGATTGAGGTGCGTTGCATGTTTGTTTGTGGTGGAGAATGTATTTCATGTTCAGGAAAGAGTGTTATCATTGGAGTCGATGAACGTTGATAAAGACGAGAAGATCCAACAGTTGAAAAGGGAGATTGCCGAAGAAAGGAACAAAAAAGCATTGCTGGAGAATGTGATTACCTATTTATAGTGAATTTCATGTTTTTTTTTGCAGGAGATCTCAACACTGACGGCAGAAAAGAATCAGACTCCTAGAGATGATCAGCGAATGACGGAGTATGGTGAGGGTTTTAGTATTTTATTGTCATTTTCAGAGATCGGTGCCTAATGGGAGATTTAAAAAATTAGGATGGAATGAGGTTCTCGTTTGGACGACCACTCTTTTTTTCAAATAAATGGGCAGCACACATCGAAGAGGAATAAACGGAAAAGCCGTGTGGCCGTACATCATTTTTCTTCATTTTTTTACTCTTCCATTAGGCACCGATCTCTGGAAAGGACAATATATAAATAAAATTTGAGTGATTTAGAAGAGGAAGTGCAGAAGGTGAGATCCAACTTGGCACAGATATCTCTGGAGAATGAAGAGATGAAGAAGGCATTGTTGGAAAAACACGCGGAAAGTGTTGAATATTACAATCAACTACAGCAATTCGCACAACGAAGCGGGGAGCTTGAAGCACAAATGGCTGAAATGAAAAAGTTTGTACTACAATAATTGACATATTCACGTCGATTGAAATTGTCAATGTGATATGTCACCATTTCAATTGATATGTTTATGTCGATTGTATTCGGTTAAAAGCGGTTCGATTTAGAGTGGAAGAATTGTCCGCGAAACGAGCCAAGGAGTTAGAACGCTTAAAACAACACCTATTAATAGTTGAAGAAGCTTCTACGCGTGAAGCCGTCGATGCCGAACAACGCGAGACGGAGCTTCGAGAACGAATAAAAGAACTGGAGGCAAATGGTATGGCAGTGGCCGAGGGAGCTAGTGAATCAACGCAACAATATCAAGTGAAAATTGCCGAGTTGACGGCGAAGCTCGAGTCGTTGGAGAAGTCAATAACAGAATGGAAGAGCAAATGTGAGGCAGAAACGGCTGAACGCGAGCAGACGTCGCAGGCGCTCAATAGTTTGCAAAATGTTGTTCGAGAACTTTCGACTGATCACGAACGGGATTTGGCGGCGGCCAGTCATCGAAGCCTCGAGCTAGAGGAAAAATTGCGACAGACCGAAGCTGGCTGGCTTGAAACGAGGGATGAACTGGAGAGAGCTCAATTGACACGGCAATCGTTAGAGGATGATGTAGAACGATGGCGATCTGAATTAGAGTCTAAACAGAAGATAATCGGTTTCGATACGTTTTGCGACTATTGAAATATTTTTTCTACAGAGCAGCTTGAAATTGGAATGGAAGATTTGCGAGCGTCACAAAGGAAGACTGACACAACGACGTATCGAGTTGATGATGAAACTCTCCGGCAATTGTTTATGAACTACTTTACGGCAGAAGTGTCAAAGCGTGCTGATATTGCAGTCTTATTGGCAAGTATCTTGGAGTATAATCCTGAAGATATGGAGAAGGTTAGTGGGCCACTAAACTCATTAAACTGGCGGGAGTGGTTTGTAGATACGGAAAGCCATCAAACAAACGATTGGTGGTAGTTCTTCGTTAGGTTCAGCGCCTTCATCCATAACTGAGCAATTTATAAGGTTTCAGTGTTTTTATATCCTTTGATTGTAACTCTCCAGATTCCTTGAAATTGAGTCGGAGTCGTCACGTACTGCCCCTAATCTTCCACTTCGAACTTCACAACAGGATCATCAAAATATGTCCATTGACACTCACGGGTTAGTGATTTTGTCTTATGTAGTTAAGGTAAATTATAATTGTTAAGTAAGAGTCAAAATGATGGGTCCACAAACCAGTCAGCATCATCTGGATTAGATTCACTATTACGATGATGATGAATGTCATAAAAATGCAATTAGTGCATGTTTATATTACTGATTATTTATATTATGGGTTTATTTATTTTGTATGTTTATATATGAGTAGAAGAAAACTTAATAACCTTTGATTAATAGTTTTTGTATAAGAGTGCCTTCAAATTATTAGGAAGTGTATATATGACATAATTAATAAATGAAATAGGTATTTTATTAAAAAATAAAAATAATAATTTAGATGTTTTTTTTATTTTTTTAAACGATTTTATGTAAATGTTTCAATCACAGGTTTAAAAGAAGAAAATAGGAAAAAGAAAATATATACCGCGTTTAGAAATTCTCTTTTTTGTCGTTTTTCAATGTTGGTGTAAGGAATCAGAGTAGATTAAAAAATAATAAAAATAAGGGGATATATGATTATCGACGAAAAAAGAAGAGGACTTGAAAGAAATGTTAATAAAGGACACGAAATATAATATATAATAATTAAAAGAGAAATAACATTTTAAAAATCACCTCGTATCAGTTAATGAGGAAAATAAAATAAGATCATTTAAAGGAGACTGAGTGGAAAGATAATTAACTTAAAGATAGAAAATGAGACAACAAGAGTAATAATTAATTTAAACAACAAAACAAGAAATGCAGCCTGAATGTACTTCTGAAACTTTGATGAATCGCAATAGTTACGCCGAAAACAATTGTAAAACATGAATAAAACATTTGAGAAAGATGTACAGATTAAAGCGGACAGAGTGGTTCAAGGTAACAATACCGATGGTTAGTGTTTGTGTATTCACAGATTATATAATCAACAACGAGTAACATAAGAAATGACAAAGCTTTTATAGCTTTATATCCCTACAGTCGATGGAAGAATATATTTGTTGTTGCGTTCCAGGATTGTTACCGTTGACATC
This sequence comes from Caenorhabditis plicata, assembly GCA_963931815.1. Lineage (NCBI taxonomy): Eukaryota > Metazoa > Nematoda > Chromadorea > Rhabditida > Rhabditidae > Caenorhabditis > Caenorhabditis plicata. The sequence goes on from OZ007494.1 coordinate 5,261,100, forward strand.
GAACTAAAATTAAAAATAAGATTTTTGTGAGCATAATCACAACTAACGAACTCTTTGATGGAATTTGATCGCGGTGTCGTTGCTGTCACTGCCCCCACCACGGCGCTTCTCCCATCATTCGCTCTGACAGGTGATCGAACGTCATCTTGCTGCTCAACTCGCATCAATTTCGACTTGAATGCGGCCGCAACTCGTTCTGCTCCATAACCGTTCCATTCCGTCGACGAATTGGATTCCGATGGAGAGCCACTCGGTTCACGCCAATCATCCGAATCCGATACCGTTCCGCACATCTGAAAACAAAAATCAATAATTTACATAATTCATTATTATATTTTACCTTTGCCGGAACCGGTGTCGGTTCCACTCTGCCCGCTATTCCGTTTCCCGACCTGGGAATGGAATTCTGGGTTGGAAGAGTTTTTCCTCCAGTCGCATGTTTCAACTTGTCAACAACCACATCCATCTCATTTTCATTATCTTCTTCCCCTTCGTCCTCCTCTTCAATCTTTTCACGGTCATTTCCATTTGGGGACACTTTTTCATCCACTTGATGATGATGATTATCACCAACATCACCGTCATCCACTTCCATTTTCTCAATTTCGCTATCTCCCGCGTCATTATTGGGAACAGTTTTCCCACCGTTAACTTCTGAATAAACAAATATTTTAATCGTAAATGTGGTTGGACTCACTCTCTTTATCCCCTTTATCTCTCCATGCGCCTGGTTGATATTTTGATATCCATTCTCTCTCCACTTCGGAGTCGTCGAATCGTGTGTGATCGCTTCTAACGAAGTATCTTTCCGTTGATGATTCCTCGTCTTCATCACATTCTGCGAATGGATGCATTCTTGCTCGATATATCCTATAAAAAATAAATTCAGCTACAATTAATAATTTTAAAATTTACCTAGATGTATCAATGAAGGCATCACTGTTCCACGAACCGCGAGAATCTTGGTTTCGCGAAATTCTATCAAATATAACCCTTCCGCCTCTTCCAATTCGCCTCCGTGCAAATCCAATGGACCGGAAATTTCCATTTGTCGATGGCAAGAATGTTTCGTAAAATCGGAGATGCGCGGGAATTTCTGGCTCTTTTTGGGTAGACGACTGTGATGATTGCGGTTGTTGTGTATGAACTGGGAAAACAGGTAAAGCAGCACGATAAGTGCATCCTCGTCGTCTCTTAAATGTGTATCTTCCATCTGCGTATGCATCTGTCTTGGGCTTGTCAGTAGCAGGTGACGCTTTAACGTTAGAGCGACCGAACAAGGACGGTGGCCGATTCCAGCTCTCAGCGTTCTTTTTAAGCCATGCCTTGGAAACAATACCACCATCAGAACCTTTAATCTTCTTATTCTTTCTCTTCTTGGGTTCGTCATCCAATAGTGCGCAAGAGCCATTTATTGGAGATAATGGAGTTGTGAGTATAGAATTATTGACATTGAGCTTTTCATCAAATTGTTTGTAATTATTTGTAGCTCCGAAATCAGATGCTTGCATACGTTTTGACAATATTTGTGTCTCATAGTCAATTATCGCGCACTTCATCTTTTCTCTTCTTGTCGTCATATGCATTAGTTGCTGGACTTTTGATAAATCGTGTACAAGTTTCAAGATCTGAAAATTCATAAACATGATAAGATTTATGTAATTCCAATTACTTTTTCATAGTTATCCTCGTCATTCTTCCTGTTTTTCCTCGTTTGCATTTTTTCGGCTCTTCTTCGGAATGCCACATAAGGATTAATGGCTCCCTGTGCATCCTTGAATGATAATTGGGATTAAAGGTAGTTAATCATTATATTATTACCTTTCGGCATTCAGTTCGAACTCGCGGTATCAATCCGCCAATACCAACGCAGCCAGATGTGGTGGCGTACGAAGTACGCTTGGATAACCAGTATTCATAAACTTCATAAATGATTGAAGGATCAAGTGCTAAAATATAACACGACTCTTTAATAGGGCTATTTAATTATCACAGTACATTTATGTGTGTTTAACACAGAGTCTTCACTCGCTATCTGCGATTCCGAAGAATTCGCCTCCACGGTATCGAAGATTTTTTCAAAAACTTTTGCCTCAATGTGAGGGTGATCAGTTAGCCACTCTTCATCTTCGGTGTCGTAATCATACTCGGGCTCATCTCGTTCTAGAGCTTGCCATGCTAAAGGAAATTTATCACTAATGGATACGTGAACATTTAACAAACCATGAACTTTAATGTATTTGTTTTTGCCAATCTTATTAGAGGATGGGTACGTTTTATCATAACGTTCATGTTCAACAGGCCAAACCTTCGGTGTTGGAATAACATGGTTCACTTGCACGCCGGACGTACTGGCTTGTTGAGCAAGGATAGCATCTTGAAGATGACTTTCCTATAAATAAGCATTCACATAACGGAGTTATTTCAGATTTATGGTTAGTATTAACATTAATATTACTGGACTGGTCATAAAACAGTTCAAATCAATTCTCTTTGAAACTAGATCAGTTGAAGATGGATATATATTATCAATAACGCTACCAAAATCTATTAAGATTCTAATGATTCGATGTTTTTGTAACCTAATTCTTGCTTTAAAAGTCTTCAATATGTTAGATATATCCTAAGGAACTACGGCTTAATGAAAGAAAAATTCACCAATAATAAACAATGATGAGTTGTAAATAAAAATCGATAATTGCAGAAATTATTGATTATTGAGCATCAAGTGAAAATAAATTATACCAAGTAATGACAATCAAAAACAGAAGAAGATTATGAGAATATCAGCAAGCAAAAACTAATGGCTAAAGAAAACACGAGAAAAATAAAACCGACGTACCATTTCCTCTTCTTTCTCCATTCCGGTCGGCATTTGAGTGACGGCCCGGTTTCCAGCGGCACATTCCGACAGGTCCGGCAGCTCGTGAGACCAATAGATCGCCAAGGATTTGTTGGCATCGAACGCGCGGGCACGAAATGCCTTCGAAGCGGTGGCCATTCTGCTGTACTCCCACTTTGTAACTACGGACAAATGTAGCGGCAGAAATGCCGCACGAATTAAACTGGCTCACGCTAATAGAAGAAATCATCCGCCGGATAACGGCGTTTAATACATAGAAAATAAATGAATCAAAAAAATCCGGGCCGAAAAAATCCGTATATACGTATCAGTATTATCGTTTGGGTGGCGACACTGGTGCAAGTCTGTAGTGTGGGGTATATGTGTATGTGTGTTGTATATGTGTATGTATGTATGTTGGCGACGAAGGGCCGTATAGCAGACAAAATACAACGGGGCGCTTGGCCAACTATCGACTGATGGAGATGGGGCGTCCCCCTTCTCACACGAGCATACCACACACTACATGTCTGACCATCTTCAATCTGCGTGCACTTACGAACCTTGTCAACGTGTCTCCTTGTAGCACCACTACACAAAATGTGTACTATTTTCACTTGCCGAATCGAAAACGCGCACACGCCCCTCTTCGACCAAACGACACTCGATTGAAAATAGTGCCACGTCGACAATAGGTTATATAGTATACGCAACGCGAGGTAGACGCAAAGCGGCTAGCACGCTGCGCAGCCGCTGTTCGTGGTGGTTGAAGAGAGTCGCCATGAATAGAGTGAGTAATGGGAGAGAATATAGAAATATTTCGGTAAGAGAGAATGGAAACATGGAGACAGCCAATGGAAGAGAGTTAAAATTGGATGAGCGAACACCGGCTGTCGCTTAATTTCGTATTGTTCTCCGATTATTATTGGAATACCAATGGGATTTTACTTTAACTTTAATTTCTTTTAATTATCTTTCCATATTGATTGTGTCTTTGTTCTATCTACCGACATTGCTCATAAATCTGTACTTGAATCGTCTTTTGTTTGACGCGGACACGAAATTTAGACCGAATTCGATATTCATGAGTTTTACTATCAGTCGCATTTTTGTATATTAGCTTCCCCCTTTGAAAATTTAAATTTTACTGAAGTTTTATTTGTTTTCTAAAATATATTATTGTAAAATTTATAATTAAGTGATATAATTTATTTTCTGAAAGAAATCGATTTTCGCTGATTTAAAAAAGTTTTTTTCAAATTTTCTTCCTTTTGTTATTAGAAAATAATTATTAGTTTTCTTTTCATAGATTTCATGTTAGGATATTTATCATAATTGAACAAAATTTCATTGTGAGCCCTGAGCTTTTCAATATCTTACTTTGGATACTTTTCCTTCTTTTCTGACTTAATATCAATCAGTTTTATCCCCATTCTTTAATGTACTTATCAATTTTTATTCCCGTTATTGAATATTTTTTGGCCCTATGAGATAAACATTAGTTTATTATTCGTTCCAGCCATGGAAGATGAATCCGGAGCACCTTTAAAAGGTGATGAATATTCGGAGGTAAGTCATTATTTTATTTTCTACTTACTTCATATTTTTCCGATGATTGAAATAAATGAAGACGACCAAGAAATGAAATATGCTAGTGATGATGAAGATCAACAAAGTACTTCCAAGTATCTTCATCAATTTTTTTCGATTTATAATCATTAGGTGACGGTTTTGTAGTGCTGAAGCTATGGGTGAAGTGATTGACGATTCGCTTATGTCGTTGCAAGCTCATTCACAAGATTGTTTTTCGATAGCGCTTGCCTCTAACCGCTGGCTTGCAACAGGAGGTGAAGACGATGTGGCGTTTTTGTTTGATCAAACTGTGTCGGAATCGGATCCGATTATGAAAATTGATCACAAGGACTCGGTTACTCAAGTTATGTTTAATAATAACGAGACTCTGCTTGCCACGGGTGATTTGAGCGGAAAAATTGTGATATCGGATGTTGCCAAGAAGGAAATCCGAGCTGAGGTTCGGATTGGTCTTATCTTGTTTGTAGTTGTCTCTTATTTTAGATGGACGAGTGTAATGATCTTGAATGGATAAAGTGGCATCATACGGCGGATATTTTATTTGGAGGTGATACTGATGGAATTTTGTGGATGTGGTTGATTGGACCGAAGGGAGTATCTCAATCAAAAGTAATTTTAATAATTTTAAACGCAGGGAGCGGTGAAATAAAAATTGCAAAGTGTGGTACTGTAATTTTAAGAATATTATTCGTATGAAACTATTAACTGCTTAATTTTACTGTCAATATTTCATAGGATCGTTGGATTTATAGAATTTTATGTTAAAATTAAAATTTTCGCTTCATTTATTAACAAAACATGATTTATTGATACGTCATAAACGAAATAATGTTTTTACCTGTGTCTGTTCGCGGGGACAATAATTCCAATTTAAATAACAATTTCTTTATGATTTCGGATTAAAAATGGTTTCATTTTCTATAAACAAATTTATTGTTTTATTGCGATCGTGATTAAGAAAAATATTTTGTCTCGTACGCACAACCATCGTTAATAAAATGTTTCTTGGAATCAATAGTACGGCAAATGAAAATAATGAATTTAAAAAATTTTAACGTGTACTTTACACCAGTTTTCCAGTATTTCCTTGAACTCAACAATTTTCGATAGAGCTGGTTTTTTTAATGATTTTCTTATATACTTGGTTTTGATAGGCTTTTCTATTATATATTGTTGTAGTGTAGATTACTGAGAAAAATGACTTAATCGAATATAATGAAAAATTGTAGCATACTTACGATACTTACTTACTTAAAATTAATTTCACGTCATTTCTTGTTTTATAGTGCTTTCTAAAAAAAATAGTATCATTTTTGTGACATTTTATTGTTTTTAAAAGGCAAGCGAAATGAGAAACAGATGGAAAATTAAATTGACACCTCTGTTTCTTTGTCCCCAATCGAGACCACAATTTTCTCCTTATCTCCCTTTAAGCGATTTTATCATTAATATTCACCACGAGTCTTTCACTAAGTAGAATTAATCCCCTATAAATTTGTGAAGCGTCAAACATACCAGAACTTAAAAGTAAGAGGCAATGAATTTTTTGGAACGTTTCTACAACGAGATATTATTAAATTGTTTATAGTTTATTTTGAACAAGTTTTAACACCACGTTCTTTACTTTCAAAAATGTACGTGTTCTATATATTTTTGAATTATTTAATCGGTTAGGTATGCTCTAAATATTTCAATCGAAAGCACTGGTTTTAATAATTCAGTTGATTACCACTTGTTTGGTAATCTGATAAAATTGTTCAAGAATATTCTTTTAATGAAGGCTAATTGATGTATGCGATGATGAGGACATTGTCACGCTCTCTATCAACGCTCGTTCACTCTCCCACAGACGCTTTTTTTTGTTTACAATATGCCCCTTCATCATCACCATCATTATAAAAACAACAAAGATACCTATTTCGCGACATTTGTGAGAGGTTGGAGGGGGACAGGGGGGTTGAGGTAATTGTCCATCAGGCAACAATCATTGACGGCATTCATAATACCTACCTAATAATAAAAGAGAGAGGGAGACATTTCGTTCTCTGATTCTCTCATTAATGTACTCGGCCTTCGCGGCGTCCATGGCCGTCCAACTGTGATTGTTGTTATTTTTGTTGCTGCTGCTCGGAGCACTCAACACCTCCCATTCTACCCGCACCCTGGTCGTCGGTTGCTGTATTGCATTCTCACTTGACGATATTTCGTAATGTCTGTCGATTGTTTCGCTTCCTAAGTCCTCACATGCGACTGGCGTGCTGTGGTTATTTTTTATTCGAGGGGAAAATGATGGCGGCCATTTTTTTGTTGGGGGACCAACTATTAGAATTTTCAGCCGAATGCAATCCGTTGTTTTTATGAATAAAACATTAGAAACTGAAATGATGATGATGATGGAGAGGGATTATTTTTATTTGATAGCTAAATGTACTATGATTATGTGCTTATCGTTTGTTTGTTGGGTTTTGTGGTGTTTGACATTAGTTGTTATCGCCATTACTTGTATATCTATTATAGGTAAAATTGTTTGTTTTTTGGTTTATCGGGGTTGACAATCGGTGCAAAAATTGATGACGATTATATTTAATATAAAAATTTTAATAGGATGTCGGACGAAAACATGAGATAGTTGTTTTCACGTTGCCTGACCATTATATATAATTACGAAATAGGTTGAAGTTGTTTAAAAATTTCCTCTAGTAGTTCTTTAGACTTTAAATTTCAATACATAATTAAAAACATCATAATGAAACAGTCAAATTTTAAAAAGGAACGTTGTGCAAAAATATTCCCAGGAATTTCATTCTGAGCAGATATTTTTGTTTTGTGAAATTTTCTCAGCTCATTTTCCATCAGAGTTCTGTGAAAAACGATATATTGCGAAATTTCAGTAAATGTTGAAAGCTGTGTAAACATTATTCCAAATGATTCATTCAATTATATATTTGTTAAAATTTGTTATTAATGCTGTGTGATATATGTATATATATATATATATATATATAATTGACAATAATGAAGCCGCATGAATATTAAATTTATATTGAGTGGGAAAGAGGGATTAATTAAAGATATAGTATTTATTTCAAAGCATTTATCGTGTTTTACCACTCCCTATTGTTAGTATTGATAGTGAATTGGTCAGCAAAATTAAAATTTAAAGGTCTATGCGGGATCTGGTTCTCCATGCACTGCCGGATGTTTATTGCCTGATGGTAGACGAATGCTAACTGGTTACGCGGATGGCGTTGTTCGTATGTTTTGACTGAGGAAAATAGAAAGGAGACAAAAATAATAAATTTTAAAGGGTTGTGGCTATTGAAAGAAGAAACGAGCACGCAATTATATTTCCATTCACCAATTACTGCCATAGACCATCATATTTCGCAACCAGTTGCAGTTGTGGGCACACAGAGCGGTAATTTGGGTTGTCATGTGGAATATAGAATTGGTTGTTTAGGGACGGTGAATGTGATTAGCACTGCATCGCCAGATAATGTGTTGAAAAAGATTTCATTACTGCCACCGCCTGGTGTCAATGCGACGACTTTAACAGCGGCAGGCACAGCGAAAACAGCAGATGGTGACGGAGATGGAGAGGATGAGGTTGCTAACTGCGTCGAATCGCTGGCAATGGCACCGTCGCATCCGTGGTTTGCAGCGGGTCGCAACGATGGTACCATGTGTATTTATGAGATGGACTCGACCTCTCCGCGCAGCATGTTCCAATCAAATGATATGCAAGCGATTGTGAAAGTAGTGTGGTCAATGGAAGGGATTGCTCCATATGTCACTATTGGGTCAATTGATGGAACGGTACGAGTGTTTGATGCGAGAGATAGTTCGCTGGTTAAGGTGGGAGATAAGCATATTTAATATGATTAATGAGAAGGTTTGTAGGAACTTGGGAATGGAGGAGACGAAGTGCTCGACTTGCTTGTTATTGGTTCAAACCCGCATAGGATTATGACTGCAGGAAGTGGAGGGCTCGTAAGAGTTTTTGACTTGAACTAGATTCTTTGTTTTTGTTGTTATTTAGAAATCAACCGGTTAATATTTGATTGTTATTATTTTCTTGTTTGTTGTTGATTGATAAATGCTATATTGTTGATTTTGATATATACTGAGAATGGGAATGGCTGAGATAATCGCCGGATTATTGCACATTATGAAAAGAAAGAAGCCTAACAAGAGGACAACGAATATGGTGGCGTCGTTTATTATTAGTTTCGGACAATTGAATTGGTGAATTTGAAAATAGTAAAAAATGAACGCATGGAAATGAGCGCGCAGGTGAATTGAAAAGAAGTGAAAGTTTGGAAGCATAACAAAGACAATTGAATTAGACAATGGGAGCGCCTGAAATTATTAGCAGTGAAGAAAATTGAATAATTCGGCTTTGCTTTGAATTTTCCGGACAGGAAGAGTTGGAAAATTCGAGTTCCAGATAATTTTGTCATCACCAGTCAAACAACTGTTTTATTTACGTTGGACATTTGAACTTTTCGTATTTAATAGAAGATAGATTTATTCAAATTCAAATGATAACTATACACTAATTTTGAAGTTATATATATATATATATATATATATATATATATATATATATATATATATATATATATATATATATATATATATAATTTTGAAACAATTTGATGTTGAAAAGGCGCTTTTGATAATTTCGTACAAAGATGTTATCGGGAACAAAATGTTTCGTGTTGTTTTAAATGTTTTACAAGAGACATTTGAGTTTGATAGCGATCTGATTGGTCCTGAAATATATAATAAGAAATATATTTGAATTTAAATGAAACCACTGAATTTCTACTTTTAAATTGAATGTCACTTCTGTGAGTCAACTCATTTAAATCGAAAAATAAATAAAAAAAATGTTTGATTAGGAGCAAACAAAGAAGGAATTGGTTTTTTATTGTTTAAATGGTGACAGTTGGTTGAAACAATGGGGTGTAGTTTATTGTACATTCTAATATACTATGGAAACAGTAGTGAATAAAACGCTTCTGTAATAAATGAAAGGATTATGTCTTGACTATATTATCATGAGAATATTTGAGCAAAAATTCTCCTCTCAACCTATGTAGAAAAATGGTCATTTTCAAATTGAATAGAGAAGGCAATAAATTAAATGAAATTCGACAGCTATTTGAAATTCCGTATGTGTTCGACATCTTTTCGCACTTATATCTTTTGCTAATCGGATGTTCATTCAAAATAAAATTTCCGTAGTTCATGCTGAGAGAGAAATTCTAAGATTTTACAATTTTTCATTTAAGGCAATTCAATAACGTTTCTAATAGGCTTTTATATGGAAGACTTAAAACACCACACCATGTTGATATAAATATGAATATGAAACATACATAAACAAGTTGTATAAAATATCTATTGCACGATAATAACAAGCAAATTAGTGAGAAAAACCATTTACATTAAAACAAATTTTACAACAACAAATTATTCTGAAATGCGCAGTAAATTTTCGAATTTACAGCGTGCTCGTGTGTTCTTTCTTGAATCAACGATATTGGGTTACGCTCAAAAATTAAACTTTTCATCACTATATAACTCATAAAAATTTATTAGAGCTCTAAGAGCTTTCAATCTATACGTGGATGTCATAATATTCTTAATGTTTTCTTCTGTAGGATATTTTTATAATATGAATCATTTTACATGCTGCAAGGTTTTCATTTTCAGCTGAAAAATGAATTCGTTGTATTATATTTAAAAAAATCAAAAAATGGACAGTCTAGATACCCAACAATTTAAGGAGATTTTTTGACGAATTTGTGCAATAAAATTTTTAAAATCTTTATTTTATATTATCAAAATCTGAGAAATTGACAATTCCCATTTTATTTTTATAAAAAATAAAAAGTAATAAATCTGATTTGATCTAGAAATTTTGAAGAAATATAATGAAAAACAGAGAAATTATTCACGTAAATTGAATATTTGTTTCATTTTATCTATGAGACCATTGAAAATAATTCAAAAATGATCAAATCAAACTATTCATATTCTTAGATTTTGATAATAAAAACGTTTAAAAATATAATAATCTATGACTTATAATATAATGAAATGCTTTAAATAAGAAATAGATTGCTTCCTGGAAAAGAAAAAATTATGATTTTAATTTATGAGAAGGAAGAAAAATGGAGGAAACTTTCCTATTTTATTGGCATAATTTTTTCTTTTCCAGAAAAGCATATTTGTCCGGCGTTGAAAATAAAATATAAGAATATTGTTAACCTTAATGTATTTTCCTGGGAATGCATAACAATATATACTGAACTAACTTTTAAAAAGTTTAACATAAATATTCTAATGATTCCCATTTGTGAGCTATACTTCTAGATTGAAACTGCTGTTTCAGCTGCTATCACTTGTGATTTAACCCATACTTAACTACTTTGGAGTACTAGAATAATAAAATCATTTAAATTCAATCACAATCGAATTATGTACTTTAAGGAAGCAGTCCAATCATTATTTCCCTAGAAGTCTTTACGTAAACACATTGAAAATATGCTACAATTTGAGAGATTCGTCTATTCAAATTGGCATGCTCCGTTGATGGGACTAGAAACAACGCAGCTGCAGCTGGCTTTTTGATTAACCAACCAACCTACTAATCCAATCTCTTCTAATAAAAAGACTCGAATGAGAAATCAGTTTATTTCAAATAAAATCTTATTTTAGAAAAGTTTTTTATGGATAAATTTCGGAATGAGTACGATTGCCTAAATATTTAAAAAATTGTGCAAAAGAATAATAGCAAACAAAAAAACCTTATAATTCTGTGGGCATACTTACAATAAATGCGTGCATCGTTTACATAACTTGACACACCCATATCGAGCGGAATAAACGATTTCGGGCCGTCGTCGCCGTTGGCGCTCCCGCATCGACGATTGGTTGTTGACCATTCGGAAGTGTTCGCTATCATATTACTATGAATATAATTATTATCAATGTATTGATTGTGATATCGTCAAAATCCTTTAAATTTTTTGCTCATTTTTGTTCCGTTTTTGCTCATATAACCTTTCCGTGATTGTTATTATTATTTATCGATCAGAAATATTTATTTTAGGTGAGAAAACCATGCATCCGTCGCTGAATGGGAAGAAGAAAGCGGCGAAAAAGGAGCGAAAACAGATATCGTTTGATATCGATGTTCGAAAACCTGGAAAATCTAAATACACGGAACTTGATTTTGTTGAGTATAAGCGCGAGTATTTGGTAAGATTCTCTGTCTTATCTTGCGGCTAATTATTAAGTTTAAGGGTGAACAAGAGTCAAGCGGTGAAGATGAACGGTTTTGTGACATGGATGCTGCGCTAATTGCAAAACGAATGGAAGCACTATATGGAAATGTTGGCGTTTTCCTCAGTAAAATAGTATTTGTGTTTTTATTTAGAAAAAGAGCAAAAAGAAGAGACGAAGATATATAGATGCTGATGATTTTATCGATAAATCAGCAGGCTATGACCTGGAAGACACCTTTATTGATGATAGTGAAGCTGTAAGTCTGTTTCGTATTTTAAATATTATTTGTAATTAGTATGATGAATTGGTACCATCAACAATGGAAACACTCAAGGGAGGTTTCTATGTGAATCGTGGAAAGCTCGAATTCAGACAAAAAGATATTGACTCAGAAAGTGAGGAAGAAGTCGCATCATCTTCGAAGAAGGTAAACATTTTAGGAAAAAAATGAAGACTATATTTTAAAATTTTGAAGAATAAGAGAAACGACGAGTCCGACTCGGAAGAAGATCCAAAGAAGAGAAAAAATGAAAATCCTCCAAGAATGACTGGAGCTCCACCAACGAAGAGAGCTCTTCCACAGGAGCAGCCAGCACTAGTTAAACGATCGTCCGAAGTGGATCGACAGACAGATGCTAAACGACAAAGGATGATAGGATTGCCTCCGACATTAAAAAAGCAAATTTCAGAGAAAAATAGGTTCGTCATTCTCAGGGTGTAAAATGTATTGTTTCGAAAAATGTATCCGCTTACTTTTTTAATTTGTTAAAAATCACATATTTTTTCATTGGCCACCGTAAAATATTAATTTAAACAAGAATTTCTTACCTATATATTTTAGCAATTCAACTAGCAACACGATAAGCGATTCTCCATCAAAAAATTCTCCTTCTACCAGTAAATCATCAACTACACCAAATAATGAAGACGATAAAGACAAGGAAAAGTCGAAGCCGAAACCAGCGGATCCTTCTACGAAGGTTTAATTTTAAATTCATAAGCATTTCTAACAAAAAAACTTCAGACACAAAACTCTGGAAGCTTTAGCAAATTTAGTGTAGAAACCAATAAGAACTCAGCAAAGCCCGCAAGTTCTACGACGAATTCGTATGACGCGATTGCCACACAATTGGTATCAGCAATGGTTTGAATTTTAAGCCTACCGATTGAAATAGTTTTTAACAGAAGGGTAATAATAATCCGCCAAATCAACAGGCGACTCTTTTGCTGCTCGAATACTTGAAACAACAACAGCAGCAAAAGAATCAGCAACTGACAAAAACACCTCAAGCGAGTACTGCGTCAGGTTCATCGCAAATGTCCAAGAAGATAATTGGTAAAGAACTCGAAGCAATGCTCATCAAGTATGAAGCAATGAATAATGAGCGGAAGAGTCAGGGAAAAAAGAAAATATCAGATGCGATTGTTGATTATGCTATAAAGTTTGTTTTTTTAATAAATAATGAGTAAATAATTTTTCAGAATTATGAATAATTGCGAATCTTTGCCGAAACAAATCCGTAAAACTGTGTTTGAAGCATTAACAACATCTGCGGAATGTCATTCAGTTACACTAAAGTCTAGAATAGATAGTAGAAAGGCTGAATTGGCGGCTGCGGCGGCGGCGGAGCAGACAAATGGTAGTATTGAAAAACAGGGAACTCGATTGTTAACAATGTCTAATTGGACGTCGACGGACCGAGATTTGGTCAACCGAAAATTGAAAGAAATTCGGATTGTTAAAAATCTGCCCGATACGATTGTTGAACAGCTAGAGAAGATTTTTAAAGAGACGAGAGTTTCAGCGATGGAGGCAATTAAGCAATTGTAAGTGTTGATGGGGGACTAATATGATTCTGGGATATATTGTAAATTTTTAAGTGGATGAAATGGCTTTCCGAATATATAACTTACTTATTTTTTAAAATTTTATTATTAACTAATAGTATTAGTATTCAAAAAGTTATCGAAATAATTTTGGATTTATAGGATCGTATTGGAAACGCGTTTGGAAAATTTGAAAGATAGTCAACCGACCACTTCAACATCTTCCAATGCAGGAACAACCACGTCCACTACTTCAACAATTTCTTCTTCTACGAACTCATCTGATGGCTTAGCCTCTGGTCCATCTTATATAAAGAGGAAGTCGCGCATAAATCTTTCATCGGCAATTGAGGAATCACAGAAATTCTATGAATATAACAGGAATTTGCCGAAAAAAGTTCTGGATTATACTTTTTTAGCGGAAAAGCAAGTTGAAGCTGTTAATGGTGAGAAAATCATGAACTCAAATTAGAATATGTTATAAATTTAGCGATTAAACTGGGCAAGCAGAGAATGGAAGAGAGATACAATACGGCAAAGGAATTGTGAGCATGTTTATTGGGACGTGTTTTTATTTGGCTTTTTATAGATCGATGAAGAATGGGACCGCACAGCCGTCGAAAGAGTTTCAGTATAATGAAACATTTTTGTAAGAAAATTATCATTATTTGAAATAATTTGTCAATGTTATTGCATTCAGGACCTCAATCAATTCATATCTTGATGGGTTGTATGATAGATCTTATGGTTCTACAGATATATACTTCAAAGTAAGAAATATTGGGATAATATGATATCTCGAAATGTATATTATAGGCATTAAAAAGTTTGCATCAGAATATAGCTGATTATATAACACTTGGGTATGATGATAACTATATTTGGAATAAGATAATGGTTTGCAGGATGTTTTATATTGAGATTTGTCGTCGTCTTCCGAAGTATGCCTTCCTTCTTGCCACCGATCACGTGAAGAAGATTTTAAGCGATAGCAAATTATCACCGAACAAGTATGTTAACTTATTTAACGTTTATGCCGCTATTTTGTGAAATTTCAGCTATCAAGTAGTTCAGAATATGAAGTTTGCCATAAAAATGCCGGATTCATCTATAAAGTCGGAAGGTAACTAAATTTATCCCTTCCTAGTTTTAAGCGTTTCAATTTAAAGTATCAACAGTGTCCAAACCAGCATCATCATCGTCGTCTGGAGCGAAAAGCTCGCCGAACCAGTCGGTGGTTGCGAGTTTGGCAGCGAGGGCGGCGGCAACAACGACGTCGACGTCCTCCTCTTCAAACCGGAACGATGATGATATTCAGGTAATTTTGGACACTAGAAAAGTGACACCATCACCACCAACATTGAACGCACAACGAGCTCCATTGAAACAAACGGTTAATGTTGGGAAATCTATGACGATGTCGCCGTCAGTCAGACATCATCACAGTCATCGAATTTGAGTTGTTCTTGCATGATTTCTTTTCTTTGAAACTTGTTTTATTTTAAATATGTTTCCTTAACTTTTTCATGTAATTATTTACTTTAATACCTTTGAATTATATGTATCATTTTTTTGTATTTGGTCTAACTATTTAATTGTATTATTATATTTATTGTTGAGCTATATATATATATATATACTCTGGATCAAAAATGTCCGATTAATTTGTTCGATTTTATTACACTCCTGTTGTGAAGGAGACGAATTTTGAATTTTTGGATAATTTAACTTACTATGACATCATTTTAAAAAATTGAGAAATTATATATATATATATATAACCTTTAATCCCAGTGAATTGCAACCGAAACGGTTTTTATATTTTTATGGATATATTTTAATTTTTTATTGTTGTTATAAAGTGTGCTTGTTAAAAATGGTGGATGGGTGTTCCTTTCTTGCGCAAAAACCGGTTTTTGAGAAATAGAAACAATTTCAGATCCTTCATAGCCCGGATTTGGTTAATAAGTTGGCAATGAACATGTTCTCTCTGTTCAGCTTGCCCGGCTTGTCAAACCAACACAAACAGGCGATCCTGACGGTAAGCGGATAATAGTTGCGATACTTTACAAATTTAAATTACAGAAATCACTGGAGACGAATGGCGAATCATTGCATAATCAAGCCGTCGAGAAGATGCAATGGTGGCTGAAGGGTGGCGAAGCCGAGAAGAAGAAAAAAGAAGAGCAAGATATAACGGTTCGCATGTGGTTCGATAAAACTTAATAATGTATCTCTTTTAGTTGAAGAAGCAGGAGCAGCAAAGGATTGAAAAGGAGCGGATTGAGCGTGAGCTGCAACGAGCAAAAAAGGAAGAGGAGAGATTGAAGAAGGAAAAGGAGGCTCGTGAAGCGAGGGAACGCAAGGAAAAGGAACTGCGCGAAGCTAAGGAGCGTAAGGAACGGGAATTACGAGAAGCTAGGGAACGTAAAGAGCGGGAAGCGCGCGAAGCACGTGAGAGAAAAGAGAAAGAAGCGCGTGAAGCTCGTGAACGTAAAGAAAGAGAAGCACGTGAAGCACGTGAACGCAAGGAAAAAGAAGCTCGTGAAGCTAAAGAGAGGAAGGAACGTGAAGCACGTGAGGCGAAGGAGCGAAAAGAGCGAGAAGCACGGGAAGCAAAGGAACGCAAGGAAAAGGAAGAGCAGGAACGCCGGAAAGAGCTTGAGCGCATTCGTTTGGAAAAGGAACGCGAAGAAGCGATACAAAAGGAGAAAGAAAGACAGATGAAGCTAGCAAAGGTAACTATACTTTGAATTTTATAAGTTAGATATTCGTCGTTGAATGTTGTGAAATAGGGCAATGATGAGAGCGAAATTAAAGCCTGAAAGCTCTCATCATTGTAGCTGCCTGTTTTCCATGTTGTTTTTTATATAAACAGGAATCGCAAGAGGCCGTTCAAGACTTGGAACAAGAAATTCTAATGGAGGACGTTGACTTTATTGCCGAGATCGAGAAGAAACAAGAAGAGGTGAATCGAAACAATTAATTTATCGATGTAGTAGCTTTTGGAATGAATGTGGCATGACGCATGATAAATTATGTGATGTTGTGTCATTTAAATAAGGATATTCAGGAGAAGAAAGAAGCTGAAAGAAAGTTAGCAGCGGAACGAGCTAAGCAGATGGACGCTCTTCGTGCTCGACAGCGTGCTGCGCAAGAGCAGCGGCTGCAAGAAGCAAAGCGTGCCCAATTAAGTCAATCTAACGTTGAGGTGAAAAAGGAAGTCCAAACACCCATCAAACCGGAGCCGAGCTATCAAAGCAACGAATATGGAGTTGCACCCCATATGACGATTGAACAGACGCAACAAATGTCTAATAGTGAGTTGAAATTGTCTATTTATGAACCGTGGAAAACCAAAAGTTTAAATTTTAGACATCACCAGTCCAACAATAAATAAGCAGTTTGACCTGACATCAAGCCCGGGCGTTTATCAGCAGAACGTTGACGCAAAACCACATCGAAGTCCTCATAAAATGGCCACAATACAAAAACAAGAGCCGGTGTATAATAATTCAAGTAAGATGATGCCTCCAGACATGAGCCCGCGGCAAGCGGTAATTTCAAAACCGCAACCAATAATAGGTTCAAATCAAGCAATTTTAACGGGCCAAAGTCCTAATCAAATGATTCAAATGTCGATACAAAATTCGCCTTTGGGAGCAAATCAAATGAGTCAGGGGCCTCAACAGGTGATGCATATAACAAAGCAAGAATCGCCAATGAACAACCAAATGATAGCCCCAGGACAAAGCCCTCATTCGTTTCTTCAAAATTCTAGCCAAAATTCACCTATGAATAGCAATCATATGAGTCAAGTTATACGACACGGGCAAAGTCCTCAACAAGGAATGAATATAACCAAACAAGAATCTCCGATGAGCATGAATCAAATGAGAGGACCAGGACAAAGTCCTCATCATTTTATTCAAATGACAAATCAAAATTCCCCGATGAGTACCGGCCAGATGAACCAGGTTATACGACATGGGCAAAGTCCGCAACAAATGTTTCAAGGTTCAACAATAAACACAAATCAGGTGAATCGCAATAGCACTCTTCCGATGATGCCTAACCAGGATCATCAAATGAATGTACAATCAATGATTCAACAAAATATGATTTCAATGCCGAACCAAGGACAACAAGCAAATGATAACTCACAAACGATGATTCGTCAGCAACAAAGCTCCCATCAAATTATTCAGCCGAATTCTGAACAAATGATGCCTCAGCAAAACTCGCAGCCTATTTTGTCGCATATGACACAACAAAACTCATATCAAGCAACACAGAAAGCGGCTATTAATCATTACCAGCAGCAACAGCAGCAATCGCTGAGTAATTCACCATTCCAACAAACTTCACCTTCGGCTTTCAATAATCCAAGCCCAATGATGTCGACTTCGATGGGTTATAATGTAAGCGTTTTCTTGATATTTAAAAATTATCGATATGAGTATTTCAGAATTCGTCATCATCGGCACCGTCCATGGGCTACTCGCAACAAGTTCCAACATCGCCCACTGTTGGCTATCAAAAAAGGGTTGTTCAGAAACCTACAGCAAACAACTACCATCGAGGACAGCAAAATTTTACTGGAGCTTCTTCGACACCGCTACATCATCTTCCCCAACAGCAGCAACGAAGGCAACAACAAATGGTTCAACAACAACAGCAACAGCAGCAACAATTTGAATATCAGAAACAAGAGCAGTTACGTCAGCAACAAATATTAATGCAGCAGGAAATTATGGTACTATGCGTTGCATAAAACGTTAAATTAAACTAGTTTTTAAGCAACGCCAGCTAGTTCAACAGCAACAGCAACAACAACAACAACAACAACAACAATTCTTTCAACATAATGGCAACTTTAACGGGTTCTAACTTACGGCGCCTCACTATTAACCCTATGTATATTATCGACAAACTCACCTTAAGCTTTAACTATGGGTTTATTCATTGTACTATTATTTATGTTAATAATATTTATATGTTACAATTTTCTGGGTGCAATAAATTATATACAAATTAATTTGCGGCTATTGCGGTACTGAAGTTTCGGCGAATAGCCTCATCCGATTCGATGACCTCTTTGTTAATTTCACGACCTCGTAGTTGGTTGAGATTCTTTAATTTTTTTCTTTAAGCAGAGAGATTATAAAGTGCACTCATACCTCGCCATCATAGGAGACTAGTGTTTTAATAAAGAATGGTTGACTCGGGTTCAGTTTGACGCCAACTTTCTCGAGCCATTTGGCATTAAGTGCTGCTAAATCACGACGACATGTGGAGAGGCAATCCTTTCCGGCGGATTCGGCGTTCTTAAGTGGACTGAACTCTTCGCTTCGTGGAACCTCCCAGATGAAAAACTTTGTCGAGTGTTCGAACACGTCGAAGATGAATTGCTCAAGTTTAATACCATTGGGCTCCGAGGGTTTAACAAGTTCATTAGTTGTTGTGTCAATGTAAGCGATTTTCTTATGTGCGCGATGATAGGGGAGTTGGAACTTTGGATTGCAAAGTCTGTAAAAAATTATTGAACGAATAGTTAGGACTTTTGATGAGAACTTTTCAAATAAATCAATATGGAAGAAATGATTGGCGATCGAGCCAGCTCCAAACAAATAAGAGCCATCTGGAGCACGAGCATCAGCCAATTCAGGGCCCAACTCACTGTATTCGACAACTTTTGGCTTTCCCTCATCCAAGCAGACAGAGCCGACAAGTTCTCCCTTTTGCTTCGGTACACACTAAAGGAAATTTGTGAAGGTTGGGATGGTCGGCAAACCTTAGTGGCAATGTCGGCACCGTTGGTAGAAGCGAAGCCGATAAAGTGAGGATCGGCAACTTTGCAAAGGATATTATCAACACAATAGACGTGGAAGAACTTGATGCCTTTGGCACGAAGTTTTCCCATGTGTGGTGCTAACGCCGAATACATACCACCGTTTCCATCTGAGTTTCATTATTCGTTTAATAAATATATGGGTACTTACTTGGAGCAGCTACTAAAGATGACTTGGTTGCGAGCAAGAATTCGCCGTTTTTGTCATAGGCGGGAATCTCAGCTTGATTGAAAATTGTAATTTGTTCATCAAAGTCGAATCCGTGATGTTCAGCAATCTTCTTAACATGCTCCACAGTGGCTTTGTTAGTTCCGGGCGATGTCATTATAGCCCAATGTATCTTTGAGTTCTTTAAACCCGTGGCATCTTCTGCCATTTTCTGAAGAAGCGCAATCTTTGCGGCTTGAATGCCTAGAAGAGAATCGCCAAAAGCAGTATCAATCCCCAATGGAATGGTTCCCTTAGGATCCTTGCTACCCAAGCGACTAGCTTGGCCTCCAGCGAGTACAATGGCGCACACTTGGCCCAGAGCAATCGCTTCTAATCCTGATTTCCAGTACTTATCGAGATCATCTTGTGGCAGTTTATCCCTTCTTATATAGTTTTCCTCTGGCACTGGCGCCAACTTCTCTGGCGTTGTTGTCTTCAGGACAGCCGATTCTTCATACCACCGCTTGGAAGCTTCAAAATCGATAGACTTGAGCTAAAGTGTGAACAACTAGACGATCAAGCTTGTTGGTGCTTTCGTTACCTGGTTATACATTGACAGCTTCTCATCATCACTCAACTCGTTGTAGTATTTTATCAAATGCTTTTGTGCGCCGACGAGCTTCTCGACTTGTTCGTAAGTTGGAATCGACATTGGCTGTAAAGTTACGATTTATATACAATTGAAACACGTTATATAAAGCAATATTATAAAACAAATATTGACAGAAAGATAAGATTATTTTTATTAAATTTATGCCTGAAATAATATAATTGGCGCCATGAAAAATAAGCGCCGTGGTTGTTTTATACGACGGTTTAAGCATTATAAATGACGAGCTAGACAGATTTACGGATTTACGAATAAACTGTTAATATCCTGTTCAGTAGGTTTTTGATGTGAGCCCAATTTTAACTAAAGGCGCTAAATTAAATTCACGCTTTTTATTAAAACCGGTGTCCCAAGTGAATTTTGGATTCGTTGTTCGTTATATTTTATTAGAAAACCTTATATAAAATATGATTTCTCCGGAAAAAGCAACAACCGTGAAAATGAACAGAAATTTGATACACTGGACTAAACCGGTTTCCAGTTTATTTATAGGGTTCTATCAAGACAAAACAATCTAAACATAGATTTGACAAAAACCGCCAGCTAGCATTCAGTTTTATTTATTAAATTGTGCAAAAATCAATTAAAATTGTTTTGAATATGAATTCCTCTTTGTTCTTCAATTTTATTGGAAATTTTATGTTTAATTGTTTGAAACAAAATATTGTTTGGAGCCCCCTATTTTTAATAAAACAATAAATGTTTTTATTGTGGGAATATATTGGGGAGGGTAAAAATAAATAATAAATGAGATAGATCCTAGCTGTCTAAAATATACCAGCGTCCGTAATATCTGCCACAAAGTTCGAATACCACCCTATTCCAGCCAACTTTAAACACCCTTCAATCAATCGATCAATCACGGAGCATTGACACCTTCCGGCGTTCCCGTCTTTCTTCTCTAAATGGGTGTCATTGGTAGAAACGCGACTCCATCAACACCCTTGATGCCAAAATGTGCCCAAAATAGGTGGTTCTTAGTTTTATAAACAATTAACCTCCCATTAATTGGGGTTATAAATATCCCAATAGTGCTCCCGGAAATAGTAGCCATTAGTGTTTTATTGATATCCGGAATGAATCAACCATCGACATCCACTGAAAATTTTACGTATGTTTATGAGTTATTAATTTAGGTATAATTGTAATTATAGGAGAGAAGAAGTTAATTATTTGGAATCATTGACAACAATGCTCAAATGGACAGAACAAATGACAAGAGTAATACGAGAACAAGTTGAAGCTGGACTAGAGCCGTCAGGTAAAACAGAAATAGAGAGTTTTCATTAAACCGCAGAATATTATTTTAGCAAGCGATATGATATACAACTATTTTTCGTGTGATTCCAATGGAAACCCATACCCATTACAATCTTTCCTGCATTGCCTCTCCCCGCCGTCATCGTTACAAAGCTGAACAAAGATAGTACATAGTTTTATTATTCCTGTATATATATATATATATATTATGATCAAAAATATAATAAATATTTTAATTGCTTCTATTTACAAACTTAATATACACGGGGTTCATCGGGCGCATTATAACGCCAGTGCAATCAGGAATCAACTCCGGACAATTATCGGGAATTATTAATTGGAACTTTTCCAGCATTCGCACAATGGCTGTTTTGAATTCCATTTCGGCGAATCGCATTCCGACGCATATACGTGGACCAACTCCAAATGGAATCCATTTGAATGATCCCTTTTCGTTCCAATCGAGGAATCTGAAGATGTTGAATATGTATGGTTTTGGAGACTAGATGTCATGTGCAGAAATTTAAAAATTAGATTTTAACTAAAGTTGTTTCTGGTATTCGATTTTATTATTTTGCCGAAGTGGAAGCTTTCCAGAAATTTTAAGTGACAAGTGAATTATATCAAAAATATATAAATCTAGATGCTCTGTATAAACTGGAAAATCATTAGATTCACAAGAGTACAGCTATAGACAGAGACGTCTCTGCAGAGACCATTTAAAAAAAACTATAAATTTGACAAGAATAAACGATCGACTTAAAGCAGCGGAATCCAAAAAGATTGTCTTTATATTTAAACGTGTCAGGAACGCCAATTTGAATCTTTGAATTTCATAATTTCTAGTCACTCCGCTTCACGTAAAGACATCAGACTACTAATGACTTATTTTATGGGTTTTTTAAACCACATAAATTATTGTCAGTTTTACCATTATGAAATATTTTCTGACCACAAATAAACCTTACATTAGTATTCAAATTGGCCATCGAAAATTTAGGCGTTGATATGCTAGATTACTTTCTTATTGAATATCGTTAAGTTTTAGAAAACTTTAAAGAAAAACCATTATCCTACTAATGACATTAGTGAAAGAGTCCCTGAATAATATAAGCCTAACTAATACATATTATAATAAGTTTTTATCACCATGATATATTGTGCCTTAAATAAGCAAAATTGAAATAGTGATTTACCGATTTTTAAGAATGTGCTAAAGCTTTTACGGTCTTTCTAGAAAACGCTGTTGTCGACAATTTAGGCAAAATAATCTTAAACTATTTATAAGTATTAATATCTTCCCAAAAAGTTAGATTTGAGCACGTCTACTGAGCTCATTTTATAAGCATACCAGTTGGCGTCAATAAGACATCAAATACTTATGCGGCAAATTAGATAATATATTTGTGAAAAAATACCTATTTTAAATAGTTTTTTCTAGAATAGATGAACTCCGTTATATATCAACTAGATATAAGCAAATATTATTGTAGTAAAAAAATCATAATATAAATTCAAGAAAGATTAAAATAAGTCACTAATACGTTTCCAACTTTGCGAAGAATGTATTAAGGACAATTAAAAAGATTAAATAATAATTATTTAAAGTTAAAAGGAGCAAAACTGTACTAATAATGCAGCTTAAAACAAACGATTAAATCTTAAAAAAAAATGAAAAAATGAATCCACGCCCCCTCCCAGCTAGCTGCACAAAGAGTTCTGTCGTGTGCACACTTTTTATTTTTTATTTTCCGTTTATCACATTTTTAAAATTTTTGTGTTGTCCTTTTCAGGGATCGGTGCCTAATGGGAGATACATTTTATTTACAAATAATAGTTTATAATAAATGTTATTTACTTTAAATATGCGCGAAATCCTAAATTTAGTGTAACAATAAGGGCTTTAGAATGCTTTCGAAACTTTAGAAGTTATAGAATTGAATACTATTAATACGAGTTCTTATAATATTTATTATTTATAGTAAATTGGCTAATTATTGTTTTTATTTTTTTTAATGGATAATCCGCGTCGAAATCAGGAAAACGTGTGTCTGAGGTCGTGGAGTGTCAGTAAATAACAATTAATGCACTGAGTCGAACTGTGGCGGTGTTTACGTACTGTCGTAAAATAAAATCGGGATGTTATTAAATCTAGGAAAAGCGGAAATTGCTCCCGTCGGAAAATAAAATGCATTTCTGCAAAAATCACGGATTATTACACCATTTCATTTTAAATTTCGATTATTTTTTCATTTTTATAAAAAAAATGACTAAAAAATCAAAGATCTCAAAGGAATCGAACCAACATAGATTTTTCGTGAATCAAATCCTCTACCAGGTATGCTACGCACCCTCATTTGTTATAATTAATTAATCCGTTGAAGTTTGAAGAAGTATTTTAAATTCTATGGTGTAATAATCCGTGATTTCTTTTGCGGAAATGGATTTTATTTTCCGACGGGAGCAATTTCCGATTTTCCTAGATTTAATAACATCCTAAAATCGTCGCTTGTTTAAAATGTTCGCTTGTTTATATTAATAATAAACAAAACCATGTCCCTTTTCGCATGGTTTTTAATTATTTTTATAAGGCAAAAAATTAACGTGAAAATAATTATCACTATATAACTAACAACCAGATATTTCAATAAAAATGTGTCATTCAGTTTAGGGACTAACATCTTGTCTCTGAAAGCAACTTTAATTTAGACTGAATCATTTTAATAGATAATAGCGTGAATAAATGTGTTTATTCTATCTTTAAATTATAGTTCTCTTTGTCTATTTAGTATAATGTACCGCTCATGATTTCATCATCTTCCACTGATCACTAAAAATCGACACCTACCTTTCAGGATCGAACTTTTTGGCATTTGGCCAATTCTTCTCATTCATATGAACATTATGAGGAACAACACAAACCACACTACCCTTTGGGAAAAGTGTACCATTGATTTCTGTGTCTTCCAAGGTTACACGATTGATAAAACTGCAAAATGTCTCATCATTTCATTTAATTAAAAGGAATCCATTACTGAATAACAGGCGGGTAGACTCTTAACGATTCTTTAAAAACAGCATCCATATATGGTAAACTATGGATCGTGTCATAGCCTAGTCCCTAAATGGATTATAATAATAGATAATAGCTATATGTAAGAAAAATGTGAATTACTTTCGTGTCTCTTGCTTCAATAATTTCTTCATATAGTCTTTGCTGAACATCTTGGTGTTTCGCCAATAAATATGTGCAATAAGTCAACGCCGTGCTAGTTGTCTCATATCCGGCAAGAAGAAAAGCAAAAGCGTTCTCGATAACTTCTTCCTTCGATATCGCTTTATGATTCTCTTCAGTTTGGCGATCAATCAAAAGTTTTAGCAAATCGATCCGATTCTCGTCAATTTTGCAATTATCCACACGTTTCTCATATCTTTAAAGATTTGTTTACTAGATTTATCAAGATATAAACTCTTACACTCGAGTAAGACCATCAACCAACGTCTTTTCAGAAGAAAACAAATTTGTAAATGGATATATAATCTTCCACAATGGGTCAAGTTCGGGCAATAATACTTGAAAGGAAATTTATATTAATTAACATCGAATAGTACAAAAACTCACGTGATTGAGTAATGATTGGACTATGCCTGATATCAGTGTTAGTGATAAATTTTCGTGCTTGTACATAGAATACGTCGTTACGGTCTCTTTGACAATTTCCATCCACCGCAAATGCACATTTTCCGATGACATCGAGGGTGAGAGCTTGAAGGTCTCTGGAAATCATAATTATATTATCAGTGTGTCTAATGGAATTGATATTTTTCCAAATATACCAGAGATTTCTTAACAATTCACGTAGACACTTTAGAAGATGTTTCTTAAACTACCTTGAAATTTGATTATCTGACCTCACGGTTGAAAATTTATGGAGGAATTCAGAACAACAATGTAGAAATCATGGTGTAAATTAATCCAGAATTCTCTCAGGGTTCATTATTAATACAGCCGGACGCCAACTAGTATAGTAATTAAATAAGTTCAGTAAACGTGCTCAAATATAACTCTCCGGTAATATATTAATATTTTTAGATAGGTAGTTTAAGGCAATCCTAGTTAGATTACCGTGAAACATGTTTTTTTTCGAAAAGACGTAAAAGTTGTCAGACATGCTTAAAAATTTCAAAATCGTTATTTCCATGTAGTGTTCAGCTTTACATAATAATATTAAAAAAGATGTCGAGAATTGTGTCGTGGCATATCTTTTTTTTCCTCGTAAAATTTTGAATTTTTTGAAATGCAACATGACGTGGTTACGGTAATTGACGTGTATTTTATAGTCGATTGAAAAAACTTTAAAAAAAAAAAACATAACTTTGCTTAGAAATCGAATTAAATTTAAAGGGGAATATATTATTACTCACCGCTGTATCCTCTGTCAATAAACTCTTAATCTCAAAAATTGAAAAGAGCGTTTTCGAGTTATTCATTTGTAAAGTTTTGCTCATAGTGTCCTTAAAGTCGTTTAAAAATATAATTTACTAACGCTGCTAAGTTTTACTCATACATGCCATATGAAAATTAAGTTTTTCTTATATTTAAATGATTATTTAAAGCTTTTACATGTTATATTCAGAATACTTTTCATTAATCGTCATGATAAAAGTCATGAAAACTCACAAAATTACTTATTTTTATCAGATTAATGTACAATAAAGAGCAAAACTTTAAAAATGAATAACTGGAAAACTTTCTTCTTGATTTTTGAGATTAAGAGTTTACTGAGTGTTAAGTAATAATATACTTATCTTTACATTTGATTCGACTTCTAAGCAAAGTTATGATTTTTTTAAAGTTTAAACTTTAAATCGACTATAAAATACACGTCAATTACCGTAACCATGTCATGTTGCATTTCAAAAAAATTCAGAATTTTACGAGGAACAAAATGATGTAACTCACGTTTAATAAAAACCACTCTTTCTCTTAAAATAGTCTAAAAACTGTTTTACAAAAAAATAATGATTTTGTTGAACGGATGTTATTCAATCTAGGAAAAACGGAAATTGCTCCCGTCTGAAAATAAAATGAATTTCTGCAAAAAAACACGGATTATTACACCATCTCATTTTAAATTTAGGTTCTTTTCATTTTTATAAAAAAAAAATTGAAAGAAATCCAAGATCTGAAAAGAATCGAACCAACATAGATTTTTCCTGCTCTGCACTTGGCACCTGACGGTGGCGTGACTGTGTTTTGCACGAAATCGTTATCAAAACACGTGCAAAACTGCCCCCAGAACATTCAATTCAAACTTTTTCGGTCACCCAACTTGAACGGTAATAGAATGAGCTCAGTAAATGTGCTCAAGTCCAACATTTTAGAAAGATATTAACATTTTTAGATAGTTTAAAACAAGTCTAATTAAATTGTAGCAAACACTTTTTCGTTATATAGACGTGAAAATTTCTACACACGTTTAAATATTGCAAAATCGTTATATCAATTTGACGTGCGAAAAAGTAACCAAAGTTTCATCAAAATTACACGAAGCGTCCTCACTCCAAAAAACAACATCAAATTTTAACAAAGATTGATGACGAGACGTCATGACGTGTTTATGCTGTATAACAGGATGAGCCATGCAAAAACACCTAGCGTCCTAGCAGGAGCACTTTTCGTGCAAAACACAGTCACGCCACCGTCAAGCGCAAAGTACAGAGTGAATCAAATCCTCTACCAGGTATGCTACGCATCTAGTTATGTCATATTGAATTAATCCGTTGAAGTTTGAGGAAGAATTTAAAACGAGATGGTGTAATAAGCCGTGTTTTTTTGCGGAGATGCATTTTATTTTCCGACGGGAGCAATTTCCGCTTTTCCTAGATTTAATAACATCCTGTTGATCGCGTGATCAAATTCGTTGATATTTCTTTCTATGTGAAGGCGATTTTTCCACTGGCTGCCTTTGGCGTGGGGCACGTTTAAATAATGTAAATTTCCCATTTCAATTTGGCCTGATACAGTTAATCAACTCCTAATAAAGTGTTTCGATTCTTGTTTTTTTGTAGTCAAATCTAGCTAAATTTATCAATTTGATAATGGTTTTTGACATTGAGATTAAGTTATAAAAAACCGTTAAATGGAAAAAAAGAAATTGAAATTGATAATTACTTTTTTATAATTTGTTTGAAAGTGTAGTTTAGCAATGATTCTAACAAGGGAACGTCAAGTTCAAATAAGCCACTCTAATCTAATACATAAAGAGTTTTTTTAAGGTTTAATTCATGTTTTGGGACGATGCTACGAAGATTACGTGAGAAGTATCTTGCAATTTACAAGTAGAGCATTACTCGAAAAGCGTGAATACTGTAAAATTGGCAATTGGAGTTGGCGTGCAAGGGAATTGTTTTCAATCGAACCGCGCTATATGTTACCCTGCTGCAACAATACTACTGTTACACTCTTTATATTATTTCAATCACACAAAATTGATTCGTAGAAACAGGAGCTCAGAAAAGTCATACAAACCTAACATTTCGAAATGTTAAATGCGCTGGAGTTATTTTAAGAGAATCATGTAAGATTAACTCAAAAAGTGCGTTTTAATTTACAGGTGGACTTTAATGAAATGCATTTAAACATTGTTAAATCGTCATTTCCATTTTGCGTGTTTCAATAAATCTAATTATTTTGCACGTCTAAACTAGGTGTCATTTTTAACGTAAATTTATCAGATTTGAACTAAACTATCTCTGAAAATTAATATATTTATTGACCTTTTCAGAGATCGGTGCCTAATGGAAGAGCAAAAAAGGAGAAAAATGATAGTTTCGGATGGACACGGCCACAAATTACTTTTTCGTCTATTCCTCTTCAATATCTGCTGTCCATTATTTCATAAAAAAGAGTGGCCGTCTAAAAAGAGAGGCCGTCCAAACGAGAACCTCATTCCGTCCTAATTTTTTTGCTCTTCCATTAGGCACAGATCTCTGAAAAGGACAATACTAAATATTCTCTTCCAGCGGCTTTCTAAGCTTCGATTTTTGGCGTTCTGTTATTGGAATATAATCAGATATAAATAAAATAAATAACGGAACATTGGATCTTCTCTTTCGTCATTTTTTAACACCTCAAACAGTTTTTATTTTTTAGAATTCATGTGCATACTATTTTCGGCATAAGGAATCTGCAAAGTTACCTGCAAAGTTAAAAAAATTCTGAGAGTTCGAGTGAAAACAATTCCCTTGATAGATATTGTTAAAAGGGATAAATACTTTCTTCCAAACGGTTATTCAATTTAATTTTTCATTTCGACGTGTAAATTATTGCGATTGTAACGTTTTTTGCTATATCTATAGCTTATATCTACTAACAATCTTTTAATTCTTCGTAATGTTACAAGTTTTTAGATTTGTCGAAACAACAAATTCAATTGACATGCTACAAATTAACACAAACTTACTCATAAATATCAAACGGCACTCCTACTTGAGTTTTTTCATCAATTATTTCCAAAAACGTCGAAATTTTCGATTCAATCGTGTCATGCATTAGCTTCATCTTTGACGTCGAAAACGCTGGAGCAACTGCGCTTCGAATCCTCTTCCAGCCATTTTCATAAGAAGCTTCCAGTAACGAATGACTAAGATCTTAGTAAGTATATAATTAAAAAAAAACTAAAAGATTTTTCACTTACAACCGGCTTCAAACACTTTAAGCATGGCTCGATCTGAAAAATTGGAGAACTTTTTTATGAAAATCTCCTTAATCATTTCTTCATTTGTAACATGGAGATTTAATTGACAACCAAGATAGACTCTGAAAATTATTTCATAATAATTATATTGTGGATTCCTCATACCCTATAGTTTCCCCAAATTGTGCATGAAGCTCATCGAGATGATTATAAGAATCATCATATCCTTTTTGATTCTTCCGTCTTAAAGATAAAAATAATTAGAATCCTAAGGAAAACGAGAGTACTCTATAATCTGCTTCAAATTGCCAAGGAAAAAATGTGGCGGCTCGCCGCCGATGCCTATATCGGATCGTAGTTTGAAAAACTTCCGCCGACGACTAATAAATAACCAGATTCCGGTAAAAATGAGAATTAAAACGGTTGGGAATAGAAGAACAGCCATGTTGGGTTATTCCAACCGAATGTTTCGTCTTATTTACTTTAGTTGTATTATATATAGATTGATAACGAAACGTTCTCTTGACCATTATTGTCGCTGCCAAGCAGCAACAAACATTCCCTAAGTCCTAGGTCACCAGATGCCTTTGTATTATCACCTGACGCCATTGTGACCAAACCTTATTATGTTACCGACGGGGTCAACCACGCCCCCAAATCACAGTATAAAAGGCCCCACAAAAGATGTTCATAGTTGGTTCGTTCATGGTTCATGGTTCATGTGTTCCCAGTGCGTAGTATTCATACTATATTCGATCTTCTGTTCCAGCCCGTCTACATTACTGTTCAACTCACTGTATATAAATAATTGTTTGTGTGTAAATTTGTTGTGTTAATAAACTCATTTTATAACGGTTGACAAATTTGGTGCATCGGCCAAATAACCGTTTATTTGTAAAAGACCTAGACAATACTGGAGCTAGGCAAGACAGGCTCTTTCGGGAGTGGCTGCATTTCCTCACCTTTACTATAAAAAGGGCGAAGGAGGATTCCGGTTTCATTACCTCACAGTTTTGAAGCAAGGAATCCATATAGACTTTCTTTAAGAAAGTATAAATAACTCCACAACCTTCAAGGTAGTGGAAAACAAGAATAAAAACGAGACCTCTTCCTGAGAAGAAGAGAACTACTATAGCATCGATATCCTCGCGGTATCGAACTATTAACATTAACACAAAGTCCCGCGTGGCAGGAATGAGCAGTGACAGCTCGTACCACAGCAGCATGTTACTTGCTGAAGTTAAAATTGAATCGGCAATAAAAGCCGCCAAAGAGACAAAAAGTCTCGCTAAAACACAGCAGGACGAAAAATCCTTGCGAAAGAAATCATTACACATACAATTAGCCCGCGAAGAATTAAATAAAGCGGCAGAGTCACTAACACAAGTATGGGAAAAAGAACTACAAGACCCCGACGTGAAGATTAAACACGACGAGCTTCAAAGAAAGGCCGTCAAAGCAGTACTTCATCTGAAAAAACTATGGAATGAACTCAACATCACAGCACAGAAAAAGAACATCACAATAGAAGAGATTGATTTTAATTTAAACAATCTCGAAATAACAGAAGAATCTTCCTCAGATGAAGAAGAAGATATGTTAGAACAGACAATGGTAGAAACAAAACATGAACCACCACAACTCGTACAACCCAATGCAAGAGAAACCAAAAATAGTGAAACAAGGTACCACAACGAGATGGACCTCAGTAAGTTCATAAGAGGATCAGACCTACTCACGATCCCGCAATTCACTGGCGAGCAAAGTGAGTGGCTAACATTCTGGGAAAGTTTTGAACTATTAGTTCATAACCAAGAGATTCCAAAGCTCTTAAAATTCGCAGCTCTCAGAAATAGCTGCAAGGGCAGAGCGTTAGATCAAATAAAGCGCTTCCCATTGAACGGTGATCTGTATGAGGACGCCGTAGCAAGATTAAAGGCAATCTATGGAACTACTGAAAAACAGTTCAAAGCGTTATGGGACAAACTACAAAAAATCCCAAAAGCGAAGAGCAGCATAAACAGCTGCCGAGACATATTTAATAGCTGCGCAATCACGATAGCCAGCTTAAAAAGCATGGGGGCAGAAATAGATACCCCACCGTATGTCGTTGAAATACGGAAGAAATTCCCGGAATGGATCGAAAAGGCGATCACCGACAGGGAAAGACAGTTTAAAAAGCCCATAAAGAAAATGGACAATCTTCTAGAGATCATAGAAGATGCCATCTCACAGATGGAAGAAATCAGACTTCCTGAAATGGAAGATTATGAAACAAGAAATAACTTAGCACGGCCAAGAGAGACGCCAAACGAAACACACCCAAGACAATTTAGAAGTCAGAAAAGCCAGCCAGTAAAAATATGCGCATTCTGTAAGAGGGAAAACCATGCGTCAGAGGAATGTAGAACATTCCCAAACCCAGAAGCTCGAAATCATAGAGTAAATGAGCTTCGGTTATGTTACAAGTGTCTATCCGTCAAACATAGCAGCAGAGACTGTCGAACACAGAAAAAATGCTCCAAGTGTGAGCGCAATCATTCAACTGCATTGTGCAAGAACACAAATAGCAATTCAAACAATTACAGCCGCAAAGGCTTCAATAGTCAAAAGTATCCGCATTCGGATACCCGAGCAAATACCCGTTGTAACACGATCAATATGACGGATAAAACAAATCTCATGGTGGCGAGATCCACAATCACCGGGAAGTACCGGTCGAAAGAAACAAACGTTCTGCTTGATTCAGGCAGTGAACTTACATTCGTCACAGAGAGAATAGCTAAAGAACTCCGAATGAAAGTTATAGATGACGACGTCACATTAAAAATGGGAGTGTTCGGCAAAAAGCCAGAAATCAAGAAATGCCAACTAGTCGAGTTCAAGTTAGAACTAGCAAATGGCAAAACAATAACTAAAGTGGCACACACCACAGACGAAATAACAGCACCTATTAGACTACCGAAATTAGAAAAAATCGATATGCGATTTTTAAGAAACAAACACCTCGAAATGGTTGACGACTCAAAGAAGATTTCAGAGGTCGGAATTCTAATCGGAGTTGACTTATTCTGGGAATTCATGAAAAACAATGAAAAAATCATGACATTACCATCGGGAAAGAAACTAGTCCCCACTAAATTCGGTTACGTACTTTGTGGAGGAAAGAAACATATCAGAGAAAGTCGGACTTTCACAAACAGGCTGACAAACCAGAACGATAATCAAATTGCAAAAATGTTAAGAATGCAATCACATGTGCAAAAATTAATCAAGCCAAGAGCACGAGAAAAGATTAGCACAATAGAAAAGAAAAGATTACAGGAAAATCCAAAGGCACAACTAGGAAAAACTATAAAGTGGCAATTAAACAGAAAAAAACTCCATTCAGAACGAGCTACATCGTTAAAAGTGATACAACGAAAGCATTGCGGGAAGATGTTCAAAGAAAAGAAACATTTACAGAATCAAAGGCACACTACAGTTCAACCCTCAACGTGTTTACACAAAATTAATAATCCCAAAGTTTACGAAACGGACACTCAAAGGGAAAGATATGCTAAACGCAACAATAATAAGAATCAGCTCGGCTATAATCGTTTAAGGAACTCTGACGATAATCACATCGATCGAAGTACAGTGCCTCATCCCAGGACTATTCAAACGGTGTCTTTAAAAAGTTTGTCTGATCACTCAAACTATCGTCGTGATATTAATAACCGCAAGAGTCCCAAAAATACTACTCTAATTAATCGGGATGGAAAACAAATGTCCAAAAGGCATCATCAATCACGGCGGGACGATAAGTCATGTCCCGTTAAAGTATTTAAAGCAACACTCATACGTGTTTCAGCCTGCAGAGCTTCTTCCGCTACTCAAAGAAGGAAGTTGTCCGGTTCACGACGAATTCGCCAACATCGCCATCATTGGAAGTTCAACTGCAAAACCGACGCCGCCGATCTTCAACAACGACGTCACTGAGAAGAAAACAACATCACCAAAGGAAGCTTCTTCGATGACATGCTCAACTACGCCGACGATTTTATGTAAATTCATTTATCTAATTTTATATTTGCAAAAAAATTTTTTTTTTTTTTGTTATTTTGCTGGTGCCCCCCCCTGTGTCGCTGCCAAGCAGCAACAAACATTCCCTAAGTCCTAGGTCACCAGATGCCTTTGTATTATCACCTGACGCCATTGTGACCAAACCTTATTATGTTACCGACGGGGTCAACCACGCCCCCAAATCACAGTATAAAAGGCCCCACAAAAGATGTTCATAGTTGGTTCGTTCATGGTTCATGGTTCATGTGTTCCCAGTGCGTAGTATTCATACTATATTCGATCTTCTGTTCCAGCCCGTCTACATTACTGTTCAACTCACTGTATATAAATAATTGTTTGTGTGTAAATTTGTTGTGTTAATAAACTCATTTTATAACGGTTGACAAAATTATCAAATTGATCATTTTAGCTAGATTGCACTACAAAAAACAAGAATCTACCTTACTCTTATTAGGAAATGATTAACTTAATGCGTCAGATTGATATATCGATAAATCTTGGTATAGGCTAATTCAAATTTTTTGACGACGAGAGAGTTCTCTTTTGTGTCTTTCTATTTATTATTAAGTCTAGAAAAAAACGATTACGACAGCGAAACGAGTAGGAATGGGGAAAGGTAGCTTGCTGGAAAATTGAGAGTGAAACAGAAACATTAAAGTCCCGAGTATACAAAAGTGAAGTCCCCCCCCTGGTTTTGAAATTTTCAATTTTTAAAATCCTACTTCCCGAAACTCCAAAAACCGGGCCATCGCTGATAAGTTAGGTCTAGAAATTAAATATTCCAAAGTAATGGAAATTGTCTGGCAAACTCACCGAAGTGTCGTTTAGAGTCAGTTTGATGAACACTGTTTGCCCAGACTGGAAATAGAAATTTAAAAGGATTGATAATTTATTGTTTGGGTACACAACTTGCCTTAAAATCGATTAAATGGGTTAAATGATAATTATTAGGTCTAGAAATTAATTTCCGGATTTTTTTGTTGTTGATTTTTTGTCAAAAGAAAATTATTTTATATAACGAATTTTATGTTATAATGTTCTCTGTATTAACAGCTTTCTACTTATATATAACTTTCTTCACGTACTTTTTAAAAAATTATTATTTTGGGTTCAGAAGAACCACCTTTGTGCCAGGAAAACGTCATATCATGGAAGCTCTTCTTTTCCTTTTCCAATTCAAGAAGAAAGCCACTGACGCGTACCAAATGCTCGCCCAAGCTTACGGCGATGCTGCACCATTCAAAAGAACCTGCCAAGAATGGTTTCAGCGTTTCAAATCGGGAGATTTTGACGTCAAGGACAAAGATCGATCAGAACAACCAAAAAATTTGAAGACGAAGAAGTTCAGGCTTATGTCGATTCGGCTCAAACACAGGAGCAACTCGCGGTACCTATCGGCGTCAAGCAAAATGCAATTTCTCATCGATTGAAAGCAATGGGGATGATTCAAAAGGAAGAAAAATGGATGTCCTATGAGCTCTCAGAACGCAACAACTTTACAAATCTTGTTGGACAGATTTCACAGAAAGTCTTTTTTACACCTAATCATAACTGGCGATGAAAAGTGGGTGTACTACGAGAATCCGAAGCGAAGAAAATCGTGGGTTAGTCCCGATAACCCGACAATCCAACATCCATGGGAATAAGGTCTTACTGTTTATATGGTGGGACCAACAAGGAATTCTGTACTCTGAACTGCTCCAACCTGGCGAAACAATCGCTGCGAATCGCTATCAACATCAACTAGTGCAGTTGAGGCATGAAATCGCAGTAAAAATTCCAGAATGAGTGGGTCGACACGAAAAGGTCATATTGCTTCATGACAACGCAAGACCTCATGTTGCTTAAGATTCGCTGAAAGAGTTCATATGGGAAGCCTCACCGCACCCGCCGTACTCTCCGGATATTGCCCCGTCGGAAGGGCTCATGGTCTGGCGGAGCAGCGCTTTCGAGATCATCAAGACCTCAAAATGGCTAGATGAATGGACTGCAGCCAAACCAGAAAAATTCAATTATGATGGAATCCATAAGTTGCCCAAACTCTGGGAAAATGTTGCTATTAATGACGGAAATTATTTTGAATAAAAGTTTTGTTTAAGTTTGTCCAGTTATTTATAGTTTAATATGCGGAAAAAACGCGGAAATTAATTTTAAAATCATTTTTAAATTCATTTTATTAATTTCTATGTGCATGTTAAAACGAAATATTACGTCAATTTCACAAACACTCTGTACAATAGCTCATACTCTTTAAATTGTTATGCAATTTTAGATTTAAGTGGCTCTCCTGAGGTCCTGTTTTTACGAATTCGTTTGGAGTGCTTAAATTTTATATTTCTTATGCATAATATGCTTATGGAGCTTCAGGGTTTCTCATTAACATACACGTTACCCTCTACCCGTTTTCATAAAAGCACTGACTCACTTAACGCTTCAGAGCTGATAATATGCATAAATAAATTTTTTAATTTTTAAAATTTAATTCAACTAAAAATAGTAAAGTGATGACCGTGATTGATAAGAAATGAGTATAAATATACTACAAGCTTCAAACGAAAGCATCATCAAATCAATTTTGATCTGATTTTCATTTCAACTACTCAAGAATGTCGTTGACCGTCGATCCACCAGCATGCTCGGTTCCAGCCGCCGGAGGAAGCTCCACCCATAAGCTCCAAAACCCAGGAACTGACAAGCTCATGTTCAAGGTTGGTTTTTGTCAATGAGCACGGTCTTTTCATTCTAATTCTTGCACAATTGCAGATCAAGTCGTCAAACAACGAGCACTACCGTATTACCCCAGTCTTCGGATTCGTCGACCCATCTGGATCCAAGGACGTCGTCATCACTCGTACTGCCGGACCACCAAAAGAGGACAAGCTTGTCGTTCACTTTGCCCCAGCTCCAGCTGATGCCACTGATGCTCAAGCTGCCTTCGCCTCGGCCACTCCAGCTGGAAATGTTACCATTCCATGCTCGGCCACTGCTTAAAATGGGATTGTGATTGAATTGTACGAGTGAAGATTCTTTTTGTGCTGTAATGAAAATAAATTTTATTTTTTAATTGTGTTGTTCATATATATGTATATATATATAAGTATATAATGAAAGGAATTTCCAGAAAGGAAGGAAACCATCTGAAATAGAAAGCCAGAGAATTGTTGCTATTTATTAATTTTTTCAAATATAACATACATTCAGATACAGATTTTTCAGATACAAATTTCAGGTATGATAAATATTATCAAATGTTATCAAAATCAAAGAAATTGAAATTTCCAATTTTATTTTCATAAAATTCTCTTTTCTTCTCCTTGATTTGCTTCTTTCATTTCTTCTTCTTACTTTCTTTTCTTTTCTCCTAAAATTTCTTTGGACATTGTGTTTTTTTAATGTTCAAAATCTGAGAAAATGACAATTCCAATTTTCTTTTCATAAAAAATAAAAGTAATATATCTGATTTGATCGAGAAATTTTGAAGAAATATAATGAAAAACAGAAATTATTCACGTAAATTGAATATTTGTTTCATGATCTCTTTGAGACCATTGAAAATAATTCAAAAATTTTGTAATTGAATTTTCAGTTTCTTCTTTTTAGTTAATAATTGATAAAAAATGACACAGAATAGATTAAAAAAGTGAAGAAAGTATTTTTGTCTTCAGAAACTTGTTCTGTTGAGGTGATTAGAATATGTCCCTTTTCTTGATAATGTACAATAGAGCTCTATTGTACATTATATAGAGCATGCTTAAAGGAAGTGAAAAGATATTAGAGACAGACCCCATCTGTAAGAGGAATAAAGATAACGGACCAGTGATGAGAGGGATTTGACCACCCGGTTCCCCCTCCCCGCCCGGGTATTTTCCTAAAAAAAGTATTCCGGTCCCGAGTCCCGCTCCCTGGTCCAGGTTAATGAAAATGAAGTCCCCCTATACCCGAGACCCCGGACTTCCTCTCTATTAAGCGATAAATAAATTAAGGCCAAATTTATTTATAGGATGCATGAAATATCTAAATCTGGGAATTTTGGCTATAGAGATTACGACGGGTAGGAATGCAGAAAGGTCGCTTGCTGAAAAAGTTCCGGGTTTTGAAATTTTCAATTTTTTTAAAGTCCCATCCACATCGGAATTCCAAAAATCTGGATCCCTCCAATCACACCAAATTGAATGTTTACGTTGGGGGCTCAGATTTTGCAAATATCGGTAAGAAGCGTATACTTTGAGATAGTTGAAGACGGGCCAGTAACAATGAGGTGTCAAATTATATGAAAATAATACGTGTAGATTAGTAAGACATGTCTAAATATTGGGAAATATTCATTTCGGTTTGGTGATGAGAGGAACTTGCCCTTCCCGACCCCGGTATTTTCCTAAAAAAAGGTGTCCGGTTCCGAGTAGCGAAAAGGGGAAGTCCACGCCCAGGGGTTTGAAAACGGATGTCCCGGGTGCCGGGTAGAGAAAAATGAAAATCCGGTCCCAGGTCGCAGGTTTTTTTTCAATTTTTTTAAGGTCCCCCTCCTCCCCACGCGGAATGCCAAAACACATGGTCAGCCAAATCGAAATGACTATTTTTCAGTATTTAAACGTGACTTACTAATTTACACGTGTTATTTTCATATAACTTGACACACAATTTCTTCTAGCCTCTCTCAAACTATCTAAAAAGCTGTGCTTTCTACCGAAATTTGCAAAATGAGCATATTTTCTGAGCCCCCAACTGAATAATTTTTTTGGGGTGCATGGTCCCCCCACCATTGGTGTGCCGATTTTGAAACAATCTTGTCGAGTTTTAAACACATTTAACAATAAATTAACAGTTTCGGTCATAACGAGCTTCTTTAACAAAATGATTCACTTGCACACCAGGACAAAACGTGTCCAAAAACCAGATTGGAGGCGGAGCCAAGAATCTCCGCCTCCATTTAATGTTATTTTGTTGTCGTACACCATAAATAACAAAACGTTAGAAGGTTCTATTGAAAAATTTTCCATTTTTCACAATTTAAAAAACGGAATAATGAATTAAACATTCAAAAAATAGAATAAGTTTGTGCTAAAAAATGATTTCCACTTTGGTAAAACAGGTCAGACACCGGGGCACAGGAACTCCTTCTTTTATTCGTTTTTGCTCCTTTAACTATGAAAAGAAGTATCCTGGCTATGGATTGAAAAACGCCATAAAGCCGCCATTAAAAATTGCACATTGTTAATATTTTGAAATAAATAAAATAAAAATAAAAAAAAATATTTGACAAATTAAAAAAAAATAACAATTTTATCTTATCACTACAATCATCGTCCTACTTTCATAGGTATAAGAAGCTCAGATACACCCCCAATCATCAGAGAAGCAAAAACTCCTCAATTATGTCGTTGACCGTTGATCCACCAGCATGCACTGTTCCAGCCGCCGGAGGAAGCTCCACCCATAAGCTCCAAAACCCAGGAACTGACAAGCTCATGTTCAAGGTTGGTTACTGTCAATGGGCATGGTCTTTTCATGCTAATTCTTGCACAATTGCAGATCAAGTCGTCAAACAACGAGCACTACCGTATTACCCCAGTCTTCGGATTCGTCGACCCATCTGGATCCAAGGACGTCGTCATCACTCGCACTGCCGGACCACCAAAGGAGGACAAGCTTGTCGTTCACTTTGCCCCAGCTCCAGCTGATGCCACTGATGCTCAAGCTGCCTTCGCTTCGGCCACTCCAGCTGGAAATGTTACTATTCCTTGCTCGGCTACTGCTTAAAATGGGATTTTGATGTAATAATGAATAATGAAGGAATTGGTGCATTTATTGGTGTTATTTGTTTTTCTTTCTATATGATAGTGCATTCTCTTGAATTGTTCAAAGTTCCAAATTAAATAAGGGAATAATGTATTGAATAGTTTTTGTCCGCCATCTGAATATCTAGATTTGGAATTCATATGAAATTCTAGTCAATTTAACAGTTTTTCGTGGACCCGTGTTGTGGACTTTGGACACGCTTGTTCGGGCATTGATTTGGTAATTCATTTAAACCAACGATATTGCAAAACAAAAAATACAAAACTATATTTTAAAGAGATTTGAGACTAATGGCGTAAAAATTTGTCTTAAAATTTAAATTAAAATGAATTAAATGAAATGAAATTGAAAATGAAAATGAAAATGAAAATGAAATGGATGAAATAAATTACGTGTGAGGACAATGTAATATGATCATAAGGAATCTATCTGCAAAGTTCTATCAAAATCTGAGAGCCCGACCTAAAACAGTTCCCTTGTGATCTTCGATTTTTAACCATTTGGCGCACACTTCTTGTGGAAACTCATCGCACAATATTGTGTCCGACTCTGGCAGCAAGTTGGCTTCAAAAGTGAAATCGTCGAACAATGATTTCTAGCTAGTGAGAAAGGGCAAAACCAAGTTGGAAATTATTTGCTTCGGGGGAAGGAGTATTCATCGTTCCATCTTCTCTCGGGTGGTATCACAATGCTGTAACGGAGCTCTATTTGCCATCATTCCTTCGAATTACGTGCTCGATCTGGAAAGGTGTGTCTCGTCCTCCTTCAGATTTCGTTGTACAGGGTTGTGCATAATTACCCGGACAAAAGTTTGGCGCTATGATGGACCATGCGAACGCAGACTTTTGTTGCGTCGACACGCAAAAGTCAATTTTGCGGAATTCAATCACGTTTTACTAATTCAAACTTTGATTTTTCAGAAAATGTGTAATTGCAGTTTGATTATTTCATGTCAAACAAGAGATATATTCTCAAATTATATCGGTAAATGTTTATTTTCGATATGGAACGAGTCATGAAGAAGAAGTTGATGAAATGGGTCGTACATGTTGCCCGGATGCCGGCAGAAAGGTATTGACGAAGATTAACGGAATGGGATCCGAGGGGATGGATAAGAGCGAAAGGAAGACCAAAATGCGCTGGTCAGACCAAGTCAAGGACATAGGTGCGAGATTTACCACTGCTCAACCTCACGCACACATACGAAGACCTACGATGTCAAGGAAGAGCCGTTCGGAATGGAAGGAGTTAGTTCGCTTTAGAATGAGTCGGGCATCAAAGTATCCAAATTAAGTAAGAATCTATAGACTCTAGAAATCTGAGAAATGCAAGCTCATTTGAGGGTTTCTAATAAAACTTTTTAGTCAAATTTTAAGGGTTTTAGATATTTTAAGACAAGTTTACTAATTTTGCATTAAAACTTTTTTGTGGTTAC
The DNA here is from genome assembly GCA_963931815.1 of Caenorhabditis plicata. NCBI lineage: Eukaryota > Metazoa > Nematoda > Chromadorea > Rhabditida > Rhabditidae > Caenorhabditis > Caenorhabditis plicata. The sequence goes on from OZ007494.1 coordinate 5,301,589, forward strand.
TACGTGGAAATCAAAAAAAGTAGTTTTCATTTGGCGTGATCTAGTAATATGTAATTATGCTCGATTGATTAAAATTAAATAGTTATAAAAATAAACTTTCATTATAAAATAAATCAGATAACGTGATAACTAAAATGTCAACAAAATATCTCCTAATAAAACCCATTTAAATCCAATCCCACTCATTCTTTATTTAATTTTAACCATGAGCGGCATTCCAAGAAAACGAAAATTGGCAGCAACGAAATCGCGTCGCGTGAAGCGTATGAGAGATGCAAGAGGACGTTTCTTGTCAACGAAGAGGAAGACAAAACCAAGCCGCCATTCATCTACTAGCGAAAGAAGTACTAAATCGAGGCGATCAAGGAGCTCTAGATCCGCATCGAGTCGGCGTTCAAGAAGGAGAAGCAGAGGAAGAAGAGCGAGACGTGCGCAATCGGAAGCAAGTGATTTGGATTCAGGATCGCCGATTGACACCGTTTCAAGCGGGAGGAGTTCGAGATCAAAAAGCAGGTATACACCCATTTTGGATGCAAATATGGGCTCGCCGAAGACAATCCTAAGAGATGGTAGCAGTTCAAGCAAAAGACGTTCGAAGGTTTTACTAAGATCGAAAAGCAGGGGAAGGAGTAGGACCAGAGAAGAGTCGAAGTACACACCCATTTTGGAGCCTAATAGGAGCTCGCCTAAAACAATACTACGAGACCGAAGCGGTTCAACTGGAAGGCGCTTACAAAGATCCAAAAGTAGGGGAAGAAGCAAGACTAGATATGACGATCCTTATTTAACCCCTTTGAATGATGATGATGACGGAGAATCACCGAGAACCTTGAAATTAGCACCGAGTAGTTCGATAAGAAGAGAACCACTATCTCTAAGAAGTAGAAGTAGGAGTAGAAGCGGATCAAGAATGCATTCGAAGCTATCGACGCCAGCCTCGGGAGCTCGGTCGCCGGAAACAATGAGACTAGGGAGCTCTAGCAGGCCAAGCAGTTTTGTGGGAAGCTCGCAGCGATCTAAAGAGATTGAGCTTGAGGAGGAACCCATCGAGCCCGTCGCAGAACCAGAAGAAGAGAGTGACGAGGGCACGCCTCGTCGGCCGTGGTCTGCGAAGAAGAGGAGTCGTGTATTTGCACCATATGAAGGTATAGTAGCCCGTCGCGCCAAAATGGATGATGATGAGGATGAAGAAGAAGAAGAAGATGATGATGCTCCGTCTACGGAAGAAGGAACAAGGTTTGATATATTGATTTTATCTTGTTAAATAAGTATCTATTTTAGTGGTAGAAGAAAACGCAGACAGAAGAAGTCAACAACAAAGTGCTTCGGTTAAACTGATTGATTTGGCTTAATTACTGACATTGCAATATTTGTAATAAAATGTTATGAATTATTTGTTGTGAATTTGTGTGAAGGGGAATGGTTAGTCTTTGATAGCACTCACGTCTGTTGTTTAACTTACTTTGAATACTTTGGAGTCTTTTTTTTTTTAAAGTTCTTTAAATTTTTTTTCATTATTAATGCACGCCAACTGAATTGTTAACTCTAGCTTACTTTGGATACTTTGGAGTCCGAATCATTCTCACAGTGAGAAGCGGACTAACTCTCTCCAATTTTAGCGGCTGCGTCGTGCCACTGTCGACCATGCAGCTCTCGTCTCCAGGATTCCTATCCGTCTTCTAGTGGATCTTGTCGTAGACCGTTCGTGGGTGAAGTTCGAGATCCAGAGTTTGACGGCATTAGACCAGCGTACTTTAGGTCGTCCTTTTGGTCTAGTTGATCCTCTGGGGTCCCATTCTGTTACGCGTTTGCACCAACGGGCCACCGGCATTCTGGAAATATGGCCTTCCCATTGTAAAATCTTACCGTGGACAATCCTCTCAATGTTGATGGTCTCACAATTGGCATAGAAGCAAATGGTGTCGATTGCTCTTTGCAGACGCGTGATGTGCTCAGAAAGAAGTGACCATGTCATATAGGAGAGCAGGAATAACATTTTGCATCATGAGCTTCCTCTTTTCCTAAAGGTCAATGTGCATGCAGAGGAGTTTGCATTTCCCGTATGATGCCCAAGCCGCTTTCGTTCGCTTTGAAATTTCATCTGCTAAACCTCCATCAATCCTGATATGGCTTCCTAGATATCGAGCACCTTCTTGGAAAGGACTGACAACCCCGTCGATCTTGATTTCTGAGCCCGAAGCGAAATCGTTTTTCATGATTATCGTTTTCGCAGGATTGATTTGGAGTCCGTGTTCCTTCGCCAGTCGTGCCAAAATCGATATTCTTCGTTCCATTTCTTCCGTATCATTCGCAATGATAACAACGTCAGCAAACTCGAGCCTCTTCAGCTGTTTCCCGTCGATAGTTATTCCATACAGTTTGCCTGTACGTTCCTCGAGTGTCATTTCTTCAATTTCTACCTTTTTGAGGATAGATTGTAAGGCAAATGCAAACAACGTAGGTGACGCGGAGTCACCTGGTCGAACGCCTCGCTGCAATGGAATTGAGATGGTTTCATCGTGGATAACAAGCTGTGCTTCTCCTCCTTCGATTGCGCGACGAACAGTTTCCACGAGACTACGAGGAACTCCAGCTTCTGATAGCGAATTCACAATCGTGGATTGCTTGACTTTACATACTCGAATATAGTTCTCTAGAAAACTATTATTTTAAGGATTAATACAAAAATCTTTCCTATAATTGACAACAATGGTTATTTTACTCGAGCATATCAGCTGGATCAGTTCTAAATATTCGTTTACAGTATTGCAAATCAAAAAGCTCGAAATATTCTCATTCGGCGTTATCAATTTCGTATTAAAAAAACAACACCGTCGTAAAACCAAGAACCTCGCATTACTATATGCATTACTCTTTTTGTATAGTTTTTGTATAGCTCTCCATAGGCAAGAACGTATTTAATGGAAAACCATTGTATTGTTATTATATTTTCAAGTAAATAAATATTTTACAATCAAATTTGTATCAAAGTATTATTTTTTGCATAAATTTATTTAAATTTTCTAAATTAAGTAGTTTATTAATGATTTTTGGTTATGGTGGGAAAATGCTTCACGAAAATCAATCGTACGGCAACATGGATCTGGAGGTAGCAAGGATTCCGGCCATCTTGCTCGTGCATAGACAACTTACAATCCATCCGACAGTTGTATGCAATGTAATGAACGCAAAACACCGCTAGTCCTTGGATTTGTTGATTTCACAAGCGCGTTCTTTTGCTCTTCAATCCATTATTGACGAAATCGGTAACAACCCCGAAATAAATGAAGACGGAATCAGCATCTACTGAGTCAACCTAGTAAGGTCGAAATTCTGCGCACGATTTAGTCCTAGTGATCTTCACCTGTACAAAAACTCGCCGCCCATTCTAAATCAAAAGAACTTAAAAACAAATCCTACGGAAAACGAAAAATTCTGCGCAACTATTCACTTCCACGCGTTCTATTTCAGTCGACGGAATCAGTTGTACGGCGAAAGAGGCGGTAAAGTACCTTGGAAGCTGTATCTGCAGTGCAAAGGAAATTGAAGGAACAAGGTATCTTGTAAAAAAAATAGAAACCGCTAATCGACGTCATTGACAAGAAAAGACCCAAACAACTGCTTTTCCAAAACGACATTGTTTTTTGTTCAAATAAATCTTTGTGAAAAACTACAAACTTATTCCTCAACCCATTCGCATTACAACCCAAACCCATTAAGCCCATTTTGCGCTTGAAACCCATCAGTTGATAGATGAGGGTATACTCCTCAAAGAATAAAGTAGAATGAATAGAATAGAATTAGAATAGCAAAGAACCTCCACGAAGCGTCTTAAAATGTCTTAAAATTAGTCGAACAGTCGAGTTTGTATGAAACTTTGCAAAAATATTCGTTTTGAGTCTAATAGTATGCACAAAAATATTTGAAGGTACCGAAAGATTGAAATTTAAAATTCAAAAACAGGGAAAATTAATACCTAGACGTCAGAATACATGAGAAAACACCCCCACAAACTCATTCCGTAGAACTCATTCTTTCCCGGTTCCCCTAACTCTAAATAAAAAAAAAACTCTAAATATTTGTGTCTACTTATTCCCATTAACCTCTTTCAACTGAGGAAGAATACTCCTCAAACATCCGGTGAAGCCAACATTACAATAATTATTTATTCAATTACAAAGCGAAAATGAGATTCAATTCATCTCTAGGATGCATAAACATCTCCTTCTTAGGCGGTGGCCGAGCATGGAATGGTAACATTTCCAGCTGGAGTGGCCGAAGCGAAGGCAGCTTGAGCATCAGTGGCATCAGCTGGAGCTGGGGCAAAGTGAACGACAAGCTTGTCCTCCTTTGGTGGTCCGGCAGTACGAGTGATGACAACGTCCTTGGATCCAGATGGGTCGACGAATCCGAAGACTGGGGTAATACGGTAGTGCTCGTTGTTTGACGACTTGATCTGCAATTGTGCAAGAATTAGCATGAAAAGACCATGCCCATTGACAGTAACCAACCTTGAACATGAGCTTATCAGTTCCTGGGTTTTGGAGCTTATGGGTGGAGCTTCCTCCGGCGGCTGGAACAGTGCATGCTGGTGGATCAACGGTCAACGACATAATTGAGTAATTGAAAAGAAAATCAGATCAAAATTGATTTGATGATGCTTTTGCTTGAAGCATGAAGTATATTTATACTAATTTCTTATCAATCACGGTAATCTTGTTAATTTTTTACTTGAGATGATGTATACTTTTTTATGGTTTCGTAGAACGTGAACTATTATAATTTTCATTGTATGTTTTTTTTAATATTTCAACAAGCTTGAGATCTATTTTTAAGATTTAAATTAATGCGATAATGGCATAAAGGAGCAGAGGGATTGAAGATGTGGTCTTTCTCGGAGAAAAGAGACGAACGTATCGATTTAATTTTTTTTATTATTTCGCTTTTATTTTTCATGTAGTTTCCCGTATTTTTTTTAAATAAATCGATCGTTACTCTGAGAAATGATCTAGAAGTAGCAACCACCTGCTGTGGCATCCACAAAAAAATATACATTCATCGATAATTTTAATCCTGTGAAATTATTTGTTTTTCACGTAGGATTTTGCTATAAAATTTAAATAATGCTAATATAGAGTTATTATTTACTATATTTTCACATCTTGCCAGATTATTAATGATTAAGGATTGTCTTGTGATCACACTTCATTTTTTCGGCCATTTCACGACTTGTTTGGCGACCACCTTCCTTCAATAGTGCCTTCAGATCCTCTTCGTCTAATTCTGCAGGTGACTTCAAATTTAAAGTCGCCATTTTTGAATTTTTCGAACTATTTTTGTGCAGTAGTCACGCCTATGACACCTTCTTAATATTACCAGCTTCGGATGGTTGTTGATTTCGATGAAAAGCGAAGAAGAGCAGAAGTCGAAATTTCTGATTTTTGCCTCCTGGATAGTTCATTTCTAAGCCTGAAAAATGATGCAAATTTAAAATTTCAGAACAAACTAAAAACACAGTTTTGTAGAGCATTTTGTTTATACACTGTATTTTCTTAAACGTACACGTTCCCTTTAAATATTAAAAAAAAATAAAGGTAGTGTTCGCGCAATTAGAGCGAAGTCTTTTGCAGTGCGGTGCGGTTTTGTGGCATTTTATGATTAAAAAAATAAATCCTTCCAGAAACTACTACCATAACATAGTTTATTTCCAAACAAATGCACCTAATTACCCATAATTTCAAAAACACAATAAATACATTAAATTAAATCCAAAAAGTCGGGCATCCGGCTCCTCCCCATGCCGGCATTTCCTTGACAAAATAATGGCCATGATCATCATTGGTCAAGTTGAAATCGAGAGTGGCGCTACAGTAATAACCATCAGCTTGCTGGCAAATCTCATACTTTGAGCCAAGTTCCATGTCATTGGGGTACCTGCAACAAATGAATATTCATACTGTATGTAAGCGTCCCCAAATTATCCACTGAAGTTTGTGGAAAAATTTTAAATTATTCGGTTAGCAATTTTTGTTTTTCCTATACACCCATCAACAAATATGAATTCATAAATATCGATTTTTGTCTTCTTCTTCTTCTTACCAAATTTCAGTCCGATGATGATACAAACTCGCGCCAAATCCAAATTGCGGCGGAACATGTGGAATGATGTCACGATTATGAACGATTCGATACGAGTAGGGAAACTGCAATGAATCACAATTTCGGAAGAAATTAACCGCAATCTTACCGTTTTATCATGCCATGTTGCATAGTCGTAATCACCGGTTCTTGGCTGTCCCATGGTGACTAGTTTTATCTTGTCAGCTTTGAACCGATGCTGTCTAACCATCCACGAAGCAGCCAAAGAGGCCAATGCACCGCCCATGGAATGTCCATTCACCCAGATTTCATAGTCGGGATAATCGTGGTGTAATTGTAGGATGTCCTTCTCCATGCCGCCATCGAGGAGGAAGACGAATGCTTCGTAAAAGTAAGAGAAGACTCGCCCAATATCAAAAAACTGTATTTGAGAACTGAAATTGATAAGAGTTATGTTGTTAAGGATGGGGGAGGGGGTGATCTCACTTGTAAAAGTAGCGAAGCAGTTCCTCAACAAGCTGAATACTGTTTTGGGTGCCGCGGAACACGACAGCGATCACTTTTTGCGTGGTGTCGATGGAGGTATACGCGAAGCAAGTGACGTCTGGCGGCTCAATTGAGCAGTTCACGTTGTATGTTGCATAAAGCTTCATTGTGGGCATTTGAGAGCTGAAGGATATACTTGCATTTTAAGAAATATTCTATATTAAGAATTTTCTATAAAATATTGTGTTTGTATAAAGCACACCAGCGGAAATGTTCGCTTGCGGGAAAATTATTATCACAGAACTCTGCCGATATTCCCTTTTTAATCTTCTTATTTCTTATCCAATTTATATTCATTAATAGATTTCATTTCCCTTTAATTATCATAAAGTATATTAATGTTGTTTACAAGTTTACACAAATTATTATTTGTTTATTTAATAGCCGTTATCAAACATGTTATCTAACTATAACGAGCAATCTCTTATAGTGCACACTAGAAATAATGCAAATTATCAAGGGAAACACATAGGCTAAAATCCTTTTAATTTCATTATAGAAAAACAACTTTAAAACAAAAACCTACTCGAAGCAAATCTGCGGATTATTTGATCCCACAGCCGCAGTTGTGATTAGAACCTTGGTTCGGACGAATTCATCATCATACTCGAATTTCTCATCGCGCTTCACGGGGCAGTTTAAAATATTCTGAATGATGGGAACCTTGGAGCTTTGCTAGAATCCGATCAATTCTTACCAGAACCGAATGTTGAGTTGGACACCATGGCACGTCGCACTTTTGCGCAGCCACACACCATTCGCCATTGCTCTCCACGCATGCCTTGCAATCATCTGGCGGTTCACTGTGTCGTCTTCCGAATAAACCACAATCGGCTAATGGAATGCCAATAGTGCAGAGGAAAATAGTTGGAATTATTCTCATTGGTCTTCGAGTGAACCCTACAATTCTCGGTTTAAATACGACGGCTCGAAGATTAACAAGTTCAAAACCACGTGGCAGATCACGAGGTGATTGTGGAATTTCGGCAGCACCGAAAGTGACGATTCCTTATCAATCGTGTACTAATCGGTATTTTTGTCAGCTATTTGTTTACACAGAGCTGAAAATATTTTTAGATGACTTTGTGTTTTTTTGATTCATTATTTATTGAGCGAGAATTGGAAGAGCACTTTGTGTTCTTTGAAACAGTATACATAAAAATCTAAATAGTAAATATACGGTTGTTAAAACGTTGTAGATCTATTTTCGACAAGATTAGTCGAATTGCACCTAAGGAATTAGAGCTGAGTTAAGCTCTAAGCGAGAGTTGTAGAGTTCACTGTAGAGACTCGAAGACCAATGAGAATAATTCCAACTATTTTTCTCTGCACTATTGAATTTCCATTAGCCGATTGTGGTTTATTCGGAAGACGACACAGTGAGTCGCCAGATGATTGCAAGGCATGCGCAGCCAACTGGAATGATAAAATATCCGCTCAATAAACGTACTCACATCTGACATTTGGGAAATATATTAATATTTTTAAATAATTTAAAGAAGGACTATTAGGGTGAACCGATTTTTTTCCGATTTCCTATATCTTTTTGTCTAACTGTTTTTTTTTACCAAATAAAGATTTTTATATACATGTGTTATATATATATATATATATAAACCTCTTGAACAGCTCTATTATAATATTTATTAAAATTTTTAATTGGTCTTTTATTTAAAATTATTTTAACTTGTAGAAGAAACATGGAAAAATCCGAAATTCGTGTTCTTTTACGCGAAAGAAGACTTCAATGCAACTGCAGCAACAAAAAAGATATGCAAAGTTGAAGTCTCGGATCGTACTGCGCGAAATTGGTTCAAAAGATTTATCGACGACGGCACTGATCTCGAAGACAAGATGCATTCAGGTCGACCTACGACAATGGATTCTGAAGCAATCCGTGAAGCTGTGGAGATCAATCCATCAATAAGTACTCGCAGATTGTCCTCCGAGCTCGATATTCCTCAAAAATCAGTTTTACGACATCTTCACGTTCTTGGGAAAGTCAATAGACGCTGCCGAGAAGTACCTCATGCATTGACTGAAATTCAAGCTCAAAAACGTGTCGTGACTTGCCGAAAACTGCTCGAAAATCCGCAAGAATACTGTTTTATTCGTAGAATTGTAACTTCTGATGAAAAGTGGGTCTATTTCAGTAATGCGGACAGACAAAATAAATGGTTGGAACCCGGTCAAACGGCGGAACCGGGAGCAAAATATGATCGTTTCTCAAAGAAGGCAATTGTGTGTTTGGTGGAATTTCGAAGGCTTAATTTACTTCGAGCTAGTTCCAAATGGTCGGACCATCGGCGCCGACCTCTATTGTGACCAACTTGATCGAATGTAGCGGCACTTGGCGAGAAATATCCAGCATTGATGTGGGTACTCCTTCAACAAGAAAATGCAAAACCGCACACCGCTAGACAATCGAAGGAAAAGATCAGAAATCTCGACGTCATTGAACTTCTTCCACATCCAGCTTATAGTCCGGACCTTGCGCCATCTGATTATCACCTTTTCCGATCCATGGCACACTTTCTTCGTGCTCGTAGCTTCAATGACCTGGCCGATGTCGAAAACGAGTGCCGCGAGTTTGTCGCCTCTAACTAAGAACAAGGAGTGGTACCGCAGCGGGATCGAAAAACTTGCCGATAGATGGGTTCAAGCCATAGAGTCAAATGGTCTTTACCTTGAAACCTAATTGTTTTTCATGTGTTGTAAAATAAGTAAATTTTAAATAAAATATCGGAAAAAATGTTGGTTCACCCTTATAGTTAATTTATGGTAAGCATTTTTTACTGGAAACACGTAAAATTTTTCAGACACGTTTAATTTTGCGATAATCGTTGCTTCCAGTTTGAGTGCATGTGTAGAGAGAAATGACGAGCTGTGCAAAAGTGCGGCGTGCCAGGGTATCCCTAGCCCGTTTAGTTGGTATTTGTCTTACTGTGCGAGATTTTAGGGAATGTTATATCAGAGTGTTTATGTAAATTTATAAATTTCAGACAAACCCTACGTACCTTTAAAATTTTATTAACTATTTTTGTGACAAATTACCGTATTTTTTCAGAATTTTCTTCAGATTTTCATTCCGAATTTTCGATTTTCTCAAAAACCAGTCATTGAAATAGTTTTTCTTTAAATTTTAATATCTGTTTAATCATAATCTAATATTAATATTTCCAAAATTTAAGCTAAATCCTACGTACCATTAAAATTTTATTAGAACGTTTTGTTAAAATTACCACGGTTTTAAAATATTTGGATTGGATTTTTCCCAAAAACTTCAAGTGTTTCTTACTTTGATATGTGTTTTATCAGTTTGATAATATTATTTGCAAAATTTCTGTTAAATCCTACGTACCATTAAAATTGTATTAATTTTTTTTGTTAAAATTACAGTCATTTTTATTTCAAAATTTTGGATTTTCGCAAAAACCAGTCGCTAAATTTGTTTCTCACGTTGATTATTAGTTTATCACAGCTTGAAAATATATATTTCAAAAAAAAATTCAACCCAAACGGTTAAATGCTTATGTATTTATTATATTATGCTTATGCTTATGTATATTTAAATGCTTAAATTCTTTAAACGCTTCTCCACGTAAAGTTCTTTTCCACGTGTGTATGGGAAGCAGTTAATTTAATACAAATATATTGGTATATTTATTTACAAGACGACCTGAAAGTGGAGTAATTTTATTATGAAGAAAAATTAACTGCTTTCCATACACACTTGGAAGTTTCCGCAGAGGTCCAATTAAGGCGTCCGGGTAATATTTTTTGATCTAGACAGTTTAGACGACAAAGACAGTGGAGTCCTTTTGTTTCGAATTTGGCGGAAAATTTCCATTTAAACCATTTAATAACCATTTAACCATTTAAATACCATAACCATTTAAAGCGTCCATATGATTAATATTTTTATTGTTCTAGATAATTTCCATGTACAATACCAGAATAAGCTGCCAAAATTTTAGAAATCGAAAGATTTCATTTGGCATGGCCTCTTTTTCAAAGTACAATGTTTGTAGCACGAGACAGTACGGCAATGATGAGAAGCAGAATAAATATACGAGACGCGGAAAATGATTCAAACAAACTACCGCCTTTTTCTCTTTTTCTGTTCCACCGTCTACACATTTGAATTAAGAATGAAATCACAATAATCTACAAAACATTTATTCCAGGTTAACCGCGCCTTCTTGACAATGATCTTTCAAGTTGTTTCCTCATTCCTTTACTTTTTTTCACCATTCTAGCACGACCATTACTCTCTTGGCTTCTTCGACTCACTGAGCTTCTGGTTCTCGAGCTTATAGAGCTAAATAAATTCGTATATTTTTAAAGATTATATTCAAGATTACCTTGAACGAGCACTACGAGCATTCGGGGCAACATCATCGGCAAATCGAATTGAGGTATTCCTCGCTGGTGCCACCTTCTTGATTGTTCTCTTCTTTTCCGTTTTCTTGACGCTCTTTTTTGAAGGCTCTCTCTTTTTCGTTTTTCTTGAAACGGTTCTTGATGAACTTCTTGAGTTCCTTGAGCGTTGCGAACTGTTCATAGATCGCGATTGGCTTCTTGAGGAGCTGCGCTGACGAACGGATTGAGCGTATCTCTTAGTGGCCAGAGTCTTTGGCTTTGCAGCCTGCAAGGACCTCACTGACTTACGAGAACTTGAAACCTTCTTTTTAGCGACGAATCTTCCCCGGGCATCTCTTGGACGCAGGCTTTTTCGGCTTTTATCCATGTTAGTTATAAGAGGTTTGTTAGTTGATTGAAGTGAACAATCAATATGCTCAACTATTTATAGATTAAAGTGTGGCTCACGTACTATTTAATAAAAATCTTGTTATTTTTACGTCAACTAGTTGATCATTTCATATAATGGCTGACGACAAGGTCGACACTCTTGATGCCACCGACGGAAAGGATCCGAATCGTGTCGTGCGTATTCTCAACCTTCCCGACGAGCCGGCGTTTCAATTGCGGTTTGATCCAAAACAGATCTTGTTCAAGTTCATCGCTCCAAATCCATCATTCTCGGAAATCCGCATAACTAATACTACGGATAAGAAGCAGTGGTTTAAGATCAAAACGACGAATAATCGATTGTTCCGGATGCAGCCATCTGTGGGATTCATACAGGTTTCTTTGAAATTTTATTATATTTTGTATTTAGTCTAGGCTTTATTGTATAAATGCATTAGTATTATTATAGCACGACAATCGATTTATAAGTTTTTAAAGTTTTTTTTTCATTATTAATGCTCGCCAACTGAATTGTTAACTCCAGATCTTACTTAATTTGGATACTTTGGAGTCCGAATCATTCTCGCAGTGAGAAGCGGACTAACTCTCTCCAATTTGAGCGGCTGCGCCGTGCCACTGTAGACCATGCAGCTCTCGTCTCCAGGATTCTAATCCATCTTCTGGTGGATCTTGTCGTGGACCGTTGAGATCCAGAGTTTGACGGCATCAGACCAGCGTGCTTTAGGTCGTCCTTTTGGTCTAGTTGATCCTCTGGGGTCTCATTCTGTCGGGCGTTTGCACCAACGGTCCACCGGCATTCTGGAAATATGACCTGCCCATTGTAAGATCTTACCGCGGACAATCCTCTTAATGTTGACGATCTCACATAGAAGCAAATGGTGTCGATTGCTCTTTGCAGACTCGTGATGTGCTCAGAAAGGAGTGGCCATGTCTCGGAGCCATATAGGAGGGCAGGAATAACATTTTGCATCATGAGCTTCCTCTTTTCCTAAAGGTCAATGTGCATGCAGAGGAGTTTGCATTTCCCGTATGATGCCCACGCAGCTTTCGTTCGCTTTGAAATTTCATCTGCTAAACCTCCATTAATCCTGATATGGCTTCCTAGATATCGAGAACCTTCTTGGAAAGGACTGACAACCCCGTCGATCTCGATTTCTGAGCCCGAAGCGAAATTGTTTTTCATGATAATTGTTTCCATGTTCCTTCGCCAGTCGTGCCAAAATCGATATTCTTCGTTCCATTTCTTCCGTATCATTCGCGATGATAACAACGTCGTCAGCGAACTCGAGCCTCTTCAGCTGTTTCCCGTCAATAGTTATTCCATACAGTTTATCTGTGCGTTCCTCGAGTGCCATTTCTTCAATTTCTACCTTGTTGAGGATAGATTGGAAGGCAAATGCAAACAACGTGGGTGACATTGTCGAACACCTCGCTCACCTTGTCGAACGCCTCGCTGCAATGGAATTGAGATGGTTTCATCGTGGATAACAAGTTGTGCTTCTCCTCCTTCGATTGCACGACGATCAGACTACGAGGAACTCCAGCTTCTGATAGCGAATTGACAATCGTGGATTGCTTGACTTTATCAAATGCGCCTAATACCAATGGTCGTTGGAATTCATTTAGACTTCTCAATCAATTTTCGTATTGTTTGGATGTTGTCCGCGCACGAGCGTGTTTTCCGAAAAACTTGTTGTGTTTCATCCAGGAATAGTTCGGAGAATTGCTGTAGTCTTGATGTAATGATTCTCGTGTAACATTTACCAATCACAGATAGTAGTGCTATTGGGCGGTAATGGCTTATTTTTTCCGGATCTTTCTTCTTTGGCAGCAAGTGAATTTTGGATATTTTCCACGAGTCAGGAAACATTCCATCGAGTTGTATTTTCTTGAAAAATTTTATGAGATATGGTGCCATCAGATCACAGCCACATCTCAACATCGATGGAGTCTTCTCGATAATACTCCAATTTAACTTTTTGGCAAGTTTAAGTTTATATCTGAAACTATTCTGATTCTGAAATATCACTGCTATCCGAAAAAATGAATTTGTAAAAATAGAAGCTAAAAAATGTCATTTACACTAGCTGACAAAAGTTTTGTCACAAATGTTTTTTCGGGTTTAACTTTTTTGTGACTTGACCAAATTGGCTGATTTTTTGATATGATAGATTCATATGGTTGTATATTATTTTACAATTTCCCGCTTGTGATTACGATGATCCGTTTTACAGTGACAAGCGTTTATCGTAAAACTCGTAGCTCAAAGATATTACGCACTTTTCTTGCACTGCATTTTTTAATAATTTTTAAAGTTCAATTATATTTTTTTCATAATTTATTGAAAATAGCAGTAATTGGCAACATTTTAGAGATGACTCCACGTAAAGAAACTCCAATTGCCAACCGGCAAGCTGTTATCAATATGAGGGAAAACGGAATGCGTGGTATACTATAACGTATACTATAACATTTTAAACACTGATTCACATAAAATATCAAAAAAATCAGCCAATTTGGTCAAGTCACAAAAAAGTTAAACCCGAAAAAACATTTGTGACAAAACTTTTGTCAGCTTGTGTATATCTACAGTACCGCTCAAAAGGTTGTAAACGCGGGGTTGTTCGAGCATAAATCTACGAATACTTTTTTTTCTTATTTTCGTATGACACTTTTCCACAAATTTTCTAACGCTGGTAAATATTTCGGCTCAATACCGGCTCTCGAGAACCAGTTACGCTCGAAAAACGCAGCGTTTACAACTTTTTAACCGGTACTGTATGTTTTCGCAAAAATTTATAGCGTCCATGATATTTTACGAAAAATCTGTAACATTGTCCTAAGAAATCGTTTTTTTATTTCATCTGGGATGCAGTAAAATACGCTTAAATATAGAAAAATTTTCATTTTCAAGCCGGTATTATATATCAGGGCGGTCTAAAATGAAGCACGACACACCATATGTAATGGTGAATTTGAAAAAGGGACTCAAAAAATATGCCCATATTGCATATTTCCGTAATAGTGATGGGAAAGACTCGAAACGAAACGAAACGCGAAACGAAACGACAAAAACGAAAACGAAAATGAAATTTTTTGTTTATAACACGGTGACATAACTGCGGCTAACACGTAACGACAACAATAACAACAAGGAATCAACAACATAATCAAAAAAGTGTTATACTTCGTCGAAGTTTCCGTTTTCATCGCAATCTTCATCCGACTCCTTGTCTTCCGCACTTTCATCAAGCGCAAAGTCCATCTTCTTCATCGCAAAGCCGCCCAATACTGCAAAAGCGCTTCACTGCTGTCATCAGCCGGGCCTGGCGGACTCAATCGCTTCTCTCTGAGATATGCGGCAATTTCAGTTTGCATCGGAGTTGCATCTTGTTCTTTAGACCAGATTTTCGCCTTGAGGGCTGCAGTAGAGCTGGTACAGTGCGTATCAGAGCTTCGCGAAGAGGAGGATGGCGTTGAATCTTGAATTTGAGTGCGTGCCACTGACATCTCTGCGGCGTGTCGTACTTCAATCCAGACATCGTTGTCGTACAGTTCCTTCCTTCTAACAAAGCGCGGATCGAAGAATGCAGCTTTCCGCCGGAGATCGCAGTCGTCGTATTCTGGTCTTCGGCCATCCAGTGCGGAGACGAACGCGGATTCAACTGGCTCCTTGCAGAATGAATCATTGCGGCGCAGTAAGAACGGTATCAGAGCTTCAGACGAGCGGGTTGAATCATCAGGCCTCAGTGTGAAGTCCTCCAAAAGACGCTGCTTCTTGCAAGAAGGCTCGCCGTTTTCTTAAATTTTCTCATCGCAGAGCTTGTGGTTCAAGAAGCGGCCGGTTGACTTGACACGTTTCTTGATCTTCGTCGTTTGCAAGCCAGCTTGCCTGGTTCGTCACTTTCCCGATAATGCTGGTAAATATCGGTCCGCATTGTACACGTTTAAAAACGGCAAAACAACGAAATTTTCGCGGGAAAACTGCGTTGGAAGAAGTCTTTAGGACACTTTAACGTCATTCCGTGCGGGACCGAACTTCAATTCGTTTTTCGTTTCGTTTTCGTTTTCTGCTTTCGTTTAAACGAAACGAAAAATCGAAAACGAGGGTCCAAAAACAAAAACGAAAAACGATAACGATATCTCTGGTCCCGAGTAGAGAAAAAGGAATTTTCAAATTTTTTTAGGTCCCCTTATAAAAAAACGGACTCCCTCCCATCACTGTTCCGTAAGAAGCGAAAGTTTAGAGATAATTTAAGATAAACTAGCATAGAATGGCATGTCGTTGTTACTTACATGCTTGTTTGATCACTTGATTGTCCGTCGTCATTCCGACTGCTTCGAGATGCGGACCAACTCTCTCCAAAGTGTTCACCTTCGCCTTGACCAAGCCGTCTTCTCCTCGAGAATAACGATTCTTCTTTGCTTTGCCTTGGTGGTAGACTTCTTGTGGACGAATTTCGTGTCCGACCACCTTCCCTTGGGTCTCATTGTTGGCGTTCTACCTTACCATATCCATTCAGTAAAGAGAATGTTGTCAGGAGGTACTGCAGAAATCAAAATCATGGAAAATTCCTACGAATAGAAATTGAAAAAGATTGAGAATTTATTGTTTGGGTACATAACTTGCCTTTAAATGGGTTAAATGATAATTAATAGGACTAAAATATTTCGTCAAAATAAAATCATTTTTATATAAGGAATTTGATAATGTTCCCATTTCCAGTCGGGACAGACAGTGTTCATCAAACTGACTCTAAACGACACTTCGGCGAGTTTGCCGGACAATTTCCATTACTTTGGAATATTCCACCTCGCTTCGAATACATCTGACACTAAAGAAGTTTGTTTTGGTCTAATCAAATTCTTAAATTCATTCTCACAGGCTGTGAAACAGATGAAAAACAAGGCTGATGGAATTGTCCGCGTGCGGATCGTCTTCGAAAGAGAGGGTGGAGCTGCAGCTGAAGATGCGAAAGGAACTGCGGCCGAATAATAGACGCGACATAATAATTTTTTGTATTTTTCTATTCATTCATCTAGTTATTTTCATTACTCTATCGGATTTTAGATTTCGAATGAACGTGTATTTTAACGAGATTTGTTTTTATTTTTAATGTTTTGATGAAAAGGCATTGTTTGCGGATTTTTGAATAAAAGTACACTTTCAGGGGTTTTCAATGTGTGTGGTTGTCGTTTTTATAATTAAGCGATGTGTATTTATAGACAAGCAGGTGGTTTTTATTGAGTTTTGTTCAGATTTAATTATCGTCTGAAATAAGAAACAATTATAAAGTTTTCTAAACGAACTCGCCTAATAAAATGAAAGTGCATATTTAAAGTTTGTCTAATTTCGAGAGCAGGTTGAATAATAATAATTTATAAAACACGTTGTATACACTTCGAACTTGTAGTTGAACTAGTACGTGCTTTTTTAAAATTTCTAAAATTCTGAAATTAAAATTTACCGTAATTTTAACAAAAAAGTTAATAAAATTTTAATGGTAAATAGGATTTTTCTGCAATTTTGCGCTTAATATTTTCAAGCTGTGATAAACTATTAATCAGAGTGAGAAAAACATCTGACGACTGTTTTTTGAGAAAAAAACCAAAATTCTGAAATAAAGGTACGGTAACTTTCAGAAAAAATGTTAATAAAATTTTAATGGTCCGTAGGATTTAGCTGAAATTTTGCGAACAATATTATCAAACTGTGGTGAACCAAATATGAAAGCAATAAACACATTTGACGACTGGTTTTGGAGAAAAAACCAAAATTCTGAAATAAAATTACGGTATTTTAACAAAAAAATTGATAAAATTTTAATGGTACGTAGGATTTTGCTGAAATTTTGAGAACAATACTATCAATAAATAATTAAAATAATATTAAAATAATAAACTATTTCGACGACTGGTTTTTGAGGAAAACTCAAATATGTGTAAAAAATTACGGTAATTTTCAAAAAAAATTTATTAAAACTTTTATGTTGCGAAGGATTTTGCGGAAACTTTGAATATTATGATATGTGTTTCTTAATATTATGATATGTGTTTCGAAATACGTATTACACACAAAATTATTTTTATTTCATTTCACATGCAGTTAATTTGCATAACTGCATGCGCAGTTTGCCAGTCCATTGTTGTATTTGGCAAAACTTTAAGCATTTACTTACTTACTCTGGATACTTTGGAGTCCGATTCATTCTCGCAATGAGAAGCGGACTAACTCTCTCCAATTTGAGCGGCTGCGCCTTGCCACGGTCGACCATGCAGCTCTCGTCTCCAGGATTCCTATCCGTCTTCTGGTGGATCTTGTCGTGGACAGTTCGTGGGTGAAGTTTGAGATCCAGAGTTTGACGGCATCAGACCAGCGTGCTTTAGGTCGTCCTTTTGGTCTAGTTGCTCCTCTGGGGTCTCATTCTGTCAGGCGTTTTATTTTTGAGGGTTTAGTAGTTTTCCCTGGGTTTCCTTGGAGTTGGGTTACCAGGCCTTCCAGGACCACGCCTTGTGCAAGTATTTGCCGCTACTGTACAAGGATGGGGGACGATTCTATTACCCTGTTCTACGAATGGTGGCAAACTCCATTCGATTTGTGAAAACTTTAAGCATCTACTTAAATGAAATGGTATTTAACATGCAGTTATGCAATTTAACTGCATGCGAAATGAAATAAAAATAATTTGGTGTCCGTATTATAATATAGTCGTCGCCAAATTCGATTACCACCGCAAAATGTGGCGCACTTTTTTAAATATTATTTTTTCATTTAATTTTTATGATTATAATTATTTTCCACAATTATTCCACTATTTAAACAACATCTATAACATATCCTTCTATTTATTTAAGCTATAACAGTATAGAACGAGCATAAACAAGAAAATAATCTTAAAAATTTAAAGAAAAAATAATATTTGAAAAGTGCGCCACATTTTGCGGTGGTAATCGCATTTGGCGACGACTATAGAAAATTTTTACATTATTTAAATAAACAGTTTACTATTAATATTAAGCTATTAAAGAAAATATATATTCATAATGTCATATACCAAAAAATTCCCCATATTTTTCTCTATATCATTATAATTACTAAAATGTCTTGTTTTTGTCATAGCAGTTCAAAAGATTAAATTAAAATATTCATTGAAAAAAGTAAGGTCACGGCAATACAAACCATCGCATATTTCAATTGAATCGTACATTCAATTTGGCGTGCTTCTATGGTACGTAGGATTTGGCTAAAATTTTGCAAAGAGTATAACCGTGTCTTCTTCACAAAATGGTTCGCAAAGTTCAAAAATGGCGACTTTAATCTTGAAGACAAGTGGACGACCTGCAGAATTAGACGAAGAGCATCTGAAGGCACTATTGAAGGAAGATGGTTGAAGGTAAGTCGTGAAGTTGCTGAAAAAATGAACTGTGATCAAAACACAATTCTTAATCACCTTCATTCGATGGGATTTGCCGGAAAACTCGGGCCTGGGTACCTAATGAACTCAATGAACAAAACAAAGAAAATCGCCTTCAAATCGCAGCTCTCAACATCAATAAACAGCGATTTTTGTACCAAATCGTCACGGGAGATGAAAAATGGAACCTGTACGTCAGTCTGAAGCAATGAAAAAAGTGGGTGCCTCCAGGAGATACGCTAAAGCCGAGGCTCAGGCAAGATATTCACCCTACTAAGAGTTGGTGGATCTGGGAGGGCATGCTGCACTGGGAAATGCTCAAAAGAAACGCCATGGGAGGTTCTTCAGCATCCATCGTACTCTCCATACTTATTCTTCAACCCATTATAATTTAAATTAGAGTGATCGTGTGAATGGAATGAACATTAATTATGAAAATTAAATATTTGCACCATTATTTATTGAAACGTGATTTTTATTAGAAAAGTTACCAATTAAATGTGCTACAGTAAAATGACTCGATTGCACTTGGGGACGAAAGAAATGACAATGAAAAAAAGGCGTGAGAAAAATGCAACGTGCAAAAGTAATAACACGCACACATTTCTCGATTTAATTTTTTCTTCCATTTTAGCGATGCTATTGTTATTGCTTAAAACAAGGTTTGTGGTAATTTATATTACTTTATATATAGTTCAAAAAATTCAGCAATTAATGCTGATACTTTTTATAGGTATTTCCCGTCTTAATTGCAAAAAAAATTTTTAGGTCCAAATGGGAAAATCGCTCATAAAAATTGATTGAATCGAGCGTTTTGTTTGGTTCCAATATATGTTGTAGCCCATAAAATTCTGCATCTATTGATGTAGGCCTCATGTGGCTAAGAAATATTACAAGGTCCAAAAAAATTTAATTTTATCGGATGTGTCCATAGAGCACAATTATTTTTAATCGAAAAAACGTATTAATTGGTAAGTTATGGTTTCCAGGTATTGTTTAAATTATTATATTATCCATTATCTATAATATATTTCATTTTAGGCTCTCTGGACAACATAGTAGTTGGGTTACACTATGCCTGATCAAGTTTTAAACGCAACAAGTTGATTATCGATTAGAAGAGGCTTTAAACCATGTAAGTATTTTTATATTTACCGGAAAACAATTCAATATCGTTCAGAGAGCAAGAACAATGATCATTAATGATGAATCGTTCAATTAATGGCATCAGGAACGAATAACCATGTAAGTTGATTAATATTTAACAGGAAACGCATTGGATATCGTTCGTAGAGCAACGAGAACGATCATTGATGCTGAATTGAGCGTTTGATGGAATCAGAACGGTATAGAGACGTAAGTATTTTAATATTTTATCAGATTGGAATTTTTTATCGTTTAGATATCAACTGGAACAATCATCGATGAGATTTCAAGAGCATATTTATATTGGAAAGAAAATTTATTTGTATTTATTGAGAATAAATAAAACTATTAAAAGTATAATTGTATAATTATCATAAAACAACATGACATAAAACCCGTCAACAAATATTAAAAAAAAAACAAATGCAACTCGTGATTAAATCCATTCGTTTTTCTGAGTTCCATTTCCGTTTTCAGTCGTCCGTTTGAAAAAACTGACTTCCGTGTAACTCTGCTAGGTATAAATTAATTGTTCTTTTCTTACTGGCTGATTTTTTGATTTTGGAATTATAGCTGATGGAACGATGGAACGTCAACAACTTCAGCATTCAAATCGGAGGACGACATCGTAACTTTATGAAGAATAAAAACACAGATTCATGGAAGTAAATTTATCGAAAAAAATATTCACAATATGTAAACTTCAAGAATAATCACTCAGTCATTTATGAAACAAAAAAAGTTACAAACTAAACATAGATTATTTATTAAATCTTGAAAAAGTGTTCTGCAACTATGAATGGCTTTTCCCATCGATAGCGAAAGAATATATTGCTTCTGATTCCATTTACCGATCAATTCAGCATCTATGATCGTTGTTCTTGCTCTGTGAACGATAAAAGATTGATATCCGGTAAAATATAAAAATACTTACGTTGTTATACCATCATGACTCGAGTAAGCGCTCGATTCAGCATCTATGATCCTTCTCCTTGCTCTACGAACAATATCCAATGGGTTTCCTGTTAAATATTAAACAACTTACATGGTTATTTGTTCCTGATGCCATTTACCGATCAATTCAGCATCTATGATCGTTGTTCTTGCTCTCTGAACGATAAAAAATTCCAATCTGATAAAATATTAAAATACTTACGTCTCTATACCGTTCTGATTCCATCAAACGCTCAATTCAGCATTTATGATCGTTCTCCTTGCTCTACGAACGATATCCAATGCGTTTCCTGTTAAATATTAAACAACTTACATGGTTATTCGTTCCTGATTCCATTTACCAATCAATTCAGCATCTATGATCGTTGTTCTTGCTCTCTGAACGATATTGAATTGTTTTCCGGTAAATATAAAAATACTTACATGGTTTAAAGCCTCTTCTAATCGATAATCAACTTGTTGCGTTTAAAACTTGATCAGGCATAGTGTAACCCAACTACTATGTTGTCCAGAGAGCCTAAAATGAAATATATTATAGATAATGGATAATATAATAATTTAAACAATACCTGGAAACCATAACTTACCAATTAATACGTTTTTTCGATTAAAAATAATTGTGCTCTATTGACACATCCGATAAAACTTAAATTTTTTTGGACCTTGTAATATTTCTTAGCCACATGAGGCCTACATCAATAGATGCAGAATTTTATGGGCTACAACATATATTGGAACCAAACAAAACGCTCGATTCCATCAATTTTTATGAGCGATTTTCCCATTTGGACCTAAAATTTTTTTTTGCAATTAAGACGGGAAATAGCTATAAAAAGTACCAGAATTAATTGCTGAATTTTTTGAACTATATATAAAGTAATATAAATTACCACAAACCTTGTTTTAAGTGCCATAAGTATTAAATAGCAAAATAGAAGAGAATAATTAATTGTGGCCGAACATTACACCTCGTCCCCGACTCCTCCCTCTCATTTCAAAACGTGTACATCATTTTTCTATTATTCTGACCCCGAGTGCGATTGTTTAACTTATGAGATCTTACTTTTCGCCGAGAAAATTATGATATACACTAGCTGACAAAAGTTTTGTCACCAATGTTTTTTCGGGTTTAACTTTTTTGTGACTTGACCAAATTGGCTGATTTTTTGATATGATAGATTCATATGGTTGTAGTTTATTTTATAAATTCCCGCTTGTGATTACGATGATCCGTTTTACAGTGACAAGCGTTTATCGTAAAACGCGTAGATCAAAGATATTACGCACTTTTCTTGCACTGCATTTTTAAATAATTTTTAAATTTCAATTATATTTTTTTCATAATTTTTTGAAAATAGCAGTAATTGGCAACATTTTAGAGATGACTCCACGTAAAGAAACTCCAATTGCCATCCGGCAAGCTGTTATCAATATGAGGGAAAACGGAATGCGTGGTACCGAAATTTCCATGGCCCTCAAAATCAATAAACGAACTGTATATAGAATGCTAAAGCGTCATGCGATGTCTGGAAGTGTGGAGCGTTCACCGCGGCCAGGAAGACCACGTTCGACAACTCCACGACAAGATATGCGCATTGTTTGAGAATCAAAGGCGAATCCGAATCTGACTTCCGTCGATAATTGCGCCGATTTTCGAAACAGTGATGACCTCAGAGTTAGTCCAAGGACTATTTGTCGTCGACTAGTTCCTGCTGGGCTTAATGGACGCCGACCCGCAAAGAAACCATTCATTGGAGCAAGAATCGTCGGGCAAGAGTTGCCTTTGCCATCGTCACTGGACAACGGCAGACTGGAGCAAAGTTTTCACAGATGAAAGCAAGTTCAATCTGTTTGGAAGTGTATGTATTATTCAACTTTAAATAGTCATAATACAATTAAACATTTCTGAAGTCTATGCAGGAATCAGTGCAAAAGAAATCAGTGACAATTTATAGTGGCGTGTAATATATATATATATATATATTACAGGCTTCTCTTTGAATATTTCCTGAACTTTTGATTTGCACGATATGTTAGGTTTAAATGTATATTTCAGAGCTTCTGTTTTACATATTAACTTGAATATATTTTTATATTCCAATCCTTTTCTTGATATTCATTCCTCTATCGTATTTCAAAACCCATCAAAAATAAAACAGACAAGAAAATGACGTAAACCTTATCATTCCATGAAACATTGTTTTCCAAATTACCCGTCTAGACGAAGGAAAATTAAAAAATATCACATATATCATACCATCCATCAAAAAAGCGTTTCAACAATGATTTATATTGTCTGATAACATTGTTTAACATCATAATTAGCTAAAATACAAAAAATGGAATAAATAATTTTATTTATTTTTATTTTGCTGCTGTCCAGTAAATGGAAAATTCAAACATCTGTTTTCAAATATAAGGGTTCAATCATCAGAAATGTTTGTTTGCTAGACGAAACGTTATGAATAGGCACATTTTGCACGCGGTGGGGGCTCCAGACAAATTCGTTTCCGCTCGATTTCACTCTATTAAGAGATCAAAGTTCATTGAAATCAATTGGTACTAGGATTCTGTTTTAATGTGTTTGATTATTTATGATTCTTTAATGATGACAATACAATAAATGATTCTTTATTACATATGATTCTTCAGAATCATATTGAGAATTTTAATTCGATTACCATAGAATTTAACACTAGAGCAGTTGGATCGTATAGGAATATTTCATATGTATTCAAAAATTGATTTTGAGAAGGTTTAATTGGTTTAAGAAAAGAATCCTCTCAGAATTTTTGAAGCACCTGGGAGCACCAGTATCCCCTTGAATCGCATGATAATTGGGTTCAGGAAGTTTCCCACAGGAGCTTCTAGAAAACTAGAAGACTTGTAGACGGGGTAATTAGACGGTTAAAAGCAGGGAATACGCTAAATTGACGGAAAGAACTAGAAGTGGAATATACAGTAAGATTCGCCTCATCACTGTATTTTTTCCAAATATTTCGATTGGATTTTTCTCAAAAACCAGTCGACGAAATAGTTTTTTATTTTAATATGTGTTTAATAATAAATTGATAATATTATTCGCAAAGTATCAGCAAAATCCTACGTACCATTAAAGTTTTATTAACTTTTTTGTGAAAGTTACCGTACCTTTATTGGATTTTTCTCAAAAACCAGTTGGATTTTTCTCAAAAACCAGTCGTCAAATGTGTTTCTTACTTTGATATGTGTTTTATCACAAGCTTATTATACTATTCTTAAGCAATATCCTACGTACTATTAAATTTTTATTAACATTTTTATGAAAATTATCGTAATTTTTCCCACATTATTGGATTTTTCTCAAAAACTGTTATGGAAATAATTCCTCGTACATCATAGGCTCGTCTAAAGTCTTACTGAATGAAGTTTTCCAAAATTCATCGGGTTTTGCTTATTATTACGCGATATATTGGTATTATTACTGAATAAATTACAGTCAAATCCTTCGGGCCATTAACACTCCAAACAATTTGTTCGATTCTATAAATTAAGAAATAGGTTTTAGTTTTTTTTTGTATCAAAATTTTTTTCTCTTTCTATTTATTTTGATTGAATTATTGCGAAATCCCACCAAAAA
The DNA here is from genome assembly GCA_963931815.1 of Caenorhabditis plicata. Lineage (NCBI taxonomy): Eukaryota > Metazoa > Nematoda > Chromadorea > Rhabditida > Rhabditidae > Caenorhabditis > Caenorhabditis plicata. Next base: position 5,326,141 of record OZ007494.1, read on the forward strand.
AACAAAAAAAATCCAAAAAACCGACTTAAATAGAAAAGTATCATGTTGGCGCGAAAAATTAAAAATAAAAATCTTGACGGTACGCCAAATATAAAGTTATAAGCTCAGAAAATATTTCAAAATATTAGGTCTAGAAATTAATTTCCGCGTTTTTTTTTGTTGTTGATATTTTGTCAAAATAAAATTATTCTTATATAACGAATTTCATGTTATAACACGTACTTTATAAAAAAATATTATTTTGGGTTCAGAAGAACCACCTTTGTGCCAGGAAAACGTCATTTGCGGAAAGCTCTTCTTTTCCTTTTCCAATTCAAGAAGAAAGCCACTGACGCGTACCAAATGCTCGCCCAAGCTTACGGCGATGCTGCACCATCCATAAGTACCTGCCAAGAATGGTTTCAGCGTTTCAAATCGGGAGATTTTGACGTCAACGACAAAGACCGATCAGGACAGCCAAAAAGTTTGAAGACGAAGAACTTCAGGCTTTGTTGGATGAAGATTCGGCTCAAAAACAGGAGCAACTCGCGGCATCTCTCGGCGTCTCGCAAAAAGCAATTTCTCATCGATTGAAAGCAATGGGAAAGATTCAAAAGGAAGGAAAATGAATGCTCTCAGAACGCAACAAAGAGCAGAAAAAAACAACTTCACAAATCTTGTTGGACAGATTTTAAAGAAAGTCTTTTTTACACCGCATCGTAACTGGCGATGAAAGGTGGGTGTACTACGACAATACGGTTAGTCCCAGTGAACCGACAAAAACTCAACATCCACGGGAAGAAGGTCTTACCGTGCATATCAACAAGGAATTCTGTACGCTGAACTGCTCCAACCTGGCGAAACAATCACTGAGAATCGCTATCAACATCAACCAGTGCAGTTTAGGCATGAAATCACAGTAAAAAGACCAGAATGGGCGGGTCGACACGAAAAGGTCACATTTCTTCATGACAACGGAACGCCGCATGTTGCTCAAGCGATGAAGTATACGCTGAAAGAGTTCAAATGGGAAGTCTTATCGCACCCGCCGTACTCTCCGGACATTGCCCCGTCGGATTATCATCTTTTCCGGTCAATGGCTCATGGTCTGGCGGAGCAGCGTTTTCGAGATCATCAAGACGTCAAAAAATGGCTAGATGAATGGACTTCGGCCAAACCAGAAAAATTTAATTATGATGGAATCCAAAAGTTGCCCAAACTCTGGGAAAATGTTGTTATAAATGACGGAAATTATTTTGAATAAAAGTTTTGTTTAAGTTTGCCCAGTTTTTTATAGTTTAATATGCGTAAAAAAAACGCGGAAATTAAACAAATTTTCAAATTAACACGTGAGAGCTTACAAGAAGCGTTTAAATATGGTAAAAATTCAATTTTCATTTGACGTGCCAAAATTAACCAAAATGCGTAATTTTGTTTTCAAGTTTACACTTCTTTCCAAAAATTAATTAAAATAGAACTTTTAAAAACAAAGAATTTCCCATAAATATTCCTGGGAATCCACAATATTTCCCCAAACGATTGGGAGCACATTGTCTACTCGTTTGTCTGTCGAGTCATTTTCCAGACACATTAATGATGAGTGTGTCGGCTTGTGCTTGTCCGAATACTAATAATAGCCAAGCCTAGCTGAAGAAGCTCGTTCGCTTTTCTTCTCTTACACCAGTCTGCAGAAATAAAAACAAAAAAAAATAATGTTTTTTTTGGACACGGGCTTGTCTAGACGCTTTTAAACGAAATCAAATGCGTTCCTCTTGAGATGCAATTTGGAAGAGAGCCACGCTTCTTCTTCTTCTTCTCACGCATGTCTAGACGGGTTTAGCAGAAAATTGTGTCCAGAGATTAGTTGATTTATATTTAATCGTGGATTATAATGAGAATGAGAGAGAATCGGTGAGCAGACGATTATATGGGTGAATGTTTGTTTTTTTATTAAGTTTAATGACTTTTTGATAAATCAGAAGCTGTTTTGATTAAAAAACTATATATATATATATATATGAGAATTTAAGATAATTTGAAACTGAAAATATTTTTCTTTATTTGATCACGGGCTCTAATATTAAAAAGCTTATGGATGGAGCAAATTGAGTACAAGGAATTTTAGAGGGAAAATGTGAAAAATAGCACGCTAAATGAATTGATAAAAAAAGGAGCTCAGATTATTCAAAAATTCCTTAGAAAATTTAAATCGTCTGGAATATTTTAAGGAGAGCCTACAAAACATACGTTAAAATTAGTTTTTAACTTGCACATTTAAATTAGTAAAATGCGCTTAAATATTTCTAAATCGATATTTTCAATTGGCGTGAAATATTTTAACGTTGTCGCAATCTTGATAGAATTCAAAAGCTATAGGCCTATAATTATAAGTAAACCGGTAGATCAGAAAAGTTAGTTCTACGATGTTTATAATATTGCCAATTAAAATGGAAAATTGAGGTGATCTGTTAAAGTAACGTTATTAACGTTATTATTTTACAAAAATGTTAAATTTAAAAGTTAATTTTGGACAAATCTTCTAAATTGACGTAAAATCATGTCAATGTTATTTACGTGGAAATTAGAAATACACAATTAAACTTGGTCATATTTCTATTTTCAATTTGCGTTGTATGGTAATAAAATGAGCTCAATAAACGTGCTCAAATCTAACTTTCTTGAAATATATTCATACATTTAGATAGTTTAAGACAAGGCTAGTTAAATTGACGTGAAATCATGTCAATGTTATTTACGTGGAAATCAGAAATACACAATTAAACGTGGTCATATTTATGTTGTCGATTGGCGTGGTATACTAATAAAATGAGCTCAGTAAACATGTTCAAATCAAACTTTTTGGAAAGATATTCATATATTTAGATAGTTTAAGACAAGTCTAGTTAAGTTGAGGTAAAATCATGTTAATATTATTTACGTGGAAATTAGAAATACACAATTAAACTTGGTCATATTTCTATTTTAAATTTGCGTTGTATGGTAATAAAATGAGCTCAATAAACGTGCTCAAATCTAACTTTCTTGAAATATATTCATACATTTAGATAGTTTAAGACAAGGCTAGTTAAATTGACGTGAAATCATGTCAATGTTATTTACGTGGAAATCAGAAATACACAATTAAACGTGGTCATATTTATGTTGTCGATTGGCGTGGTATACTAATAAAATGAGCTCAGTAAACATGTTCAAATCAAACTTTTTGGAAAGATATTCATATATTTAGATAGTTTAAGACAAGTCTAGTTAAATTGAGGTAAAATCATGTTAATATTATTTACGTGGAAATTAGAAATACACAATGAAACGTGGTCATATTTCTATTTTCAATTTGCCTTGTATGGTAATTAAAATGAGCTCAATAAACGGGCTCAAATCTAATTTTTTGGAATGATATTTATATTTTTAGATAGTTCAAGAGAAGCTTTGTTAAATTTTTTCGAAAAATCTTTTGTCAAAAACCGGTAGAAATAGACAGAAACACTCAAAAATTTGCAAAGTTCTGATTTCCATTTCACCATTTATTTTATGTTTCTTGTTATGTGTTTATTATAATTATGTTTATTTGTTATTTTGTTTTATTTGTAAATAAAAGGTTTAATTACCCAAGTTTGAGGTAATACAAGGCGAGCATACACAACCGCAACAACCACCAACATCCAATAAAATTTATACAAAATATTTATGCATGCGACCGAAGACTTGAAAAAATGTGAAAATTCCTGTATTAAAATTAAATTAGTGGCTAGTTTATAATTAACAAACGACCGGCTCTTATTGTGAAATAACGAGAAAGGACTCGAACAGAGGCCGTATGCAAGAATGCATTTCCAAATCGAAACAATGATTTTATTAATTTCACGTTTGCGGTGCAACTTTCACGTGTAGTTTACACAATTATTGTCTGCGCCAATGTGTAAGCTGTTTCTTAAACTGTTGGAAATTATTCAAACTTTCACAAAATTATTTTTATTATCCTTCAATTTGGCGTGAAACGGTAATGGAAAATCATTGATAAATTATCTTTTCCAGCAAATTATATAATTTTTTTGTGATTTCCATACTAATTCTTGCATATATTTCCAATTTCGTAGAAAATTAGTTTATCAAAGCTGTTCCATCAACGTTTAACGGGTAAATAATTCCTTGCATACGGCCGCAGATCAATTGAAATCATCAAAATTGTTAGGCGCTTCAATGGTGATTCAATTTCAGAGACTTTGTATATATTTTAGAGAGAATTTTAAACAAATTTTGTCATTTTGCATCAATGGAAATCAAAAATATTCACGTGAAGCTTTACCATACACGCTTAATTATTCAACAATCATTATTTTCCAATTGGTGTGCGCACGCCAATTGAAAATGACAATTTTCCTATATTTAAAAGTATATTTTTAATCAAATGAACATTTATTTATTGTCCTTTTCAGAGATCGGTGCCTAATGGAAGAGGAAAAAAATTAGGATGGAATGAGGTTCTCGTTTGGACGGCCACTCTTTTTTTCGAAATAATGGGCAGCACACATCGAAGAGGAATTGACGAAAATGTAGTTTGTGGTGGCCGTGTGGCCGCCCATCATTTTCTCTTCTTTTATTGCTCTTCCATTAGGCTCCGATCTCTGAAGGGGACAATACATTAATAAAAAGTTTTTTGTGGCACGTTCTGTGCAATTATTCAATGAAAGATGTAAGAGTTTTTCGGAGAATTGGAAACGAAAGCTTCAATTGGCGATTCTGGGAAGTCTTGAAGTTTCCCCTAATTAATTAAATTTATCAAAATAACAAACATAACTGTTATCCTTATTTAGTTGTTTTATGCTCATATGAAATTAATTATTGCTTATCAAAAAAATTCTGGCACATTAGTTATCTATCCATCCTACCCTATTTTTACGCTTCTATTATTTATTGTTTTATTATCCGTCAGTTGTTCATATACATTATATTATATTCACGTGTCTAGCACACGTAGTGTAAATAAATAAATAAAACGTGCAAATTTTCTAGAAATACGTGTACACTCCACTTCCAAGAAACCGCGCCGCATTGCATTAGACTTCACACCAATTGCAAACTCAACCTTTTAATTTATTATTTTTATTTTCAATATGCTTAAACTTATATTAACGATGAAGACTATTCTGGTCCATTAATTGAGGTAATAAGAATTTCTTTTCATTAATTCATCAGGATTTCTGCAGACTATGAGTGATAAATGGAATATTGACCATAAAAATAATAAATTAAAAGGTTGAGTTTTCAATTGGTGCGAAGTCTAATACAATGCGGCGCGGTTTCGTGGCAGTGGAGTGTACACGCACGCCAAATTGAAGGATAGTAGAATGAGATCAGAAAACGTGATAGAATATAATATTTTGTGAAGATTTGAATAATTTCCAACAGTTTAAGGAGCAGCTTACACATTGGCGCAGACAATAATTGTGTAGAGTACACGTGAAAGTTGCACCGCAAACGTGAAAATAATAAAATCATTGTTTCGATTTGGTGTGTACACGTATTTCGAGAAAATTTGCACGTTTTATATATTTATTTATTTACACTAAGTGTGTTAGATACGTGAAAATAATATAATGTATATGAAAAACCGACACATAAATTAAAACAAAATAAACTAGGTAACGTCAATATAATAAAAGTATCTTAAAATATCTCTTTCACTTTAAAAGACTTTTGTAGATCCTGTTTTTGGCAATTCATTAGGAGTGCTTGAAAAATATTTCCGAACCCCTCTCGCAACAAATCTTCTTTTATCGAAGAATATAATAGGCTCTCTCAGTCCCAGCCGGAATAGGATATAAGTTACCCTGTGAAATTAATTAGTTGCAGGTACATCTAGCGAACTTTGCGTTGAATGATCAATCATCGAAGAGAAGAAGCTGCGTGCGTGGGATCCACGTGTGGCTGGCATCCATTCGAAAATGTATCATTTTGTTTGTAGCTTGCTCATTGCGTAAACAACTCAAGCGCAGGTCCTTGCAAAAAAACGGCGAAAATCAGGCAGCAGTTTGAAGAGAAACGCGACGAGAGACGTGAATCAACAATTGTCTAGACATTCGAGTCGAGGGCGTTCTCTCTTCGTCGTCTTTTCGTGTCGCCGCCCGCCCGATTTTGCCTTTTTCTCATTTTCCATCTATCTTTGTGAAGGAGGCTAGCTTCGCTTTCTATTTTTAATAAACAACAACAACAACAACAAGAATAATAATTGGCTACTTGTAGCTGATGTTTCAGCGAAACGTTTCGTTCAAACATTTATTATCGATCTCATTAATTGTCTTTTATTAGTTTGACGTATCCGACTCATCTTTGATTTATTCCGGATTTATTCTCTTCTTTTGGTTTTGTTGGCTGATTGTTTGAACTCTTTTACGAGCCGATTATCTTCTTTAATTTTTGCACGTTTTTTTGAACATTTGATTTATGTTTGTTGTTTATTTATTTATTTATTATCAAATATGCACATACGCCAATTGAATGGAAAAGCTCAGCTAACACTATTATTTTACGAAAATGTTAGTTAATTTTGGACAACTCTTGTAAATTGACGTGAAAATCAGAAATACACAATTGAACTTGGTCATATTTTTATATACCATAATTTAATTTTGTTCATATTTTCAAAAAAAACTTTTTTTAATTTATTGTCGTGGGGTAGGTTAATGAAAAATCAAGGTTAAAGGAGCATTCCGAAAAAAAAAGATGGTCTCGCTTGGGGTGGTGTAGATTTAATTTGCAATTTGTTTATTATTTCGATCCTAAATATAATAAATTATACAAAAAATTTTATAATAAAAGTTATTATGTTGATTTAACAACCAATTTAGTAATAGAAAACAAAATGAAACAAAATTGTGATGAAAAAAAAGCGAAATAATAAACAAATTGAAAATTAAATCTACACCTGTCCAAGCGAGACCATTTTATTATTCGGAATGCTCCTTTAACCCTGATTTGGTAATTAAACCATATAAAGAAAATAAATGACAATGATAATAGCATTAGCAAACAATTGATAAGTAAATGCAACAGATGATTTTAGGCCAGAAAACAAAGAACTCGCGTTCGCGTGTGGCCTGCATATCTAACCACATTTGGCGCGAATTCAAGTTAATGTGGCAAATATTTTATTATTTCGGATAATTTGGAGGCCTCAGAAAATGAACTCATTTTGCATATTTTGATAAGAAGCGTGGCTTTTTAGATAAATTGAGAAGGGCTAATAACAATGGCGTCTTAAGAAAATAATACATTTAACATTGATTTTCTTATTTTTACGTTTTTCTAAGAACTTTCACGTGTACTTAAAAAATGTATTTTCCACGCCAGTTTATCAGTTTTTCTTTAAAATCTTTAAAAAATATCAAAATCTTCATTAAATATTAGATTTGTGCACGTTTTCCTAGCTCGTTTTATTAGTCTTAAAATTGGCGTGCGTATAACTTACTGAACAGCATATTTTCAGATGGAATTTTCTCGACTTCTAGAAATTTCTGCAGAAAACCAAGTACACCACGAGAAAGCCCGTAATCGAATCTATAAATGAGCAAATTTTGAAAAAAATTCTGAGATGATGCCTAAACACCTAGTTAGACCAAGTTAGAAAAGATCTAGACCTTAGAACCTTAGAAACACCTTACAAAAGGCCTAGTTAACACCTAGTTAGAAAGGCGCGTTTGAATATTGGTAAAATATTCATTTACATTTGACATATTGTAGTTGTATCATATCTAAACGTGACTTATATTCTTCCACATGTTAATTTAGAAATTATTTTTTCTTCAATTTTATTAACTTTTCCAGTAAATTATATAATATTTTGTGATTTCCATACTAATTCTTACATATATTTCCAATTCCACTATCAGAATACTTCAAAATTACGCCAAATGTATTCGTAAAAACAGTCAATTGGAAATAACGATTTTCTGCTTTTTAAGCGCGTAATACTAAGTTTATGATATATTATTGAATAATAATAAATTTCAGCGCGTCTTTGAGCTTGTTTTATGAGCATTACAATTGGCGTGGACAGCACGCCAAATCGAAATAGCGATTTTGCGATTTTTAAACGTTTGTAGAAATTTTTACGTCTTTAAAACAAAAAGATTTTACTACAATTTAATTGAGCTTGCCTTAAACTATCTAAAAATGTGAACATCTTTCTAAAAAATTATATTTGAACACGTTTACTGAACTCATTTTATTATCATACGATTTGGGGTGTGAACAGTAGTTCAGAAAGGTATCTTAAACCTAATATTTCGGAAAAATTTAAAGTGAAAAAGATAATAAGATATGTCTTTAATATAGAAGTACAAGATAGTGTTAAATTTAAACGTGGAATTTATAAAAATGCGTTTAAATATTGTGAAATCATAATTTCAGAAGTTTTACCTCATTTGATTAACACCTTCGAAATTTTGAATAAAGAGACTAATATGGCCTAATTATCGTTTTCCTGTGATCATTTTAATTGCACAATGCCAATTACCTAACTTTCACAAATAAATACACTAGCTGACAAAAGTCTTGTCACAAATGTTTTTTCGGGTTTAACTTTTTTTTTGACTTGACCAAATTGGCTGATTTTTTGATATTTTATGTGAATCAGTGTTTAAAATGTTATAGTAGCAAAATTTGGTTTAAATTACCATGGCAATTTCGGTACCACGCATTCCGTTTTCCTCATATTGATAACAGCTTGCCGGGTGGCAATTGGAGTTTCTTTACGTGGAGTCATCTCTAAAATGTTGCCAATTACTGCTATTTTCAATAAATTATGAAAATTTATAATTGAACTTTAAAAATTATTAAAAAATGCAGTGCAAGAAAAGTGCGTAATATCTTTGAGCTACGCGTTTTAAGATAAACGCTTGTCACTGTAAAACGGATCATCGTAATCACAAGCGGGAATTTGTAAAATAATCTACAACCATATGAATCTATCATATCAAAAAATCAGCCAATTTGGTCAAGTCACAAAAAAGTTAAACCCGAAAAAACACTTGTGACAAAACTTTTGTCAGCTAGTGTATTCAATTTTCCATTCAGAAGTAATTTGAATATAAATTGCAATAAATTCAGCGTTTCACCAAGCTTATCATGGCGCAGGCGATTGCAAATTCCGCCGTGAAGCTTTTGACACTGGTTCGACTCCATTCGCTCATTTTCTTTTATTTCGAATTCCCCCATTAACCTTTGATCTTTTAAATCGCGCGTCTATCTTCCGATGCGCGAATATATTTCCACTAAATTTTATTGAAAAAGCTTATAAATTGATATTAATATCCAACAAAATTCAATCAAACTTTCACTTAAAGTCACCCACTGTTTCATCGCAACGAGTTTTTTTCGGCTGCAATTCTAGCAGAACAAGTGTTCGTCTCGCCTCGCGCGGCTTTTGACGTATGCAGAAGCTTTATTTAATACCTAATCACATGTCTCAATCTATTATCAATGCTCATTATACTCTCAAGAGCTTGTCGGGTGGTCGTACAGCCGTTCTCTATTAATTTCAACAATTGGCTCGGATGTGAAAAAACGTTTGCTCGTGTGTCTGTTTAAGTTTCTAGTTGTTTTAAATGGAATGATGGCAATTTTTATTGCATATATATGTAAAATTATTATTATTTTGTTCTTATTCTTCTTGTTCTCCAAATGTGTGTGTGTTCATCCACACCTTTCCTTTTTTCTTTCTCTAATTTCAATTGTTTTTCGCTTGCTCATAATAACAATCTTATATTTGTTCCAATTAGACCTTAAATTTGTTTCCTCGTTTCACCGATTATTGATTTTTTTTTAGAACTTCTATTCAGGATTGTCGTCAATTACATCGCCAGGCTTTTTAATGTTGGAATGATTCGCGAGTGGATGAACGACAAGATGACGCGGATACGCTCGCGATTCGAGTCGGACGACGGCAATCAGCAGTCGTCGTCAGCGACGGCGGTAGCGGTGCCGGCATCGAATCAGGCGGTGGCGAAGCGGAAGAAGCATCGAAGCAGCAGTTCCACGGCGACGAGGGAACAGCCGATGTGCCCGAGAACCGAGCTGATCTTGAGGCTGCAGCAGATGAAGCGCAAGATGAGCCCCGAGCAATCGGAATATTGTCGGCATCTGTTGCGCACCACAATGGTATGTTTTGCGTCTTTAACGATGATTCCAGATTCTCGTCCTTTTGATTACCATTGGAAACTATTTTAGCACGTTTTAATCTTCGGAATTTTCAGTAATCTTTGATCTATAACAGTCCTAGAGTCCTGTGGTGTTTTGTAACATCTTAAGATAATCTTCGACATTCCTTCTTCCAACTAGTAATAGGGTTGACCATATTCTTAATGTTCTCTAGGTTAAGACATTTTTGTAACCATACCTTGTCTCAATTGTGTCTTACTGTCATTTCAAGGGTTCACAATTCTATTTTACTCGTCTTAAGGTAATCTTAAAGATTTCCTTGTTCCTTAAAGACTTATGCTTATTTTAGCTTGAATGGTTCCTTTTTACGGATTTTATTTCTTCAGCTTCTTTAAGGTATTACTAGTGTTACGATCATTTTATGGTCTCCCTGCTATTTCGGTCGTTTTATGGTTTCACTAGTCTAATGGTCATTTCAGAGCCTTACTAGTCTAGTGATACCATAAAACGACCGAAATACTAGGGAGACCATAAATAGACACTAGTAATACCGGTCATCTTGAGGACTTCAACGTTTTACGGTCATTTTAAGGTCTAACTTGTCTTATGGTCATTTCAGAGCCTTACTAGTCTTATGGTCATTTTATGGTCTCACTATTATTTGGATCGTTTTACCGTTTCACTAGTCTTACGGTCATTTTGCAGGTTTACTAGTTCCACGGTCATTTACGGATTTACTAGTCTCATGGCCATTTTAGGGTATTACTAGTCTTACGGTCATCTTGAGGACTTTGTCGCTTTACGATCGGTTTAAGATCTCCGAAGTCTTACGTTCATTCGAGGACCTTACTCGTCTTACGGTCACTTCAGGGCATTACTAGTCTAACAGTCATTTTATGGTCTCAATATTATTTCGACCATTTTACTGTTCCCTAGTATTAGGGTCATTTTAAGGTCTTACTAGTCTTACGGTCATCTTGAGGACTTCGTCGCTTTACGGTCGCTTTAAGATCTCGCAAGTCTTACGTTCATTCTAGGGCGTTAGTCGTCTTACGGTAATTTTATGGTCTCACTATAATTTCGATCGTTTTACCGTTTCACTAGTCTTACGATCATCTTAAGGGCTTTGTCGCTTTACGGTCGCTTTAAGATCTCGCAAGTATTACGGTTTTTCTTATAGTCATTTTACGGCTCTACTAGTCTTACTAGTCTTACGGTCATCTTGAGGACTTTACGGTCGTTTTATGGTCTAACTTGTCCTACGACCACCTTATGATTTTCGCAGGCCTACAGCGACTATGTTTCTTAGTTGGTTACTTGGTTTGTCGCATCTTATGTATCTTCGCAATTTTTATCTTCCGACTGAAGAATTGTCTGCAACAGCCCTTTCCTCCGTTTTCCTCCGTTTTCCTTCTTTCGTCCTCCTTAACTCGTCATTTCCACCTTCATACTGATACTTCATTTAAACTTCTAGGGTTTTTACCACTTTCCTGCATTCCGTTAACATGTTTTGGTTATTTAACTGTGTCGTAAAGTTCATTCAAATCATTTCAATGAGTGGAATACATCCAGAAGCACCTTCTATAATATTTTGTATGTTCATATTCCGCATTAGCTGATCATACATCAACCACCTGACATTGACATTGACATTTGTTTGTAGATGGTATGGTTCCGGCCGTGAGTGATCATTTGATTCATGTTCATTCAATTTTTCCATCTCTCACTATCTCACCCCCATATTTATGCAGCAAATAAACGCTGTAATTGAGGATTGTTGCGTCTAGACACATTTTATGAGAGCGATTGTCTGTGTGTGTGTGTCTTTGCATCTTTCCCATATCACGAATAAACAAGGGAATGGTTGTTTTCAGGACAGCTATTCTCATCGACACGTTATCGGCGAGTGGCAGCCGCGATCGGAGAACGCTGAGCCGTGCCAAGTGTGCTTTGTTCGTTATGGAACACTGAAATGCGATCCGTGTACGCATGGAAAGATTTGTAAATATTGCGCTTATCAAATGCTCTATTGTGCGGTGAGTTGGGAATTGGAAGGAATGATTGAATGAAGAGTTGATAATTGTAGGACTTTCCCTATAACTCTGTTGTGATTTGCACGTTGTGCTTCAGACCGGTTGTTGGGTTTACGCGCAAGTCAACGAAGCGGAAGGTTTCGACGCAAAGTGTTGAGTGTGACGATGATGAAGCACCGCCGGAAGAAGATGAGCACTCGATTTCACTTCATGAATATGCGATGTCAATGATTGAAACGTCAAAATCTGCGTGTCAAGATAACAAAGGTTTCTTGCCAGTTTTATTATCATCGAAACGTTCTTTGCTTCAGGCTACGTTCACTCCAAGGAAACGTCCGTCGGATCGCTGTAAATATGTACCTCCACGTGGTGGAAATGACTAATAATCATAATAATAAAACCAAAAACTGTAATAATTATGTACTGATATTCCTTATAATCATTACGAGTATTCGCTGACTTACTATTATTGTTTATTATTGTTGCGTCTTTCATTAGGCGATAACTTTGACTTGAATAAATGTTGATAAACAAGAGGATTTTCCGCAGCAAAATGGATCGCCTAGACTGCTCTTGTGCACTTTTTTGTGTTCGCAGTGTGTTTGCGTGTATTTGGCGACCACACATGTACTTGGTTCTGTCCTGTCTAGACATGATAGTCGTCGTGATGATCTTGATTGACGCTCGATTTTTTTTTGATTGAAATGGTTTGATGACGATCATGGCAGGTGTTTGGCTTGCATTATCTTTTTATATAGGGGACAGGTTCTTGATAATTTGGTCTGCAATTTGAGTATTTTGTAAGTAGCCAAGAAATGAAATATAGGAAGTAAGAGTGAATTTCGGACTCTATGTGATAATAATTGTTTTAATGTTAATAATAAAATTAGGAGATCAGTAAAGTCTTTCTAATTTTAAATTTCTGTAATTTTCCTAAAAACAGGGATCACTGGTCCCGGGTAGAGAAAAAGGGGAAGTCCAGGATACCGGGTTTTGAAATTTTCAATTTTTTAAGGTCCCGCCCGCCCATAATTCTAAAAAACGGGCCATTACTGCTATTCCCCTCCTATTAAAAACGGCGATGGAAAATATTCATAAACTACTTTTACAGTATAATGTTAGGAAGTCTTAAATAATATAACCAACCAAATTTAATCAATAAAATACCGACATTATTAATCTGGGTGGTCTAACACCAACCAAGGTTTGGCCTGTTATAGATTGAGTTATCAGGCCGAGACCAGCACGGGTTCTAATTCGTTGTGTTGCGTCCAATAAATATTAAATAGATCCACTGAACACCAGTACAGCACGCCAAATGAAAATGATCATTTCGAAAATTTTCAGTTTATTAAAATCCACGTGTAAAAATTCCAACCAAGTTTTACTTCAATATTATACGATTTTCTTAAAATATACACTAGCTGACAAAAGTTTTGTCACAAATGTTTCTTCGGGGTTTAACTTTTTTGTGACTTGACCAAATTGGCTGATTTTTTGATATGATAGATTCATATGGTTGTAGTTTATTTTACAAATTCCCGCTTGTGATTACGATGATCCGTTTTACAGTGACAAGCGTTTATCCTAAAACGCGTAGCTCAAAGATATTACGCACTTTTCTTGCACTGCATTTTTTAATAATTTTTAAAGTTCAATTATATTTTTTTAATAATTTATTGAAAATAGCAGTAATTGGCAACATTTTAGAGATGACTCCACGTAAAGAAACTCCAATTGCCATCCGGAAAGCTGTTATCAATATGGGGGAAAACGGAATGCGTGGTACCGAAATTTCCAAGGTAATTTAAACCAAATTTTGCTACTATAACATTTTAAACACTGATTCACATAAAATATAAAAAAAAAAACAGCCAATTTGGTCAAGTCACACAAAAGTTAAACCCGAAAAAAACATTTGTGACAAAACTTTTGTCAGCTGTCGATTTTTCATACTGAAGAGATCGTTGCTTTTTTGCGGGTTTTAATGGTACTCGATTTGGGCACGCTTTCATGAGCTGCTTTTGGGTTTGAACTGACGAGCACGTGACCAGAGATAGAAAACGAAAACGAAAACGAAATTTTTTGTTTATAACACGGTGACATAACTGCGACTAACACGTAACAATTTTAAACAAAATAATCAAAAAAAGTCTTCTACTTCGTCGAATTTTCCATCTTCATCGCAATCTTCATCCGACTCCTTGTCCTGCACGGTGGATATGTCAAAGGTTCCCATTTTTCTCATCCGAAAGCAGATGGTGCAAATTCCTGAAAACTCTCTCCGGTTCGGATGAACTCGCAGGAACAGAGAGGAACTTCTTAGCTTCGCGAGCCAGCAGAGGAAAGCCGCCGTCGTTGTACTTTGCCGCCCAATTTTGCAAAACCGCTTCACTGTTTCAGCAGTCAGGCCTGGCGGACTCAATCGCTTCTCTCTGAGATATGCGGCAATTTCAGTTCGCATCGGAGTTGCATCTTGTTCTTTGGACCAGATTTTCGCCTTGAGGGCTGCAGTAGAGCTGGTACAGTGCGTATCAGAGCTTCGCGCAGTGGAGGATGACGTTGAATCTTTAATTTGAGTGCTTGCCACTGACATCACTAGGGCGTGTTGTACTTCATTCCAGACATCGTCGTCGTACAGTTCCTTCTTTCCAACAAAGCGCGGATCGAAGAATACAGCTTTGCGCAGGGGATCGCAGTCGTCGTAATCTTGTCTTCGGCCATCCAGTGCGGAGACGACCTTTGATCCAACGCGGATTCAACTGGTTCCCTGCAGAATGAATCAATGCGTCGCCGTAAGAACGGTATCAGAGCTACAGACGAGCGGGTTGAATCATCAGGCCTCAATGTGAAGATTCCAAAAGACGCTGCTTCTTGCAAGAAGGCTCGCCGTCAGCTTCAATTTCTTCTTGTGGTTCAAGAAGGGGCCGGTTGACTTGTCGGGACGTTTCTTGATCTTCGTCGTTTGCAAGACAGCTTGCCTGGTTTGTCACTTTCCCGTTAATGCTGGTAAATATCGGTCCGCATTGTACACGTTTAAAAACGGCAAAACAACGAAATTTTCGCGGGAAAACTTCGTTGGAAGAAGTCTTTAGGAAACTTTAGGGTCATTCCGTGCGGGACCGAACCTCAATTCGCTTTTCAAACGAAAACGGAAACGAAAAACGAAAACGACATCTCTGCTCGTGACTATATTCAATAGATATAATAAATCCCATAGGAAATTTGTTTTGTAGAACTCTTTAATTCTACGTCTGCAAAATATCATATTTCAAAATTGTTTATATAAAAACATTAAAAATAGTCAAAGCACCAATGATCATAAGTAAATAATGAATCACACTGATAAGCCGGCTACAAACAATAACAAGAGAACGGCAATATCAATTGAATGATATTCCATGAATGACAATTTCTGTGCAGCCGATAGGGTAAACAACTGTGGTTTGCGGCTGGTCGCCAGTTTCAGAGAATAAGCGAGTGCTGAAAACGGTCGATCCGATGGGTTCTCCGTTAACATGGCTGATAATCTTTGAGCATTCTTCGTATACCTAAAGAATCGATCAATAACATGACGAGAGAATGTGTATCAACCTCTCATCACTAAGGACTTCTTTAATAGCGCCGTAAACGTTATCTATGCTCAAGTCGAGTTTATCAATAACTGTTGCTATGCCATAACGCTGGGCTCTTTTAGCGTTGATCTTCTGGTCTGCAAATAATGGCATGAGACAGGCGGGAACTCCAGCCTGTGCCGTTTCGAGAAACGAGTTGTAGCCGCCATGAGCAATGAGCAGTTTCATTTTAGGGTGTCCTGCAAAATTATTAGATGCTGATGATGATTATAACTCACTCATTATTTCCTTCTGCGGGAGCCATTTGACCAAATGAAGATGTTCGATTCCATCGGCTTCAGCAACGTTCTTCTCCATCCTCCATAAGATTGTATAATCGGAGAGTTTTGCAAATGCTCCGACGAACGATTTCTGGAAAATGTCACAAGAATGTAGTTTCAAATAGTTGCAAGTGAATTCTTACTATCATTATATCAGGCATATTTGTCGTATTCGAGACAGTTCCCAGAGAAAACACTATCAAACCCTTTGATGGTCGATCGACAATATTTTGAAGCCACGGCTCGAAAGCTTTGGCCATTTTCCCCTTCTTTGGCACTCCCAACTCCCCGGAGAATCCAATATGAACCGGAAGCGGTCGTGGAAAGTCGAGCATCCAATTCCCATTGATTAGAAGTGATGGGACCATCGTGGATGACAATTGCCAGAGATCTGGATGATCAGGACCCATAAGATCCCGATAGAACTCGTTCTCATCGACAAGAAGGTTTTGTGGAAGGTTGACAAAATCGAGATACGACATGTGCCACAACGAGTTTTGCAGGCGGTCGACAAATGTCTGCGCGAACCCGGCTGAGCTGAGCGGATGAGGAATAGATGATGGAATCGTGCGAAGGCCGAGTTGAACGGCAGCAAAATCGTAGATGGATGTGCCGTGTGTGATCCAAATCACCTAAAACATTATTGAATAAATTGACGAGGATTTTTTTTATCAAAAGAACCCTTGAGACGTTCATTTTCTTGGCGATGGCTAGCGGGCACAGGTCGTGGAAATGTGCAATGGCAACGTCGAAACCATCAGCGGAAAATTGTTGGTATACCTGTGCAGGAATGTTTTTATAGGAAGGCTAGTGGAATGCGAACAAACCTTTTCGTCATGTTTAAGCATTTGCTCGCACGCTTCAACACGCATATCTTTGAATTCTTGGCCGGTCCACCAAAGATCGTAAGAATCACCGGCAGAGAACATCATGGATTGAAAAACCTTAACAACCATCACAAATATTTATTATAAGCTAGTAGTATAGTATAATAATGTAATGTTGCATGGGTACACGTAAACATTTATAGTAAAATTGTTCTCCTAAACGATTGGTCTGTGGTTTCACTAACTCAACTCTAGAAAAACTCAATTTTACGGTGTTGTCTCTAACAATCTGCGTCTAAAATCTTTAAAAACATCAATTTTACGGTGTTGTCTCTCAAGCTGTGCGTCTAAAAACTTTAAAAAACACAATTTTACGGTATTTTCTCTAACAATCTGCGTCTAAACTCTAGAAATACACAGTCTGACTGTTTTTCTCTAACAATCTGCGTCTAAAATGTTAAAATTATTAATTTGACGGTGTTTCTCTATCGCTCTGCGTCTAAAATATAGAAAACTCAATCTGACAGTGGTTTCTCTAACGTTCAGCGTCTACACTCTAGAATAAATATTAATTTATATTTTTCTCTAACAATCTGCGTCTAAATTCTTTAAAAACATCAATTTTACGGTATTTTCTCTAACAATCTGCGTCTAAACTCTAGAAATACTCATTCTGACTGTTTTTCTCTAACAATCTGCGTCTAAAATCTGTAAAAATATCAATTTGACAGTGTCTTCTCTAATAATCTTCGTCTAAAATCTAGAAAAACTCAATTTGGCCGTTTTTTCTTTAACGATCTGCGTCTTAAATCTTTAAAAAACACAATTTTACGGTATTTTCTCTAACAATCTGCGTCTAAACTCTAGAAAAACTCAATTTGGCCGTTTTTTCTTTAACGATCTGCGTCTTAAATCTTTAAAAAACTAAATTGGCCAGTGGTTTCTCTCAAGCTCTGCTTCTAAACTATAGAAATACTCAGTCTGACTGTTTTTCTCTAACAATCTGCGTCTAAAATGTTAAAATTATTAATTTGACGGTGTTTCTCTATCGCTCTGCGTCTAAAATATAGAAAACTCAATCTGACAGTGGTTTCTCTAACGTTCTGCGTCTACACTCTAGAATAAATATTAATTTGACATTTTTCTCTAACAATCTGCGTCTAAATTCTTTAAAAACATCAATTTTACGGTATTTTCTCTAACAATCTGCGTCTAAACTCTAGAAATACTCATTCTGACTGTTTTTCTCTAACAATCTGCGTCTAAAATCTTTAAAAAACACAATTTTACGGTATTTTCTCTAACAATCTGCGTCTAAACTCTAGAAATACTCAGTCTGACTGTTTTTCTCTAACAATCTGCGTCTAAAATCTGTAAAAATATCAATTTGACGGTTTTGTCTCTCAAGCTGTGCGTCTAAAATCTTAAAATTGTTAATTTGTCGGTGTTTCTCTATCGCTCTGCGTCTAAAATATAGAAAACTCAATCTGACAGTGGTTTCTCTAACGTTCTGCGTCTACACTCTAGAAATTCTCAATTTGACGGTGGTTTCTCTAATAATCTGCGTCAATAATTAAAAAAATATATATCAATTTGATGGTGTTGTCTCTCAAGCTCTGCGTCTACAATATAGAAAACTCAATCTAACAGTGGTTAGTGGTTTCTCTAACGTTCTGCGTCTACACTCTAGAATAAATATTAATTTGACATTTTTTCTCTAATAATCTGCGTCTAAACTAGAAAATTCTCAGTCCGACTGTTTTTCTATAACAATCTGCGTCAAAAATCTTTAAAAACATCAATTTGACAGTGTCTTCTCTAATAATCTTCGTCTAAAATCTAGGAAAACTCAATTTGGCTGTTTTTTCTTTAAGAATCTGCGTCTTAAATCTTTAAAAAAAAACTAAATTGGCCAGTGGTTTCGCTCAAGTTCTGCTTCTAAACGCTAGAAAATACTCACTCTGACTGTTTTTCTCTAACATTCTGCGTCAAAAATCTAAAAAAATATCAATTTGACGGTTTTGTCTCTCAAGCTGTGCGTCTAAAATCTTAAAATTGTTAATTTGTCGGTGTTTCTCTATCGCTCTGCGTCTAAAATATAGAAAACTCAATCTGACAGTGGTTTCTCTAACATTCTGCGTCTACACTCTAGAATAAATATTAATTTGACATTTTTTCTCTAACAATCTGCGTCTAAAATATATAAAACTCAATCTGACAGTGGTTTCTCTAACATTCTGCGTCTACACTCTAGAATAAATATTAATTTGACATTTTTTCTCTAACAATCTGCGTCTAAAATCTTTTAAAACATCAATTTTACGGTATTTTCTCTAACAATCTGCGTCTAAACTCTAGAAATACTCAGTCTGACTGTTTTTCTCTAACAATCTGCGTCAAAAATCTAAAAAAATATCAATTTGACGGTTTTGTCTCTCACAATCTGCGTCTAAACTCTAGAAATACTCAATTTTACCGTTTTTCGCTAACAATCTGCGTCTAAACTCTTTAAAAACATCATTGTACGGTCTTTTCTTTAACTCACTGCGTCTAAAATCTAGCAAAAGTCAAATTGACTGTGTTTTCTCTGAAAATGTGCGTCTATAATCTTAAAAATATTAATTTGATGGTGTTTTCTCTAACTCTCTGTGTCTAAAAAAATGACGATGACTTGCAAAAGCCTCCCAAACTAAATAAAATTAGCATCTTTAACCTTTAACCCTTCCGTTTTGAGCGTATCCGTAAACTGAATCGGAATCCTATATTCCTCAACACCTTCCGGCAATTTATTGTTTCCCGTATCAAGCATTGCCATCTCCATCTGCGTCCACATTTTAACATCATGACCAAGGTAACTAGAACATTATGAATTTTGCAAACAAAAAATTTCAAACATAAAATAACAAACCGTAAAGTCTCGGCGAGACGATAATTAAATAAAACATGCGAATTTGTGAATCCGGGTACAATTTGTAGAATTCTTAACGCGTTTGAGGCAGAGATTAGACATAATATGAATGTTAGTAATTGGTTAAAGGGCCGATTCATGTTCGATCGATTATAATAAGTTTAAGAATAGTGCGAACTGCCATATCGATTGATATCAATCAAGGTTAGTATGGAGTATCACTTTTACTTTCATTTTGTTTTCAGGTGTATTTGGATTTTACATATTGTCCTTTTCAGAGACCAGTGTCTAATGGAAGAGCAAAAAAAGAAGAGAAAATGATAGACTCGAATGGACGGCCACACGGCCACAAACGACTTTTTCGTCTATTCCTCTTCAATGTGGGCTGCCCATTTTTTGAGACAACATCTATTGATGAGAGATGAGAAGATGACCGTCAAAACCTCATTTCATTCTAATTTTTCCTCTTCCATTAGGCACCGATCTCTGACAATAGAAGATTAATAATTAGTCACATGGGTGAGCCTGTGTCATAGGTACGTTGTACCATTTAAATTCCATTTTTGAGCACACGTTTTTTTATGGATGGAGTCCGTCCTTTATTTAAATGCGGCAATGTAGAATTATAGGTATTTGAAATAGGAGAGGAGAGAAAGTGAAACGGACTTGCGTCAGATCCCAAGTCGGCTGAAATTTGGAATAATAGTCTCTTCTTCCATTCGGCATATTTCCCTGATAGGGACAAAACCATGTAACACGCCAATTGAGATTGCATGCCAATTGAAAAATACGATTTTTCTAGATTTGAACGAGTTATATTAAACTCAACCTGAAAACTAAAAACTAGTTTTATGTAAATTTTACAGGTTTCTCATCAAATATCTCTAACGCTTCAACATTTAAAGAAATATTGTTTTAAAGTGACTCTTTTGTCTGTCGTTTTTTACACAAAATCATTTGGCGTGAGATCATAAAACTGGATGCTCAAATAACGTGATTTGCCTCAATATTTTAGATGAAGATTGAAAATTTAACTGAAATTCAAGTATATCTGTTAACTTCACCTAAATACCATGCTGAAACATTTAAGTGAACATTCAGAGAATACGTTTAAAAATTGAAAATTTGATATTTTCGATTCGATTGGCGTGCATTTAATAATGGAAATTTCGGAGATCGGTGCCTAATGGAAGAGTAAAAAATAAGAAAAATGATATTCTCGTTTGGACGGCAACACGGCCACAAAGGCCTTTTTCATGTATTCCTCTTCAATGTGGGTTATCCATTTTTTTGAGACAGCACACATTGATGAGATAGAAAAGAGTGGCCTCTTAAACGAGAACCACATTTTTTCTACCTAATTTCTTCCTCTTCCATTAGGCAGAGTTTATAGTTTTGAAATTTTTTTTTTTTATTCTTTGAAAAAGGACAATAATGTTCCATTAAAAGAGTACAATTAATATTCCGCATCTATGCACCAAATACGCAAACACCATTCGATGCATTTTATTTTACGCAATTGAAATTTTATATTTAAATTTTTTGACCGTCAAAAAATTTGAAATAGCCTATAATAACGATGATTCCTTCTTTTCCATTTTCTGCTATTTTTCCCCTTTCCCAACACATCCAGAAAATATAGAAAATCTGGAGCGAAGCATCACAATTCAAACCATAAGGAAATTTAGCCCTTTACACGACCGTAAGCACAATAGAAATATCCACTTTAATGTTTCAAATTATGTGCATAAGACGTTCAGAATCCTGGAAAACCTCCCCGACGTAGCTGTGAGATGTGCTTTAGAATTGACGAGATTCGGCGTGTCGCTAAAGATTTTCAGATTCCAGATTGCACTCCAAATTATTTGTTCCATTCAATATGTGCATGCCCCATTTTCAGAGGAGACGTGCTCGCATTTTTATTTCTTTCACGGTCAAATTGATAATAATATAGAATAGTTTTGAAGCGTCGTATGAAAAAAAAAAATCTGGAATTTCCTCATCCCAAGTGAAGTCAGATGGGACGCGATAATGACGAGGAGATAAAACAAGAATTTTCTTATTCTGTAAACCTTGCGAGTGAATAACACTATCAGCTCATGAGGAGATTCACGAGAATATGATTCGAAATAATGGAGCCTCTGGAGGCATTGCCAGACTATACGATTAAGGTTTCAAAATTCACCCATAATACTCAACCATTGTAAAACAAACAATTTTATATAACCATATTCAAACTATAAACTTAATAAATACATGAAAATCATTTTACACGTAGAGGTATGCTCAGCAATCAATATCTTCAGGATGGTCTTCAATTTCCTCCACCGATACTCCTCTTTTCTCGGCGATCTGGGCCTTCCACATTTTCGAGTAAACCCCATTCAGTTGCAGCAATTCGTGGTGACTGCAAAAAATTTAATTTATTTCGAATTTCTTGCCAAAATCAACTGAAATTTAGATAAACATTGTTATAAGCGGTAAATCAAAATCTTTTGGGGGGAAAAGTAAGAGAAAATATACATAAAATTTAAAACTCACGTTCCCCTTTCAACGATTCTTCCCTTATCGAGAACTATAATCATATTAGCCTTCACAACGGTGGATAATCGATGAGCTACAACGACTCCGGTCCTAGTTGCGCATAATTTTTCCAAACATTTTTGGATGGCCATTTCCGTGGGTGTATCAAGAGCTGATGTCGCCTATATTATTTCTATTTATATTTGAAAAATTAAATGTTTCCAAACCTCGTCCAAGAATATATAATGCGGTCGTTTCAATATTGTTCTCGCTATCGCTACTCGCTGCTTTTCTCCTCCAGATAACTTAAGGCCGCGCTCTCCGACTTGAGTATCATAACCTTGCGGCAATGTTATGATTTTATCGTGGATCATCGCTGCCTTTGCGGCTTCATAAACTTCCTCATCTGTTGCAGAAGGCCTTCCAAACCTTATATTATACCTAAAGCGCTACTTGTTAAACTACTCGATAAAAATAAACTTTACATTATCGTATCATTGAACAATACCGTATCCTGCGGCACAATTCCTATTTCTTTTCTCAACGATTCCATTTTTAATGATTTGATGTCCATTCCATCATATTCAATCTTTCCCATCTTTGCTTCAAACAATCTAAACAGCAATCGGATCATAGTACTCTTTCCCGATCCGGATTGTCCAACGAGAGCTAATGTTTCTCCCTTCTCAATCTCGAACGAAATATCTTGAAGAACAGGCAATCCCGTGTGGTACTCAAACGACACGTTTTGTACAGAAATATGACCACGGGGCTGACGGTATTCAATCGCGTCAAATCTATCGGCGACTTCCGGCTGTTCATTCATCAGTTCAAATAAGTTCTCCATATCGATAAACGCTTTTTGAATAACTCGATAAATTGTTCCAAAAAAGTTGAGCGGCGTGTAAAGTTGGAGGATGTATGTGGTGAAGAGTACATAATCACCAACCTTTAATTAATAAATTTAATTCATGATGTTGCTTAAATAAAATTACCGTCATAGTCTTCTCTACAATTATGAAATGTACAACTAAATAGGACCCAATTAGTAATCCAACACCGATAATGGCATTTTGGAGTAAATTCAACAAAGTTAAAGATGCTTGCGATTTCCATTCAGCAATCTGCTGATCCTCGACGGATTTCTTAAAACGGTCCACCTCGTACTGCTCATTTCCGTAATATTTAACCGTTTCATAATTTAGAAGCGAGTCAGTGGCAATTCCCGACGATATATTGTCTTTCTCATTCGAGTCGCGAATGAATTTCGTGCGCCATTCAGTGATTAATATAGTGAACACTGTAACATCTTTATAAATGACCCAAAAAAATGAAAACTCACGTAGATAGAAGAACATTGTCAATAATACAATCACACCAAAATACATGTTAAAGTTTGTAAAGAAGAAAGCCACCGCAATTATGATATCAACGATTGTGGGCACCACATTAAACAAGATGAAACTAAAATTAATGAAGACTATAGTGACCCTGCTTAGAAGCTCATTACTTTAAAATACTATTCACAGAATTAGTTCCACGATCCATTATCCGAAGAACTTGGCCAGTTTTTCTCGACAAATGCCATCTCAATGAAAGTGAGTGTAAGTGTGCAATTAGAGACACTTCAATTTCTTTTGTCGTAAACTGTTGTATAGGAATCCAGAGATACGATCTTAGAGAATTTAAGAAACCACCCATTGCTCCATTTCCTTGAAGGAATTTGAGACCACCAGCGATGAAAATCATCGAGTAGGCGAATGTATCAGGCTGGCTGAGACCATCCACGATCCATTTGCTGTATAATGGAAGCACCAAGTTGATCAATCTTCCCATAATTAAGAGCAGTAATGAAAAAACTACTCTCATTTGTAGTCCAACGGACTTTGATGGCCAAATGTAGGGGAAAACCGTCGATAGTTTTCTTGATAGATTATTCCATGCCTTCAATTAAAGTTTGCAAAATCATCAGAAATATCTAATACAGTACCGATTCATTCTGACGTCTAGGTATTTGCTTTCCAATCACCGATGAAAAGAAGACAATGAATATCAAGAAAAATTCAATAGAAAAGAAAGTCAAATCAATATCCTTCTTTTTGTGGGGATCGAAATATGTCGTCCAGGATATTAGAGGAATGAAACATTTGATGAACACTAAACTAATTGAGACGAGGTATACCCATGGCATCCGTCGATAATAACGATGTCTAGCAAGTGTTACCATCATTAAAATCCAGAACGCCTACAAAATCTAGATCACGTTCCATACAAGTAAATAATTTGTTACCATCTTTGCAACAAAGAAAGCCGCTAGTAGATGACTGTAAGGGGTTATATAAAATATAAATATAAAATAAAATATCATTTGGCCAATGATGAAGAAGGTGGATGCAATCGAGATGACAATAGATATCGGAATCATCTGATTTTCTTGAGTTTCTAAATTTTTAATATTATTTCGAATATGTATAAATTTGTTGTCATACCCATTGGCATGTAGTTAATCCCATGTGGAACACATAATGATATTATTAATCCAATGGAGAACGTAATGTACAATCCGAAGGAGAATATTTGGTTGCAAGATGGTAAAATCGGCCAAAACCCTTCTTTTAAGCATTCATCGACGTATGGTGAAAAACCCATGTCACTGAAATGCGTGATTAGATATTAAATATTTCTATTTGTTGTATTTCATAAAAAGCTTCTTATAAGAAGTAATCTCGACTAAGTAATCTTCTGAGATACAATACCTTAACCAACGCTTAATAGTTAAAGCGAGGTTATATATAACATACTCTTTCGAAAAATTCTAAATGGTGACTAAATCATTCTATTTAGGTGATTTTCAACAAATCTTAACTACCAAAATTCTAAATCTCAATTAATCTCCTATGGAGGTCTTACACCCGTGGCCGAGATTATAAATTATTTGATGACTTGAATCTTAAAGTTTGCACGTTACCAATACTTTATTTTCCGATTATCTCAATTAAAATGGATTTAATAATAAGCAAATAAACTATTTATAATTAATACATAACCGTTTTGTAAATACGAAAACGTCGGAGAACAATATTTTCAAGAAGGCGCGGGGTGAAACGACAATGCTCAAAACTCGGCCATTATCATCAAGAAGCTAGGAATTAATTCAGCTAAAATTATTATTTAAAGAATAGGAATAAGTACGAAATTAATCGAACATGATTAAAACGGACTCATAGGAAAGTGGTTAGAGTAAACAAATCAAAAATTTGCGAAAATAGGTATTACGAAATATTTGTTTTAAATTTGGTTTTTATTTAAAATGACGTAATTATATATTGCTTAACATTTAAGCTGGAATTTTAAAATGAGCTCAATGATATAATGGTTTAAGGAGCAAATGTTATCTGTATAACATTTAATTAATTTTTTAAGCATTTTAGCTTGAAGGCTATTAAAATCTAATAATAATTCCAGGTATAACATTATAAGGATTAAAAATAGTTTTGATTATAACTGTTAGAGGTCGTTCGAAGTATTTCAGCCAAAATTCATGGGAAACCTAGTGGGAATACGGGGTTTTTATGTCCAAAACTCCCGCCAAATGGAAATGGACATTTTTCAATATATAAATGTGTCTTATTAATTTACACGTAATTTTTCCATATAACTTGATACCTCATTTTTTCTAGCCAGTCTTAAACTATCTAAAAACATGCGCTTCTTGCCGAAACGGACAGAATTTTATAATTTATATTTATAATTGCAATTAACTAAATAATATCATAAAATCACTAACTCTTATTTTATTGCCGAAATTATAAATCTGAGCACACCTCCTGAACACGCAGTCAGCGAAGTTTGAGCACGTTAACTGGGCTCATATTATTACCATACTAGTTAGTGTGTGCGGGAATTCTTATTGAGCTTATTAGTACAAACAATTTACCACATTCTCTAATACTTTCGTTAATAAACAATATTCTCAAAAAGATCATCATAAATCCAAAAAAATATATTAAATAGATTTTGCACATGTTAATGCAATTTTTAAGCACTTGAATACTCAAAAAAGATTAAAATAAATAATTCTAAAAATTTATATCAACAAACAACAAACAACAAAACAAATAACAAAGATCAGTGTCAATTATAGGAAATCATTCCACTAATAACCATTTAGCGGCTTTCTTTAACTGTTCTCCTCTTCCTTTCCTTTTCAAAATCGCCTTCCTCACATTTCCCATTTCTTCCATAACTTTTTGTCGAAAATTCGACATTAAAAAATCGTTTGGTTGATTTTCAGCAGCCTTGACTATCAATTGGATCAATTCGACAGTTTGTGTTAGGAAGGCGCCGCCTTCGTCTTCTGATATACATGTCGCTGCAAATTAAAAATAATTTAATTGATATAGTCGATGAAACTTTACTTAAAATTGGTGATAACCCTTTCATTAAATTCAATAAGGCACTAGGTAGTTCAAATGGTGATACAACTGAAGATTTTCCGCTAGCAAGCACTGGATAATCAAATGGCGAGGCGTCGGACTGGTTAAAAAGCCGTCTTAAATCATTTCCATTTGATTTAAGACTTTCTTTCTCAAATGATAATTCAATTTCAAGAGCCTCTTTATTATTTTTACGCGAAACATCGTAAACCTAAAAAATTTGTCAATACGAATTACAAAACGAGTACTCACATTCACAAATAAAATTATTGTATCTAAAAATCGAGGCTTATTCCATGCTGGTCTTCGTGAACTTCCAATAAAATTGAGAAATGACGAAAACAAATCTGGATTATTCCGGCAAAGGTCGGGATAATTTTCCATAATTATCGATAAAATCGACAGAGCAAAATTACGAACTCTATATGAAAACTCTGATGATAAGTTAAGTAAAATAAGTTAAACTGTAATTCCATATGTGATAATGCTCGATAAACATGAGCAAGGAATAACGAGATATGTGCCGACATGACTTCTGAAGGTACTGTGCATATAACTTTGAACAACGCTTTTAATTGAGCTTGATTGTGGCTCTCGAGTGTCTAAAGAGAAATAACTATCAAATTAATTTAAAATAAAATGTTAAACATTATCATTTAATAACCGTGAAATTGAGGGAATCAAAGTTCTCAAATATTGCGAAATTAAATCAGGCCTAGAAGTTAGTATCTGTTTCAAACCAACAATGGCACCATTTCTTATATTCTGAAATTTATAAAACATTTAATTTTGTGAAGCATCAAATCAACCTTATTAAAATGCCCCAACTGTTTTGAGAGCTCATCCAGTGTTAATCCTCTAAATGATAATGGTTTATCATCGCTATCCAGCTTTTCCTCAAGTTGTGTGGCTAGTACAACTTTCTTAGCTGTAAGGTTATTTAATTAATAATTTTATCCAATTTATGATCGAAACCTTTGATAGTTGTATCAGTGGTGGCGGTTTTCTTTAATTTTTTTCCAACTTTCAGCTTAACCTTTTTAAAATCTTCATTTTTCTTTGCTTTCTTTTTGGTGACCATTGTGTATATCTATAAAATACTATTCGTACTAATACAAGGAAAAAAAATATAATAAAAAAATAAAATAAAAATATATACGTGGTCTGCAAAAATGCGTTAGGGGTTTGTGCGGGAATCAAGATTTTTTAAACCTTTTTTTTTACTTTTCTTTATACTTTAATTTTTTAATTTCAATTTTTCTAATGGAGCATACGCTGAAGCTCAATTTTATTTAATAACAATATAGCTATCTCCAACTATTCATATTTTATAGAGATGTCTGACACAGAAAACAATGATTCTCTCGATATTCGACGTTCCTCCCGGAGGCGTGAAAGCGCAAAAGTAAGACATTAACTAACATTCCAAGTTTAATTATGTTTACCTAAGGTAACGAGTCGAAAGTCAGCTCTTGAAGCTATGAAGGAGGCTCGTAAAACTGGAAAAGCATATAGGCCAAATGTAAGCCAAAATATTTTTTAATAATTATTGGTTGAATATAAAGATGGATGTCGATGATGTGTACGAAATGGTAGACGAGGAGGAATATAATAGAATCGTGTCGAAACGGCAAAATGAGAACTTTGTTGTGGATGACGACGGAATGGGCTATGTTGACACCGGGGTTGACTTTGAAGACGAATACGACGAAGATGATCTCGAAGAAGCTTCAAGTAGCAAGAAATCGAAGAAATCAAAAGCTGATAAGAAGAAAAAGAAAGGAGCTATGGATGCTTTTCTTTCGATGACGAGTAAAAAAGTAGTAGATGAGTCGAAAATCAAAGTGAACCTGGAAGAAGATGAAGATCTGAAAAACATGCTTGGCGATATTCTAGATAATGAAGATAATGAGCAGGAAGTGGAGCCTGTGAAAGCTACTCCAAGAAATCCATTCAAGCGCGATCGCATCGATTCGCCTGATACTTCAATGACACCAAAACCGATCGCCAAAAAGGCCAAGACCAGTTTGTTAGCAAAAAAGGTTTTACCACCAAAGCAATCATTATCAGTAAATGTAATTTTTGATAACATATGAATAGATATCTACTTTTTACAGAAAGAGACTTTACCAGTTAAAGTGGAACAAGCTGAAGAAGAAGATTATGATGATGATGATTACGGAATCCCGGATGTTAATGATGACATAGAACCATTAGAGAACATAGACGATAGAGAGGAA
The DNA here is from genome assembly GCA_963931815.1 of Caenorhabditis plicata. Classification (NCBI taxonomy): domain Eukaryota; kingdom Metazoa; phylum Nematoda; class Chromadorea; order Rhabditida; family Rhabditidae; genus Caenorhabditis; species Caenorhabditis plicata. Next base: position 5,355,158 of record OZ007494.1, read on the forward strand.
AATAAGGTAAACATATTGTGCTTTATTCTAAACATTATTTAATTTGTTATTGATAAAAAATATATTTTCAATTTTACAGATAATTAAAAAAGAAACTTTCGATGATGTCGAACCGATGGAAGCCGCTGAAGATGATGAATCCAAGAAGGAACCATCCGAAGTACTTGACGATTGGGACGTGAATGAAGAAGAAATCGATCAGAATGTAGACGTTCAAGTCGGAAGTGAAGATTTTTATGTTACTGGAGGAGAGAACAATGACCAGAAAGCTGTTCGAATGTATTGGATTGATGCGTTCGAAGATTCGCATAAAAATACAGGTTATTAAGGGAATTTTGATACTTTGGCTAAGTGGGTTTGATTTAGGAACGGTTTATTTATTCGGAAGGGTTCAAGTTTCAACTAATAATTGGGCGAGTTGTTGTTGTGTTGTCAAGAAGATTCAACGACAGGTTTTCTTCATGCCGAAAGAAGATGTGGCTGACGTGGATGTATTCAATGATATTCGAAAAGTGCTCAAGTCTAAATTGGGATTGACCGAGTTCAGATGCAGGGTTAGAATCGAATAATTCTTATAAATATTTTCTAAACAACATTTTCAGCCCGTAGAGAAACGGTTGATTAATGATACGGATTTTGGGGACTTTGCTGGGGAACGGACAAAGCTTATGGAAGTTCAATACGACAGCACTTTTGGAAAATTACCTTCAGAATTGAAAGGGGATACCTTCTTGAGGGTGTTCAATACCACAACAACACCGATGGAATATTTGTTAACGGAGAAGAAGTTTATGGGACCTGGTTGGATTGAGATTTATAATTTTAGTAAGAAATTATAAATTTTTATGGTGGATTATTTGCTTAATTCAGATGCGGTAACGGCAAAAGTTTCGAATTGTCAATATGAATTTAATGTGGATATGGATAGAATGAAAAATTGCCGCTATTTGGCGAATCAATCAGAGGTAAAGCCGCCATCGGTTCGATTAATGGCATTGAATGTTGTGTCTGCATTGAATGAGAAGAAGGAGAATGAGATTTGTATGATTTCAATGTTGTTTAATCCGAAGTCGAGTTTTGTTCATCCGAGCTGCGCTACGAAGGATTTGCAGAGGAAGTGCTGTAAGTCGTTAGAAAAAATGTGACAAGTTCCTGATATTATTTTGATAGTGTTTGTAGCTAGAATTTTCATTTTTATTTGAAAATATAGACGATGGGATGGATGGACTATTTATGTATATATAGGAAATCAAATACACATAATAATTTTTTACCAAAATGCCTATAGAACACTCAAAACAAGCCACTCTCATTCGAAATGTTTTAAAAACCCTGAAAAATGCAGTTATTTATATTAACTTTAGCACACCAAATGTATTCGTTAAGACAGAAGCTCGGAAACGCCACCGAAGCTTAACATATCTTGAAAATCTAAAGTTAATGAGATATTTTAAGAGAAGCCTGGAATGTTGCCGTAAAAACGAGACTTTCATAAAATGCGCGTCAAAATTCAATTGACGTGCTACAGATTCCGGAGAAATTTGAAATAAAAACGTATTACGAATAAAGAATGATTTAATTTTCAGGCGTGCATGGTGTGAATAACTGAATTACGTAATCTGAAAATTCTGGATTTACGATATTTATTCACGTTTTACACGCCAAATGAAAACTAGATTTTTAGTCTTTTTAAGCTTCATCTTTGGATTTCCACGTAGTAATCGCAAATAAATTTTTACGCAAAATTCATAAACTTGTCTTAAAGTATCTAGAAACCTTAAAATTGTACACGAAAATTTTCTTGGAAACCTTAAAACGAGCATGCATTTCTAAGAATCCGGTTAGCGTGCTGATTTTCTCATGAAGTAATCATAATTTTTCTAAAACTTATTAAAATGAAACCTATACCTACTTTGAATACTTGGGAGGCCGACTCATTCTCCAGTGTGTCGTGGCCTTGTCAATTTTTTAAAATTTCTTTATTTAAACATATTGGTCCGTAAAAACAACTTTAACTTGGTGTGCAGCGGAGAACCGGACTAACTCCTTCCATTCCGGACGTCTCTTCCTTGCCAGCGTAGAACAACCCGTTTTTCCAATTCTTCTTCTTTGGGTGCGCGAAGTTGAACGGTGGTTCCGTTCCTGTGATCCTCTTTCCACTACACCCAGCCCTCCTCCGCGGGGATCTTGGCGGCGAGGGGGGTATTTCTCGGGCTGAATCCTTCAGTTTCTTTTTTGAATTTTTTGGAGTTAGGATCCACTGTAGGATCCACTGATATTCCTCGGATTGGATTACCAGGCCGTCGAGGACCAATCCGTTGCTATGGCCGATTCTGCATGCGGTAAGGGGGAGGGGGGAGGCTGCTCCATGACCTAATTGAGTAAGAATAAGGAGCAGTTACCACTCACGTGGTGGAAGTAGAACCATGAAGAGCATTTTCTTGCGTTTTTTCTAAACATAACTTGCATTTATAAGAGTCCAGTTGGCGTGCTGATTTCCTCATTAAGTAATCATATATTTTCTAAAGCTCAAAATAAAAAATGAAACCTATATTGAACTAAATGATAGAACGTTTAAAGTATAAAATTTTACATTTATTACAAGTAAGTTCAGTGAATTTACAACTGACGTGCCAAAATAACTATCATGATAGCTATCAATCTGTGTTCATTATTAGAGAGGGAGAGAATTCAGTGCTCTTTATTTTAATTTTACTGGAATGTTTCAAAGAATTATTTACGACTGTTGTTAAATCTTAAAAATCATAATACCAGTAAACACGATTGAGTGCAATCGCACGCCAAATGAAATGCTTAAATGGGAAGCTACAAAACCGCTTTTATTAGTTTTTCCTTTAATATTTTAGATAGTTTAAGACAAATCTATCAGACACTGGTGAATCCCAACGCGTCGGTTGAGAACAAAACGCGCTTCGGCCACGAGTGAAATCTTAAAAACATCGATTTTAAGTATTCAGAAGAAGGCTAAAAATAGAAGAAATATGTTTACTGTATACAAAATAGTTGAAACATTTAAGTCTACTCAAAATGTTTTTTTAAAAATACCAAAATTAATTTAAAAATCCTATTATTTCAGTTTTATTTATTTTAATGACCTTTGCTTTAGTGAGCATGAAAATAGTTTAGTTTTTATATCATTAGACTTTAATTTTGTTCTATATTTTATTTCAATTGTCGCGAGAAAGCCTTGGCTGCCAAGATTCGAATAATTCTTATTTAAAGTTTTTCGTCCGTCGTCGAAGCGCGTTTTGTTCTCAACCGACGCGTTGGGATTCACCAGTGAGATTGATCATGTTTATAATTTTAAATTGGCATGTAAATCTTATTTAAATATTAGAATTTTTTAAATTTTCGCTTTTTCAGTTTCCAGTTTTTTACATTTTTATCTCGCATGTTGGGAATGTAGCAGTAAATACTTGTTCGATATATTGGCTCAACACTTTTAAAACTTTAAATCCAATTGTTTTATGAATGACTAGCTTATATAAACACTTCCGCCCTAGCTAATTACCTAATTAAATTAGAAAGAAGAATATTTGACTTGTTCCTCTCTTAAATTAAAATTTTACTTTTTTTAATATATAAAATTGTTCAAATGTGCAAAGTATTTGTATTTTTAGTGGTAACCAGGCCCGTTGGCGGCGCTCTTCCATTTGACATAAAGCGTCAAATTGAAAACCAGAATCTGAATCAGATTGTAATAACGACGCACAATGAAAAATCTCTGCTATACCTATTTCTTGCCAAAATTAGTGAAATGGAGCCGGATATCATTGTGGTATGTTTCCATCCAGAAAACTAAATATTCTTATGGATAACAGGGTCATGATCTATCGGCAATGGTTTCTTTGCTTGTTAGCCGACTCGATAAGCTGAAGGTCACGAACTGGTCGCGTATTTCAAGGCTGAAGCGAACGATAGCTATTGGAAAAGTTGGTCATAATAAATCGGCTCAATGGGAGCTAACTGCTGGAAGATTGCTTCTCGACTCGAGGTTTGAGCTGAATATGGGCAAAATAACCAAACCCAATTACTGTTTAGATTGGCCGCTATGGAATTGATGAAGTCAAGAAGTTATGATATAACTGAATTGGCGAATAAATTACTCAGCTATTGTAGGAAGGAATATTATGCCAATGATATTGTAAATATGTACACGTATGTTAGACGGAGCTCACATTCAAAGGTTATGCGTATTTTTAAGATCTTCTTCGCATTTATTGAACTTGATAAATTGGTCGTGGTCCGATCCATTGCTATCTTTGCGAATTCTTGTTCAATTGAATGCTCTACCATTATTCACACAGATTACCAACATTGTTGGCGGTGTTACGGTAAATTTAGACTAAGGATTTTGGAAAAATGCTGAATTTTTTCAGTCGAGAACACTAATGGGTGGACGAGCGGAAAGAAATGAATATCTTTTGCTTCATGCATTCCACAAAGCGGAACTAATCGCGCCAGATAAATATAATCCGTTTGCCAAGAAAGCGGGAACGGTGAAGAAGGAAGACGATGTGGAAGATGGCGAGACCACGGGAAAGACGAAAGCTCAATATTCTGGTGGATTGGTTCTTGATCCAAAGAAAGGATTATATGAAACGCTGATACTGTTGCTTGACTTTAACTCTCTTTATCCGAGTATCATCCAAGAATACAATATATGCTTCACCACGGTAGCCCACAAGAAGGATGGATCAGACCTGCCAGAATGCCCAGAAGTGAATGGCGAGGGAGTGTTGCCATCGGAAATTCGCAAGCTGGTGGAATGTCGTCGCAACGTCAAGGCTATGATGAAGTCAGAGAAGAAGGAGAGCGAGCGCAAACAGTTGGACATTCGACAGATGGCTTTGAAGCTGACGGCGAACAGTATGTATGGATGCCTCGGTTTTCAGTACTCGCGGTTTTATGCAAAACCACTTGCCGCTCTCGTCACATCGAAAGGTCGTGAGATCTTAATGCACACGAAAGATTTGGTGGAAAAGCTCGGATATTCTGTGATATATGGTGACACTGATTCAATTATGATTAATACAAATTTGGTGGATATCACGGAAGCGAAGAGAATTGGATTCGAGGTTTTTTTCACTGCAATTTAGTATATATTTTCTTAAATTGTAGATTAAAAAGCAAGTCAACAAATGTCATCGTTTGCTCGAGCTTGACTTGGATGGAATATTCAAGAGAATGCTTCTGTTAAAGAAGAAAAAATATGCGGCATTGACTATTGATCCTGATACCAAAGTGGAAGCTCAAGAATTGAAGGGATTGGATATAGTTCGACGTGATTGGTCCCAATTGGCAAAGGAGACGGGAACGTTAGTTGATTATTTAATGAAAGTGACTTATTTATTTTTTAGAGCTGTAGTAGATCGCATTCTTGATCCAAGCTTGTCACGAGATCAACTTGTTTCGGCCATCGATGATCTCTTGAACAAAATGAGAGAGAAATTGGACTCGGGTAAACTTGGAGTAGAAGTTTTCCAGATTAGTAAACAACTGACTCGAAATCCAATGGACTATAAGGATTTGAAGTCGCAGCCTCACGCAGAGGTCGCCAGAAGGTTGAATGAGAGTGGAAAGTTCAACCTAAGGAACGGAGATATTGTGGATTATGTGATTTGTGAAGATGGGACGACGAACGCGCCAACTCAAAGGGCTTACCATCGAACTGAAATGGAGGATAACAAGGATTTGAAAATTGGTTTTTCACCATTGGTCGTGATTTGAAAACGATTTTTTATTATAGATGTCTTGTATTATTTGGCTCAACAAATCCATCCAGTTGTGTCAAGATTGTGTGAGCCTATAGAAGAAACAGACGGCGTGAGGATTGCTGAATCGTTGGGAATGGACTCGACCAACTATCGAAGATCGGCGGCAGCACAAGCAGCGAATGTCGCGGAGGAAGATGACATGATTTGGCATGAAGAGGTTGGTTCTATTAGTATAGTTTCGAATTGAATACTGGAATACTTTCTAGAATTATGACTTCTGTGAAGGAATTGATGTAGAATGTCCAAAATGTAAACAAAGGAAGGTTGTTCGACAAACTATTGATCCAACTACATCGAAACTATCATTGGCATCATGTTCTAGCTGCGAAGAGGATTGGACTGGAGATTATGCGAGCTTTGTTTATAATCAAGTTGATCGTCAACTTTCATCGTTTGTAGAAAGGCATATGAGCGCTGCCTACAAGTAAGCTTAGGAGAACTTCAAATTGTTCATATTTAAATTCGATTTAGGTGTGATGAACCAATGTGTGAATTTAAAACGAAATTGCAAACTATGAAATGGTGTAGAGAAGGTCTTGAATGTGTTCGATGTTCGACTGGAATATTGAGAAGAGAGTACACGTCGAAACAGTTGTTTGACCAGCAGATGTTCTTTTACATTCTAATGGACGTTGACGCAGCGATGGGTAAAATGGATCCGAAAGAGCAAAGTAAATTGATTAATTATTTGTACGATATATATATATATATACAATTTAGAAGCTGTTAGAATGAATGAAGAGTTTATCGAAGCAAAGCGAATGTTGATGGAAATAAGAGATATGATTGACAAAAAGTATCTGAAGAAGAATTCTTATAACCGTGTAGATTTGGCTTATTTATTTGCACCGATGCTCAAGATTAACTAAAAATGAAATGTTGCGGGTCATTTCGCTAGAAGCAAATTGTATTATTGATATTTACTCACATATTTGTACTATAAATATTTTTTAATTTTTTAAAGTTGTTTTTTATATAATAAAATTGTTTATATTCAAATTAATAACGAATGTAAGGAAAAAAACTGTTAGACTTATTTATGCATTTTAAGAATGGACGAAACAGGATTTGAAGACGAAGAAGAAAATTTGAATATTAACAAAAAGGTAAAATAAGGTCCTGAGCTATTCATGGATTGGGGCAGAAAGCTGAAATTTTTGATAAATGGTTATCCAACCCATTTAAGCTTGAAAATTCTTCGAATGTATTAGTGGCAGCGTAGAAATAGATTTAATAGTCTTACCGTAGAAGTTCATAATTATTCGGAAGGTACCGCTTTTCGTAGTATATAGGAAGAGCTCTTTGATTGTGCGTCAATTAAGGAGTGCCCTAGTGAATCCGAACTAATCCGCCTTTTCTCTCGTGAGCAATTTTACATTTTCAGAAGCATGAGAAGCAGTATGTATACTCCAATAATATATTAGCTAATACGTACAGTTAATTGTTTGAATTAATTTATTTTAATGACATTTTCTCTAATATGCTGAAAAAAGTTTCTTTGATATGACACTACAATTTAATTTAGTTCTACATTTTATTTCAAATGGTCGCGACCAGTGGTGGCAACAAGAAAAATCTAGGGGATTTCGACGAGCTCCACATGCTTATTAATTACATTCCAATTTTCGTTACCGCAGCATCCAACGCACGAAACCTCCAACACGCGATTAATTGCCCCACATTCTTCCGGACGAGGTTGGTAACGCAATCGGACGAGTCTGCTCCAGGCCAGGACGGCAAAACACCGATGATGTTAAAAGCGAATCCTGAACTTCTATCGATTCGGTTGGCCAAGATGATGAATCGCGCAATCCAAGAGAAATTCCGGACTGGAAAAAGGCAGTGGTAACGTTGCTACCGAAGAAAAATGAAAACACTACCGGCCTATCGCCTTAACGTCAATTATTTCAAGAGATATTCTCGAAGATTTTGAAGAAACGTTTAGGAAAGTATATCTGGAGGAGACTCAAAACGGATTTCGAGTCGTTCATTCGTGCATCGATATCATCCAATGTACAAATAATCGAAAAATGCAACGAATTCAAAACCCCGTTGGTCTTGCCTTCATTGATTACTCCAGCGCTTTCAACGAAAAGATTCCCATTCCGCAATAAACGCCGCAGGAATTCCGAACGAGCTCAAAGACGCAATCACGGAGACTACTAACGGAAGACTAGTCCAGTTTGAGGTTCATTTGGCGAGGGGTGGGGTAAGACAACGCAGTCTCACTGAAACTCTTTATAGCCTACGGCCTACGGCCTACGATCTTCAAAGAATTCTTGACAATGTCGACAGGAAGAGAGGATCGAGTCAAGATGGCATAATTATTGACGGGAGAAGACTGGAACGTCTCGAGTTTGCGGACGACGTTGTTCTCGATGAAAAATATTCTAGTGGAAGAAATCAGTATTTGCGGCTTGGAGATAAACACACGCGAAACCGTCATTCTCCACAATGATTACGCCACTTCTCCAATCAAGGGCCAAAGGTTAAATATTCACTTGAACCGGAGGGTCTCGATACCTGGCAGTTGGAGCTGCATCGACGGCTCGCTTGACGACAAAATAAAATGAAGGATCAAGCCTGCTCAAACCACTGCTCCCGATGCTTGACAAAAAGAGAAAGAAGCTGATCTCTCACAAGGCAAATGTTTTAGGTCTCCATCTCAGATTTTGATAAAAATTTGCAGATAGATTGGAGATAGATTTTTGGAGACCTAAAACACTTCCCTTGTCAAAATGTGCAGTCCGTCATATATGGGCTCCTACGACCAGATCTGTCGTTTCCAACGTTCCCTGAATTCAATCCTTTTCCACGCCGAGTGCAACGTTCTGATCGATTTCACCAATATTTTCGATCACAGGAAATTAAAGTGGTCGCTCAACTGCCTCCCACGCGAAGGACGAGGATTGTCACGGAATGGACTCCGTCTATCGATCGAGAGGTCGACCCAAAGACAGATGGGACAAACGGATCAAGAAGCGGGTCGCCGAATTTGTGGACCATGAATCAAGGACAGCTACATCCGGAATGCTTCAGAAGAAAACGACGTGGTCTACTTTGGCGAGATGCAGTCGATGGAGGGAGATAGTTTGCAACCGCTTGGGCGGTTGATTCGAACTCCTAAGCATCCTATGACGAAAAATAATATTCTTATGGATATCTTACTATATTTATAACTGAGTTTATCCGTATTAGAGAAAAATATCGTTAATTGTCTATAAAGTAAGGTGTATAACAATCTGTATTAGTCTTAATTTACCTCTGTTAATATATATTAAAGGAAATATTCGATTTATAATAAAATTATCCTTCCTATTTTCTTGTTTGATATTTTTAGAAAAAGAGAACATCGAATATCATAAATAATATAGACAATTTCAAAGTCAAAAAAATTTAAAATAGCCTATACAAAATATTTTTATTAATTTATAAATTTTAAGTATGCTTACTTTATAATTGATGCATCTGATTCAATGCTTGAATCGATTAAAGAAGAAGAAGCACCATTTCGCAAGGCCCTAAGATTAGTTTTTGATGAGCTCGTCGATGTGTGCTGCCAAGGATCAAAGAACAACCAAATTGGAATAATTTTTGCCAACACGGTAGATAATTGAATAAATGACTGCAGCTAATTTAGTAAAGTCTTAGTTAGAAGCCAATGACGATCTCGAAAATTGCTACGTGTTTATGCCAATGGGAATACCGGACCAGGATGTCGTCAATGACTTGAAAAAGCTGATTGATGAAGGTTTTTTTATCAAAGTTTACTATTTGATTAATAATTTTTAAGAAGACACAAAGTCGGTGATTCGCAAGCTGACGAAAGGCTGGCAAGAAGCGGATTTGTCAGCAATCCTTGGATTTTGTAAGCGACAGCTCTCGCAGTTCTCGAATACTCGCCATCAAACGGTTGTCTATATGACGAATGATCGAAACCCATTTGGACGTGAAGATTATTGGGAATCGGCTTATTTTGTGAGCTTCGTCATTGGATTTTTATTTTAATAGAATTTTAGAAGCGAACGAAGAGAGCTGTTGAGAAGATAATCGGAAGAGGGAATCGAAAGACTTTGGGCGAATTTTGTGTAATTTTAATGGAAGATGAGGTGAAGGTACATATGATGGAAGAACAATTACATGCGGAGCCATGGGTATGATGCAATTCGTTGATTCAATCTATTGTTGATTTAGTATCAATTGGATAGTGATGTGTTTTCGAAGGAGGTTGATGTGAAGCACAGAATTAAACAGAAATCCGAACCTAAGCGAGCGAATGCATGTGTTCCGTTGAGAATTGGCACGGATATGGCCATCGATGTAGCAATGTTTGTTGATGGAATAGTGATGTCAAACAGAATAATTTCAGATATTCACTGATATCCGAAGCGAAACCACTCAAACAATCTGGCCTTTATCTTAAATCGACAGAGAAGCCAGTTGAGCAATCAACGGAATTCGTTAATAAGGATAACCAAGTGATTGAACGACAAGAAACTCGTCTAGCAATTGAAGTAGGAGGTGAAACGATTTTACTAACACATGAAGAATACGAGCGAATGAGTGGACGAATTGGTGATCGGCGGGGAATTGACATGATCGGCTTCAAACCAATTGACTCGATTGATCTTGAGACTTCAATCGCGGCTCCGAAGTTCATCCGGCCGAATGAGTCGACAGTCATTGGTAGCACAAGGTTCTATCGAGCTTTGCTTGATTGTTGCGTCGAGAAAAGGATGGCGATGCTCTGTAATTATCAGAGTAGATCGAATGAGAAGAAAAGGTTGGTGGCATTAATACCATGGAAAGGAGCGAGTGAGGAATCGACCGAAGATGTAAAACCGTCAATGGTTAGAATATTTTTGGAATGGTTTAAAAGAATCTTTATTTTCAGACACAGTTGATGAACACCAAATATTTTCATGACGGCTTCCACGTATTCTTTCTTCCCTTCAAGGAAGAGGTAGAAATATAATTCAAACTATCATTATCGTAGTTTTTGTAGATAAGAGAAGATAAACTTTCGGGCCCGATCAATGAAAAATGGCCGGTTGTGAATTCAGATGAGATAGAAGTGGCGAAAAACTTTGTGAAGCGACTAACAATGTCATATCATCCGAAATTTTATGAAAATCCTCGTCTACTATCAGAAAAGGCGGCACTTTGCGAGAGAGCCATTGGTGAAAAGATTATCGAGTCTATTGACACAATTCGTATGATTAATATATTGTGTGCTGATATTTTGTTGCGTTCTTTTAGAACCTTACTTCAAACACGCGGATAGACTCATGAGGGCGACAAATCAGATTGAGGAACTTGTGGGGACATTTCAGTTGAATTTGGAAGATGTGAAAGGATCTACATCGAAGAGAAAGGTGAAAGAAGGTTTTTCCATATTATTATTGTGCCATTTGTCTTATTAATTATGTAGAATCTGATTCCTCTGGATCGAAGAAGATCAAAGACGAGCTGACAGATCCCGCTACCATCAAGCAGCTATTGTTAGACGGAAAGGCCAGTAAGATGACAAAACCGCAAATCGAGAAGATTATTCGTCAGTTTGGTGGAGAAGTTCGTAAAAATGAGAAGAAGGATGAGATGATTGTAAAACTCGAGCAGATTATGGACAAGATTTATTAGAGAAAAAATATGTAAATATATATATATTTAAAAAATACAATGGAAAAAGCACAGGCTAATTATTTATATTTGGAATTATGTTGATTAGAGTTCTTCGGACTCGATGAAACCGTTGGTGTAGACGCGAAGCATGAATTCGGCTTCTTCGTTGGGCTCGAATGTAGACGGCACGACAACATAGTTGCCAGGTGGAACACGGAAGCGACCAGTCATCTCGCGAAGGTTTATGAATGCTGCACTACGCATTGACGACTTTGTCGATGCGAAGAACTGCTTGGTTAGCCTTCCTCGATAGCCGCCAGCCTGAAACGTGAATACTTTTTGGGAGTTTTTTGTTGTGGTAGTGGTGTTACAATCGGCACGAATACGTATTGTTAGGCCAATCTATGCTAATTGATTCTACTCTATATGTACACTAGAACATTTAAACGTAAATACAAAGAGACAAACAAAAAAGGAACATAAATACAATACAAAACTTTTGATACTGCAATCAGAACTTACATTGTTCACCTGAAAGAATTAAAACTTGACAATGTTTGTGGTTTTCGGAATATTTTTTTATTAAGTGAAACTTGGAGAGAAGAAATTTTTTGAATTTAGCGGGTAACAATTTTGCATTTTGATTCTAAAAGAAGCCAATCCCAGAGGAGGCCAAATTCGTTGCGATGTCCTGTCAATCTTAAAAATAATCCAACATCTTGGACATCGAAATACTGTCCAAGTGTGGAGTGATGACCCCAAGTTTTGAATGTTTTCTAGGGATGGGCCTTGTCGCTGAGACCTTCAGGGAACGATGATTCATGACTGTTTGTCCTGAAAAGATCCGAGCGATTTCGCGACGTACTGCTTCGCCAAGAGCTCAATCTCTCCGAATCGCTTTAACAACAACATGACAATGAGATTTGGCTCCTTTTTAATAGATACACTGTGGACAAATACTAATTTAGACTTCAAGAAGTATCAACTCTTCTTGCTGTGTTCCTTCCCTCCAAGTCTCCGCCTTATTTAGGTAAAAAAACGTACGTCATACACGGCAAAACCAATTGGAACGTTATCCAATCCATCTTGCTTCAGATTTCTCCTATACTTTTGCATAACGGCGAAAATGACAGTGCACAGCTCATCGTCATCATCCGGATCCGAATCGGTGAGTTGTACGCGGAATTGCGGATTGTTGGCGAATGTATCTGAAAGATTGTGCTCGTCTCTTCCACAAACAACCACCTACTAATGTAGTTTCTGCATCCGCCGGCAGTTCGATTGCGAATCCAGGCGCCATCGTGCGTGTTCGTCGCCCAGACCATTCCGGCGGCTTTGACTCCCGTCATCTGATATACTTCTTCCATGACGTCCGGTCCGAGATTGCAAATCTCCATCTTCTCAAAGTTGCGCATAAAGTCCTCGAATGACATCCAGAACTCTCCGTCGTGGTCGAACACCAATCCCATGTCTTGCTTGACCTCGTTGGGGACGCTTCGCCACTCGCGTGAGTTATCCGACCATGGTCCGTTCCATTCCTGCTCATTTCCCCACGGGTTTCGAATACGCAGAATGCACACTTGACCGTTCGGTCCGTCGACAATTCGCATTCCGGTGATGGAGTAGGCGTGTCCCTTGACGAGTCCGTTCGACAACTTCGCTTCCCACACATTCGGATCAGCTTCGATGGAGCAACCGAACAGCGAGCCCATTTCGAAACCGCGCATCATCATCTGCATGAGGTTGCGCGGCGGCTGCTTGAGATCGATAAACTCCGTCAGACCGCCAGTCATATCTTCGAGTGCTTCCGATGTGGTGCCTCCCTTGAGAGCCTCGTACGAGCCGAACAGCTTGGCGTAGGCCTTCTCAAGGAGCGCACTCCAGAACTCGTTATTGCTGGCCGAGTGCATGTACAGGAGCTCGCCGTTGCTCGTTGGCAAGCGGTCATCAATGACAACATCCACCCATTTGCCATATTGCCAGAATTGGAAATGGAAGATTCCTGGAATTAAATTATGATGTTGATGGAATGGTGATATTCAAAACCGGCATAGTTCTCCGTAAATGATTGATCTGGCGGCACGACACGGTAGAATAGCTCGTCCTTCAGCGTGAGATTAGCCGCAGCTGCGAGCAACCAGCAATCACCGAGTTCTCCCTGAAGGATGTGCTTTTTTTTAAAACAAATATTCAAACAGAAATCACTGCACCTGAATAACATCGAATCTCGAGTGACCTTCGGTAATCAATTGTGGTTCTCTGGTGATCTCACCGGGTCGAAGCCATTGCACGCGCTTTGGTGGCCGTCGGCTAAAGAACAGCGAACTGTCTTGTGCCGGGAACTGCGGATCCTCGAAGAGCCGCTTGTCTGCGAGGCATTCATCCCGAAGCGCGTAAAAGTCTTGCGGCTCCGTGGTCGGGCGCGGCCTAATCGGCGACGGTCCGCCGCCGCCGTCATTATTCGGGCCAGGACGGACAAATGGGTCGACGTCTCTTCGGAACTTGCCCGAAATTATATTGTCAAGGATGACCTTTCCAACATTGCCAAGCGAGTTATCCTTTCCGCCCAGTCCCATGATCACATTTCCAGCTACGGCACCAATGATGCGTCCAGTGCCCGGATCAACTCCAAGGAATCTGTGCGCCGCTTCGCCAATAAGGTTTCCAATAATGTTAACCATGCCGCCGTTCAATCGGTTCGGGTTCACGTTTCCACCGCCGCCCGAATACTGGCCACCGCCGCCGCCACCAATCAGGTTCCCAATGAGGTTGCCGAATCCACCGCCGCCTCCGCCGCCGCTGCCTCCGATCGAGTTAATAATTCCGCCAAGGTCGTTGAGGTTGAATCCGCCGCCGCCGCCACCACCGCGGCCTCCTCCGCCGCCACCGCCGAAATCGTTGTAGCCGCCACGGTTGCCTCCTGAATCATTCAACATTCTTTCCCATTAAAAGAACATCCAAAAACCGCCTCCTCCACCACCAATCAAATTGCCAATCAAGTCACCCATGCCACCTTGACCACCACGACCACCACCACCTAAACCATACACATTACTAAACAATATCAATCAGTCAGCGCGTGTTAGTAGAAATCATGCGCGACCAAAGTTAGACGGTTGAGTTGGTTTTTGACGTCCACCCGACACGAAATTGCCAAGAAGGTCCATCAATGGATCCCCGCGAGCTCCTCCTTTAAAATGCATGCAAATAAAAAAACAGAAAAGAAACAGAATTGAACATAGGAGTGACAAGGTTTTCATTCGAAGCAATTATCTAACCATCTGTATGATGTCTAAGCTTGTCGACAATCGCACCAGCCGCGTCCGAATGAATCAGATCGTTGAGGATATCGCGTTTGCGTTTCTTTTCTAAACTACATTAACACAGAAACGAAAACAAAATGACGACAAAAAAGCGTGAAGGAACGTGAACAGACGTGGATGAATGTATTTCAAAGTTTACCGAATCCGCCGCCGCCACCGGGGAATCCTCCACCGCCTCCTCCGAAGCCGCCACCGCCGCCGCCTCCGCCGAGGAAGTTGCTAGCTAATCCACCGAGGATGTCTCCACCAGGTCCTCCCACCTGAAAACCAACATTTTGGAACCATTTTACTGTTTTTAGCTCGGAACGAACGAACCACAAAATGTTTAAAAGTATATTCTCATTAATCAGAGTAAATTGTTGCTCGACAAGTTACCAGCCAACATTTGTATAAATTCTGACGAGGATATTGATTCTATTAAATTTGACAAATATGTTTAGAAGAATTGATTTTAAGATCCTTAACGATTTCGGTATCTTGAAGAAAATCCCATTAAAGCTTCTACATCTCTGATAAATCGGAAAAGTGTTTAGGTGTTTAGATAGTTAACTTGGAACATGTTAAAGTTACGCCAAAATTTGTTTGTAATTTCCACGTGGGAACGTTTTATTTTACATTTGCACACCAACTAGAAGGCTCAGAAAGCGTGCTCAAATATAATATTTTGTGAAGATTTTTAGATATTTAGAGATTTTAAGGAAAAGCTGATAAACTGGCGTAGGCAATATTTGTGTAGAGTACACGTGAAAGTTGTACGACAAACGAAAACATAAGAAAATTCATGTTTCCATTTGGCGTGAATTGAATGTTCTGGCGGCAATTTTGCACGTATTTTGACAACAATTTCGTGCAAAACACAGTTTAAGCCACCGCTCAGCAGAAAATGCAGAGATACTCACTTAAAAATTGGAAAATGCTCATTTTCATTTGGCGTTCATGTGTAATTCTAAAGTTACTTATACAAAATATCCACGGACACAAAATATAATTAATCTTTTCTTATTTTTATGCCAAATCGAAATGAATACTTTTCAATATTTAAACGTGTATTTCTAAATTACACGTATTATTTTTTATATAACTTAACACCTCATTGTTACTAGCCCGTCTTAAACTATCTAAAAACCTGCGCTTCTTGCCGAAAGTTGCAAAATGAGCATAATTTCTGAGCCTCCAACTTAACCATTCAATTTGGTGTGCTATTCTTATTGCTCTTATCGATTCTTAATTATTTATTTAGATTCTTCATGACTGTTCATAATAAATTAAATTTTCAATTTGGTGTGTGCCATTCAATTTGGTGTGTGCTTGTCTTATAATTTCCACGTGTACTTTACACAAATATTGTATACTCCAGTTTGTTCGATTTTTCTTAAACTTTCGAAAAATATTAGATTTCAGTGCGTTTTCTGAGCTCCTTTTATTGATTCAAGTTGACGTACCAAGTATATCATAGAAAATCACCGTCATCCGCAGTAAAAAGTCATTCTACATGAATTCGGTGTTTGCGGAATAGTTTTTTTTACTTATTGTCGTGGTGTAGGTTGATGACAAATTAGGGGTAAAGGAGCATACCCCAAAAAAAGATGGTCTCGCTTGGGCTGGTGTAGATTTAATTTGCAATTTGTTTATTATTTCCATCCTAAATATAATAAATTATACCTAAAATTTTTATAATAATTATTATTATGTTGATTTAACAACCAATTTAGTAAGAGAAAACAAAATTGTGATGAAAAAAAGCGAAATAATAAACAAATTGCAAATTAAATCTACACCAGCCCAAGCGAGACCATCTTTTTTTGGGGTATGCTCCTTTACCCCTAATTTTTCATCAACCTACACCACGACAATATTTTCTTATTATTTTTTAGCTCTGATAAGTAAGTTAAAAATTAATATTGTTCTCTTTTCTTTTCATCAAAAATTTAGAATAAACGATTTTACCTACTTATATCAATATTTGTTCTTATTTTTAAATTTAATCAACTTTTTCGAACTAATTTTTACAAGAACCATCATAAAATAATTGAAAATCCCATTCGTGAATATATTAAGTAGAATTTAATTAAGAATCTAGGAACACAACTAGGAACATTGATTCTACATGTCTGAAGAGGAGAAAAGAGCACATTTTCAATAAAGAAAAAAATTATGGAATTTTGATGATGGTGAAGTTCTGTGGTTTTAAGGAAACTTACAGTTGAATCGTACAAGGAACGTCTTTTCACTGAAACTTTCAAAATTTTTCTTCTCCTTGTTATCTCATTTCAATTCTGATGGTTTAACGACAATGTTCGAGTGAAAACACATCCCTTGTTTGTCAAATTACAGCTGCAGCTGACTATAATATCCTTAAATTATTCAATTAACATCTAATTGGGACAAATATGTGTCAAAAGAAGTTGAACGAAACGTGTCATTCCTGCGAATAGAAGCAACAAAAGATCCCTTTTTAGCAAAATATGTTTCGCACCAAATGAAAACAACGATTTTGAAATATTTAAGCGCAGTTTATTAACTTCTACGTGAAGGTTAAAATCTAATTCCCATGTCATTTTTACGGATTTTCCTTCAAATATCACAAACGCTCTAAATATTTATGATATTTTATGTGATTATGTTGTTGCTAATTCATTTGGCGTGCGCTTCTCGATTAAAAATGGTTTCTCTATGATAATCGTTGGAGCCAAAACCAAGATTGTATGGTTATTAAACGGGCTTACTTAGTAAAAAAGGCTCAAATCTAATTTTCAATAAAGATATTAATATTGTTAAGTAGTTTAAGGATAACTTGTCTACATTGTTGATCACAGTGCGTAAAATATTTTAAAAGCTCTCAAACTGTTCGTCCTAGCTTCATACTCAAAACAAAATCCCCAACCAACCAACCTTGTCACGAATCAAGTTGCTTGCCAAACTACCAATGAGTCCATTGAACTCGTCTGGCTTCACCTCCACCTTCTGAATAACCTCCTCCTCATCATCGGCCATCGTGATTCCGTCTGTGTGCGAATTCGACGTCACAAATGTCGCTTCCACCGGCTCTGTCGATGTCTTCTGATACTCTTCTTGCTGCTGCTCGTCCCCGTTTCGGATCGCTTTATGCGGATCTGCAAAACGTCGCCAATTTATTTGATTCTTTCATCTAGATGGTCATCAAAGCACAATCACAACGATCAAATCGAAAAACAGTGTATTAAATGCTCGAAACAAACCAGTTTGCCTGTGAGGGCCCATTGCAATCAAAAATGGCAGCATTTTCAGTTCAAACACTAACAAATAAACAACAAGACGCGCATAAAAAAATCAGCTTGGTGACAAATTATTCTCAAATCCTTAATCCTAATAGTTTCTGCTCTGTTTCTTTATGCGTTCTGACCAGTGTTTCAGAGAAATACGCAAAATATGTGCTCGACAGAAATGGCAAAGAAAAATAGCAGAGCCAACAGCTCGTAGAATGTCATATTCATAAAAAATCGATGTAAGCAATTATTAGGTACCTAATATTTTTGTGTGAGTGGTGCATAATTATGAGACGGTTCTTTACGTATGATGCTTCAAGTTACCTCAAATTGTTCTGGTTTTTTCTATTCGAAAATATCTAATCATGAATTAAAGTAATATATAGGTGTGAACGCAAACTGAAATTTTCGATTTTTGAAACTTTGAGAAAATATTACACGGCTCTATGTGAATATACCAATTTTCTTTTTTTCCAATCTTAAATGTATATCACATAACTATTCTAATCTACAAATCGTCAACGTTTAATTAACCTACGTGGTCTAAAATGAGTCCCGGCTTAAACTTCGTTAGTTCGCGTGAGTGTGAAATATAAATAAATCGCACGTCAATTGAAAATATAAATTTTACTATTTTTTAATGAATTATTCCTCCGAACTTTCACGTAAATTTTTAAATGTGGTTTACGTGAACACACCGTAGCACGCCAACTGGGAACTACGATTTTCCCATTTTAAAGCGTTTCTGAAAATTTTTGCGTCTATTCAGTAAAAAAATTGATTGCGGACATTTGATAAGGCATCCCTTAAACTATCTAAAATACAATATCTTTCAAATGAGTTTGATTTGAGCACGTTTTCTGAGCTCATTTTATTACAATACCAGTTGGCGTTCCGTAGACAGCCAGTTGAAAAATCACCTTCGCGTAGAAGGAAATATCAATAATAAGCTTGATTTTAAATTAGATTCGCCTTCTAAGAAAAGTTATGATTTTTGAAAGTTTTTCAATCGGCTATACAGCACGCCAAATGGAACGTTAAAAAGGAAAGCACAAAAAAGGTGCTCATATAGTGTTGTTTGATAAGAAATGCAGTTTCCTATATAGTTTAAAAAAGTCATGTTAAGATTACGTAGAAAATATTCTGGAATTAAAAAAGAAGTAAACTTGTAGTACACATTTAAAAATAGAGAAATGTTCATTTTCGTTTAGCGTTATACAGTAACCGGTCAATTACCGTAATCAAATCATATTGCATTTCAAATAATTCACAACTTTACGAGCAACACACGTCTCATAAAAATCACTCGATCTCGTAAAATTCGGAATTCGGAATTAAAACGTAAAATTTCGGAATGTGGAATGCGGAATAACATTTGAAAATACGGAAACTGGAATTCCGCCCATGTAATCTGCTGTAAGTTCCAAATTTCTAGTCAAATAGTTTACCAAGATTCACACGCCACCCGGAAAATGGCAATTTTGTAAAGCTTAATCGTGTATTATTATGTAGGACACCACATGGTCTTTTCTGTTTCTTTTTGAGATATTTAAATTCACTAAATCAATATAAATCCATATGATGGCCATCATAGCTATTCTACATTTCAGAGTTCGGTGCCTAGAGCAAAAATATATTCTCTCGTTTGGACGGCCACACGGCCATAAAGGACTTTTCCATCTATGGCGAGCCGGCATACTCAAAGATTAGTCCAATCACCTCTGACGATGACCGACTATCCGAGTTAGGAGAGAATGATTAGGAAAGGGAAATTAGTTTGTGCTCACAAAAGTGCTGCTTACACTCTGCTGGCAGGTCAGCCCCCGGGCGTAGGCACTGTTACTACGATTATCCCTAGGGGTGTAGGATAATGGTAACACCCAAAAGTCGTCATTAATGTGGGTCTCCACTATGTTAACCTAAAGCCTTAAACGATCACGTCAATTTGGCGTATTCACATATGATAATTGGCTCATTTACAAGAACCTCTCCCATAGCACAAAGTTTTCCTATTTCTAATCAAGCAGCCAAAATAAAATCAAATAAAATCTTCACCATTTTTAACTTCTTAATAATCAATAACAACTCATTCATCAAAACAAGCCTATATAATAAATAACAAAAACCAAAGAAGGTTAAAAAACTAATTTCCTATTCCTTCCAAGCACCAAAAACTAAGCTAATGTAGATCAAAAATTCATATAAAGCAAGAAGAAGAAGAAGGAAGCCAACTGAAATTGATCGAAAATAACAACAACAACAACAACAGCAAAACGAGAAATATTGGTAAACAAAAAAAAACAAACGAATAAAATAAATGCACAAGGAAAGGAAGCAGAGAAATGCACAAGGGACTCGAGGGCTGGAAATAGCGACCAAACTGAAAATAACAATAACAATGCAAAAAACATCTGACAATGAATTGGGATTCACCCAGATGATTGTTGTTCATGTTTTTTGATCACAGAATAGTTTAATAAATGACTAATCTGTGTTTGTTGTGTGCTCAAATGTGTCTTGGGATGGTTATTATGTCTTGAAAACAAATTTTTAGCTAGGATTCATAAATCGCAGGTTCTAGGTCAATGAAACTCAATGAAAACAATTCACTTTTTACGTATAATCTTCTCATATAATGATGGATTTGCCATTTTTTGATAGAAAAAAACACAAATCTTACAAAGGGGAAGTGTTTTCAGTAACACTTATCTTACTTAAAATTAAAATGTAATTTATTATCAAGTTGCGAGATATTGATAATTCTAATCTTAATTATTGTCCTTTTCAGAGATCGGTGGCTAATGGAAGAGCAAAAAAGAAGAAAAAGATGGGCGGCCACACGGCCACAAACAACTTTTTCGTCAATTTCTCTTCAATGCGTGTTGCCCATAATTTTGTAAAAAAGAGTGGCAGTCCAAACGAGAACCTCATTCCATCCTAATTCTGTTCCTCTTCCATTAGGCACCGATCTCTGAAAAGGACAATACGTAAAAAATAAAAATAACCAATAGGACGTGAAATATAAATTTTGACGAAACATAACAAAGAATACTGAAATAAGGCGAAATTATTTAAATAAATTGGAAATTTGCTTCACGTTCTCATTGAGACCATTTGCTTCAAATTATTTCAAAAATGTTGAAAATGACTAATCAATTTCTTACATTTGGATAATATTAGGGCACTTCACTGCCACGAACAATGCGTATATTGCAAAAAAAGTGTGGACAAATTGCAAAACCACACCCTTCACTTATTATTTAAATTCTTTATATTTTTAGAATCATAACTTCTTCGAATTTGGTTTAATTTGTTTTATGATCGTTTAGAGTTATTGATTAATGATTTATTAATTTTTAAGGTTAAAAAACGATTTTAAAACCCTTGAAAAAACGAAGAATTTAAATAAAAGGTGAAGGGCGTGGTTTGGCAATTAGTCCACACTTTTTTGCGAAATACGCATTGATCGTGGCAGTGGAGTGTTAGGGTGAACCAAATTTTTTTTCCGATTTCCTATATCTTTGTGTCTACTGGAAACAAAGCTTATAAACATTATAAACAATTAATTTTAACGGAAACATTACAGGCTTCTCTTAAAATATCTCTAGGATTTTAAATTTTCATTAAATTATTTGTCCTTTTCAGAGATCGTGCGTCTAATGGAAGAGGAAAACATAAGAACAATGAGGTTCTCGTATTGTCGGTCACTTAGTATCTCATAAATGTGCGTTCTCAAAAAATCGATAACCCACATTGAAGAGGAATATACGAAAAAGTCCTTTGTGGTCCCTATGACTATTTCATTTGACGTGTACACTCCACTGCCACGAAAAAATGCGGCATACTAATTCAAATTCATTTGCAGCGTGATTCCGTCGTCAACTATTTTAAAATAGGCTATATGTTTTATAATTTATACATCTCAGAAAAGGAGAAACTACTTGATAGCTGTTACGTAAAAATTGATTAATTCATTTTCGCGAAATCATCATTCTCATATTTTCTTTCTTCTGTTAAGCAATAATTAATAAATAAAACATTTCAAAAATAGAGTGTGTTCGTTCAATTGGTGCAAAGTCTTTTGCAATTCGGCGTGGTTTCGTCGCATTGGAGTGAAAATAGATAACACACATTGAATAGGAATAGACGGAAAAGTCCTTTGTGGTCGTGTGGCCGTCCAAACGAGAATATCATTTTTTCGCTCTTCTCATTAGGCACTGATCAATTTACAATAGGTTTATATTAATTTTATGAGCTCCTGCTTTTATCAATACATTTGGCGTGCTCTCTGAATTGTTTAAAACTTTGCAGGTAGGTTCCTAATTCCGAAAATAGACAACGTCTTTAAAATTTTAAAGTTTAAGACTAGACAACGTCGTTAGTAACAACGCCAATAATGAGAAACAGAGAAGAAGAACAACAACAATGACCTTCACCCACTAACAATACAAACGTTTATCAATGAAGACAACCGAATAATTTTTAAAATGAGTAACAAAATGTTTACAGCAGGCATTTATTATTTAATCAACATGAAATGGAAAAACTAATCACAAAAAAAAACTTATCATTCAATACAAAAACAGATAGATAATAATAGTAATATAAGAAATGATGTAAATTAAAAGAGTTATTGGCACTTCACCAACAACAGTGAAATGACAGTCTCACTTAAGGCTTAAAAATCTCCTTCTATGGATTATGCGAAGAGCTAAAGCGCACACTTAACTAGCCACTCATGAAATTCCCGTAAATTTTATTGTCCTTTTCAGAGATCGGTGGGTAATGGAAGAGGGAAAAAAATAGGATGGTATGAGGTTCTCGTTTGGACGGTCATTCTTTTTTCGAAATAATGAGCAGCACACATTGAAGAGGAATTGACGAAAAAGTCTTTTGTGGACATGTGGCCGTCCATTATTTTCTCTTGCTCTTCCATTAGGCATTTTTTCATTTCAATCAATAAAATCCTAAATTGTCCCTTTCATATAAAAACTAAAAAAAACATTCTCATAAATAAGTAAATTATATAATCCATAATCTATCAAATATAAATAAAATTATTACCACTATCATAAATAAAAACTATTAAAAAATTACTTATCAACAACTGAAAGTAAACAAAAACCATAAAACAAAAATATTTCCACTTCTCTACAATTTCCCCCTCAAAAAAAACTAGAATTGAACATTCTAAAAAACAATTTGGTGATTAACTCGTATCCAAAACAACAACAACTTGCGCTAAATGTAAACAAGTAAACAACATTGACAATTTACTAGGTACACCTTTTCCCCCCCCCCCAAAAAAAACTCTTATCAATTGATAATAATCGTAAAAAAGGAATCAAGTTAAATAATGGCAACATGAGCCAATTGTTCATTGATTTTTATTGCCACCGATTGGCTCACAAAATGAGCTTTGGCGAGAAATAAAACCCTGTCTTATCATGTGTGTAATGTCTGAAAAATAATGACCAATCGATTGTAAACAAATAAATAAACGTGTCGAATCTTGACGCTAATGAGACTTATGTTGTGCTTGATTGGGGTTTTAAGCTAATGCAATAGCTACCTAGCTAATTGAATGAATTTATTAGAAAATAACAAAATGTTGAAAATTGTAGGAATTGTGGAAGAGATTACATTTTGACGTCGAATGTTCAAAATGTCCGTAAGCACTGGTTTCTCGATCGTATTTTGCATTGAAATTATATTGTCCTTTTCAGAGATCGGTGCTGGAAGAGGAAAACATGGATGGAATGAGGATCTCGTTTGGACGGCCTCCCTTTTTGGAGGATCTTTCTTTTTTTCGAAATAATGAGCAACAAACATTGAAGAGGAATTGACGAAAAAGTCGTTTGTGGCCGTGTGGCCGCCCATCATTTTCTCTTCTTTTATTGCTCTTCCATTAGGCACCAATCTCTGAAAAGGACAATATATATAAGGTCTAAAAATTAACGCATATTAAACTATAAAAAAAAGTGGACAAACTTAACACTTCTTAAGACTTCCCATTTTCACTCTTTCAGCGTATTATTTTGACAAAATATCAACAACAAAAAAGCGCGGAAATTAACTTCTAGAGCTTATATATATATATCCTTTTCAGAAATCGGACGGCCACTCGATTGTCTCTCATCAATGTTTGGTGTCTCAAAAAATGGATGCATATTGAAGAGGAATACATGAAAAAGTCATTTGTGGCCGTCCAAACGAGAATGTCATTTTTTCTTATTTTTTCCTCTTCCATTAGGCATCGATCTTTGAAAAGGACTATATATCAGTGATGGGAGGGGCTCCCCCCGGTCCCGAGTCCCGGGTAGGGAAAAGGAGAAGTCCCGGGCCCCGGGTTTTGCAATTTTCAATTTTTTTAAGGTCCCGCCCGCCCGGAATTCCGAAAAACGGGGTCCCTCCCATCACTGATATATATATATATATATATAATCACGTGTCTAGCACACGTAATGGAAATAAAGAAAATAATTATTATTGTTTTCATATTATAAATAGGTAAATTAATGAGAAAATGGCTTAAAGGCGCATAGGATTAAGCTGTTTCAATCTCGTTTGGACAACGGCGGTGTCGATAAAAATTTTCTAGCGTATCTAGCACACGTAGTGCACGAATTTCTAATACTATTCTCACGCCAAATCTAAATGAATATTTTTCACTATTTAAACGTTTCTTGCTAATGTACACGTATTATTTTCACATAATATGACACGTCATTGTTACGAGCCCGTCTTAAACTATCTAAAAACATGCACTTCTTGCCGATCTTTGCAAAATGAGCATCTTTTCTGAGCCCCCAACTTAACCATTCAATTTGGTGTGCTATTCTTATTGCTCTTATCGATTCTTAATTATTTATTTAGATTCTTCATGACTGTTCATAATAAATTAAATTTTCTACTATTTAATTTGCAAAAAAAACTAATTTGTGGCATATTTAAAAAGACAAATCTTTGAACAACTTAATTGTTTTATTCATCCTTAACCGAGTATCCTAACAAAATATAATAAAAATATAATAAAACGAAAGTTTCGCCCTTAAAATATAAACGGGATTGATTAACATTAACTGTGTCGCTTCATGCGACCATCGTGACCATGGATGACACCACGTAAAATTTGAGTTTGAAAATTGAGTTTTTTGGGTTTCAGACCTAATTTTTACCTACTTAAACCATTTTGTGGGTCCTAATATTTTGTCAGTATAACAATCAAGCCATAAGGAATCTATCTGCAAAATTTTATCAAAATCTGAGAGCCCGACCTAAAATACTTCCCTTGTAAGATATTAGAATGGAATGAATTATTACCACATTTGAGCTCATTTAAGCTCTTTGAACTTTAAGACAAATGAAAATTAACAGTTTCTAATATGGAAATGAATCTTCCAGTTTTACGAGTTTTATTTAAAGACAACTATACTTGTCAATTTTACAAAGAGGTCTTAAACTGTTCAAAAACTATTACTTCACGCCAACTGGTACGATAATAAAATGAGCTCAGTAAACGTGGTCAAATTTAACTTTTTGCAAATATATTAATATTTTTATATAATTAAAGACAAGCCTAGTTCATTTGTAGTGAAAAATAATTTGTTAAAAAGACGAAAAAATTTCAGATACGCTTAAATATCCGAAAATCGTAATTTAAAGTTGGCGTGAATGGGTAATAAGAGAATATTTTCTGAGATTTTGTTTCCCCTATTTAACCATTTCATTTGGTGTGAAAGTGCACGCCAAATCGAAATAAATATTATTCAATATTTAAATGCGAATTGCTAATTTACAAGTATTACTTTAATACAATTTGACACGTAATTGTTATTAGCCCGTCTTAAACTATCTAAAAACATGCGTTTCTTGCCGAAATTTACAATATGAGCATCTTTTCTGAGCCCCGAACTTGACCATTCAATTTGGTGTGAAAGTGCAATTTATTTTATCCTTCCTAATCACTCTTTCATATTAGTTATTTTTTCTTATTCTCAGTTTCCGTATTTAGCGGGTATCAATTTAGATCTCGTCCCTTCTTCTTTGATCTGAGCCCTATAAATAAAATAAAATTTCGATTTTCTAAATGTTTCGTTTTCTATTATCACAGCTAACACGCCAAATCGAAATAGTGTTTTTTTTATTTTTTACGTCTTTACAATGAAAAAGTTTTTACTACGATGTAATTGAGCTTTTCTTAATTTGTCTAAAAATATAAATATCTTTCCAAAAGGATAAATTTGAGCACGTTTACTGAGCTCATTCTTTTACCATACACACGCCAAATTGTACGGTTATAAAACAAGCTCATTAAACGTGCTCAAATCTAACTTTCCATAACGATAATAATATTTTTAGGTAGTTTAAGAGTGACTTTTCTGAATACTCGTGAATATTGTTTTCTAGAGAGGTCATAAAAACTTTAAGACACTCTTAAATATCGGAAAATCACTCTTAGGCGTGCCATACAAGTTGGGGTGCAGCTAAGAACAATAAAATTACAAAGAAATTAAAAATAATTTAAATCCCTTCTTTGAGCTGTCATTCTCTGGAAAAGTAGTTATATTTATCTCAATAACAAAATAAATGGAGTACCTAATAAGGAATGATACAATAGAAGTTCGTATTCAAAAGAAAACAACGGAAAATTAATTTGTATTTAATTGTAAAATAAAAGGAAGAAAACTTTTTTCGCACATTTCGTAAAATAAAATCCATCATCTGTTGTTTGCGTACTTTGTGCATATATGCGGATTATTAATTGTATTATTTTTAAAAGGAATATGATAAAATGGTAAAGATACCTTTATGGGAAACATATTCTTCAATTTATTTAAGCAAAACAGTATATAACGAGCCTAAACAAGAAAATAATCATGAAAATTAAATGAAAAAATAATATTTAAAAAGTGCGCCACACTTTGCGGCGGTAATCGCATTTGGCGACGACTATATATTTTAATAAGGAATACAATTTTTAAAAAATAAATTATGAATAACAGCAACACTCCACTGCCACGATTACTAAGCATCTTGCAAAAACCCTGCCCTTCGCTTAATTTTATAGAAATTCTTTATTTTTCAAAGAAAAACTTCATCGAATTTGATTTACGTTGTCGTTTAGAATTATTGATTAATTTGTTTTAAGGTACAACGAGGTTTTAGAACATTTAAAAAAGTAAAGAAATTTAATAAAGCATGGTTTTTGCAATTTATCCACACTTTTTTCACAGATTTTCAGTTAGAACATCGTCAAAATAAAATCATAACGTTGCTTAGAAGACGAATCAAATTTGAGGTCAAATGTATTATTACGCGTCGCTCTATCCTCTATAAATAAACTCTTAATCTCAGAAATTAAGAAGAGAGTTTTGAAATTATATAATTCCTTAAAATACTTTGAAAATAATCTATTGGGTTGAGGAATAAGTTCGTATAGTTTCTATATTTATCTCTTCTTTCACAACAATTTTCTTGTTTTTTATACACTAGCTGACAAAAAAGTTTTGTCACAAATGTTTTTTCGGGTTTAACTTTTTTGTGACTTGACCAAATTGGCTGATTTTTTGATATGATAGATTCATATGGTTGTAGATTATTTTACAAATTCCCGCTTGTGATTACGATGATCCGTTTTACAGTGACAAGCGTTTATCGTAAAACGCGTAGCTCAAGGATATTACGCACTTTTCTTGCACTGCATTTTTAATAATTTTTAAAGTTCAATTATATTTTTTTTTTATAATTTATTGAAAATAGCAGTAATTGGCAACATTTTAGAGATGACTCCATGTAAAGAAACTCCAATTGTCACCCGGCAAGCTGTTATCAATATGAGGGAAAACGGAATGCGTGGTACCGAAATTGCCATGGTAATTTAAACCAAATTTTGCTACTCTATCATTTTAAACACTGAATCACATAAAATATCAAAATATCAGCCAATTTGGTCCAGTCACAAAAAAGTTAAACCCTAAAAAACATTTGTGACAAAACTTTTGTCAGCTAGTGTATATAGTAATAGACAAAATAAGCTCAACCGCTTCTTTCTTTTTTCAATAGCTTTTTATTAGACTGTATCATGTTGAAAAGATAACGAATTCGGTGAAATGTAAATTTTGTGAAGTTTAATCATGTTTTACTGATTTCCACATGGAATTTTGTAAGTATACTTTTAAGGAAATTGTAGGAACTCAATGTTGACGCAATTATTCGAGATTGATCAATACGTGACCTACAAAGTGTGTTGACTGGTAACGGAAGAAAGACAATATTCTACATAGAATCAAGTTCTATTGCTAAATGAATAGCTTATAGCTTAAATTAGCCCGTCAATTGGTTATTGGCCGGTTGCGTGCGGTGAAAACTTGAAAATTATGCTTAAGGAATTTCTTAGAATTTCACTGATTTTCACTAAAAAGTAACTTTGTTTCGTAATTTGGTGGAACTGAGAGGGCACTGGGAAATTCTCAAAAGAAAAGCCACGGTCAACGAGGTGCTCTATGTTGACCGGTGGACAAGCTCAAGTCATCCTGCGCCACGACCGCATGTTGCACAAGTCGTCAAAACCTCCCTCGAAGAGCTCGAATGGGAGCCCAATGTCACAATCTTGTACCTGTGATATAATAAACATACTATCATCCACAACACTCATCAGGTTTGTCTATATCTAAAACAACGTGAAAGTTCGCCAGACGTTGTGTTTTTCTATTTTACCGACACGAAAGTTTGTTATCAATTTCGAATCAATTCTACTTAAATTGGGCTAAATTTCCACGTATGTTCTCTAAATGGACCCAGAATTCTTCAATCTTTAAACCTTCCAAAAAGCTATTAAATTTCAAAAACTTTGGCTTGATCGATCACCGAAATATATCCGTCAAGGGACCACTTTAACACAAAAAGTGCAAAGCACGAAAAACTGCAATAGTCATCCACACACAAAAAAGCCAACATAATACCGCAACCTACCAATTACGCAACAATTGAAGACACTCATGTCAACGGCACAATTATCAGTTACGATGAAGCTCGGCTATCAATTCTTCTCGGCCTGCGCAACTTGGCATCAAAGCCAAATAACAACAAGTTTCCCTTCTTGTTGTTGTTGTTTTTTGTCTTTTTCTTCTCTCCGAACACCCCGAGCCAAATAGCAGGGCGTGGTTGACGACAACACAACAACATTGATGGAATTCGGAATTTGCTTCTCGCCCAAAATGGTCCCCCCTATTTCTTCACCAACAAAAAATCGAGCGGGCCATGCTAGTTGCTCAAACTTGCTCATATCAAATGAGGAACGAAACGATATAAAGCATCCAACTTCTTCTCGAAAAATCAATGAACGAGTTAATTAGGTTTTGTCGTTTTATTTTCAGTAAAACAGATTGTTTTTTGTTTGGAGCACGGCATAATTAAAGTGAGCTGTGGAACGAGCGAGCAATAAATGTTAATTAATGGGTTGAAAAAAATGAAATCAGTTAAAAGTAATAAAATTAATCTCAATAGTGTATCATGTAAAGTATTATACTTCTCTAGATGCTAATTGCAATTAAATAGTGTCCACTTGTTATGTACATTTAACTTTCAGATCGCAGGAGATATTTAAATTTGGGAATAGTTAAAAGAAGTTCTGTCTATATATGACAGTAATACTTGTGGCTCAATTGTGGAAACTTAAAATAGTATAAGACAGGTTCGCCTAATTTGACACACCTTCCAAAAATTCTCCCGTCGATGCAAAAAACTTTGAATCAACTCTCTCATGGTGTGTGATCGAAAAACAAATGAAGTATACGTTAAGCTGAGAGCTAAAGCTAAAGCTTTGCGGTGGTAATCACATTTGGAATCGACTATATTTGAATAAAATAAACATTTAATCGAATAAATATAAAATTAGGTAGTCCAAAAAAGGAAAATAGTGGGAGGGGGGCGTATGGTTTCTATCAGTGATGGACGGAATGAAATTTCATTTTCCGGAAGACGGAATTCGGAAGAGGAAAAACCGAGGAATACGGAACGCGGAACATGGAATACGGAATTCCGTCCATAACTGGATATATCTAGTTTTTTGAAGGCCCAGCCTATTATAAACAGAAAGCACACCCGGACAATAACATTGAAATAGAGGAAACACATTTTTGTTGGCTATTTGCCAAAAGAGGGGGGAAG
Organism: Caenorhabditis plicata; assembly: GCA_963931815.1. Classification (NCBI taxonomy): domain Eukaryota; kingdom Metazoa; phylum Nematoda; class Chromadorea; order Rhabditida; family Rhabditidae; genus Caenorhabditis; species Caenorhabditis plicata. The sequence continues at coordinate 5,385,317 of OZ007494.1, forward strand.
AGAAAAATGTTAGGCACTAAAAGTTCGTCTTTTATTTTTAGCTATTTTTCAAAGCGTTAGTATTCGGATTCTAAATAAGGTAAGTTAATTATTTGTATATAAAACAACTGGGAAAAATTATCTGAATGTATTAAAATAATTTTAAAACAAATAATAATCATTTTTAATGTTTTTTGCTACATAGAAATTTTTAGGTAAATATGAATATAAAAAATTATTGTGCTCGGTTTTTTTTTGAAAAAGCATATCATCTGATTCAGCATTAAATTCTGTATCAGATGATATGTTACTTGTCGCTTAAGTTTCCAATAAAAATTTTTTATTCTCTAAAACCCGTGTAGTTTTATTAATAGAACAATTTTTGTTTGAAATTGAATATTACAAATTATTTTACAAGTATTTTGTTTTAAAAAGTATTTCACCTGAATCAGCATTAAATTCTCTGTAAGATGATATTTTACTTTTCGCTGTAATTCAGCTTTCAAATTTTTTATTCACTAAAGACAATGTAGTTTCATTAACAGGACAATTTTTTTTGAAATTGAATATTACAAATAATTTTACAAGTATTTTGTTTTAAGATTCATTTCATCGGAATCAGCATTAAATTCTCTATAAGATGATATGTTACTTGTCGCTTAAGTTCCAATAAAAACATTTACACTATCACGCCAGATATTTTTACATCCAAATCATGTATAAAAACGGTTATAAAAAATTTTTATTGGAAAGTTCAGCGACAAGTAACATATCATCTTATAGAGTATTTAATGCTGATTCAGATGAAATGCTTTTTAAAAAAAAAGCCGAGCACAATAATTATTTATAATCAAATTAATGACAGAGCAAAAAATAAAAATATAGAGAAACGTTCTTTTTTGTCACCAATACGTTCAGATAATTATTCTAATTATTCTAATACAAATAAAAACTTTATTAAGCATGTATTCGCCGTGAAATCAGTATATTTTACAAAATAAAAAAAATATGACAACAATTGTGCCCGCATTGAAAAAAAAAGCGTCAATACTTATGCTGTTGACGCCGGTTTCGAAGCGGTCCCGTTTTTCGTCCGGGTGTGCAGAAAGACACAAAAACGGGTATTTTCATTTTAAAAAAGTGGTCTCGGTCCCGGTTAGATGGAAGACCCTTGTTTTGAAATTTTCAATTCTTTAAGGTACCCCATATTCAAAAAAAACTGGGACCATCCCATAATTAAACATTGAATTATCCATAATAATAATAAACTATATGAATGGTGTAAATTGATTTACCTCCAATTCCCTTAAACCTCTAAAGAGCAGTCTACGTGGAAATTAACAATACGTGATTAAAAACTGCAAAATCAACATTAAATAAATGTGTTCAAAAAAGATGCTCTAATAGTGTGATTTGCTTATTTATTTAAAATACGTGTACCAGACACGTGAAGAAAAGCAGAGGTAAAATCTCACGAAACATAAAAAAAACGTAGGGATCAGGGTTGCACGGAAATTAATTTTTTAAACGGACGACGGAAAATGGAAGATGGAATTCCGTGCAACCCTGGTAGGGATTGATTAAAAGAAACTAACAAAACCCAAAAAAAGAGAAAAAAAGCATAGCAGAAATTAAATGAATTAGATAAAATTAAATAGTTCAAAAGGGGGACAAATTTTGGGAAAACATAGGGAAATAAAAAAGGGGATCAGGGAAACCTCAGAACATTCAATTACCAGTTTAAATATGAACCAAAGGAAATTATAATAATAAACATGCCAGAGGAAGAAACTTTTGAAATAAAACTATTATACATAGAATTTACATATAAGAGCACCCAAAAAAAATTAGGTACTTCATTATATATTAATTAGAGGAAATTTCGAGACTGAAAAATCCTCTCTTTCATGGTCGCAGAGCATATATCCACCGTTTAAAAAATAACAAAAAATCTTTATATCTCTTTCAAAAAATGATTTTTACAGTTTTAAGTTATGCGAATAGACAGAACCGAAAATTATAAATTTCAATATTTGTTTCGTAAAAATTAACGAATAAATTTTCGAGAAAATCATCATTTTTATGATTTTGGTATTAATACTTTATTCATTCACCATATACACTAGCTGACAAAAGTTTTGTCACAAATCACTTTTTTCGGGTTTTACTTTTTTGTGACTTGACCAAATTGGCTGATTTTTTGATATGATAGATTCATATGGTTGTAGATTATTTTACAAATTCCCGCTTGTGAATACGATGATCCGTTTTACAGTGACAAGCTTTTATCCTAAAACGCGTAGCTCAAAGATATACGCACTTTTCTTGCACTGCATTTTTTAATAATTTTTAAAGTTCAATTATATTTTTTCATAATTTATTGAAAATAGCAGTAATTGGCAACATTTTAGAGATGACTCCACGTAAAGAAACTCCAATTGCCACCCGGCAAGCTGTTATCAATATGAGGGAAAACGGAATGCGTGGTACCGAAATTTCCATGGTAATTTAAGCCAAATTTTGCTACTATAACATTTTAAACACTGATTCACATAAAATATCAAAAAATCAGCCAATTTGGTCAAGTCACAAAAAAGTTAAACCCGAAGAAACATTTGTGACAAAACTTTTGTCAGCTAGTGTATAATACAAAAAAACAGGAGAACAAAAAATGTTGAACAACTGATCCCGCAAGAGATCCAAGTTCAAATTAATAAATTAGGAAATGCATACATATCCAGAGGTATAAAAAATGCATATTATTACAGCAAAGATTTAGGAATATCATCAATAATATTTACAATTTTATGGTTTGGGACATTTACGTTCAGAAAATAGATTGATACACGATTCCATAGAGGTAAGTTAGCTATAAAGAAGTTATTGCAGAATTTATAGGATTTGTTTGCTTTAAGTAGTAGCGGGTTACGCGGAGAATGACCGAATCGGACATACTCTTTAAATGAAGGACAATGATTGAAAATTATTTTATAATAAGCACGCCAACTTGTATGGTAAAAAATGAGCTCAGTAATCATGCTCAAATATAACTTTTTAGAAAGATTTTCATACTTTTAGATAGTTTAAGACATTCTTAATTAAATTATAGTAAAAACTTTTTTAATTATAAACACGTAAAAATTTTCACACACGTTTAAAAATCGCAAAATCGATATTTCGATTTGTCGTGTAATAAGTTTTAATTATTAACTTAATACGCCTTATAGATTCGCAGTCTAGTTTACTCAGCCTATCACTATAGGAGTTATACTTTATGTTACATCTTTGACAAACCTTACGAGAGTAGGATCGGAGGGGTTTTTCAAGATATTAATCTTCGCATTTAGCTGATATTCCGTCTTTTCCTTTGTCATTTTAGAATTCTTACTAATTGCAGAATGCGGAGGAACTCTCCAAAGAGTACCATACAACATTTAAACTAATGTTTCTATTAACAATAATTAATATTATTCATTTCAGAGATCGATGCCTAATGGAAGAGCAATAAATTAGGGGCGGAGAAAAAGTCTTGTTTAGACAGCCACACGGCCACTAAGGCCATCAAATCTCTTCCTCTTTTGTTTTTCATCAATATTTTTATTTCATCCATTTTAATTTTTAAATTAAACTTTTCATTTCTTGTCATCAAATAATAAAGAAAAAATAGATAACAAAAATTGATGAGAAACAAAAGAGGAAGAGATTCGGTGGCCTTAATGGCCGTGTGGCTGTCTAAACAAGACCTTTTCTCCGCCCCTAATTTTTTGCTCTTCCATTAGGCATCGATCTCTGAAAAGGACAATACCTAAATAAGATTTTTTTTAAATAATTAATTGAAATGGCGTATTTTGTGCAATTGGTGCGCGTTCTTTTGAAATTTCTAGCACTTCGGGGCAGTGGAAAAAATTAGAACAAAGTGAGATTCTCGTTTAGACGGCCAAAGTCTCAAAAATAGATAACACAAATTTAAGAGGAATAGATGGACAAGTCCTTTGTAGCCGTTTGGCCGTCCAAACAAGAATTTCAGTTATTTTGTATTTTCTTGCTCGTCTATTAGGCAACGATCTCTGAACAGTAAAATACAATGTCATGTCAATTGCAATTGAAACGTGAAAGATAGGAGCTCACTGTCGACAGCAAAATTTGATGGTTTTTTGCTGTTTTCTACAGGAATTTTAAGGTTGGTAACTTTGAACCTCTTTTTAACCCACTTAAACCCTCCAGTGCAGGACAATTTGTGTGTGTTCTAATAAAATTTCCTCATCTATAACCATGCAAAGTTTCAGCCCGAAGCCTTTTGGATTCAAAAATTACCTCCCTAGTCAGTTAAATTGCTTAAGACTATTTTCACTGAAAACTATTACAATTAAAATATAATTTTGAATAGATCTAGAAAGCTGACGTAAAAGTCATTCTCTATTTTTTACGTAGAGACACGATTAAATATGAAAATATTACTATTTTCAATTGGCGAGGCTTTCAAATAATGGAAAAACAATAATTTTCTATTGGCATGCCAGAATTATGCAAGGTATATTAAATATACAAACAACATACATATTGATAAGAAAAGAAAATAGAAAGATTAATTAGACGGAGCAGGATAATAAACAACATTTTACTACATAAAATTATTTAAAAAAAAACTTTTTAATAAAAAAATGTTTGTTATTTTGTCAAATTCCTCTTCTTTCAACCATTTTCTCTCAAGTATAACAAACGGCACAAATTGTACACAAGTCTCCCTTCATTGTTTATCGATTTTCAACAAACAAAATCAACCACAGAGATTGATGTATAAATTCTAATTGAATTGAGTGCTAATAAAAATGCCGACGGAACAATCTCAAGGTTATATTGCTTTAAATTATGATACAACAAAATTATTGCTAAACAATACTACCTAAAGTTGAGTTTATTATCATTTTTAATGATAAATAAACAATCTTTGTCGAGTATCAATTCGAAATGTCACTTTTCATTTTCATTCAACTCTTCTTTACGTGATCCATTCGGTTTATATTTACAGAAAGTATTACCAAATTCATTCATATCAGAGATGGGCGGAATGATAGTTTTTGAATTTCGGAATCTGGAATCCAGACCTTTGCTATTTTTCTGCATTTTTGCTCTCCAATTCTCGTTCCAAGGATGTCTGATTAAATTCTGGACCCTCCATGAGATTCATAATCCAACTCCTGAACCAGGCTCATTATAGAACTGTTTAATCCACCCACGGCCAAGATTTTGTCTTTCAAAGGGCACAATTACATTCCCCAAGATATCTTTATACATATGCAAATGCATCATTACGTCAATTTTGACTAGGACACCAACAAAGCCTGAAGGAAAACCCTGTCGACGGTGCGACGCCGGTCTCTGGCTAGTGCCGACACGAGAAATATGTCTGAGGCTGAAATAATAACAACAAGACTGTTTACGATCATTAGTACAGGACCGATGACCTTGGCATTTAGAAGCTCTACAGCAAAGTTTGGAAGAAAATAAAGAACCACATGATAATCAATTGTTCCGAGAAGGTCATAGATGGGACTATATAAACTGTGTGTTTGTTATTGTTAATGGCTTAGTCATTCCTGTATTCTGCTACTAATGTTAATAATATACTGAATAAACGATTTCTTATATTCCGATCTTCTACAAATTTACAAACCCCACACAAGAACGCTTTCGAAATAGAATATTGACGGACTCATTTGAGACTTTATATCTTCATTTATCAATGGAACTTGGTGCTATATCAATTGTCTGAACTAAATTACCCTTAAATCATGAAATAACAATCTACGTGGAAATCAACAATAAGCGATTAAAAACTGCAAAATTAATATTTTTATGTGCGATTTAGCACGCCAAATGTTACTTCAAATAAATTTGCTGTCACCTCACCTTCATCCGTACCATATCTCCATTCGGTCTCAACATATTGATATCAACATTCTTCCTTATTTGTTAACATTGGAATTATAAAAATTGGAAGCAATTAAAAATCAAACTTTGCGTTTTTTGGTTATTGCGTAAAATAAAATGCATTAGATGTTATCTGCGTACTTTGTGCATATATGCGGATTATTAATTCTATTGTCGTGGTGTAGGTTGATGAAAAATTAGGGGTAAAGGAGCATACCGAAAAAAAAGATGGTCTCGCTTGGGCTGGTGTAGATTTAATTTGCAATTTGTTTATTATTTCGATCCTAAATATAATAAAATATACCTAAAATGTTTATTATAATATATATTATGTTGATTTAACAACCAATTTAGTAAGAGAAAACAAAATGAAACAAAATTGTGATGATAAAAAGCGAAATAATAAACAAATTGCAAATTAAATCTACACAAGCCCAAGTGAGACCATCTTTTTTTCGGTATGCTCCTTTACCCCTAATTTTTCATCAACCTACACCACGACAATATTATTTTTAAATTGAATATGATAAAATGGTAAAAAAACTTTATTTATTAATTAAGATAACTCGACAACATAAGTAATGGTTATAGATTTTAAGAGCTTAATTTAAAGCTAAAATTTTTTAATCAGGAAAATAATTAGAAAAAAAATATTAAAAAAATGGGAACAACTTTTGAACGCTGTCGGGTTAGAACTTCCATAGATTCTATCCTGATTCCACATCATTACCACTCGGCCATCACACCACATTTAAATATGTAAATTAGATTGATGATTAGATGAGAACAACTAATATTCAAATTAAATCATTGGTCGTGATATTAGGACAAGATTTTGAACTTACGCATTTTATTTTACGCAGTAACCAAAAAACACAAAGTTTGATTGCTTCCTAAAAATTATCATAACATATTCACGCCACACTCCACTGCCACGAAACCGCGCCGCATTGCATTATACATCGCATCAAATGCAAACTCAACCTTTTAATTTAATATTTTTATTTTCAATATTTTCAATATTTACAAGTCACTTATATTGACGATGAACACTCTTCTGGTCCATTAATTGAGGTACTAAGAATTTATTTTCATCAGGATTTCTGCAGAATAATACTTTACAAGGTAGTCTTTGCAATTGGTGCGAATTCCTTTGCAACGCGGCACGGTTTCTTAGCAGTGGAGTGTACGAGTCACTATAAGGGACTTGTAAATATTGAAATTAAAAATAATAAATAAAAAGTTTGAGTTTGCAAATAGTGCGAAGTCTTTTGCAATGCGGCGTGGTTTCGTGGCAGTGGAATGGGTTGTAAATAAATATAAATAAATATTTATAAAAATATAATTTTTTCAGAATGAATAAAAAGACTTATAGACAATGAGACGTATGTTTAATCATATATCAAAAAATTCGCCATGATTGTAACAAGAACAGTTTAAAACGTTATAAGACAATTTTTAAATTAATAACAGAAAAATCTGATGAAATTTACTATTTTTAGACAGAGAATTAAATTCTCTTGGCGGCTACTGGAACAGAAATATATATATATATATACACTAACTGACAAAAGTTTAGTCACAAATGTTTTTTTTCAGGTTTAACATTTTGTGACTTGACCAAATTGGCTGATTTTTTGATATGATAGATTCATATGGTTGTAGATTATTTACAAACTCCCGCTTGTGATTACGATGATCCGTTTTACAGTGACAAGCGTTTATCGTAAAACGCGTAGCTCAAAGATATTACGCACTTTTCTTGCACTGCATTTTTTAATAATTTTTAAAGTTCAATTATATTTTTTTCATAATTTATTGAAAATAGCAGTAATTGGCAACATTTTAGAGATGACTCCACGTAAAGAAACTCCAATTGCCACCCGGCAAGCTGTTATCAATAGGAGGGAAAACGGAATGCGTGGTACCGAAATTGCCATGGTAATTTAAACCAAATTTTGCTACTATAACATTTTAAATACTGATTCACATAAAATATCAAAAAATCAGCCAATTTGGTCAAGTCACAAAAAAGTTAAACCCGAAAAAACATTCGTGACAAAACTTTTCTCAGCTAGTGTATATATAACCTCACCTATTTCATATTTTTAAATTTTCAAACTCGATTAAGTTTTGCAAATGTGGAACATGTAGTTTTGTGCTCTCAAATTCTTGATTTAATTCCTGATATGTTATATTAAAATGAATATTTTTAAAATTACGTTTTGTTTGAATAAATGATGTTGCCAATTTTTTCGTGTCGAGTTATTAAGGGCCGATAAAACTAAAAATCTGTGGTCTGGCCCGGGCAGACCCCAAAATTCCCAAGTATGCTAAAAAGGATGTTAATTATATCAAAATATGTACAAACAATGAAAAAAATGACAAAATATGTGCATAAAAGAAATCTGAAAAAAATAAAAAATAAATAATGAGCGATGAATTGTCAGAACATAACCAACACTTTTCCTTTCTAAATTTATACGAAATGAAAGTGTTCAGTGTTTGCGACAAGCCCATGGGCTTTTCTCGACTGGCAGGGCCAAATACCTTTTTTTTAAATTAAAACTAGAGTGCTCTACCGTTTGAATTTATATCTTTTAAAGCTTTAAAAAATAGTAGATTTAAGTGATCTTTCTGGCCACTTTTTTTTACACATTCATTGGACGTGTGCTAGTAAAAAGGATCCTTAAAAACTATTTTCCCAATAATATGTGCGCTTCTGCAAATCTTAATCATAAACATATCTATTATAAATATCATTTTGTGGCATACCGTACGTGCTTCAGCACAGCTAGCAATAATAAATACAAATAAAATCCATAGAATCAAATCAGTCAAAATTGGAAATAATTATTTTAATATTACAATGAATTCTAGTTAAACGAACGTTTCCGTTATGAATCAATCATGAAAAAGGTAAATAATAGGTTGAATTACATCATAATCTATTATTAAAGTGAAATTTATGTTTACTAGTTAATATGTTCTATAAATAAAATAAAAAATAGAATGGGAATTTTAAAACAAAAATTGAAACAAATATGAAATTTAGAAAATTAATTCAACATAAATTATTTGGAAAAAAAGTTTCAGATGCGGTCAAATCTTCTTATAGGCGATTTCAAATTTTTTGACGATGTATTGAGATCCAAGGAAAGGTGGGCGGACACAGTCAAGCATGAGCAAACTAATGGGGTCTTTTGTAGCATAGACAGGAACATTGGGTTGATTTCTGGACCGTGATTTATCGAGAATCATTTGGAGAGCAAATGCGAACTGCGTCAACTAGAAGCACTCCTCTTTTCATTGGAATTTTGATTAATATTCCATGGATTCTGATTTCTGCAGTACCTCCTGACAACATTCTCTTTACTGAATTGATAAGGTAAGGTGGGAGGAAAGGTGGGGGCGGACACAGTCAAGTTCTGGGTCTCGAAATTCATCCGCGAGAAGTCTACCAGAAGAGCGCCAGCTACTCATGAGCAAACTAAACCGTCGGGGTCTTTTGTAGCATAGTCGGGAACATTGACTTCGTTGGGTTGATTTCTCGACCGTAGTTTATCGAGAATCATTTGGAGAGCAAATGCGAACTGAGTCAACTAGAAGCACCCCTCTTTTCAATGGAATTTCGATTGACATTCCATGGATTCTGATTTCTGCAGTACCTCCTGACAACATTCCCTTTACTGAATTAATAAGGTAAGGCGGGAGGAAAGGTGGTTGGACACAGTCAAGTTCTGCACGCCAAATGGAAGTTACCATTTTTCTATATTTAAACTTGTATTGCTGATTTACACGTATTAATTTCGTATCAATTGACACGTCATTTTTCTATCCAATCTTAAACTGTCTAAAAACAAGCACTTCTTACTGAAATTTGCAACATGAGCATCTTTTCTGAGCCCCATAATTTAACCATTCAATTTGGGGTGGTTCTGGGTCTCGAAATTCGTCCACGAGAAGTCTACCAGAAGGGCACGTCTTTTGTAGGATAGTCAGGAACATCGACTTCGTTGAGTTGATTTCTAGACCGTAGTTTATCGAGAATCACCTGAAGAGCAAATGACAGAGATGATGATGATGCTGAGTCTACCCCTCTTTTCAATGGAATTTCGATTGAATTTCCATGGATTCTGATTTCTGCAGTACATCCTGACAACATTCCCTTTACTGAATTGATAAGTTAAGGCGGGAGGAAAGGTGGTTGAACACAGTCAAGTTCTGGGTCTCAAAATTCGTCCATGATAGTCTATCACCAGGGAAACTCGAGGAGAAGACGGCCTTGTCAATATTGGCAAGACAAAGCCGAACACTCTGGAGAGAGTAGATCTCGACGCAGTCGGAATGACGATGGACAATCAAGTAATCAAATAAGCAAGTAGAAAAATAGAGCCATTTAATTGATTATTCAACGTGACCAACGACTATTAAATCATTACCAAGAAAAACTGTGACAAAAAAAGTGGGACACAATACGTGAAAAGATCGTATCAATTCCAACGTGCTCAATAAAATGACAAAGATTTCCCAATCATCTCATTAATTCAAACCTACACCCAATAATGTCTGAAATCGAGTCGAACGTATGACAACCGTCGTCTTCTATTCTCAACAAATATATTTGTTTAGGAACAATTCTTCAATGAGCTCGACGAACTTGCGTCAGAATATGACTTCAAGCACCTGTCTATGGTACTCGATAAGATCAAGGATGTGAGTTGGCAAACGTCCTTAGCACATCATGTCAACATTTGCAGCTAAACCTGGCCAAGAAATCAAAAAAGTTCCAAGCGGCTGTACTGCGCCGTAAGGGCGAATGGCTTTACGCTTTGAGCAATTACGAAGAAGACAAGAAGAAGAGAATCGCTGTGCTGGAAGATGCTTACAACGCGGCCAAGGAGGCACATGAGCTCGATTCGAATGATTTTGAAACGTGCAAGGTTTTGTGCTCAACCTCAGGACGGCTCGCAGAGGAATGTCCGCTCAAGAGCAAGATGCGCTATGGATTCCTCTTCAAATCCCATCTAGATAAGGCGATTAGCATCGATAGCAATGATTTTGAAACGCTTCACATGAGGGGACGCTTTTCCTATACGGTAAGCTCTAATCAATCATTTTAACAAATATCAACTAGTATAGGTTGCAAATCTTACAATGATGGAGCGATTAGCAGCAAAGGTGATTGGACAGATACCGGAAGTCTCAATCAAAGAAGCGTTAGATGATCTTCTAAAGGTTTTTCTTTGTTAAATATCAACAATGTATTATTGAAGTTTTTAAGGCCGAAGAATTGATCCCCGGAGTTGCTGAAAATCAGTTGTTCATTGGGAAAACGTATTTTTCGATGAATGATATTCCAAATGCAAAGAAGTGGCTCGAAACGGTTTTGACTTTTCTATTAAAAAGTGCTTTATTTATATATTGTTTAGGCTGCTAATAATACAACGGATATGGCTGTGGAGCAAGAGCATGTAGACGAAGCAAAGGAATTGCTAAAGGATCGTCGATTCAAATAATTTTAATTTCTTATTTTTTTCTTAAAGTTAGATTTTGTTTTGTTATTTTAAAACTGTGGTATTTCTACGCTAGTTTAAATTATAAACTTTTGCTTGTTTATTTTGTTGAACCGAGATTGCTAGGCTCAAGAATATAAGCACAAAACTGGTTTAAGCCATGTATTCTTAATTTCCGAGACATATGTGGAAGCACGCCAAATGCACGACACCTACAAATGTATGTTTTGTCAAGTTTATAACGTACTAGAAATTACGATTTTCGGATTTTTAAGCATGCCTGAAAACTTACGTATACTTAATAAAATATTTCTCACGACTATTTAAATAAGCCTGTCTTTAACTATATAAAAATATTAATATATGTCCAAAATGTTAGATTTGAGCACGTTTACTGAGATTCTTTTGTTACCGTACCAGTTGGCGCGCACTTGTTACTAAATTACACGTTTTCGTCTTGAGATATTGTAGGTTTCAAACCATATACCACCAAAGTTTATAGCTGAGTGAGAATCTAATCAAGCCACTATGGTAGTACGAGTGGCTGGAGTGTAAATGAAAACTCAATTTTTCGCATTTTTAAAGGTGATTGTAGAATTTCCACGTAGTAATAACAAATAAGTTTTTACCTAATTTTAATGAACTTGCCTTATTTTTAATGAACTTGCCTAAATATCTCAAAACCTTAAAATTGAACTAGGAAATTTTCTTTTATTAGGTCTAGAAATTAATTTCCGCGTTTTATTACGCATAAACTAAAAAACTGGACAAACTTAAACAAAACTTTTATTCAAAATAATTTCCGTCATTAATTTCCCAGAGTTTGGGCAACTTATGGATTCCATCATAATAAAATTTTTCTGGTTTGGCCGCAGTCCATTCATCTAGCCATTTTTTGAGGTCTTGATGACCTCGAAAGCGCTGCTCCGCCAGACCATGAGCCATTGACCGGAAAAGATGATAATCCGACGGGGCAATGTCCGGAGAGTACGGCGGGTGCGGTAAGACTTCCCATTTGAACTCTTTCAGCGTATACTTCACCGCTTGAGCAACATGCAGCGTTCCGTTGTCATGAAGAAATGTGACCTTTTCGTGTCGACCCGCCCATTCTGGTCTTTTTACTGTGATTTCATGCCTAAACTGCACTGGTTGATGTTGATAGCGATTCGCAGTGATTGTTAAGCCAGGTTGGAGCAGTTCAGAGTACAGAATTCCTTGTTGGTCCCACCATATGCACAGTAAGACCTTCTTCCCGTGGGTGATGGGTTATGCGGTCGAAGCTGTCGGTTCACTTGGACTAACCCACGATTTTCTACGCTTCGGATTGTCGTAGTGCACCCACTTTTCATCGCCAGTAAAAAATACTTTCTTTGAAATCTGTCCAACAAGATTTGTGAAGTTGCTCATAGGGCATCCATTTTCCTTCCTTTTGAACCTTCCGCATTGCTTTCAATCGATGAGAAATTGCTTTTTGCGTGACGCCGAGATATGCCGCGAGTTGCTCCTGTGTTTGAGCCGAATCTTCATCCAACAAAGCCTGAAGTTCTTCGTCTTCAAAGTTTTTTGGCTGTCCTGATCGGTCTTTTGCCGTTGTCCTCAAAATCTCTCGATTTGAAACGCTGAAACCATTCTTGGCAGATTCTTATGGATGGTGCAGCATCACCCCAGCTTGGGCAAGCATTTGGTGCGCGTCAGTCGTCAGTCTTCTTGAGTTGGAAATTGAAAAGAAGAGCTTCCCGCAAATGGCGTTTTCCTGGCACAAAAGTGGACATATTCTGAACCCAAAATAATGATTTTCTATAAAGTACGTGAAGAAAGTTATATATAAGTAGAAAACTGATAATACAGAGAACATTATAATATAAAATTCGTTATATAAATGTAATTTTATTTTGACAAAATATCAACAACAAAAAGACGCGGAAATTAATTTCTAGACCTAATATTAAAATGAGCTCACTAAACGTGCTCAAATCTAACATTTTGGAATAATATTAATGATATCAGATAGTTTAAGACAAGCCTAGTTTTATTATTATGCGAACAAATTTTTTGTTAAAAAGCTGTACAAATTTTCAGAAACGCTCAAAAATTGCAAAATCGTTATTTTCAGTTGGCGTGTAGCTGAGAAGGGTTCGATTCAGCACACCAATTGATAATGTCGATTCGTCGATTTTTAAACGTCTACAGCACATTTCCAAGTGTAAACTTTAAATCAATTTTATCGTCAATTTGTTATTCGTACCTTAAAATATATAAAATACCGAATTGCTCACTAGAAAATGGCATTTGAGATTCTTAAATTAGGAATTGTTTTTACAATTGGCGTGATTCAGTTACGATCATAATTTTTCTAACGTTCGTTAGATTTATACATTAACACATTCCACTATTCAATCTTTTTAACCCAGCCCGAGATTATTTTCATTCAATTCAAGTTTGTTATAAATTCTATTTCGTGCAATTGATGATCTGATAAGTTTATCAGAGAAATACTAACCTTGATGTAGACCAGAACACAAGTTGTCATTTGCTTCGTTCGTTTGTTTATTTGTTATTTTATCATTTGTCCACTAAAGTTCTAATCTAAAATCAAGAGATCAAATACTTCATAAATATGAAAATACCATTCATAAAAGCCAATGAGCTTCTTGAGCCGCAGATTTGTTAGCGTAGCCCTGCGTTACTTGGGTTTGGCCGGGATTTACATTTTTTGAATAACACCAACGAAAATTATATCATTCGAAAGATCTAGTTGAGCTTATAGTGGAATCGATATTCATTTTAGATACCAATATATCTCCCGAATTCCGGAATTTCTCACTTTCCGATTTTTTGAGAAATCTTTAAGTTTTTGTATGCCGAGTACGATCTTACTTGACACATTTTTAGATTCCCTTGATAAACTACCACAATGTCATATGCAAAGGTACCGTTCCGGAATGGTGCACAAATCACCGGATATGTCAGATAATTTTTGTTTATTCTCATCCACGCCAACTGGAAGGCTAATAAACGAGTTGCTAAAATTTACTATTTTCGTATATTTTAATAATTTTGGAGGTTTTAAGGAAAAGCTGACAGGTTTGCGTAGCATGTCAAATGTGAAAAGCAAAATTATAATTAAAAAAAAAATAATAAAATAATAAAAAAATTTTACGTGAATAATCTAAAATGATTTTTACGACAAATTCCTGGATCTGCCCAAAATCATGTTTATATACACTAGCTGACAAAAGTTTTGTCACAAATGTTTTTTCGGGTTTAACTTTTTTGTGACTTGACCAAATTGGCTGATTTTTTGTTATGATAGATTCATATGGTTGTAGATTATTTTACAAATTCCCGCTTGTGATTACGATGATCCGTTTTACAGTGACAAGCGTTTATCATAAAACGCGTAGCTCAAAGATATTACGCACTTTCCTTGCACTGCATTTTTTAATAATTTTTAAAGTTCAATTATATTTTTTTCATAATTTATTGAAGATAGCAGTAATTGGCAACATTTTAGAGATGACTCCACGTAAAGAAACTCCAATTGCCACCCGGCAAGCTGTTATCAATATGAGGGAAAACGGAATGCGTGGTACCGAAATTGCCATGGTAATTTAAACCAAATGTTGCTACTATAACATTTTAAACCTGAAAATTTACCGTAAAAAATAATTGCTTCCTTTCACGTGGATGTTAACAAAATCATTTAAACGTTGAAAATTGACATTTTTATTTGGCGTGCACATTAATCGTGGCAGTGGAGTGCATTTTGTGTGTTGGCTGTTTATTGAATAACTTAATTACCACTTTAATGTTGATGAATAAACCGAACTTTATTGAATATGATAATTTTTCAATATTTAAACGAATTTTATTAATTTCCACGTGCAAGCAAAACAATCTAACTTTGTATCAATTTTACAGGCTTCACTTAAAATGTCCCCGACACTTTAAACGTTTGTAAATACAGTAACCCAGACATAACGTGAACATTAAAAGTGTAAAGGGTAGAAAAGCTCGTAAAATTGACGAAAAAATTAGTTTTAAAGTGGCACGTTCAAAAATTATCTAATATTTAAATGAGTATAATGAACACTACATGTCTTAATTTCAGAATATTTTACACGTGAATTTGTCAGGTAAATTCTATACAATATACCAAATAACTACATATGAGTATGCTTTCTGGTAGCTCATTGTAAAATCTTCATTTGGCGTGCACGTCGATTTTCAAAAATTTCAAAATCGTCATTTTCATTTTGCGCGCTTATACAAAAAATAATATAGTCGTCGCCAAATGCAATTACCGCTGGCGCTATTTTTTTAATATTATTTTTTCATTTAATTTTTCGGATTATTATTATTTTCACATTTATTCCACGATTGGAACAACATCTAAAACATATTCTCCAATTTATTTAAGCAAAAACAATAAAATGATCATAAAAATTTAATGAAAAAATAATAAGTGCGCCACATTTTGCGGTGGGAATGGCATTTGGCGACGACTATAGGTATAAAAGATATATCTTGTTCTTACGAACTCATTTGGTGTTGAAGAAAATTACCTAATTTAGTCTTAAAGGGCATTTTATTGGTACTATTAGGGTCTTTTATTAAAAAAACGCGCACTTTCACTATCTGCCATTTTTTTACATCCGCACTCCACTTCCAAGAAACCGCGCCGCATTGCAAAAGACTTCACACCAATTGCAAAAACAGCCCTTTAATTTATTATTTTTATTTTCAATAGTTTATTTATCAGTTAAAGTTTCATTCTGCAGAAATCCTGATGAAAAGAAATTATTAGTACCTCAATTAATGGACCAGAAGAGTCTTCATTTTCAATATAAGTGACTTGTAAATATTGAAAATAATAAATTAAAAGGTGGAGTTTGCAAATGGTGCGAAGTCTTTTGCAATGCGGCGCGGTTTCGTGGTAGTGGAGTGCGGATGGAGGGAGTATATTTTTGTTTTGTTTTCTTAATAAAATACCCTAATTGCCCTCATAAAATGCCCTTTATGACTGAATTAATTTCAGTAAAAGTTTAATAGAACTAGAAAAAGAATAGAATTTTTCTTGTCATTTAAATGAGTATATATATTGCTAAATATTGCTAACTCATGCACGCCAAATCGAAACGAGGTATTTCTTATTTTTACGTTTGTATTATAATTCTCACGTATATTTTAAACGGTTATTGTGCATCCCAGGTTGTCAGCTTTTTCTTAAACTCTCTAAAAAAATAAAAATCTTCACAAAATATTAGATTTGAGCAAGTTTTTTGAGCTCGTTCTATTTGCCTTCAATTTGGTGTGACTCATGCAACTCTCTCTCTCTCTCTCTCTCTCTCTCTTGATTTCCCACATTTAAATCGCGTTTTTGAATCCCCATCGACATTTCAGAAAAGTGGTATGTGAATTTTTGTTATTTCCAGTCAAAAATTCCCATAATATTAAGATTAATGGGAAAGTTAAGATTTAAGACGCTTAATTAAACCGTAATTTTAGGATAGAGGATGGCGTGCTAACTAAAAACTAATTTAAGATTAGTTTGAAAGCATCAAATGAAGGTATTAGCATTATTTTACTTAATTAGCTTATAATCACAAACACTAATGAATATCCGCAATAATCAGCTGGACGCGGTTGTACACCACATTTTCTACATCCGAATTTTAATTTCATGGCTCTTTTCAAAATTTAAAACATTCAACTTATCGCACACATTTCAACCTCTTCATAGCTTCAATGTCCAAATGAATCCTTATCCAATATCCCATTCAAGAAAATTGAAACGTTTTACATCACAGTAATCACAACCCACAACATGTGTCGCCGTCGCGTTCTGCCAATCTCAATGATACGTGCAATTCGTTGAAACAAACAACCTTGTTGTTATTGGCGTTCAAAAGGAGGAGCCTCGCTTCATCCCAACAGTTTCATTCTTCACTTTTTCCGCGAACCATGTCATCCGATTGCCGTTCTTTGAAAAAATTAGAAAGTGATGGGCTGCAAGTCGTCACGGAGGTGGTGACACACAAGCTCAACCATATTCCAATCTTCAAGGTAAATCAAGTGGATATTTCGTGGAGATAATAAGTCTCCTTGTCAGGGCGATTTCCAATCCCTTCCGCCAAAGGTGCAGTTGTTTGTGGCCGAGAAGGCCGAGCTTATGAATCCAGCTGGAATCTATATCTGCGACGGATCTCAAAAGGAATATGATGATATTGTCGACAAACTCGTCGAGCGTGGCGTGCTCTCGCCGCTTACGGCTTATGAGAATTGGTGAGTTCTTTCTGTTAATCGAAGACTTTTCTTGTTAACTAAATGCTCATACATTAGAATATAAAAAACATTCAGCTACCTTTGCCGCACAGATCCGCGAGATGTCGCTCGCGTAGAGAGCAAGACGTGGATGGTAACGAAAGAGAAACATCAATCAGTGTGCCGCACGCCGGAAGGAGTGCGCCCAATCATGGGTCAATGGATGAGCGAAGAGCAATTCGGCAAAGAGCTCGATTCGCGTTTCCCCGGCTGCATGGCTGGCCGTCCAATGTATGTCGTTCCATTCTCGATGGGACCAATTGGCGGACCGCTTTCAAAGATTGGCGTAGAGCTCACCGACTCGAGCTACGTCGTGCTTTGCATGAAAACCATGACCAGAATGGGGCAGAAGGTCCTCGACGCCCTTGGCGATCAGGACTTTGTCCGCTGCATTCATTCCGTAGGCCTTCCGCGACCGGTCAAGCGTAAGTTGTTTTTGTAAACGTGCGAATACTATGGTAAATCTTTAGAAAAAGTTATCAACCACTGGCCGTGTAACCCAGAAAAGGTTATGATTGCTCACAGACCTGCTCAGCGCGAGATTTGGTCGTTCGGCTCCGGCTATGGCGGTAATTCGCTCCTCGGAAAGAAGTGTTTTGCCCTGCGCATTGCCTGCAACATTGGCCATGATGAGGGCTGGCTCGCCGAGCACATGCTGGTACAAATTAAATTCACCAAACTCTCACCCACCATTTCATACAGATCATGGGAATCACAAACCCAGAAGGTGTTGAGAGATTCGTCGCGGCCGCGTTCCCGTCAGCGTGTGGAAAGACAAACCTCGCCATGCTTACACCCACACTTCCCGGATGGAAGGTGCGCGTGGTCGGCGATGACATCGCATGGATGAAATTCGGCGACGACGGCCGCTTATACGCCATCAATCCCGAAGCGGGATTCTTTGGTGTCGCGCCGGGAACCTCGCACAAGACCAATGCCATGGCAATGGAGTCGTTCCAGAAGAACTCCATCTTTACCAATGTCGCTGAAACCGCCGATGGTGAATACTTCTGGGAGGGGCTTGAGAAGGAAATTATGGAGAAGGTGTTTCTTCATTGACGCATTAGAAATAAAAAAACAATTTATTTCAGAAGGGTTGGACCATGGAACAACTCAAACATTTGGAGATCACAAACTGGCTTGGTAACAAATGGCACGTTGGTGACGAAGGAAAAGCAGCGCATCCAAATTCTCGTTTCACGGCTCCGGCGGCTCAGTGCCCGATTATTCATCCAGATTGGGAGGTATTAAGTGATTTCCGCAATTCTTATAGAAAAGATTGAAGGCACCACAAGGAGTTCCAATTGATGCCATCATCTTTGGCGGCCGCCGTCCGGAAGGCGTCCCACTTGTGTTCGAATCGTTCTCCTGGGAGCACGGCATTCTCGTCGGTGCTTTGGTCAAATCCGAGGCTACCGCTGCTGCCGAGCATACTGGAAAGCAGGTGATGCACGATCCGATGGCTATGCGTCCATTCATGGGCTACAACTACGGCAAATATCTTGAGCATTGGCTGAAGCTCGGAAAAGATTCAAAGCACAAGGCGCCAAAGATCTTCCACGTCAATTGGTTCCGCGAGACTCGCGATCACAAATTCTTGTGGCCTGGATTTGGCGACAATATCCGCGTACTTGATTGGATCTTGCGTAGGGTCGAAGGACAAGAGGATATCGCCGAAGAGACCGCCATTGGATATGTGCCAAAGCGCGGATCGATTAACCTCGATGGACTGCCACGCATTGATTGGGGTGAGCTCATGAGCATACCAAAGACATACTGGGAAGAGGACGTGGATGAGAGCAAGCACTTTTTGGACTCGCAAGTTGGACCAGATTTACCACAGCCGATTCGTGATGAGCTCGACAAGTTGGAGAAGCGTATTCATTCGTTATAAATATAATGTTTTTGTAGTTATTGACAATTGTTCAGTTTTTTTGAATTTAATAAATTATAATAATTATAGTTTATCGGGTACGGATAGGGAAAAGTTTAAAATTAGTTAAGATACCGTTACATTTTACGCCCCAGCTCCTGCTCTCCTTATAGTATGGCGACTGGAAAAGAGCTAGTGTTTCGAGTTGCAGCTCGAAGTCGCGAGTTGAGACGCTTTAAACAACTTAATACCAGTAAGAGGCTTGAAAACATCAAAATATGTTTAGAATAAATGACTTAAGGGAATAGGAATTGTTCTCGACTCGGCTCGGTGACCACCGAGGGGCACGCCAACTGGAAATAACGATTTTCCAATATTTAAGCGTGTCTTAAAATTGCTTCGTCTTCTCAATAAGACATAGTTCACAAAAATTTAACTAGGCTTTCCTAAAACTATCCAATAAATATTAATACTTTGGATACTTTGGAGTTCGTATCGTCAGCAGCTGCCAACGCGAACTATCTCTCGCCATTTGAGTCGACAAGCCCGCATCATTGTTGACCAGACTGTCTTCTTCCGCAAGATCCCGATGCGCCTTCTTCCGGTTTCAGAGTTTCTTGATTCCAGGTCTACAAATTTAACCACCGCCTCCTTGACTGCTGTTGTCCATCTTTCTCTCGGCCGTCCTCTTCGTCGTCTAAAGCACCTTGGGTCCCATTCTGCCACGATCCTTGTCCATCTTGTGGGTGGTAGACGAGCGACATGACCTGCCCATCTCAGCTTCTTCATTTTTGCAATTACGCGGATGTCGATGTGTGTTGAGCAAGCTGTTCGTGATAAGATGGCGTTGATCATTCTTTGTAGTCGATTGACATGTTCCGAGAGGAGAGTCCAGGTTTCTGCGGCGTATAGCAGTGCTGGAATAACTACGAAAAACTTACATTTGAGCACGTTTAGTGAGATCGTTTTAATACAAACGTAAATGGAAAATAGTTTTTCAAGCGGACGACGGAAAACGGAAATGGAACTCGACAAACGACTGAAAACGGAAAACAAAAGATGGAATTCCGTAAAGAATTGAATGAAGCTTTTTCTTTCTTCTTTGGAGTGTGATCCTATTATTTGGCTTCGCACGTTTTGTTGTATTTTTTGATTATTCATATGTGTAGAATCTCAAAATATGATTCCTCATCGGATAAATGAAAACACTTCCATGACAAGGAGTTTGGAAAAAACTGAAAAAAGCAATATTAGCAAGGCGAAACCGAACATTCTGGAGAGTTGGTCCGCATCTCGACCCAGTTAGAATGAAGGCGGAGAATCAAGTAATAAAAGTAATCAAGTTTCCATGTATTAACTTGCTTACAACTGAAGAAAAAGTGTGTGGAAACTAGTAAGATGATTCCTCATCGGATTTGTTCCTCACGAAGCCGGCACCGTGTCATTGCACATTTGAAATACTCGCGAGCGCGGTTGCACGTAAATCATTTTTTATTAAATATTATTAAATAAACAACCAATAAAAATCAAGAAATAACTTAAAATTAAAAACTAAAAATTAAAAAATAGAAAATTAAAACGACTGTTTGCCCCAAAAGAGACGAACACAACTGGTTCCCTTATGCTCCTTGAAACAATTTTCTCATTAATTTACACGTTGTCGATAAATATTTATAAAATTAAAATTTCTGTATGCACAACCGGAATCCAATTATATGGTTTCGGTAATTTCCTTTGGAGTCTAGTTCACCGCCAAAATTATAACAAAAACCTTTATTTTCTACAATAACTTTAACCAAATCTATAACTACAACAATAATATTCACTACAAAAGAAATTAATTCAAATAACTTATGACCATTTCCTCGTTGTATCAATATAGTCTCCATCAGGTGCTTCGTAGCCTTTAATAGGTGGTGTTATTGATGGACCTTCCAACGAAAATGGCAAATCGTTGGGGGATGGCTGAACCGCCTGAAATTTTCGTATTCATTAAACATTTGAAAATGTTTGTTACCATTTCGTATAATTCTGGGCTCAATTTTTTTAATTCCAATAATGCTTTCCTTTGAGCTTCAATAGACTGTCTTATCCATTTGTCATCAATTCGTTGTAATTGGTTTCTTGTCTTGGAGTATTCCTAACGAAACAATTCGATTAAAAAACATTTATTTATAGTTTATTTGACTGAACATTTGCTGATTTAAGCATAATGTGATATAAAAATATATCCGTACACCAGAAATGGGCGGAATGAAAGATTCTGAACTTCGAAATCCGGAAACAACATTGGAATTCCGCCCCTATCTAGTTCCGGGTATTGGAATATTGAGATCCAGGTTTCGGGGTTCCGACTTTTAAAATTTTCAATATTTTTCAAATTTATTTCTGGAATTCTTAATCTAAAAATGGCTGGAATCGGAATACGGAACCCAGAATTTGGAATTCCGCCCCTATTTGGTATTAATATCTACATAAGTAAAATTGTAGAAAAAAAAAGTAAATTGTAGTAATCCAGAATTCGGTATCGAAAAATGGCCGTATACCGGTATTCCGGCCATCTCTGGTTTACACGCTTCCCTCCGATTTGTATTATAATATTTTTTAACCGAAGCGGTAAATATTTTTCTGGCCATATAAAATTGTAAAGCTAACTACGTTACATATTTTTTGATCACAAGACCCACCTTAACAGCAAGTGCTCTTTCATCAATCTGATCAATTGTCAATTCAACCGGTTCTCGGCGCCTTTCCGCAATATTCTTCGCTGATTTAACGTCTAAAGTCATTTCGTCAACAGGCTTCGGCTTTTTTGAATGCTTCTGCATTTGTCTGATTTCTTTTTCAAGACGCTTACGCCTTCTAGCCTCTCTTTGTTTGGCTACCTAAAGCTTAAATAATTGCAATTAAGAAAAACAACTGATCTAAAACCTCAGGATCCATTTTCTTCTGTCGTTTCATGAAGACCGACGAGCATGATGGTACTGTTTGATGAATAAGACGTGCTTGTGTCGGCGCTGAGATGGCCAATTTTGACAAGCTCGAGAGCAGCGACATCTCTACAATTTTGTTTTACGTACATGTGATTTATATAGAAAAATTGTTTAAAAAATAACAATGAAAATGAAGGTTACATAAGAGTACTACGGGATTAATGTTTCCCAGAAAACCGTAAATCATAAAAACTGAAATTTAGAATTCGTTCAATGTATTTAATGATTATATATCATCCTTTTCAGATATCGCTGCCCAATGGAAGAACAAAAAATAAGAAAAAATGATATTCTCGGATGTACGGCAACAAACGACTTTTTCGTCTATTCCTCTCCAATGTGTATATTACCCATTTGAGAAAGATGACCATCCAAACGAGAACCTCATTCTATCCAAATTTTTTTCCTCTTCCATTAGGCACCGATTTCTGAAAAGGCCAAAACTGGCCAAATTTGGCCAAATTTAGGTTTTCCTTGGAGGTAGGAATTTAGGTGAAAAGGCCAAATTTATACAAAGGTTAAATCGTTTTTGGATATATTAGAACTATTTTCTAAAATGCAAAAAAAAAGTATCATATTTTAATAAATTTATACTTTATGAGTTATTATAAATATTGTACTTTTCAGGAATCGGTGCCTAACGGAAGAGCAAAAAAACTTTTTTCTTATGAGGCGCCGATCTCTGAAAAAGACAATAGATTACTTTAATATTATTGTGAAATTGTGAGAAATTGAAAATTTAAAGTGAATTTCATAAAAAATAAACTATAACCAAGCCAACGTGAACAATAAACTTTGAAGAAATATAACAGAAAATAAAGAGAAATTAATTGAATCTTAATTTCACGTTTTCATCGAAACCATTAAGAAATAGGCTAAAATGTAAAAATTATGTTATGAAAGTAACTATAGATAGGATTTTAATTTACTTTTGGTAAATTATTAAAATGTCAAACTGTCGGTTAACTTCGAAAAGAATAGGATATTTAAGATTCATAATCTTGAACATGATTGCTTAATAACTAATGTCTGAAGTGCATCAAATATGTGTGTTGCAATTGAGAAGAGGGTTGGATTTCGGTAGAAATAAGTGATTAACATATATTTTGAAATATTCTTTTCAATATGATATAGTCGTCGCCAAATGCGATTACCACCGCAAAATGTGGCGCACTTTTTTAAATATTATTTTTGCATTTAATTTTTATGATTATTTTCTTGTTTATGCTCGTTCTATACCGTTTTTGCTTAAATAAATTTAATAATATTGTTTAGATGTTGTTTAATCGTGTAATAAATGTTGCAAATAATAAAAATCATAAAAATTAATAGAAAAAATAATATTTAAAAAGTGCGCCACATTTTGCGGTGGTAATCGCATTTGGATAGAACCTAAACATAAATTCGTGATTAACGGCAATAATATCGGATATATTTATAATCGACTTTTCAGTAGTTTATTTTACAGATGAGAAAATAAGAAGAAATATTAAAAAAATAAATTTTAAAACCACACACTTTAGAATTCAACCAATGCATTATAATCGACATTTAATTGCGGTGGTCGTGGGACGTGCTAAATAAAATAATAATTTGGTTTCTGAGCTATATTTTTTATTATAATATGATCTTTACATATTGGGTGAACTCTACCCTCATCACTCTATCTTATTTAAATAATTAAATAAAAATTTAAAGGAACATTTTGAAAGGTTTTGCAAATTCTTATCGCGACTCACTCCAACGACACTCCATTTTTATGTTTGCCGTATATTAGCAGCTTATTACAACACAACTCTTTTACGTAAGTTTTAAATTTATTATTATTAAATTCAAGCAATCGTAAATAGGAATCTAGAGGTAGTAAAATATATTCAAATTATAAATGAGCTTATTTATTACTTTGGATACCTTGGATAAAGATTATTCGATGCAATAATTTCGGATTTATTAAAAATGATTAAGTCAGTTTAACTTTAACTGAAAGCCAATGATTGATTGATTAATATTATTATACAATTTTAGTGATCATCATAACAAACCGTATTAAAACCTTATTACCACGCAATTCTACATATTGAAAAATGGAAAAAGAAGAGAACAGCGAATGTCCACGTCGTTCCACACGTTCGAAGAAAGAGTCAGTATATTTCCACAGTAGAATGAAACTCTTCTAAATTTTCAGTGAAGGTGATCTCATATGCCAAATTTGTGGACTTGTTTCGGAGTGTCGTGCTCTGGCTAATATCCACATGAGAAATGACCATAGTGATCATATTGGGATAACAAGTTCTACAGAGCCCCAAGATACCAAGGATGTAAAAATGATAGAAAAAATTGAGCTTCCACCGCCATCTATACCACCGAAGAAAAAGCGTGGCCGAAAGAAGAAAGTCATAACAGAAGAAGAATCGAATATTAAAACAGATTTGGGAACTGAAGTCAACTACGAAGGGCTCCCCGATCTGCAACCATCATCTTCTGAACTAAGTCGACCCATGACAACGAAAGAATTGATAAACGGAGTTCGTGGTGGCTCTTCCGTAACTAAGAAGAGGAATCGTACGTAATAAAACACCTATAGAATTCAAAATTATCCATTTCCAGGCAGTTCTACGACAAAAGTTTCGTCACCAGTGACAAATTATGAATCCTCTTCCCAGAACACAGAGAACGCTAGCAGTTCCGCACTTACTGACGATGTCAATAATTCCGATGACAAATCTTCTGTCATTTACGGTTTTAAATTTGAGGATCCCAACTTTAAATACACGGGTTCAATGGGCGAAAATCCAAAGGTAAAATTATATATCCAAGAAAATATACAATTTAAACTTGTTTAAAGAAAAATACAGGGAAAATGGGAGCTCCTAAAAAGTCTAGCCCAAAGTCGAAAAAGAAAACTTATACGCCTTCCACTATTCCAACTCGCTTAGTAGAAGGTGATCCGAAAGGAAAATATGAATGTTATGTGAAAGGTATTTCAATTATTTGTCACGTTTATTTTATCTGTATGAACGCTTCAAGATTGTGGCTGGAAGGGTAATTACCGTTCTTTGCGAATGGAGCATTTAAGAGTTCTTCATCCAGGATGGAAAATGCCGAGTCGTTTCTTACTTCAGGTTATCAATTTTATCCATGATTTATTATTTTTAATTTATTCAAAAAATATACAATTTTTCCAGCGAATATCGAAGGACGGAATTTATATAAATGAAGATGAATATGTTCCACCATTCGCTTGTCACGTCGAGGGATGTTCTTGGAGAGGAAACTACAGGTAGAGATCCTAATGATTTCAATTCTAAATGTTTGTTAAGAGCTTCGCGGTCTTCACATATGCGCCAACAACATCGGGATATATACGAGGAGAAGCGGAAAAAGGCCGGAGTGGTAATGAAGAATAAATTTTTACAAAATTTTTCAGCCATATATAGATCATATTAAATGTCAAATATGAAATAGAATATATTTCTAGCGTTCTAGCAAATTACGGTAATTTATAGTTCTTAAATTATAAAATCTCACACGTATGAGGTCAATAGCTTAATTTAATTTTTTCCAACAGTTATAGAGGGGAGTAACGTATAATAAAACAATTTAGGGCGGATACGTGACAGACGGACAATATTTTTGTCATGTTCCCGACTGTACTTGGCGCGGAGCATCGAGAACTACTCGCGCATCCCATATTCGCAAATGTCACCCGGACTGGATTGCGAAGAACGATGTGAAGCAAAGTGTAAAATAAATCGTTTTTAACTAATTAATATCAACAAGAAAATTTAGCAATTCGTTTGCTTCTGGTGTGGTGCAAGTACAAGGAGCAGCGGAGCCCTGTTGAATCACGTCGAAACGTCACACGGCATAAGTATGATTGTGGATTTGACGTTCCATTATAAGTCAGAATTCTTGGTTTCGAATTATTAGTTCATCTGTGCTAATTATTGTTAATTTAGGACTGGTTCAAAAAAATTGAAACAATTTTTCATTGCGATTTTTCGAAAAAGGAATCGACGAAGGCAATGGTTGGCAAAGTGGTGAGTATTGGTTGATTCAAGAAATATTTATACTTTTATGATTATTATAGAAGTATGAGCTTCGTTGTACAGTTGGTTCCAAATCGGAAACATCTCTGGTTGCAAGCGCGAGGTATGTTTATTATTTTACGCTAAAATTGTGAGAGTGAGTTATTAATTTGAATATTACGAGCTTCTCAATCACTTTTCACACAAAATGATTTGTTATTGTGTCGTGGCCTAGTAAATTTTAGTCCACGTTTTTTCTTGACTATAATATTTATCCGCTCATGAAATAGCTGCGTGCTCACCAGTGATGGACGGAATGTCGTATTCCGTGTTCTGAGTCCTGGAAATTGAAATTTTGTTCCGTTTTCCTTATTCCGAAATTCAAAATGTATATTCCGTCCATCACTGGTGCTCACGTATTCCTTTCTTGATTTAATAATATTGAACCATTACTATACAAATGATCGCCACAACTATTTAGCTAACAAAAATATATTAGGCTGCAAGTAAACGCTTTGAATCAAACTTAGAGACTACAACTAACGCAACTTTAATTTGATGTGTAATGTTTCATGTTATTATAATGAATGGACAGAAATGGAAAGAATGAACAACACATCCAAAAACGAATTGTCGATTTTACAATATGAACGTTTGTCTAGTCATTCTCTACGTGTAAATTGTAAGATACTTCTCACGTAATCTTACATTAGTAGCATCCTCAAACTATATATTAAACTGTTAAAATTTTTGAAATATTAACCTGGAGTGGCTTTTTTGAACTCTTATTAATAAGATAGAACGTGGCGTGCACAACACTATGCATAATTCAAGACAAATGTGAGCATTTTACCTTAATTTGTAGTAATGAGAGTTTTATCAATAATATCAAAACGTAACAAGAGCTTTAGATATGTAAGGAAAAGACTGAAACAGATTAATTTTCCATAATATTTTTCGCGATATATGCGGAAAAACAACTTTGTTATATGTCTGGTTTTTGTTGTTTTCTTGTCATTAGTATCAAAATTTTGTTTCAAGCTTGTTGAGAATGAATTTTTACTCATTCGCATTAACTATACCGGATTTTTTGTGAAAAAAATCATCAGGAACGTGTTAATATATACTTTTAGGAACTATGCCTACAATACCAATTTCTTATCAAAACGAGAAACACATGTGCATACGCGTAAATCAATTCACTGCTGCTCTTATTTGGAAATAACCGAAGAAACTATATCGAATAAACGAAAAATTACGGTGTCTGGAGTATTGGAACATACCGGACATGGTTTCGGCACACCGCTGCTCCGAATGGATTCATTTGATCGGCAGGTTTTTCATCAGTTTCTTGAAGTACGAAACTCAACATATCGTAGCCCAAGTTCATATGATATTATTGAGTTGTTCAATGGTATTTTTACAAAATAATTATATTAGAAATAGTATTTTAAGAAATGGAAGGTGGGAAAATCGAAAACATGGAACCTAAAACGTTCCTAGATGGGTTCTCATTCCAACCGCAACACCGTAATCAATTCTATTCGCTTTTAAAGTTGATAATGGTTTAGAAATATTGTTTAGACAATTTGAAACCTTAGTTTTCTAGAATGGCCAAATTTCTAATGAATCTGTTTTTGATGTGGATATTGTGTCGACATCGGATAACCCGGATGGTTCTGTTAAAACGGTTATCCGGTCAGGTTTAACGGTTGGATATATGGATCAAAACATGAAAGATTTGTATATGACATATGGCTCAATGAGGTACATGATTGCTGAAAAGGTAATATGATTGTCGGTATCAATATTATTTTTCAAATAATATTTTTAAAGATAACTTTCCAATTCAAAGAAGGACCACCAGTTTATACAATAATCTGCTATGTCCCGGACACTTTCTTCATATCAAGATGTTGTTTGATATATTTTACTACCGATTTGGAAAAAGGATTTAATATGACAATAAAGAAACTAGCAGAAATGTACTGAAAAATAATAAGAGTCGGTCAGAATTTGTTTCAGAAATGCGGAACCTCCGAAGGTGATAATGACCGATGTACAGAAAGGCTGGATCACTTCACTGAAAGAACATTTCCCGAATTTTGAAGTAGATGTCATTGTGAGTTTAAATATTTCGAAATTATCTATATTTGAAAATGAAGATTCCACCATGGTGTCTATTGGAATATTGGGGAGAAATAATCTCGGAATATGCTATCATCGACTACGATCGCTTTTACTTGATTGCTGCACTTCGCCGATTATTAATGTATGTTTAATATTAATGTTTCTATTTTAATCAATAAATATTTAGGGTAACCGATAGCGAACAATTCTTATTCTTTGTCGTGGAACTTTTCGAAGCGTTCCATGAGTACGGTTTTCATAAGTTGACGGAATTCATCGACGCACAGTTGAGTAACAAGGAATATTTTCAAATGTGGTCTCCATTCAAACGGGAAGCGTATGAAGAACTATTTCATCCAACGGTGGTTTTGTCAACGCGATTGTTTCGTGATGAATATTTGACACGTTTACCTTTGAATCGATTTGATCAATTTGTTGTGATGGCGATAGAAAGGATAAAAGATTTTAATAGTTGTCCACCCGGTGAAACTTACACAAATCAGCCGATGAATGAAGAAAGGACAGTTTATTATGAGTCTTTTTTGCCAGAACGAAACGTTCCCGAAAAAACGGACGCGGTGAATTCTGAGGCAAATAATTCAGCAGTGGAATACGCTGGGGAAACTGTAGAACAAAAGTCGTCTAAAAGAGATGATGAGATTGTACAAAATACAGAAATCGACGTCGTGGATAAACCTACGGAAGAAGCTCAGAAAGAGCATGAGATTATTGTAGATTCTCCGAAACAGTGCACAGATGATGATTCATCTCAAAAATGCACTCCAGGCGCTGATTTCGAGAATTCAAAAAGCAAGAAATCACCTACACCAATATTGAAAGCTCCTCAGAGAGATCTGCCGAAAGCTGATAAATCATTGTCAGAGCCTCCTGAAGTAGCTTACGAAGTCGTTATGAATGATCATTCGTACAATAATTCTCGAAGTGGAGCTCCCAGCACTTCTAATGACTTTGATTATGCGGATAATGTGTTGGAAGATGAAACGGTTGATATATATTGTGACGATGATGACGACGATGACTACAGTGATGACAGTGACGATGACGATAATGAGGATGATGAGGACGACGGCGAAGTAATCGAGGAAGAACAGAACAATCAAGTATCAATATTACCAGCCAGTGGCGAGGAAAGACTGAAAAATGCCTTGACGTTAAAGGTATGTATAATAACACTTTAGTCTATTAAATGGGACTTTAAGAAAAAATATAATCTTGACTGTGATGAAGATATTAAAATCTTTGCAAGGTTCGTTACAAAATCCGATGGAAGGCGTCAAAAGATGTTGGGTAGGAGAAGTGTTGTCGCTGAAGATAAATGGAATCAAAACAATTCTGGAAAATTTTGAAATAATGCTTATTTGTTGATCTCTTTGTTAATAATAGAATATAAAATTTTATAATCATTATTATTAGTGTCCTGTTAAATGTTATTTTCCAATTCGGTACTTTGAATTTTCAAGAAAGTAATATTTTAAATATAAATTATAGATGGCCGTATCAGTTGTACCAAAAGATTTAACAA
Organism: Caenorhabditis plicata; assembly: GCA_963931815.1. Taxonomy (NCBI): domain Eukaryota; kingdom Metazoa; phylum Nematoda; class Chromadorea; order Rhabditida; family Rhabditidae; genus Caenorhabditis; species Caenorhabditis plicata. The sequence continues at coordinate 5,415,634 of OZ007494.1, forward strand.
ATCTTCGGGCGTGCCTACTTTGCTCACTTATAAAATCGTTTGATCAGTTTTGCAACCATGGATGTGACAATTGCGAGAATGTTCTACACCTAAAAGATGACGAAGAAAAAGTGTATGATTGTACAAGGTTGAGTATGAATTCATAATTACATAAAAACTATATTTCTTTAGCGCCAACTTTGATGGAATGATAGCCGCAATGCACAATGAAGAATCATGGGTGTGCAAATGGCAGGTATGTTCCCGAGTTGTGCAAAACAAAGCATGTTTGTTAGAAAATTAATCGCAAGACGAAGGGAATCTACGCTATAAGTGTTTCCGGATCACTTCCAGGTAGTGTAATCAATGAGCTTAAGAGCATGGGCATTCGATACAAACCAAATATGCGCGACACGAGTTTACAATCGAAAAAATAATGTATATTAACCATAATAATTATTATAATTTATTAATTGTTTTATAATTTGTTAATAAAACTGAAATTTTGGCAGGGTTGTGTTAGTCATTATTTGGTCAGGGTCAAAGGCAAATTCGTTAATAAATGCAGAACAATAAAAGGTTTTGATTTGAACAACTTAAAGCTGAAAGATGTGAAAATAAAAACAAGAAAAATAATTAATACATAATGAAAGTGTTGATTCTTTTTTTTGAGCACCATTATTCTATAAGCAATTAGTGGGACTAGTGGGACTCGATGGGTCAGTCGGATGACAATATTTTGTTTGATTTTTAGTTAAACTATAAAGCCATTTTCTCTAGGATCGGTATTATTTGATCGAAGTTTGGCCGTCTTCCGGGATCTTCATTCATGCAGATGTTCATGAGGCGAGCCATATTGCGGGCGATTCCGGGTGGAATTTGGATGCGTTGGCCTTCAAGGGCGATCTGTAAAAATCGTAGATAGTAATGGTATCACCCGAACACTTGAATTAGATTAGAAATTCGAGAAAATGTATTTTCTTACTTGTAAATACATTTACAATCTCAAGATGTGTGGTGAAAGAACGTTCTTTCAATTGTACTAATTTAATTTTTGGAAAAACCGTTACTTTTTAAAACAAAAAAGACAATCTCACCTTCATACCACACTCCATTGGTGCTAAATCCGAGAATGGGACTTCTCTCGTGTTCAGCTCCCATAATAATACCGCAAACGACCACATATCAGCTGCTCGAATGTTGAGATTTTCTGGCGATCGTGTTAGTGCTTCAGGGCTCATCCACGCCGGCGAGAAAATCTTTCCCACCTCTTGAAATGAGAATTTAGTATCGGCCATCGAGATTTTCGCCGTCAGCTCTTCATCGACCACCACGTGTTTCGACGACAAATAGTACCTCAATACCATCGGGTCCAAACTGTGCAGGTACGACATTCCTCGAGCAATATCGAGCGCAAATCGGATTGCCTGACTGTGATCAATAACAACCGCTAAAATTAATATCCATTGTCACTCCAAACCGCAAACATCACTTACAGCTCTGCTCATGAAGTACATTATACAAACTGCCAAATGGCATATATTGAGAGATGACAACAAGATTTGGTGGCTGATTTGCTGCCGCCAGTACCGGGCAAATATTCGGGTGCGCGAAAATTCTCAACGCCGGAAATTCCGTCTGAAAGTCTCGCGAGATTCTCGGCGTCACTTCCTGGACGTTCAAAATCCTGGCTACGATATCATTTCCCTGCCATTTGCCACGCCACAATTCGCCGGAATGAGATTCAGCAACTTTTGTGATCAAATTCAAAGAAGATACGTCCACTCCGGTGTATCGGGAAAGGGTGGCGTCTCTTGTTCGTGACTTTGTTCCTGTCCACGTGGTATCTTTGAATGGTATCCTCTCATTCGGGTTCTGACCATTTTCTTGTGCAATTTCTGAAAAAATTTGATTTTATTCCAATTAAGTCATTTTCATTCAAACCAATAATCAGATTCTTAATCTGTGGCTGGCAAACATCCAAGGGTGTTTGTCCCTTCTTATTCGTGACATTCACTGCAGCTCCATATTGTATCAAATCCTCCGCAATTTGTTCATAACCCCAAAAGCAGGCATAATGAAGAGCCGTCATTCCATGCTCATTAGTGGCGTGTACATCAGCCTTCCTTGCCAATAACTTCTAAACCAATACTAGGCCTTTTAATATTTTTCTTAAAATTCCCGACATACCACAACAATCGTCCGGTGTCCGTGTGCAGCAGCAAGATGGAGACTCGTGTCGTCTCCCATATTCGTCGAGTTCACCCGCGCTCCACGCGATAACAGCATTTCAGCAATCGAAACATGACCTTCTTTGGCAGCCCAGTGGAGCAGTGAAAATGCGTGATCATCTCTAAACGCAATTATACAATATTTTCAGATAAGAATTAACACGTACCCAACATTCAAATCGTGCTCATGGTCGTCGAGCCATACTCGTACCTGGAATGCGTTACCCTCGCGCACCCAGCCAAACACATCTTCCATTATGATTGGCACATTGGGCTTATGTGCGTGATAGTGTGTCGACAGTGACATGATGTTCTATAAAAATGAGTTTTTATTTACAAATTTAACTCAATTCTCATTGTCTTATATTTTTGGTTTGGTAATTCTACAAAAATATCCACAAATATACGTTTTAAAGTCCTTTATGTAGTTAAGATTCGGAAAAATAAAATAATGTTTTTAGTTGATTTAGTTGATCGACTCGCTGCTTCCACATTTCTCACGCAAAATAATTTTCTTATTTAATTAAGTTATTCCTTATGTCGGACATTTTATGGTTTATGCACATCAAACTATCAAAAATAAGCTGTCAAAAATAAACTTTGGCGGCTCATATCTCGGCTCAGAGAAAAATTGCGCCGTTTTTGAAAACGGATTTGGAATCAGCGCATCCGAATCTATCAATGGTGCAAGTCTCATCAAAATCTCAAGCGGACGCTAAAGTGACTTCCCTTGTTAAAATAAATTTATATATCAATTCAGAATTCCCATATATTTAAACATGTTTTGCAAGCTTAAATATTTAAATAAAAATGAAGCTATTTTGTAGGATTTATCTTGAAATAATAAAAGTAATACTCTTAAATTTAATCAGGGTTAGGGTTATAATGAAATACCTTGTTTTATCTTAAAAGTGTCAACAATGTCGTCACAAAGATACACACTATAGGTCTCGTTTTGGCGAAATATATGAATAATGCTAACCAAGTTCTATCCGTTCATTCATCATTTATTAACAACATTTTTTAGCAAACAAGAAAATCTACCTATCCCCTAGTTATTTTAATAATCGGGTAAAAATGCAAGTAATAATGATATAATTTACAAATAAAATTGTAAATCTATAATAAAAAATGGAAAACGGCAACAAGCATGTCAATTTGAATATTCGACTTTCTCAAACTATAACTCGTGTTTCACTTATTTAATAATATCAATTATTATTAACTTGGCAATGAACTAGTGAAACTAATTAAATTTTAATTATAATATATTACATTAGAACCTATACCGATTAATAATTTAGTCCCCCGTATGAATATAATATGCTTTACGGGATAAGTTTCAATTTACGACATTCAAAATGTATCATTCCCGTTCCAAAATTCCATTATTAAAAACAAACGAATAGAAACCTTTTAGCTTTTAGTGCTGTAACGCACCGGCCAACACTCTTCTGCCAATCACCAAATAACCAATCCGGTCGAGAGCTGCAAGTTGGCTGAAATTGATAAAAAAATAATAATCATAACAATCAGCCTGCAAGAGGAAAATAAGAAACAGAAATCAATTAATATTTCCATATATTGATTGATAAAACAACGGAAAAAAGATAGAGATAGCAAAAAATAATAATAACAACGAATAGGTGGGTGGATGTGAAATAAGCTTCATCCAATGTAGAGATAAACAGCCGCGTTATGTGCCATCGAGATCAGTCCATCTGATGGTGTTGTTGTTGTAATGTGTGTAAATGTATGATCATTGGGAGAACATCGAGATACAAGACGAACGAGTGTGTTGTGCAAAAGGGACCTGAATGGGTCATCAATGTCTTATTGATTGGATATGGAGATGAGATGCGCAAATAAAAGAGGGTGAAGAGGACCATAAATATTGGCTTCACGTCGATATAACTTATTTTTATTGTTTATTGCTTATTTCGTATACTAACTACCCTATTGATCGCATTTTATCATTCTTTAAAGGACCTTCTATTAAACTTGTTCTTATTATTATTATTATTATTAGATTCCCTTCATAAAGCATTCTTAAAAAATGTGATTAAAAATCGACTTTTTGAACTCTAAAATATTTCCAGCATTGTTTATAATGTTACTTATATAAATTTAGTCTACTTACTACTATATATATATATATATAAACCTATAAAAACAATATATGTTACGATCCAGAAAAACCTGAGGTGTTACAATTTATTTTTTAGTAAGACATAATTATTTTCTGTCACATATAGCAGAGAGATACTTTTACAAATAAAACTATTTAATCATCGTTTAGAAAGTCCATAAAATAACCTAACAAGGGAAGTGTTTTAGGTCTCCATCTCAGATTTTGATAAAACTTTGCAGATAGATTCCTTATGGCTTGATTAGTATACTGTCAAAAAATTAGGACCTACAAAATGGTTTAAGTGGGTAAAAAATGGGTCTAAAACCCAAAAAATCGCGATTTTCAAACGCAAATTTTATATAGTTAATGTTAATCAATCCGGTTCATATTTTAAGGGGTATACTATCTTATTAAAAACTATCGTTTTATTATATTTTTTTTAATTTTCACGTGTTTTACGTGAACCTGTTTTTAATAAATAATGGTTTTATTGACCACCGAAACATCGGGGCAACAGCGCAGTGGCAAGACGACGGGACATGGAACAGCAGGGCGAGGGTTCGATTCTCATTGGGGGTGGTATGTTTCTATTATTATTAATAATCATTCTATATTCGAATATCTCTGTGGCGCTTTTTTATTTTTACTTTTCAAGATTTATATGATAACCTTTAAATGTATTATTTATTAAATCAACAATTATAATGATTCTCAACAATCATATGTTGAAAGCATAAAAATTTTTCACAATAAAGACAACGTATAAAAGATACATTTTTACAGTTACTTATCTCACAGCCGTTGGGGATCTCTTTTGGGAATAATAGTTGCTTCGGTGTATAAAAAGATCCTGGACGGTCGACTTTATATCCACTAGCAAACCAACTGTACTTTACCCAACTGTGGAGTTTCGGTGAACAAAGCTGACGGTAAATTAAAGACAAAACCTATGAACATATTATAATCAAGCATCTAAAAGTTAGTTACCTGAAGTGTGGAAGACCTTTGATGTATTTGAAAGCTTGGTTCACATAACCGTGCATACTCCGTGATGATTTTTATAACACTCTTGAATCCTCCAAAGACACCGACATCCAAGGGTTGAATCATACCTGTACAACCAGCAGGAATTTGCAGTGTTTTTAATTTATTATCTTCATTATTTGGGTCCGAATAACCGTTTGCATCTTTCCATCCGTTCCATGAATCGATAATAAGCAACGAGCTAGCCGGAACCCATTCATCGAAAATTACTGTGTTCAAAAATTCCTTCATCAACGGTTTTGTCATAATGTGGCTCGTATGACAGCGAACAACCAAGTTGGAAAAAGAACTTCGAAAATTTCTTGGAAATCTTCCGTTGTTTTCTTTCAGAACTACGAAAAGACGAGGATGTAGTTTTCCTTCTGCAGATATTACAGGAAGCACTGTGTAGCTGTGAGTAGTGGAACTCACAGTGTTCACAGTGCATTCAACTGTTTTTGTGCCTGTGTACGTCAATGTTCTCGCAGTGTTCATTTCCAATTGAAAACCACTTTGATCTGCATTAAAGATCCTTCTAGGTGAAAATGCTTCCAACTCCTGATTTGCCACAACCAAAAAGTTTTCTGCACTGGCCAATAGTTCATCTCTTTTCTTATGTCATATCACAGACACAAACTTCGTGATCTTGCGGGAAGAAATTCCATGTGCACGCTTCCAAGAATTGATCCAAGAATTAGAACACGGAAAGGCCATATCAATTTCGTTATCTTTCATAATTTTTCCTATCATATACCGCAAGGTAGAATCATGAAGGATATGACCTTTATCTATGCTCTCCTACACCATTTCGAATAGCATCTGCGATATTGTGGAATAATTATTCCGGCGATCTGTCACTACTCCACCTTTAATAGTATGATTGAAATTTAACTAATACAGAAAATACCATTTTTTTCGTATTCACGGAGCTTTTTAACATGGTGCTCATTAGAAATGAAAGAATAGCGGTTATTAAGAGATTCCAACGAAGGCCTTTTCTTTCCATTCCTGTATCGTTTTTTGGAAGAGCCAAAGTACTTTACAGCTTCCGTGACTTTTGTTGTTTCCACGATTTTTTTCAAAAGCTTCAATATATGATTTTGATAATAATTATAATTGTTGATTTAATAAATAATAGATTTCATTATCATTATAATCTTGAAAAGTAAAAAAGCGGCCCAGAGCTATTCGACTAGTAATAGAAATAGAAACATATCACCCCCAAGAAGAATCGAACCCTCGCCCTGCTGTTCCGTGTCCCGTCGTTTTGCCACTGCGCTGTTGCCCCGATGCTTCAGTGGTTTTTAAATCATTATTTATGAAAACGCACAATTTAAAATAAAATTCATTAGCTTTATTCCATTATTGTGGGTAAACGGGATATTTCTGAATTTCAAACCGATTTTTCACCTACTTAAACCGTTTTGTAGGTCCTAATTTTTTGACAGTATACTAATCAAGCCATAAGGAATCTATCTGCAAAGTTTTATCAAAATCTGAGATGGAGACCTAAAACACTTCCCTTGTAAGCAACTCATATTAAAAATTAAAAAAAAAACATTAAAATCGTTAAAAAATATTATTAAATAGTGGACGTGTTTATATAACTCTTCCATTAGTCTAATAACTCGTCCACGGTCACTTCCGTAATGTGAATTAAAATACTAAAAGTTTCATATTATTGGATATTAAAGCTATCCGGTGGAACTAGGAACTAATAAAAATGTAGAGGGATTCAGTACCTAAAAACTATCTCTTGAAATGTTTAAATAAAATAAATAACAACATAAAGGTTTTTTATCGGATACAAATAAAATAAGTTGTAAGGAATTCGATAAGTTTTCTCAGCGAATAATTCTGAAATTTGCCTAAAGAGCTTTATCTAAAATTTAAAAAAAATATGTGGTGAATGTTCTGTTGCAACAGTTGGAAGTAGAGAAATACCGTTTTGTTTCTTGAGCTCATGTATCGAATTAGAATCCCGCTTAACTCTCCGAGAAAGCTCGGCGTCCGTGAATTTAACTTTTAAGATATTTAATCGAGTGTAACAAAATGGGTATTATTTGGAATCATTTTTAGAGCAACTTTTAGAGCAATTATACTGTAAATTCGTGATTGGCTGGCCTGTTTGCAATGCGTGCAGCAACAATCAGAAATAGAAAAATTTTATAATATTTTTAAAATTTTGAACGACCTGGATTGCCCTTAACTTTCATAAAATCCTTTGAAATTCAATATCACTACCATTTCACGAAATCAGCAAAAAACGCAAAGTTTGATTTTCAATTCCTCTTCCCTAAAAGGGATTCTTAATCTGCGAATATCTGTTTAGCAATTTTAAAAAATGACATGACATGTTCATTGATAAAATAAAAATAATTTTATTATTAGTATTGGCTTGCACAAGTCTCTCGGTCTCCGCGTCCTCTCATTATATTTCGTCGGTAAAAAGCAGTAGTTCACTTTGACTGTAAATATCTGAAATACTAATAGAGCTAGAACAAAAATTCCTTTTTGGCTAGGTGCACAAACTGCGAAAGTTTCTACCATTCGCTGGAATTTTTCTGAAATTGATTCTCCGAGGCGCTATTTCACCTCAGGCATTTGAAAGTTGTCCAAAATTGGCCATTTTTGCCAAAAATTTTTGTTTTTTTTTTTTTACATTTTTCACGTTTTTTCGACTTTCACGTAACCAATTTTTTTAAAGCGGGAATTTTCCGAAAGCGCACAAAATATCCGATTTTCTGATGTCAATTTTAGTTCACACGGACCCATATGAGCATTTTTACAGCCGTCTGAAAATTCAATTTTCGACCAATTTTCAGACGTGAAATAAAACTGAAAATAGTTACAGCACGGTAATAAAATTTATATAGACGGATTTGTCTTGACTTCATCTACAAGATGCTGTACGCATCAAGTCCGGTGCATTTAAACTTCTCGAGTTATTAAGCGTCTCATATATCCTCTACAAAAACATCACAAGTAATCGCTTTGTCATGAAAATTCGCCATATCTAATCAAAATAATAAACTTGCATACCATGCAAAATTTAAAATCTTAATCGAATGATAATTGTGCTCTTTGTCCTCGAAAAAATCTCCTTTATTTCCATTCGAAAACTTGCTTCCTTTTAAAAAAATCCATTTCTTTCAAAACTTTATTTACTCTATTTGTTAATGTTAGACACGAACACCCCTAAAGAAATAGTAGTAGGAAAACTATTTGAAACAGCCAAAATCAATTGACAATAACCATTCTTAAACATTCACTGATAAGGCTACATCGAGTCTCATTTGTCTTTTTCATCAATTTCCAACATTACACATTAAAACAGTCTTCAGATGATTCCTTCGACATCCACTGACGTCAAGCTAGATGAATCCGTTCACGTAAGCATTATTGAAGCACATCAAGTAGTAGATCATTCCAGGGTCTTTCCATATTATCCGATTATGAAGATGCTGTATCAAGTGAAGAGGAGTTAAACCAACTGTGTCATACTTTGAAAACCCACATTGGGCAGACATCGTAACCACCATCTTCTTACGAAAAGTAAAGACTCATGCTTTCAGTCGACAGCGTCACGAGCGTAAACTGGAACGACGTACGCATAACAAGGAAAAACTTGCCAAGTATCGTAATACCTCCTCAAGTGAGCACTCGAGCATAGAAAAACTTCGTAAGGATAACCGTTTGCCTATATATTTCGCTATAAGCATATTCAATTGTAGAACCTGGTGAGTTTCGAAGTCGGCGGAATACCGGCTACTCTCGACGCAAGACTCTCAATGGAGCACACAGTGACAGCGATCAAAGTGGCGACTGGCGACTATTAAACCTGGCTGTAATAAATATCGCGGTTTTATCTCGATATGTTGGGATTGTTTCAGTTTCAGGAAATGGCTCACTATCCATTATTGGTTCAATTGAATGAGCAGTTGGTGGAAATATCACGTCAGTTGAATGAAGTTGAAACGACGAATGGTCTACAATTGCGCATCATCATGCATTTGTTGCATCGCGTGTCAAAGGTATGTATTGGATAAGTTCGTAGAGTTTTTTCACAAAGATTTATTTGAACAAAAAACAATAATTATAATAATCAATTAATTCATTATGTATTCGTCGTTACTGTTTCCTTGGACTCTCGATCAATTTGTTGATGCCGTTCCGCCAAAAATCACCCGGTCTGGTGTCGAAAAAGTTGTTGAGCCAGTTTATAAGGTCCTCTAAGGTAACACCCCTCATTTGGCTTGACAGAGAGCGCAAAAAAGTGATAATCGAATGACGCAAGATCTGCAGAGTACAGTGGATGCTGAAGAACCTCCCATTCGAGCTCCTGGAGGGCGGTTTTGACGACTTGTGCAACATTCGGTCGCGGAGCAAGATTAATCGACCTTTTCGATCGGGTCTTTTCAATCGAATAGTCTCATTTAAGTGGCGCAGCTGGGCAAAATAGAGCTCCTTGTTCACCGTGGCGTTTCTTTCGACCATTTCCCAATTTGTCTTTTTTTGGGTGAAGATCTTACTTGACTCAGGGCTTTGGCGTATCTCATGGAGTCACCCACTCCTTTCTCTGCTTCACGCTGACGACGTGTTGATCCCTCATGTCTTTTCTTATTTTCGCACAAAGCAGAGACCGGACATTTTCCAACGTTGAAGATCTGTTCGGTGACGTGCCCCGGCTTCCTGCTAGTTCATATCGAATCGGGACTCATTGTGGACCTGCACTAGGCGGCACAAGTAATCATAGTGTCGGACAAGTTCAAGAACAAGAATCGCCCGCTAGTTTGTGTTGAGGAGATTAGCCGTTAGATTGAATGCCTCAAGAAGAACCAATTTTTTGGAGTCCTTGGGATGAAATTGAGTTGGACGAGTTTGACGGTAGAGGTGGAGCGAACAATGGCAGAAATATAAGAAAAGTGTGTGGAGGATATGTCTAATGTGCCCTAGCCACCAATGGGTTTGGAAGATTGAAAGAACCGGATGAAGTGTCACAGATGTCAAACTGCCGGAGAACAACGTGTGCGATACGGCAACAAGAAAGTCGGATCGATTCGCAAGAAGCTTGAGAAGACGCTTGTCCTCAACAAGAGAGAGAAGCAGCGGGAGCAGTTTGTTTCGTCGATATTAAGATACCAGAACTCTGCCGGTCATCAATTGATGCCAAAGCAGTACACACTAGTTTGTGATGAGGAGATTAGCCGTTAGATTGAGTGTCTCAAGAAGACTCAATTTTTGAGGCTCTCAGAAGGAAATTGAGGAGATTTCGACGGTAGAGGTGGAGCAGACAATGACAGCAATATGACGGATTTGGAATCAGCGCCATCAGCGCAAAAGAGCATGGATGATATGTAGAATGTGCCCAAACCACCAATGGAGTTGGAAGGTTGAAAGAACCGGATGAAGTGTCGCAGATGTCAAACTGCCGGAGAACATACGGCGACAAGAGCGTCGAATCGATTCGCAAGAAGCTTGAGAAAGCTCTTGACCTCCACAAGAGGGAGAAGAAGCGCGAACAGTTATTAAGATACTAGAACTCTGGCAGGTAACCAAGTGGTACCAAAGCAGATTGTGATGACGAGATTGCGGATGCCAAAAGGGATTGTCGAGACGCCTGATCCGCCGCTGAACCTCTTCTTTGATTGATTGATTGAAGAGATTTAGTAATAACTTAGGATTGTAATACCTCATTGGCACCCCAAGTTGCATGGTAATAAAATGAGCTCAGTTAACATGCTCGAATATAACTTTTTAGTGAGATAATAATATTTTTCAATAGTTTAAGACAATCTTAATTAAATTGTAGTAAAAAATTTTTTGTTATAAAGACTTAAAAAATTCCACACACGTTTAAAAATCGCGAAATTGCTATTTGGATTTGGCATGAATAGTATTGCTTATAGATACTTTTAAGATCTCAATTATAAACTGTATTTTTAATTAGGAAAATAATTCTAAAAGTCCTACAGACAACATTTGCAGAGTTCATTAATTCTCACGACGCAAGATCTTTCACAGATTAAATTCAGAAGCAATTGCTCCATATTAAATAAATATACAGTCCCCCAATTAATTATAGAAAGATTTACATCCAACTATCATCAATAAAACAAACAAAAAAACAATTTTCAGCCACGCAACACTTGGCTCAAAACCATTTGGCGATTCGCCAAATCGTTCCAATTCTTCATATTCGCATTTACATGGCCATTCATCGTTCGAATCATCTACTACTGGTACATACGAATGATCCGACGACGAATTGCATTCTGATTCATTTTCTATTTATTTCCACGATAATATTATTATTATGAATGAAAATAAAAAGTATCAATTAATACGTGTTTTTAGAAGGCATGAATCGGATAATAATTCGAGAAGGATGATGTGATAAACAACCAGTTCCAGAGGAGAGTGCGATTCAGAATATGAATGACTTGATTTGTTATACAATAATTTATGATTCTTAATAACTTTTCTTTCGATGGAATCAAAAACAGTCATTAATATTATTTATTGTCAAGATGTATTTAAATTAACTTTAAAAATTGCGTAAAGGAGCTAAAGTTGTGATCTTTCTTGGGGGCAAAGAGAAAGTGGTGTCGATTAAATTTTCAATTTGTTCATTATTTCGTTTTAGTAAAGTTTTAATGGCAAAATTAAAATCTCATTGTGAATCCTTTTCAGAAGATTTTCGTAAAAGTTGAAACTGAAAATGCAGTCGAAAAATTATAGTAATGTGTTTTGCCAAGATTGACATATATCGACTATCTGCTCGAGGGCCAAATACAGTTGAAAAGAATATGCTTCCAAACCAAGGAACATAATGAGTATATACCCGGGTATTGAAAGACTGAGGACCCGGTTCTTTCCCAGATTCTGGGTAGAAAAAAGGGAAGTCCCCCCTACCCGGGACCCGGGACCGGGTCTTCCTCTCTGATTCTCACTATTATCGCTGTCTTGAAGTTCAAATGTGTGGTTGAGCTTTTGCCGCGTCTATAAAAAGGAAAGCTCGGCAGCATAATCATAATTAGATCATTTTCTTCATTGTTTTTTTTTCAAATTCACACCTATGCCACAAAACCATGCAGCATTGCAACAGACATTGCCGCAATTGCAAAAACGCATCCTCCTACTTTATTATTATTATTTTTTTCAATATTTGATTTATTTATTATTTTTTAACCAAAACGTAACTTTAAAGGTTATATCTTGTTACGAATAATATAATATGTGTAATAGTTTTGTTTATACTCATTTAATTCTTTTATAATAGATGTTATCTTGAAAAATTTAAACAATCCTTATAGCTCGTTCAATAAATTGTTCGTTCAAAAAATTTTTTTCTTTTTTTTTACTTCGCAAAATATAAAATTGGGAGACGCTAGAAGTGAATAACATTTATTATAGTCGTCGCCAAACGCTAATACCACCGCAAAATGTGGCGCACTTTTTTAAACTTTTTTTTCATTTACCTAATTTTTATGATTATTTTCTTGTTTATGCTCGTTCTACACTGTTTTTGCTTAAATAACTTTAAGAATTTTTTTTAGATTCTGTTTCAATCGTGGAAGAAATGTAGATAATAGTATTAATAATCATAAAAATTATTGTCCTTTTCAGATATCGTTGCCTAATGGAAGAGGAAAAATTAGGATGGAATGAGCTTCTCGTTTGGACGGCCACTCTTTTTTAGGAAATAATGGGCAGCACACATTTAAGAGGAATTGACGAAAAAGTTGTTTGTGGCCGTGTGGCCGCCCATAATTTTTTCTTCTTTTTTACTCTTCCATTAGGCACCGATCTCTGAAAAGGACAATAACTATTTTTTTTCTTAATGGTCAATTCTCTATTTGACTTGGAATATCAATAATTTACTTGAAACTCTGAAACTAAATAGCAATCAATAAAAAATTATTTTTTTGAAAGCGCTCGTTTACCTAACCAATATTAATTTTTAAACTTTTTCCTTCCCAGGTGGACTCGAAAAGTGATTATTTTGGTAAAAGCATATATCCGGTCTCATTGGACCAATTTGAACAATACTTGCAACATAATGATACCACACGCCAAATGAAAATTACCCCGATTTCCTACATACACTAGCTGACAAAAGTTTTGTCACAAATGTTTTTTCGGGTTTAACTTTTTTGTGACTTGACAAAATTGGCTGATTTTTTGATATGATAGATTCATATGGTTGTAGATTATTTTACAAATTCCCGCTTGTGATTATGATGATCCGTTTTACAGTGACAAGCGTTTATCGTAAAACGCGTAGCTCAAAGATATTACGCACTTTTCTTGCACTGCATTTTTTTATAATTTTTAAAGTTCAATTATATTTTTTTCATAATTTAGTGAAAATAGCAGTAATTGGCAACATTTTAGAGATGACTCCACGTAAAGAAACTCCAATTGCCATCCGGCAAGCTGTTATCAATAGGAGGGAAAACGGAATGCGTGGTACCGAAATTGCCATGGTAACTTTAACCAAATATTGCTACTATAACATTTTAAACACTGATTCACATAAAATATCAAAAAATAAGCCAATTTGGTCAAGTCACAAAAAAGTTAAACCCGAAAAAACATTTGTGACAAAACTTTTGTCAGCTAGTGTATAAACGCATTTTATTAAAAATTAAGTGAAAGTATAAACAAAATTTCATGTCAAGTTTACAGGATTTCCTTTAAATATCATTGGCGCTCTAAATTTTTAATAAATTTTAGATTTAACTGACCCTTTCTGAGGTCCTCTTTTTATCAATTCATTTGGGGTGGAACCGTTTTTTCCGTCATTGTGAGCATATAATCCATATTGTCTTAAATTTCAGTGTCAATAATAAAAAATACTTGCAGAGGAATTGCTTGAAATTTCAAACAAAATGATAAAAATTTATTAAATACTACCATTAAAAATAATATAATATATACAGATACCAAAAATCTCAACCAAATCAATAGAGATCTTCAAAAAAAAAACATCAAACAAGAACGAATAAAAAAAACCAATTAAACTCTGGGAATGGTCGATCTAACATTAGCTAGATTCGCCATCTGATCAGCCAAATTCAACAGCTCATTCTCGTTCAGGAACCCATCCTTATTCGTGTCAAGCATCTTAAACACTTGTTCAACCTCGGACTTGCTCACTTTATTCGTCGACGTCTTTTGCGAGAAACTATACAGCTCATTCTTATCCAATCTATTATCCGCATTCGCGTCAATGAACGCGAGAAGTTGAAGTGCCGCGTTCTTCTTCTCATTCGCTTTCGCAATTTCCCTCTCTTGTGCCGTTTGTGGCGGATTTCCAGACAAGTGCGACTTGAACTCCTTATAAGTCAATTGGCCATCATTATTGACGTCAGCCACAGAAAGGATTCCGTCAATTATTCTGAAGATTACATTGAAGCTAAATGTGTAATCTGTGGTCAATATACCTCGCATTGTTGTTGTTTCTGATCAATTCTGCTTCAGCTTTATCTACGATGCCGTCATCATTGATATCCATCTTCTAAAAACATGAAAAAAAACATTATAAACAAGAATATCCGCATTATGTAATGGGAGAGATTCATTCTCAAGGTCGAATGAATTTCACTTTTGGTTTCTAATTTAAAATATTAATTATTATGCTATTACGCCTCCCTTAAATTGTTGTTCTTTTAAGGTCGCTCTTGTTGGAGACAATTAATTCGTAAAAAACTTTCATGGATAAATTAATAAAGACTGAAATGAAATTTGTCAACTGTCACCAAAATTTTATTGAAAAACGGTTTATTACTGAGCAAAACGAGGAGATTCGAATGGTATAGGTCATGAAATGCGTTGCGAACAAAATTTGGGCTTTCAGACGGGGTGTTTAAATTTCCGACAGACTGAAATGAATTCCAGCTAGATTATCAAATCCACATAAAATTGGAATTAATCGATCTAGAATTTTCGGCTGATTTGATTCATATAAATATCGTTGACGTAGAATAAAAACAGATTTTTTCACGTGACAAAGTGCTGGAAATCAAAGTGCTGAAATTTCAGTCGCTGATTTAAAAAAGAATTTTCAAGGAATTTTTTAAAAACATTTCAATCTAATAGAACTCGAAGTCTTTTTTCAGAATCGGGGTTTTAAAACATATCGATTTTGGCTTGAATTTGGCTGAAATTAGGCATGCACAACTTTTCTGAAAATGGGTTCTTAGAAAAATAAATTACACCATTGAAAATTTCGCCGAAAGTTCTATAAGCATACAAATTTTTAAATAATTTATTACTTTTACAGCCGAGTTATACAGGCTCAAAAATGGATAGTTTTTCTGAAAACGAGATGTTTTTGAAGCTTAATATCTTGAACAGTTTAAAAGAGTCAACCCTGATACATACGCCATCTTGTAGACTAAGTCAAGAAAAATCTGGCTATATAAATTTTCTTGCTGTGCTTTAAGATTTTTATCGATTTTTTCACGTCTGAAAATGAGTCGAAAAATCGAAATTTCAGAAAGAAAAAAAGAAACAATTTAACGTTTCGAACAAAATTTTTTTTAATTTCAGAAATTTAATTTATGGTAAAAGGCCAAATGAAAATCAACATTTATTCATCTTCATATATTCTGAATGAATCTTGTCCGGTCAGTTGGTCAAACAGTATCCAAGTCCAAGACAAACTGCAAGCCACCGGCATTCCGAAATTTGAGCACGTTTTATTGATTGCCGCGTGAAATTAGTTTCAGAGTTTCAAGAAAATTATTGATATTCTAAGTCAAATAAAGCATTGATCATTAAGAAAAAAGAATAGTTATTGTCCTTTTCAGAGATCGGTGCCTAATGGAAGAGCACGCCAAATGGAGCGTTTAAACTGAGAGCTCAGAACACATACTCAAAGAAAGTAATTCGGTAAGAAAAAGGATATTTTATATAGTTTAGAATGTTCCTAATAAGTTTACGTGAATAGTTTTCAGAAGTTAAAACGTGTACTCTTATAATACTCGTTTAAATATTAGAAAATGTTTATTTTCATTCGGCGTGGAAGATCAATAAAAGAAGTAAAAATGATTGACGGTCACACGGCCACAAACGACTTTTTCGTCAATTCCTCTTCAATGTGTGTTGTCCATTATTTCGAAAAAAAGAAAGATCCTCCAAAAAGAGAGGCCGTCCAAACGAGATCCTCATTCCATCCTAATTTGTTCCTCTTCCATTATGCACCGATCTCTGAAGACGGCAATAAGACGCTATAATCTAATATTCGAGTGAAAAATAAATGTTTTCCTATAGTTTAAGACAAGCCTTCTATATTGGCAGGTAATGTATATGTTAAATTATTCGTTAAATCTTATAGTACAAGTCTAAAAATTGTAAAATCCGCATTTTCAATTGCCGTGATACTGTTATTTAAATTTGTGGGTGTTCTTTGAATTTATGGTTTAATTGTGTATTATATAGTCGTCGCCAAATGCGATTACCACTGAAAAATGTGGCGCACTTTTTTAAATATTATTTTTCCATTTAATTTTTATGATTATTTTCTTGTTTATTCTCGTTCTATTCTGTTTTTGCTTAAATAAATTGAAGAATATGTTTTAGATGTTGTTTCAATCGTGGAATAAATGTGGAAAATAATAATAATCATAAAAATTAAATGAAAAAATAATATTTAAAAAAGTAGGCCACATTGGTATTCGCATTTGGCGAGGCCCATAAAAAACTTAAATGAAATAGTTCAAAAAGGCGATAAATTTTGTGAAAACAGGGAATAAAATAGGGGAACAGGATAATTTTAAAACAATCAATGAAATAGTAATAAATATGCCAGAGGAAGGACAATTTTGAACTAAAGCTGGTATACAAGAAAACTAAAATGGTTCAATCAGTTCCACCAGGTGACATCGCAACTCAACCAAGATTGTCTTCAATGCATCAAGGTGATCAAATAATCTGCCCGTCATATTGGCTTTGGCATCAAGACAACGAACATGAAGAGACTTGGCGTCGGCCCACTATGCGGAGTTCTCGGAAGCTATTATCATGGCCGTATCTTGCGATGCTTTCGCTTTCGGACAAGAAGACACCAACAATGATCGTATCACTATCGAATGGAGCAACACTCCAGATGGAGCTGCCAAGCAATTCAGAAGAGAATGGTTCCAAGAAGATTGAATGGTCAGAAGAAAGAACCTTTCAATTGAGTATAATCCATAAATTTTGAATAGAATATACATATAAGAGCCCCAAAAACAAAAATAAACAAAGTTAAGATTTAATGGTCAATGCTTTATTTGACTTAGAATATCAATAATTTACTTGAAACTCTGAAACTAAGTTCACGCGGCAATCAATAAAACGTGCTCAAATTTCGGAATGCGGGTGGCGTGCAGTTATCTTGGATACTGTTTGACCAACTGACGGGACAAGATTCATTCAGAATATATGAAGATGAATAAATGTGAAATTATCGAAGATTTTCAACAAATTTCGAACAAAATCCCCAGTAAAATTTCAAAAACGAACCCTAAAGAACTCATAATCCAGGTCAACCGGTCTTCTTGACATTTCAAACACCAACGGGACAAATTCGGAAATATCCAAGAATCCATCTCTATCTTGGTCAAATTTGGCAAACATTTCTGAAATCATTCTTCCATTCTCTCTTCTTTAACAAAAACAAGAACGTTACCTTGGCCGTCGGGTCTTCCGCGTTTCCTCATAAACTTGACGAGCTCTTGCTCACTCAGACGATTATCATTGTTCGTGTCCACCAAATCAAAGGAAAACTCATCTACAACAAAATCAAATTGAATGTAAATGGAAATAACTAATGTAAACCTTGTGCATTTGCAAAGACACTTAGTAGCGCGAAAACCGCAAGACACTTGATAATCGTCGACATTATCGCCGAAAACTGATTATAATGCTGATGATAATGCCAAATTTGTGTTTCTTTTTTGGCAATCTAGCCTTCAACACAAGTAAGCCGATGAATATCGGAAAACATTATGCAATACTACGATATTTATAAACAGAACCCGTTTTGACATGGCAGCTGTGACTTTCAGAGGCACGCCCACTATTGATCAGAAGTCGTTTAATTGCGCAGAAGCGTTTGTCGATACGATTTTCGATTATGCAATTGAATTGAGATGGAATGTATAAATTACCTCAACAATTCATTTGGTTTCGGTTTCTTGTCTACTTTGGAATGGGAAAATTTGTAAAACAAACAATCGAATGAGATGATTCATAAAGGGTATTGTAGTCATCATTAAGTTTTCTGTTAATAATGAAAAAGTAAAATCTTGTTATGAACAGTGTCGAGATTCGGCTTAAGAAATATGATTAATAAAAGACAGTTTGTTACCAATTAATATACCAAGATCTCTTAAAGAGCACGCCAAATCGAAATAACGATTTTGCGAATTTTAAACGTGTGTGTGGAAATTTTTACGTGTTTATAAGAAAAAAGTTTTTGTTACAATTTAATTAAGCGTGTCTTAAACTATCTAAATATATAAATATCTTTCTAAAAAGTTAAATTTGAGCATGTTAACTGAGCTCATTTTATTACCATGCAAGTTGGGGTGTAAAGAGTTTAATGGGATTATTATTTATTAGGTCCGTGATACTTTGTCAAAATAAAATTATTTTTATATCGAATTTTATGTTATAATGTTCTCTGTATTATATGCTTTCTACTTATATATATAACTTTCTTTGCGTAATTTATAACAAATCATTATTCTATGTTTAGAATATGTCCACCTTTGTGTCAGGAAAACGTCATTTACGGGAAGCTCTTCTTTCCCTTTTCCAACTCAAGAAGAAAGCTACTGAATGCTTGCCCAAGCTTACGGCGATGCTGCACCATCCATAGCAACTCGCTTCTTCTCGCAAAAAGCTATTTCTAGGGGAAGATTCAAAAGGAAGGAAAATGGTCTTATTGTGCACATGGTGGGACCAACAAGGAATTCTGTACTCTGAACTTCTCCAACCTTGCGAAATAATCAATGCGAATCGCTATCAACATCAACTAGTGCAATTGCCACATGAACTCGCCGTTCATGTTGCTCACTCTCATCACTGCTCCCCAGCCAATAAGTGCAAGGGAGTCTTTTGAGATAGAAAGACCTTGTTTGAGTACTTGGTCGATCCCAAAAAGTATATTCCACGCACCAAGATGGTGTTTTCAGGCTTGAAGAAAGCTGATGAACGCGCTGATTTGATCAAGTTCATTGAAGGCGAGTCGGGCAGGAACAAGAAGAATATAGTCCTCACGGAAAATATAAAATGGTGCCTATACGTCAATGTTTGGTGGAGCATGCTGCATTGGGAAATGCTCAAACAAGGATTTCTATTTTGGCCAGGTCAAGTCATCTTGTCCCACGACCGCATGTTGCACAAGTCGTGAAAACCGCCCCTCAAGAGCTCGAATGGGAGGTTCTTCAGCATCCACCGTACTCTTCAGACCCTGCTCCATCCGATTATCACCTTTTGCGCTCTCTGTCAATCCAAATGAGGGGTATTACCTTTGAGAACCTCAAAAACTAGCTCAACAACTTTTTCGACTCCAGACCGGGCGATTTTTGGCGGAACGTCATCAACAAATTGATCCAACAGGTGGGAGGAAGTCGTAAACATTAAAGGCGAATACATAATTGATTAATTTATTATTGTAATTATTGTTTTTGTTCAAATGAATATTTCTGAAAAAAAAAATTATACGAACTTATTTTCAGCTCTCTCTACAAGCTCTATATTGGAAAATCACATGCTACCGATCGTGGTGTAACGTTTCAGCATGATAATGGTCCGAAACATGCGTCGAATTACGTGAAGGTTAGAAAAATAATTTTACCACTATAATGGTTTGCTTTCAGAATTGGTTTTCCAGCCGGCGTATCAATGTGATGAGTTGGCCAAGTCAGTCATTGACCTGAACCCAATTGAACACTTATGGGAGGACCTTTACTGTCGATGTTTCGGTACAAGTGAGAATGAGAAGTTTGACAATGTCAAGGAGGAATAGAGCAAAATTCCGTAAGCGACCATCGATGCTCTTAAATATGGCTACAAGCGGAATGTTTTTTTCTGATAAAAATAAATCGAATTTCGTCATAATCGTCAGATTAACTAATCATGAATTGTTTTAATCTTTATTCATTGCTAATCCTACGTTCATTCCAAACAACTTGGACTTGTTTGAAGATTTATTTTAAGAAATATTATAATAATCGATTTTCGTTCTGCTTTTAGTTTCTCTGAATTAAAGAGTTTATTATCTATAATATAACTTAATAAAATCAATTTTAAATTTTGCAAAATGCGTAAATAATGTCGTTGTTAAGATCGGTGCCTAATGAAAGAGCAATAAAAGAAGAGAAAGTGATGGACGGTCACACGGCCACAAACAACATTTTTCTCAATTCCTCTTACCTTTCTCAATTCTTAAACAACATTTTTCTCAATTCCTCTCTTAAATATGTGCTGCCCATAATTTCGTAAAAAAGAATGGCCGTCTAAAAAGAGATGCCGTCCAAACGAGAACCTCATTCCATCCTAATTTTTTCCTCTTCCATTAGGCACCGATCTCTGAAAAGGACAATAACAATTTAAAACTTCTATATAGCAAAAAAACATTTAAATAGATTATTATTTGTTTTAATTTTTGTAATTTTAATTTTTTTGTAAAATTATTTTAATACATTCAGATAATTTTTCCCAGTTGTTTTATATATTGTCGTGGTGTAGGTTGATGAAAAATTAGGGGTAAAGGAGCATACCGAAAAAAGGGGCCTGAATGCCTCATGAGCTCAACGAACAAAAAAAAAGAAAATCGTCTTCAAATTGCTGCTCAACATCTCTAAGACCCGATCGACAAGGCCAAGTCATCTTACTCCACGACAACGGAAGCCGCAAGTCGTCAAAACCGCCCTCCAAGAACTCGAATGGGAGGTTCTTCAGCATCCACCGTTCTCTCCCATATACCGGCATACAATGACTGAATCGAACCTTTTTCAACTAACACCAGTTGGCGTGCTATCGTACATTTTCCACAAACAGTGGTGGTCACATCAATGAGACATCATTTTTAAACTAGGAAGTAACACTAAAATTAGCAACATTTAATGATTAATTTCATTATTTAATACTTTGTTGCTGATCCATTTATCCGAATAACCTAATTAATTCGGTTTTCCATGCTTCAACTAACACCAGTTGGCTTGCGTTTGGGATACATTGAAAAATTTTAAAATTACCAGCGTGTTGGGTTTTTAAAATAGTAGAAGAACAGGGTATATACTTGTAAAACGATTATCCATTGAGGCTTCATAATATCGCGCGGTTTAAATCGTTGAAAAGAACGAATGTCCTCAACGGAGATGAATCCAACAAAAAACCCACACAAGTTCAGATCATTGTTTTGTTCTCAATATTCTATTTAGCATCATTTATCCGCGCCATTTCCTCTCCAAAAGAAGAGAGCCAACAATCACAAATTGATCGAGTGAGAACGAGCTCTAAAACTATCCAATTTCAAAAAAAGTGTATGTGCGTATCTTTAAGAAACAAACAACAGACGGAAGATGAAGAAAGAAAAAACACATCGAAACACCACTAAATGTTATCTTCTTTTCTGAACAGAACCCAAAAGCAATGGGAATAGGAAATTCGAGAATCAAACACTTTAATAGAGCGCGACTATTATTTCGCCATTTAATTCGTTTCCAGCTGCAGTTTGTCTTTAAATATACTCAGCTTCATCCCATGGGATCCTTCACATTATTTTATTCATATTTACATCTTTCCTTTTTTATAATAATTGTTGTTGTTGTTGTGGAAGCGACAAAATAAAAAAGAAAAAAAAAACTTTTCGCAAGAACTAAATTTCATATTCCTCATTCAAATTTATTTTTTATGCTTTCCGGATGAACATATTACGATTTCTCTTCAAGAAAACCTCGCAAAAATGATTATTTTGACGATTAATCAAATTTCAGATCGGCGCGCCGTTTAATTGAATCTTTGACACCATTAAAACGACGCACGACTAGACGTCTTTCCTTTTTTTCCATCATCTGGTTTACATATTTCTTGTGGTGCAAGTAACGTGATATATGGATGGAAAGTCTTCGTATCAATACATGGACACTGAAACGTAAGTGCTTATTTACTCCTATTCTTGAAATATTTGTTTTATTGTTGTTATTGTTGGTTTCAGTGATTGACAAAGATAAATGATCATATTTGTCTTTGCACAATGTCAAGAACTAGCTAGTTATGTATGATTTATGTATGATTATTTCAAGATGAAAATAATAAACCCACGATTAAATTTTTCTGCTCATAATGGCCTTGGCGCAAAGCCAAACAAGACCTAAAGCACGCAATACACTGAAACAAAAAGAAAAAGTTGGCTATTTGCCAAAACAGAAGGGGTACATGTCGACTACTAAAAGTTCGTCTATTATTTATAATTGAGATTAAGCTCACACAAATGACGAGGATCGAACTGTGTTTACGTATTGTCGTAAAATATAATGCTCATTTATTTATTATTGTTGCGAAATATTTTTAAAATTTTTAAATATTGTAATTTTCAGAGATCGCTGCCTAATGGGATAGGAAAAATTAGGATAGAATGAGGTTCTCGTTCGTACAGCCACATCAATGTGTGTTGTTTCAAGAATATGGACAACCCACTTTGAAGAGGAATAGACGAAAAAGTCGCTTGTGGTCGTCTGACCGTCCATCCGAAGCTATCATTTTTTCTTCTTTTTTGTTCTTCCATTAGGCACCGATCTCTGAAAATTACCATGAAATATCCCGTAATATTGATAAAATTAATTTATTTGATGATCAACTGGACATTCAATCGCTACAAATTAGAAATAAGAAACATATTTCGAAACAATATAAAACAAGTTAGCACTTTATTTTACGACAATACGTAAACACAGTCACGTCTGCGCCACAGTTCGATCCTCGTCCTTCGTGAAAGCTTACTCTCACTCTCTGTTAATTTATTCTGTGAAGCTTTATTATTCCGATTCTAATTAAGGTAACTTAATTATTTACATATGAAAAAATCGGGAAAAATTTTCTGAATGTATTGTCCTTTTCAGAGATCGATGCCTAATGGAAGAGTAAAAAAAGAAGGAAAAAATGATTGACGGCCACACGGCCACAAACAACTTTTTCGTCAATTCCTCTTCTATGTGTGTTGGCCATTATTTCGAAAAAAGAGAGGCCGTCCAAACGAGAACCTCATTCCATGCTAATTTTTCCTCTTCCATTAGGCATCGATCTCTGAAGAAGGACAATATTTAAATAATAAAAAAAATAATATTAATATGTTTTTGTTTTCGTCTACATAGAAATATTTGGTTTAATTATCTGTTATAAAAATTTTAAAGGCTGAATTACAACGAAAACTAAAATGACATCTTATAGAAAATTTAATTCTGATTCAGATGAAATGCATATTAAAATATTGTCCTTTTCAGAGAATGGAAGAGCCTAATGGAAGAGTAATAAAAGAAGAGAAAATTATGGGGGCCACAAAAAACATTTTTCTCAATTCCTCTTAAATATGTGATAATTTAGTAAAAAAGAATGGCCGTCTAAAAAGAGAGGCCGTCCAAACGAGAACATCATTCCATACTAATTTTTTTCCTCTTCCATTAGGTACCGATCTCTGAAAATGACAATAAATACCTATAAAATAATTTTTAATATTCAATTTAATTATATGTTGTCCTTTTCAAAGATCGTTGCCTAATGGAAGAGCAATAAATTAGGGGAGGAGAAAAAGTCTTGTTTAGACAGCCACACGGCCACTGAGGCCATCAAATCTCTTCCTCTATTGTTTGTCATCAATATTTTTATTTCATCCATTTTAATTTTTAAATTAAACTTTTTATTTCTTTTAATCAAATAATAAACAAAAAATAGATAACAAAAATTGATGAGAAACAAAAGAGGGCCTCGGTGGCCGTGTGCATGCCTAAACAAGACCTTTTCTCCTCCCCTAATTTTTTGCTCTTCTATTAGGCATCGATCTGTGAAATGAATAATACCTCTCTCAAAAATGGTTTGTACTATTTTAAGTTTTTTTATTTTTTGGAATTTTGTAGAGAGGAATTTTTTGAAACCTGTTTCGAACAAATTAACCAATACATTTTCGAGAGATCATAATTTGCGTGGCAGTACTCGGTATTTACGTCGGCATTGGCACCGGTCGCATTTTTGGTCCTGGTGTGTGCTGGTTTATTAAAAAAAACCTTTTTGTTATATAAGAACCGGTGGAATTTGTTGTGTATTTTAAATCGTTTATTAACACATTATTAATAAGCGAATGTGGGGTGGATATGGACTAAAAATGCACTAGACTAAGTATCAGGGAGATTAGAACTTAAATATAAATGACAAAAAGAAAATACAATAAATGTGGGGAACCAAAATTTTTTCGCGATTTTTTATTAAAAATTTAAACATAATTTTACAACACATGAAAAACAATTAGGTTTCAAAGTAAAGACCATTTGACTCTATGGCTTGAACCCATATATCGGCAAGTTTTTCGATCCCGCTGCGGTACCACTCCTTGTTCTTAGAGGCGAAAAACTCGCGCCTTTTCACTTTTCATCACAAATTACAATCCTACGAATAAAACGGTCTTCTTGTGAATTTTCGAGCAGTTTTCGGCAAGTTTCGACACGTTTTTGAGCTTGAATTTCAGTCAATGCATGAGGTACTTCTCGGCAGCGTCTATTGACTTTCCCAAGGGCGTGAAGATGTCGTACAACTGATGTTTGAGGAATATCGAGCACGGCCGACAATCTGCGAGTATTTATTGATGGATTTGTCTCCACAGCTTCACGGATTTGCTTCAGAATCCAATGTCGTAGGTCGGCCTGAATGTGTTTTGTCTTCGAGATCAGTGTTGCCGTCGTTAAATCTTTTGAACCAATTTCGCGCAGTACAATCCAAGACCATAAAATCTTTATTTGGTAAAAAAACAATTAGACAAAAAGATATATGAAATCGGAAAAAAATTGGTTCAAATAAAAATAATAATAAGGTCACGCTCCACAAAAGAATGGGCCACACTAAAATATCTAGAGGAATCTTTATGAGAGATACATTTCCGAGTGAAGCAATTCGAGAAAAAGACGTAGAATTTGTCAATCTGGACTGTTTCGGATCAGATCCTCCATTAGAACTACAAGAGTATGAATACAAATATTTTATTGTCAGGACCGAGTAATAGTAAGAAATAGGGTAACGAGGAAAAATCAGTCCATATCAGTCGAAGAGCCGAGAACAGAAGCTGTCGGCGAAATGTTCTTAAAAATGATGCGCAAAGTCTGCTTTACATTTTTTGAAGTTTTTTATCTCTAATAATTTTACAAGTTCTAGATCTAGTTTAGTTAGTGGTTTTGAATTTTTTTGAAAATTTCATTTATTTATATTTTTTCTTCAAAAATAGTTAGCGCAATATTTCGATCATTTCGACCACATTTTTTTAACGCACGTTTCGACCATTTCCTCATTATTGAAAATTGTTGAAAATGATCCTTAAAATGGCTTAAAAATGTGAAAGTTGAGAATTGGCGAAAAGGTGCTTTTTGATTTCTGGTGAATAAATTATGAATTGGAAGTGGTAGGAGTTGAAAAGCTAAACATATGTAAATGAGGTAGAAAATGTATAAATATTGCAAACTTTAGATAGATTAATGTAAGTTCATTTGAAATTCTTATAGGAATTCTCTCTCTCTCTCTCTCTCTCTCTTATAGGCTCTAGAGGAACTCTCACAGTGCCTGAAATCCCATATTACAAAAATTGTTATTATTGTTGTTGCTACAGTTTTTGTGCTTGTAAGAAATTGTTTTTCAGTCAAATATTATAATTTTCTTATCCTTCAACACACACTTTAGGATTCCGGAAAGAAATGTTAACACATAATCACACCTCCAGTTGAATGGTTAAGTTGGAGGCTCAGAAAAGTTGCTCATTTTTTAAATTTCAGCAAGAAACGCATGTTTTTAGATAGTTTAAGACGGGCTACTAACAATGACGAGTGAAATTAAATGATAATACCACGTGTAAATTAGTAATACACGTTTAAAAATGGACAAAATGTTAATTTCGATTTGGCAGGCAAATCGTGGAAATCTCGACCCCAGGAGATATTTCAGTAGAAGTTTGTAATATTTCTGTAAAATTTATTATTTAAGTTACACGTGGATTTTATTAAAAATGTTTACAATTGGTAAAATTGTCTTTTTAATTTTACTTGAATGTTATTATAAAAAACTAAAAACTATCCAAATCAAGAATGGAGTCAAATTTCCTCAAATTGCGTGTTGAACACAATTTCTGTTCGAATTACAAAGCAAATAGATACATGACTGTGTCGTGCGTGATTCTGTTTTCTACCTGTGTCAAGCTTCGGAACGCAACATGGAGAATTTAAGCTGAAAGCTCACAAAAAAGGGTTATGTTTTCCAATACGAAATAACGAATTTGCAATTTTTAAACGTGTGTGGAAGCTTTTACGTCTTTATAACAAAATAGTTTTTACTACAATTTAATCAAGATTGTCCTCGACTATCGAAAAATATTAATATCTTTATAAAAACATAAATTTGAGCATGCTTGCTGAACTCATTCTATTACCATGCAATTTGGGGTGAAGCGGTATTTCATATAGTTTATAATGTTTTGTGAATTTAATAGAAGAAATTAAAAATCAAACTTTGCGTTTTTTTGGTTAATGCGTACAATAAAATGCGTAAGTTCATGAGTTCAACCAAATCCAAAATCAAGTTTTTTTCTCAATGATGCATAAAACATCCAATTGAAGCTGTAAAACACTTTTTTCAAGATGTCATAATTCAAAACGTCAAGTACACTTTTCCTCAAGCGAGCCGAGCTTGCTAGCTTTTCACATTATGCTCTATTCTAGCACAAATGTTGTTTTGAATATCAGTTTTTGCGAATTGCATTATTATTATTGTGATTTAGTTTAGATTTATGCTGAGCATTTATGTCTGTTCATTTGTTGAATTGGGAATGTTTCCATTGTCTATTGAGAAAAGCCTATCTATTTGATTCCGTGTTTAATCCTTATTTAAAGAAATATTTTTAAAAACGTATGCATTTTTAAATAGATTTAAGGTTGAATAAATACCGTAAAGGCTCTCTCTCTCTGACTTTGCGAATTGTATTGTTGAAACTGAAACCGCTTTAATAGATAGAAATTAAAGTGATTTTTATGGCCTTTGATATATACTTTGTATTATCCTTTTCAGAGATCGGTGCCTAATGGAAGAGGAAAAAAATTAGGATAGAATGAGGTTTTCGTTTGGACGGCAACTCTTTTTTTTTTCGAAATAATGGGCAACACAAATTGAAGAGAAATTGACGAAAAAGTTGTTTGTGCCAGTGTTGCCGTCCATCATTTTTTCTTCTTTTTTTTGCTTTTCCATTAGGCACCGATCTATGAAAAGGACAATAGTAAATATTTAATCCATCAGAATATTCACGTGAAATACTACAATACGTTGTCAGAATATATAGAAATCGAACATTTCAATTGGTGTGTTAACGATTTTAATTATTTTTTTAAATATTTATCACAAAGGGAAAGAGTAGATCAAAGAAGGTACGTCAATAATGAGATACAACTAGAGTGAGAAAAATAGATAATTTAAAAAAAAAGCCAAAAAAAAAAAGCTTTGTTGCAAGATGCACAGTAATCATAGCAGTGGAGTTCTATATTACATAAATGTTTTGTCAAAAACTTTTTTCTTTTTTCTTTACACGACATTGCATTATTTTCTCTCTCTCTCTCCAGGCCACCCACACTAACAAACTGTGGTGCTCATTTAATGCTTTAGATCTTAATTGATTAATAAAACCGGGACGTTCACGTATACCCAATAAAAATAAAATAAAAATAATATACCGGACGTATCAATACGTATCACCGGACAATAAAACCAGGACGTTCTATTTCACGCTGAAATGAGATTAAAACGTGATTAAAATTCACAAAATTGGCATTTGCAGGTTGCGTGCTCTCTCTCTCTCTCTCTCTCTCTCTCTCTGCTTGCTTTATATTCTTCTCTCTCTGTTCCCTTGCTTTATTTTCTACTCTCTCTCCCTCTTTTTCTCTGCTTTATATTCTTCTCATTTTCTCTCTCTCTACTATTTCATTATTTTCTTCTCTCTCTTTTGTTCACTGCTTAATATTCTTCTTATTTTCACTGTCTCTCTCTCTCGTTCTCTGCTTTATATTCTTCTCCTTTTCTTTCTCTGTTTTATTTTCTCTCCTCTCTCTCTCTTTTGTTCTGTGCTTTATATTCTTCTCCTTTTCACTGTCTCTCCCTCACCTTGCTTTATATTCTTCTCTCTCTGTCCCCTTGCTTTTTTTCTACTCTCTCCCTCTTTTCTCTTATTTATATTCTTCTCCTTTTCTCTCTCTATGTACATTTGCTTTATGTTCTACTCTCTCTTTCTCTCTCTCTCTTGTTCTCTTCTTTATATTCTTCTTCTTTTCTTTCTGTGCTTTATTTTCCACTCTCTCTCTCTCTCTTGTTCTCTGCTTTATATTCTTCTCCATTTCATTCTGTGCTTTATTTTCTATTCTCTATCTCTCTCTCTCTCTCTCTGTACATTTGCTTTATGTTCTACTCTCTCTTTCTCTCTCTCTCTCTTGTTCTCTTCTTTATATTCTTCTTCTTTTCTTTCTGTGCTTTATTTTCCACTCTCTCTCTCTCTCTTGTTCTCTGCTTTATATTCTTCTCCATTTCATTCTGTGCTTTATTTTCTATTCTCTATCTCTCTCTCTCTCTCTCTGTACATTTGCTTTATGTTCTACTCTCTCTTTCTCTCTCTCTCTCTTGTTCTCTTCTTTATATTCTTCTTCTTTTCTTTCTGTGCTTTATTTTCCACTCTCTCTCTCTCTCTTGTTCTCTGCTTTATATTCTTCTCCATTTCATTCTGTGCTTTATTTTCTATTCTCTATCTCTCTCTCTCTCTCTCTGTACATTTGCTTTATGTTCTACTCTCTCTTTCTCTCTCTCTCTTGTTCTCTTCTTTATATTCTTCTTCTTTTCTTTCTGTGCTTTATTTTCCACTCTTTCTCTCTCTCTTGTTCTCTTCTTTATATTCTTCTTTTCTTTCTGTGCTTTATTTTCCACTCTCTCTCTCTCTCTCTCTTGTTCTCTGCTTTATATTCTTCTCCATTTCCTTCTGTGCTTTATTTTCTATTCTCTCTCTCTCTCTCTCTCTCTCGTTCTTTGTTTTATATTCTTCTCTCTTCCTTCGCTTTAATTTTTCTATTTTATCTCTCTCTCTCTCTCCCATGTTATATTATAATATAACCCTCTCTCTGTCTCTCTTTATTTATATGTTATAGTTCAGTTTTCCGGAATATTCCATCCAGTTTTTTAACAAATTTGAAATTTGCACTTTAAAAAACTGTTTCACAGTATGTTCATATTTTTCGGAAACGAGTTAGCGCCAACAGGAAAGATCATCTTATGGCAGATATTAAGCATGACCAACTAGGGTATTAATTATTTGAAACAAAATATTAATTTTTGTGAATATTTGTATGTACCTATCAGGACTGCACGGAATTCCATCTTTCATTTTCCGTTTTCCGTCGTCTGTCTAAAAAAAATACTGATTTCCGTGCAACCCCGCTCTGTATTTAAAATGTGCAATGTAATCCAATGGGGGATCATCTTGCGAGATTCTAGACACTTTTTCTTCAGTACCAAACATGACTACTTGATTACTTGATTGTCGGTCGTCATTCCGACGGCGTCGAGATGCGGACCAACTCTCTCCAAAGTGTTCTGTTTTCCTCGCCAATGTTGACCAAGCCGTCGTCTGCTCGAGAATACGGATTCTGAAAGAAGTTTGTTCCACCTTGTGCATGTCAGGCTTGTGACATGTCCATACCAACTGAGTAGCTTCCTCCTAACTAGCAAATCAAAGGAAATCGCGCCATCGAGCTTGGCGAGAACGTAGATGTCGAGAAATCGAGAAGAGAAAATATGTCGAGAATCATTTGAAGACGTTGGAGAATTTCCAGGTTTGGAGCAAGGCGGGAACGATTTTATGATGTATTAGCTATTTTTTCTTTTTCAGGAATGTGAGGAAATAGAATCTTACATTCTTCCGTTTGAAAAAAATTGATTTCCGTGCAATCCTGGTACAAATAGTATTATTATAATCATACTTGGGAAATTTGGGGCCGGCCCTCCGGCCCGGTAAAGTTGGCAACATAATTTTTTTTAAACAGTATTTAAAAAAAATGTTTATTTTAACATAAAATATCAGGAAATAAATCAAGAATTTGAGAGCACAAAACTATATGTTCCACATTTGCATAACTTAACCGAGTTCTTCTTTTATCCAACATATAAGACATTTTCGAGAACGTTCTTTCGATCCCACTACTTGATTGTATGTTATCATATTTTATCATATCAGCATTTTAGTGCATTTCGACAACTATGTAAGGTGCGTTAGTCACAGTTTGAACTTGGTAGCTGAAAGGGCTGTCAATCCACTAAATCGCCATCTTGCTGATTTGATGGAATCAGATATTAGTCTACTTGAACAAGTGCAGAAAACAGTTCGAATTTTGATGTTAATATTTTAATTGTGGTTTTAAGTATGTTTGTTTTAAGAAAAAAGTGTAAAATAATATAAAATTCTTGGTTTATTTGCTGATATTTTATATTACAATAAATATTTTTACTAAATTGAAAAACACACATAATATTTTTAAAAAATCAATAATTAAAAAATAAGGAAAAAAACTTAAAAGTTGTTTAGGGCCGGCTCGGGCCAGGACCGCAAAATCGAAAATGCGGGCCGGCCTTTCCCAAGTATGATTATAATGCACTTCAGTTCCACAAAGTACGCGCCGAATTGCAAAATATCTCGCACCAATTGCGCACAAAACGCCCTTTCAACTTATTATTTTGACATAAAGACATAGGAAATCGGAAAAAAATTGTTCACCCTAATATATAAATAAACTATTATAAATAGAGAGATACCAAAGACAACCCTCTATTTTTATAATTTGAAATACTCTATAGAAACATTAGTTTACATATTTTGTTCACAAATATATAATAGTTTTGTTTATAATCTGTTTCTGTTAGCTTTTTTAAACAATAATTAATAAATAAAAGATTGGGCGTGGAATTGGTGCGCGGTCTTTTGCAATTTGTGGCAGTTTGTTGATTATGTAATAGAATAATAGAAAGTAAACTTAAAACAACACTCATAAACTATCTTATGAAAATGAGAGCTGAGAAACTAAATGATGAACTTTTTCATGTTTTGTGCATTTTCGATGCTCAAGTTTGGGCGTACGGAGCTCTTTTCGTGCGGGCTTTTTTGCACTACCGTATTCAGCGCATCAAGCTCTATAAAATGAGCCTGAGCACAACGCGCTAGGAGCTCATACAGCCGAAAAACTGAGCAAAAACTTTTAGGAAAATTTTTTTCATGTTGACGATGCTCCATTTTAGAAGAATGTGCTCATTTTAAGAAACTCGCGTTAGATTATTTTATACAGAATTTTTTGCTCTACAACATAAGTTTAACCATGCGGGCAAATATATTTTAACTTTCTCCAAAAAACACTCTTAAATGGTCACATTCTAAAAAAAAGAGCAAATCCTTTCTTGTCCTCCAATTATAATTATCAACAGACATGTGATTTCTGCTCGTCCGATTCAATTTAAGAAATTGGCTCAGCTCTCTCAATTTGCATTTCATCGCCTTTCCATACTTTTTAATACTTTTTCTACGCGAGCAACTCGATATTTATGCGAACATAGTTTGGAAGTTACCTACTTGAGATTCAATTAAAATATATCCCTTTGCTCCCTAAAAACAACAAATCGCCCCCCTCAGCACACGACAACAATTCGCGCGAAGCAAAGAAGCACCACTAACCGAATTTCCTGAAGCATTCAGCCGGCGACACTACTTTTTTCTTGTCCACAAACTATGCTCTTTCAATATCAATTGTCGAGCTATCGATCAAAAAGCCACATATTTCCTATTATTCATTTTCAGAATGTTATCAGCGGCAGGCCGTCGGTTCTCTCGATGCGCCGTTTCACCGCGACCGCGTACACGTAATTATGCACTCGCCAATTTGCCGAATCTGCCAGCGGTCAATATTCGAACAAATGATATGATAAGTCCACAAGAGAGGAGGTGAGATAGAGCTTGTTGTTAAGCTTGTTAATTGATATTATTTAGGTTTTTGGAAGCTGCTGAAAGGGGTGATAAACCAACGCTAATGGAATGTCTCTGCTATGTAAGATTTATAAAAGTTGTTTTCTTTGAAAACAAACTTTTATTTCATTTCTATAAAATAAGATCATTAAAAGTTCTCAAATCTAACTTTCTGGAAAGATATTAATATTTTTAGTTAGTTTAAGACAAGCCTAGTTAAATTGTCGTGAACATTGTTTTATTGAAAAACACGTAATAATTTTGAGACACGCTTAAAAAGCGGAAAATCTTCGACGCGCACCTCATCTGTTATAAATATTGTCCTTTTCAGAGATCGGTGTCTAATGGAAGTGTAAAAAAAGAAGAACAAATGATGGGCGACACAAACGACTTTTTCGTCAATTTCTCTTCAATGTGTGTTGCCCATTATTTCAAAAAAAAAGAGTGTCCGTCCAAACGAGAACCTCATTCCATCCTAATCCGATCTCTGAAGCACCGATTTCTGAAAAGCACAATAGTTGCTAATGAAAGTCTCTAAAATCTAATATAGATAATTAAAAAAAAGTAAGGCGTTTTTAATTTTCCAGGTGAAAATTAGCTTACAATTTGCACGTAGAAATTCACGTAAAACACGTTTAAACATTGTAAAATTTTCATGTTCATTTACCGCGCGTTAGATTAAGTTTAATGTTTAAATTGTTTGATCCAAGAGGACAGATGGGACTCGGCTAACTGTTTATTGACTCCAATCAAATTTCGAGTTATCCAAATCTAAAATATCGAAAAAGTTTAAAGCGCTCGCGATATTTTCAAAAAGCTTGTATAATGATTTAATTTGACTCGTTTTTTTATATACACGTGCGTTTAAATGTTTCTGAGAATTTTTTTATTTCAAAGATTTGATTTGATCAAAATTTAAATCAGGTATCCACTGCCAAGAAATACGCGTAAATTGCAAAACACGCCCTTCAAATTTTAAAAGAGCTATAGATATTTTTTTAAACTTTTGAAAAGAACGGGTACGTATAAATTTTTTAAATTGCGCAAATGGTGCGCGGTCTTTTGCTATTTACGCGTATTTTGTGGCAGGGGAGTGCATTTGGGGCTTTATTAGATATTTGAATTACCGCGATTTGTTTTTATATTCGTAACAAATTATTTCACTCTGTCATATCAATATATAGCTTAAAATCGGGATCACAGTAAGGCGTTTTCGCGCCATTTATATTGATATTCGGAAACAGTTTATGAGAAAAACACATGTAAAATAGTTTAAAACTATTATGTGGAAATTTATTAGACCTAGAATTTAATTTCCGCGTTTTATTTTTGTTTTTGATATTTTGTCAACATAAAATTATTTTTATATAACGAATTTGATGTTATAATGTTCTCTGTATTATCAGCTTTCTACTTATATATAACTTTCTTCACGTACTTTATGAAAAATCATTATTTTGGGTTCAGAATTTGTCCACTTTGTGCCAGGAAAACGTCATTTGCGGGAAGATCTTCTTTTCCTTCTCAGATTCAAGAAGAAAGCAACTGACGCGCACTAAATGCTTGTCCAAGCTTACGGCGATGCTGTACCATCCATAAGAACCTGCCAAGAATGGTTTCAGCGTTTCAAATCGGGAGATTTTGTCGTCAACGACAAAGACCAATCAGGACAGCCAAAAATTTGAAGACGAAGAACTTCAGGCTTTGTTGGATTCGGCTCAAACACAGGAGCAACTCGCGGCATCACTCGGCGTCACGCAAAAAGCAATTTCTTATAAATTGAAAGAAATGGGGAAGATTCAAAAGAAAGGAAAATGAATGTCCTTTGAGCTCTCAGAACAACTTCACAAATCTTGCTGGACAGATTTTAAAGAAAGTATTTTTACACCGCATCATAACTAACGATGAAAAGTGGTTATACTACGGCAATCCGAAACGAAGACAATCGTGGATTAGTCTCAGTGAACCGTCAACTTCGACCGCAAAACCGAACATTCACGAGAAGGTCTTACTGTGCATATGGTGGAACCATCAAGGAATTCTATACGCTGAACTGCTCCAACCTGGCGAAACAATCACTGCGAATCGCTATCACCATCAACTGCGGCATGATAGTCGCAGTAAAAAGACCAGAATGGGCGGGTTGACACGAAAAGGTCATATTGCTTCATGACAACGCAAGGCCGCATGTTGCTCAAGCGCTGAAGGATACGCTGAAAGAGTTCAAATGGGAAGTCTTACCGCACCCGCCGTACTCTCCCGGACATTGCCCCGTCGGATGCTCATCTTTTCCGGTCAATGGCTCAAGGTCTGGCGGAGCAGCGCTTTCGAGATCATCAAGACGTCAAAAAATGGCTAGATGAATGGACTGCGGTCAAACCAGAAAAATTCTACGATGATAGAATCCATAAATTGCCCAAACTCTGGCAAAATGTTGTTATGAATGACGGAAATTATTTTGAATAAAAGTTTTGTTCAAGTTTGTCCAGTTTTTTATAGTTTAATATGCGTAAAAAACGCGAAAATTAATTTCTAGACCTAATAGAATACAACTATGAACATTGTAAAATTGAAACTTGCATTTTTTGTGTTGTCTCACCACGATTTTGAGCTCAATCTTTTTCAGCTCAGCAAAAGAATTAATTTTTTACAAAACTTGCATTTTAAAATAACCGGAACATTTTTTTTTGTTTTTATCCGGAACAAAATTTTGTTCCCGTGCACCCCAATTGAAATCATCAAAAAATGGAAACTCAAATCATGTGATTTTACTTAAACTTCTAAAAAATGCTTATTTTAATGTAATTTGCGTTGAATGATTACGTGGAAACTCACACGAAACTTTAAAATTGGCAAATTCAGCGGGATGCAAATCACCAGCCACTCAATGTCAACTGTCTCGATTCGATGGGCCGTACTGCTCTTGAAATCGCCGTCGACAATGAGAATCTCGAGGTTTCTTCTCATCTACCAACTAAAATTATATTGATTCTACAGGTTGTTG
Source organism: Caenorhabditis plicata (assembly GCA_963931815.1). Taxonomy (NCBI): domain Eukaryota; kingdom Metazoa; phylum Nematoda; class Chromadorea; order Rhabditida; family Rhabditidae; genus Caenorhabditis; species Caenorhabditis plicata. Next base: position 5,451,285 of record OZ007494.1, read on the forward strand.
AGCTCCTACTCCAGCAAGAGAACGTTCGCATAGGAAATGCTCTTCTTTGCGCGATCCGCGAGGGCGTTTATCGATTGGTTGAGATGCTTGTCAACCATCCGAGCATTACGCGCGAGATGCTTGGTGATGGTTGGAGTCAGAATCTTGATCCATCTGAGTCTGCCAGTGCCGAATATTCGAGGTAAACTGTTTTCAAAAACTAAAATAGTTTTATTTCATTCAGCGACATTTCGCCCGTGATCCTCGCGGCTCAACTGAACCAATTCGAGATTCTTCAAATGCTCCTGCGCAAGGATGCGAGCATTGAGAAGCCGCATCGGCATTCGTGCATCTGCGAGACTTGCGACCGCGAGCGACTCAACGATTCGCTTCAATATTCTTTAAAGCGCATCAACACGTTTCGCGCGTTGGCGAGTCCCGCGTGGATGAGTCTGACCAGTCCCGATCCAATCCTATCCGCATTCAAACTCAGCTGGGACCTGCAACGATTGGCTTTCGAGGAGCACGAATTCAAGGAAACCTATCTACAGTTGTCAGAACAGTGCAAACAATTCGCGTGCGATTTGTTGAGTCAGTGTCGCAGTTCGGAAGAAGTTTGTGCTTTTATTTTTACTAGAATTAAGCCAACTTACAGGTTATTGCAATTTTAAACAAGGACGTGAATGCAAATGACGATAATATTGATGTGTGGGCTTCAAAGCTATCTCTATCGCGACTCAAATTGGCCATCAAATATGAACAGAAAGCGGTTAGATTAGCAAACTTTCGTTAAGAAAGTTGTTTCTACGGGAAATTTCAGTTTGTTTCACACCCGCATTGCCAACAATTGTTGACATCGATCTGGTATGAAGGGATTCCATATCGTCAGAGATCCGGCACATGGTCGAATTTCTTTCTTTATGCACTACTCTTCCTTCTTTGGCCAATCTTCTGTACACTTTATATTGTGGTAATTTCTTTAAAATACGGTAACGCGCCAACTGGAAGGCTAAGACTGAAATATAATACTTTGTGAAGCACGCCAGTTGACAATTACGATTTAGAAAAACTCGTACGATTATTGCTAATTCTTACTTACACTAGCTGACAAAAGTTTTGTCACAAATGTTTTTTTCGGGTTTAACTTTTTTTTTAATTGACTTGAATTGGCTGATTTTTTGATATTTTATGTGAATCAGTGTTTAAAATGTTATAGTAGCAAAATTTGGTTTAAATTACCATGGCAATTTCGGTACCACGCATTCCGTTTTCCCTCATATTGATAACAGCTTGCCGGGTGGCAATTGGAGTTTCTTTACGTGGAGTCATCTCTAAAATGTTGCCAATTACTGATATTTTCAATAAATTATGAAAAAAATATAATTGAACTTTAAAAATTATTAAAAAATGCAGTGCAAGAAAAGTGCGTAATATCTTTGAGCTACGCGTTTTACGATAAACGCTTGTCACTGTAAAACGGATCATCGTAATCACAAGCGGGAATTTGTGAAATAATCTACAACCATATGAATCTATCATATCAAAAAATCAGCCAATTTGGTCAAGTCACAAAAAAGTTAAATCCGAAAAAAACATTTGTGACAAAACTTTTGTCAGCTAGTGTAAATTTTACAGACTCTATGTCTTGTGCTCGTCTTAAACTAAATAAGAATCTTATCAATGTTCCGAAAAATCAATTAAATCACATTTTCTGAGCTCCTGCTTTTGGGGTTTCAATTGGTGTGTGTGTGAAGTATTTAACATTTATAGGGATTTTGAGAATTATCAAATAAACTGGTGCAGATAATATGTGTAACGAGCTACACGGCTGCATGGGGACCGGTGTGTTCCATCCCGGGAGCGACCCGCCTAATAATCATCATTCCGTTGAATAATAGATACTAGTAGAATACAAGAATACTAGAAATCGGAATGGAATAGCTTGCCTTTACTCCGAACCTGTCGGCATTAGTAGTTGGTCCTTTGTTTCTCTTCCGACTACACGGGTCGGTCAACTAGCCTGGTCAATACCCGTCGGGACTCAGGGTCTCTCCGAGGGGTACCGAAAATCTGTAAGGACAGGCGGACCAACCAGCGTCTGCAAGTCGTACTATCAGCTATAAGTCTATCCGGTGCATCCAACGGAACCTACGCTTCTTCCGACCTCGTCGTCCTAGCGATTCGAGACGAGGTTGAACCTCCATGTAACGAGCTACATGGCAGTGATGGGAGGGACCCCGTTTTTTGGAATTCAGGGCGTTTTTTGGAATTCAATTCAGAGTCCCTTCCATCACTGAACGGTAATAATGACAATTAAAAAGGAGGAAGAGTGAGAACAAGAGACGAGCGAACCTTTCCCTTTTAAATTATGTATCAAAAAACACCACTATGTCAATATACACAGACTTCCCTTTCTCCCAACCCGGGACCCGGGACCGGGACCGGGATCCCTTTTTTTTTTAGAAAAATACCCGGGTGGTGGGGACCGGGGGGAGTCCCTCCTTCCATCACTGCTACATGGCTGGATCGCTCTGAACTTGAGCTGCCATGTCTCGTTAGCTGCACATCGAGTCCAAGACAGAGATAGAACTTTTTATTGAAACATAAGAATTGCTTTTATATTCTTCCTCAAAGGGGCGTGGCTTAATGCTAATGCCTCAGCCACTACATATGCGTAAAGTACACGTGAAGATTGTAAGACAAGTAATCGTTTAATAGCAACACTCCACTGCCAAGAGTACTGCGTTTTTTGCAAAAAAGTGTGGACAAATTGCAAAACCACGCCCTTCACATTTTATTTAAATTATTTGTTTTTTGTAAGAATTCTAAAATTAATCAATAGTTTTAAACGATTTTATAAACAAATTAAATCAAACTCGAAAAAGTTACAATTTTAAAAATAAAAAGAATTTACATTTAAATACATTTAAATTACATTTAAATTTTAAAAAAGTGATGGGCGTGGTTTTGCAATTCGTCCACCCTTTTTTGCAAGATCGCGGCAATGGAGTGTACCAATATTGGGTGTCTCTAATTTTCACGTAAAAAATCTGGACTGATTTTGAATTAAATTTTCTAGATTTGTGTAAAAAATTTATTTTTTTTAATGTAATATTAATAGGAAATAATAGTTTCAAGTACGCCAAATTAAATCTTAAAACAGATCTCACTTATCTCTGTGATAGCTGAGGAAATTTTATTAGTGCACACAAAAAATTGTCCTGCACTGGAGGGTTTAAGTGGGTTAAAAAAGGTTCAAAGTTACCAATTTATATATATCACCATGCAAAGTTTCAGTCCGAAACCTTTTGGATCCAAAAATGACCTCCCTAGTGAAATGAGAAAAATATATGCTCTGTTATTCTAGGAGCTTAAATATTGGATATTTTTCATAATTTTTAAGTTATTTTGAACAAAGTTGTCATTTTGCATCAATGAAAATTAGAAATATCCACGTCGAAATTCATTATGTACGTTTAATTATAAAATATCATAATTTTCTTTTAGCTTGCTCTTATATATTATCAATATTATGTGGAAAAGATATTTTAAGAGATTTCTTTAATATTGACGTAAAATGTTAAATTTACAATTAATTATTTACACGCCAAAACGAAATAACCATTTTGCGAGTTTTGAACGTATGTGGAAATTTTTATGTCTTTATAAAGAAAAAGTTTTTACTGTACTTTAATTAAGCATTTCTTAAAATATCTAAAAATATTAAGATCTTTCTAAAAATTTAAATTTGAGCATGCTTACTGAGCTCATTCTTTTGCCATACAAGTTGGGGTGCAAATATTTTAGAAAACTGTTTCACCCCAACTTGTATGGTTAAAAAAAGAGCTCAATAAACGTGCTCAAACCTAACTTTCTGGAAAGATATTAATATTTTTAGATATTTTAAGACAAGCTTAATTAAATTGTAGTAAAAACTGTTTTGCTATAAAGACGTTAAAATTTCCACACACGTTTAAAAATCGCAAAATTGCTATTTCGATTTGGCGTGCTGTTTTGAGTATTTCAAAATCGTCATTTTAATTTGGCGTGTTTCAAGTAATTTTAGACAGTTTATTTTAATCCTGTTTTTCAAAGTTAAATTGGCCTGGTGAAATTGATGAAATTAAAAAATAAAAAAGAAAAAAGAAAATCGGAATAACTCATTCACGTCAAATCGAAATAGCAATTTTGCGATTTTTAAACGCGTGTGGAAATTTTTACGTCTTTATAGCAAAAAAGTTTTTACTACAATTTAATTAAGCTTGTCTTAAACTATCTAAAAATATTAATATCTTTCCAGAAAGTTATGTTTGAGCACGTTTATTGAGCTCTTTTTATAACCATACAAGTTGGGGTGCTCATTTTTTACTCCGCTCGGTATCTAGAATACGTCAACAATTTTTGGTTTTTATAAAGCATAAAAATTAATCTTAAAAGCCCAAGTCCACCCAAATATATTACCATCACACCAAAATAAATACTTCAGATGCCAAAGAGCAGAATCGGCCGACTTGTTCGATCGCCATTCATGAAATTCTTCTACTATTCCGTCTCATTCGCCACATTCCTTTGTCTCCTCACCTGGGCTACATTCGAAGATTATCGCTATGAGAAGGGCGCTAGGGTTAGTTGCTTGTTCACACTCAATTTAACTATTACTGTTTGAGGGAGGAAGGACAAGAGCCTCCGACCGTGGCCCGCCTGCGACTTGGGTCGAAACCATGGTGTTTACCTGGGTGATTGGTAAGATTACATGACAGTTATGGGAAATGGGTTTCTCTTTCAGGAATGCTTTGGTCTGAAATTAAGCAACTTTGGGAGGAGGGTTTTAAAAAATACATGCGCCAGTGGTGGAATTGGCTCGATTTCCTAATGATCTGTCTTTATCTCTGCACCATATCAATCAGGTGGACAATTTATATTCTATAAAGTAAAATTGAGGACTTGTTTAGACTAAGTGCCTATTTTATGTTCGCTTATAATGACAATCCACACCGATATACAGTTCGAACCTATTGGAAGTAGTTACAATCGGGTTTTGTCTGATAAATATCCTCTATTTAAGATCCGAAGAGCCGATGCTTGTCGCGGAAGCGCTCTTCGCCGTCGGCAATGTTTTCTCATTTGCACGTATCATCTATTTATTCCAGACGAATCCATACCTCGGTCCTTTGCAGGTAACTCGTCCAGGCTTTTGATATAGAATTGATTGTTTGTAGATTTCACTTGGATGCATGCTTGTCGACGTCGCCAAGTTTTGTTTCATCTTTGTTCTAATTATAAGCAGTTTCAGTATTGGTTTAGCTCAATTGTATTGGTAAATGATTTCAGTTTTTTGAATGGTTTAGGTATATTTATAGGTATTATGATCCTCATACGTATGTATGTCTTCCTGGATCTGAGTGTAAGCATTCTTCCAATGTTTTCTCATCGTAAGTTGCTTGTATATTAAGTGGAACTGTGTTCTTTTTAGAATTGCTGATTCATATCTGACATTATTATGGTCCTTGTTTTCGATAACGAAGCCCGAGGATACCGATGTTATTGAGGTTAGTTGAACATTTTTGTAATTTCTAATACATTTGGCTATATTTTATTATGAATACTCTTTTGGAACACTGATGACAATACAATTATAAAAGTTGTTAAGCTTCAGAGTACAAGTACGCTCGAGTACAAGTATGTACCGATCCTGACATTTAGTTTCTAACATTTTGAATAGCATTGGGTTGAGGAATAAGTTCGTAGAGTTATTTTTTTCACAAAGATTCATTTTGTACTGACAAAAAACAATAATTATAATAATCAATTGTGTATTTGTCGGTACTGTTTTCCTCCCACTTCTCGATCAATTTGTTGATGCCGGTCCGTCAAAAATCGCCCAGTCTGGAGTCGAAGTAGTTGTTGAGCCAGTTTTTGAGGTCCTCGAAGGTAACAACCACTCATTTGGTTTGACAGAGAGCGCAAAAGGTGATAATCGGATGGCGAAAGGTCTGTAAAGTACGCTGGAGGCAGAGGAACCTCGCAATCGCTGCACAGCTGGGCAACATAAAGCTCCTTGTTGACCGCGACATTTCTTTCGAGTTCTTTCCCCAGTCTTCGTCTAATTCTCCAATTCGTCCGCAATATCCACGTTACAATACGGCTCCCCGACCCGAAGAGTAGTAGTTGGTGTGAGGATCTGATGTAATCTTAATACTAAACGCACACCCAATCGAAATGAATATTTTTCAATATTTCAACGTGTATTACTAATTTACACATATTATTTTCATATAATTTTACACGTCATTGTTACTAGCCCGTCTTAAACTATCTAAAAAGCTACGCTTCTTAGCTAAATATGCAAAATGAGTATCTTTTCTGAGCCCCGAACTTAACCATTCAATTTGGTGTGCTAAACGCCCAATTAAATGGCTTACCTGGCGGACACTGCCGAGAACACAGAACACCTAGCTATTTAATATAACTTTATTCGACTCCACATATAGAATACAATAGATGAATATAGTTAATATGGAGCTAGAATAGGAGCTAACATCTCACCCACGGTCGGGGCGCTTCTCCCAAAATAGAAGCATCCTTCCCGTAGCCCTGTCGAGTGAGCAACTGACTGTCCTTGTGATCCGTGGAGGCGGAGTCGTTTCTTCATTTGTGCCGTACTTCATGGTGTTGTGGTGTCCCGCTAGCTCGACGGCATAGCGGTCCACACATGTGTCATCTAGGGTATGTAACTTCCATATAGATTATTTATTAACTCAGCAATTGAGTAATAATGATACCATCATTTTTCTAACCAATTTAATTCATAACGACAAACAAGCCACAACTAATGATAGTTTAATACATCAAATTCACGTATTTAGTAGCCCCAAAATATGTTATTTGACATGATCTGCATATCTACGGACTCCTTATCATACGGAGGAACGCTTTATCCAACTCTAAATTAATTTATTTATCGAATGTTAAAGAATATATGAATTACCTGGCGGAGACTACCATATAAGAATACAATAGAAGAATATAATTTTCACTGTTATAATAATAAGTTTGTTAATATAAAGACAATAATAAATCAACAACAATTACAATTACTTGATTATGTGGATTCTGGAGTTGATGGTCCTGATATGTAGAGATACGGTGGTATGGTACGGTGAGCACGAATACGAACACGAACACCTGAGGGACACCCTCATAGAGAGCCCTGAAGAGGGAATTACATGGGGCTTTAAATACTATATCTTGGAGGCGTGGTTAAGAGGTTCATTGGGGTGTTACATCATAATTGTAACAATTCAATGGGGTCATCCGGGGAATTAGCACATATGATTGGGACTGTTGGAATGTGGCAACAACAATAGTTAGTTAAGGAGCTAGGATAGGAGCTAACATCTCACCAACCGTAGGATCGCCTCTCCCAAATTGGAATCGACTTTCCCGTAGCCCTATTCACTGAGCGATGGTGTAGTGGTGTCCCGCTAGCTCGACGGAATTACGGCTCACACATTTGTCGTTTAGGATATTTAACAGCTCAAACATTCAACACCCTTACCGAAACTTTATAATATAGGTCTAACCGCTCTGCATAATTTCAGAATCATCAAATAACACAATGGGTTGGACAAGCCATGTTTATCATGTACCATTGCACCTCTATCATTGTCCTGCTCAACATGTTGATTGCCATGATGAGCCATTCATTCCAAATAATCAATGTAAGTACCTTTCCCTTCTTTCCCGTTCAAACATTCACTAGGATCATGCGGACCTTGAATGGAAATTCCATCGAACCAAGCTTTGGATGGCGCATTTCGACGAAGGCTCGAGTCTTCCTCCGCCATTCAACATCATTATTACACCAAAGTCAATGGTCTATTTTGTAAATTTCGTTGTAAACACTATTCGATGGTTGTTGGGTAAATACACATACCACAAGAATCGGAATAGAGCAACTATTCGGGTGAGCTATTTGACAAATTCTTAAATTGATTCAATTGTGTTCTAGAGGCCTGGCTATTCGCGGAAACGAAATGAGCTGGAGAAGAGTGGCCAGAATCCGGATGACTCGATTAAACCTTTAACGTATGCGGATATTATTCAAAGGCTTGTCGCCAGATTTATTCATCAAACCAAGAAGAACATGAAGATGGATGGGGTGAATGAAGACGACTTGCTCGAGATTAAACAAGACATTAGCAGTTTACGGTAACGTTGTTCCCACAATGCCATAAGTTTGATTCATAAAATCGTAGATACGAGCTTCGCGACGATCGAAGACGCGAAATAGTGCGGAGCTCTTCGCACATCGACGCTGTCAAACGGGATATAATGCGGACCATGAGCACTACGAGTCGTCGTGTTTATGGAGGAAGCGTTCGACTCGCACGCCATCGGCCGTCGGTAGCGGAGGAGTCGGAAGAAACCGAAACTGATTCTGATAGCAGTCCTGAGACAAGGAAATCATCGGTGCTTTACCTTTCTGATAACAGCAAAATACCCCAAGTGAAAGAAGACGTAAATGAAACTGATCGACCTGACAATAAAGTAAAATTAAATAAATATTGTTTACCGAAATGATTCCAATTTAAGTTAAAGCCGATAGTTGCTCAGCCAATGCATAGCGTTCTTCGCAAAACCGACACAAGTTACAGCCTTCCAGTGCCGAGAGATAGCAGGTTTTGCGATTTCCAAACAAATAATGAAATTCAATTCAGAATGTTTCAACGCCCCGAGCCCTCCGTTGCTCTTATTGAATGTCTGCGAAGTGAAATTAATGACAAACTCAATGAAGTTCTCTTAACGATTCGAACACGAAATGAGTTTGAGACGAAAGGTAAATATTCCAGATTCATTTGATATTTATGAACTTTTTGTAGCGCATGGCCACGTGGGATTTATTGACAAATAGTTTCATCGCAATATTTCACGTTTTATCAACAACGGGTTTTAGGAGATCTTTTTTGCATTATTGGCTAAATAATTTTAAGAGTGTTGATAAATATCATTATTATTTGTTTTTTTCTTTATTTACTTTATAGCAGTGATTGGTGGAATCACAGTTTTGGAATTGCGGAACCCGAAATGTGGTTTATCGAACGTATGTTTATGAAAAGTGAATTTTCGAAATTTCGAGTTAAAATATAAAATTTCAGAATCCGGAATTCGGACAAACATTATAAAATACTTAATCCGGAATTCCGCCATCTCTGCATTATACATATGACAATGGGAAAATTAAAAAAAAAATGTATATAATAATAGTAAAAATACCACAAAATACCAATTTTTTACATATAAGAGCCACCAGACAAAATAAAATTAGGTTCTTCAAAATATATTAATTAGAGGAAATTTCGAGTCTTCCCCGAATTGACTGAAAAAGCCTCTCTTTCATGATGGAAGAAAGTTTCTTACACCTGTCTATTGTTGAATTACGGTACCTAACCGCTTCAGAAGTCATACAGTTGTATTCAAAATTGTCATAATCCAACAAAGATCACATGAAAAAATTTGTGAATTCGGAGCGCGTTTACACACATAATTGTTTTTGTCTTTCCTATATCCACTCCTTATATTATCTTTTTTAAGAATAATGAAGACATAGTGACGATAAAAGAAAGTGGGTACAGAAAAGGCAAAAACAAATATGTGCGAAATTCCCTTGGAAAATTTTTTAAACAGAATACAGCTTTTATCATTGTTTTCAGACAATGATAATGTTATATTATTGGCAAGGAGTTCTTTGAGGAATATTTTATTAAAGTTTGATATGTTTTAGAATATACACTAGCTGACAAAAGTTTTGTCACAAATGTTTTTTCGGGTTTAACTTTTTTGTAACTTGACCAAATCGGCTGATTTTTTGATATTTTATGTGAATCAGTGTTTAAAATGTTATAGTAGCAAAATTTGGTTTAAATTACCATGGAAATTTCGGTACCACGCATTCCGTTTTCCCTCATATTGATAACAGCTTTCCGGATGGCAATTGGAGTTTCTTTACGTGGAGTCATCTCTAAAATGTTGCCAATTACTGCTATTTTCATTAAATTATTAAAAATATATAATTGAACTTTAAAATATATTTAACAATGCAGTGCAAGAAAAGTGCGTAATATCTTTGATCTACGCGTTTTACGATAAACGCTTGTCACTGTAAAACGGATCATCGTAATCACAAGCGGGAATTTGTAAAATAATCTACAACCATATGAATCGATCATATCATAAAATCAGCCAATTTGGTCAAGTCACAAAAAAGTTAAACCCGAAATAACATTTGTGAACCCCAAATTGACTGTTTATTTTTCGTGCTCAGAAAGTGTGCTCATTTTGCAAATTTCGACAAGAAGCTTATGTTTTTAGATAGTTTAAGAGGGGCTGCTGAAAATGACCTATCCAGTTATATGAAAATAATACGTGTAAATGAGTAGTACACGTTTAAATATTGAAAGATATTTATTTCGATTTGGTGTGTTTGTGACAAAACTTTTGACAGCTAGTGTATTTGTTTTTGTCTTTTCTGTACCCTCTCCTTATTTTATCTTTTTTAAGAATAATGAAGTCATTGTGACGATGAAAGAAATTGGATACAGAAAAGACAAATACAAATATGTGCGAAATTCCCTTGGAAAAATTTTTTTAACAGAATACAGCTTTTATCATTGTTTTCAGACAATGATAATGTTATATTATTGGCAAGGAGTTCTTTATGGAATACTTTCTTAAAGTGTGATATGTTTTAGCATATATATATTTATACAGAATGCAATAATAATAGAAGAAAGTCGATTAGACTCGAATATGATAAGTTTATAATTGAAACGGACTATTTATACACTAATGATCACGTCATATGAGTCGCGATATATATAATGTAAATATTAAACACACGTAATTATGTGGGTTGCGATAACAAGGTGGTAATGTCACGCGATACGTAACATTAAGACTCGATCAAATATTAATATACTGTCCTTTTCAGAGATCAGCGCCTAATGGAAGAGGAAAAAGTTTGGATGGAATGAGGTTCTCGTTTGGAAGGCCTCTCTTTTTGGAAGATCTTTCTTTTTTACGAAATTATGGGCAGCACACATTTAAGAGGAATTGAGAAAAATGTTTTTTGTGGCCGTGTAGCCGCCCATCATTTTCTCTTCTTCTTTTGTTCTTCTATTAGGCACCGATGTCTGAAAAGGACAATACCACAGAAATGGCAATGTCAGCTATTATTAAATCTAGGGTGTCACCTAAATAATATTATAAAATAATAACAACACAATTATTATAATTACTATATAACCATAGAGTGTGGGGACATCGTAATTCAACACGCGAGTTCCTCGTCGTTAACCGTATTTGACCGCACACAACAGATAAGCTCCCCTAATGAAAATGATGACTTTTCAAGCATTTTTTAAATTCTACGTTTCATTTAAAAACTAATTTTTTACGTCAGTTTTACAGGATTTCTTTACATTTTCTTTGGGACTTTAAATTTTTCCGAAGTTTTAGATTTAAGTGACTCTTCTGGGGTGCAGTCTCTGCACTTTCCGCTTGACGGTGACGTGACTGTTTTGCACGAAAAGTGTTCCTGCTAGGACGTGAGGTGCTTTTTGCATGAAAATAGACTAATCGTGTTATATAGCGTAAACACGTCATCAATCTTTGTTAAAATTTGATGTTTTTTCTGGAGTGAGGACGCTTCGTTTAATTTTGATGAAACTTTGGTTACTTTTTCGGTTTGAATTGAATGTTCTGGCGGCAGTTTTGCACGTGTTTTGATAACAATTTCGTGCAAAACACAGTCACGCCACCGCCCAGCACAAAGTGCAGAGGTTTTTGCTCATTCATTTGGCGTGAATAAGAAAAACAATTAAAATAGGAAAATGTGAGGAATCTTGCAGCTCCCATAACTAACGTTAAGAGTGATTCAGAAACCTTAATTCACTTTTACCCAAACTTAAGCCACTAAAGGCATCGAAACCAATAATGGAAAGATAGTGGGTCTCGAACCCTCCGACATTTTACTCATGGCCCAACGCACATACACTGCACCACGCTTTCAGTGAGTATGAACGTCATTGATGAACATGGCATGTTAAATGTGTTGGATAATAGATCGCTTCAAGGGTATTTGTTCGTTTATATCCTTGTTTATATTTCGTTATGTAAATATTTTAAAGAGAAAAAAAAACTGATAAAACTGTTATTGATAAATTATTATGTCTCTGAAATATTCCGAATTTAAAAATTGATTATATCTCTGGAATATCAACTGATATTCTAATTCAATGATTAGGAGAAGAAATTTTAAGAGAAAAAACCATTCCTTGCTTCACAAATACGTATTTGTATACGCTATTTCTCCGAAAATCAATATCAAACGAAACTCCCGTCTAAACGAATCTCACTGTGAACAAGTTGGACACATCGATCACTATTCGAAATAGTATTGAAATAGCAACTGCATTGGTCAGTGATAAGTGAATGTTTGTTACTCCTCTATACCAAATCATAAAAAGTATGTTACAAATATTATCGACGAGAGAAGATTCAATTGGTTATTGGAAGGAGGGATCTTCTTTATTGTAAACCGAAATTTGTCTACAGATTTGCGGGACAGGTTATTTATATATATATATATATTCCTTCATTAAAAAAATAACTTCCTAACCATATATCTTAAATGATATTAAGGCTAGAGGAACAAAATCAAAACGAAACCATTAATAAATCATTATTCCTTGCACGATAATATCATCATATACTTAGCAAATTGTAATAAAAATGAAAAGTATTGGGAAAGAAATGAATAAAATGTTGATATCGAGAATATGAGAGAATCATAAGATGTGTATTTGTGTGCAGTCATGTCCGAGTGGTTAAGGAGATTGACTCGAAATCAATTGGGCTTTGCCCGCGCAGGTTCGAATCCTGCTGACTGCGAACTTTTTTAAACTTATATGTAAATTTTTTGTAACCGTTAATCCATGACATATGAGACTAGCGAATGTTTTAACTTGTTGAGAAAGCGGTTTTTGTGTGTTATTTGTCATTGATTTATACATAAACTTTTGCAATAAATATAAATATTATAATAGTAATTGAAAGTTTCCTCAAAGTCAGCCATTTTACATGCTGTTATCATATAAAATCATTGCCTCGTCTCGTAATCTTTCAATTTAGCCATATATCCAGTATTGTTTTCACTAAAACAGTACATGTCGCACTTCTTCGCAATAGTCAACAACATCTAATCCTGTTGAAATAAGCATCGGTGGTTCAGTGGTAGAATGCTCGCCTGCCACGCGGGCGACCCGGGTTCGATTCCCGGCCGATGCAACGTTTTTGGTTTTTCAGAGCACACTAAATCGTCGATTACTTTACTTGTTATATTGACCTGTATAAGAACACTTATATATCGAATATAGATCTTCATGATAGAAATAGTTAACAAATATTAACTATAAATTATAGCAAACAAAGCATATAAGTTGTAATAAGCTGAATTTGGACTACGAGAAGGCAATGCATAATTTAGATAGTCAACGATCAAAAAACTTAAATATACTGTTGTTATAAGTCTAACAATAAGGAATATAAAATTAAAAATTGTTCGCAGTCAGCAGGATTCGAACCTGCGCGGGCAGAGCCCAATTGATTTCTAGTCAATCTCCTTAACCACTCGGACATGACTGCTTGTTCAACTATTGATGAAAAATCCTATACGTTGGTGTGACAACAATTGACATTAATGTAGGAATCTGGCAAGGAACGCTAATAGGTTTTATAAATAAATTATCCATTCCGAAGTTCAAGAATAATTACTGGAAAATGTGATATTTGAATGCATTCTGAAAATGTACAACTTATTGAAATTGTTTTGGTTATATTTCATACTTTCTTTCATATAATTATCAATTTGTAATAAAAATGAAAAGTATTGGGAAAGAAATGAATAAAATGTTGATATCGAGAATATGAGAGAATCATAAGATGTGTATTTGTGTGCAGTCATGTCCGAGTGGTTAAGGAGATTGACTCGAAATCAATTGGGCTTTGCCCGCGCAGGTTCGAATCCTGCTGACTGCGAACTTTTTTAAACTTATATGTAAATTTTTTGTAACCGTTAATCCATGACATATGAGACTAGCGAATGTTTTAACTTGTTGAGAAAGCGGTTTTTGTGTGTTATTTGTCATTGATTTATACATAAACTTTTGCAATAAATATAAATATTATAATAGTAATTGAAAGTTTCCTCAAAGTCAGCCATTTTACATGCTGTTATCATATAAAATCATTGCCTCGTCTCGTAATCTTTCAATTTAGCCATATATCCAGTATTGTTTTCACTAAAACAGTACATGTCGCACTTCTTCGCAATAGTCAACAACATCTAATCCTGTTGAAATAAGCATCGGTGGTTCAGTGGTAGAATGCTCGCCTGCCACGCGGGCGACCCGGGTTCGATTCCCGGCCGATGCAACGTTTTTGGTTTTTCAGAGCACACTAAATCGTCGATTACTTTACTTGTTATATTGACCTGTATAAGAACACTTATATATCGAATATAGATCTTCATGATAGAAATAGTTAACAAATATTAACTATAAATTATAGCAAACAAAGCATATAAGTTGTAATAAGCTGAATTTGGACTACGAGAAGGCAATGCATAATTTAGATAGTCAACGATCAAAAAACTTAAATATACTGTTGTTATAAGTCTAACAATAAGGAATATAAAATTAAAAATTGTTCGCAGTCAGCAGGATTCGAACCTGCGCGGGCAGAGCCCAATTGATTTCTAGTCAATCTCCTTAACCACTCGGACATGACTGCTTGTTCAACTATTGATGAAAAATCCTATACGTTGGTGTGACAACAATTGACATTAATGTAGGAATCTGGCAAGGAACGCTAATAGGTTTTATAAATAAATTATCCATTCCGAAGTTCAAGAATAATTACTGGAAAATGTGATATTTGAATGCATTCTGAAAATGTACAACTTATTGAAATTGTTTTGGTTATATTTCATACTTTCTTTCATATAATTATCAATTTGTAATAAAAATGAAAAGTATTGGGAAAGAAATGAATAAAATGTTGATATCGGGAATATGAGAGAATCATAAGATGTGTATTTGTGTGCAGTCATGTCCGAGTGGTTAAGGAGATTGACTCGAAATCAATTGGGCTTTGCCCGCGCAGGTTCGAATCCTGCTGACTGCGAACTTTTTAAAACTTATATGTAAATTTTTTGTAACCGTTAATCCATGACATATGAGACTAGCGAATGTTTTAACTTGTTGAGAAAGCGGTTTTTGTGTGTTATTTGTCATTGATTTATACATAAACTTTTGCAATAAATATAAATATTATAATAGTAATTGAAAGTTTCCTCAAAGTCAGCCATTTTACATGCTGTTATCATATAAAATCATTGCCTCGTCTCGTAATCTTTCAATTTAGCCATATATCCAGTATTGTTTTCACTAAAACAGTACATGTCGCACTTCTTCGCAATAGTCAACAACATCTAATCCTGTTGAAATAAGCATCGGTGGTTCAGTGGTAGAATGCTCGCCTGCCACGCGGGCGACCCGGGTTCGATTCCCGGCCGATGCAACGTTTTTGGTTTTTCAGAGCACACTAAATCGTCGATTACTTTACTTGTTATATTGACCTGTATAAGAACACTTATATATCGAATATAGATCTTCATGATAGAAATAGTTAACAAATATTAACTATAAATTATAGCAAACAAAGCATATAAGTTGTAATAAGCTGAATTTGGACTACGAGAAGGCAATGCATAATTTAGATAGTCAACGATCAAAAAACTTAAATATACTGTTGTTATAAGTCTAACAATAAGGAATATAAAATTAAAAATTGTTCGCAGTCAGCAGGATTCGAACCTGCGCGGGCAGAGCCCAATTGATTTCTAGTCAATCTCCTTAACCACTCGGACATGACTGCTTGTTCAACTATTGATGAAAAATCCTATACGTTGGTGTGACAACAATTGACATTAATGTAGGAATCTGGCAAGGAACGCTAATAGGTTTTATAAATAAATTATCCATTCCGAAGTTCAAGAATAATTACTGGAAAATGTGATATTTGAATGCATTCTGAAAATGTACAACTTATTGAAATTGTTTTGGTTATATTTCATACTTTCTTTCATATAATTATCAATTTGTAATAAAAATGAAAAGTATTGGGAAAGAAATGAATAAAATGTTGATATCGGGAATATGAGAGAATCATAAGATGTGTATTTGTGTGCAGTCATGTCCGAGTGGTTAAGGAGATTGACTCGAAATCAATTGGGCTTTGCCCGCGCAGGTTCGAATCCTGCTGACTGCGAACTTTTTTAAACTTATATGTAAATTTTTTGTAACCGTTAATCCATGACATATGAGACTAGCGAATGTTTTAACTTGTTGAGAAAGCGGTTTTTGTGTGTTATTTGTCATTGATTTATACATAAACTTTTGCAATAAATATAAATATTATAATAGTAATTGAAAGTTTCCTCAAAGTCAGCCATTTTACATGCTGTTATCATATAAAATCATTGCCTCGTCTCGTAATCTTTCAATTTAGCCATATATCCAGTATTGTTTTCACTAAAACAGTACATGTCGCACTTCTTCGCAATAGTCAACAACATCTAATCCTGTTGAAATAAGCATCGGTGGTTCAGTGGTAGAATGCTCGCCTGCCACGCGGGCGACCCGGGTTCGATTCCCGGCCGATGCAACGTTTTTGGTTTTTCAGAGCACACTAAATCGTCGATTACTTTACTTGTTATATTGACCTGTATAAGAACACTTATATATCGAATATAGATCTTCATGATAGAAATAGTTAACAAATATTAACTATAAATTATAGCAAACAAAGCATATAAGTTGTAATAAGCTGAATTTGGACTACGAGAAGGCAATGCATAATTTAGATAGTCAACGATCAAAAAACTTAAATATACTGTTGTTATAAGTCTAACAATAAGGAATATAAAATTAAAAATTGTTCGCAGTCAGCAGGATTCGAACCTGCGCGGGCAGAGCCCAATTGATTTCTAGTCAATCTCCTTAACCACTCGGACATGACTGCTTGTTCAACTATTGATGAAAAATCCTATACGTTGGTGTGACAACAATTGACATTAATGTAGGAATCTGGCAAGGAACGCTAATAGGTTTTATAAATAAATTATCCATTCCGAAGTTCAAGAATAATTACTGGAAAATGTGATATTTGAATGCATTCTGAAAATGTACAACTTATTGAAATTGTTTTGGTTATATTTCATACTTTCTTTCATATAATTATCAATTTGTAATAAAAATGAAAAGTATTGGGAAAGAAATGAATAAAATGTTGATATCGGGAATATGAGAGAATCATAAGATGTGTATTTGTGTGCAGTCATGTCCGAGTGGTTAAGGAGATTGACTCGAAATCAATTGGGCTTTGCCCGCGCAGGTTCGAATCCTGCTGACTGCGAACTTTTTAAAACTTATATGTAAATTTTTTGTAACCGTTAATCCATGACATATGAGACTAGCGAATGTTTTAACTTGTTGAGAAAGCGGTTTTTGTGTGTTATTTGTCATTGATTTATACATAAACTTTTGCAATAAATATAAATATTATAATAGTAATTGAAAGTTTCCTCAAAGTCAGCCATTTTACATGCTGTTATCATATAAAATCATTGCCTCGTCTCGTAATCTTTCAATTTAGCCATATATCCAGTATTGTTTTCACTAAAACAGTACATGTCGCACTTCTTCGCAATAGTCAACAACATCTAATCCTGTTGAAATAAGCATCGGTGGTTCAGTGGTAGAATGCTCGCCTGCCACGCGGGCGACCCGGGTTCGATTCCCGGCCGATGCAACGTTTTTGGTTTTTCAGAGCACACTAAATCGTCGATTACTTTACTTGTTATATTGACCTGTATAAGAACACTTATATATCGAATATAGATCTTCATGATAGAAATAGTTAACAAATATTAACTATAAATTATAGCAAACAAAGCATATAAGTTGTAATAAGCTGAATTTGGACTACGAGAAGGCAATGCATAATTTAGATAGTCAACGATCAAAAAACTTAAATATACTGTTGTTATAAGTCTAACAATAAGGAATATAAAATTAAAAATTGTTCGCAGTCAGCAGGATTCGAACCTGCGCGGGCAGAGCCCAATTGATTTCTAGTCAATCTCCTTAACCACTCGGACATGACTGCTTGTTCAACTATTGATGAAAAATCCTATACGTTGGTGTGACAACAATTGACATTAATGTAGGAATCTGGCAAGGAACGCTAATAGGTTTTATAAATAAATTATCCATTCCGAAGTTCAAGAATAATTACTGGAAAATGTGATATTTGAATGCATTCTGAAAATGTACAACTTATTGAAATTGTTTTGGTTATATTTCATACTTTCTTTCATATAATTATCAATTTGTAATAAAAATGAAAAGTATTGGGAAAGAAATGAATAAAATGTTGATATCGGGAATATGAGAGAATCATAAGATGTGTATTTGTGTGCAGTCATGTCCGAGTGGTTAAGGAGATTGACTCGAAATCAATTGGGCTTTGCCCGCGCAGGTTCGAATCCTGCTGACTGCGAACTTTTTTAAACTTATATGTAAATTTTTTGTAACCGTTAATCCATGACATATGAGACTAGCGAATGTTTTAACTTGTTGAGAAAGCGGTTTTTGTGTGTTATTTGTCATTGATTTATACATAAACTTTTGCAATAAATATAAATATTATAATAGTAATTGAAAGTTTCCTCAAAGTCAGCCATTTTACATGCTGTTATCATATAAAATCATTGCCTCGTCTCGTAATCTTTCAATTTAGCCATATATCCAGTATTGTTTTCACTAAAACAGTACATGTCGCACTTCTTCGCAATAGTCAACAACATCTAATCCTGTTGAAATAAGCATCGGTGGTTCAGTGGTAGAATGCTCGCCTGCCACGCGGGCGACCCGGGTTCGATTCCCGGCCGATGCAACGTTTTTGGTTTTTCAGAGCACACTAAATCGTCGATTACTTTACTTGTTATATTGACCTGTATAAGAACACTTATATATCGAATATAGATCTTCATGATAGAAATAGTTAACAAATATTAACTATAAATTATAGCAAACAAAGCATATAAGTTGTAATAAGCTGAATTTGGACTACGAGAAGGCAATGCATAATTTAGATAGTCAACGATCAAAAAACTTAAATATACTGTTGTTATAAGTCTAACAATAAGGAATATAAAATTAAAAATTGTTCGCAGTCAGCAGGATTCGAACCTGCGCGGGCAGAGCCCAATTGATTTCTAGTCAATCTCCTTAACCACTCGGACATGACTGCTTGTTCAACTATTGATGAAAAATCCTATACGTTGGTGTGACAACAATTGACATTAATGTAGGAATCTGGCAAGGAACGCTAATAGGTTTTATAAATAAATTATCCATTCCGAAGTTCAAGAATAATTACTGGAAAATGTGATATTTGAATGCATTCTGAAAATGTACAACTTATTGAAATTGTTTTGGTTATATTTCATACTTTCTTTCATATAATTATCAATTTGTAATAAAAATGAAAAGTATTGGGAAAGAAATGAATAAAATGTTGATATCGGGAATATGAGAGAATCATAAGATGTGTATTTGTGTGCAGTCATGTCCGAGTGGTTAAGGAGATTGACTCGAAATCAATTGGGCTTTGCCCGCGCAGGTTCGAATCCTGCTGACTGCGAACTTTTTTAAACTTATATGTAAATTTTTTGTAACCGTTAATCCATGACATATGAGACTAGCGAATGTTTTAACTTGTTGAGAAAGCGGTTTTTGTGTGTTATTTGTCATTGATTTATACATAAACTTTTGCAATAAATATAAATATTATAATAGTAATTGAAAGTTTCCTCAAAGTCAGCCATTTTACATGCTGTTATCATATAAAATCATTGCCTCGTCTCGTAATCTTTCAATTTAGCCATATATCCAGTATTGTTTTCACTAAAACAGTACATGTCGCACTTCTTCGCAATAGTCAACAACATCTAATCCTGTTGAAATAAGCATCGGTGGTTCAGTGGTAGAATGCTCGCCTGCCACGCGGGCGACCCGGGTTCGATTCCCGGCCGATGCAACGTTTTTGGTTTTTCAGAGCACACTAAATCGTCGATTACTTTACTTGTTATATTGACCTGTATAAGAACACTTATATATCGAATATAGATCTTCATGATAGAAATAGTTAACAAATATTAACTATAAATTATAGCAAACAAAGCATATAAGTTGTAATAAGCTGAATTTGGACTACGAGAAGGCAATGCATAATTTAGATAGTCAACGATCAAAAAACTTAAATATACTGTTGTTATAAGTCTAACAATAAGGAATATAAAATTAAAAATTGTTCGCAGTCAGCAGGATTCGAACCTGCGCGGGCAGAGCCCAATTGATTTCTAGTCAATCTCCTTAACCACTCGGACATGACTGCTTGTTCAACTATTGATGAAAAATCCTATACGTTGGTGTGACAACAATTGACATTAATGTAGGAATCTGGCAAGGAACGCTAATAGGTTTTATAAATAAATTATCCATTCCGAAGTTCAAGAATAATTACTGGAAAATGTGATATTTGAATGCATTCTGAAAATGTACAACTTATTGAAATTGTTTTGGTTATATTTCATACTTTCTTTCATATAATTATCAATTTGTAATAAAAATGAAAAGTATTGGGAAAGAAATGAATAAAATGTTGATATCGGGAATATGAGAGAATCATAAGATGTGTATTTGTGTGCAGTCATGTCCGAGTGGTTAAGGAGATTGACTCGAAATCAATTGGGCTTTGCCCGCGCAGGTTCGAATCCTGCTGACTGCGAACTTTTTTAAACTTATATGTAAATTTTTTGTAACCGTTAATCCATGACATATGAGACTAGCGAATGTTTTAACTTGTTGAGAAAGCGGTTTTTGTGTGTTATTTGTCATTGATTTATACATAAACTTTTGCAATAAATATAAATATTATAATAGTAATTGAAAGTTTCCTCAAAGTCAGCCATTTTACATGCTGTTATCATATAAAATCATTGCCTCGTCTCGTAATCTTTCAATTTAGCCATATATCCAGTATTGTTTTCACTAAAACAGTACATGTCGCACTTCTTCGCAATAGTCAACAACATCTAATCCTGTTGAAATAAGCATCGGTGGTTCAGTGGTAGAATGCTCGCCTGCCACGCGGGCGACCCGGGTTCGATTCCCGGCCGATGCAACGTTTTTGGTTTTTCAGAGCACACTAAATCGTCGATTACTTTACTTGTTATATTGACCTGTATAAGAACACTTATATATCGAATATAGATCTTCATGATAGAAATAGTTAACAAATATTAACTATAAATTATAGCAAACAAAGCATATAAGTTGTAATAAGCTGAATTTGGACTACGAGAAGGCAATGCATAATTTAGATAGTCAACGATCAAAAAACTTAAATATACTGTTGTTATAAGTCTAACAATAAGGAATATAAAATTAAAAATTGTTCGCAGTCAGCAGGATTCGAACCTGCGCGGGCAGAGCCCAATTGATTTCTAGTCAATCTCCTTAACCACTCGGACATGACTGCTTGTTCAACTATTGATGAAAAATCCTATACGTTGGTGTGACAACAATTGACATTAATGTAGGAATCTGGCAAGGAACGCTAATAGGTTTTATAAATAAATTATCCATTCCGAAGTTCAAGAATAATTACTGGAAAATGTGATATTTGAATGCATTCTGAAAATGTACAACTTATTGAAATTGTTTTGGTTATATTTCATACTTTCTTTCATATAATTATCAATTTGTAATAAAAATGAAAAGTATTGGGAAAGAAATGAATAAAATGTTGATATCGGGAATATGAGAGAATCATAAGATGTGTATTTGTGTGCAGTCATGTCCGAGTGGTTAAGGAGATTGACTCGAAATCAATTGGGCTTTGCCCGCGCAGGTTCGAATCCTGCTGACTGCGAACTTTTTAAAACTTATATGTAAATTTTTTGTAACCGTTAATCCATGACATATGAGACTAGCGAATGTTTTAACTTGTTGAGAAAGCGGTTTTTGTGTCTTATTTGTCATTGATTTATACATAAACTTTTGCAATAAATATAAATATTATAATAGTAATTGAAAGTTTCCTCAAAGTCAGCCATTTTACATGCTGTTATCATATAAAATCATTGCCTCGTCTCGTAATCTTTCAATTTAGCCATATATCCAGTATTGTTTTCACTAAAACAGTACATGTCGCACTTCTTCGCAATAGTCAACAACATCTAATCCTGTTGAAATAAGCATCGGTGGTTCAGTGGTAGAATGCTCGCCTGCCACGCGGGCGACCCGGGTTCGATTCCCGGCCGATGCAACGTTTTTGGTTTTTCAGAGCACACTAAATCGTCGATTACTTTACTTGTTATATTGACCTGTATAAGAACACTTATATATCGAATATAGATCTTCATGATAGAAATAGTTAACAAATATTAACTATAAATTATAGCAAACAAAGCATATAAGTTGTAATAAGCTGAATTTGGACTACGAGAAGGCAATGCATAATTTAGATAGTCAACGATCAAAAAACTTAAATATACTGTTGTTATAAGTCTAACAATAAGGAATATAAAATTAAAAATTGTTCGCAGTCAGCAGGATTCGAACCTGCGCGGGCAGAGCCCAATTGATTTCTAGTCAATCTCCTTAACCACTCGGACATGACTGCTTGTTCAACTATTGATGAAAAATCCTATACGTTGGTGTGACAACAATTGACATTAATGTAGGAATCTGGCAAGGAACGCTAATAGGTTTTATAAATAAATTATCCATTCCGAAGTTCAAGAATAATTACTGGAAAATGTGATATTTGAATGCATTCTGAAAATGTACAACTTATTGAAATTGTTTTGGTTATATTTCATACTTTCTTTCATATAATTATCAATTTGTAATAAAAATGAAAAGTATTGGGAAAGAAATGAATAAAATGTTGATATCGGGAATATGAGAGAATCATAAGATGTGTATTTGTGTGCAGTCATGTCCGAGTGGTTAAGGAGATTGACTCGAAATCAATTGGGCTTTGCCCGCGCAGGTTCGAATCCTGCTGACTGCGAACTTTTTTAAACTTATATGTAAATTTTTTGTAACCGTTAATCCATGACATATGAGACTAGCGAATGTTTTAACTTGTTGAGAAAGCGGTTTTTGTGTGTTATTTGTCATTGATTTATACTTAAACTTTTGCAATAAATATAAATATTATAATAGTAATTGAAAGTTTCCTCAAAGTCAGCCATTTTACATGCTGTTATCATATAAAATCATTGCCTCGTCTCGTAATCTTTCAATTTAGCCATATATCCAGTATTGTTTTCACTAAAACAGTACATGTCGCACTTCTTCGCAATAGTCAACAACATCTAATCCTGTTGAAATAAGCATCGGTGGTTCAGTGGTAGAATGCTCGCCTGCCACGCGGGCGACCCGGGTTCGATTCCCGGCCGATGCAACGTTTTTGGTTTTTCAGAGCACACTAAATCGTCGATTACTTTACTTGTTATATTGACCTGTATAAGAACACTTATATATCGAATATAGATCTTCATGATAGAAATAGTTAACAAATATTAACTATAAATTATAGCAAACAAAGCATATAAGTTGTAATAAGCTGAATTTGGACTACGAGAAGGCAATGCATAATTTAGATAGTCAACGATCAAAAAACTTAAATATACTGTTGTTATAAGTCTAACAATAAGGAATATAAAATTAAAAATTGTTCGCAGTCAGCAGGATTCGAACCTGCGCGGGCAGAGCCCAATTGATTTCTAGTCAATCTCCTTAACCACTCGGACATGACTGCTTGTTCAACTATTGATGAAAAATCCTATACGTTGGTGTGACAACAATTGACATTAATGTAGGAATCTGGCAAGGAACGCTAATAGGTTTTATAAATAAATTATCCATTCCGAAGTTCAAGAATAATTACTGGAAAATGTGATATTTGAATGCATTCTGAAAATGTACAACTTATTGAAATTGTTTTGGTTATATTTCATACTTTCTTTCATATAATTATCAATTTGTAATAAAAATGAAAAGTATTGGGAAAGAAATGAATAAAATGTTGATATCGGGAATATGAGAGAATCATAAGATGTGTATTTGTGTGCAGTCATGTCCGAGTGGTTAAGGAGATTGACTCGAAATCAATTGGGCTTTGCCCGCGCAGGTTCGAATCCTGCTGACTGCGAACTTTTTTAAACTTATATGTAAATTTTTTGTAACCGTTAATCCATGACATATGAGACTAGCGAATGTTTTAACTTGTTGAGAAAGCGGTTTTTGTGTCTTATTTGTCATTGATTTATACATAAACTTTTGCAATAAATATAAATATTATAATAGTAATTGAAAGTTTCCTCAAAGTCAGCCATTTTACATGCTGTTATCATATAAAATCATTGCCTCGTCTCGTAATCTTTCAATTTAGCCATATATCCAGTATTGTTTTCACTAAAACAGTACATGTCGCACTTCTTCGCAATAGTCAACAACATCTAATCCTGTTGAAATAAGCATCGGTGGTTCAGTGGTAGAATGCTCGCCTGCCACGCGGGCGACCCGGGTTCGATTCCCGGCCGATGCAACGTTTTTGGTTTTTCAGAGCACACTAAATCGTCGATTACTTTACTTGTTATATTGACCTGTATAAGAACACTTATATATCGAATATAGATCTTCATGATAGAAATAGTTAACAAATATTAACTATAAATTATAGCAAACAAAGCATATAAGTTGTAATAAGCTGAATTTGGACTACGAGAAGGCAATGCATAATTTAGATAGTCAACGATCAAAAAACTTAAATATACTGTTGTTATAAGTCTAACAATAAGGAATATAAAATTAAAAATTGTTCGCAGTCAGCAGGATTCGAACCTGCGCGGGCAGAGCCCAATTGATTTCTAGTCAATCTCCTTAACCACTCGGACATGACTGCTTGTTCAACTATTGATGAAAAATCCTATACGTTGGTGTGACAACAATTGACATTAATGTAGGAATCTGGCAAGGAACGCTAATAGGTTTTATAAATAAATTATCCATTCCGAAGTTCAAGAATAATTACTGGAAAATGTGATATTTGAATGCATTCTGAAAATGTACAACTTATTGAAATTGTTTTGGTTATATTTCATACTTTCTTTCATATAATTATCAATTTGTAATAAAAATGAAAAGTATTGGGAAAGAAATGAATAAAATGTTGATATCGGGAATATGAGAGAATCATAAGATGTGTATTTGTGTGCAGTCATGTCCGAGTGGTTAAGGAGATTGACTCGAAATCAATTGGGCTTTGCCCGCGCAGGTTCGAATCCTGCTGACTGCGAACTTTTTAAAACTTATATGTAAATTTTTTGTAACCGTTAATCCATGACATATGAGACTAGCGAATGTTTTAACTTGTTGAGAAAGCGGTTTTTGTGTGTTATTTGTCATTGATTTATACATAAACTTTTGCAATAAATATAAATATTATAATAGTAATTGAAAGTTTCCTCAAAGTCAGCCATTTTACATGCTGTTATCATATAAAATCATTGCCTCGTCTCGTAATCTTTCAATTTAGCCATATATCCAGTATTGTTTTCACTAAAACAGTACATGTCGCACTTCTTCGCAATAGTCAACAACATCTAATCCTGTTGAAATAAGCATCGGTGGTTCAGTGGTAGAATGCTCGCCTGCCACGCGGGCGACCCGGGTTCGATTCCCGGCCGATGCAACGTTTTTGGTTTTTCAGAGCACACTAAATCGTCGATTACTTTACTTGTTATATTGACCTGTATAAGAACACTTATATATCGAATATAGATCTTCATGATAGAAATAGTTAACAAATATTAACTATAAATTATAGCAAACAAAGCATATAAGTTGTAATAAGCTGAATTTGGACTACGAGAAGGCAATGCATAATTTAGATAGTCAACGATCAAAAAACTTAAATATACTGTTGTTATAAGTCTAACAATAAGGAATATAAAATTAAAAATTGTTCGCAGTCAGCAGGATTCGAACCTGCGCGGGCAGAGCCCAATTGATTTCTAGTCAATCTCCTTAACCACTCGGACATGACTGCTTGTTCAACTATTGATGAAAAATCCTATACGTTGGTGTGACAACAATTGACATTAATGTAGGAATCTGGCAAGGAACGCTAATAGGTTTTATAAATAAATTATCCATTCCGAAGTTCAAGAATAATTACTGGAAAATGTGATATTTGAATGCATTCTGAAAATGTACAACTTATTGAAATTGTTTTGGTTATATTTCATACTTTCTTTCATATAATTATCAATTTGTAATAAAAATGAAAAGTATTGGGAAAGAAATGAATAAAATGTTGATATCGGGAATATGAGAGAATCATAAGATGTGTATTTGTGTGCAGTCATGTCCGAGTGGTTAAGGAGATTGACTCGAAATCAATTGGGCTTTGCCCGCGCAGGTTCGAATCCTGCTGACTGCGAACTTTTTTAAACTTATATGTAAATTTTTTGTAACCGTTAATCCATGACATATGAGACTAGCGAATGTTTTAACTTGTTGAGAAAGCGGTTTTTGTGTGTTATTTGTCATTGATTTATACATAAACTTTTGCAATAAATATAAATATTATAATAGTAATTGAAAGTTTCCTCAAAGTCAGCCATTTTACATGCTGTTATCATATAAAATCATTGCCTCGTCTCGTAATCTTTCAATTTAGCCATATATCCAGTATTGTTTTCACTAAAACAGTACATGTCGCACTTCTTCGCAATAGTCAACAACATCTAATCCTGTTGAAATAAGCATCGGTGGTTCAGTGGTAGAATGCTCGCCTGCCACGCGGGCGACCCGGGTTCGATTCCCGGCCGATGCAACGTTTTTGGTTTTTCAGAGCACACTAAATCGTCGATTACTTTACTTGTTATATTGACCTGTATAAGAACACTTATATATCGAATATAGATCTTCATGATAGAAATAGTTAACAAATATTAACTATAAATTATAGCAAACAAAGCATATAAGTTGTAATAAGCTGAATTTGGACTACGAGAAGGCAATGCATAATTTAGATAGTCAACGATCAAAAAACTTAAATATACTGTTGTTATAAGTCTAACAATAAGGAATATAAAATTAAAAATTGTTCGCAGTCAGCAGGATTCGAACCTGCGCGGGCAGAGCCCAATTGATTTCTAGTCAATCTCCTTAACCACTCGGACATGACTGCTTGTTCAACTATTGATGAAAAATCCTATACGTTGGTGTGACAACAATTGACATTAATGTAGGAATCTGGCAAGGAACGCTAATAGGTTTTATAAATAAATTATCCATTCCGAAGTTCAAGAATAATTACTGGAAAATGTGATATTTGAATGCATTCTGAAAATGTACAACTTATTGAAATTGTTTTGGTTATATTTCATACTTTCTTTCATATAATTATCAATTTGTAATAAAAATGAAAAGTATTGGGAAAGAAATGAATAAAATGTTGATATCGGGAATATGAGAGAATCATAAGATGTGTATTTGTGTGCAGTCATGTCCGAGTGGTTAAGGAGATTGACTCGAAATCAATTGGGCTTTGCCCGCGCAGGTTCGAATCCTGCTGACTGCGAACTTTTTAAAACTTATATGTAAATTTTTTGTAACCGTTAATCCATGACATATGAGACTAGCGAATGTTTTAACTTGTTGAGAAAGCGGTTTTTGTGTCTTATTTGTCATTGATTTATACATAAACTTTTGCAATAAATATAAATATTATAATAGTAATTGAAAGTTTCCTCAAAGTCAGCCATTTTACATGCTGTTATCATATAAAATCATTGCCTCGTCTCGTAATCTTTCAATTTAGCCATATATCCAGTATTGTTTTCACTAAAACAGTACATGTCGCACTTCTTCGCAATAGTCAACAACATCTAATCCTGTTGAAATAAGCATCGGTGGTTCAGTGGTAGAATGCTCGCCTGCCACGCGGGCGACCCGGGTTCGATTCCCGGCCGATGCAACGTTTTTGGTTTTTCAGAGCACACTAAATCGTCGATTACTTTACTTGTTATATTGACCTGTATAAGAACACTTATATATCGAATATAGATCTTCATGATAGAAATAGTTAACAAATATTAACTATAAATTATAGCAAACAAAGCATATAAGTTGTAATAAGCTGAATTTGGACTACGAGAAGGCAATGCATAATTTAGATAGTCAACGATCAAAAAACTTAAATATACTGTTGTTATAAGTCTAACAATAAGGAATATAAAATTAAAAATTGTTCGCAGTCAGCAGGATTCGAACCTGCGCGGGCAGAGCCCAATTGATTTCTAGTCAATCTCCTTAACCACTCGGACATGACTGCTTGTTCAACTATTGATGAAAAATCCTATACGTTGGTGTGACAACAATTGACATTAATGTAGGAATCTGGCAAGGAACGCTAATAGGTTTTATAAATAAATTATCCATTCCGAAGTTCAAGAATAATTACTGGAAAATGTGATATTTGAATGCATTCTGAAAATGTACAACTTATTGAAATTGTTTTGGTTATATTTCATACTTTCTTTCATATAATTATCAATTTGTAATAAAAATGAAAAGTATTGGGAAAGAAATGAATAAAATGTTGATATCGGGAATATGAGAGAATCATAAGATGTGTATTTGTGTGCAGTCATGTCCGAGTGGTTAAGGAGATTGACTCGAAATCAATTGGGCTTTGCCCGCGCAGGTTCGAATCCTGCTGACTGCGAACTTTTTAAAACTTATATGTAAATTTTTTGTAACCGTTAATCCATGACATATGAGACTAGCGAATGTTTTAACTTGTTGAGAAAGCGGTTTTTGTGTGTTATTTGTCATTGATTTATACTTAAACTTTTGCAATAAATATAAATATTATAATAGTAATTGAAAGTTTCCTCAAAGTCAGCCATTTTACATGCTGTTATCATATAAAATCATTGCCTCGTCTCGTAATCTTTCAATTTAGCCATATATCCAGTATTGTTTTCACTAAAACAGTACATGTCGCACTTCTTCGCAATAGTCAACAACATCTAATCCTGTTGAAATAAGCATCGGTGGTTCAGTGGTAGAATGCTCGCCTGCCACGCGGGCGACCCGGGTTCGATTCCCGGCCGATGCAACGTTTTTGGTTTTTCAGAGCACACTAAATCGTCGATTACTTTACTTGTTATATTGACCTGTATAAGAACACTTATATATCGAATATAGATCTTCATGATAGAAATAGTTAACAAATATTAACTATAAATTATAGCAAACAAAGCATATAAGTTGTAATAAGCTGAATTTGGACTACGAGAAGGCAATGCATAATTTAGATAGTCAACGATCAAAAAACTTAAATATACTGTTGTTATAAGTCTAACAATAAGGAATATAAAATTAAAAATTGTTCGCAGTCAGCAGGATTCGAACCTGCGCGGGCAGAGCCCAATTGATTTCTAGTCAATCTCCTTAACCACTCGGACATGACTGCTTGTTCAACTATTGATGAAAAATCCTATACGTTGGTGTGACAACAATTGACATTAATGTAGGAATCTGGCAAGGAACGCTAATAGGTTTTATAAATAAATTATCCATTCCGAAGTTCAAGAATAATTACTGGAAAATGTGATATTTGAATGCATTCTGAAAATGTACAACTTATTGAAATTGTTTTGGTTATATTTCATACTTTCTTTCATATAATTATCAATTTGTAATAAAAATGAAAAGTATTGGGAAAGAAATGAATAAAATGTTGATATCGGGAATATGAGAGAATCATAAGATGTGTATTTGTGTGCAGTCATGTCCGAGTGGTTAAGGAGATTGACTCGAAATCAATTGGGCTTTGCCCGCGCAGGTTCGAATCCTGCTGACTGCGAACTTTTTAAAACTTATATGTAAATTTTTTGTAACCGTTAATCCATGACATATGAGACTAGCGAATGTTTTAACTTGTTGAGAAAGCGGTTTTTGTGTGTTATTTGTCATTGATTTATACATAAACTTTTGCAATAAATATAAATATTATAATAGTAATTGAAAGTTTCCTCAAAGTCAGCCATTTTACATGCTGTTATCATATAAAATCATTGCCTCGTCTCGTAATCTTTCAATTTAGCCATATATCCAGTATTGTTTTCACTAAAACAGTACATGTCGCACTTCTTCGCAATAGTCAACAACATCTAATCCTGTTGAAATAAGCATCGGTGGTTCAGTGGTAGAATGCTCGCCTGCCACGCGGGCGACCCGGGTTCGATTCCCGGCCGATGCAACGTTTTTGGTTTTTCAGAGCACACTAAATCGTCGATTACTTTACTTGTTATATTGACCTGTATAAGAACACTTATATATCGAATATAGATCTTCATGATAGAAATAGTTAACAAATATTAACTATAAATTATAGCAAACAAAGCATATAAGTTGTAATAAGCTGAATTTGGACTACGAGAAGGCAATGCATAATTTAGATAGTCAACGATCAAAAAACTTAAATATACTGTTGTTATAAGTCTAACAATAAGGAATATAAAATTAAAAATTGTTCGCAGTCAGCAGGATTCGAACCTGCGCGGGCAGAGCCCAATTGATTTCTAGTCAATCTCCTTAACCACTCGGACATGACTGCTTGTTCAACTATTGATGAAAAATCCTATACGTTGGTGTGACAACAATTGACATTAATGTAGGAATCTGGCAAGGAACGCTAATAGGTTTTATAAATAAATTATCCATTCCGAAGTTCAAGAATAATTACTGGAAAATGTGATATTTGAATGCATTCTGAAAATGTACAACTTATTGAAATTGTTTTGGTTATATTTCATACTTTCTTTCATATAATTATCAATTTGTAATAAAAATGAAAAGTATTGGGAAAGAAATGAATAAAATGTTGATATCGGGAATATGAGAGAATCATAAGATGTGTATTTGTGTGCAGTCATGTCCGAGTGGTTAAGGAGATTGACTCGAAATCAATTGGGCTTTGCCCGCGCAGGTTCGAATCCTGCTGACTGCGAACTTTTTTAAACTTATATGTAAATTTTTGTAACCGTTAATCCATGACATATGAGACTAGCGAATGTTTTAACTTGTTGAGAAAGCGGTTTTTGTGTCTTATTTGTCATTGATTTATACATAAACTTTTGCAATAAATATAAATATTATAATAGTAATTGAAAGTTTCCTCAAAGTCAGCCATTTTACATGCTGTTATCATATAAAATCATTGCCTCGTCTCGTAATCTTTCAATTTAGCCATATATCCAGTATTGTTTTCACTAAAACAGTACATGTCGCACTTCTTCGCAATAGTCAACAACATCTAATCCTGTTGAAATAAGCATCGGTGGTTCAGTGGTAGAATGCTCGCCTGCCACGCGGGCGACCCGGGTTCGATTCCCGGCCGATGCAATCTTTTTCCCGTGAATAATTAAGTTTTAAATAATTTACTCTCGTATATTAGACGTGAATAATATTATTAGCATTTCTGATTTTGGTACTTGCGCGGAATGACATTTTAATGTATTTTTAGACGTAGATGAATTAAAAAAAGTTTTATAAATATCAATTATTGTCCTTTTCAGAGATCGGTGCCTAATGGAAGAGGAAAAAAATTAGGATGGACTGAAGTTCTCGTTTGGACGGCCTCTCTTTTTAGACGGTCATTCTTTTTTACGAAATTATGGGCAATACATATTTAAGAGGAATTGAGAAAAATGTTGTTTGTGGCCGTGTCATTTTCTCTTCTTTTATTACTCTTCCATTAGGCATCGATCTCTGAAATGAATAATACTTTTCAACCATTGTATATAGTGTATTTCAAAATAGTTGACGACGCAATCACGCTGCAAATACGGCATACTAATTCAAAATCATTTTCAAATCGATTATTTTATTTTATTTTTGTGACATTTTTAATTTTTATTGCTTATATTTCACGTTTATTAATTAAAAATTATTAAAATAATCGATTTGAAAATGAATTTTAATTAGTATGCCGCATTTGCAGCGTGATTGCGTCGTCAACTATTTTGACATACACTATATTAAAAATTATATAATGTAATTAAGTTGTCCCCAATTTTAAGCATTCTGTGGTAGAATGCTCGCCAAACTCTCCAACGACTCCAAAGAACTCTGGACATTATCTGATTTCACGCCAATGTCGAAGGATCCATTTCGGTTGATTTGCTAGCTCGGAGGAAGCTGCTCAGTTGGGCTGGACATGTCGCAAGGCTGCCGGACACGAGGTGGAGCAGAATGGGATCCACGAGGATGGTCAAGAGCAAGAGGGAGACCCAAAGGAAGGTCGTCGGACACAGTCAAGATCTGGGTCGCGAAATTCGTCCATGAGAAGTCTAACACCATGACAGCACGGAGAAGAATCGGTATTCTCTTGAAGAAAACGTCTTGGTCAACATTGGCGAAGTCGAACACTCTGGAGAGAGTTGGTCCGCATCACGACGTAGTCGGACTGACGACGGCCAATCAAGTAATCAAGTAAGTTCAATTACCGTAACCACGTAATGTTGCATTTAAAAAATTAGAATTTTCCGCGGAACAGAATGATGTAACTCTCGTTTCATGAAAGTCACTCGTTCTTCTAAAATAGTCTAAAAACTGTTTAAAAAAATAACCAAGAAGAATAAGTTTATTGCAGACGTGACCAAATTAGTTGATCTTAATTTTTATGTGATGTCTATTTGCCGTGTCATTTTTTATTACAAATCGAACGTGGTATCATTATTCATTATTTATTCAATATGAAGTGGGCATCGTGTTTCGTTTTCGCATTGCTTTTCTCATCTTCCTTTGCATTAATACATTTTTATAGAAACTATGTATTGGAGTATATTAAAGGTTTGTAGGATTATTATTATATAGATTATCGCATTGAGCATATCAAGAAAAGTTATTCTAAATCTTTAGTTAAGAATAATTTTGTAAATTTCAGAGATCGGTGCCTAATGGGAGAGGAAAAATTAGAATGAAATGAGTTTCTCGTTTGGACGGCCACTCTTTTGTATCTCATCAATGTGTGCTGTCTCAAAAAATGAATAACACATTGAAGAGGATTAGAGGAAAAAGTCGTTTGTGGTCGTGTGGCCGCCCAAACGAGAATATTTTTCTTCTTTTTCTTCCTTTCCTCATCGATCTCTGAAAAGGACAATAATGAATCTTCAAGTGAATATTTCTTACTTCTATTGACGCAAAGTGGCTAGATTTGTCAAAAATTATAAAAAATATCGGAGATTTATTCTCTTTCCGTCATGAGAGAACATAAATGTTCATCATTTCAATTGACATGTGTGGACAAATTGCAAAAACCATGCTTTATTAAATTTCTTTATCTAAGCGTTCTAAACAACAATAATAACAATATGATATTGAATTTCTAAACTTACTCTCTTATTTTATAATTGTTTATAAGCTATTTCAAATTTTTTACGGCGCGTCGCGAACCGCAGCGCAGCAAGACCATTAAAATTAGAGAGACACAAAATACAACTCACTATTTTTATCTCAAAGCGGTTCGCCAAATTCGAAATAGTCTATATTAGCGAGAGGAAATAAATGTTAAGATGACCATTTTTTAAAGCTCTAAAATTGCATTAATAATTTAAAATGAGAATACATATGCGACTGAAATTTAAATATGATATTTAGAATTCCCATGGAAATACCTTGGTATATACACTATTAATAATGCTAATTATGGTATTAGGCAAGTGAACGATAATGATTCATTAGAAGATTTGGAATACCTTGTTTGGAAAAAAAAAGAGTAATCATGATTATCAGTTTTTACAATATGCTTATATTGTATTTAGAGAGCCATTATTTTTCGAGCAATTATGGAAAATGGATAACATTTTGGAAAAAGGTGTCAAGAAAAATGTAACGATGCAAGGTTAGTTTTTGGAGGAGTCAGAGAGGATTTGTAAGTAAAGGGAGAATAGTCACTAATTGTAAAATCAAAATTATAAGAATTTATTGTTCACTAAAGTGTTAATCATCAAAATTAACATAAAATTTAAATTTTAGCGAAAAAGTGCTTTCCTCAGTTTGGCGATGAGGTAATTTTATTTGTCTTATACTAGAAGAATAAGAATTTATAGGTTGCAGTGGAACGGTTTCATTATCTTGGTGGCCCAGATAATGAGGATCCGAATTTATACATCGAAATTTCCGATGGAAAAATAAGTCGAATCTTTCGTCTTGATAGTGAGGTAGATGAGTCACTATAAAACGAAAATTGAGGGCTAAATTGCAGGCGGGGATTGTAAAAATTAAAAATTGTACATTTATATAGAAGAAATAATGAATATTTCAATAATCTAAACAAGACAGACAAGACAGAGACCAATGTTAATAAATTTAAATTTAATCGGTTATTGATAAATGATTTTATTCTCAGTAAAATAATGAATAAATATAAATAAACGAGTTTTTGTTGTTGTTATATAAAAGAGTTTTTGTTGTTTATCATTGTGACAAGTAAGTTTGTCTTTGTAGAGTTTAGAAAAAACGTGTCTCAACTTCTGACAATTTTTTAAAAATTTGATACCTGAATCAAGAGAATTTAGAAATATCATAGCCATCAGTTACATTTGAACAAACCATTGCCACGAAGTACCGTGGAGATTGAATCTCTGCACTTTCTGCAGGGCGCTTCCTTGACTGTGTTTTGCACGAAAAGTGCTCCTGTTAGGACGCGAGGTGCTTTTTGCATGAAAAAGACTCATCCTGTTATATAGCGTGAACGCGTCATCAATCTTTGTTAAAATTTGATGTTTTTTTTGGAGTGAGGACGCTTCGTGTAATTTTGATGAAACTTTGGTTTCTTTTTCGGTTTGAATTGAATGTACTGGCGGCAGTTTTGCACGTGTTTTGATAACAATTTCGTGCAAAACACAGTCAAGACACCGCCCAGCACAAATTGCAGAGTGGAAAGTCAGGGTGAAGGTTCGATTCTAATTGGGGATGATATATTTCTAATATTGATTCTATTCCAAACCTCTATAGCTTTTGGCTTCTTTGATTGTCAATATTCGTTTAGAATTTTTTAACTTAGAATATTTGTCTAAAAGAAGAGAATCATTGGATCAGAAGTTTTTGTCTAAAGTTTTTTTGGGAAAAGCACAAATCAATTGGAGAAAATTATTCTCAATTAAATCTTCAACTAATCGTAGTGGATTTAATTTGACTTTTATGCCTCCTAAAAGAGCAATTCGTAGTAAGTTTTTCAATTCAAGAACAATTCCAGCATTCAGAGACAGGTGTAAGAAACTTTCTTCCACCATGAAAGAGAGGCTTTTTCAGTCGATTCGGGGAAGCCTTGATATTTCCTCTAATTAATATATTATTAAGTACCTAATTTTATTTTATTTTGTTTAGTAGCTCTTATATGTAAATTCTATGTACTAGTTTATTCAAAAATTTTCGTTCCACTTAATCGGGTAATTGATTGTTTTAAATATTTCCCTATCCCCTTTATTACCCCCTTCAGTTTTCCCTACTGTGAACTATTTAATTTAACCTTATCCAAATTATTTAAATTTTGCCAAACTTTATTTTTAATTATTCATTTTTTTTTAATTGTCTGATTTTGTTAATTTTTTTCTGTGGTGTTTTACATTACTTTTCATCACGTGTCTAGTACACGTATTCTTAAATAAATAAATAAATAAATTTTATATGGAAATCTCTAAATCTCTAAAATCACCCTTTTTTAACCCATTATTTATTGAAAGTTTCACGTAAACCACGTGAAAGTTGATATGCTAATAACTACATAAATTAGCCATATATCCAGTATTGTTTTCACTAAAACACTTGGGGACGAAAGAAATGACAATGAAAAAAAGGCGTGAGAAAAATGCAACGTGCAAAAGCAATAACACGCACACATTTCTCGATTTAATTTTTTCTTCCATTTTAGCGATGCTATCGTTATTGCTTAAAACAAGGTCTGTGGTAATTTATATTACTTTATATATAGTTCAAAAAATTCAGCAATTAATGCTGATACTTTTTATAGCTATTTCCCGTCTTAATTGCAAAAAAAATTTTTAGGTCCAAATGGGAAAATGAACTTTTATGGGCTACAACATATGTTGGAACCAAACAAAATGCTCGATTCCATCAATTTTTGTTGTTGACTATTGCGAAGACATGTCGCACTTCTTCGCAATAGTCAACAACATCTAATCCTGTTGAAACAAGCATCGGTGGTTCAGTGGTAGAATGCTCGCCTGCCACGCGGGCGACCCGGGTTCGATTCCCGGCCGATGCAACGTTTTTGGTTTTTCAGAGCACACTAAATCGTCGATTACTTTACTTGTTATATTGACCTGTATAAGAACACTTATATATCGAATATAGATCTTCATGATAGAAATAGTTAACAAATATTAACTATAAATTATAGCAAACAAAGCATATAAGTTGTAATAAGCTGAATTTGGACTACGAGAAGGCAATGCATAATTTAGATAGTCAACGATCAAAAAACTTAAATATACTGTTGTTATAAGTCTAACAATAAGGAATATAAAATTAAAAATTGTTCGCAGTCAGCAGGATTCGAACCTGCGCGGGCAGAGCCCAATTGATTTCTAGTCAATCTCCTTAACCACTCGGACATGACTGCTTGTTCAACTATTGATGAAAAATCCTATACGTTGGTGTGACAACAATAGACATTAATGTAGGAATCTGGCAAGGAACGCTAATAGGTTTTATAAATAAATTATCCATTCCGAAGTTCAAGAATAATTAGTGGAAAATGTGATATTTGAATGCATTCTGAAAATGTACAACTTATTGAAATTGTTTTGGTTATATTTCATACTTTCTTTCATATAATTATCAAATTGTAATAAAAATGAAAAGTATTGGGAAAGAAATTAATAAAATGTTGATATCGGGGATATTAAACAATATTATGCAATTAGCATTATGTCAAAAATTGACACGTCTCAACTTTATTTTATAAATTCCCTTCTCTTAAAAATTCTGCAAACGATACTTGAATTTTCATTGATGGCGCTTTGAATATTCAGTGCTCCTTCCTCCAAAAAAGAGAAATAATCGACAGGAAGCTTTATCGAGACAATTATTCTGGTTCAAATACATTCATTTATACATTATTCCAATTGTTTATTACGTATGACATTACACGATTGCTTATAATATAAGAATCCTCATCTAAAATTATCATTTAATGAATAAATTCAGGAAATATAATCAAAAGACGATTTGAGTTCCATTTCCCAATAAAATTTGAATCTAAAAGTGGAAGAAGCACGAAAAAAAGTATAAAAATAATAGGAATAAGTATCAAACAGAAAGAGATCGATAATTTCCGGCAATTATTCTTATTTCAGGTATTCTGGGCGGAATGATTGAGAGAATATAGTGATATTCAGTAGGGTTTTCGGTCGTTTGATGATGATGAAGAGAAAGACATTCAACAGAAATAATCATCCGGTTCAGATTGCTATTCAAACCAATCAAGCCTAAGCAACCATTTCTGCGTTTTCTTTTTTATTATTCCCAATCTGAAATAAATACTTTTAAAGTTGTTTTGTTATTATATTTATTTGCCTGAATATTCGTTTGGTGACTAACCGAGAGCCAACATAGTGATATACAAGTGCTGGTTGATATGCAGCTGATCCCTAATGGTTTGTTCTTTTTCTAGAAATATGAAAATGAGGTTACACGGGACTATTTCAGATTTTTCTTAAATTTACTAAATTTAATTTTATAAATATAAGCGCCGAAATTTCTCCAAGGGGGAATAAAGTGAATTTCATTGTAAGAAGACATTGTGGATTCTATTAATAATTAAGTATATGCTTAAACCACCTAAAATTGGTTTTAAATTGTTGTAAATTAACACGCCGGGAATAAGGGAATGAGCATTTTCTAAGATTTTCTAATGTTTCTAATATTTTCTAAATTTCTCAATGTATCTTATAAGCTTTCAAGTATAAACTTCAGAAACTCTTTTCACGTAAACTTGTCACACACATTCTAAATTTTATAGAATACTGCTTCACTCCAAATTGAATGGTTAAGTTGAGGGCTCAGAAAACATGCTCATTTTGAAAATTTCAATAAGAAGCCCTGGTTTATAGATATTTTAAGACGGGCTTGTATATATGACGTGTCAAATTATATAATACGTGTAAATTAGGAATACACGTTTAAATATTGAAAAGTATTCATTTTCATTTGGCGTGCTGCTTCTGGGAACTCATGAGAATATTTGAGTGTTCTCTTCTCTACATTCAATTCCAATGTTCCCTTTGGCGTGGATTGAAGAAATAAAATTATAATAAGCCTATGATATTTGATTATTTTGGATAAATTTGTTCCCGTAAATTCGAAAATTTTCTCTCTTAAAAGTAGTTTTTATCGATGTTTCCGGAGATCCTTGTTTAACATAAAATAAAATTTAAAAATGACGCTTTTACAAATTTTATGCGATTTTTATTAAAACCCACGTGGAAGTCACCAAATAATTTTTACAGCAATCTCCTTCTCCTTAAATATCTCTTTAAGGTTAAAAATTCCACGAAATGTTAGCTTTAAATGTCTTAAGGAAGCTTCAGATGTCGAAAATTCATGATTTTTGCCTCTTGGATAGTTCATTTCTAAGCCTGACAAATGATGAAAATTTAAAATTCCAGAACAAACAAAAACACAGTTTTGTAGAGCAGAAAAAGCGCTATCAGATAAATATATACACTTTGCCAAATAACATGAAAATTGTTGGGAAACGAAAGATAAATATAGAAACTATACGAACTTATCCCTCAACCCAATAGATTATTTTAAAGTATTAGCGCCGAAATTTCTCCAAGGGGGAATAAGGAAAATTTCATTGTAAGAAGACATTGTGGATTCTATTAATAATTAAGTATATGCTTAAACCACCTAAAATTGGTTTTAAATTGTTATAAATTAACACGCCGGGAATGAGGGAATGAGCATTTTCTAATATTTCTAATATTTTCTAAATTCCTCAATGTATCTTAAAAGTTGTCACAGTTTTGTAGAGCAGAAAAAGCGCTATCAGATAAATATATGAACTTTGCCAAATAACATGAAAATTGTTGTGAAACAAAATATAATATAAAAACTCTACAAACTGATTTCTCAACTCCATATTTTCTCTAAATATTACGCTAAGGACCCTTTAATAGCCTTGTATTTTTATAGTTGAATGTGGCGTACTGTAAAATGATAAAAAAAGCTATTCAAGTTAAACAATTCAGTAGACGTGTGTCGGTTTTTGTTATGATTCTCCCTTTATTTGACAAAAAATACCATAACATAATTTGAGACTCTAGCTGACAAAAGTTTTGTCACAAATGTATTTTCGGGTGCAACTTTTTTGTGACTTGACCAAATTGGCTGATTTTTTGATATTTTATGTGAATCAGTGTTTAAAATGTTAAAGTAGCAAAATTTGGCTTAAATCACCATGGAAATTTCGGTACCACGCATTCCGTTTTCCCTCATATTGA
Organism: Caenorhabditis plicata; assembly: GCA_963931815.1. NCBI lineage: Eukaryota > Metazoa > Nematoda > Chromadorea > Rhabditida > Rhabditidae > Caenorhabditis > Caenorhabditis plicata. Next base: position 5,491,075 of record OZ007494.1, read on the forward strand.
TAACAGCTTGCCGGGTGGCAATTGGAGTTTCTTTACGTGGAGTCATCTCTTAAATGTTGCCAATTACTGCTATTTTCAATAAATTATGAAAAAAATATAATTGAACTTTAAAAATTATTAAAAAATGCAGTGCAAGAAAAGTTTAATGGTTTTGTGTTTTTGATTGTTGATTGTTGATTGAGTTGAGTTGAGTTGATGTGATTGCAATTGCTTGTTGTGTAGCGTTGTATTGTTGGTTTAGGACTTTCCGATATTACCTCAAACTTGGGTAATTAAACTTTATTATAAAAATAAAAATATAAAATATAAATAAAATAAAATATCAACAAATGAATTAAACTGATGGAAACAATAATGTTGCACTAGAATTTATACCATCAAATTATTTGGTCCGCCTATTGTTAAGCTAAACAATTGATAAGGGTTTCAAATCTCAAACATATGTCGGTTTACAACAAAGGGATAATTAATTAGGCCAATTTGTTTATATTAAAATTCTCACAATCTTATTCTACGTCATATGCTCTTACAATAAATCAACTTATTGATCGCGATTGCGATAAAAAGTGCGTAATATCTTTGAGCTACGCGTTTTACGATAAACGCTTGTCACTGTAAAACGGATCATCGTAATCACAAGCGGGAATTTTTAAAATAATCTACAACCATATGAATCTATCATATCAAAAAATCAGCCAATTTGGTCAAGTCACAAAAAAGTTAAACCCGAAAAAACATTTGTGACAAAACTTTTGTCAGCTAGTGTATTACAAATCGAATAAAATTCTTACAAGAAATAGACAACTAAAAAAGTTAGTACAATCTATAGACCAAATTTTAGTCAAATCCATTCATTTCAAACATTTTACAGCATCAGCGGAGGAGCCAGCTGATAAAAGAGCATCAACAATCAATGGCGACACAACCGAACGCGACACCATTATCAAAGAAACCGTCCGCGAGCAATGGTCCGGCAAGCTTGATTTCCTCCTCTCCGTCGTTGGCTTTGCCGTCGATCTCGGAAACATTTGGCGATTTCCCTATCTTTGCTTCAAAAATGGCGGAGGTTGTATCTTCCATCTTCACGGATCTCAATTATCTCATTTTCAGGCGTGTTCCTAATACCATACAGTATTATGGTACTTCTAACCGGTGTGCCTTTATTCTATATGGAGCTATGTTTGGGACAATATTATAGGAAAGGTGCTATCACAACATGGGGAAGAATTTGCCCTTTGTTTAAGGGTTTGTTTTGAAAATAATAATTGGATGATAGGTTGAGGTTTAGGGATTGGTTATTGCGTTATTATAACGGCGTTTTATGTCGACTTTTTCTACAATGTTGTCCTGGCGTGGGGCCTTCATTATCTTTACACTTCATTTAGGTATCTTTACACATGATTATTTTACTAATGTGGGATAAGTAAAAACTATATAATTCAAGATTTGTTGTGTGCTATGCCTTAAGCACGCCAGTTGAAAACTATATTTTTCGCGTTTTTAGGCGTCACCAACTTAACTCTTCGAAATTCAAGCTCGTTTGTTGGTTACTAAGAATATTTTCTTGTTCAAATTTATGGTTTTTAGATAGTTAAAGACGAGTTAATTCCAATTGTGTAGAAACTTATTTGTTATTATTACGTGGACTTTCAAAAATCACGCTTAAAAATGCGAAAAATGAGGCCAAAGACAAAGGACAGCAACGTTGTGACACAAACGAATGTCTATATGACACGAATTGGTGTCAGCGTTGCGGTTCGCGTTGCGGTCATATAATGTCTGTCTAGTTGTCTGTGTCTCTACATACACTAAAGGAAGGACAAAAAGCTAGGCCGTATTTTTAGAAGGGTTATTTTGAAATATTCCGATATTTTATGGAGATGGGAATGAGGTTATCTTACAGACTGTTTCGAATAATATGCAGGGAAAGGTTGAATTATTTATTTACAATAATTAAATAACAAGGATATTATGCTGAAAAATAGCTACCACAGCAAATAAGGCCTAAGTACCTTAGCCCTAGCCTTTTATCTGAAAATGAACTTCCATCCAAATGGTATTATATTATTATCATATTTATTTGTATTGTATTTATAATTATCTCAATATAAATAGTTTCCAACAATAATGGCCTAATATCCATATTATTCACTATTCGAGTCCACTCTCTCGTTTTCGTGTACCGGAAATTATACGACCGCAACGCGAACCGCAACGCGAACCGCAACGCTGACACCAATTCGTGTCCCATAGATATTCGTTATTGTACCAACGTTGCTGTCCTTTGTCTTTGGCCAAAAATGAAGTTTTCATTTGGTGTGTCACGTAGAAACAACAAATAAGTTTTTAATAAACTTGTCTCTAAATATCTTAAAAAGAAACATAAAATCCCACAATCGAGCTTACATTTCTAAAAGCAGCATGCAAACATAATCTTATCCCTTTCAGCTTCAATTTACCATGGGCTTCTTGCAATAACTCATTCAACTCGGCCGCTTGTTACGAGCCAGTGTTAGTTAAAACCATTAACAATCAACAAAAAAAGCAAATTTTCAGTTGGAGCGAAGATGGAACGCCAAAATGTCGCTCCATCAACGAATCAGTGCCATTGGAAAAGATCTCCGCAGCCGAGGAATATTTCTAGTAAATCACAATATGAGAAAACATTCAAAGTGTACTTTCTCGTTTCAGTAAAGGATTCCTTGGATTGCACGAGCCTGGTGCTCCAAATTCACACGTCGTTCAAAGCGTGACTGCTTTGGGGAATATTCATTGGGATATTGCGATTTCATTGTTTGTTGTTTATTTGATTTGCTATTTTTCAATGTGGAAAGGAATTGCTATGAGTGGAAAGGTGAGTGGATGGACATTGGTGAAAGGTTTTTGTGAGTTTCTATAAGGTTAGGTAGTTTGCCTTTCTCATCATATTATAATATATAGTTGTCGCCAAATGCGATTACCGCCGCAAAGTGTGGCGCACTTTTTTAAATATTATTATTTCATTTAATTTTAATGATTATTTTCTTGTTTAAGCTCGAAATTAATAATAATATATGTGGAAATTAATAATAATCATAAAAATTAAATGAAAAAATAATATTTAAAAAAGTGCGCCACACTTTGCGGTGGTAATCGCATTTGGCGACGTCTATAAATTAATTAAACAATTATAAATAATACATCAACGTAAGTAAAAATAAAGCATAAAAAATTAATCGGAAAAAATAGGAGTGGCCTTTAAAAAAATATTCATTACCGTGTTTAATTGTCTTCAAATTTCTTCAAACAAAATTTTCGTGAATTTTCTAAATTCTTGTAACGAGCTACATGGCTGCATCGTTCTGAACTTCATCTGCCATGCGTCCGTAGCTACACATTGAGTCCAAGACAGAGATAGAACTGTTTATTGTAATGTAATAATTATTTATATGGCCTTTCTCAAGGGGGCGTGGCTTGATACTAGTGTTTCAGCCACTACATTCTGAATCAAAAACCAAATTTCGGGATTTGGAATTGAAAAATGGCAGTAATCGCCAAATTTCTACCGCACGACAAGTGGAATTACTGATTTTCCAACTTTTAAGCGCATCTTTAAATTTTCACGTTAATATTAGAAAACATTATTATCCTCAATTTAGACTAGTATGACTTAACTGATTTAAAATATTGAATACCTTACCAAAAAATTGATTTTAGCACGTTTACTAACTAGGGAACCATGTTTATGCATCATCTCACAAGGGAAGTCACTTTAGCGTCCCTTTGAGAATTTGCTGAAACTTGGACCATTGATAGATTCGGATGCGCTGATTCCAAATCCGTTTTCAAAATCGGCGCAATATTTCTCTGAGCCGAGATATAAGCCGTCAAAGTCCATTTTTTGATGTGCTCATTGATGTGCATTAACCACAAAATGTCCGACACAAGCAATAGCTTAATTATATAAGACGAGCTTAATTATATAAGACGAGCAAGCATGAGAAGTGTGGCAGCAGCAGCGAGTGGACGGAGCAATTGGAACGGTATAGTGATCATGGTTGGTTATTGCATTGTGTGTACAGTATTGTTAACGTGTCTAGTTGCTATGCAAGTTGAAAGTTTATTTAATTCGTATTTTGAAATTTTTCATTTATTACAAATTTGTGAAAAATTTCTTATTCTGTTCCACAGTTTAAAATAAAAGAAAATAAAATTTAACAAAATTAACTTTTCATTGAAAAATAAAAAAATTTTTTAGCATCACTTATGAACATCAACTACAAAAAGATTAGAAATCAAAACTTCTACAATACAGACATGAAATAAAAGATAGCATATATATATATATGCGAAATCAGGAAGAAACAAGAATTGCCCCGATGCTTTAAATTTTTCTGGTCGTTGTACATTGAACCGATCTCATGGCCATGGTGAAGGTGAAAAATTTGCCACCATACATGTGAAGGCTTTTAGCATGATGATAATCATCAAAAATTTTTTCATGAATTACTTTTAAAATATTGGTCCCGCAAGCTAATTTAAGCGGTGATGAAACCCCTTACCTTCAGTTACCTCGTATAGGCACATTTACACGCCTTCCTATGTTGCCCGCTATACCCTTTTACACCAAGTATGTCAGCCATAAATCTTCGCAAACATATTTTTGCTACAAAATGTACCATTTTTTCTATTATAAATTTCTATTTATGGAATTGAAAAAATAATTTTGAAAAAATAAAAATTGAAAATTGAATCCTGTTGATTAAATTAGCTCGAGGGATCAATATTTTAGACGTAATTTATGAACCAAGCATTTTAACTGTCTCCGAATTTTTTGATAACTTTTTTAATCCTTCGAAAATTCATACTTCAGGTATTGTTGAATCACTTGATCTCTTCAGTATTCAGTAAACTTGGTAGAGTGATTCATAACGATGATGGTAACCCTTACCTTGAGCTACCTCGAGAAATATATTTGAAAGCCTTCCTATGTTGCTATCTCAATTCCATAAATTTTTACTAGAAAAAATGGTACACCTTGTATTACAGATATGTTTGAGAAAAAGTATGGCTGACATCCCTTGATATGGGTAGAGCAAGCAACATAGGAAGGCGTGCAAATGTGTTTATACGAGGTAGCTCAAGGTAAGGTGTTGCATCACCGCTTAAATTAGCTTGCGGGACCAATATTTTAAAAGTAATTCATGAAAAGAATTTTGGTGATTATCATCATACTAAACGCATTCACATGTATGGTGGCAAATTTTTCACCTCCAACATGGCCATGAGATCGGTTCAATGTACAACGACCAGAAAAATTTTAAAAATCGGGAAAATTATTGTTTCTTCCTGATTTCGCACACACATATATATATATATATATATATATAGATACTATCTTTTATTTCATGCCTGTATTGTAGAAGTTTTGATTTCTAATCTTTTTGTAGTTGATGTTCATAAGTGATGCTAAAAAAATTTTTTATTTTTCAATGAAAAGTTAATTTTGTTAAATTTTATTTTCTTTTATTTTAAACTGTGGAACAGAATAAGAAATTTTTCACAAATTTGCAATAAATGAAAAAATTTCAAAATACGAATTAAATAATCTTTCAACTTGCATAGCAACTAGACACGTTAACAATACTGTACACACAATGCAATAACCAACCATGATCACTATACCGTTACAATTGCTCCGTCCACTCGCTGCTGCTGCCACACTTCTCATGCTAATTGCTCGTCTTATATAATTAAGCTATTGCTTGTGTCGGACATTTTGTGGTTTATGCACATCAATGAGCACATCAAAAAATCAACTTTGACGGCTTATATCTCGGCTCAGATAAATATTGCGCCGATTTTGAAAACGGATTTGGAATCAGCGCATCCGAATCTATCAATGGTCCAAGTTTCAGCAAATTCTCAAAGGGACGCTAAAGTGACTTCCCTTGTCAGAATTGTTTCTAAATTTGCTCATTTATAGTTTCGAATACGGGTTTTCTCGTGGTGTACTTGGTTTTCTGCACAAATTTCTAGAAGTCGAGTAAATTCCATCTGAAAATTTGCTGCTTTCTGCTCTCCTCCTTCCCTTATACTTTTCCCCTTTCCTATTGTTGAAAAGGCAAGCAACAGTGGCCGAGTGGATATGTGCACACCAGCGATGGGAGGGACTCCCACCCGACCCGGGTATTTTTCTAAAAAAAAAGGGATCCCCGTCCCGGGTAGGGATTTTGAAAATTTCAATTTTTTTAAGGTCGCGCCCGCCCGGAATTCCAAAAAACGGGGTCCCTCCCATCATTGGTGCACACATCCATGGATGGGGATGAATAGTAATCACAAGTTTGGGTTCTTTGTCACTTTTCTTTTTTTCTTTGATGTTGGAAGAATTCTTTGAATTTTTTGAAAAGCAAAATTATGGCTTCACCACTTTTTTTGAATGATCCAGAAATCCCAACGTCACATGGATGCACCATTCCAGTGCAACGAGGAGGGATTACACGGTGGTTCGTTGGTGGTTGAAGTTGCTGGCACGATCGAACTTGATGGTTTCTGAAAATATTCGGTTTCCAAAGTTTTAATTATGATGACTGATTCTCACTTGTTGCCACATAGCTTCGAATCTTTTGGAGGTGATATGGCTTTTTGATGAAACGAAATCGACCATTCATGGTTTCAAAACTATGACGGATTCGTGCGCCGGGTTTGGTGACCCCAGACTTCGATCCATAAAATTCCACAGCTTCTTTCACTTTATCCAAATGCACAAATTCTCCTTTAGAAAATTGGATCATGTTTGGTTGTCCAGTAAGATCTTCGACATCGTTGTAGACGTCCAATTGGTGATACTCTTCATCATCAGGGCTCCAATTTTATACATTTTCCAGAGCTTTTCTTGAAGCTTCCTACTCAAATAATAGAGCAAACATAATTTTGCTTTTCAAAAAATTCAAAGTATACTTCCAACATAGAAGAAAAAAAAAGAAAAAAGAAAAGTAACAAAGACGGAATCGAACCCCAAACTTGTGATTACTATTCATCCCCATTATCCACTCGGCCACTGTTCCTTGCCTTTCCAACAATAGGAAAGGGGGAAAGTGGAAGGGAAGGAGGAGAGCAAAAAACATCATATTTTCAGATGGAATTTTCTCGACTTCTAGAAATTTTGGCAGAAAACCAAGTACACCACGAGAAAGCCCGTATTCGAAACTATAAATTAGCAAATTTAGAAAAAAAATCTTAGATGATACCTAAACATGGTTCCTTTGTAAGCCATTTTATTACCATACCAGCTGGCGTGCCACCGTATGTCTTGCAAAAAATGTGCGCACAACTTGCAAAACCTCGTCCTTCATGTTTTATTTGAATTGTTTCATTTTAAAAAATCCTAAAATCGTTTTTGAGACTTCAAACAAATTAAAAACCATTAATCAAAAATTCTAAACAATTCCAAAATCAAATTCGAAGAATTTACGATTTTAAAAATATAAAGAATTTAAATAAAAATTGAAGAGCGTGGTTTCGCAATTTTTCCACACCTTTTTTGCAAAATGCGCAGTAAGTGGAGTGTACACGTATAAACTTTATACAACTTGATATCGGCTACTTTATTTTGACAAGGAAATAATTTAGGAGAAAATAACATTTCCATTATCATAATTTATCGAACAATTGCTAGATTGTGGTACACACCAATGGGAGGGGCCCCGTTTTTTTTTGGAATTCCGGGCGGGCGGGACCTTAAAAAATTTAAAATTTTAAAACCCGGGTCCCGGGACTTGCCCTTTTCCCTACGCGGGACCAGGGACCGGGACCGGGACCGGGATCCCCGGGGAGAAGTCCCACCCATCACTGGTACACACAAGTAATCGGCAGCAGCTCATTTTTCCCTTTTTTGATTTTGAATTCCGAGTTTTGAAAAATGAAGTTGTAAATTTTTCAAAACATCCAGCTTCTGTTGTTGGATCATGTTTGGTTGTCCAGTAAGATCTTCGACATCGTTGTAGACGTCCAATTGGTGATACTCTTCATCATCAGGGCTCCAATTTTATACATTTTCCAGAGCTTTTCTTGAAGCTTCCTACTCAAATAATAGAGCATGTTTGCTAATTTTTTGCTTTTCAAAAAATTCAAAGTTTTGCTTTTCAAAAAATTCAAAGTATTCTTCCAAAATCAAAGAAAAAAAAGAAAAAAGAAAAGTAACAAAGACGGGATTGAACCCCAAACTTGTGATTACTATTTATCCCCATTATCCACTCGGCCACTGTTCCTTGCCTTTCCAACAATAGGAAAGGGGAAAAGTGGAAGGGAAGGAGGAGAGCAAAAAACAGCATATTTTCAGATGGAATTTTCTCGACTTCTAGAAATTTGGGCAGAAAACCAAGTGCACCAAGAGAAAGCCCGTATTTGAACTATAAATGAGCAAATTTAGAAAAAAAAATCTGAGATGATGCCTAAACATGGTTCCCTTGTAAGCCATTTTATCATCATACCAGCTGGCGTGCCTCCATATACTTCAAAATAAAACTTCTTAAATTACGGGGAAAATATTTTATAATTCACACCTTTTAACTGACAATGCTTCTTTCAAACTAAACAAAAATAAACTTTTTTTCAAAATTCAAACGTATCTTACTAATATACCCGCAATCAACTGCCACTATCACTGCGTGTCTTGTAAAAAACTCGCAAAACCTCGTCCTTCAAATTTTATTTGAATTCTTTCCTTTTAAAAAATCCTAAAATCGTTTTTGCGCCTTTAAACAAATTAAACACCATTAATCAAAAATTCTAAACAATTCCAAAATCAAATTCGAAGAATTTACGATTTTAAAATTATAAAGAATTTAAATAAAAATTGAAGGGTGTCCCTCCCATCACTGGTACACACAAGTAATCGGCAGCAGCTCATTTTTCCCCTTTTTGATTTTGAATTCCAAGTTTTGAAAAAATAAATTGTAAATGTTTCAAAACATCCAGCTTCTATTCTTTAAACCTTTCCCATCTCTTTTAATTTTCATTTAGCACTCCAACTTGTATGGTATTAGAATGAGCTCAGTAAGAATTCTCAAAACTAACTTTTTAGAAAGATATTAACATTTTTAGATAGTTTAAGACATGCTCAACTAAATTGTAGTCAAAACATTTTTGTTATAAATACGTGAAAGTTTCCACGCACGTTTAAAAATCTCCAAAATCGCTATTTCGAATTGGAGTGCATTTAGTTTATTCAAAATTGCAGGTTGTTTGGTTCACCGCACTCTTCCCTTACGTTGTTCTCGGCATTCTCTTCATCCGAGGAGTTACTTTACCTGGATGGCAAGATGGAATCGAATATTACCTTCGACCTAATTTTGAAAAACTAAAGGTGACAACAAGCTCCGCCAATTTTCGAAACCCAATTAAGGAACCATCGGTTTGGCAAGATGCCGCCACTCAAGTCTTCTTCTCACTTGGTCCTGGTTTTGGCGTGCTCATGGCGTTTTCATCCTACAATGACTTTCACAATAATGTTTACGTGTACGCTTCAAGATAGCAATTTGATCGGATTCTGATTTAATTCCAGCGATGCTCTTTTTACATCTTTCATTAACTGTGCTACATCATTTCTGTCGGGATTCGTTATATTCTCGGTCCTCGGCTATATGTCATGTAAGAGTGGCAAACCGATCGATGCGGTTGCTCAAGAAGGACCCGGATTAGTATTCGTTGTTTATCCAGAGGTTTGTCAATTTACTACCAAGCTCTATTTGTGATTCAGGCTTTATCTACAATGCCTTACGCTCCGGTTTGGTCAATCTTGTTTTTCCTAATGCTTATGACGCTCGGACTAGATAGTTCGGTACAGTCTATTTTTATTCAAACATCGAATTGATTTTGAAACAGTTTGGCGGCTCCGAAGCAATTATAACTGGATTATCCGACGAGTTTCCAATTTTGAAGCGACATCGCGAAGTTTTCGTCGCATTGCTTTTTGGATTCTACATGCTCATTGGGATCACAATGTGCACCGATGTCTGTGAGCATGATTATACTAATGAATACCTTTTAATTACAGGGAGGGATATTAATCATGGAATGGATGATCGTTTACGGGACTACTTGGGCTCTACTGATTGCGGTGTTCTGTGAAGCAATGGTTATTGCTTATATTTATGGTTTGTTATTGAATTTATGCTCGTAATAAGTTAACACGCACGATTTATATGTGACGTTGAAACAGAAATCTATAGAAAAAGTATAAAAGATAACTTTTATATTTCACACCAATTGGAAATATCAATATTATTCTGCTTAATCGTGCCTCGCTAATTTTCACGTAAATAATTTCAACCGATTTTCATATCAATTTTCCAGAGCTTTTCAAAATTATGATGTAATTAAAATCACACCAAATTGAATGCAATGATTAGAGACTCAGAAAAGATGCTCATTTTGCAATGTTTGGCAAGAAGCGCATGTTTGTAGATATTTTAAGACGGGCTTGTAAAAATGATGTATCAAGTTGTATTAAAATAATACGTGTAAATTAATAATACACGTTTAAACATTGAAAAATATTCATTTCGATTTGGCGTGGTAAAATAAATATTTTTTAAGCAATAATAGTGTTAAGTGGTTTAGCTGAGTTCCTCTTACTCTCATTACAATTGGCGTGATTATTTAAGATTTGTCTATAGGCACTCCAACTCCACGAAACTGCGCCGCATTGCAAAAGACCTCGCGAACACTACCTTTTAATTTAAGGATTTTTTTTTTCATTTTGGCAGTGTTAACAATGATTTTTTCAATATTTTTTGACGGATTCGTGGTGCAGACACAATTATTATCAAAATCTAAGAAATTGAAAGGTTAATTTGATCACTTTTGAATTATTTTGAATGGTCTCAAAGAGATCATGAAACAAATATTCAATTTCTGTTAATAATTTCTCTGTTTTTCATTATATTTCTTCAAAATTTCTAGATCACGTCAGATTTATTACTTTTATTTTTTATGAAAAGAAAATTGGAATTGTCAATTTCTTAGATTTCGATAATATTTAATGCATGATCCTTTTGAATTAAAAAAAACCTAGGTTTTCAGCATTTTCCTATGTATTAGATCTAGAAATTGATTTTTTTTTTTAAATCGTCATTTCCATCTGGCGTGCACCTCATCTGTTATAAATTGTTGCTAATGACAGTCTCTCCAATCTAATATATTAATAACAACATTTTCCCATAGTTTGGGCAACTTTTGGATTCCATCATAATAGAATTTTTCTGGTTTGGCCGCAATCCATTCATCTAGCCAGTTTTTGACGTCTTGATGATCTCGAAAGCGCTGCTCCGCCAGACCATGAGCCATTGACCGGAAAAGATGACAATCCGACGGGGCAATGTCCGGAGAGTACGGAGGGTGCTGTAAGACTTCCCATGTGAACTCTTTCAGCGTATCCTTCACCGCTTGAGCAACATCCGGCCTTGCGTTGTTATGAAGCAATATGACCTTTTCGTGTCGACCTGCCCATTCTGGTCTTTTTACTGCGATTTCATGCCGCAACTGCACTAGATGATGTTGATAGCGATTCGCAGTTCGCAGTTCGCCAGTTTGGAGTAGTTGAGAGTACTGAATTCCTTGTTGGTCCCACCATATTCACGATAAGACGTTCTTCCCATGGATGTTGGGTTTTGTGGTCGAAGCCGGGACAAACCCACGATTTTCTTCACTTCGGATTCTCGTAGCACACGCACATTTCATCGCCGGTGTAAAAAAGACTTTCTTTGAAATCTGTCCAACATGATTTGTGAAGTTGTTTTTCTCTGCTCTTTGTTGCTGTGTGTTTGAGCCGAATCTTCATCTTCGTCTTAAATTTTTTTGGCTGTTCGGAACGGTCTTTGTCGTTGACGTCAAAACCTGCCGATTTGAAACGCTGAAACCATTCTTGGCAGATTCTTATGGATGGTGCAGCTTCGCCGTAAGCTTGAACAAGCATTTGGTGTGCGTCAGTGGCTTTCTTCTTGAATCTGAAAAGGAAAAGAAGAGCTTCCCGCAAATGACGTTTTCCTGGCACAAAGGTGGATATATTCTGAACCCAAAATAATGTTTTTTTATAAAGTACGTGAAGAATGTTATATATTCAAGGATCAATCGTAAGATCATATCTTTTACTGATCCTAACTATCTCTCATATAACGAACGTTTAGAATTTTCATTCAGAGACAGGTGTAAGAAACTTTCTTTCATCATGAAGGATAGGCTTAGGTTCCCACTTAATCGAGTAATTGATTGTTTTAAATATTTCCCTATCCCCTTTATTATTCCCATCAGTTTTCCCTTCTGTAAACAATTTAATATAACTTTATCTACATTATTTAAATTCTGCTCAACTTTTTTTCTTTCTTGTTAGTTTTTTTTTAAACAAACCCTACGTTTTCTTTTTTGTATGTTTTTGCGGTATTTTACATTACTTTTCTTCACGTATCTAGTACACGTATTTTAAATAAATATAAGTAGAAAGCTGATAATACAGAGAACATTGTAACATAAAATTCGTTATATAAAATAATTTTATTTTGACAAAATATCAACAACAAAAAAAACGCGGAAATTAAATTCTAGATCTAATAGCTTGCATCCATTGCTAAACTTGCCACGTCCTTATTTTTTTATTTAAAAAGTGGGACATCATACGTTCTTTAATATTAAAAACAGATAAAAAAGCTTGTGACTTATTTTTTAAAGGTATTAATAAAGAAAATATTTTGACATTAAACATAGGAACAGTTAGGCTTAAAAAGTATAAAGAACATTTCTTCAAAATTCCAGGAATGCGACAATTCGTGCGCGACGTCAAAGAAATGATGGGATTCCGTCCAGGCAATTATTGGAAGTTTTGTTGGAGTTGCGCCGCGCCGCTCATTCTACTCTCCATGATCACTTCTCATTTTGTCAATTACCAGCCACTCAAGTATCAAGACTATGATTACCCAAGAAATGCGAATATACTAGGTAAACTTGACAAACCGCTGATTTGAATGATATAATTGACAGGTATTGTATTTGCTCTCTCTGGAGCTTCATTCATTCCAATAGTCGGTTTCTATAAATTTCTGAAAGCTCGTGGAAATACGTTTGCAGAGGTGAGAGATGTTTTTTGTAAATAATTAAGTTCTTTCTTTTATTGAAGGAAGCCAGTAAGATAGTATTTTGTGTAATATTCGATATCTCGCTGATCTATGAATCACTTTAATGTTTTCACTTCTTTAAGAAATACTTGCTTTCTTGTCTTTAATGAAAAAAGATTTTAATAATGATGCTCTAGAAATGGAAACATGTGACAATGCCATATAGGAAGAGACCGGATCAAAACGAATATATTCCAATTCCAATGACACAACCACATTCAGATATTATGCTGTAATTGTGTTTGACATTTCCATTCATACTTTTTTATTATTATTATTGTTTTCCTTGTGTATAATATAGATTTACTGTCGTTATTTATTACTTTCAATTCGTTCTAGATTTCATGGCGTAGATTTGATTTGTTTTGAAATCAAAACCGTTTATTATCTTCTTCTTTTTTTTGATTCAACTCGAGTACAAATAATTGATAGTTGCCAAACAAATTAATTTTGCTTAATAAATATTTTATTGATTAGTTTTGTGGAAGACTGAAAATACTGTTTAACGAAACCGGTTAGTCACGTTTTCTCAAAACTTTGATAGAACTTTTATTAGTATTTTATGGAGTTCGTTTCAATATTTTATTATTCTTCCTATAATTTTCAATTTTTGTTTGATTCTTTTTAACTTGTATGGTTAGAAAATGAGCTCAGAACAACTCTTCTCGAAAAAAACCAAAGGTATAGAAAAAAATGAAAACATTATTAAGTATGAGCTATCTTATACTCTAGCTGACAAAATATTTGTCACAAATGTTTTTTCGGGTTTAACTTTTTTGTGACTTGACCAAATTGGCTGATTTTTTGAAATTTTATGAGAATCAGTGTTTAAAATGTTATAGTAGCAAAAATTTGGTTTAAATTACCATGGCAATTTCGGTACCACGCATTCCGTTTTCCCTCATATTGATAACAGCTTGCCGGGTGGCAATTGGAGTTTCTTTACGTGGAGTCATCTCTAAAATGTTGCCAATTACTGCTATTTTCAATAAATTATGAAAAAATATAATTGAAGTTTAAAAATTATTAAAAAATGCAGTGCAACGAAAGTGCTTAATATCTTTGAGCTACGCGTTTTACGATAAACGCTTGTCACTGTAAAACGGATCATCGTAATCACAAGCGGGAATTTGTTAAATAATCTACAACCATATGAATCTATCATATCAAAAAATCAGCCAATTTGGTCAAGTCACAAAAAAGTAAAACCCAAAAAAATGATTTGTGACAAAACTTTTGTCAGCTAGAGTATCTGACAGAGGTTATTCCCGACGTAAAATATAAGACGTAGAGAAAAAGAGTGTCCATCATAAATTTAAAATGTTTTCACACATATCTTCGCTTTCTTTCATGTTCACTAAGTCTTCACTATTATTACATAACCCCAAGGAGACAAAAAGACATTAAAAAATATATGTGAAAGCGCGCTCCGAATTCATTAATTACTTTGTGCTTTGAAAAAAAAAATGAAAGAATTGCAAAATTAAAATTCTATAATAATTAAACAAAAAGACTAAAGGTTTCAACCATTCTTTGAAAATTACAGTTTTCATAGTCGATTTCACCACGTAGAACTCGGCTGGCAATATCATTTTCATTATTACATCAGGACAAAGCTTTTCCAAAAAAATAAGAAGATGGACCCAAATTGTCCGCAGTTTTGTTGTGTCGTTATTTTTTTAAAAAAATATTAAAGTCGATGTTATTAAGATTTCTTTCGTGAACGAAACGTTCGTATTGGCCAGTGAAAAATTTAAAACTTATTTACACGTAGACGTTAACGATATTGACTTGGAAATAGACTTCATTTTCATTTGGCGTGCTAAAGGTGTTAGTTGAATAAAGAAAACCTTGGTTGTTTTCGGATTGCTAATCAATTGAAATTAGGATTAGGGATTTCCAAGATGTGCGCATCGGTTGCAAACTGTGCACGGTTATATTGCCTCATTTATTTTTGTCAATTATTTCATTATTTTTCAGATGTGTCATTTACTTCATCCGTTAGTTTTAAGGTGTCAAATGGTTCCTATTCGCGTATATCCTGCCGAAGTACCATAAATTGTCTAGATAAGTCCGAAATCCTCTCTTTTCTCCTGTTGACCCGATGAGCTGCATCGATAATTGTATTCTTGAAGTCAGCATATGTGTGAGATTTGCTTAACTTGTTGCTTATATTCAATACAAACAGATCTTGATTGACCATGTGAGGGTTTCTTTATATCCAACCTTGAAATTGTATTCCGATGAATATCTGCCAGTATCTTCCACCATTCTTGCCTCCTTCGTTAGAATCAATTCCTGGTTCCGTGTTATGCGGCGGTTTTGGAAAGAATGAAGCTAGATGTTACCGTCCATTAATTACCATAAAAGATTTAAGAATATCTCCATCGGTGTTTCCAATATTCGGAAGAATGCCATTGTCACTTCGCCCAATATTTGCATTGAAATCTCCCAAGACAACAATCGTATCATGAATTTTTCTTCTTTAGAAATCAGTGTGGTTAGCTGTCGGAAATAGTTATCAGCTTTTTTCTACGTCACGCGTAGTTCCACTGACGGTGTATAACAATTGATTATTCCGATTTTCCCGTTTTTGATTGAGATAGAGAGAATAGAAGTTCTATCGTTAAGCGTGCGGAAGACCGTAAATGATATAATATAATTTTTGTGAACATAAAAACCGACCTCTTTGTCTCTCGAATACCTTTTGGCATCGTAGAATGAGTGTCATCATTGCTCAACTTCCGACTTCATGGGATGACATGTTTCTTGAATTCCAACCACTGAACATCCAGCTGTTGACATTGACAGCTCGCAGAACGCAACAGAGAGCAACTTATCAAATCTTGTTGGACAGATTTCAAAGAAAGTCTTTTTTACACCGACGATGAAAAGTGGGTGTACTAGGACAATCCGAAGCGAAGAAAATCGTGGGTTAGTCCCGGTGAACCGACAACTTCGACCGCAAAACTCAACATCCACGGGAAGAACGTCTTACTGTGCATATGGTGGGGCCAACAATGAATTCTGTACTCTGAACTGCTCCAACCTGGCGAAATAATCACTGCGAATCGCTATCAACATCAACTAGTGCAGTTGCGGCATGAAATCGCAATAAAAAGACCAGAATGGGCGGGTTGAAACGGACAGCTAATATTGCTTCATGACGACGCAAGGCCGCACGCAGGATACGCTGAAAGAGTTCAAATGGAAAGTCTTACCGCACTCGCCCTACTCTCCGGACATTGTCCCGTCGGATTATCTTCTTTTCCGGTCAATGGCTCATGGTCTGGCGGAACACCGCTTTCGAGATCATCAAGACGTCAAAAACTGGCTAGATGAATGGAATGCGGCCAAAACAGAAAAATTATATTATGATGGAATCCAAAAGTTGCCCAAACTCTGGGAAAATGTTGTTATTAATGACGAAAATTATTTTGAATAAAAGTTTTGTTTAAGTTTGTCCAGTTGTTTATATTTTAATATGCGTAAAAAACGGCGCAAATTAATTTCTAGACCTAATATTTTCCTCAAACCATCACAATAAAAACCTCTATAATGAAAAACAAATAAGCAGAAACCAAAAGAGTTACAATATTTGAGTTTTCAAAAAATTTCTATATTAGAATTAGAATTATTAGAACACTATAAAACACCAAATGAATTTCTATAAACATGTCTGACTTACTTCAAATGGAATACTTTAAGAATGAGCTCAGAAATTGTGCTTGCGTTAAGTATTTTGAAAATAATTTAAAATCATCTGATAGTTTACAACCACTGGTGCATCCGAAAGCTTCGGTTGAATACTAAACGCGCTTCGGCAAAAGCTTTTAATAAGCTACATTGAAATTTTGTCAATCCCGGTTTTCTTACGATGATTGAAAAAAATAGAATTAAATTAAAGTAAAATGGCGTATAAACGAAACTTTTTCCAGACTCATAAGGCCAAGGTCATTAAAATTGAAATAAAAGGATTTACACTATTTTGGAATTTTTTAAAATTTACGATATGCGTAAGTCTTTTAACTATTTTGTATACAGTAAACATATTTCTTCCCTCTAACAAGACTGCTTAAGAATACTTAAAATCTATGTTTTTAAGATTCGTGAACGAAGAGTGTTTTGTTCGCGGCGGACGCGTTCAGAGTCACAAGTGCAACGAGA
The DNA here is from genome assembly GCA_963931815.1 of Caenorhabditis plicata. Lineage (NCBI taxonomy): Eukaryota > Metazoa > Nematoda > Chromadorea > Rhabditida > Rhabditidae > Caenorhabditis > Caenorhabditis plicata. Next base: position 5,508,390 of record OZ007494.1, read on the forward strand.
TTTACCAACAGACATACTTAGGATACTTAGGAGTCAGCTGACATTCCCTTATAGAGAATTGGACCAGCTCTCTCCAATCATCGCGGCTGCGTCTCGCAATAGTGGACCAGGCAACCTTCTTCTCCAGGATTCCGATTCGCCTTCTTGAGTTTCTGGAGCTGGACTTCTCGTGCACATAATTTGAGACCCAGAGTTTAATTGGGTCTTGCCATCTTGCTTTCGGTTTTCCTTTTTGTAGTGTCCATCCTCGAGGAACCCATCGTCCACCGGTCACTTGGCAATCGAGCACAGTGGCCAGCCCACTTCAGTATCCTTCGTGTTATTTGACGATGGACGTCTATTCCATCGCTACCTGCGTGGTGACAAATTGTGTTCATACACCTCTGCAGTCGGCTAGGATTTTCTGTCGTCAACGTCCATGTTTCCGCGTCGTAAATAGAGCCGGGAGCACATTCTGGAAGAGAAGGTCCTTAGTTTTCTCTTTGTTAAGGTGAGCGAGAAGTCGTTTGATCTTGGAGAAAGCCCTCCACGCAGCCTTGATTAGTCTCGAAGTTTCCTCACTCAAACAGCCATCGGATCTAATGTAGCTGCCCAAATATTTGACTCCTTTGACTTTTTAGGATTCGTGAACGAAGCGTGTTTTGTTCGCGGCGGACGCGTTCGGAGTCACCAGTGCAACGAGATTTACCAACAGACTTGACAATTTAAACCTTATTTACACGTAGATTTGAAAATTTCATTCATTTTCATCTGAAGGATTTAAAATGGTGTTAGTTGAATAAGGAACATATTTGTGGTTTTCTGATTGCTCATCGATTGATATTATTGAAATTCAATATAATAATCCATTTATTTTGTACTTGTTTTTACAAAAAATCACACAATAGTATAAAGACTAGTCAACTAGGTGTTATTAAATTGATAAAAAACGCGAACATATTGACAATGAAATGTGTTTATCTCATAACAATACACTTTTCAATTTTATCATTACACCATGGCTGCTGAAATTTGCTTCCAAAGAGCAAATTTCAGCAGCGTTGATGCCAATAACATTGTTTTTTTGTTTATTTCATAAAACAAGGCAATTAATAAATTATAGTTCATAATTCAATATCCCGAATAGCTCTAACTAACAAAACAATACATTGTAAATATATTAATTGGCACTTTATAGATTGATAGTGCTTGCCTTTCGGAACATGACCGGAGTAAACGATCGACCCCAATTCGTAATTGCATTCACCATTCTTTATAGGATTATTATTCTCATTATGTTTATTTGAGACATATTTTTGATTACCTAGGTATTGTGTTATTTTAGGATATCGTACAATTCGAGCATGAAAAATGAATGAAGAAGATTTCTCCTGTTCGATATGTTTGGATATTTTAATTGAGGTTGGTTTTGAGGCAATTAATGGAATAATTTGATTTGTCTAGCCATTAATTATACAATGTGGACATTCTTTTTGCCGATTGTGCATTGAAGATAGTTTGAATATTTGTGAATGGTGTCCGATTTGTAGATGTCCACCTGGAAGGCCGGTTATTAATAGGTTTGTGTTTTTTGTTGTAAATTAAAGTAATTTAAATGAAAATCAAAGATAATATAATAAATACACGAACATTGTTCTTATTAATGTATCCAGACACGTATCCAGAATTCAAAAATAAATATTTCAGGCAAATGGAGTCTGTTACGATTCGTTGGATGCAAGATACTGGACGTGGAAGTGAATATATTAGAAGGAAGGAATTAAATCGAGGTAGTCCTACTTAACAGATATTCAGTATAAAAACGTGATAAGGTCTTCAGAAAGAATATCACTTCGAAACCGAGCATTGGTTATAATCTGGACGTCACTCACGGAGAAAATCGATCATGCAATTAAACTGGAAGAAATAATTAACAATGAAGTATTAGAAAAACTAATATGAAAAGATCACTATTATGGTTTATAGATAATTGATAAAAAATTACGGGAAGAAATTATTCGACAAGTTTCGTTACAAACAAATATTGGATTAAAGGTTGAACAGCAGGAAACTGGAGGTGAGCGTAAATTATGGAAAGCAAATGAATTTTACATTGCAGGAACTATTATACGGCTTGTTAGGAATGATGAATGAAGCATTAAAATGAATTCTCAAGCATATCTGTAATTTATGATCTCTGTCTTTAAACTTTGAAAAAAAAATAAATATGAATATTATTTTTGGGAAAGGAAAACCTCATATTTATCTTCATAACGAAACCTCACCTTCCTAACAAAAAAAACCATAAAATGGTATTTTCTACTATATTCAAGATAGAAATAAGCTCTATAGATACTCGTATTACTTTACAAGGAATATTGATTAAGTTTATGTACGAATAAGTATATGTCATTAAACCTTAAATGACACCATCTCTATATAGATTGTTTTTAGTCTGATTTGTTGGGCAGTGTGTATGAAATGAGTGGATGACGATATAGTTTTGGAATGACTACAAGAATAAATCCTAAAGAAAACAAGCATCGGTGGTTCAGTGGTAGAATGCTCGCCTGCCACGCGGGCGACCCGGGTTCGATTCCCGGCCGATGCAATGTTTTGGCAAAATTAAAGTCAATTTAGAATTGTCATTATTTTATTATTTTGATAAATAGTATTAGCAAATTAAGTAGTTTTCGAAAATATGAGATTTGATTGAATGATGCTTCGTTTAGTTAAAATCAGGTTCATATTAAGTATGTAACTCTTTCCGTATATATTTAATTTGTGCGTAGCAGTAACAATGTAAGACAATCCGCTACGATACTAAATAATAAGAAATATAAAATCAAGAAAAAAATTAAAAGGTTCGCAGTCAGCAGGATTCGAACCTGCGCGGGCAGAGCCCAATTGATTTCTAGTCAATCTCCTTAACCACTCGGACATGACTGCTTGGTGGGAATCGTTCTTACCGCCTATACGTTCGTGGTGGTCGGCCTAGTTGAATTTAATGAAAAAGGATGTAAAAATAGTGGATTTAATCGAAAAAGCGCAATAAATAGATAAAACTTAAAACCTTTTAAACAATACATTGAGAACTATCAAATAGTTTTTAAATAAAGCCCTATTGAGTGCTGAAAAGTCTCAGGAACTGGATAACTGGAGTCTATATATATATATATATATCAGAAAATGATTTCTAATAGGAGCGGAAGTGGTAAGAGTAATTTTTACAACTTTATACCACAAATTAAAATATAATTTAATGTATAAAGATGAAATGAAATCGGTGGTGCGTGGAATAAATATTAGTTGTGTATAAGAAGGGCATAAGAGACTGATTGAAGGACAGTAAATGTGCAGTCATGTCCGAGTGGTTAAGGAGATTGACTCGAAATCAATTGGGCTCTGCCCGCGCAGGTTCGAATCCTGCTGACTGCGAATCGTTTTTGCTGAAACCAACTAAAACGCTCATCCAACCATACTACAGTTAATATAGTATCATATAAGTCGAATAGTGCTTTATACAACACAGTTAGCATGCTTATCATTGAAAATCTTTGCTATCCAGTTACTATTGCATATTTCGTCTGATTTGTTGGGCAGTGTGTATGAAATGAGTGGATGACGATATAGTTTTGGAATGACTACAAGAATAAATCCTAAAGAAAACAAGCATCGGTGGTTCAGTGGTAGAATGCTCGCCTGCCACGCGGGCGACCCGGGTTCGATTCCCGGCCGATGCAATGTTTTGGCAAAATTAAAGTCAATTTAGAATTGTCATTATTTTATTATTTTGATAAATAGTATTAGCAAATTAAGTAGTTTTCGAAAATATGAGATTTGATTGAATGATGCTTCGTTTAGTTAAAATCAGGTTCATATTAAGTATGTAACTCTTTCCGTATATATTTAATTTGTGCGTAGCAGTAACAATGTAAGACAATCCGCTACGATACTAAATAATAAGAAATATAAAATCAAGAAAAAAATTAAAAGGTTCGCAGTCAGCAGGATTCGAACCTGCGCGGGCAGAGCCCAATTGATTTCTAGTCAATCTCCTTAACCACTCGGACATGACTGCTTGGTGGGAATCGTTCTTACCGCCTATACGTTCGTGGTGGTCGGCCTAGTTGAATTTAATGAAAAAGGATGTAAAAATAGTGGATTTAATCGAAAAAGCGCAATAAATAGATAAAACTTAAAACCTTTTAAACAATACATTGAGAACTATCAAATAGTTTTTAAATAAAGCCCTATTGAGTGCTGAAAAGTCTCAGGAACTGGATAACTGGAGTCTATATATATATATATATATCAGAAAATGATTTCTAATAGGAGCGGAAGTGGTAAGAGTAATTTTTACAACTTTATACCACAAATTAAAATATAATTTAATGTATAAAGATGAAATGAAATCGGTGGTGCGTGGAATAAATATTAGTTGTGTATAAGAAGGGCATAAGAGACTGATTGAAGGACAGTAAATGTGCAGTCATGTCCGAGTGGTTAAGGAGATTGACTCGAAATCAATTGGGCTCTGCCCGCGCAGGTTCGAATCCTGCTGACTGCGAATCGTTTTTGCTGAAACCAACTAAAACGCTCATCCAACCATACTACAGTTAATATAGTATCATATAAGTCGAATAGTGCTTTATACAACACAGTTAGCATGCTTATCATTGAAAATCTTTGCTATCCAGTTACTATTGCATATTTCGTCTGATTTGTTGGGCAGTGTGTATGAAATGAGTGGATGACGATATAGTTTTGGAATGACTACAAGAATAAATCCTAAAGAAAACAAGCATCGGTGGTTCAGTGGTAGAATGCTCGCCTGCCACGCGGGCGACCCGGGTTCGATTCCCGGCCGATGCAATGTTTTGGCAAAATTAAAGTCAATTTAGAATTGTCATTATTTTATTATTTTGATAAATAGTATTAGCAAATTAAGTAGTTTTCGAAAATATGAGATTTGATTGAATGATGCTTCGTTTAGTTAAAATCAGGTTCATATTAAGTATGTAACTCTTTCCGTATATATTTAATTTGTGCGTAGCAGTAACAATGTAAGACAATCCGCTACGATACTAAATAATAAGAAATATAAAATCAAGAAAAAAATTAAAAGGTTCGCAGTCAGCAGGATTCGAACCTGCGCGGGCAGAGCCCAATTGATTTCTAGTCAATCTCCTTAACCACTCGGACATGACTGCTTGGTGGGAATCGTTCTTACCGCCTATACGTTCGTGGTGGTCGGCCTAGTTGAATTTAATGAAAAAGGATGTAAAAATAGTGGATTTAATCGAAAAAGCGCAATAAATAGATAAAACTTAAAACCTTTTAAACAATACATTGAGAACTATCAAATAGTTTTTAAATAAAGCCCTATTGAGTGCTGAAAAGTCTCAGGAACTGGATAACTGGAGTCTATATATATATATATATATCAGAAAATGATTTCTAATAGGAGCGGAAGTGGTAAGAGTAATTTTTACAACTTTATACCACAAATTAAAATATAATTTAATGTATAAAGATGAAATGAAATCGGTGGTGCGTGGAATAAATATTAGTTGTGTATAAGAAGGGCATAAGAGACTGATTGAAGGACAGTAAATGTGCAGTCATGTCCGAGTGGTTAAGGAGATTGACTCGAAATCAATTGGGCTCTGCCCGCGCAGGTTCGAATCCTGCTGACTGCGAATCGTTTTTGCTGAAACCAACTAAAACGCTCATCCAACCATACTACAGTTAATATAGTATCATATAAGTCGAATAGTGCTTTATACAACACAGTTAGCATGCTTATCATTGAAAATCTTTGCTATCCAGTTACTATTGCATATTTCGTCTGATTTGTTGGGCAGTGTGTATGAAATGAGTGGATGACGATATAGTTTTGGAATGACTACAAGAATAAATCCTAAAGAAAACAAGCATCGGTGGTTCAGTGGTAGAATGCTCGCCTGCCACGCGGGCGACCCGGGTTCGATTCCCGGCCGATGCAATGTTTTGGCAAAATTAAAGTCAATTTAGAATTGTCATTATTTTATTATTTTGATAAATAGTATTAGCAAATTAAGTAGTTTTCGAAAATATGAGATTTGATTGAATGATGCTTCGTTTAGTTAAAATCAGGTTCATATTAAGTATGTAACTCTTTCCGTATATATTTAATTTGTGCGTAGCAGTAACAATGTAAGACAATCCGCTACGATACTAAATAATAAGAAATATAAAATCAAGAAAAAAATTAAAAGGTTCGCAGTCAGCAGGATTCGAACCTGCGCGGGCAGAGCCCAATTGATTTCTAGTCAATCTCCTTAACCACTCGGACATGACTGCTTGGTGGGAATCGTTCTTACCGCCTATACGTTCGTGGTGGTCGGCCTAGTTGAATTTAATGAAAAAGGATGTAAAAATAGTGGATTTAATCGAAAAAGCGCAATAAATAGATAAAACTTAAAACCTTTTAAACAATACATTGAGAACTATCAAATAGTTTTTAAATAAAGCCCTATTGAGTGCTGAAAAGTCTCAGGAACTGGATAACTGGAGTCTATATATATATATATATATCAGAAAATGATTTCTAATAGGAGCGGAAGTGGTAAGAGTAATTTTTACAACTTTATACCACAAATTAAAATATAATTTAATGTATAAAGATGAAATGAAATCGGTGGTGCGTGGAATAAATATTAGTTGTGTATAAGAAGGGCATAAGAGACTGATTGAAGGACAGTAAATGTGCAGTCATGTCCGAGTGGTTAAGGAGATTGACTCGAAATCAATTGGGCTCTGCCCGCGCAGGTTCGAATCCTGCTGACTGCGAATCGTTTTTGCTGAAACCAACTAAAACGCTCATCCAACCATACTACAGTTAATATAGTATCATATAAGTCGAATAGTGCTTTATACAACACAGTTAGCATGCTTATCATTGAAAATCTTTGCTATCCAGTTACTATTGCATATTTCGTCTGATTTGTTGGGCAGTGTGTATGAAATGAGTGGATGACGATATAGTTTTGGAATGACTACAAGAATAAATCCTAAAGAAAACAAGCATCGGTGGTTCAGTGGTAGAATGCTCGCCTGCCACGCGGGCGACCCGGGTTCGATTCCCGGCCGATGCAATGTTTTGGCAAAATTAAAGTCAATTTAGAATTGTCATTATTTTATTATTTTGATAAATAGTATTAGCAAATTAAGTAGTTTTCGAAAATATGAGATTTGATTGAATGATGCTTCGTTTAGTTAAAATCAGGTTCATATTAAGTATGTAACTCTTTCCGTATATATTTAATTTGTGCGTAGCAGTAACAATGTAAGACAATCCGCTACGATACTAAATAATAAGAAATATAAAATCAAGAAAAAAATTAAAAGGTTCGCAGTCAGCAGGATTCGAACCTGCGCGGGCAGAGCCCAATTGATTTCTAGTCAATCTCCTTAACCACTCGGACATGACTGCTTGGTGGGAATCGTTCTTACCGCCTATACGTTCGTGGTGGTCGGCCTAGTTGAATTTAATGAAAAAGGATGTAAAAATAGTGGATTTAATCGAAAAAGCGCAATAAATAGATAAAACTTAAAACCTTTTAAACAATACATTGAGAACTATCAAATAGTTTTTAAATAAAGCCCTATTGAGTGCTGAAAAGTCTCAGGAACTGGATAACTGGAGTCTATATATATATATATATATCAGAAAATGATTTCTAATAGGAGCGGAAGTGGTAAGAGTAATTTTTACAACTTTATACCACAAATTAAAATATAATTTAATGTATAAAGATGAAATGAAATCGGTGGTGCGTGGAATAAATATTAGTTGTGTATAAGAAGGGCATAAGAGACTGATTGAAGGACAGTAAATGTGCAGTCATGTCCGAGTGGTTAAGGAGATTGACTCGAAATCAATTGGGCTCTGCCCGCGCAGGTTCGAATCCTGCTGACTGCGAATCGTTTTTGCTGAAACCAACTAAAACGCTCATCCAACCATACTACAGTTAATATAGTATCATATAAGTCGAATAGTGCTTTATACAACACAGTTAGCATGCTTATCATTGAAAATCTTTGCTATCCAGTTACTATTGCATATTTCGTCTGATTTGTTGGGCAGTGTGTATGAAATGAGTGGATGACGATATAGTTTTGGAATGACTACAAGAATAAATCCTAAAGAAAACAAGCATCGGTGGTTCAGTGGTAGAATGCTCGCCTGCCACGCGGGCGACCCGGGTTCGATTCCCGGCCGATGCAATGTTTTGGCAAAATTAAAGTCAATTTAGAATTGTCATTATTTTATTATTTTGATAAATAGTATTAGCAAATTAAGTAGTTTTCGAAAATATGAGATTTGATTGAATGATGCTTCGTTTAGTTAAAATCAGGTTCATATTAAGTATGTAACTCTTTCCGTATATATTTAATTTGTGCGTAGCAGTAACAATGTAAGACAATCCGCTACGATACTAAATAATAAGAAATATAAAATCAAGAAAAAAATTAAAAGGTTCGCAGTCAGCAGGATTCGAACCTGCGCGGGCAGAGCCCAATTGATTTCTAGTCAATCTCCTTAACCACTCGGACATGACTGCTTGGTGGGAATCGTTCTTACCGCCTATACGTTCGTGGTGGTCGGCCTAGTTGAATTTAATGAAAAAGGATGTAAAAATAGTGGATTTAATCGAAAAAGCGCAATAAATAGATAAAACTTAAAACCTTTTAAACAATACATTGAGAACTATCAAATAGTTTTTAAATAAAGCCCTATTGAGTGCTGAAAAGTCTCAGGAACTGGATAACTGGAGTCTATATATATATATATATATCAGAAAATGATTTCTAATAGGAGCGGAAGTGGTAAGAGTAATTTTTACAACTTTATACCACAAATTAAAATATAATTTAATGTATAAAGATGAAATGAAATCGGTGGTGCGTGGAATAAATATTAGTTGTGTATAAGAAGGGCATAAGAGACTGATTGAAGGACAGTAAATGTGCAGTCATGTCCGAGTGGTTAAGGAGATTGACTCGAAATCAATTGGGCTCTGCCCGCGCAGGTTCGAATCCTGCTGACTGCGAATCGTTTTTGCTGAAACCAACTAAAACGCTCATCCAACCATACTACAGTTAATATAGTATCATATAAGTCGAATAGTGCTTTATACAACACAGTTAGCATGCTTATCATTGAAAATCTTTGCTATCCAGTTACTATTGCATATTTCGTCTGATTTGTTGGGCAGTGTGTATGAAATGAGTGGATGACGATATAGTTTTGGAATGACTACAAGAATAAATCCTAAAGAAAACAAGCATCGGTGGTTCAGTGGTAGAATGCTCGCCTGCCACGCGGGCGACCCGGGTTCGATTCCCGGCCGATGCAATGTTTTGGCAAAATTAAAGTCAATTTAGAATTGTCATTATTTTATTATTTTGATAAATAGTATTAGCAAATTAAGTAGTTTTCGAAAATATGAGATTTGATTGAATGATGCTTCGTTTAGTTAAAATCAGGTTCATATTAAGTATGTAACTCTTTCCGTATATATTTAATTTGTGCGTAGCAGTAACAATGTAAGACAATCCGCTACGATACTAAATAATAAGAAATATAAAATCAAGAAAAAAATTAAAAGGTTCGCAGTCAGCAGGATTCGAACCTGCGCGGGCAGAGCCCAATTGATTTCTAGTCAATCTCCTTAACCACTCGGACATGACTGCTTGGTGGGAATCGTTCTTACCGCCTATACGTTCGTGGTGGTCGGCCTAGTTGAATTTAATGAAAAAGGATGTAAAAATAGTGGATTTAATCGAAAAAGCGCAATAAATAGATAAAACTTAAAACCTTTTAAACAATACATTGAGAACTATCAAATAGTTTTTAAATAAAGCCCTATTGAGTGCTGAAAAGTCTCAGGAACTGGATAACTGGAGTCTATATATATATATATATATCAGAAAATGATTTCTAATAGGAGCGGAAGTGGTAAGAGTAATTTTTACAACTTTATACCACAAATTAAAATATAATTTAATGTATAAAGATGAAATGAAATCGGTGGTGCGTGGAATAAATATTAGTTGTGTATAAGAAGGGCATAAGAGACTGATTGAAGGACAGTAAATGTGCAGTCATGTCCGAGTGGTTAAGGAGATTGACTCGAAATCAATTGGGCTCTGCCCGCGCAGGTTCGAATCCTGCTGACTGCGAATCGTTTTTGCTGAAACCAACTAAAACGCTCATCCAACCATACTACAGTTAATATAGTATCATATAAGTCGAATAGTGCTTTATACAACACAGTTAGCATGCTTATCATTGAAAATCTTTGCTATCCAGTTACTATTGCATATTTCGTCTGATTTGTTGGGCAGTGTGTATGAAATGAGTGGATGACGATATAGTTTTGGAATGACTACAAGAATAAATCCTAAAGAAAACAAGCATCGGTGGTTCAGTGGTAGAATGCTCGCCTGCCACGCGGGCGACCCGGGTTCGATTCCCGGCCGATGCAATGTTTTGGCAAAATTAAAGTCAATTTAGAATTGTCATTATTTTATTATTTTGATAAATAGTATTAGCAAATTAAGTAGTTTTCGAAAATATGAGATTTGATTGAATGATGCTTCGTTTAGTTAAAATCAGGTTCATATTAAGTATGTAACTCTTTCCGTATATATTTAATTTGTGCGTAGCAGTAACAATGTAAGACAATCCGCTACGATACTAAATAATAAGAAATATAAAATCAAGAAAAAAATTAAAAGGTTCGCAGTCAGCAGGATTCGAACCTGCGCGGGCAGAGCCCAATTGATTTCTAGTCAATCTCCTTAACCACTCGGACATGACTGCTTGGTGGGAATCGTTCTTACCGCCTATACGTTCGTGGTGGTCGGCCTAGTTGAATTTAATGAAAAAGGATGTAAAAATAGTGGATTTAATCGAAAAAGCGCAATAAATAGATAAAACTTAAAACCTTTTAAACAATACATTGAGAACTATCAAATAGTTTTTAAATAAAGCCCTATTGAGTGCTGAAAAGTCTCAGGAACTGGATAACTGGAGTCTATATATATATATATATATCAGAAAATGATTTCTAATAGGAGCGGAAGTGGTAAGAGTAATTTTTACAACTTTATACCACAAATTAAAATATAATTTAATGTATAAAGATGAAATGAAATCGGTGGTGCGTGGAATAAATATTAGTTGTGTATAAGAAGGGCATAAGAGACTGATTGAAGGACAGTAAATGTGCAGTCATGTCCGAGTGGTTAAGGAGATTGACTCGAAATCAATTGGGCTCTGCCCGCGCAGGTTCGAATCCTGCTGACTGCGAATCGTTTTTGCTGAAACCAACTAAAACGCTCATCCAACCATACTACAGTTAATATAGTATCATATAAGTCGAATAGTGCTTTATACAACACAGTTAGCATGCTTATCATTGAAAATCTTTGCTATCCAGTTACTATTGCATATTTCGTCTGATTTGTTGGGCAGTGTGTATGAAATGAGTGGATGACGATATAGTTTTGGAATGACTACAAGAATAAATCCTAAAGAAAACAAGCATCGGTGGTTCAGTGGTAGAATGCTCGCCTGCCACGCGGGCGACCCGGGTTCGATTCCCGGCCGATGCAATGTTTTGGCAAAATTAAAGTCAATTTAGAATTGTCATTATTTTATTATTTTGATAAATAGTATTAGCAAATTAAGTAGTTTTCGAAAATATGAGATTTGATTGAATGATGCTTCGTTTAGTTAAAATCAGGTTCATATTAAGTATGTAACTCTTTCCGTATATATTTAATTTGTGCGTAGCAGTAACAATGTAAGACAATCCGCTACGATACTAAATAATAAGAAATATAAAATCAAGAAAAAAATTAAAAGGTTCGCAGTCAGCAGGATTCGAACCTGCGCGGGCAGAGCCCAATTGATTTCTAGTCAATCTCCTTAACCACTCGGACATGACTGCTTGGTGGGAATCGTTCTTACCGCCTATACGTTCGTGGTGGTCGGCCTAGTTGAATTTAATGAAAAAGGATGTAAAAATAGTGGATTTAATCGAAAAAGCGCAATAAATAGATAAAACTTAAAACCTTTTAAACAATACATTGAGAACTATCAAATAGTTTTTAAATAAAGCCCTATTGAGTGCTGAAAAGTCTCAGGAACTGGATAACTGGAGTCTATATATATATATATATATCAGAAAATGATTTCTAATAGGAGCGGAAGTGGTAAGAGTAATTTTTACAACTTTATACCACAAATTAAAATATAATTTAATGTATAAAGATGAAATGAAATCGGTGGTGCGTGGAATAAATATTAGTTGTGTATAAGAAGGGCATAAGAGACTGATTGAAGGACAGTAAATGTGCAGTCATGTCCGAGTGGTTAAGGAGATTGACTCGAAATCAATTGGGCTCTGCCCGCGCAGGTTCGAATCCTGCTGACTGCGAATCGTTTTTGCTGAAACCAACTAAAACGCTCATCCAACCATACTACAGTTAATATAGTATCATATAAGTCGAATAGTGCTTTATACAACACAGTTAGCATGCTTATCATTGAAAATCTTTGCTATCCAGTTACTATTGCATATTTCGTCTGATTTGTTGGGCAGTGTGTATGAAATGAGTGGATGACGATATAGTTTTGGAATGACTACAAGAATAAATCCTAAAGAAAACAAGCATCGGTGGTTCAGTGGTAGAATGCTCGCCTGCCACGCGGGCGACCCGGGTTCGATTCCCGGCCGATGCAATGTTTTGGCAAAATTAAAGTCAATTTAGAATTGTCATTATTTTATTATTTTGATAAATAGTATTAGCAAATTAAGTAGTTTTCGAAAATATGAGATTTGATTGAATGATGCTTCGTTTAGTTAAAATCAGGTTCATATTAAGTATGTAACTCTTTCCGTATATATTTAATTTGTGCGTAGCAGTAACAATGTAAGACAATCCGCTACGATACTAAATAATAAGAAATATAAAATCAAGAAAAAAATTAAAAGGTTCGCAGTCAGCAGGATTCGAACCTGCGCGGGCAGAGCCCAATTGATTTCTAGTCAATCTCCTTAACCACTCGGACATGACTGCTTGGTGGGAATCGTTCTTACCGCCTATACGTTCGTGGTGGTCGGCCTAGTTGAATTTAATGAAAAAGGATGTAAAAATAGTGGATTTAATCGAAAAAGCGCAATAAATAGATAAAACTTAAAACCTTTTAAACAATACATTGAGAACTATCAAATAGTTTTTAAATAAAGCCCTATTGAGTGCTGAAAAGTCTCAGGAACTGGATAACTGGAGTCTATATATATATATATATATCAGAAAATGATTTCTAATAGGAGCGGAAGTGGTAAGAGTAATTTTTACAACTTTATACCACAAATTAAAATATAATTTAATGTATAAAGATGAAATGAAATCGGTGGTGCGTGGAATAAATATTAGTTGTGTATAAGAAGGGCATAAGAGACTGATTGAAGGACAGTAAATGTGCAGTCATGTCCGAGTGGTTAAGGAGATTGACTCGAAATCAATTGGGCTCTGCCCGCGCAGGTTCGAATCCTGCTGACTGCGAATCGTTTTTGCTGAAACCAACTAAAACGCTCATCCAACCATACTACAGTTAATATAGTATCATATAAGTCGAATAGTGCTTTATACAACACAGTTAGCATGCTTATCATTGAAAATCTTTGCTATCCAGTTACTATTGCATATTTCGTCTGATTTGTTGGGCAGTGTGTATGAAATGAGTGGATGACGATATAGTTTTGGAATGACTACAAGAATAAATCCTAAAGAAAACAAGCATCGGTGGTTCAGTGGTAGAATGCTCGCCTGCCACGCGGGCGACCCGGGTTCGATTCCCGGCCGATGCAATGTTTTGGCAAAATTAAAGTCAATTTAGAATTGTCATTATTTTATTATTTTGATAAATAGTATTAGCAAATTAAGTAGTTTTCGAAAATATGAGATTTGATTGAATGATGCTTCGTTTAGTTAAAATCAGGTTCATATTAAGTATGTAACTCTTTCCGTATATATTTAATTTGTGCGTAGCAGTAACAATGTAAGACAATCCGCTACGATACTAAATAATAAGAAATATAAAATCAAGAAAAAAATTAAAAGGTTCGCAGTCAGCAGGATTCGAACCTGCGCGGGCAGAGCCCAATTGATTTCTAGTCAATCTCCTTAACCACTCGGACATGACTGCTTGGTGGGAATCGTTCTTACCGCCTATACGTTCGTGGTGGTCGGCCTAGTTGAATTTAATGAAAAAGGATGTAAAAATAGTGGATTTAATCGAAAAAGCGCAATAAATAGATAAAACTTAAAACCTTTTAAACAATACATTGAGAACTATCAAATAGTTTTTAAATAAAGCCCTATTGAGTGCTGAAAAGTCTCAGGAACTGGATAACTGGAGTCTATATATATATATATATATCAGAAAATGATTTCTAATAGGAGCGGAAGTGGTAAGAGTAATTTTTACAACTTTATACCACAAATTAAAATATAATTTAATGTATAAAGATGAAATGAAATCGGTGGTGCGTGGAATAAATATTAGTTGTGTATAAGAAGGGCATAAGAGACTGATTGAAGGACAGTAAATGTGCAGTCATGTCCGAGTGGTTAAGGAGATTGACTCGAAATCAATTGGGCTCTGCCCGCGCAGGTTCGAATCCTGCTGACTGCGAATCGTTTTTGCTGAAACCAACTAAAACGCTCATCCAACCATACTACAGTTAATATAGTATCATATAAGTCGAATAGTGCTTTATACAACACAGTTAGCATGCTTATCATTGAAAATCTTTGCTATCCAGTTACTATTGCATATTTCGTCTGATTTGTTGGGCAGTGTGTATGAAATGAGTGGATGACGATATAGTTTTGGAATGACTACAAGAATAAATCCTAAAGAAAACAAGCATCGGTGGTTCAGTGGTAGAATGCTCGCCTGCCACGCGGGCGACCCGGGTTCGATTCCCGGCCGATGCAATGTTTTGGCAAAATTAAAGTCAATTTAGAATTGTCATTATTTTATTATTTTGATAAATAGTATTAGCAAATTAAGTAGTTTTCGAAAATATGAGATTTGATTGAATGATGCTTCGTTTAGTTAAAATCAGGTTCATATTAAGTATGTAACTCTTTCCGTATATATTTAATTTGTGCGTAGCAGTAACAATGTAAGACAATCCGCTACGATACTAAATAATAAGAAATATAAAATCAAGAAAAAAATTAAAAGGTTCGCAGTCAGCAGGATTCGAACCTGCGCGGGCAGAGCCCAATTGATTTCTAGTCAATCTCCTTAACCACTCGGACATGACTGCTTGGTGGGAATCGTTCTTACCGCCTATACGTTCGTGGTGGTCGGCCTAGTTGAATTTAATGAAAAAGGATGTAAAAATAGTGGATTTAATCGAAAAAGCGCAATAAATAGATAAAACTTAAAACCTTTTAAACAATACATTGAGAACTATCAAATAGTTTTTAAATAAAGCCCTATTGAGTGCTGAAAAGTCTCAGGAACTGGATAACTGGAGTCTATATATATATATATATATCAGAAAATGATTTCTAATAGGAGCGGAAGTGGTAAGAGTAATTTTTACAACTTTATACCACAAATTAAAATATAATTTAATGTATAAAGATGAAATGAAATCGGTGGTGCGTGGAATAAATATTAGTTGTGTATAAGAAGGGCATAAGAGACTGATTGAAGGACAGTAAATGTGCAGTCATGTCCGAGTGGTTAAGGAGATTGACTCGAAATCAATTGGGCTCTGCCCGCGCAGGTTCGAATCCTGCTGACTGCGAATCGTTTTTGCTGAAACCAACTAAAACGCTCATCCAACCATACTACAGTTAATATAGTATCATATAAGTCGAATAGTGCTTTATACAACACAGTTAGCATGCTTATCATTGAAAATCTTTGCTATCCAGTTACTATTGCATATTTCGTCTGATTTGTTGGGCAGTGTGTATGAAATGAGTGGATGACGATATAGTTTTGGAATGACTACAAGAATAAATCCTAAAGAAAACAAGCATCGGTGGTTCAGTGGTAGAATGCTCGCCTGCCACGCGGGCGACCCGGGTTCGATTCCCGGCCGATGCAATGTTTTGGCAAAATTAAAGTCAATTTAGAATTGTCATTATTTTATTATTTTGATAAATAGTATTAGCAAATTAAGTAGTTTTCGAAAATATGAGATTTGATTGAATGATGCTTCGTTTAGTTAAAATCAGGTTCATATTAAGTATGTAACTCTTTCCGTATATATTTAATTTGTGCGTAGCAGTAACAATGTAAGACAATCCGCTACGATACTAAATAATAAGAAATATAAAATCAAGAAAAAAATTAAAAGGTTCGCAGTCAGCAGGATTCGAACCTGCGCGGGCAGAGCCCAATTGATTTCTAGTCAATCTCCTTAACCACTCGGACATGACTGCTTGGTGGGAATCGTTCTTACCGCCTATACGTTCGTGGTGGTCGGCCTAGTTGAATTTAATGAAAAAGGATGTAAAAATAGTGGATTTAATCGAAAAAGCGCAATAAATAGATAAAACTTAAAACCTTTTAAACAATACATTGAGAACTATCAAATAGTTTTTAAATAAAGCCCTATTGAGTGCTGAAAAGTCTCAGGAACTGGATAACTGGAGTCTATATATATATATATATATCAGAAAATGATTTCTAATAGGAGCGGAAGTGGTAAGAGTAATTTTTACAACTTTATACCACAAATTAAAATATAATTTAATGTATAAAGATGAAATGAAATCGGTGGTGCGTGGAATAAATATTAGTTGTGTATAAGAAGGGCATAAGAGACTGATTGAAGGACAGTAAATGTGCAGTCATGTCCGAGTGGTTAAGGAGATTGACTCGAAATCAATTGGGCTCTGCCCGCGCAGGTTCGAATCCTGCTGACTGCGAATCGTTTTTGCTGAAACCAACTAAAACGCTCATCCAACCATACTACAGTTAATATAGTATCATATAAGTCGAATAGTGCTTTATACAACACAGTTAGCATGCTTATCATTGAAAATCTTTGCTATCCAGTTACTATTGCATATTTCGTCTGATTTGTTGGGCAGTGTGTATGAAATGAGTGGATGACGATATAGTTTTGGAATGACTACAAGAATAAATCCTAAAGAAAACAAGCATCGGTGGTTCAGTGGTAGAATGCTCGCCTGCCACGCGGGCGACCCGGGTTCGATTCCCGGCCGATGCAATGTTTTGGCAAAATTAAAGTCAATTTAGAATTGTCATTATTTTATTATTTTGATAAATAGTATTAGCAAATTAAGTAGTTTTCGAAAATATGAGATTTGATTGAATGATGCTTCGTTTAGTTAAAATCAGGTTCATATTAAGTATGTAACTCTTTCCGTATATATTTAATTTGTGCGTAGCAGTAACAATGTAAGACAATCCGCTACGATACTAAATAATAAGAAATATAAAATCAAGAAAAAAATTAAAAGGTTCGCAGTCAGCAGGATTCGAACCTGCGCGGGCAGAGCCCAATTGATTTCTAGTCAATCTCCTTAACCACTCGGACATGACTGCTTGGTGGGAATCGTTCTTACCGCCTATACGTTCGTGGTGGTCGGCCTAGTTGAATTTAATGAAAAAGGATGTAAAAATAGTGGATTTAATCGAAAAAGCGCAATAAATAGATAAAACTTAAAACCTTTTAAACAATACATTGAGAACTATCAAATAGTTTTTAAATAAAGCCCTATTGAGTGCTGAAAAGTCTCAGGAACTGGATAACTGGAGTCTATATATATATATATATATCAGAAAATGATTTCTAATAGGAGCGGAAGTGGTAAGAGTAATTTTTACAACTTTATACCACAAATTAAAATATAATTTAATGTATAAAGATGAAATGAAATCGGTGGTGCGTGGAATAAATATTAGTTGTGTATAAGAAGGGCATAAGAGACTGATTGAAGGACAGTAAATGTGCAGTCATGTCCGAGTGGTTAAGGAGATTGACTCGAAATCAATTGGGCTCTGCCCGCGCAGGTTCGAATCCTGCTGACTGCGAATCGTTTTTGCTGAAACCAACTAAAACGCTCATCCAACCATACTACAGTTAATATAGTATCATATAAGTCGAATAGTGCTTTATACAACACAGTTAGCATGCTTATCATTGAAAATCTTTGCTATCCAGTTACTATTGCATATTTCGTCTGATTTGTTGGGCAGTGTGTATGAAATGAGTGGATGACGATATAGTTTTGGAATGACTACAAGAATAAATCCTAAAGAAAACAAGCATCGGTGGTTCAGTGGTAGAATGCTCGCCTGCCACGCGGGCGACCCGGGTTCGATTCCCGGCCGATGCAATGTTTTGGCAAAATTAAAGTCAATTTAGAATTGTCATTATTTTATTATTTTGATAAATAGTATTAGCAAATTAAGTAGTTTTCGAAAATATGAGATTTGATTGAATGATGCTTCGTTTAGTTACAATCAGGTTCATATTAAGTATGTAACTCTTTCCGTATATATTTAATTTGTGCGTAGCAGTAACAATGTAAGACAATCCGCTACGATACTAAATAATAAGAAATATAAAATCAAGAAAAAAATTAAAAGGTTCGCAGTCAGCAGGATTCGAACCTGCGCGGGCAGAGCCCAATTGATTTCTAGTCAATCTCCTTAACCACTCGGACATGACTGCTTGGTGGGAATCGTTCTTACCGCCTATACGTTCGTGGTGGTCGGCCTAGTTGAATTTAATGAAAAAGGATGTAAAAATAGTGGATTTAATCGAAAAAGCGCAATAAATAGATAAAACTTAAAACCTTTTAAACAATACATTGAGAACTATCAAATAGTTTTTAAATAAAGCCCTATTGAGTGCTGAAAAGTCTCAGGAACTGGATAACTGGAGTCTATATATATATATATATCAGAAAATGATTTCTAATAGGAGCGGAAGTGGTAAGAGTAATTTTTACAACTTTATACCACAAATTAAAATATAATTTAATGTATAAAGATGAAATGAAATCGGTGGTGCGTGGAATAAATATTAGTTGTGTATAAGAAGGGCATAAGAGACTGATTGAAGGACAGTAAATGTGCAGTCATGTCCGAGTGGTTAAGGAGATTGACTCGAAATCAATTGGGCTCTGCCCGCGCAGGTTCGAATCCTGCTGACTGCGAATCGTTTTTGCTGAAACCAACTAAAACGCTCATCCAACCATACTACAGTTAATATAGTATCATATAAGTCGAATAGTGCTTTATACAACACAGTTAGCATGCTTATCATTGAAAATCTTTGCTATCCAGTTACTATTGCATATTTCGTCTGATTTGTTGGGCAGTGTGTATGAAATGAGTGGATGACGATATAGTTTTGGAATGACTACAAGAATAAATCCTAAAGAAAACAAGCATCGGTGGTTCAGTGGTAGAATGCTCGCCTGCCACGCGGGCGACCCGGGTTCGATTCCCGGCCGATGCAATGTTTTGGCAAAATTAAAGTCAATTTAGAATTGTCATTATTTTATTATTTTGATAAATAGTATTAGCAAATTAAGTAGTTTTCGAAAATATGAGATTTGATTGAATGATGCTTCGTTTAGTTAAAATCAGGTTCATATTAAGTATGTAACTCTTTCCGTATATATTTAATTTGTGCGTAGCAGTAACAATGTAAGACAATCCGCTACGATACTAAATAATAAGAAATATAAAATCAAGAAAAAAATTAAAAGGTTCGCAGTCAGCAGGATTCGAACCTGCGCGGGCAGAGCCCAATTGATTTCTAGTCAATCTCCTTAACCACTCGGACATGACTGCTTGGTGGGAATCGTTCTTACCGCCTATACGTTCGTGGTGGTCGGCCTAGTTGAATTTAATGAAAAAGGATGTAAAAATAGTGGATTTAATCGAAAAAGCGCAATAAATAGATAAAACTTAAAACCTTTTAAACAATACATTGAGAACTATCAAATAGTTTTTAAATAAAGCCCTATTGAGTGCTGAAAAGTCTCAGGAACTGGATAACTGGAGTCTATATATATATATATATATCAGAAAATGATTTCTAATAGGAGCGGAAGTGGTAAGAGTAATTTTTACAACTTTATACCACAAATTAAAATATAATTTAATGTATAAAGATGAAATGAAATCGGTGGTGCGTGGAATAAATATTAGTTGTGTATAAGAAGGGCATAAGAGACTGATTGAAGGACAGTAAATGTGCAGTCATGTCCGAGTGGTTAAGGAGATTGACTCGAAATCAATTGGGCTCTGCCCGCGCAGGTTCGAATCCTGCTGACTGCGAATCGTTTTTGCTGAAACCAACTAAAACGCTCATCCAACCATACTACAGTTAATATAGTATCATATAAGTCGAATAGTGCTTTATACAACACAGTTAGCATGCTTATCATTGAAAATCTTTGCTATCCAGTTACTATTGCATATTTCGTCTGATTTGTTGGGCAGTGTGTATGAAATGAGTGGATGACGATATAGTTTTGGAATGACTACAAGAATAAATCCTAAAGAAAACAAGCATCGGTGGTTCAGTGGTAGAATGCTCGCCTGCCACGCGGGCGACCCGGGTTCGATTCCCGGCCGATGCAATGTTTTGGCAAAATTAAAGTCAATTTAGAATTGTCATTATTTTATTATTTTGATAAATAGTATTAGCAAATTAAGTAGTTTTCGAAAATATGAGATTTGATTGAATGATGCTTCGTTTAGTTAAAATCAGGTTCATATTAAGTATGTAACTCTTTCCGTATATATTTAATTTGTGCGTAGCAGTAACAATGTAAGACAATCCGCTACGATACTAAATAATAAGAAATATAAAATCAAGAAAAAAATTAAAAGGTTCGCAGTCAGCAGGATTCGAACCTGCGCGGGCTGAGCCCAATTGATTTCTAGTCAATCTCCTTAACCACTCGGACATGACTGCTTGGTGGGAATCGTTCTTACCGCCTATACGTTCGTGGTGGTCGGCCTAGTTGAATTTAATGAAAAAGGATGTAAAAATAGTGGATTTAATCGAAAAAGCGCAATAAATAGATAAAACTTAAAACCTTTTAAACAATACATTGAGAACTATCAAATAGTTTTTAAATAAAGCCCTATTGAGTGCTGAAAAGTCTCAGGAACTGGATAACTGGAGTCTATATATATATATATATCAGAAAATGATTTCTAATAGGAGCGGAAGTGGTAAGAGTAATTTTTACAACTTTATACCACAAATTAAAATATAATTTAATGTATAAAGATGAAATGAAATCGGTGGTGCGTGGAATAAATATTAGTTGTGTATAAGAAGGGCATAAGAGACTGATTGAAGGACAGTAAATGTGCAGTCATGTCCGAGTGGTTAAGGAGATTGACTCGAAATCAATTGGGCTCTGCCCGCGCAGGTTCGAATCCTGCTGACTGCGAATCGTTTTTGCTGAAACCAACTAAAACGCTCATCCAACCATACTACAGTTAATATAGTATCATATAAGTCGAATAGTGCTTTATACAACACAGTTAGCATGCTTATCATTGAAAATCTTTGCTATCCAGTTACTATTGCATATTTCGTCTGATTTGTTGGGCAGTGTGTATGAAATGAGTGGATGACGATATAGTTTTGGAATGACTACAAGAATAAATCCTAAAGAAAACAAGCATCGGTGGTTCAGTGGTAGAATGCTCGCCTGCCACGCGGGCGACCCGGGTTCGATTCCCGGCCGATGCAATGTTTTGGCAAAATTAAAGTCAATTTAGAATTGTCATTATTTTATTATTTTGATAAATAGTATTAGCAAATTAAGTAGTTTTCGAAAATATGAGATTTGATTGAATGATGCTTCGTTTAGTTAAAATCAGGTTCATATTAAGTATGTAACTCTTTCCGTATATATTTAATTTGTGCGTAGCAGTAACAATGTAAGACAATCCGCTACGATACTAAATAATAAGAAATATAAAATCAAGAAAAAAATTAAAAGGTTCGCAGTCAGCAGGATTCGAACCTGCGCGGGCAGAGCCCAATTGATTTCTAGTCAATCTCCTTAACCACTCGGACATGACTGCTTGGTGGGAATCGTTCTTACCGCCTATACGTTCGTGGTGGTCGGCCTAGTTGAATTTAATGAAAAAGGATGTAAAAATAGTGGATTTAATCGAAAAAGCGCAATAAATAGATAAAACTTAAAACCTTTTAAACAATACATTGAGAACTATCAAATAGTTTTTAAATAAAGCCCTATTGAGTGCTGAAAAGTCTCAGGAACTGGATAACTGGAGTCTATATATATATATATATATCAGAAAATGATTTCTAATAGGAGCGGAAGTGGTAAGAGTAATTTTTACAACTTTATACCACAAATTAAAATATAATTTAATGTATAAAGATGAAATGAAATCGGTGGTGCGTGGAATAAATATTAGTTGTGTATAAGAAGGGCATAAGAGACTGATTGAAGGACAGTAAATGTGCAGTCATGTCCGAGTGGTTAAGGAGATTGACTCGAAATCAATTGGGCTCTGCCCGCGCAGGTTCGAATCCTGCTGACTGCGAATCGTTTTTGCTGAAACCAACTAAAACGCTCATCCAACCATACTACAGTTAATATAGTATCATATAAGTCGAATAGTGCTTTATACAACACAGTTAGCATGCTTATCATTGAAAATCTTTGCTATCCAGTTACTATTGCATATTTCGTCTGATTTGTTGGGCAGTGTGTATGAAATGAGTGGATGACGATATAGTTTTGGAATGACTACAAGAATAAATCCTAAAGAAAACAAGCATCGGTGGTTCAGTGGTAGAATGCTCGCCTGCCACGCGGGCGACCCGGGTTCGATTCCCGGCCGATGCAATGTTTTGGCAAAATTAAAGTCAATTTAGAATTGTCATTATTTTATTATTTTGATAAATAGTATTAGCAAATTAAGTAGTTTTCGAAAATATGAGATTTGATTGAATGATGCTTCGTTTAGTTAAAATCAGGTTCATATTAAGTATGTAACTCTTTCCGTATATATTTAATTTGTGCGTAGCAGTAACAATGTAAGACAATCCGCTACGATACTAAATAATAAGAAATATAAAATCAAGAAAAAAATTAAAAGGTTCGCAGTCAGCAGGATTCGAACCTGCGCGGGCAGAGCCCAATTGATTTCTAGTCAATCTCCTTAACCACTCGGACATGACTGCTTGGTGGGAATCGTTCTTACCGCCTATACGTTCGTGGTGGTCGGCCTAGTTGAATTTAATGAAAAAGGATGTAAAAATAGTGGATTTAATCGAAAAAGCGCAATAAATAGATAAAACTTAAAACCTTTTAAACAATACATTGAGAACTATCAAATAGTTTTTAAATAAAGCCCTATTGAGTGCTGAAAAGTCTCAGGAACTGGATAACTGGAGTCTATATATATATATATATCAGAAAATGATTTCTAATAGGAGCGGAAGTGGTAAGAGTAATTTTTACAACTTTATACCACAAATTAAAATATAATTTAATGTATAAAGATGAAATGAAATCGGTGGTGCGTGGAATAAATATTAGTTGTGTATAAGAAGGGCATAAGAGACTGATTGAAGGACAGTAAATGTGCAGTCATGTCCGAGTGGTTAAGGAGATTGACTCGAAATCAATTGGGCTCTGCCCGCGCAGGTTCGAATCCTGCTGACTGCGAATCGTTTTTGCTGAAACCAACTAAAACGCTCATCCAACCATACTACAGTTAATATAGTATCATATAAGTCGAATAGTGCTTTATACAACACAGTTAGCATGCTTATCATTGAAAATCTTTGCTATCCAGTTACTATTGCATATTTCGTCTGATTTGTTGGGCAGTGTGTATGAAATGAGTGGATGACGATATAGTTTTGGAATGACTACAAGAATAAATCCTAAAGAAAACAAGCATCGGTGGTTCAGTGGTAGAATGCTCGCCTGCCACGCGGGCGACCCGGGTTCGATTCCCGGCCGATGCAATGTTTTGGCAAAATTAAAGTCAATTTAGAATTGTCATTATTTTATTATTTTGATAAATAGTATTAGCAAATTAAGTAGTTTTCGAAAATATGAGATTTGATTGAATGATGCTTCGTTTAGTTAAAATCAGGTTCATATTAAGTATGTAACTCTTTCCGTATATATTTAATTTGTGCGTAGCAGTAACAATGTAAGACAATCCGCTACGATACTAAATAATAAGAAATATAAAATCAAGAAAAAAATTAAAAGGTTCGCAGTCAGCAGGATTCGAACCTGCGCGGGCAGAGCCCAATTGATTTCTAGTCAATCTCCTTAACCACTCGGACATGACTGCTTGGTGGGAATCGTTCTTACCGCCTATACGTTCGTGGTGGTCGGCCTAGTTGAATTTAATGAAAAAGGATGTAAAAATAGTGGATTTAATCGAAAAAGCGCAATAAATAGATAAAACTTAAAACCTTTTAAACAATACATTGAGAACTATCAAATAGTTTTTAAATAAAGCCCTATTGAGTGCTGAAAAGTCTCAGGAACTGGATAACTGGAGTCTATATATATATATATATCAGAAAATGATTTCTAATAGGAGCGGAAGTGGTAAGAGTAATTTTTACAACTTTATACCACAAATTAAAATATAATTTAATGTATAAAGATGAAATGAAATCGGTGGTGCGTGGAATAAATATTAGTTGTGTATAAGAAGGGCATAAGAGACTGATTGAAGGACAGTAAATGTGCAGTCATGTCCGAGTGGTTAAGGAGATTGACTCGAAATCAATTGGGCTCTGCCCGCGCAGGTTCGAATCCTGCTGACTGCGAATCGTTTTTGCTGAAACCAACTAAAACGCTCATCCAACCATACTACAGTTAATATAGTATCATATAAGTCGAATAGTGCTTTATACAACACAGTTAGCATGCTTATCATTGAAAATCTTTGCTATCCAGTTACTATTGCATATTTCGTCTGATTTGTTGGGCAGTGTGTATGAAATGAGTGGATGACGATATAGTTTTGGAATGACTACAAGAATAAATCCTAAAGAAAACAAGCATCGGTGGTTCAGTGGTAGAATGCTCGCCTGCCACGCGGGCGACCCGGGTTCGATTCCCGGCCGATGCAATGTTTTGGCAAAATTAAAGTCAATTTAGAATTGTCATTATTTTATTATTTTGATAAATAGTATTAGCAAATTAAGTAGTTTTCGAAAATATGAGATTTGATTGAATGATGCTTCGTTTAGTTAAAATCAGGTTCATATTAAGTATGTAACTCTTTCCGTATATATTTAATTTGTGCGTAGCAGTAACAATGTAAGACAATCCGCTACGATACTAAATAATAAGAAATATAAAATCAAGAAAAAAATTAAAAGGTTCGCAGTCAGCAGGATTCGAACCTGCGCGGGCAGAGCCCAATTGATTTCTAGTCAATCTCCTTAACCACTCGGACATGACTGCTTGGTGGGAATCGTTCTTACCGCCTATACGTTCGTGGTGGTCGGCCTAGTTGAATTTAATGAAAAAGGATGTAAAAATAGTGGATTTAATCGAAAAAGCGCAATAAATAGATAAAACTTAAAACCTTTTAAACAATACATTGAGAACTATCAAATAGTTTTTAAATAAAGCCCTATTGAGTGCTGAAAAGTCTCAGGAACTGGATAACTGGAGTCTATATATATATATATATCAGAAAATGATTTCTAATAGGAGCGGAAGTGGTAAGAGTAATTTTTACAACTTTATACCACAAATTAAAATATAATTTAATGTATAAAGATGAAATGAAATCGGTGGTGCGTGGAATAAATATTAGTTGTGTATAAGAAGGGCATAAGAGACTGATTGAAGGACAATAAATGTGCAGTCATGTCCGAGTGGTTAAGGAGATTGACTCGAAATCAATTGGGCTCTGCCCGCGCAGGTTCGAATCCTGCTGACTGCGAATCGTTTTTGCTGAAACCAACTAAAACGCTCATCCAACCATACTACAGTTAATATAGTATCATATAAGTCGAATAGTGCTTTATACAACACAGTTAGCATGCTTATCATTGAAAATCTTTGCTATCCAGTTACTATTGCATATTTCGTCTGATTTGTTGGGCAGTGTGTATGAAATGAGTGGATGACGATATAGTTTTGGAATGACTACAAGAATAAATCCTAAAGAAAACAAGCATCGGTGGTTCAGTGGTAGAATGCTCGCCTGCCACGCGGGCGACCCGGGTTCGATTCCCGGCCGATGCAATGTTTTGGCAAAATTAAAGTCAATTTAGAATTGTCATTATTTTATTATTTTGATAAATAGTATTAGCAAATTAAGTAGTTTTCGAAAATATGAGATTTGATTGAATGATGCTTCGTTTAGTTAAAATCAGGTTCATATTAAGTATGTAACTCTTTCCGTATATATTTAATTTGTGCGTAGCAGTAACAATGTAAGACAATCCGCTACGATACTAAATAATAAGAAATATAAAATCAAGAAAAAAATTAAAAGGTTCGCAGTCAGCAGGATTCGAACCTGCGCGGGCTGAGCCCAATTGATTTCTAGTCAATCTCCTTAACCACTCGGACATGACTGCTTGGTGGGAATCGTTCTTACCGCCTATACGTTCGTGGTGGTCGGCCTAGTTGAATTTAATGAAAAAGGATGTAAAAATAGTGGATTTAATCGAAAAAGCGCAATAAATAGATAAAACTTAAAACCTTTTAAACAATACATTGAGAACTATCAAATAGTTTTTAAATAAAGCCCTATTGAGTGCTGAAAAGTCTCAGGAACTGGATAACTGGAGTCTATATATATATATATATCAGAAAATGATTTCTAATAGGAGCGGAAGTGGTAAGAGTAATTTTTACAACTTTATACCACAAATTAAAATATAATTTAATGTATAAAGATGAAATGAAATCGGTGGTGCGTGGAATAAATATTAGTTGTGTATAAGAAGGGCATAAGAGACTGATTGAAGGACAGTAAATGTGCAGTCATGTCCGAGTGGTTAAGGAGATTGACTCGAAATCAATTGGGCTCTGCCCGCGCAGGTTCGAATCCTGCTGACTGCGAATCGTTTTTGCTGAAACCAACTAAAACGCTCATCCAACCATACTACAGTTAATATAGTATCATATAAGTCGAATAGTGCTTTATACAACACAGTTAGCATGCTTATCATTGAAAATCTTTGCTATCCAGTTACTATTGCATATTTCGTCTGATTTGTTGGGCAGTGTGTAT
Source organism: Caenorhabditis plicata (assembly GCA_963931815.1). Classification (NCBI taxonomy): domain Eukaryota; kingdom Metazoa; phylum Nematoda; class Chromadorea; order Rhabditida; family Rhabditidae; genus Caenorhabditis; species Caenorhabditis plicata. Next base: position 5,535,739 of record OZ007494.1, read on the forward strand.
GAAATGAGTGGATGACGATATAGTTTTGGAATGACTACAAGAATAAATCCTAAAGAAAACAAGCATCGGTGGTTCAGTGGTAGAATGCTCGCCTGCCACGCGGGCGACCCGGGTTCGATTCCCGGCCGATGCAATGTTTTGGCAAAATTAAAGTCAATTTAGAATTGTCATTATTTTATTATTTTGATAAATAGTATTAGCAAATTAAGTAGTTTTCGAAAATATGAGATTTGATTGAATGATGCTTCGTTTAGTTAAAATCAGGTTCATATTAAGTATGTAACTCTTTCCGTATATATTTAATTTGTGCGTAGCAGTAACAATGTAAGACAATCCGCTACGATACTAAATAATAAGAAATATAAAATCAAGAAAAAAATTAAAAGGTTCGCAGTCAGCAGGATTCGAACCTGCGCGGGCAGAGCCCAATTGATTTCTAGTCAATCTCCTTAACCACTCGGACATGACTGCTTGGTGGGAATCGTTCTTACCGCCTATACGTTCGTGGTGGTCGGCCTAGTTGAATTTAATGAAAAAGGATGTAAAAATAGTGGATTTAATCGAAAAAGCGCAATAAATAGATAAAACTTAAAACCTTTTAAACAATACATTGAGAACTATCAAATAGTTTTTAAATAAAGCCCTATTGAGTGCTGAAAAGTCTCAGGAACTGGATAACTGGAGTCTATATATATATATATATCAGAAAATGATTTCTAATAGGAGCGGAAGTGGTAAGAGTAATTTTTACAACTTTATACCACAAATTAAAATATAATTTAATGTATAAAGATGAAATGAAATCGGTGGTGCGTGGAATAAATATTAGTTGTGTATAAGAAGGGCATAAGAGACTGATTGAAGGACAGTAAATGTGCAGTCATGTCCGAGTGGTTAAGGAGATTGACTCGAAATCAATTGGGCTCTGCCCGCGCAGGTTCGAATCCTGCTGACTGCGAATCGTTTTTGCTGAAACCAACTAAAACGCTCATCCAACCATACTACAGTTAATATAGTATCATATAAGTCGAATAGTGCTTTATACAACACAGTTAGCATGCTTATCATTGAAAATCTTTGCTATCCAGTTACTATTGCATATTTCGTCTGATTTGTTGGGCAGTGTGTATGAAATGAGTGGATGACGATATAGTTTTGGAATGACTACAAGAATAAATCCTAAAGAAAACAAGCATCGGTGGTTCAGTGGTAGAATGCTCGCCTGCCACGCGGGCGACCCGGGTTCGATTCCCGGCCGATGCAATGTTTTGGCAAAATTAAAGTCAATTTAGAATTGTCATTATTTTATTATTTTGATAAATAGTATTAGCAAATTAAGTAGTTTTCGAAAATATGAGATTTGATTGAATGATGCTTCGTTTAGTTAAAATCAGGTTCATATTAAGTATGTAACTCTTTCCGTATATATTTAATTTGTGCGTAGCAGTAACAATGTAAGACAATCCGCTACGATACTAAATAATAAGAAATATAAAATCAAGAAAAAAATTAAAAGGTTCGCAGTCAGCAGGATTCGAACCTGCGCGGGCAGAGCCCAATTGATTTCTAGTCAATCTCCTTAACCACTCGGACATGACTGCTTGGTGGGAATCGTTCTTACCGCCTATACGTTCGTGGTGGTCGGCCTAGTTGAATTTAATGAAAAAGGATGTAAAAATAGTGGATTTAATCGAAAAAGCGCAATAAATAGATAAAACTTAAAACCTTTTAAACAATACATTGAGAACTATCAAATAGTTTTTAAATAAAGCCCTATTGAGTGCTGAAAAGTCTCAGGAACTGGATAACTGGAGTCTATATATATATATATATCAGAAAATGATTTCTAATAGGAGCGGAAGTGGTAAGAGTAATTTTTACAACTTTATACCACAAATTAAAATATAATTTAATGTATAAAGATGAAATGAAATCGGTGGTGCGTGGAATAAATATTAGTTGTGTATAAGAAGGGCATAAGAGACTGATTGAAGGACAGTAAATGTGCAGTCATGTCCGAGTGGTTAAGGAGATTGACTCGAAATCAATTGGGCTCTGCCCGCGCAGGTTCGAATCCTGCTGACTGCGAATCGTTTTTGCTGAAACCAACTAAAACGCTCATCCAACCATACTACAGTTAATATAGTATCATATAAGTCGAATAGTGCTTTATACAACACAGTTAGCATGCTTATCATTGAAAATCTTTGCTATCCAGTTACTATTGCATATTTCGTCTGATTTGTTGGGCAGTGTGTATGAAATGAGTGGATGACGATATAGTTTTGGAATGACTACAAGAATAAATCCTAAAGAAAACAAGCATCGGTGGTTCAGTGGTAGAATGCTCGCCTGCCACGCGGGCGACCCGGGTTCGATTCCCGGCCGATGCAATGTTTTGGCAAAATTAAAGTCAATTTAGAATTGTCATTATTTTATTATTTTGATAAATAGTATTAGCAAATTAAGTAGTTTTCGAAAATATGAGATTTGATTGAATGATGCTTCGTTTAGTTAAAATCAGGTTCATATTAAGTATGTAACTCTTTCCGTATATATTTAATTTGTGCGTAGCAGTAACAATGTAAGACAATCCGCTACGATACTAAATAATAAGAAATATAAAATCAAGAAAAAAATTAAAAGGTTCGCAGTCAGCAGGATTCGAACCTGCGCGGGCAGAGCCCAATTGATTTCTAGTCAATCTCCTTAACCACTCGGACATGACTGCTTGGTGGGAATCGTTCTTACCGCCTATACGTTCGTGGTGGTCGGCCTAGTTGAATTTAATGAAAAAGGATGTAAAAATAGTGGATTTAATCGAAAAAGCGCAATAAATAGATAAAACTTAAAACCTTTTAAACAATACATTGAGAACTATCAAATAGTTTTTAAATAAAGCCCTATTGAGTGCTGAAAAGTCTCAGGAACTGGATAACTGGAGTCTATATATATATATATATATATCAGAAAATGATTTCTAATAGGAGCGGAAGTGGTAAGAGTAATTTTTACAACTTTATACCACAAATTAAAATATAATTTAATGTATAAAGATGAAATGAAATCGGTGGTGCGTGGAATAAATATTAGTTGTGTATAAGAAGGGCATAAGAGACTGATTGAAGGACAGTAAATGTGCAGTCATGTCCGAGTGGTTAAGGAGATTGACTCGAAATCAATTGGGCTCTGCCCGCGCAGGTTCGAATCCTGCTGACTGCGAATCGTTTTTGCTGAAACCAACTAAAACGCTCATCCAACCATACTACAGTTAATATAGTATCATATAAGTCGAATAGTGCTTTATACAACACAGTTAGCATGCTTATCATTGAAAATCTTTGCTATCCAGTTACTATTGCATATTTCGTCTGATTTGTTGGGCAGTGTGTATGAAATGAGTGGATGACGATATAGTTTTGGAATGACTACAAGAATAAATCCTAAAGAAAACAAGCATCGGTGGTTCAGTGGTAGAATGCTCGCCTGCCACGCGGGCGACCCGGGTTCGATTCCCGGCCGATGCAATGTTTTGGCAAAATTAAAGTCAATTTAGAATTGTCATTATTTTATTATTTTGATAAATAGTATTAGCAAATTAAGTAGTTTTCGAAAATATGAGATTTGATTGAATGATGCTTCGTTTAGTTAAAATCAGGTTCATATTAAGTATGTAACTCTTTCCGTATATATTTAATTTGTGCGTAGCAGTAACAATGTAAGACAATCCGCTACGATACTAAATAATAAGAAATATAAAATCAAGAAAAAAATTAAAAGGTTCGCAGTCAGCAGGATTCGAACCTGCGCGGGCAGAGCCCAATTGATTTCTAGTCAATCTCCTTAACCACTCGGACATGACTGCTTGGTGGGAATCGTTCTTACCGCCTATACGTTCGTGGTGGTCGGCCTAGTTGAATTTAATGAAAAAGGATGTAAAAATAGTGGATTTAATCGAAAAAGCGCAATAAATAGATAAAACTTAAAACCTTTTAAACAATACATTGAGAACTATCAAATAGTTTTTAAATAAAGCCCTATTGAGTGCTGAAAAGTCTCAGGAACTGGATAACTGGAGTCTATATATATATATATATATCAGAAAATGATTTCTAATAGGAGCGGAAGTGGTAAGAGTAATTTTTACAACTTTATACCACAAATTAAAATATAATTTAATGTATAAAGATGAAATGAAATCGGTGGTGCGTGGAATAAATATTAGTTGTGTATAAGAAGGGCATAAGAGACTGATTGAAGGACAGTAAATGTGCAGTCATGTCCGAGTGGTTAAGGAGATTGACTCGAAATCAATTGGGCTCTGCCCGCGCAGGTTCGAATCCTGCTGACTGCGAATCGTTTTTGCTGAAACCAACTAAAACGCTCATCCAACCATACTACAGTTAATATAGTATCATATAAGTCGAATAGTGCTTTATACAACACAGTTAGCATGCTTATCATTGAAAATCTTTGCTATCCAGTTACTATTGCATATTTCGTCTGATTTGTTGGGCAGTGTGTATGAAATGAGTGGATGACGATATAGTTTTGGAATGACTACAAGAATAAATCCTAAAGAAAACAAGCATCGGTGGTTCAGTGGTAGAATGCTCGCCTGCCACGCGGGCGACCCGGGTTCGATTCCCGGCCGATGCAATGTTTTGGCAAAATTAAAGTCAATTTAGAATTGTCATTATTTTATTATTTTGATAAATAGTATTAGCAAATTAAGTAGTTTTCGAAAATATGAGATTTGATTGAATGATGCTTCGTTTAGTTAAAATCAGGTTCATATTAAGTATGTAACTCTTTCCGTATATATTTAATTTGTGCGTAGCAGTAACAATGTAAGACAATCCGCTACGATACTAAATAATAAGAAATATAAAATCAAGAAAAAAATTAAAAGGTTCGCAGTCAGCAGGATTCGAACCTGCGCGGGCAGAGCCCAATTGATTTCTAGTCAATCTCCTTAACCACTCGGACATGACTGCTTGGTGGGAATCGTTCTTACCGCCTATACGTTCGTGGTGGTCGGCCTAGTTGAATTTAATGAAAAAGGATGTAAAAATAGTGGATTTAATCGAAAAAGCGCAATAAATAGATAAAACTTAAAACCTTTTAAACAATACATTGAGAACTATCAAATAGTTTTTAAATAAAGCCCTATTGAGTGCTGAAAAGTCTCAGGAACTGGATAACTGGAGTCTATATATATATATATATATCAGAAAATGATTTCTAATAGGAGCGGAAGTGGTAAGAGTAATTTTTACAACTTTATACCACAAATTAAAATATAATTTAATGTATAAAGATGAAATGAAATCGGTGGTGCGTGGAATAAATATTAGTTGTGTATAAGAAGGGCATAAGAGACTGATTGAAGGACAGTAAATGTGCAGTCATGTCCGAGTGGTTAAGGAGATTGACTCGAAATCAATTGGGCTCTGCCCGCGCAGGTTCGAATCCTGCTGACTGCGAATCGTTTTTGCTGAAACCAACTAAAACGCTCATCCAACCATACTACAGTTAATATAGTATCATATAAGTCGAATAGTGCTTTATACAACACAGTTAGCATGCTTATCATTGAAAATCTTTGCTATCCAGTTACTATTGCATATTTCGTCTGATTTGTTGGGCAGTGTGTATGAAATGAGTGGATGACGATATAGTTTTGGAATGACTACAAGAATAAATCCTAAAGAAAACAAGCATCGGTGGTTCAGTGGTAGAATGCTCGCCTGCCACGCGGGCGACCCGGGTTCGATTCCCGGCCGATGCAATGTTTTGGCAAAATTAAAGTCAATTTAGAATTGTCATTATTTTATTATTTTGATAAATAGTATTAGCAAATTAAGTAGTTTTCGAAAATATGAGATTTGATTGAATGATGCTTCGTTTAGTTAAAATCAGGTTCATATTAAGTATGTAACTCTTTCCGTATATATTTAATTTGTGCGTAGCAGTAACAATGTAAGACAATCCGCTACGATACTAAATAATAAGAAATATAAAATCAAGAAAAAAATTAAAAGGTTCGCAGTCAGCAGGATTCGAACCTGCGCGGGCAGAGCCCAATTGATTTCTAGTCAATCTCCTTAACCACTCGGACATGACTGCTTGGTGGGAATCTCTTACCGCCTATACGTTCGTGGTGGTCGGCCTAGTTGAATTTAATGAAAAAGGATGTAAAAATAGTGGATTTAATCGAAAAAGCGCAATAAATAGATAAAACTTAAAACCTTTTAAACAATACATTGAGAACTATCAAATAGTTTTTAAATAAAGCCCTATTGAGTGCTGAAAAGTCTCAGGAACTGGATAACTGGAGTCTATATATATATATATATATCAGAAAATGATTTCTAATAGGAGCGGAAGTGGTAAGAGTAATTTTTACAACTTTATACCACAAATTAAAATATAATTTAATGTATAAAGATGAAATGAAATCGGTGGTGCGTGGAATAAATATTAGTTGTGTATAAGAAGGGCATAAGAGACTGATTGAAGGACAGTAAATGTGCAGTCATGTCCGAGTGGTTAAGGAGATTGACTCGAAATCAATTGGGCTCTGCCCGCGCAGGTTCGAATCCTGCTGACTGCGAATCGTTTTTGCTGAAACCAACTAAAACGCTCATCCAACCATACTACAGTTAATATAGTATCATATAAGTCGAATAGTGCTTTATACAACACAGTTAGCATGCTTATCATTGAAAATCTTTGCTATCCAGTTACTATTGCATATTTCGTCTGATTTGTTGGGCAGTGTGTATGAAATGAGTGGATGACGATATAGTTTTGGAATGACTACAAGAATAAATCCTAAAGAAAACAAGCATCGGTGGTTCAGTGGTAGAATGCTCGCCTGCCACGCGGGCGACCCGGGTTCGATTCCCGGCCGATGCAATGTTTTGGCAAAATTAAAGTCAATTTAGAATTGTCATTATTTTATTATTTTGATAAATAGTATTAGCAAATTAAGTAGTTTTCGAAAATATGAGATTTGATTGAATGATGCTTCGTTTAGTTAAAATCAGGTTCATATTAAGTATGTAACTCTTTCCGTATATATTTAATTTGTGCGTAGCAGTAACAATGTAAGACAATCCGCTACGATACTAAATAATAAGAAATATAAAATCAAGAAAAAAATTAAAAGGTTCGCAGTCAGCAGGATTCGAACCTGCGCGGGCAGAGCCCAATTGATTTCTAGTCAATCTCCTTAACCACTCGGACATGACTGCTTGGTGGGAATCGTTCTTACCGCCTATACGTTCGTGGTGGTCGGCCTAGTTGAATTTAATGAAAAAGGATGTAAAAATAGTGGATTTAATCGAAAAAGCGCAATAAATAGATAAAACTTAAAACCTTTTAAACAATACATTGAGAACTATCAAATAGTTTTTAAATAAAGCCCTATTGAGTGCTGAAAAGTCTCAGGAACTGGATAACTGGAGTCTATATATATATATATATATATCAGAAAATGATTTCTAATAGGAGCGGAAGTGGTAAGAGTAATTTTTACAACTTTATACCACAAATTAAAATATAATTTAATGTATAAAGATGAAATGAAATCGGTGGTGCGTGGAATAAATATTAGTTGTGTATAAGAAGGGCATAAGAGACTGATTGAAGGACAGTAAATGTGCAGTCATGTCCGAGTGGTTAAGGAGATTGACTCGAAATCAATTGGGCTCTGCCCGCGCAGGTTCGAATCCTGCTGACTGCGAATCGTTTTTGCTGAAACCAACTAAAACGCTCATCCAACCATACTACAGTTAATATAGTATCATATAAGTCGAATAGTGCTTTATACAACACAGTTAGCATGCTTATCATTGAAAATCTTTGCTATCCAGTTACTATTGCATATTTCGTCTGATTTGTTGGGCAGTGTGTATGAAATGAGTGGATGACGATATAGTTTTGGAATGACTACAAGAATAAATCCTAAAGAAAACAAGCATCGGTGGTTCAGTGGTAGAATGCTCGCCTGCCACGCGGGCGACCCGGGTTCGATTCCCGGCCGATGCAATGTTTTGGCAAAATTAAAGTCAATTTAGAATTGTCATTATTTTATTATTTTGATAAATAGTATTAGCAAATTAAGTAGTTTTCGAAAATATGAGATTTGATTGAATGATGCTTCGTTTAGTTAAAATCAGGTTCATATTAAGTATGTAACTCTTTCCGTATATATTTAATTTGTGCGTAGCAGTAACAATGTAAGACAATCCGCTACGATACTAAATAATAAGAAATATAAAATCAAGAAAAAAATTAAAAGGTTCGCAGTCAGCAGGATTCGAACCTGCGCGGGCAGAGCCCAATTGATTTCTAGTCAATCTCCTTAACCACTCGGACATGACTGCTTGGTGGGAATCGTTCTTACCGCCTATACGTTCGTGGTGGTCGGCCTAGTTGAATTTAATGAAAAAGGATGTAAAAATAGTGGATTTAATCGAAAAAGCGCAATAAATAGATAAAACTTAAAACCTTTTAAACAATACATTGAGAACTATCAAATAGTTTTTAAATAAAGCCCTATTGAGTGCTGAAAAGTCTCAGGAACTGGATAACTGGAGTCTATATATATATATATATATCAGAAAATGATTTCTAATAGGAGCGGAAGTGGTAAGAGTAATTTTTACAACTTTATACCACAAATTAAAATATAATTTAATGTATAAAGATGAAATGAAATCGGTGGTGCGTGGAATAAATATTAGTTGTGTATAAGAAGGGCATAAGAGACTGATTGAAGGACAGTAAATGTGCAGTCATGTCCGAGTGGTTAAGGAGATTGACTCGAAATCAATTGGGCTCTGCCCGCGCAGGTTCGAATCCTGCTGACTGCGAATCGTTTTTGCTGAAACCAACTAAAACGCTCATCCAACCATACTACAGTTAATATAGTATCATATAAGTCGAATAGTGCTTTATACAACACAGTTAGCATGCTTATCATTGAAAATCTTTGCTATCCAGTTACTATTGCATATTTCGTCTGATTTGTTGGGCAGTGTGTATGAAATGAGTGGATGACGATATAGTTTTGGAATGACTACAAGAATAAATCCTAAAGAAAACAAGCATCGGTGGTTCAGTGGTAGAATGCTCGCCTGCCACGCGGGCGACCCGGGTTCGATTCCCGGCCGATGCAATGTTTTGGCAAAATTAAAGTCAATTTAGAATTGTCATTATTTTATTATTTTGATAAATAGTATTAGCAAATTAAGTAGTTTTCGAAAATATGAGATTTGATTGAATGATGCTTCGTTTAGTTAAAATCAGGTTCATATTAAGTATGTAACTCTTTCCGTATATATTTAATTTGTGCGTAGCAGTAACAATGTAAGACAATCCGCTACGATACTAAATAATAAGAAATATAAAATCAAGAAAAAAATTAAAAGGTTCGCAGTCAGCAGGATTCGAACCTGCGCGGGCAGAGCCCAATTGATTTCTAGTCAATCTCCTTAACCACTCGGACATGACTGCTTGGTGGGAATCGTTCTTACCGCCTATACGTTCGTGGTGGTCGGCCTAGTTGAATTTAATGAAAAAGGATGTAAAAATAGTGGATTTAATCGAAAAAGCGCAATAAATAGATAAAACTTAAAACCTTTTAAACAATACATTGAGAACTATCAAATAGTTTTTAAATAAAGCCCTATTGAGTGCTGAAAAGTCTCAGGAACTGGATAACTGGAGTCTATATATATATATATATATCAGAAAATGATTTCTAATAGGAGCGGAAGTGGTAAGAGTAATTTTTACAACTTTATACCACAAATTAAAATATAATTTAATGTATAAAGATGAAATGAAATCGGTGGTGCGTGGAATAAATATTAGTTGTGTATAAGAAGGGCATAAGAGACTGATTGAAGGACAGTAAATGTGCAGTCATGTCCGAGTGGTTAAGGAGATTGACTCGAAATCAATTGGGCTCTGCCCGCGCAGGTTCGAATCCTGCTGACTGCGAATCGTTTTTGCTGAAACCAACTAAAACGCTCATCCAACCATACTACAGTTAATATAGTATCATATAAGTCGAATAGTGCTTTATACAACACAGTTAGCATGCTTATCATTGAAAATCTTTGCTATCCAGTTACTATTGCATATTTCGTCTGATTTGTTGGGCAGTGTGTATGAAATGAGTGGATGACGATATAGTTTTGGAATGACTACAAGAATAAATCCTAAAGAAAACAAGCATCGGTGGTTCAGTGGTAGAATGCTCGCCTGCCACGCGGGCGACCCGGGTTCGATTCCCGGCCGATGCAATGTTTTGGCAAAATTAAAGTCAATTTAGAATTGTCATTATTTTATTATTTTGATAAATAGTATTAGCAAATTAAGTAGTTTTCGAAAATATGAGATTTGATTGAATGATGCTTCGTTTAGTTAAAATCAGGTTCATATTAAGTATGTAACTCTTTCCGTATATATTTAATTTGTGCGTAGCAGTAACAATGTAAGACAATCCGCTACGATACTAAATAATAAGAAATATAAAATCAAGAAAAAAATTAAAAGGTTCGCAGTCAGCAGGATTCGAACCTGCGCGGGCAGAGCCCAATTGATTTCTAGTCAATCTCCTTAACCACTCGGACATGACTGCTTGGTGGGAATCGTTCTTACCGCCTATACGTTCGTGGTGGTCGGCCTAGTTGAATTTAATGAAAAAGGATGTAAAAATAGTGGATTTAATCGAAAAAGCGCAATAAATAGATAAAACTTAAAACCTTTTAAACAATACATTGAGAACTATCAAATAGTTTTTAAATAAAGCCCTATTGAGTGCTGAAAAGTCTCAGGAACTGGATAACTGGAGTCTATATATATATATATATATCAGAAAATGATTTCTAATAGGAGCGGAAGTGGTAAGAGTAATTTTTACAACTTTATACCACAAATTAAAATATAATTTAATGTATAAAGATGAAATGAAATCGGTGGTGCGTGGAATAAATATTAGTTGTGTATAAGAAGGGCATAAGAGACTGATTGAAGGACAGTAAATGTGCAGTCATGTCCGAGTGGTTAAGGAGATTGACTCGAAATCAATTGGGCTCTGCCCGCGCAGGTTCGAATCCTGCTGACTGCGAATCGTTTTTGCTGAAACCAACTAAAACGCTCATCCAACCATACTACAGTTAATATAGTATCATATAAGTCGAATAGTGCTTTATACAACACAGTTAGCATGCTTATCATTGAAAATCTTTGCTATCCAGTTACTATTGCATATTTCGTCTGATTTGTTGGGCAGTGTGTATGAAATGAGTGGATGACGATATAGTTTTGGAATGACTACAAGAATAAATCCTAAAGAAAACAAGCATCGGTGGTTCAGTGGTAGAATGCTCGCCTGCCACGCGGGCGACCCGGGTTCGATTCCCGGCCGATGCAATGTTTTGGCAAAATTAAAGTCAATTTAGAATTGTCATTATTTTATTATTTTGATAAATAGTATTAGCAAATTAAGTAGTTTTCGAAAATATGAGATTTGATTGAATGATGCTTCGTTTAGTTAAAATCAGGTTCATATTAAGTATGTAACTCTTTCCGTATATATTTAATTTGTGCGTAGCAGTAACAATGTAAGACAATCCGCTACGATACTAAATAATAAGAAATATAAAATCAAGAAAAAAATTAAAAGGTTCGCAGTCAGCAGGATTCGAACCTGCGCGGGCAGAGCCCAATTGATTTCTAGTCAATCTCCTTAACCACTCGGACATGACTGCTTGGTGGGAATCGTTCTTACCGCCTATACGTTCGTGGTGGTCGGCCTAGTTGAATTTAATGAAAAAGGATGTAAAAATAGTGGATTTAATCGAAAAAGCGCAATAAATAGATAAAACTTAAAACCTTTTAAACAATACATTGAGAACTATCAAATAGTTTTTAAATAAAGCCCTATTGAGTGCTGAAAAGTCTCAGGAACTGGATAACTGGAGTCTATATATATATATATATATCAGAAAATGATTTCTAATAGGAGCGGAAGTGGTAAGAGTAATTTTTACAACTTTATACCACAAATTAAAATATAATTTAATGTATAAAGATGAAATGAAATCGGTGGTGCGTGGAATAAATATTAGTTGTGTATAAGAAGGGCATAAGAGACTGATTGAAGGACAGTAAATGTGCAGTCATGTCCGAGTGGTTAAGGAGATTGACTCGAAATCAATTGGGCTCTGCCCGCGCAGGTTCGAATCCTGCTGACTGCGAATCGTTTTTGCTGAAACCAACTAAAACGCTCATCCAACCATACTACAGTTAATATAGTATCATATAAGTCGAATAGTGCTTTATACAACACAGTTAGCATGCTTATCATTGAAAATCTTTGCTATCCAGTTACTATTGCATATTTCGTCTGATTTGTTGGGCAGTGTGTATGAAATGAGTGGATGACGATATAGTTTTGGAATGACTACAAGAATAAATCCTAAAGAAAACAAGCATCGGTGGTTCAGTGGTAGAATGCTCGCCTGCCACGCGGGCGACCCGGGTTCGATTCCCGGCCGATGCAATGTTTTGGCAAAATTAAAGTCAATTTAGAATTGTCATTATTTTATTATTTTGATAAATAGTATTAGCAAATTAAGTAGTTTTCGAAAATATGAGATTTGATTGAATGATGCTTCGTTTAGTTAAAATCAGGTTCATATTAAGTATGTAACTCTTTCCGTATATATTTAATTTGTGCGTAGCAGTAACAATGTAAGACAATCCGCTACGATACTAAATAATAAGAAATATAAAATCAAGAAAAAAATTAAAAGGTTCGCAGTCAGCAGGATTCGAACCTGCGCGGGCAGAGCCCAATTGATTTCTAGTCAATCTCCTTAACCACTCGGACATGACTGCTTGGTGGGAATCGTTCTTACCGCCTATACGTTCGTGGTGGTCGGCCTAGTTGAATTTAATGAAAAAGGATGTAAAAATAGTGGATTTAATCGAAAAAGCGCAATAAATAGATAAAACTTAAAACCTTTTAAACAATACATTGAGAACTATCAAATAGTTTTTAAATAAAGCCCTATTGAGTGCTGAAAAGTCTCAGGAACTGGATAACTGGAGTCTATATATATATATATATATCAGAAAATGATTTCTAATAGGAGCGGAAGTGGTAAGAGTAATTTTTACAACTTTATACCACAAATTAAAATATAATTTAATGTATAAAGATGAAATGAAATCGGTGGTGCGTGGAATAAATATTAGTTGTGTATAAGAAGGGCATAAGAGACTGATTGAAGGACAGTAAATGTGCAGTCATGTCCGAGTGGTTAAGGAGATTGACTCGAAATCAATTGGGCTCTGCCCGCGCAGGTTCGAATCCTGCTGACTGCGAATCGTTTTTGCTGAAACCAACTAAAACGCTCATCCAACCATACTACAGTTAATATAGTATCATATAAGTCGAATAGTGCTTTATACAACACAGTTAGCATGCTTATCATTGAAAATCTTTGCTATCCAGTTACTATTGCATATTTCGTCTGATTTGTTGGGCAGTGTGTATGAAATGAGTGGATGACGATATAGTTTTGGAATGACTACAAGAATAAATCCTAAAGAAAACAAGCATCGGTGGTTCAGTGGTAGAATGCTCGCCTGCCACGCGGGCGACCCGGGTTCGATTCCCGGCCGATGCAATGTTTTGGCAAAATTAAAGTCAATTTAGAATTGTCATTATTTTATTATTTTGATAAATAGTATTAGCAAATTAAGTAGTTTTCGAAAATATGAGATTTGATTGAATGATGCTTCGTTTAGTTAAAATCAGGTTCATATTAAGTATGTAACTCTTTCCGTATATATTTAATTTGTGCGTAGCAGTAACAATGTAAGACAATCCGCTACGATACTAAATAATAAGAAATATAAAATCAAGAAAAAAATTAAAAGGTTCGCAGTCAGCAGGATTCGAACCTGCGCGGGCAGAGCCCAATTGATTTCTAGTCAATCTCCTTAACCACTCGGACATGACTGCTTGGTGGGAATCGTTCTTACCGCCTATACGTTCGTGGTGGTCGGCCTAGTTGAATTTAATGAAAAAGGATGTAAAAATAGTGGATTTAATCGAAAAAGCGCAATAAATAGATAAAACTTAAAACCTTTTAAACAATACATTGAGAACTATCAAATAGTTTTTAAATAAAGCCCTATTGAGTGCTGAAAAGTCTCAGGAACTGGATAACTGGAGTCTATATATATATATATATATCAGAAAATGATTTCTAATAGGAGCGGAAGTGGTAAGAGTAATTTTTACAACTTTATACCACAAATTAAAATATAATTTAATGTATAAAGATGAAATGAAATCGGTGGTGCGTGGAATAAATATTAGTTGTGTATAAGAAGGGCATAAGAGACTGATTGAAGGACAGTAAATGTGCAGTCATGTCCGAGTGGTTAAGGAGATTGACTCGAAATCAATTGGGCTCTGCCCGCGCAGGTTCGAATCCTGCTGACTGCGAATCGTTTTTGCTGAAACCAACTAAAACGCTCATCCAACCATACTACAGTTAATATAGTATCATATAAGTCGAATAGTGCTTTATACAACACAGTTAGCATGCTTATCATTGAAAATCTTTGCTATCCAGTTACTATTGCATATTTCGTCTGATTTGTTGGGCAGTGTGTATGAAATGAGTGGATGACGATATAGTTTTGGAATGACTACAAGAATAAATCCTAAAGAAAACAAGCATCGGTGGTTCAGTGGTAGAATGCTCGCCTGCCACGCGGGCGACCCGGGTTCGATTCCCGGCCGATGCAATGTTTTGGCAAAATTAAAGTCAATTTAGAATTGTCATTATTTTATTATTTTGATAAATAGTATTAGCAAATTAAGTAGTTTTCGAAAATATGAGATTTGATTGAATGATGCTTCGTTTAGTTACAATCAGGTTCATATTAAGTATGTAACTCTTTCCGTATATATTTAATTTGTGCGTAGCAGTAACAATGTAAGACAATCCGCTACGATACTAAATAATAAGAAATATAAAATCAAGAAAAAAATTAAAAGGTTCGCAGTCAGCAGGATTCGAACCTGCGCGGGCAGAGCCCAATTGATTTCTAGTCAATCTCCTTAACCACTCGGACATGACTGCTTGGTGGGAATCGTTCTTACCGCCTATACGTTCGTGGTGGTCGGCCTAGTTGAATTTAATGAAAAAGGATGTAAAAATAGTGGATTTAATCGAAAAAGCGCAATAAATAGATAAAACTTAAAACCTTTTAAACAATACATTGAGAACTATCAAATAGTTTTTAAATAAAGCCCTATTGAGTGCTGAAAAGTCTCAGGAACTGGATAACTGGAGTCTATATATATATATATATCAGAAAATGATTTCTAATAGGAGCGGAAGTGGTAAGAGTAATTTTTACAACTTTATACCACAAATTAAAATATAATTTAATGTATAAAGATGAAATGAAATCGGTGGTGCGTGGAATAAATATTAGTTGTGTATAAGAAGGGCATAAGAGACTGATTGAAGGACAGTAAATGTGCAGTCATGTCCGAGTGGTTAAGGAGATTGACTCGAAATCAATTGGGCTCTGCCCGCGCAGGTTCGAATCCTGCTGACTGCGAATCGTTTTTGCTGAAACCAACTAAAACGCTCATCCAACCATACTACAGTTAATATAGTATCATATAAGTCGAATAGTGCTTTATACAACACAGTTAGCATGCTTATCATTGAAAATCTTTGCTATCCAGTTACTATTGCATATTTCGTCTGATTTGTTGGGCAGTGTGTATGAAATGAGTGGATGACGATATAGTTTTGGAATGACTACAAGAATAAATCCTAAAGAAAACAAGCATCGGTGGTTCAGTGGTAGAATGCTCGCCTGCCACGCGGGCGACCCGGGTTCGATTCCCGGCCGATGCAATGTTTTGGCAAAATTAAAGTCAATTTAGAATTGTCATTATTTTATTATTTTGATAAATAGTATTAGCAAATTAAGTAGTTTTCGAAAATATGAGATTTGATTGAATGATGCTTCGTTTAGTTAAAATCAGGTTCATATTAAGTATGTAACTCTTTCCGTATATATTTAATTTGTGCGTAGCAGTAACAATGTAAGACAATCCGCTACGATACTAAATAATAAGAAATATAAAATCAAGAAAAAAATTAAAAGGTTCGCAGTCAGCAGGATTCGAACCTGCGCGGGCAGAGCCCAATTGATTTCTAGTCAATCTCCTTAACCACTCGGACATGACTGCTTGGTGGGAATCGTTCTTACCGCCTATACGTTCGTGGTGGTCGGCCTAGTTGAATTTAATGAAAAAGGATGTAAAAATAGTGGATTTAATCGAAAAAGCGCAATAAATAGATAAAACTTAAAACCTTTTAAACAATACATTGAGAACTATCAAATAGTTTTTAAATAAAGCCCTATTGAGTGCTGAAAAGTCTCAGGAACTGGATAACTGGAGTCTATATATATATATATATATCAGAAAATGATTTCTAATAGGAGCGGAAGTGGTAAGAGTAATTTTTACAACTTTATACCACAAATTAAAATATAATTTAATGTATAAAGATGAAATGAAATCGGTGGTGCGTGGAATAAATATTAGTTGTGTATAAGAAGGGCATAAGAGACTGATTGAAGGACAGTAAATGTGCAGTCATGTCCGAGTGGTTAAGGAGATTGACTCGAAATCAATTGGGCTCTGCCCGCGCAGGTTCGAATCCTGCTGACTGCGAATCGTTTTTGCTGAAACCAACTAAAACGCTCATCCAACCATACTACAGTTAATATAGTATCATATAAGTCGAATAGTGCTTTATACAACACAGTTAGCATGCTTATCATTGAAAATCTTTGCTATCCAGTTACTATTGCATATTTCGTCTGATTTGTTGGGCAGTGTGTATGAAATGAGTGGATGACGATATAGTTTTGGAATGACTACAAGAATAAATCCTAAAGAAAACAAGCATCGGTGGTTCAGTGGTAGAATGCTCGCCTGCCACGCGGGCGACCCGGGTTCGATTCCCGGCCGATGCAATGTTTTGGCAAAATTAAAGTCAATTTAGAATTGTCATTATTTTATTATTTTGATAAATAGTATTAGCAAATTAAGTAGTTTTCGAAAATATGAGATTTGATTGAATGATGCTTCGTTTAGTTAAAATCAGGTTCATATTAAGTATGTAACTCTTTCCGTATATATTTAATTTGTGCGTAGCAGTAACAATGTAAGACAATCCGCTACGATACTAAATAATAAGAAATATAAAATCAAGAAAAAAATTAAAAGGTTCGCAGTCAGCAGGATTCGAACCTGCGCGGGCTGAGCCCAATTGATTTCTAGTCAATCTCCTTAACCACTCGGACATGACTGCTTGGTGGGAATCGTTCTTACCGCCTATACGTTCGTGGTGGTCGGCCTAGTTGAATTTAATGAAAAAGGATGTAAAAATAGTGGATTTAATCGAAAAAGCGCAATAAATAGATAAAACTTAAAACCTTTTAAACAATACATTGAGAACTATCAAATAGTTTTTAAATAAAGCCCTATTGAGTGCTGAAAAGTCTCAGGAACTGGATAACTGGAGTCTATATATATATATATATCAGAAAATGATTTCTAATAGGAGCGGAAGTGGTAAGAGTAATTTTTACAACTTTATACCACAAATTAAAATATAATTTAATGTATAAAGATGAAATGAAATCGGTGGTGCGTGGAATAAATATTAGTTGTGTATAAGAAGGGCATAAGAGACTGATTGAAGGACAGTAAATGTGCAGTCATGTCCGAGTGGTTAAGGAGATTGACTCGAAATCAATTGGGCTCTGCCCGCGCAGGTTCGAATCCTGCTGACTGCGAATCGTTTTTGCTGAAACCAACTAAAACGCTCATCCAACCATACTACAGTTAATATAGTATCATATAAGTCGAATAGTGCTTTATACAACACAGTTAGCATGCTTATCATTGAAAATCTTTGCTATCCAGTTACTATTGCATATTTCGTCTGATTTGTTGGGCAGTGTGTATGAAATGAGTGGATGACGATATAGTTTTGGAATGACTACAAGAATAAATCCTAAAGAAAACAAGCATCGGTGGTTCAGTGGTAGAATGCTCGCCTGCCACGCGGGCGACCCGGGTTCGATTCCCGGCCGATGCAATGTTTTGGCAAAATTAAAGTCAATTTAGAATTGTCATTATTTTATTATTTTGATAAATAGTATTAGCAAATTAAGTAGTTTTCGAAAATATGAGATTTGATTGAATGATGCTTCGTTTAGTTAAAATCAGGTTCATATTAAGTATGTAACTCTTTCCGTATATATTTAATTTGTGCGTAGCAGTAACAATGTAAGACAATCCGCTACGATACTAAATAATAAGAAATATAAAATCAAGAAAAAAATTAAAAGGTTCGCAGTCAGCAGGATTCGAACCTGCGCGGGCAGAGCCCAATTGATTTCTAGTCAATCTCCTTAACCACTCGGACATGACTGCTTGGTGGGAATCGTTCTTACCGCCTATACGTTCGTGGTGGTCGGCCTAGTTGAATTTAATGAAAAAGGATGTAAAAATAGTGGATTTAATCGAAAAAGCGCAATAAATAGATAAAACTTAAAACCTTTTAAACAATACATTGAGAACTATCAAATAGTTTTTAAATAAAGCCCTATTGAGTGCTGAAAAGTCTCAGGAACTGGATAACTGGAGTCTATATATATATATATATATCAGAAAATGATTTCTAATAGGAGCGGAAGTGGTAAGAGTAATTTTTACAACTTTATACCACAAATTAAAATATAATTTAATGTATAAAGATGAAATGAAATCGGTGGTGCGTGGAATAAATATTAGTTGTGTATAAGAAGGGCATAAGAGACTGATTGAAGGACAGTAAATGTGCAGTCATGTCCGAGTGGTTAAGGAGATTGACTCGAAATCAATTGGGCTCTGCCCGCGCAGGTTCGAATCCTGCTGACTGCGAATCGTTTTTGCTGAAACCAACTAAAACGCTCATCCAACCATACTACAGTTAATATAGTATCATATAAGTCGAATAGTGCTTTATACAACACAGTTAGCATGCTTATCATTGAAAATCTTTGCTATCCAGTTACTATTGCATATTTCGTCTGATTTGTTGGGCAGTGTGTATGAAATGAGTGGATGACGATATAGTTTTGGAATGACTACAAGAATAAATCCTAAAGAAAACAAGCATCGGTGGTTCAGTGGTAGAATGCTCGCCTGCCACGCGGGCGACCCGGGTTCGATTCCCGGCCGATGCAATGTTTTGGCAAAATTAAAGTCAATTTAGAATTGTCATTATTTTATTATTTTGATAAATAGTATTAGCAAATTAAGTAGTTTTCGAAAATATGAGATTTGATTGAATGATGCTTCGTTTAGTTAAAATCAGGTTCATATTAAGTATGTAACTCTTTCCGTATATATTTAATTTGTGCGTAGCAGTAACAATGTAAGACAATCCGCTACGATACTAAATAATAAGAAATATAAAATCAAGAAAAAAATTAAAAGGTTCGCAGTCAGCAGGATTCGAACCTGCGCGGGCAGAGCCCAATTGATTTCTAGTCAATCTCCTTAACCACTCGGACATGACTGCTTGGTGGGAATCGTTCTTACCGCCTATACGTTCGTGGTGGTCGGCCTAGTTGAATTTAATGAAAAAGGATGTAAAAATAGTGGATTTAATCGAAAAAGCGCAATAAATAGATAAAACTTAAAACCTTTTAAACAATACATTGAGAACTATCAAATAGTTTTTAAATAAAGCCCTATTGAGTGCTGAAAAGTCTCAGGAACTGGATAACTGGAGTCTATATATATATATATATCAGAAAATGATTTCTAATAGGAGCGGAAGTGGTAAGAGTAATTTTTACAACTTTATACCACAAATTAAAATATAATTTAATGTATAAAGATGAAATGAAATCGGTGGTGCGTGGAATAAATATTAGTTGTGTATAAGAAGGGCATAAGAGACTGATTGAAGGACAGTAAATGTGCAGTCATGTCCGAGTGGTTAAGGAGATTGACTCGAAATCAATTGGGCTCTGCCCGCGCAGGTTCGAATCCTGCTGACTGCGAATCGTTTTTGCTGAAACCAACTAAAACGCTCATCCAACCATACTACAGTTAATATAGTATCATATAAGTCGAATAGTGCTTTATACAACACAGTTAGCATGCTTATCATTGAAAATCTTTGCTATCCAGTTACTATTGCATATTTCGTCTGATTTGTTGGGCAGTGTGTATGAAATGAGTGGATGACGATATAGTTTTGGAATGACTACAAGAATAAATCCTAAAGAAAACAAGCATCGGTGGTTCAGTGGTAGAATGCTCGCCTGCCACGCGGGCGACCCGGGTTCGATTCCCGGCCGATGCAATGTTTTGGCAAAATTAAAGTCAATTTAGAATTGTCATTATTTTATTATTTTGATAAATAGTATTAGCAAATTAAGTAGTTTTCGAAAATATGAGATTTGATTGAATGATGCTTCGTTTAGTTAAAATCAGGTTCATATTAAGTATGTAACTCTTTCCGTATATATTTAATTTGTGCGTAGCAGTAACAATGTAAGACAATCCGCTACGATACTAAATAATAAGAAATATAAAATCAAGAAAAAAATTAAAAGGTTCGCAGTCAGCAGGATTCGAACCTGCGCGGGCAGAGCCCAATTGATTTCTAGTCAATCTCCTTAACCACTCGGACATGACTGCTTGGTGGGAATCGTTCTTACCGCCTATACGTTCGTGGTGGTCGGCCTAGTTGAATTTAATGAAAAAGGATGTAAAAATAGTGGATTTAATCGAAAAAGCGCAATAAATAGATAAAACTTAAAACCTTTTAAACAATACATTGAGAACTATCAAATAGTTTTTAAATAAAGCCCTATTGAGTGCTGAAAAGTCTCAGGAACTGGATAACTGGAGTCTATATATATATATATATCAGAAAATGATTTCTAATAGGAGCGGAAGTGGTAAGAGTAATTTTTACAACTTTATACCACAAATTAAAATATAATTTAATGTATAAAGATGAAATGAAATCGGTGGTGCGTGGAATAAATATTAGTTGTGTATAAGAAGGGCATAAGAGACTGATTGAAGGACAGTAAATGTGCAGTCATGTCCGAGTGGTTAAGGAGATTGACTCGAAATCAATTGGGCTCTGCCCGCGCAGGTTCGAATCCTGCTGACTGCGAATCGTTTTTGCTGAAACCAACTAAAACGCTCATCCAACCATACTACAGTTAATATAGTATCATATAAGTCGAATAGTGCTTTATACAACACAGTTAGCATGCTTATCATTGAAAATCTTTGCTATCCAGTTACTATTGCATATTTCGTCTGATTTGTTGGGCAGTGTGTATGAAATGAGTGGATGACGATATAGTTTTGGAATGACTACAAGAATAAATCCTAAAGAAAACAAGCATCGGTGGTTCAGTGGTAGAATGCTCGCCTGCCACGCGGGCGACCCGGGTTCGATTCCCGGCCGATGCAATGTTTTGGCAAAATTAAAGTCAATTTAGAATTGTCATTATTTTATTATTTTGATAAATAGTATTAGCAAATTAAGTAGTTTTCGAAAATATGAGATTTGATTGAATGATGCTTCGTTTAGTTAAAATCAGGTTCATATTAAGTATGTAACTCTTTCCGTATATATTTAATTTGTGCGTAGCAGTAACAATGTAAGACAATCCGCTACGATACTAAATAATAAGAAATATAAAATCAAGAAAAAAATTAAAAGGTTCGCAGTCAGCAGGATTCGAACCTGCGCGGGCAGAGCCCAATTGATTTCTAGTCAATCTCCTTAACCACTCGGACATGACTGCTTGGTGGGAATCGTTCTTACCGCCTATACGTTCGTGGTGGTCGGCCTAGTTGAATTTAATGAAAAAGGATGTAAAAATAGTGGATTTAATCGAAAAAGCGCAATAAATAGATAAAACTTAAAACCTTTTAAACAATACATTGAGAACTATCAAATAGTTTTTAAATAAAGCCCTATTGAGTGCTGAAAAGTCTCAGGAACTGGATAACTGGAGTCTATATATATATATATATCAGAAAATGATTTCTAATAGGAGCGGAAGTGGTAAGAGTAATTTTTACAACTTTATACCACAAATTAAAATATAATTTAATGTATAAAGATGAAATGAAATCGGTGGTGCGTGGAATAAATATTAGTTGTGTATAAGAAGGGCATAAGAGACTGATTGAAGGACAATAAATGTGCAGTCATGTCCGAGTGGTTAAGGAGATTGACTCGAAATCAATTGGGCTCTGCCCGCGCAGGTTCGAATCCTGCTGACTGCGAATCGTTTTTGCTGAAACCAACTAAAACGCTCATCCAACCATACTACAGTTAATATAGTATCATATAAGTCGAATAGTGCTTTATACAACACAGTTAGCATGCTTATCATTGAAAATCTTTGCTATCCAGTTACTATTGCATATTTCGTCTGATTTGTTGGGCAGTGTGTATGAAATGAGTGGATGACGATATAGTTTTGGAATGACTACAAGAATAAATCCTAAAGAAAACAAGCATCGGTGGTTCAGTGGTAGAATGCTCGCCTGCCACGCGGGCGACCCGGGTTCGATTCCCGGCCGATGCAATGTTTTGGCAAAATTAAAGTCAATTTAGAATTGTCATTATTTTATTATTTTGATAAATAGTATTAGCAAATTAAGTAGTTTTCGAAAATATGAGATTTGATTGAATGATGCTTCGTTTAGTTAAAATCAGGTTCATATTAAGTATGTAACTCTTTCCGTATATATTTAATTTGTGCGTAGCAGTAACAATGTAAGACAATCCGCTACGATACTAAATAATAAGAAATATAAAATCAAGAAAAAAATTAAAAGGTTCGCAGTCAGCAGGATTCGAACCTGCGCGGGCTGAGCCCAATTGATTTCTAGTCAATCTCCTTAACCACTCGGACATGACTGCTTGGTGGGAATCGTTCTTACCGCCTATACGTTCGTGGTGGTCGGCCTAGTTGAATTTAATGAAAAAGGATGTAAAAATAGTGGATTTAATCGAAAAAGCGCAATAAATAGATAAAACTTAAAACCTTTTAAACAATACATTGAGAACTATCAAATAGTTTTTAAATAAAGCCCTATTGAGTGCTGAAAAGTCTCAGGAACTGGATAACTGGAGTCTATATATATATATATATCAGAAAATGATTTCTAATAGGAGCGGAAGTGGTAAGAGTAATTTTTACAACTTTATACCACAAATTAAAATATAATTTAATGTATAAAGATGAAATGAAATCGGTGGTGCGTGGAATAAATATTAGTTGTGTATAAGAAGGGCATAAGAGACTGATTGAAGGACAGTAAATGTGCAGTCATGTCCGAGTGGTTAAGGAGATTGACTCGAAATCAATTGGGCTCTGCCCGCGCAGGTTCGAATCCTGCTGACTGCGAATCGTTTTTGCTGAAACCAACTAAAACGCTCATCCAACCATACTACAGTTAATATAGTATCATATAAGTCGAATAGTGCTTTATACAACACAGTTAGCATGCTTATCATTGAAAATCTTTGCTATCCAGTTACTATTGCATATTTCGTCTGATTTGTTGGGCAGTGTGTATGAAATGAGTGGATGACGATATAGTTTTGGAATGACTACAAGAATAAATCCTAAAGAAAACAAGCATCGGTGGTTCAGTGGTAGAATGCTCGCCTGCCACGCGGGCGACCCGGGTTCGATTCCCGGCCGATGCAATGTTTTGGCAAAATTAAAGTCAATTTAGAATTGTCATTATTTTATTATTTTGATAAATAGTATTAGCAAATTAAGTAGTTTTCGAAAATATGAGATTTGATTGAATGATGCTTCGTTTAGTTAAAATCAGGTTCATATTAAGTATGTAACTCTTTCCGTATATATTTAATTTGTGCGTAGCAGTAACAATGTAAGACAATCCGCTACGATACTAAATAATAAGAAATATAAAATCAAGAAAAAAATTAAAAGGTTCGCAGTCAGCAGGATTCGAACCTGCGCGGGCAGAGCCCAATTGATTTCTAGTCAATCTCCTTAACCACTCGGACATGACTGCTTGGTGGGAATCGTTCTTACCGCCTATACGTTCGTGGTGGTCGGCCTAGTTGAATTTAATGAAAAAGGATGTAAAAATAGTGGATTTAATCGAAAAAGCGCAATAAATAGATAAAACTTAAAACCTTTTAAACAATACATTGAGAACTATCAAATAGTTTTTAAATAAAGCCCTATTGAGTGCTGAAAAGTCTCAGGAACTGGATAACTGGAGTCTATATATATATATATATCAGAAAATGATTTCTAATAGGAGCGGAAGTGGTAAGAGTAATTTTTACAACTTTATACCACAAATTAAAATATAATTTAATGTATAAAGATGAAATGAAATCGGTGGTGCGTGGAATAAATATTAGTTGTGTATAAGAAGGGCATAAGAGACTGATTGAAGGACAGTAAATGTGCAGTCATGTCCGAGTGGTTAAGGAGATTGACTCGAAATCAATTGGGCTCTGCCCGCGCAGGTTCGAATCCTGCTGACTGCGAATCGTTTTTGCTGAAACCAACTAAAACGCTCATCCAACCATACTACAGTTAATATAGTATCATATAAGTCGAATAGTGCTTTATACAACACAGTTAGCATGCTTATCATTGAAAATCTTTGCTATCCAGTTACTATTGCATATTTCGTCTGATTTGTTGGGCAGTGTGTATGAAATGAGTGGATGACGATATAGTTTTGGAATGACTACAAGAATAAATCCTAAAGAAAACAAGCATCGGTGGTTCAGTGGTAGAATGCTCGCCTGCCACGCGGGCGACCCGGGTTCGATTCCCGGCCGATGCAATGTTTTGGCAAAATTAAAGTCAATTTAGAATTGTCATTATTTTATTATTTTGATAAATAGTATTAGCAAATTAAGTAGTTTTCGAAAATATGAGATTTGATTGAATGATGCTTCGTTTAGTTAAAATCAGGTTCATATTAAGTATGTAACTCTTTCCGTATATATTTAATTTGTGCGTAGCAGTAACAATGTAAGACAATCCGCTACGATACTAAATAATAAGAAATATAAAATCAAGAAAAAAATTAAAAGGTTCGCAGTCAGCAGGATTCGAACCTGCGCGGGCAGAGCCCAATTGATTTCTAGTCAATCTCCTTAACCACTCGGACATGACTGCTTGGTGGGAATCGTTCTTACCGCCTATACGTTCGTGGTGGTCGGCCTAGTTGAATTTAATGAAAAAGGATGTAAAAATAGTGGATTTAATCGAAAAAGCGCAATAAATAGATAAAACTTAAAACCTTTTAAACAATACATTGAGAACTATCAAATAGTTTTTAAATAAAGCCCTATTGAGTGCTGAAAAGTCTCAGGAACTGGATAACTGGAGTCTATATATATATATATATCAGAAAATGATTTCTAATAGGAGCGGAAGTGGTAAGAGTAATTTTTACAACTTTATACCACAAATTAAAATATAATTTAATGTATAAAGATGAAATGAAATCGGTGGTGCGTGGAATAAATATTAGTTGTGTATAAGAAGGGCATAAGAGACTGATTGAAGGACAGTAAATGTGCAGTCATGTCCGAGTGGTTAAGGAGATTGACTCGAAATCAATTGGGCTCTGCCCGCGCAGGTTCGAATCCTGCTGACTGCGAATCGTTTTTGCTGAAACCAACTAAAACGCTCATCCAACCATACTACAGTTAATATAGTATCATATAAGTCGAATAGTGCTTTATACAACACAGTTAGCATGCTTATCATTGAAAATCTTTGCTATCCAGTTACTATTGCATATTTCGTCTGATTTGTTGGGCAGTGTGTATGAAATGAGTGGATGACGATATAGTTTTGGAATGACTACAAGAATAAATCCTAAAGAAAACAAGCATCGGTGGTTCAGTGGTAGAATGCTCGCCTGCCACGCGGGCGACCCGGGTTCGATTCCCGGCCGATGCAATGTTTTGGCAAAATTAAAGTCAATTTAGAATTGTCATTATTTTATTATTTTGATAAATAGTATTAGCAAATTAAGTAGTTTTCGAAAATATGAGATTTGATTGAATGATGCTTCGTTTAGTTAAAATCAGGTTCATATTAAGTATGTAACTCTTTCCGTATATATTTAATTTGTGCGTAGCAGTAACAATGTAAGACAATCCGCTACGATACTAAATAATAAGAAATATAAAATCAAGAAAAAAATTAAAAGGTTCGCAGTCAGCAGGATTCGAACCTGCGCGGGCAGAGCCCAATTGATTTCTAGTCAATCTCCTTAACCACTCGGACATGACTGCTTGGTGGGAATCGTTCTTACCGCCTATACGTTCGTGGTGGTCGGCCTAGTTGAATTTAATGAAAAAGGATGTAAAAATAGTGGATTTAATCGAAAAAGCGCAATAAATAGATAAAACTTAAAACCTTTTAAACAATACATTGAGAACTATCAAATAGTTTTTAAATAAAGCCCTATTGAGTGCTGAAAAGTCTCAGGAACTGGATAACTGGAGTCTATATATATATATATATATATCAGAAAATGATTTCTAATAGGAGCGGAAGTGGTAAGAGTAATTTTTACAACTTTATACCACAAATTAAAATATAATTTAATGTATAAAGATGAAATGAAATCGGTGGTGCGTGGAATAAATATTAGTTGTGTATAAGAAGGGCATAAGAGACTGATTGAAGGACAGTAAATGTGCAGTCATGTCCGAGTGGTTAAGGAGATTGACTCGAAATCAATTGGGCTCTGCCCGCGCAGGTTCGAATCCTGCTGACTGCGAATCGTTTTTGCTGAAACCAACTAAAACGCTCATCCAACCATACTACAGTTAATATAGTATCATATAAGTCGAATAGTGCTTTATACAACACAGTTAGCATGCTTATCATTGAAAATCTTTGCTATCCAGTTACTATTGCATATTTCGTCTGATTTGTTGGGCAGTGTGTATGAAATGAGTGGATGACGATATAGTTTTGGAATGACTACAAGAATAAATCCTAAAGAAAACAAGCATCGGTGGTTCAGTGGTAGAATGCTCGCCTGCCACGCGGGCGACCCGGGTTCGATTCCCGGCCGATGCAATGTTTTGGCAAAATTAAAGTCAATTTAGAATTGTCATTATTTTATTATTTTGATAAATAGTATTAGCAAATTAAGTAGTTTTCGAAAATATGAGATTTGATTGAATGATGCTTCGTTTAGTTAAAATCAGGTTCATATTAAGTATGTAACTCTTTCCGTATATATTTAATTTGTGCGTAGCAGTAACAATGTAAGACAATCCGCTACGATACTAAATAATAAGAAATATAAAATCAAGAAAAAAATTAAAAGGTTCGCAGTCAGCAGGATTCGAACCTGCGCGGGCAGAGCCCAATTGATTTCTAGTCAATCTCCTTAACCACTCGGACATGACTGCTTGGTGGGAATCGTTCTTACCGCCTATACGTTCGTGGTGGTCGGCCTAGTTGAATTTAATGAAAAAGGATGTAAAAATAGTGGATTTAATCGAAAAAGCGCAATAAATAGATAAAACTTAAAACCTTTTAAACAATACATTGAGAACTATCAAATAGTTTTTAAATAAAGCCCTATTGAGTGCTGAAAAGTCTCAGGAACTGGATAACTGGAGTCTATATATATATATATATATCAGAAAATGATTTCTAATAGGAGCGGAAGTGGTAAGAGTAATTTTTACAACTTTATACCACAAATTAAAATATAATTTAATGTATAAAGATGAAATGAAATCGGTGGTGCGTGGAATAAATATTAGTTGTGTATAAGAAGGGCATAAGAGACTGATTGAAGGACAGTAAATGTGCAGTCATGTCCGAGTGGTTAAGGAGATTGACTCGAAATCAATTGGGCTCTGCCCGCGCAGGTTCGAATCCTGCTGACTGCGAATCGTTTTTGCTGAAACCAACTAAAACGCTCATCCAACCATACTACAGTTAATATAGTATCATATAAGTCGAATAGTGCTTTATACAACACAGTTAGCATGCTTATCATTGAAAATCTTTGCTATCCAGTTACTATTGCATATTTCGTCTGATTTGTTGGGCAGTGTGTATGAAATGAGTGGATGACGATATAGTTTTGGAATGACTACAAGAATAAATCCTAAAGAAAACAAGCATCGGTGGTTCAGTGGTAGAATGCTCGCCTGCCACGCGGGCGACCCGGGTTCGATTCCCGGCCGATGCAATGTTTTGGCAAAATTAAAGTCAATTTAGAATTGTCATTATTTTATTATTTTGATAAATAGTATTAGCAAATTAAGTAGTTTTCGAAAATATGAGATTTGATTGAATGATGCTTCGTTTAGTTAAAATCAGGTTCATATTAAGTATGTAACTCTTTCCGTATATATTTAATTTGTGCGTAGCAGTAACAATGTAAGACAATCCGCTACGATACTAAATAATAAGAAATATAAAATCAAGAAAAAAATTAAAAGGTTCGCAGTCAGCAGGATTCGAACCTGCGCGGGCAGAGCCCAATTGATTTCTAGTCAATCTCCTTAACCACTCGGACATGACTGCTTGGTGGGAATCGTTCTTACCGCCTATACGTTCGTGGTGGTCGGCCTAGTTGAATTTAATGAAAAAGGATGTAAAAATAGTGGATTTAATCGAAAAAGCGCAATAAATAGATAAAACTTAAAACCTTTTAAACAATACATTGAGAACTATCAAATAGTTTTTAAATAAAGCCCTATTGAGTGCTGAAAAGTCTCAGGAACTGGATAACTGGAGTCTATATATATATATATATATCAGAAAATGATTTCTAATAGGAGCGGAAGTGGTAAGAGTAATTTTTACAACTTTATACCACAAATTAAAATATAATTTAATGTATAAAGATGAAATGAAATCGGTGGTGCGTGGAATAAATATTAGTTGTGTATAAGAAGGGCATAAGAGACTGATTGAAGGACAGTAAATGTGCAGTCATGTCCGAGTGGTTAAGGAGATTGACTCGAAATCAATTGGGCTCTGCCCGCGCAGGTTCGAATCCTGCTGACTGCGAATCGTTTTTGCTGAAACCAACTAAAACGCTCATCCAACCATACTACAGTTAATATAGTATCATATAAGTCGAATAGTGCTTTATACAACACAGTTAGCATGCTTATCATTGAAAATCTTTGCTATCCAGTTACTATTGCATATTTCGTCTGATTTGTTGGGCAGTGTGTATGAAATGAGTGGATGACGATATAGTTTTGGAATGACTACAAGAATAAATCCTAAAGAAAACAAGCATCGGTGGTTCAGTGGTAGAATGCTCGCCTGCCACGCGGGCGACCCGGGTTCGATTCCCGGCCGATGCAATGTTTTGGCAAAATTAAAGTCAATTTAGAATTGTCATTATTTTATTATTTTGATAAATAGTATTAGCAAATTAAGTAGTTTTCGAAAATATGAGATTTGATTGAATGATGCTTCGTTTAGTTAAAATCAGGTTCATATTAAGTATGTAACTCTTTCCGTATATATTTAATTTGTGCGTAGCAGTAACAATGTAAGACAATCCGCTACGATACTAAATAATAAGAAATATAAAATCAAGAAAAAAATTAAAAGGTTCGCAGTCAGCAGGATTCGAACCTGCGCGGGCAGAGCCCAATTGATTTCTAGTCAATCTCCTTAACCACTCGGACATGACTGCTTGGTGGGAATCGTTCTTACCGCCTATACGTTCGTGGTGGTCGGCCTAGTTGAATTTAATGAAAAAGGATGTAAAAATAGTGGATTTAATCGAAAAAGCGTAATAAATAGATAAAACTTAAAACCTTTTAAACAATACATTGAGAACTATCAAATAGTTTTTAAATAAAGCCCTATTGAGTGCTGAAAAGTCTCAGGAACTGGATAACTGGAGTCTATATATATATATATATATCAGAAAATGATTTCTAATAGGAGCGGAAGTGGTAAGAGTAATTTTTACAACTTTATACCACAAATTAAAATATAATTTAATGTATAAAGATGAAATGAAATCGGTGGTGCGTGGAATAAATATTAGTTGTGTATAAGAAGGGCATAAGAGACTGATTGAAGGACAGTAAATGTGCAGTCATGTCCGAGTGGTTAAGGAGATTGACTCGAAATCAATTGGGCTCTGCCCGCGCAGGTTCGAATCCTGCTGACTGCGAATCGTTTTTGCTGAAACCAACTAAAACGCTCATCCAACCATACTACAGTTAATATAGTATCATATAAGTCGAATAGTGCTTTATACAACACAGTTAGCATGCTTATCATTGAAAATCTTTGCTATCCAGTTACTATTGCATATTTCGTCTGATTTGTTGGGCAGTGTGTATGAAATGAGTGGATGACGATATAGTTTTGGAATGACTACAAGAATAAATCCTAAAGAAAACAAGCATCGGTGGTTCAGTGGTAGAATGCTCGCCTGCCACGCGGGCGACCCGGGTTCGATTCCCGGCCGATGCAATGTTTTGGCAAAATTAAAGTCAATTTAGAATTGTCATTATTTTATTATTTTGATAAATAGTATTAGCAAATTAAGTAGTTTTCGAAAATATGAGATTTGATTGAATGATGCTTCGTTTAGTTAAAATCAGGTTCATATTAAGTAAGTAACTCTTTCCGTATATATTTAATTTGTGCGTAGCAGTAACAATGTAAGACAATCCGCTACGATACTAAATAATAAGAAATATAAAATCAAGAAAAAAATTAAAAGGTTCGCAGTCAGCAGGATTCGAACCTGCGCGGGCAGAGCCCAATTGATTTCTAGTCAATCTCCTTAACCACTCGGACATGACTGCTTGGTGGGAATCGTTCTTACCGCCTATACGTTCGTGGTGGTCGGCCTAGTTGAATTTAATGAAAAAGGATGTAAAAATAGTGGATTTAATCGAAAAAGCGCAATAAATAGATAAAACTTAAAACCTTTTAAACAATACATTGAGAACTATCAAATAGTTTTTAAATAAAGCCCTATTGAGTGCTGAAAAGTCTCAGGAACTGGATAACTGGAGTCTATATATATATATATATATATCAGAAAATGATTTCTAATAGGAGCGGAAGTGGTAAGAGTAATTTTTACAACTTTATACCACAAATTAAAATATAATTTAATGTATAAAGATGAAATGAAATCGGTGGTGCGTGGAATAAATATTAGTTGTGTATAAGAAGGGCATAAGAGACTGATTGAAGGACAGTAAATGTGCAGTCATGTCCGAGTGGTTAAGGAGATTGACTCGAAATCAATTGGGCTCTGCCCGCGCAGGTTCGAATCCTGCTGACTGCGAATCGTTTTTGCTGAAACCAACTAAAACGCTCATCCAACCATACTACAGTTAATATAGTATCATATAAGTCGAATAGTGCTTTATACAACACAGTTAGCATGCTTATCATTGAAAATCTTTGCTATCCAGTTACTATTGCATATTTCGTCTGATTTGTTGGGCAGTGTGTATGAAATGAGTGGATGACGATATAGTTTTGGAATGACTACAAGAATAAATCCTAAAGAAAACAAGCATCGGTGGTTCAGTGGTAGAATGCTCGCCTGCCACGCGGGCGACCCGGGTTCGATTCCCGGCCGATGCAATGTTTTGGCAAAATTAAAGTCAATTTAGAATTGTCATTATTTTATTATTTTGATAAATAGTATTAGCAAATTAAGTAGTTTTCGAAAATATGAGATTTGATTGAATGATGCTTCGTTTAGTTAAAATCAGGTTCATATTAAGTATGTAACTCTTTCCGTATATATTTAATTTGTGCGTAGCAGTAACAATGTAAGACAATCCGCTACGATACTAAATAATAAGAAATATAAAATCAAGAAAAAAATTAAAAGGTTCGCAGTCAGCAGGATTCGAACCTGCGCGGGCAGAGCCCAATTGATTTCTAGTCAATCTCCTTAACCACTCGGACATGACTGCTTGGTGGGAATCGTTCTTACCGCCTATACGTTCGTGGTGGTCGGCCTAGTTGAATTTAATGAAAAAGGATGTAAAAATAGTGGATTTAATCGAAAAAGCGCAATAAATAGATAAAACTTAAAACCTTTTAAACAATACATTGAGAACTATCAAATAGTTTTTAAATAAAGCCCTATTGAGTGCTGAAAAGTCTCAGGAACTGGATAACTGGAGTCTATATATATATATATATATATCAGAAAATGATTTCTAATAGGAGCGGAAGTGGTAAGAGTAATTTTTACAACTTTATACCACAAATTAAAATATAATTTAATGTATAAAGATGAAATGAAATCGGTGGTGCGTGGAATAAATATTAGTTGTGTATAAGAAGGGCATAAGAGACTGATTGAAGGACAGTAAATGTGCAGTCATGTCCGAGTGGTTAAGGAGATTGACTCGAAATCAATTGGGCTCTGCCCGCGCAGGTTCGAATCCTGCTGACTGCGAATCGTTTTTGCTGAAACCAACTAAAACGCTCATCCAACCATACTACAGTTAATATAGTATCATATAAGTCGAATAGTGCTTTATACAACACAGTTAGCATGCTTATCATTGAAAATCTTTGCTATCCAGTTACTATTGCATATTTCGTCTGATTTGTTGGGCAGTGTGTATGAAATGAGTGGATGACGATATAGTTTTGGAATGACTACAAGAATAAATCCTAAAGAAAACAAGCATCGGTGGTTCAGTGGTAGAATGCTCGCCTGCCACGCGGGCGACCCGGGTTCGATTCCCGGCCGATGCAATGTTTTGGCAAAATTAAAGTCAATTTAGAATTGTCATTATTTTATTATTTTGATAAATAGTATTAGCAAATTAAGTAGTTTTCGAAAATATGAGATTTGATTGAATGATGCTTCGTTTAGTTAAAATCAGGTTCATATTAAGTATGTAACTCTTTCCGTATATATTTAATTTGTGCGTAGCAGTAACAATGTAAGACAATCCGCTACGATACTAAATAATAAGAAATATAAAATCAAGAAAAAAATTAAAAGGTTCGCAGTCAGCAGGATTCGAACCTGCGCGGGCAGAGCCCAATTGATTTCTAGTCAATCTCCTTAACCACTCGGACATGACTGCTTGGTGGGAATCGTTCTTACCGCCTATACGTTCGTGGTGGTCGGCCTAGTTGAATTTAATGAAAAAGGATGTAAAAATAGTGGATTTAATCGAAAAAGCGCAATAAATAGATAAAACTTAAAACCTTTTAAACAATACATTGAGAACTATCAAATAGTTTTTAAATAAAGCCCTATTGAGTGCTGAAAAGTCTCAGGAACTGGATAACTGGAGTCTATATATATATATATATATATCAGAAAATGATTTCTAATAGGAGCGGAAGTGGTAAGAGTAATTTTTACAACTTTATACCACAAATTAAAATATAATTTAATGTATAAAGATGAAATGAAATCGGTGGTGCGTGGAATAAATATTAGTTGTGTATAAGAAGGGCATAAGAGACTGATTGAAGGACAGTAAATGTGCAGTCATGTCCGAGTGGTTAAGGAGATTGACTCGAAATCAATTGGGCTCTGCCCGCGCAGGTTCGAATCCTGCTGACTGCGAATCGTTTTTGCTGAAACCAACTAAAACGCTCATCCAACCATACTACAGTTAATATAGTATCATATAAGTCGAATAGTGCTTTATACAACACAGTTAGCATGCTTATCATTGAAAATCTTTGCTATCCAGTTACTATTGCATATTTCGTCTGATTTGTTGGGCAGTGTGTATGAAATGAGTGGATGACGATATAGTTTTGGAATGACTACAAGAATAAATCCTAAAGAAAACAAGCATCGGTGGTTCAGTGGTAGAATGCTCGCCTGCCACGCGGGCGACCCGGGTTCGATTCCCGGCCGATGCAATGTTTTGGCAAAATTAAAGTCAATTTAGAATTGTCATTATTTTATTATTTTGATAAATAGTATTAGCAAATTAAGTAGTTTTCGAAAATATGAGATTTGATTGAATGATGCTTCGTTTAGTTAAAATCAGGTTCATATTAAGTATGTAACTCTTTCCGTATATATTTAATTTGTGCGTAGCAGTAACAATGTAAGACAATCCGCTACGATACTAAATAATAAGAAATATAAAATCAAGAAAAAAATTAAAAGGTTCGCAGTCAGCAGGATTCGAACCTGCGCGGGCAGAGCCCAATTGATTTCTAGTCAATCTCCTTAACCACTCGGACATGACTGCTTGGTGGGAATCGTTCTTACCGCCTATACGTTCGTGGTGGTCGGCCTAGTTGAATTTAATGAAAAAGGATGTAAAAATAGTGGATTTAATCGAAAAAGCGCAATAAATAGATAAAACTTAAAACCTTTTAAACAATACATTGAGAACTATCAAATAGTTTTTAAATAAAGCCCTATTGAGTGCTGAAAAGTCTCAGGAACTGGATAACTGGAGTCTATATATATATATATATATATATCAGAAAATGATTTCTAATAGGAGCGGAAGTGGTAAGAGTAATTTTTACAACTTTATACCACAAATTAAAATATAATTTAATGTATAAAGATGAAATGAAATCGGTGGTGCGTGGAATAAATATTAGTTGTGTATAAGAAGGGCATAAGAGACTGATTGAAGGACAGTAAATGTGCAGTCATGTCCGAGTGGTTAAGGAGATTGACTCGAAATCAATTGGGCTCTGCCCGCGCAGGTTCGAATCCTGCTGACTGCGAATCGTTTTTGCTGAAACCAACTAAAACGCTCATCCAACCACTCTGCACTTTGCGCTTGACGGTGGTGTGACTGTGTTTTGCACGAAATTGTTATGAAAACACGCGCAAAACTGCCGCCAGAACAGTCAGTCACCGCACAGCGTCCTAACAGTTTGCTGCAACTTTGCGAAAAGCTATCGGAGAGCGTCCTAACAGTTTGTTGGAACTTTGCGAAAAGCCATCGGACAGAGTCCTGTCATTTTTGTGGAATTTTGCTCACAGCTTTTGGATTATTTCACCTCGTTTTAATATTGGTTTATATCCTTTACGTTAGACATAACAATATAATATTTATTCACTTATTTATTTATATAAATAACAACTAAATAGCAAACAATAATTAATGCATTTAATTGAGCTCCTTGTATCGATTCAGATAGCTCCATTGTAGTGTTTCAATCTTCCTTGGCACGACGTACTATATAGATTACCACTTCGAAACGGGTAGGAATGCGCAAATGTCGTTTTCTAAAAAAATAAGATTGTTACAAAGAAATTGAAGTCCCGGTATGGAAAAGTGGAGTCCCGGTCCCGAGTCCCGGGTAGGGGAAACGGGAAGTTCCACTCCCGGGTCACGGGTCTATTAATTTTCAATTTTTAAAGCTCCCGACAGCCCGGAATTCGAAAAAACGTTGTCCCTCCCATTACTGATATGTATGAAAATCATTCGAGGGCTTCTAGATCTTTTAAACCTATTTTTTAAATATGCTAAGTCAGTTGAAAGTTAAAATTATACTCATTCATTTGTTTAGACGTCTATTTTTTATAATATGCTTCCAATGAAACGAATTTAAATCACGTCTAATGAAAAAGAAAGAGCACATTATTAATTTCAACTGATATAACATAAATAAAAAATAATAAAATCTAGCCAACCCTGGATTATTTACCTTTGTCTCAAATGTGCATTGATTCGGATGACGGTTGTCCTAGTCTTGAAATATTTGATCCTAAAATTATCCAATATATATTAGTTCGCATTTACAAAACTTACAATTTGTGAGCACTAATCTGAACATTCTTCCCATTTATATTGAAGTTGTATTAAGTTGTTAATCGACATATTGATAGTTGTTGGTAAAATCTAAAATGGATATGTCCTTAAATATTAATTGTAGACTTACTTTCCAGCCAGTCCTTCGGAACGCCTTACAGTATTGAATCCATCCTTGATCGGACCATTCATTCCAATTATCATTGTAGTCTGAAATATTGAAATTAATATAATTCCTAATTAATGTTCTTGCTTTTCTTGCTTACCTGTGATAGTAAATCAAACCTCCACGTATTGATCCTTTAGAATTGATCCCATCCGTAGAGATAATATATATTAGAATATTATAAGTCTTCAGGACTTATAAGTTAAGAATGAAATGAAAAGAAAAACAATTCAATAAAAACAATAACAACTATAAATCATAAACAATGCCATCGATTGTTATTGAGCTCGTGATCAAAACATCAAATCAAAACAACCATTCCATCCAAATCGAATAAACCGAAGTTGATTACAATTAGACGATGCGTCCTCACTCCAAAAAACAACATGAAAATATAACAAGAATGTTGACTGTTCACTCGATTTGTTCTTTGTGTTTACGCTATCTAACACGATGAGTGTGTTTTCATGGAAAAAGCACCTCGCGTCCTAAACGGAGCCCTTTTCGTGCAAAACACAGTCACGCCACCGTCAAGCGCAAAGTGCAGAGCATACTACAGTTAATATAGTATCATATAACAAGGGAAGTCACTTTAGCGTCCCTTTGAGAATTTGCTGAAACTTGGACCATTGATAGATTCAGGTGCGCTGATTCCAAATCCGTTTTCAAAATCGGCGCAATATTTCTCTGAGCCGAGATATAAGCCGTCAAAGTTGATTTTTTGATGTGCTCATTGATGTGCATTAACCACAAAATGTCCGACACAAGCAATAGCTTAATTATATAAGACGAGCAATTAGCATGAGAACTGTGGCAGCAGCAGCGAGTGGACGGAGCAATTGGAACGGTATAGTGATCATGGTTGGTTATTGCAGTGTGTGTACAGTATTGTTAATGTTTCTAGTTGCTATGCAAGTTGAAAGTTTATTTTAATTCGTATTTTGAAAATTTTTTTCATTTATTGAATATTTTGAAAAAATTTTATTCTGTTCCACAGTTTAAAATAAAAGAAAATAAAATTTAACAAAATTAACTTTTCATTGAAAAATAAAAAAAATTTTTTAGCATCACATATGCATATGAACATCGATTACAAGAAGATTATAAATAAAAACTTCTACACTTCAGACATGAAATAAAAGATAGTTTATATAAGCGAATTCAGGAAGAAACAATAATTTTCCCAATTTTTAAAATTTTTGTGGTCGTTGTACATTGAACCGATCTCATGGCCATGGTGAAGGTTAAAAATTTGCCACCATACATGTGAATGCGTTTAGCATGATGATAATCACCAAAATTTTTTTCATGAATTAATTTTAAAATATTGGTCCCGCAAGCTAATTTAAGCGGTGATGCAACCCCTTACCTTGAGCTACCTCGTATAAACACATTTGCACGCCTTCCTATGTTGCCCGCTCTACCCATATCAAGGTATGTCAGCCACACATTTTCTCAAACATATCTGTAATACAAGATGTACCAATTCTTCTAGTAAAAATTTATGGAATTGAGCTAGCAACATAGGAAGGCGTTCAAATATATTTCTACTTTGTAGCTCAAGGTAAGGGTTACCATCATCGTTTGAAGCACTCTAACAAGTTTACTGAATACTGAAGAGATCAAGTGATTCAGCAATACCTGAAGTATGAATTTTCGAAGGATTAAAAAAGTTATCAAAAAATTCCGGAGACAGTTAAAATGCCTGGTTCATAAATTACGTCAAAAATATTGG
Organism: Caenorhabditis plicata; assembly: GCA_963931815.1. NCBI lineage: Eukaryota > Metazoa > Nematoda > Chromadorea > Rhabditida > Rhabditidae > Caenorhabditis > Caenorhabditis plicata. Next base: position 5,573,588 of record OZ007494.1, read on the forward strand.
TCCCTCGAGCTAATTTAATCAACAGGATTCAATTTTCAATTTTTATTTTTTCAATTCCATAAATAGAAATTTATAATAGAAAAAATGGTACATCTTGTATCACAGATATGCTTGAGAAAATATATGGCTGACATACCTTGATATGGGTAGAGCGAGCAACATAGGAAGGCGTGCAAATCTGCCTATACGAGGTGGCTCAAGTTAAGGGGTGCATCACCGCTTAAATTAGCTCGCGGGACCAATATTTTAAAATTAATTCATGAAAAAAAATTTTGGTGATTATCATCATGCTAAAAGCCTTCACATGTATGGTGGCAAATTTTTCACCTTCAACATGGCCATGAGATCGGTTCAATGTACAACGACCAGAAAAATTTTAAAAATCGGGAAAATCATTGTTCATTCCTGAATTCGCTTATATATACTATCTTTTATTTCATGTTTGTAGTGTAGAAGTTTTTATTTATAATCTTTTTGTAGTTGATGTACATAAGTGATGCTAAAAAAAATTTTGAATTTTTCCATTGAAAGTTAATTTTGTTAAATTTTATTTTCTTTTATTTTAAACTCTTGAACAGAATAAGAAATTTTTCAAAAATATGCAATAAATGAAAAAATTTCAAAATACGAATTAAATAAACTTTCAACTCGCATAGCAACTAGAAACGTTAACAATACTGTACACACACTGCAATAACCAACCATGATCACTATACCGTTCCAATTGCTCCGTCCACTCGCTGCTGCTGCCACACTTCTCATGCTAATTGCTCGTCTTATATAATTAAGCTATTGCTTGTGTCGGACATTTTGTGGTTAATGCACATCAATGAGCACATCAAAAAATCAACTTTGACGGCTTATATCTCGGCTCAGAGAAATATTGCGCCGATTTTGAAAACGGATTTGGAATCAGCGCATCCGAATCTATCAATGGTCCAAGTTTCAGCAAATTCTCAAAGGGACGCTAAAGTGACTTCCCTTGTAAGTCGAATAGTGCTTTATACAACACAGTTAGCATGCTTATCATTGAAAATCTTTGCTATCCAGTTACTATTGCATATTTCGTCTGATTTGTTGGGCAGTGTGTATGAAATGAGTGGATGACGATATAGTTTTGGAATGACTACAAGAATAAATCCTAAAGAAAACAAGCATCGGTGGTTCAGTGGTAGAATGCTCGCCTGCCACGCGGGCGACCCGGGTTCGATTCCCGGCCGATGCAATGTTTTGGCAAAATTAAAGTCAATTTAGAATTGTCATTATTTTATTATTTTGATAAATAGTATTAGCAAATTAAGTAGTTTTCGAAAATATGAGATTTGATTGAATGATGCTTCGTTTAGTTAAAATCAGGTTCATATTAAGTATGTAACTCTTTCCGTATATATTTAATTTGTGCGTAGCAGTAACAATGTAAGACAATCCGCTACGATACTAAATAATAAGAAATATAAAATCAAGAAAAAAATTAAAAGGTTCGCAGTCAGCAGGATTCGAACCTGCGCGGGCAGAGCCCAATTGATTTCTAGTCAATCTCCTTAACCACTCGGACATGACTGCTTGGTGGGAATCGTTCTTACCGCCTATACGTTCGTGGTGGTCGGCCTAGTTGAATTTAATGAAAAAGGATGTAAAAATAGTGGATTTAATCGAAAAAGCGCAATAAATAGATAAAACTTAAAACCTTTTAAACAATACATTGAGAACTATCAAATAGTTTTTAAATAAAGCCCTATTGAGTGCTGAAAAGTCTCAGGAACTGGATAACTGGAGTCTATATATATATATATATATCAGAAAATGATTTCTAATAGGAGCGGAAGTGGTAAGAGTAATTTTTACAACTTTATACCACAAATTAAAATATAATTTAATGTATAAAGATGAAATGAAATCGGTGGTGCGTGGAATAAATATTAGTTGTGTATAAGAAGGGCATAAGAGACTGATTGAAGGACAGTAAATGTGCAGTCATGTCCGAGTGGTTAAGGAGATTGACTCGAAATCAATTGGGCTCTGCCCGCGCAGGTTCGAATCCTGCTGACTGCGAATCGTTTTTGCTGAAACCAACTAAAACGCTCATCCAACCATACTACAGTTAATATAGTATCATATAAGTCGAATAGTGCTTTATACAACACAGTTAGCATGCTTATCATTGAAAATCTTTGCTATCCAGTTACTATTGCATATTTCGTCTGATTTGTTGGGCAGTGTGTATGAAATGAGTGGATGACGATATAGTTTTGGAATGACTACAAGAATAAATCCTAAAGAAAACAAGCATCGGTGGTTCAGTGGTAGAATGCTCGCCTGCCACGCGGGCGACCCGGGTTCGATTCCCGGCCGATGCAATGTTTTGGCAAAATTAAAGTCAATTTAGAATTGTCATTATTTTATTATTTTGATAAATAGTATTAGCAAATTAAGTAGTTTTCGAAAATATGAGATTTGATTGAATGATGCTTCGTTTAGTTAAAATCAGGTTCATATTAAGTATGTAACTCTTTCCGTATATATTTAATTTGTGCGTAGCAGTAACAATGTAAGACAATCCGCTACGATACTAAATAATAAGAAATATAAAATCAAGAAAAAAATTAAAAGGTTCGCAGTCAGCAGGATTCCTCAGTGTTTGGCGGACGGAGCTAGGACGAACAACAACGAGTTTCAGGTGTATAGTTGTCCCGCTAAGCAAAATAAATCTATCTCTCATGTTTATGTTTATGGTCAATACAGAACAGTAGACCAACAACGACTCGATTTTACGTTTCTGGAGAAAGGCAGACAAACAACGACTCGATGAATGGTTTTGGTTGTCAGTGCGGATCTGCTACGAGTATAGTGCAACCTTAAAGTGCATTTCAACAATAGACGACATTGTTTATGAGTTATCGTCAATATTTTTTGTCTTGTTATTGTTTTTTATTGTTTTTATTGAACAGTTTTATGTTTTTATTTCATTCTTAACTTACAAGTTCTGATGACTTGTACATACTCGGAGCCATATAAACCTATATTCCTATATATAGGTTTATCTCTGAGATTATTCCAACGGATTGGATCAATTCAAACGGATTAATGGTTTGTTTTGCTATCATAGGTATTACTAATAATCAAGAAATTAAATTGGAAATTATATAATTTTAAATATTTCAGGCTCGAATGTGAATGATGGCTTTGCCAAAATGGAGGTTGACAAGGAAATCATGGTATACAGAAAATTTCCATTTAAATCACAGGAATTTCTTGATTACAAACTATTGTAAGTTTTGGAAAGTGAACTAATGATTATTGGATAGTTTTAGGACCACGGACATGGCGACGAGGACAAGCTACCACCATCCATGACAACGACATTCATCATGTGAAGCATTCCGGGTTTGTTATTCTTTTTATTTATGAAGCCATTAAAAATCAAACTGCGTTTTGTTGCTTAAAATAAAATTCATCAGATGCCATTTCCGTACTTTGTGCATATGTTCGAATTATTAATTGTACGACTCCTTTTATTACGTACGAATTATATTATACGCAGCAACCAACAACTCAAAGTTTGATTTTTAACTGTTTCCGTTGAATAAGTTCAAATTAATAATATGCTCTTTCTTTTTTTGTTACGTGATTTAAATGTTAAAACAAAAGTTATTTAAAGGATGTTTAAAGTTATCACGCTAAGCCAAGTGTCGAGAAAAGTAACTTTAAGTGATTAATAATCCACAAATTTATTTTTGAATTGTTACGATATGTTTAAAACTTTGTTTTAAGTGGTCTTTTTTCGGCTCACAGGTCAAAATATTTTTTGATATACGCAAGAGTGGTTCGTTAGCTTGTTTTTAAACTTTAGAAATTAACTTTTAACATCATTTTAATGTGAAAATATTGAAGAAAATTAATATAAATAATACGTATACATGTCTACAGAAAAATGAAGAGTATAATACTAATTTTCAACTCACTTAACATATCTAAAAACTAATTTTTAAAATCTAGATGCCCTCAAATGATGGCCATACATGGATGAATACGTCGTGCCAAGCAAGTTCAAGTAGCAACAATGGAAATATAATTGTTTAACTTGTTTTCAATAAACGTTGTATTATAATTACTGTTGTTTTATAATATTATGAAATACGACTAGTGCCCTCTTTACACCCACAAACCATGGTCCGCAGGTGCTAGGATGATGAATAGATGCTGTCGCGCTGGACAACCTAGCGTCATCTTTGTGTCCACAAACCAGTGTCCGCGGAAGCTAGGATGGAGTAAATAGTTGCCTCCGCAGCGGGGACGCCCTACCTCCAACCTAGCGCCATCCGCCAGACACTGAGTTCGAACCTGCGCGGGCAGAGCCCAATTGATTTCTAGTCAATCTCCTTAACCACTCGGACATGACTGCTTGGTGGGAATCGTTCTTACCGCCTATACGTTCGTGGTGGTCGGCCTAGTTGAATTTAATGAAAAAGGATGTAAAAATAGTGGATTTAATCGAAAAAGCGCAATAAATAGATAAAACTTAAAACCTTTTAAACAATACATTGAGAACTATCAAATAGTTTTTAAATAAAGCCCTATTGAGTGCTGAAAAGTCTCAGGAACTGGATAACTGGAGTCTATATATATATATATATCAGAAAATGATTTCTAATAGGAGCGGAAGTGGTAAGAGTAATTTTTACAACTTTATACCACAAATTAAAATATAATTTAATGTATAAAGATGAAATGAAATCGGTGGTGCGTGGAATAAATATTAGTTGTGTATAAGAAGGGCATAAGAGACTGATTGAAGGACAGTAAATGTGCAGTCATGTCCGAGTGGTTAAGGAGATTGACTCGAAATCAATTGGGCTCTACCCGCGCAGGTTCGAATCCTGCTGACTGCGAATCGTTTTTGCTGAAACCAACTAAAACGCTCATCCAACCATACTACAGTTAATATAGTATCATATAAGTCGAATAGTGCTTTATACAACACAGTTAGCATGCTTATCATTGAGAATCTTTGCTATCCAGTTACTATTGCATATTTCGTCTGATTTGTTGGGCAGTGTGTATGAAATGAGTGGATGACGATATAGTTTTGGAATGACTACAAGAATAAATCCTAAAGAAAACAAGCATCGGTGGTTCAGTGGTAGAATGCTCGCCTGCCACGCGGGCGACCCGGGTTCGATTCCCGGCCGATGCAATGTTTTGGCAAAATTAAAGTCAATTTAGAATTGTCATTATTTTATTATTTTGATAACCAAGTTTCGGCGAGTAAAGTCAACACGTCTCAATTCGTGATCAGGGGTCAGACATGGATCATTTATTAGTTTTTGACGAACAATAAATCTGCTCCGACGTAGAAATCGATAAATTGTATGTCTAGAGGTCGAAACTCCAGCTTCAAGGCCAATTTATCTAGCCGACTTCATCGAATTTTAAGCTCTCATCGAATTTTTAATTGTTCGATCATATCTACTCGATAGAATCCTTGGACGATTTGGTGTCTTTCCGTAGTCAAAAGTGTCCTTCAATTAATTACTCAATTATTCAGATACGCAGCGATTTTCACGCTGGATAATCCGACTCAGCGTATGGCTTCAATTTTTTGCACATTCCTGGGGAGAGAAACGACACGGACTTCCCATTTTTTTTATCATGTTCAAGACATGTTTTCAGACCTTTTATACTCTAATTATTTGAAAGAACTTCAACATTGTGCGCCAAATAGAGATTTAATTATCAGCAATAGAAGGATGTCATATTACTGTGACCACCACTGTTTGTGGAAAATGTACTGTAGCGTAGCGGTAATAAAACCGATTTTAATGAAAATTAATGGAAATAGGTTTTTCATGACGGGGAATCCACTGGTACCACTCATTTCAACTGTTGTCCTACAGTAATATGCGAAACAGCTTATTAATGGGGGTGTCGCAAACTTTTGGACACCACTGTATATATCAAAAAATTATTTTCTAATCGGAAGGAAAGCAAAATCTATAGGCGTAGAAAAAGCATAGAATGATCGTGCGTGTTCCTGATATTAATCAATATGTCAACGTGTGAATTCCCATCGCCGATCAAACTCATTTCTTGTGAAATCGCAGTCATTGCCAGTTAAAAGCCGAAATCCTCCAATCAATCATATACCGAAGAGCAGCTATAATTCATTGTTCGCCACTGAGTAGCTGCTAATTAATAATCAAGACAACAATTCAAAATTTTTATTTCTCATATAATGTCATCATCACATTTTGTCAATTGCAACGGGTTTGTGCAGCAAGTAACAAGTTTCCACAAATGTGGTTTCAGCACGGAAAACCTTCCCGCGTTTATTAATACGATTCTTGATGATACCTACAACTATCATACGCATCAATTGAAGTGCGAGCCTATAAAAGATGGAGGAGCCGAAAAATATGCTTACAAGTACACTGTATTGGTCTCAAAGCGTCCGATTTCCAACGATGCCGCTACGATGTCGGATTTCACTGAGACCACGACCGTTTCAGATTCGGATAATGCGTCAACTGTTACTTATACCGAAAGAGACTTGAATGTAGGTTGAAAAAACATTTGTAATATTAAAGAACAATATTAAATTGAAGACACTCAACTCGAGCCTTGCTGTAAATAAGAAAATCATTGAAAACCGTGAAAATTGTGTTATGATGGTGAATATCAAATTTCTGCTGTTCTACACTGATCTTTTCGGAAAGGAGTAAGTAATCAATTCCTCTTTGAACCGTCGTCTAAATGTTTTAGAGCTCAACATACATTCCAGCAAGAATGCTCCACTGATGAAACACTGAGAGATGTCATTTCTGAGTTTGAAAATAGATACCGCGCCAAGTATTTCAGTCTTTTCATTCTTTTGCAAATAATCATTTTAGAACCAAGCAAATCAAATTCAATCCGCGCCTTTCATTGTGCATTGGCGAAGTTACGCGGAAGAACTCTCGCCCCATTGATGAATCGCATTTAGGCATGACTATTGCCGAGCTGTGCAAGGACTCGGTTATTGGAAGAATTACATTGGTTGCTGATTTGATTAATAAGTTTTAATTATGTTCTTGTTTGAATGCAAATAAATACGCTTTTATTAACAACAATTACCATGAGACATTAGGTACCCGTTTTTGTTTTGGAGAAATAAATACATAAACTGGTTTATAACAAGGTCTCTTCTGGGAATGATTGCGAGTTTAGAGAGTTGTTGTAGTCGTTGATTTCCGTATTGAGTTGGTTCTGTAAAAATAAACGATAAACTTTCTATTAATATAATTGTTTTTTATCCTACGCCTAGAGAACCTAGGTACCACCTATTGAAATTAGTTTTTTCGATTGTTAAATACGCGCTGAACAGTTAAAATTAATATAGTCGATGCAAACTGCTTTGATCATTTGTTTGGCACAATTTGAATACCCTCATTCTTCTGCAGAGTAATATTCTTGCTCTTATATAGGCACCGTTAGTGTCTCAAAATAACATTAAAAGGGCGGAACCGCATTTCAATGTGAATTCTCAAATCTTTAATTCTTTAATTCAGAACACTCCACTTCCAGAAAAAGTAAATCGCAATTGCGGACAAAACACCCTTTCAATTTATTCGTATATGATGTACAGAAAAGTATAATAAACACACGCCAACTGGTATGATATTAAAATGAGCTCGGTAAATTTGCTCAAATCGAACTTCTTAGAAATCTATTATTGTTTTTAGATATTTTAAGACATGCCTAGTTAAATTTTCGTAAAAAATGTTTTGTTAAAAAGACGTAAAAGTTGTCAGACACGATCAAAAAATGGAAAATCGTTACCCTATTTTACCGTTTCATTGGATTCCTCGACGCAGACGGTTTTGTTTTCATCATTTCGATCAAAAAAGAAAATATAACAGAAGTTGATATGCACAAAAGTAGTGAAGAATTTTTCCTCCTCCGATGGGAGAAAGGGGGGATGGTTGTTGGTTGTTGTTGCTCTTATGTTTATGATTATACAAGGAATATAAGAATTAAAAAATGAATATATGGCTATATTTAAAGATACATTCTAAGCTAATGAAGTGGTAATGAAAATGAAACACTATTAATAGCATAGTAGGTAAGTAACTTGAGGGATGAATAAAGATGAGATATCTTATTAAAACCTAAAAAGGAGATTTACGATCAGTGAACTGACAAAAAAAAAAACCAATATAGACACATGAAAAGTGGCCCATAAAATGTGTTAGGAAAAGGGAAGGATGACAAATATGGAGCATGCTTATCTGACACTATTCTACTTTGCCTAAGGAAAGCTATTGGAAGAGAGTTGGGGCTCAGGAGATAAGGTGGATTAGGAAGAATCCGCGCTTCCGTTATGTCATATTTAAGTGAAAAAGGTGCCCATAGAGAAGTTCCCTTTATCAGTAGTCGTAAGAGCAAATGAGAAACGAGGGATGTATTCCGAGAAAATGAAGGATTGGATCGATAACATTTGGAGACCAATTTTTCCTAAAAATCCTGATCTTAAAAAGGGATTCGGCGTTGTCATCTAGAACCTAGATGAGCTTAATCAACTGTGCACATTAGCAGTTATACCGGGTGGACTGACTAAGTATCTTCAACCATTGGACGTGGCTGTGAACGAACCATTTAAGGATAGATTAAGGAACTGCTGGGAATCTTTGATGGCCGCTTTGAGCCAAGCAACGTTCACTAGAAATGGGATCGGAAAGAGACCGTCGTATGCAACAACAAATTGGGTATCCAACAGTTTTTATAGCATTTCGGATGATGTTATTTTTAACGGATTTAGAAGATCTTTAAGTCAAGATTATGACAGTGTTATGGAATTTTTATGTGATAGATTCAAATGTCTTTAATGTGCTAACCTTGATAGATATAGATGCTTTTTATTGTTATCGGTTTTGGTTGTTTTGATAGCTAATGTATCCAAAAATTTGTTATCGATTAGTAAATAAACAATTCCAATTTTAATGTTGAGTAGAACTGTTTTCATTAAATATTCTGATGTCAGACGAGTGTGTGGAGACATTAGACACGAAATGAGAGAAATCTATCTCTCCCCCCACCACCTCCCCCCACATTCGAAATAGTGTACGAACGAAATCCAATAAAACGGTAAAATAGGGTATTTCCAGTTGGCGTGTAAACATACACAAAAGTTTTGTCACAAATGTTTTTTCGGGTTTAATTTTTTGTGACTTGACCAAATCGGCTGATTTTTTGATATTTTATGTGAATCAGTGTTTAAAATGTTATAGTAGCAAAATTTGGTTTAAATTACCATGGGAATTTCGGTACCACGCATTCCGTTTTCCCTCAAATTGATAACAGCTTGCCGGGTGGCAATTGGTCGTCGCTTAGCGTCCGCTTGAGATTTTGATGAGACTTGAACCATTGATAGATTCGGATGCGCTGATTCTATATCCGTTTTCAAAATCTGCCCAATTTTTATTTTAGCCGAAATACGAGCCGCCAAAGTTTATTTTTTGGTTTATGCACGTCAATAAATCTGTCAAAATAAACTTTGGCGGCTCATATCTCGGCTCAGAGAAAAATTGCGTCAATTTTGAAAACGGATTTATAATCAGCGCATCCGAATCTATCAATGGTGCAAGTCTCATCAAAATCTCAAGCGGACGCTAAAGTGACTTTCCTTGTTAGAAAACATTCTGCAATTTTTATGGCTTTTAACAGAAAAGTTCACATAAGAATACTACTAGACTTTTCTTTCCAAAAAAGATCTAAAATTTGAGCATATTTAGTGATCTCAAATTTTATAGATAGCATACCAGTTGGCGTTCTGCCTGGAATATGTAATTTCTATGGTTTCAATCGAGAAATGACACAATATTTGAGATTGATTTTAAAAAAAATCGACAAATTTGTCATTTTACAAACAAGAAATTTGAATTTTCAAGAGAGCTTTTATCAAAATATAAAAAATTGAAAATTCAATTTCAACATTTTTTAATCATTTTCAATGGTCTCAAAGAGATCGTGAAACAAATATTCAATTTATGTTAATAATTTCTTCCAAATTTCTAGACCAAATCAGATTTATTACTTTTATTCTTACTGAAAATGAAATTGTATTTGTCAATTACTTATATTCTGATAACAGTAAATAATTACTAACAAAAAATCCAAATTAATAGAAACCTAGCTACCTTATCAGCAAAAATATCCTCAACCTTGGCATTTGAATCCGACTTCCTTTTCGACCTCGGTATCGTTCGTATCGCCGTCCGAATATGAGAACTCGCCTCATCCGTCAAACTTCGGAACCGACGGCGCTGATCGGCCATTATCTTGGCATGCGCCGACCGAATACCACGATTCAATAAAGTGAATATTAAGGGATATGCAACACAGCTAATATATGGCAACAAGTGTATGAAATATGAAATTATGATTACTGTAAAATTAACCATTCAATAGTTTTTATTAAATCAAAAACTCTTACTGCTTCTCTTCTCCATAGTCCATATATGATTCGCAAACATTGAAACCCAATAAGGAGTCCAGCAGAGAACATATATAACCGTTAGTAAAAGTACAGTAGTTATGACTTTTCGTAAAGCCGCGTCCATTGAGCTCGAAGCCACAAGAGTTGTCAATGCTCTTCTCTTAAGGAAAAATGGAACCGATACATACCTAGACACAAACTATTACTGTCAATTTTATTTGAAAAATAACTCACCAGTAAATAATCCCGAACAATGGGACTGCGTACGAAGTAATGCAGGCAATGAGATTAAACCAAAATTCGATTTCTAAACATGTTATTTTGCTTCTTTTTCATATTTAAAGTTTTTTATTACTGGGAGGTGGAAAGAAACCACATTTCCGCATTATCATAACTTCTTGGGTTGTCGAATTTGGATTCATATAGAAGGTGAACACCTGGGAGTATGCAAAAACTGGCCACAATAGTATCATTACGCATCCTAATGCTATGAGGAATTGAATAACGGCATGCTGAAATGATAGAAATTAATAATTCTGGTGGATGTGATCGGAGGACCTTCAGCGTAGCGGCACGTTCTCTGCTTTTCTGATCGAGACAAACAGTTGAATAGCACGTGCGACTTATCAGGAAAACAATCATTGGTGCAATGAATCTGTTAGAAGATTTGTTTATTCATTAGATTCACGGAATTCGTTATCCACACCCCATCCGGAAATGTCCTCTTTCCGAGATTCAAATATGTTTTTTACAAAACTTTGCGTGGACTTTTTAGATAGTTTTGAAGTCCAATGCAGCAACGTAAACAATTCGTTCGGTTGCTCCTACAAAGGATGCTAGAATGGCTGTTCTTCAAGAGTTCCAAAAAGAGTTCCAAAGATTAAAAAAAAAAGAGTTCCAAAGATTAACACCAAAGTTTTGGTGGGATTATGGTCTTCATGATATGCCACTCGGTGTTTTTCGTGAAGTCATAAAGAGTCATAAAGATGAGACTAACCAGCACATGAAATCGATAAGATATGCATTCTACAATTTTAATTTTTTCTTTTTTATTATTAAGGCACTTATTGCCGTTAATTGATTAGGATTCTTATTGTATAAGAATTAATATTGTAAGAATGAATAAAGATTAAGTCGATAATTATTAATTTTTTTCGAATCCGGTATCATCTACTAAATGAGTATTGTTTGATAATGATATAGACAAGATGAAAAAAAACCAACTTTCCAAACGAGATCATGACAAAAATTTTCCAATAAAACTCACTTATTCATCGAATCAAATATTAAATAAGACGTGCAAATCATTGATGAGAATCGCCATGTGCCGAAAACGAGTTCAATAATTAGAAACAGCATAGCAATCATTGTCATTAAATCGCCGACACATAATGCAAAAATGTAGAATAGGATGCTTTTCGGAACCTCGTTTACTAGCTGAAAAATATTCATTTGTGTCTTTTATTTAGAAGAATCGGATCTACCTTGATTGCCGGTGCAAATAGCAGAGGAGCAACAACGTAAAGAACCCACGCGTTTATGGCAAAACCGACAAAGTTGAATCCGATGTAGGTTGAAGCGACATACGTGCGGTAGCCCTGAAAATTTTATTATTAGGTAATTGTCCACGTTGATTTTGCTAATATTGCGTTATCCCCTGGCCCTTCACGGACCTCAAGTTCCTCCCATACTTTTTTTATTTATTATACACTAGCTGACAAAAGTTTTGTCACAAATGTTTTTCGGGTTTAACTTTTTCCTACTTGACCAAATTGGCTGATTTTTTGATATGATAGATTCATATGGTTGTAGATTATTTTACAAATTCCCGCTTGTGATTACGATGATCCGTTTTACAGTGACAAGCGTTTATCGTAAAACGCATAGCTCAAAGATATTACGCACTTTTCTTGCACTGCATTTTTTAATAATTTTTAAACTTCAATTATATTTTTTTCTTAATTTATTGAAAATAGCAATAATTGGCAACATTTTAGAGATGACTCCACGTAAAGAAACTCCAATTGCCACCCGGCAAGCTGTTATCAATATGAGGGAAAACGGAATGCGTGGTACCGAAATTGCCATGGTAATTTAAACCAAATTTTGCTACTATAACATTTTAAACACTGATTCACATAAAATATCAAATTTTTGGTCAAGATTGGTCAAGTCACAAAAAAGTTAAACCCGAAAAAACATTTGTGACAAAACTTTTGTCAGCTAGTGTATATAGTAATAGACAAAATAAGCTCAACCGCTTCTTTTTTTTTCAATAACTTTTTATTATCCTGTATCATGCTGAAAAGATAATGAATTCGGTGAAATGTAAATTTTGTGAAGTTTAATCACGTTTTACTGATCTCCACGTGGAGTTTTGTAAATATATTTTTAAGGAAATTGTAGGAACTCAATGTTGACGCAATTATTCGAGATGGATCACTACGTGACCTACAAAGTGTGTTGACTGGTAACGGAAGAAAGACAATATTCTACATAGAATCAAGTTCTATTGCTAAATGAATAGCTTATAGCTTAAACTAGCTCGTCAATTGGTTATTTACCGGTTGCGTGCGGTGAAAAATTGAAAAATAATGCTTAACGAATTTCTTAGAGTTTCACTGATTTTCACTAAAAAGTAACTTTGTTTTGTAATTATAATATTTAAACTACTTATCTTTAGCCAAAAAAAAACACGAATGCTGTGCTCATTTAAAGATTTTTACATTCTGCAAATAATTTCAAATTATCACTTATATCAAGCCTGATTTTCTAAACGTTACGAAAAAATCCTGACTAATTTATTGCAAAAAACAAACCAATTGCTCATTCACCGTGTTTCATCTATAATCTCTAATTATTTCATCCGACTTTTTAAGTGAATTCCTCAAAGAACAAAACAATAGAAAAAACTAAAATTGCGAAGTTTGAATGACGTGTGACCTTTCTATTTACTACCGTCAATCCATATCTGTTTTCTTTTATTTTATAAGACATTTTATGAAAAATTAATCTCGTTTTCAGCTCTCTTTCATTGTTGTTGTTGTTTGTTTTCTTTTTTTTTAGAATGTTACCCTTTGGATATGTCCTAATGCTCAATTAAATATTATTGTGGGAAATGCATATACTCAAACGGAAGTTCTCTAAATTAGGTTAGCTTATTATGCTTAAGATGGGTTATTTCTCTCCCAATTCTTTTGGGTATTTGAAGAAATGCTATCGAAAGAATATGGAAAAGATTAAAGCTAAACTATATTAATTCAGAAACGCTACAAAATTTAAAATCGAATCAAGTTTTAATAAAAAGTTTAACTGAGTTTTCACTATTTTAAAATAGAAAATAGTAGAGAGGAAAAGACAAAAATACAAATAGATGCTTGAAAACATGCTCTGAATTCATCTTATGTTCTTTCCAATAATACTTTAACTTGTTTAAATATGTTGTACACTCAAATGTTTATGTTAATATAGAAGATTTGCCAATAATAACGTCAAAATTTGAAAATTTTGTTGGGACTTTACCATAATTTGGTTAATTTTTTGTGACCCGAAAAATAGAACTTCTGAAAAATAATTTAAAACTATAAGAAATTGGTAGTTCATTTACATTATTTTCGAATTATTTTCAAATGGTCTCAACGAGAACGTGACAAAATCATTCAATTTAAATATTAAAAATTTGTTTAAATAATATTTTTAAAAACATGAAGAAAAGTATGTAATATTAACGAGAAAATTAGTTATAAATATATATTGGAATAATAATAAAATGGGATTAAATATAACAAATCATCGTTTTGCGTGTCGTGTCTTTGAAAGAATAATTTAAAAGGAATTTGGAAGTCATACCATCCATAAAACATCAAACTTTTAACAAAATGTATAATTTTTTCTAATCATCAGCTTATCTAATAAATATTCAGTTTATCTAAATAAAGCAGCAGCCCCCACTAAATTTAGTGGTGGGGGCTGCTGCGGCCGCTGCGCTGGCATCCTGCTTGCGCCCGGCTTGCATCCGACTTGCATCCTTCTATTGTCCGGATTGCATACGGCTTGAATCCTACTTGCGCCTGCCTTGAATACGGCTTGCATCCGGCTTGAATACGGCTTGAATTCTGCTATCGTCCGGATTGCATACGTCTTGAATCCTGCTTGCGCCCGCTTTGCATACGGCCTGCGTCTGGCTTGAATACGGCTTGCATACGGCTTGAATCCTGCTTGCGCCCGCTTTGCATACGGCCTGCGTCTGGCTTGAATACGGCTTGCATACGGCTTGAATCCTGCTTGCGCCCGCTTTGCATACGGCCTGCGTCTGGCTTGAATACGGCTTGCATACGGCTTGAATCCTGCTTGCGCCCGCTTTGCATACGGCCTGCGTCTGGCTTGAATACGGCTTGCATACGGCTTGAATCCTGCTTGCGCCCGCTTTGCATACGGCCTGCGTCTGGCTTGAATCCTGCTTTCGTCCGGCTTGAATCCTGCTTGCGCCCGCCTTGCATACGGCTTGCGTCCGGCTTGAATACGGCTTGCATTCTGCTATCGTCCGGCTTGCATACAGCTTGAATCCTGCTTGCGCCCGCCTTGCATACGTCTTGCATCCGGCTTGCATCCGGCTTGCACCCTGTTTGGTCCAGCTTGCATCCGACTAGCGTCCACCAACACCGAGAGACTGCATCTGGTGAGCTTTGCAAAGCATAAAATTTTTTATAAATTAAAATAAAAACGGGGATGTTACAGTAGAAAAAGTGAATGAAGTCGCCTCCACGGCAACTTGGCTCATCCTTTGCGATAGCTAAGACACAACCAGGAAACAAGAAATGCCCTAACGGACGTGTCGCAAAACAGTATTTCTATTTAAGTGCACAAGCCGTAGCCGACAGAAAAAGCCACGCTAACTTTCTTATTTCTACTCGTTCGAATAAAATATTGCATTCAAACGCTGAGCCAACAATAGAGCCAACTGGCTATCTTACATGGTGCATCGGTCGGGAATAACAATTAATGCATGATGTAATTATCCACGTTTTCTGTATTGCGACAAAAACAATGCAAATCATGAAAAATAAAAAAAAAAGAGAAACGCACTAGCGAATACATTATTTCTACTATAGTGGACTCCCGATCACATTCATTCATTCCTGTTAAATTATCATTGGACCCTCCTGGACGAGCTTAGCGACCCGGAGAGCCTGTAGCTTAGCCATTAAGATAGCTTGGAGCTTAGCTATTAAGAGAGCTTGGAGCTTAGCCACCCAGAGAGCCTGTAGCTTAGCCGTTAAGAGAGCTTAGCCATTAAGATAGCTTGGAGCTTAGCCATTAAGAGAGCCAAACGGCTATATTACACGTGATAACTTATAACGTTTAAATATTGGGGAAAAGTCATTATCAATAGTCACAACAAATTTTCTACTTGTTTAAGAACATTCATGGTTAAAAACTACCTGTCACTTAATTGTTACATGCTCATCTTAATAAATTTTTAGAATATCCCAAACATTTACTCCGGTATGAAACAATATTTACCCTCGCTATTTAAATTCCACAAAAGAAGCCCTAATTTATTTTCCAATACGGTCTATTCGCCAAGATCAAAAACCAGGACGAGTTCATACTCTTCTCCTATTTTCTATATTTATAATATATCCAAATAAACAAACAAGACACAAAATAATTATATAGCCATATTTATTTTAAAAAGAAATTTCTTTGTTTTCCCCACATCCAAATGAATAAATATTTATATCGAGAATCTCAAATTCAAGCCAAAAAAATGAAATGTGAGAACACATTAATTTTTATTAATAATATATATATTATTGGCTTGAAAATATTCCAGCTATACATATTAAAATTAATGGTTCGATGGAATTCTGAGAAATAATCGTGTTTAATCACTCGGATTTCGTTGGAAAACACGTTCCGGGGGGAATTGGGTATTTTGTTTCAATAACAACTCAGAATCGTTTAGTGAAATGCGCATTAATAATTGATCAAAAAAAGTAAAATTAATGATAAATTATGTGAATTGAATTGCTTGCATGTCTGAGATTTATTTAATTACCCGAGAAATTGGCAATTAATAAATCTGGTTTTGGTACAAATACCGAATCATAGGAAAGCCGATTTTCCAAAAATTAGTTAAAGACGCTAAAAATATTTACAGACATCCACTGCATGCAAAAAATTTTACAAGGTTAACAAATTTAATTGTTTGATAATTTAAACCCATTGGCATTTACAAGCTCAACAGTTAAATTTTGTGAGAAAAACAGAAGCACGCCAACTTGTATGGTAAAAGAATGAGCTCAGTAAACGTGCTCAAATCAAAATTTTCAGAAATATATTATTATTTTTAGATAGTTTAAGACAAGCATAATCATATTGTAGTAAACCCGTTTTTGTTGAAAAGACGCAAAAATTTTTAGGCACGGTAGAATATCCGAAAATCGTTATTTCCAGTTGGCGTGCAGAAGCTTTTTGCAAATATCAATTTTCGTATTTTTCAGAGTGTTTTATAGTATATTACGGTCTTTCCAGTAAGCACTGTTCATGAAGTTTTAAATAAGTTATTCTTAAACTTCCCAAAAATATTAAAATCTAGCCGCAAACTTTGATTTGAGCATGTATACCGAGCTCATTTTACAATCATACAATTTGGCGTGCTTTTTAGGAGAAAAACAGTGGCACATGAGGATCAGTGTTTTCGATAATATCACGGATGGCACTATATAAATTTTGTATTTGTTATTTTTAAGGGCTTAGTCATTCCTATATCCGCAACCACTCTACTGCCACGAATTACGCCGGAGATTGCAAAAGAGCGCGCACCATTTGCCACGTCTTTCACTTTTTATTACTCTTCATTTAAACTCTTGATTACTTTGTTTGTTGTTTAGAAATATTTAGAATTATTAAATGTGAAGAAGTTATATTTAAAAAATAAAGAGTTTAAATAAATTGTGTTGCTTCAATTGGTGCGCGGTCTTTTGCAATTTGCGGCGTACTTCGTGACATTTGGCGCTACAAATGTTGATATTATACTGAATAAACTCTATTATATATATATATATACATTCTTTATCATTTTCAAAAGCGAAAATTAAAAAAAAACTCCCAAATTGAACCACGTTTCTAGTATTCCATAATACCTCTACTGTATGTAAGCTAAGTGAAGTAAACAAACTCACAATAGACATTTTAACCAAAAAGGGAATATCAAGCGAGTTGAAGCTGGAACTGTGACTGCCTATGAAATGACAATTATTTTAGTATTAAAAGACAAGACACATCTAGAATACGTAGTAGAAGAAATTGAATGAAAGCAAAACGGACGAGCGAAGATTATTTGTATGTATATGTCTTAGAGCAAAAATAAGCATAAATAAACAGAATTGTGCATGTGTGTGTGGGGGGCAGGCGAATTTTCAGGATGGAATTTCCAGCAATAAATGTGGGCGTGCCGAGTTTAGCTAAGCATTAAACTTTTGTTGCTTTGTTTATGGGTGCGAAAGGTTAAGCGCAAGTTAGCGCGAATTCATTTGAATTTTGTGCTTTGGGTAGAATGACTTGGAAGAGTTTAGGACTTAACAAAAGTAAGACTATTTTTGGACAGATAATAAATAAATAACTTGGAATTGTGAATTTTAAATATTATACTTATCAAGCCGCCAATTATAAAAGTTAAGGCGCCTCGTACGCCAAATGAAGCGTTTAAACAAACAGCTCAGAAAACATACTCACATAAAAGGCATATATTAACAATGAGGTCATAAAGTATGCTTAAGTCTAATATTTTTGGATTATCGGGTAGCTTAGGCAACTTATGTGACAATTTGAATCTTATTTACACGTAGAAGTTATCAAGAGTCATTAAAATATTATAAATACTCATCATTTTCATTTGGCGTGCATATCTCTCTCTCTCTATTCCTACCCCCTAGAAGTTCCGTTGCCTGCGCATTGCCTTTTTGTGTTGTATTGTGTTTTAGTGTCTGTTTTTCTCTAATCCTCTTCTATAATAGACGATCATTTATTGGAACAAATATTTACAAATATTTTTAAATTTATGTTCTTAATAACATCAATGTTTATTTTGTGTTTGATCTTGTTTAACACTAGAAAAATTGCTAAAATGATATAATTACTATTTTAGCGCATTTCCTAATTTTTCTATTTTTCAGCATCTAGGTACGTGAAACAAAAACTACGGTAAAAGAAGCGGTATCATATATACTTTATAACTGAAAAATATACGTGAAAGATATTCTCCATTTGGCCTGTGACTGGCAATAATTTCCATAGTTATAGTTATATAATTGACTCTGACCATATTTTTCGTGTAACTGGATTTATTAAGAGTAAGGTAATTGAAAAATTAATAAATTTAAAAATAAAAAGTTAATTTATAAAATACAGTATCCATTCAAAGGAGGCTACATTTTAAAATTAAACACAAATTATTAAAATATAAGAAATTGATAATTCATTTTCAAAATTTTAAAAAATTATTCTCGAATAGTCTCAATGAGAACATGAAACAAATATTCAATTTATGTTAATAATGTCTCTTAATTTCATTATTTCTGCACTCTACTGCCACGACTGCTGTATATTTTGCAAAAAAGGTGTGGACAAATTGCAAAACCTTCACTTTTCATTTACACTGACAAAAGTTTTGTCACAAATGTTTTATCGGGTTTAACTTTTTTGTGACTTGACCAAATCGGCTGATTTTTTGATATTTTATGTGAATCATTGTTTAAAATGTTATAGTAGCAAAATTTGGTTTAAATTACCATGGCAATTTATATATAATATAATTGAACCTTAAAACATACCTTGAACCTTAAAAATTATTAAAAAATGCAGTGCAATAAAAGTGCGTAATATATTTGAGCTACTCGTTTTACGATAAACGCTTGTCACTGTAAAACGGATCATCGTAATCACAAGCGGGAATTTGTAAAATAATCTACAACCATATGAATCTATCATATCAAAAAATCAGCCAATTTGGTCAAGTCACAAAAAAGTTAAACCCGAAAAAACATTTGTGACAAGACTTTTGTCAGCTAGTGTAAATTCTTTATATTTTTAAAAGCGTAACTTTCTCGAATTTGACTTAATTTATCTTTAAAATCGTTTATTAATGATGATACATCTGTTTTAAGGTTCAAAAGACGATTTTAGAATTCTTAAAAAAAAACAAAGATTTTAAATAAGAAGTGCGCAATTTGTCCACACTTTTTTGCAAGATACGCAGTAATCGTGACAGTGGAGTGTTTCTGTGTTATATTTCTTCAAAATTTCTAGATCAAATCAGATTTATTACTTGTCTTGTGATAGTAGAAGGAAACATAGATTGATTTGAAATAGACACAGTATGTCGTACAGAGAGAGACGAAGGCAATAAAGAATAGACGTAGGATACTTAGGAGTCCATTATCATTCTTATATATCTCTCTCCGACCATTGAGGATAGGCCTCAGGCAGGGGATATTTCCATTCTCCTTCATCTTCTTGAGGTATGTGGACTTATCATTTGCATAACTAGAAACCAAAAGTTTGAGTCTTGGCATCGTCGAGTCTATTCTATTCCGTTAATAGTTTCGCCTGGCATGTCGCCAATTGATGAGAATATCTAGTAACAGTTTGGTCTTTCTGATGAATAAGAATTGATATTAAGTTTTCTTTATTAAAATATAATCAAAATATTAGAAAGTGAAAATTCAATTTCAACATTTTTGAATTAATTTCAATGGTCTCAAAGAGATCATGAAACAAATATTCAATTTACATGAATAATTTCTCTGTTTTTCATTATATTTCTTCAAAATTTCTAGATCACGTCAGATTTATTACTTTTATTTTTTATGCAATTAAAATTTAAATTGTCAATTTCTTATAATAGGTGTTTTTAATTGTTCTCTGATGTACTTTGAAGCCTCTAGGTAAAGAAAAATCTCCAATTCCATTATTTATCACTGGTCCAAGTGTAGTTTTTTATTTGAATAATTCCTAATTATTTATACACCATAACAATAAAATAAATGAAATGAATAGAATGATTTAAAGAAAACAACAACAACAACAACAACAACAATTGTGAATAGTTTTTTTTCTTCAAGTATCAATTGTGGAATAAATTTAATTTGCACACAGAAAAACTCAAACTATGCATGCACTCCGGGTGAAAATAGAATGAAAAATAAAAATTTAAATTCAAAAAACTAGTCCGCGATAGAATAGGCGTGGTAGAGTGTGAACATGGCGCGTGTCTAAGTGCAAGCGCGGCAAAGAATTTTCTGGAATATAAATTAATTTTCACAATGTTTTCAGTACTCTTAAAATTGTTTTATTGGAAAGTCGTCATAGATATACGAAAAGAAATGCATTAATAGTTTCATAAAAATTATCCAATCGGTTTAATTTAAACAAAAATACTTTTTTAATCGATTTTTTTGAATTTCGGTATTACAACATATATTACGGAATTCCATCAAAAATTGTAAATGAAATTTTTTGTTTTATACATCATTCGAAAGCTTATAACATGACGATTAATATAATATGTAAATCGTTATATGTTTCGAGTCAAAATAACTTACACATTTCGTTTTTTCTAAATTGTCCATTTTTGTTATATATTTTGCGTATTTAGGTTCATATTTAACGAATTCGCGAATTTTATGGTACAATAGCATGGATATACAATGTTGAACACGCAGAGAACGATATTAACAAAAAAGTTTTATTTATAAACATACTTAACAGTCTTTTTGTGAGAAAATAGGTTTTCCAGCATAATTTAAGTTTATATTGATTTCTTTGACGTATTTATTTGAATCATTATCTAAATTATTTAGCACTAACACCATTACTGCTTATTCATTTCTTCGGTAATATATAAACACACTTTTCATAGTGAAAATCTCACAAGGGAAGTCACTTTAGCGTCCGCTTGAGATTTTGATGAGACTTGCACCATTGATAGATTCGGATGCGCTGATTCCAAATCCGTTTTCAAAAACGACTCAATTTTTCTCTGAGCCGAGATATGAGCCGCCAAAGTTTATTTTTGACAGCTTATTTTTGATAGTTTGATGTGCATAAACCATAAAATGTCCGACATAAGGAATAACTTAATTAAATAAGAAAATTATTTTGCGTGAGAAATGTGGAAGCAGCGAGTCGATGGATCAAATGGAATGGTATAGTTATTATGGGTGGTTATTTCAACGAGTGTTAAATATTGATAATGTTTATTTCGGTTTGCTATGCAATTTTCAACTTTAATAACTTTAATCATTTCTTCAATTAATTATTGCAAGTTGTTGAAAAACATTTCATTCTTTTTTAAAAGTTAAGGATTAAACAGCCAACAAAATTAACTTTCATTGGTAAAGTTAAAATATGTCCAAGCAACATTTTTGAAAATCAACTACAAAATGTACCTTGAACTTATACATTGGAACGTGTCAATGGTGTCAGTGAAGATTGACAATGTGGAGTGTGGAGTTTGGGAACGTGGAGTTTTTGAATTTCTGAATTCGGAATCAAACTTTAAGCTTCGGAAAAAATTTATTGTTGTTTAACAGTAGAATTAGTTTAAATGTTATATATTGCTCTGAAAGAATATATATATATATATACATAATAGTTTTTTATACTCTTCTTTAAAAAAAAATAATTGAAACATTACAAAAAAATTAGAAGGTAGTGTTCGTGCAATTGCTGCGAAGTCATTTGCAATGCGGCGCGGTTTCGTGGCAGTAGAGTGTTAACATAAATTGAATATTTGTTTCATGATCTCTTTGAGACCATTGAAAATAATTCAAAAATGTTGAAATTCAATTTTCAATTTCTTATATTTTGATAACAAAATGTAATAATCATCATCAATCCACTGTCACAAAGTACGCGCAAACTGCAAAAGACCGTACACCAATTTCGTAAAACACTCCCTTTCAATCTATTATTTTTACATTTTTGAAGGGAACGTGTAAAAAATGAAAAGAATATAAACAAAACTATTACACCATGTAAACTAATGTTTCTATTATACAATAACTAATAAATCAATTGGTAGGATGTCCTTTGTTATATGCGGCATACTTCGTGGCAGTGGAGTGCATCATTTTTTTTTTTAAATATTTTTAGGTTCCTGGAAAAATGTAATTTTTATTTAAAAAAAAATATACAAAATCGTCTGATGGAGTCGAACGCATTATATATTTAAACGATTTAATTAATATTGAAAATCGATCGTAAGCGCCTACCGAACCCACGGCGGATTCGCCTAGCGTCGGGTTCTCCAGAATCTAGTCACTAACATTATGCTTCGAGAACTATACTATGGATCGATTAAATGTAATTTTAATATGAATCTAACTGTGATTATCTATTGATTGTAATTAAAAGATTTAAAATATAATAATCATCAGCACTCCACTGCTACAAAGTATGCGCAAATTGCAAAAGACCGCGCACCAATTTCGTAAAACACTCCCTTTCAATCTATTATTTATCGATTTTTTTAATCTTTGAAGGAAAAGTGTGCGTTTAAAAAATGAAATGAGTATAAACAAAACTATTACTCAATGTAAACTAATGTTTCTATTATACAATAACTAATAAATCAATTGGTACGTTGTCCTTTGCAATATGCGGCATACTTCGTGGCAGTGGAGTGCATCAGTTTTTTTTTTTAAATATTTTTAGGTTCCTGGAATATTGCTAATTTTTATTTTTAAAAAAATATAAAAAATCGCCTGATGGAGTCGAACGCATTATATTTTTAAAACAATTTAATTGATATTGAAAATCGATCTGAAGCGCCTACCGAAACCGGGGCGGATATAGTGTCCGGCTAACCAAAATCGAATCACTAACATTATACTACGAGATCTCAATTTGAAAAAACTAAAGATTGATTAAATGTCATTTCAATATGAATCGGATGCACGCCGTGGACAAATAGTATTTAAAAATGTCAAGAGAGAACGTGACAAAAATGTAATAAGAAACGACTCGCGTTGTAGATTTACGAGAAATTTATTATATTATATTTAATTGAAAGCCCTAAAAACACATTTTTTGCAATTTATTCATTGATTCTTAAGGATTCTGGCTGGAATGCCGCGTGAAAATATTTGGTGCACCGATACCAAGACATGCGGATGCATTGAAGGTGTATTAAAAATTTTATGAAATGATCCCTAGTTTGGCGTTTAAGTTCATTCTTTAAAAAAAGTGAAATACTACTGCGCAAATTTCCGCGTATTGCACTCTTTCTTGAAAAAATTTTCGGAGGATTGGAATAACCAACAAATATTGTATTATCTTTTTAATAATCGTTTTTTTATTTTATCCTCTACACTCCACTCCACATATTGCAAAAGACCGTGCACCAATTGCAATTGAATTAAAAATTCACTTTTTATTATTCTTTATTTAAAATTTTTGATTAAAGCGTAGCTTCATGTTGCTTAGAACCGTTTACAAGTATTGATTAATTGTGTTTAATTTTTTTTAGGCTCCACTAACTTTTTTCTTTAAATTGGTGCGCGGTCTTGCGCGGTTTGCAGTATGGTCTTGCGCGGTTTGCGGCATAGATCGTGACAGTGTAGTGTTTCTATATTTTTAGACACGATTTGTACGACGCAAAAAAATGCATTGCTTTAAAACTACAATTATTTCCCAACAAAAACATTAGCTTAAAAACTAACCTGAAAGGGCACGGTTCTTTCAATTAATCGCCATCCTTTATATTCTTCTCCATCTGATAACTGCATTGTGGATTAGCTGAAAACAATATATAATATTAAAAACAAAAAATATATAATATTAAAAACAAAGCAAAAAGTAGATATAGTACAAAACGATTGTATTATTATTACGAAAATGAGCAATTGACTCAAATTTCAATTGGCTGAATGATGTTTGATTGTCGGAAATTGAAGTCGGCCCCACCAGTTCGTTCGGATCACTTTTTAACTTCAATATTATTATTTTTTGTTTTATTGGTATTAATAGAAGATTAGAAACTTTTTTCGAGTGATTTAGTTTTAATGAAAGAAGCGAAAATGTGCCACAATTTGAATCAATGGTTGGGTTTTAAATTATAAATTAACAAGAAGTGTTTACACTTTTAAGAGCATTATAATTTAATCACGAACTATAATAAGTAGTTTATTCTTTGAATTATAGTAAATTGTAGTGAATAATATGTGATTATTGATATTTGTTAGAATTGAATGTCTTGGTTTCAGAAACGAGTTAAGTACTTCTTTTTAAAACATAACATTGTGCTCCAAAATAAAATTACAATTTTCCTTTGATTAAACGCGTTTTATTAGGTAATTTCAAGCTAATTTTTACGTCAATTTTTCAGGCTTTTCTTAAAGTGTCTCGGACGCATTAAACTTTTTAAGAAATTTTGTCTTAATGTGGCCCTTTTGACGTCATGATCATTTGGCGTGTCCATACAACACATTTAGGAGAAGCTAGTCACTATTTGAATGGAGAATTTAGGTTGATTACAATCTTGTTCAAATACTTATGCACCCCAAACTTTGCTGAAAATCAATCTATTGGGCTAAAACATTGTTTAACGATTTCTCTATACTTGATTCATCGCAAAATGTTAAAGCCTTTTTTCTAATTTTGGAATTCTGTCAGCTGGGACCATTTGAACCCAAATCTACGAATTTGATAGAATCGGCTCTTCTTTGTGTGTTCTATTCAAATACCTCTAACTTTGCTGAAAATCAATCTATTGGGCTAAAACATTGTTTAACGATTTCTCTATACTTGATTCATCGAAAAATGTTAAAGCCTTTATTCTAATTATGGAATTCTGTCAGCTGGGACCCTTTGAACCCAAATCTACGATTTTGATAGAATCGGCTCTTCTTTGTGTGTTCTATTCAAGTCCCTCTAACTTTGCTGAAAATCAATCTATCGAGCTAAAACTTTATTTATCGATTTCTCTATACTTAATTCATCGAAAAATGTTAAAGCCTTTATTCTAATTATGGAATTCTGTCAGCTGGGACCCTGTGAACCCAAATCTACGATTTTGATAGAATCGGCTCTTCTTTGTGTGTTCTATTCAAATCCCTCTAACTTTGCTGAAAATCAATCAATTGGGCTAAAACATTGTTTAACGATTTCTCTATACTTGATTCATCGAAAAATGTTAAAGCCTTTATTCTAATTATGGAATTCTGTCAGCTGGGACCATTTGAACCAAAATCTACGTGTTATAAATTTAAACGTCTTAATTATAAAATATTTTTACGTAACTTATTCACGCTTCTCTTGAACTGTCTAAATGTCTGATTAATTTTCCTAGATTCAATAAAATCCTAAAAATGACGTAGAAAGTAGTTTTTAAATTCACACGCACGTCAACTAGAATGGTAATAGAACGGGCTCAGTAAACGTGCTCAAATCTAACCTTTTAGAAAAATATTAATACTTTTAAATAGTTTAAGACAAACCTGGTTAGACTGGCGTAAAAAAAAGTTATTTGAAGACAAACAATCCATATATCATCAAACTCCAAAGTTAAATAAAGTATTATATCATCAAATGTGTCTGTCATTTTACTAGAACAGCTGGCGTGCACGTAGAAATTAATTAAAGGCGCTTAAAACGTCAATTTCATCTACCGGACTGTCTTAAATTAATATTATTTTATAAATATTTCAATACTATATGTTTAAGCTCTGATAAGAATTATAAAATTGTAACTCACGTGCCAAGTGCAACTATAAAAATAAAAGATTATTAAAACCTCTTTAAACTAAAATGCATGGAACATAAAGCGATTTCTAGATATTTTAAGAGAAACGTGATAAAATACAGTGTAAAACAAAATGTTTAGTTTACACGTAAATTAGAAAAACACGTCTCAAGTTTAAAAAAATTGCTATTTTCATTTATCGTGCACCACCATAAATCGGAGGAATTCAGGATTAGGCATTCTGGATTTCATATTCTGGCCATTTTTCCATACCGAATTCGGCATTCTGGATTCCAAAATTTGATATTTTAACTCCGCATTCCGAAAATGCACTTCTCATATAAACTTTAACACCAAATACGGCCGGAAAACCGGCCATTTTTCCTTTCCGGATTCCGAAATTCAAAAACTGCCATTCCGCCCATCTCTGGCGTGCACTCATATTGTCGCAAGGAAGTTAATCCACCAATTGCAATTGAATAATACGATTATTTAACTTTTAATCATTTATTGCATTTTTAAATTTTTTCAAGGTAAGAAGAAATTTGAGACTGTCTTCACCTTATTTCGGCTTCAAACCCGACCAAAACTTCTTTTACTCTCTGCTCACACCTTATATTTAACTTTTAACTGCTACCGAAAAAATGAGTGAATTGTTCCTCTAAATCATCTTAATTCTTAACACTGTATTTGATTCCACTTTCTCCAATAAACTCAAATTTATACATAAAATGTTTAAAAAAATTTAAAAAAAGGAATGAAGAAAAGAAAAATAAATATCACCCCACACCAATAATGGATAAAAACTAAATAAATCGACCAATAAATGCAAATCAGATATACACAAATAAACAAATATTTTTAAAAAAGTTATTAATATATTCAATTGTTTTAAACGAAAAACAAATGCGCTCTTGTTACCGTACATAGATGACAAAATTAATTATTCAGTATGGATTTATAATTTGTTCATTTATTACAAACGTCAGGTTAATAATAAGAGCAGGGTTGAACGGGATTAGGAGAAACGATGAATGTTATCATTGGCACGAATCATGCAATGTATATTGCCATCTATTTAGTAAGGAGCACCATTTGAAAATGACAGTTTTCACCCCAATTTGTATGGTACTAGAATGTGCGCATTAATCATACTCAAATCAAACTTTTTAGAAATATATTAACATTTTTAGATAGTTTAAGACAAGCACAATTAAATAGTAGTAAAAACCTTTTTGTTATAAAGACGTAAAATTTTCCACACGCGTTTAAAAATCGCAAAATCGTCATTTCGATTTGGCGTGCAGTTTTTCGACTGTTTTACTTTTAAAATATAAATAGAATTTTCTTCAATTTATACATCTTCTATAAAATATAAATACGACTCTTCTTAAATGACCTCATATTATGACAAATTCAGTCATCGTGCTAAGGATATTCTCTCTTTCTAATATTACTATTTTATTTTCTTCTTAATTTTGAACGGTTTACCTAACTGCAGATATTTCCGTTTGTTCCCAAATTACACTAAAGGATTATAGGATTATACTAATTAAGACAAATCGTGAAAGAGGATTTGTGTCGAATACTACAATTTTCGTCCTAACTTAAAGTGCATAAAGAACAACAAGGGATTAGATTCATTTTTGTGGCAAATATCTGAAACTAATCTTTATTCGTTTGGTTTTCAGTTCTTTGGACATTCCGACTTTTATAAGCTTTTTTTTAATATTGTCCTTTTCAGAGATCGGTGCCTAATGGAAGAGGAAAAGAATTAGGATGGAATGAGGTTCTCGTTTGGACTGCCACTCTTTTTTTACAAAATTATTGGCAACACACATTGAAGAGAATTTGACGAAAAAGTTGTTTGTGGCCGTGTGGCCGCCCATCATTATTCTTCTTTTTTTCTCTTCCATTAGGCACCTATTTCTGAAAAGGACAATATATTTATTTAAATTAACAAACAAAATTTCTTGAAAAATGTATTTTATTTTAATATTATCAATCTGTGAGAAATTGATAATTCTAATTTTCATTTCATAAAAAAGAGAAATAATCGGATGTTATTAAATCTAGGAAAAGCGGAAATTGCTCCCGTCGGAAAATAAAATGCATATCTGCAAAAATCACGGATTATTACACCATCTCATTTTAAATTTCGATTTTTTTAATTTTTATAAAAAAAGACTAAAAAATCAAAGATCTCAAAGGAATCGAACCAACACAGATTTTTCGTAAATCAAATCCTCTACCAGGTATGCTACGTATCCTCTTTTGTTTTAATTAATTAATCCGTTGATGTTTGAAGAAGTATTTTAATGTCTATGGTGTAATAATCCGTGATTTCTTTTGCGGAAATGGATTTTATTTTCCGACGGGAGCAATTTCCGATTTTCCTAGATTTAATAACATCCAAATAATCAATAGGAAGTGAACTATAAATTTTGACGAAATATAACAGAAAATGATGAAATAAAGCGAAATTATTTAAATAAATTGAAAATTTCACGTTCTCATTGAGACCATTTCAAGTTAATTCAAAAATATTGAAAATGAATTGTCAATTTCTTCGGCTTTTACAATAGTCAATTATAAAATTATTTATTTAAAAAAAGTGTATATTTTTAATACTAATCCACTCCGGTCAAACAACCACGAAAAACGCTATCTCTCTTCATTTTATGTATCGTTGTCTGCGCGTATTTAAATATTTAAATCATTTTAAATTATATTTGTTGAAATAAATGATCGTGTATTGTAGAAGAGGAATATAGAAAAACACACGCAAAAAGCAACACATCACAAAAATGCAACGCGCAGAGAAAAATACAAACACTGCGGGTGGAATTTCGTTTTTACGGAAGTGCTAATACACAAATATAATACAACACTTTAATACACACACAACACTCCAGTACCAAGACTGCTGCCCATCTTGCAAAGAAGTGCGGACAAATTGCAAAAAAAAGCTTTCCAGAAAGTCAAATTTGAGCACGTTTACTGAGCTCATTTTATTACGATACCAGTTGGCGTGAAAAGGTAATAATATAAATAAGAGCTCTTATATCAGAGTACATCAAGTAACCTTAATAATAATAATAGGTATATGTTTTCGGTGATAATAGAATCCAATTACAACCAGATCTACCAATTAATAGAATTTTCAGCAGGAAATCATAACAAAACAAACACAATAACAGAACAGCCTACTTAATTAATGTTTTTTATATGTCAAAGCTCCAAACGTTGTCACAATAAATATTAAATTGTAGGATATTTTTGAAAGTGCGAAAGAATATTTTAAGCAAAGTTTTGTGGACAACAAGATATTTCAATTACATGCTAGTTCACACTTACATTCATTGCTTTGGAATTTTAAGAGAAATATAAATTATTTTCAGAATAAAATACAAGACACACTCATTTTCGAGTCTTTGTTAAATTTAAATCGGATTAAAAATGATATCAGCCATTGTAATTGACTATTATAACATCCAAATTGTTAATCTCTAGCACTTTTCTAACGGCTCATTACTAAAACATTTAATTATAATACTAAAAAAGTATTAAAAGAAGTTTTTTTTCTAAAAATGTATCTAATCAAGTTTTCATGCTTTTCTCTTTCAACTTGTCCGATTTAATCTTTGATACCTTAAATTGGTGAAAAATTAAATTAACTCATAAATTGTCGTCTAAAATTAATTTAACTTTTTTTGTTTGCTTCAATAAATACATGATTTTAATCAAGCGCTTGATAACTGAAACATGGGAAATTTGTTGTGCTCTTAGTAAGACAATTTATCAATCAAGCCTCGAGGGGAACGTTTGTTATTCACTCCTTGTCATATATTAATCTAACAAGTTAATTTGTTTTTAATAAAGTCTAACTGCCCGCCAAATTGAATGGTGAAGTTGCGGGAGGTGGCTCGGAAAAAATGCTCATATTGCAAATTTCGGCAAGAAACTCATATTTTTATATAGTTTAAGACGGCCTTGTAATAATAAATTATCAAGTTATATAAAAATCGTACGTGTTACTTAGTAATACAAGTTTAAATATTGAAAAATTCCCATTTCCCTTTGGTATATTGCAGCTGCACGCCAAATGAGTCGGTCGCAACATAACCTTACAAGGGAAGTGTTTTAGGTCTCCATCTCAGATTTTTATGTTTACAGAGAGATTCCTTATGGTCCAAATAGTACACTGACAAAAAATTAGAAGCCACAAAATGGTTTAAGTGCGTAAAAAATGGGTCTAAAACTCAGAAAATCGCGACATTCAAACACAAATTTCATATAGTTAATGTTAATCAATCCCGCTTATATTTTAAGGGCTATATTAGCATATTAAAAACAATCGTTTTATAAATATAAAGTTTTGTGAAAATTTAAAGCTCTAGCGATATTTTAAGAAAAGCTTGTGGAATTAACGTGAAATTTATATTTTGACTTACACGTCAAAATTAATAAAATACATTCAATTATTGAAAAATCGTCATTTTCATTTGGCGTGCACTTGTAGCATATTTAAACGTGACTTATAAGCTTCCACGTGTTAATTTGGAAATGATATTTGTTACGTATCGTGTGTACATCACCACGTTGTTATCACAACCCAGATCTTGACGTGTGTTTAATATTTATATATATATATATTAAAAATTTAAAAAAAAATTTCTATTCCGTCCATCACTATATATATTATCAAGTTGTGAGAAATTGATAATTCTAATTTTCATTTCATAAAAAATAAAAATAGCCAATAGGACGTGAACTATAAATTTTGACGAAATATAACAAAAATGAAGAAATAAAGCGAAATTATTTAAATAAATTGGAAATTTGCTTCACGTTCTCATTGAGACCATTTGAAATTAATACAAAAATATTGAAAATGAATTGTCAATTTCTTACACTTTGACAATATATATATCAAGGTTGCACGGAATTCCATCTTCCATTTTCCGTTTTCCGTTTTCCGTCGTTTTTTGAGTTCCATTTCCGTTCTCCGTCGTCCGTTTGAAAAAATTAATTTCCATTTCCGTTTTCCGTCGTCCGTCTGAAAAAAACTGATTTCCGTGCAACCCCGGTCTGTATTTAAAATGTGTAATGCCACGGTTCCGAGAGAAACCAAATGTCGAGAGTCATTTGAAGACGTTTTTTGAAGAGAATTTCCTGAGATGAGCACCAAGTTTCGAGCAAGGTCGGAATGAGGATGTATTAGTCCTTTTTTCGTTTGCTGGAATGTGAGGAAGTAAAAGATTGCATTTGTAGAATGCTAAATATGGAGTCCTTAGTAGCATTGTCATTGTCTACAATCATCGTCTTTGTTGTGTTGATTTCTTCCGTGATTTCTAGCCGTTGATTTAGACGACGGCTTATTTCTTCTGAGGAACTTCCAATTAGCACCAGGTCGTCAGCGAGTTCGAATTGTTTAAAAAACATCCCATCAACACAGATATCTTCAGCTTCTCGCACACTCTCCTTGTCGGATTCATCGAGAATCATTTGGAGAGAAAATGCGAACAGCTTGACAAACCAATCTCTTGAAAGGAATATTGATTGTTGTTCCATGGATTCTGATATCTGAAAAAAGAAGCCGAAAAGTCGATTAGAGCTAGTTCCAGAGAAAATTTTAATTGATTTTTCAATGAATTTTCGAACAGAATGGATATTATCGATGATCTTCTAGACCATCCTTCCTCTTTCGTAGGAGACTCACTTTGACAACTTTCCAATCTTCTGGTATTCTTCTTGCCGTCAAAATGTGTGCATGCGAAGGCAAATAATAGATACACGCTCTACTAGCAGCAGAAAATCTAAATTCTATTCCCAGTATTTTAATCTTCTTCACGAAATTCCATCTTCCATCTTCCGTTTTCCGCCTTCCGTTTGAAAAAAAATCGATTTCCGTGCAACCCTGATATATATATATATATATATCGCGATTCAGATGACGTGTCATTAGAGTATAAATAACCCGTTTAAATTGTAAAGTTATCAAATATTCGAGTCGACAAATAAATCGTTAATCTAAAATATAACAATATTTTCTCCATTTTTACAGGCTTTTCCAGCAATATTAGAATACATTAAAATTATACTAAAATTGTAGAGAAGATGGGCTTATCCGAGTCACTATTCAAGTCTAGTAGCCATAATAAAAATAAAACAATAATAATATAAAAATAACAAAAATGAAAAGCATAACCGAAACTGAGCTCAGCTGAAAATATTAATATAAAATTCATTGATAGTCAAAGAATCAAGAGAAAAATTGTAATAAATAATAAAGGAAATAATTGTTTGAAGGAAATTCAATTTATTAAATCTTTAATAGTAACACGAATTGATACCTCTCATATTTATTTATTCATGAAAATAATAAAATATTGCTTGTATTAATATAATCGGGTTAATTTGCAGAATGTTTCCAATTATGTAAACAACAACAACAACAACATTCGCAATAAAAGCTCGGTGTCATTTTCGGGATTTCCTGCGTTTCGAATTGCTAATCTGCATTGTTTTTTTTCATTCTTTTTTAAAAACGGATTATAGTAATTGAGTCATTCTATTCAAACACTACTTGGGTATTCTTTTCAGAAAATTCTACCGTAATATGAGTCTTCGAGAAGGGGGAGGAGGCGAGGCTTATTAAATATTTGCTGTAAAGGTCTAAAGAATAATGGAATTTTAGAAGTTGCTATTTTTGGTTCTGACATAAATTCTAAGGGAATGTTTATTGAAAACGATATTCCATTATCAGGTAAAAATGATTGTAACAATTCTAATAAATTCCTCGAAAAGTTACATGTTTTTATTACAAAAAAGGATTTTTATTTTCGAACAAATATGGAACGCCAAATAAATGATATTTAGAATTCTTTTACGCACACAACAATTCAGATTTTACTCATTCCCACGTGGACTTTTTGGAAATAGTTTCAAGTGAATTATTGAAATTTTAATCCATATATCAATAAATTCTATAAAAATTTAAGATCTAATAAATTAAAACAGAGAGTCATTTTATCATAGCGGATGTACACCAGTGATGGGTGGGACTCCCCACGGTCCCCCCGGCCCGGGTATTTTTCTAAAAAACAGGGATCACGGTCCCGGTCCCGTGTCTCGGGTAGGGGAAAATTGAAGTCCCGGTCCCGGGGCCAGGGTATTGAAAGAGGGAAGTCCCGGACCCGAGACCCGGGTTTTGAAATTTTCAATTTTCTTAAAGTCCCGCCCGCCCGGAATTCCAAAAAACGGGGTCCCTTTCATCACTGGTGCACACCAACTGGGACCTACGATGTTCCGATTTTATTGTTCTTTTCAGAGATTGGTGCCTAATGGAAGAGGAACAAAATTTAGGATGGAATGAAGTTCTCGTTTGGACGGCCTCTTTTTTTTCGAAATTATGGGCAACACACATAGAAGAGGAATTGACGAAAAAGTTGTTTGTGGCCGTGTGGCCGTCAATCATTTTTTCTTCTTTTTTTTGCTCTTCCATCAGGCACCATTATCGGAAAAGGACAATAAAGCGTGTCTGAAAAAGTAGAGTTTTCTTGACACGATAAGATTTCCCATCTTAGAAGAAAATATTGAACTGTTGCTTGAAAAAACATTTTCAAAATGAAATAACAATGCCCAAAGACAGAGTACAGCAACATGGGGACACGAACGGGGTCTACGTTGCGGTTCGTGTTGCGATTGTATAATTTCGGGTACACATCAGTGATGGGAGGGAGCCCGCTTTTTTTTAATTCCGGGCGGTCGGGACATTGAAAAAATAGAAAGGGGACTGGGAGGAATTCCCTCCTTTCACTGTTATGTTTTTTTTCATTTGGTATTTTTCTTTTCATAAAAAATAAAAGTAATAAATCTGATTTGATCTAGAAATTTGGAAGAAATATAATGAAAAACAGAGAAATTATTAACATAAATTGAATATTTGTTTCATGTTATCTTTGAGACCATTGAAAACAATTCAAAAATGATCAAATAGACCTTCCAATTTCTTAGATTTTGATGTTAGTGATGGGAGGGACCCCGTTTTTTGGAATTCCGGTGGTCGGGACCTTACAAAATGCAAAATTTCAAAGCCCGCGGCCCCGGACCGGGCACTCCCTTTTTTTGAAGACCTAAAGTTAGGCCGTATTTTTAAAGAGTTATTTTGAAATATTATAATTTGTTTTTTTAAACATTTATTTAGAATAATTAAATAACAAGGATATTTCCGAATTTAGCTGAAAAACAGCTACCACAGCAAATAAGGCTTAGGTACCTAAGCCTTAACCTTTCATCTGAAGATGAACCTCCATCCAAATGTTATTATCTTATTATTATTATTATTATATTTATTTGTATTGTGTTTATAATTATCTCAAAAAATAGTTTCCAACAATAATGGCCTAATATTCTAATTATTCACTATACGAGTCCACACTCGTCTTCGTGTACCCCAAAATTACATAACCGCAACACGAACACCGTTCGTGGACACCGTTCGTGTCCCAATACTTTATTGTACTTTGTTTTTGGTCATAAGAACACAAAAACTGTAGTAATTCTGCGACGTAAATCGTTGTCAAATGATACACTTCGTTCATTCATACCTGTTTTCCAGTACCTTCAAGAAGTTTCAGAGTGTGATCTAACTCATCGAGTTCTAGATCTTACAGATTGACCACTCTCTCTTTCTCCTTCTGTTCTTTCCTTTCCTAGGTACTTCATAAGGAAGCTTTGCTTTCGCTGAATTTCTTTCAGATCCTTCGGTGTGACACCTTCACCCTGCCAATTTCACTTTCTCTTTGTGTGACCTTCTTTTCTCCTCCTCACTTTGACTGAGCACATCACACATTTGCGATGTTACTAAATGACCCGTTACCGGTTTTACATCGGTTTTTCACTAGTTCGGAATTTCTCGCTCATTGTCGTCTTTTAAATCTGATACAGCTTAAATAGAGACACGGTCATTCTCTGTAAGGCCGATTTTAGGGAAACCTGTGTTTCCTTCAACTATATTAAATCAAAAAGCAACATGTGACAAGGTTAGAGAAAGCTTGTCCGCTTCTCCATATTCTGTTTTTCCAAGTGTGTTCAAAATATTTCATATTAATTCAATTTAAGTC
The DNA here is from genome assembly GCA_963931815.1 of Caenorhabditis plicata. Taxonomy (NCBI): domain Eukaryota; kingdom Metazoa; phylum Nematoda; class Chromadorea; order Rhabditida; family Rhabditidae; genus Caenorhabditis; species Caenorhabditis plicata. The sequence goes on from OZ007494.1 coordinate 5,608,935, forward strand.
CAGCGCATAATTGAAAGTATAAGCCGGAAACGAGATAATGCTCCAACTTTTAAAAATTGTTCGAATTAAACGTTTTCATATACTTTGTACCCCTAAGGTCCCACGGTTATCAAAACACATTTTAGCACAAAAAATGAATTATGGTAGGTAAACAAGAACCATTTAGTTTTCTCTAAAATATTCATTCAATTTCGTCATAAATTATTATGGGCATCAAACTTTGTGGTCTGTGCTGGTTTCGTAAAATAAAATTTATCAGATGTTGTTTGTGTATTTTGTGCAATTATTGTATTAATTTTAAAGAGTAAATCTTAATTAAATATGGAGATTAAAGTAATGACAACAATGGAAATTTTCTAATAATACAATCATACCCCAAATTGAATGGTTAAGTTGGGGGCTCAGAAAAGATGCTCATTTTGCAAATTTCGGTAAGAAGCGCTTGTTTTCAGATAGTTTAAGACGGGCTAGTAATAATGAGGTGTCAAATTATATGAAAATAATATGTGTAAATTAGTAATACACGTTTAAATATTGAAAAATAGAAATTTCCATTTGGCGAGCAATCATTTTTATACAATGAGCGGCTTATTTGCCACGCAAGATTTTGATTTAGTCATAGAATTCAATTATATATAGGTTTCCTAGCTTAAAGGCACACAATTTACTTAAAAAACATTATACAGAAATTAGTTAAATGTGATTAAACTGTTAGTAAAATCGATATTGACTCGTCAATTAAAATTGTAAAGCTCGACAGCAGTTTAGTAAAAATGTTCTAAATTGACTTTTACGATAATTTTTAAGATGGTTTTGATTATTTGAAGACAAGCAATCGATATGTCAGCCAATTTTATTAGGGTGAACCAAAATTTTTTCCGATTGTTTATTAAAAACTTAAACATTATTTTACAACACATGCAAAACAATTAGGTATCAAAGTAAAGACCATTTGACTCTATGGCTTGAACCCATCTATCGGCAAGTTGTTCGATCCCGCTGCGGTTCCAATCCTTGTTCTTAGAGGCGAAAAACTCGCGACACCTGTTTTCGACATCGGCCAGGTCATTGAAGCTACGACCACGAAGAAAGTGTGCCATGGATCGGAAAAGGAGATAATCAGATGGCGCAACACAAAGAAGTGCCTTCTTTGAGAAACGATCACATTTTGCTACCGGTTCCTTCGGGTGTATAAATCTATTTTCTGAACGTAAATGTCCCAATCCATAAAATTGTAAATATTATTGATGATATTCCGAAATCTTTACTGTACTAATATGCATTTTTTTATACCTCTGTATATGTATGCATTTCCTAATTGATTGATTTGAACTTCGGCAAGTTGTTCGATCCCGCTGCGGTTCCAATCCTTGTTCTTAGAGGCGAAAAACTCGTATATATATATATATATTATCAAAATATAAGAAACCGGTTCCTTCGGCTACCGGTTCCTTCGGCTGACCGGGCTCCAACCATTGATTTTGTCTGTCCAGAATGCTGAAGTAGATCCACTGTTCATTACAAGTTACAATTCTACGAATAAAATGGTATTCTTGTGGATTTTCGAGCAGTTTTCGGCAAGTCTCGACATGTTTTTGAGCTTGAATTTCAGTGAAGTACTTCTTGGCAGCGTCTTTTGACTTTCCCAAGGGCGTTAAGATGTCGTACAACTGTTGTTTGAGGAATATCGAGCTCGGCCGACAATCTGCGAGTACTTATTGATGGAATTACAATTCTACGAATAAAACTGTAATCTTGTGGATTTTCGAGCAGTTCCGAGCAAGCCTCGACACGTTTTTGAGATTGAATTTCAGTCAATGCACGAGGTATTTCTCAGCAGCGTCTATTGACTTTCCCAAGAGCGTGAAGATGATGTTTGAGGGACATCAAGCTCGGCCGACAATCTGCGAGTACTTATTGATGGATTGGTCTCCACAGCTTCACGGATTGCTTCAGAATCCACTGCCGTAGGTCGGCCTGAATGTGTCTTGTCTTCGAGATCAGTGTCGCCGTCGTTAAATCTTTTGAACCAATTTCGAGCATTACGGTCCGAGACCATATTGTCGCCTTCAACTTCGCATATCTTTTTTTCTGCTGCACTTGCGTTGAAGCCTTGTTTCCAGTAATGGCGTAAAAGAACACAAATTTCGGATTCAATTAGACAAAACGATATAGGAAATCGGAACAAAATTTTGGTTCACCCTAATAAATATAAATGAAGATTTAGCTTATCACATGAGTCTGTCAGAGAATGGATGGCGTGTCGCGTGTAAATTTATAAGACACGTTTTAATATTGACAAACTGTAAAATCTTGGTAACAACGAATTTGTCTTTTTAATATTATTTAATTTATGGGTCAATTTTTATGTACATTATATTGTATTCACGTGTCTAGCACACGTAGTGTAAATTTTAAAAAAATTTATTATAAAACATGTCATTTTATGAAAGTCTCACTTTATACCCCCAAATTTTGTATGTTATTAAATCTAGGAAAAGCGGAAATTGCTCCCGTCGATAAATAAAATGCATATCTGCAAAAAACACGGATTATTACACCATTTCATTTTAAATTTCGATTTTTTCATTTTTATAAAAAAACCTTAAAAAATCAAAGATCTAAAAAGAATCGAACCAACATAGATTTTTCGTGAATCAATTCCTCTACCAGGTATGCTACGCATCCTCTTTCTTATATATTAATTAATTAATCCGTTGAAGTTTGAGGAAGTATTTTAAATTCTATGGCGTAATAATCCGTGATTTCTTTTGCGGAAATGGATTTTATTTTCCGACGGGAGCAATTTCCGCTTTTCCTAGATTTAATAACATCCCAAATTTGAACAAAACTATTATCAAAATATAAGAAATTGAAAATTAAAATTCAACATTTTTGAATTATTTTCAATGGTCTCAATGAGATCATGAAACAAATATTCAATTTATGTTAATAATTTCTCTGTTTTTCATTATATTTCTTCAAAATTTCTAGATCAAATCAGATTTATTACTTTTATTTTTTATAAAAATAAAATTGGAAATGTCAATTTCTTATATTTTGATTATATATATATATATATATAGATTAACAAGTTCTTTAAAAGTTGTCTAACAAAAATTTCAACATTAATAGCAAATCAAACTTTAAAAAAAATATATCAAGACAAAAACAAATATTAGTTGTTGATAGGGAAGTAAACTTGCTCAAATAAATATCAAAACGAAAAAAGAAAACTTTAGAGAATTAATTAAAGAATACAATGAATTTTAAATTGTTTGTATCAAAAGAGATTTAAAAAAAAAAAAAGTTAATGGATGAACCGAACAAATTTTGGAATTCTTTCATTAATGACGGATTATTCAAATAATTTCTCAAAATAATAATGCTGGAAAATAGTCGATAAAGATACTATTTGTGCGTCAAGTATATATTAATAATTAATAGTTGGAAAGCTATTTGTATGATAATAAACAAAAATTGATAAAATGCTTCAAACATCGTCAAGATTTAATCAATTAAGTGCGAATAAGCTAAAATCAAATACATTTTTTATTTATATCCAATCGTAAAAGTGCATAATAACATCACTTGAACATATTAAGTGAAGCGGGTTTTGTTTTTATATTGTTTGTGGCAAATTTTTTAAATAAAAAAGGTCCGTGGATTCGAAATTAACTGTCTGAAAAGAGTAATGAATAAATGAAGATAAAAATTAAACGCATTTTAATATATCTCTTTATTTTATTTTGTTTACAATTGAGAATTATTAATATTGAAAAGGGAAGGAAGTTATTGAAACACCTTCGGCAAACAGATGTGGGAATCTAATATATTTCAATAAAGTATTTCAAAGAACGATTGAAATGTTGTTGACAGATAAATGGTCATGGGAATAAGTTGAACTTATCTCACAGGCAAACTGGGGACGGTCCGTTAACCGTCGTATGGCCGGTTTTACATCGGTACTACGTTTCACTAGACCCCTGAGTGCAACCAACGACGAGAGTGATTTGCCACAAAAACAATATGTATTTTGTTGATCTTTCCGAGTTAGATATTTCTCGCTTCGCTATAATATTACAATAAACAGCGTCATTCCATTTAATCTACGTGCTCCATGACAGCACGTTTAATGCAATTACAAGGAGCTTCTAGAGCCGCTCTAACAAGGGAAGTATAAAAGGTCAACATCTCAGATTTTGATGAAACTTTGCAAAAATATTCGTTTTGGATCCAAACGTCTGCACAAAAAATTTCAGCTCGCCAAAAATATCTTAAAGTACTTAAAAGTGGGTTTGAATTCTGAAAACCCCTTCGATCATTATTTTTCTTCTCCGACAATCAGATTTCTTCTGCGACCATTAGTTTTCATTACAAAAAAAACAGTGAAAGACAGCAATGATGACACGATGACACGGGATGCAAAAAAACGACTCGGTTTCGAGAATCATAAACAAAATCATAATTAACAGACATGTAAGATTATGGTGAACCAAAAGTTTTTTCCGATTTCCTATATCTTTTTCGTCTAATTGTTTTTTTTACCAAATACAAATTTTAAATACATGTGTTATATATATATATATATATTTTTAATGCTCTTGGACAGCTCTATCATAATATAAATTAAAATGTTTAATTGGTCTTTTATTTAAAATGTTTTTAACTTGTAGAAGAAACATGGAAAAATCCGAAATTCGTTTTCTTTTACGCCATTACTGGAAACAAGGGTTCAACGAAACTGCAGCAGCAAAAAAGGTATGCCAAGTTGAAGGCAACAATATGGTCTCGAAGCGAAATTGGTTCAAAAGATCGGCGACACTGATCTCGAGGACAAGACACATTCAGGCCGACCTACGACAATGGATTCTGAAGCAATCCGTGAAACTGTGGGCACCAATCCATCAATAAGTACTCGCAGATTGTCGGCCGAGCTCGATATCCCTCAAACATCAGTTGTACGACATCTTAACGACCTTGGGAAAGTGCCGAGAAGTACCTCATGCATTGACTGAAATTCAAGATCAAAAACGTGTCGAGACTTGCCGAAAACTGCTCGAAAATCCACAAGATTACCGTTTTATTGGTAGAATTGTAACTTGCGATGAAAAGTGGGTCTACTTCAGTAATCAGTAACTTCAGTAATTATGTCAAATAACCTATTTTGGAGCTACGAAATACGTGATTTCGATGTATTTTCCTTTTCAGAGATCGGTGCCTAATGGAAGAGGAAAAAAATTAGGACGGAATGAGGTTCTCGTTTGGACGGCCATTCTTTTTTACGAAATTATGGGCAGCACATATTTAAGAGGAATTTAGAAAAATGTTGTTTGTGGCCGTGTGGCCGCCCATCATTTTCTCTTCCTTTATTGCTCTTCCATTAGGCACCGATCTCTGAAAAGGATAATATCTAAATATGATGAGTTGTGGTTTGTTTTTTTTTATTAATTGAATTGGTTGGAAATTGATTTTTATAGGCGAAACTATGATGGAATGATTAATACTCAATTTATGAGTTAATAAATAATCGAAATGGATATTCAAGTGCTATTTACGCACAAAGATTCCTTAGAACGGATCAATATGGCTGTTAGAACTTCATATTTTGCCATTTATTTAATCAATTCAAACGTTTAGATTGCTTTACAGGTTATGTCAAATCAATTTGACTGTTTTACATCAATTATATGTATTATTTACAGAAGTTATTGTCGTGGTGCAGGTTGTTGAAAGTCGATTTAAAGGAGAATTCCGAATAATAAAATGGTCTCGCTTGGGGTCATGTCGATTTAACTTCCAATTTGTTTATTATTTCGCTTTTTTATTTCATTTTTGGTTTCTCTTAATAAATTGGTTGTTAAATTATTGACCATAAGGAAAAGAGGAACATCATGATGTAAAATGTGATTCCTGTCCTCCTATATGGCTCCGAGACATGGCCACTCATTTCTGAGCACATCACGCGTCTGCAAAGAGCAATCGACACCATTTGCTTCTATGCCAATTGTGAGACCATCACCATTGAGAGGATTGTCCGCGGTAAGATCTTACAATGGGCAGATCATATTTCCAGAATGCCGGTGGACCGTTGGTGCAAAGGCGTAACAGAATGGGGAGGATCAACTAGACCAAAAGGACGACCTAAAGCACGCTGGTCTGATGCAAACTCTGGATCTCAAACTTCACCCACGAACGGTCCACGACAAGATCCACCAGAAGATGGATAGGAATCCTGGAGACGTGGACTGCATGGTCGACAGTGGCACGGCGCAGCCTCTCGAATTAGAGAGTGTTAGTCCGCTTCTCATTGCGAGAATGATTCGGACTCCAAAGTATCCAAAGTAAGTAAGTATACTACACCTGCTCCAAGCGAGACCATTTTATTATTCAGAAGGCTCCTTTAAATCGACTTTCAATACAATATCAAAATATAATTTTCAATTTTTCATCAAAGTCATCACTTTTTCAAAATAATACATAACCTAACAAGGGAAGTCACTTTAGCGTCCGCTTGAGATTTTGATGAGACTTGCACCATTGATAGATTCGGATGCGCTGATTCCAAATCCGTTTTCAAAAACGGCGCAATTTTTCTCTGAGCCGAGATATGAGCCGCCAAAGTTTATTTTTGACAGATTATTTTTGACAGTTTGATGTGCATAAACCATAAAATGTCCGACATAAGGAATAACTTAATTAAATAAGAAAATTATTTTGCGTGAGGAATGTGGCAGCAGCGAGTGGATGGATCAAATGGAATGGAATATTTATTATGGGTGGTTATTTCAACGAGTGTTAAATATTGATAATGTTTATTTCGATTTGCTATGCAATTTTCAACTTTAATAACTTTAATCATTCCTTCAATTAATTATTGCAAGTAGTTGAAAAACATTTCATTCTTTTTAAAAAGTTAATGATTAAACAGCCAACAAAATTAATTTTCATTGGTAAAGTTAAAATATGTCCTAGCAACATTCATGAAAATCAACTACAAAATGTACCTTGAACTTATACATTGGAACGTGTCAATGGTGTCAGTGAAGATTGACAATGTGGAGTGTGGAGTTTGAGAACGTGGAGTTTTTGAATTTCTGAATTTGGAATCAAATTTGAAGCTTCGGAAAAAATTTATTGAATTGAAAACAGAAATTTTTTTGGAAATATGTGATTCTGATGAAAAAGGTACACATATAACTAAAAAATCTTGGATGAGATAATTTGTGTAAGGAAGTAGTATCAGCGTTGTGAAACAGTCTTACAATTTTCATGATTCAGTAGATCCCGAAAAGTTCAAGTCAATCAGTCAGAACATTGTGAGCCGAAAATTGAAAATAGAAAAATGGTCGGAATTTCGGATTCCTCTGGTATTTGATGTTAAAGTTAAAATGAAAAGTGAATTTTCGCAATGCAGAATTAGGAATAAATTTAAAAAATACGGAAACTGGAATTCCGCCTATCTCTGCTGTAGAACCAAGAAAACTTTAAAGCATCGAAACTATTATTGTTTCTTCCTGATTTCATGTACAAACAAACCTTTTCTATTTCATGTCTGTATTGTAGAATTTTTAATTGTTTCGAGCATTTTGACAGTAAATTTTGTTAAATTTTATTTTCTGCAATTTTAATCTTTAAAACAGAATAAAATGTTTTTCAACAACATGCAATAATTAAAGAAATTTTGGAAATAAAAATTTCATAATTTTGCAACTAGCATAGCAAAAATTTTTTTAAATAAACTTTAACACCAGATATTCCGGATTTTCCGAAGCAATTCCGAATTCAGAAATTCAAAAACTCCACGTTCCCAAACTCCACACTCCACATTGTCAATCTTCACTGACACCATTGACACGTTCCAATGTATAAGTTCAAGGTACATTTTGTAGTTGATTTTCAAAAATGTTGCTTGGAACTTTACCAATGAAAATTAATTTTGTTGGCTATTTAATCCTTAACTTTAAAAAAAAAATGAAATGTTTTTCACCAACTTGCAATAATTAATTGAAGGAATGATTAAAGTTATTAAAGTTGAAAATTGCATAGCAAATCGAAATAAACATTATCAATATTTAAAACCCATCGAAATAACCACCCATAATAACTATACCATTCCATTTGATCCATCCACTCGCTGCTGCCACATTTCTCACGCAAAATAATTTTCTTATTTAATTAAGTTATTCCTTATGTCGGACATTTTATGGTTTATGCACATCAAACTGTCAAAAATAAGCTGTCAAAAAAACTTTGGCGTCTCATATCTCGGCTCAGAGAAAAATTGCGCCGTTTTTGAAAACGGATTTGGAATCAGCGCATCCGAATCTATCAATGGTGCAAGTCTCATCAAAATCTCAAGCGGACGCTAAAGTGACTTCCCTTGTAATATAAGATTATTGAAAAATAAATGAAAAATAAATATTTGAAGCGAAATAAAAATGATTTTTAGCATATGACGTCTCATTTAACATATGATCCGTGAGTAATTGGACCGAGGAAATATAAATGTACCAAAAAAAAACTTGAATATTTTTTGCGACTACAATCGTGTGCTTTACTCACATGTTTATACCGGAAATCGGTTAATTCACTCAAAAAAGTTTTAAAGTTTTTTGAAGCAAAAGTAGCACTTGAAACAAGATTTAATAATAACAAGAAGATTATGGTTGTTGAAATAATGTAAGATTTAAAGTAAAATCAATAATAATAATCTAAAACAAAATGTTCAATAAACAATTGTAGATTTTCATTTCTTTACAATCGAATTATTCTATCCCATTTAAGGTGATTAGAGAATGAAATGTAATAGAAACGAAATAATTTATTGGAAATAATATAAAACCAATTTCAGTTATTCATAAATCAAAGAAAAGAGGCGATTGCTCTCATTTTGTGCCGTGCAAATGCTTATTCATCCATTAAAATGTTTCAATTGGCTTCATTTTCGAAGAGAAACAAGAGCTTCAACAACATCTCCAAGCTGATTTTTGTCTCATTTCCGTTGGCTCTTTTAAGTGCTAAATAATTATACGTTTAGTTTGTTTTTTTTTTGTTTTTCTGGGTTGGTTCTGGGAACTCTATAGGCACACTAGTTTGAAATAATTTCTGGGTATTGGTGGAGTTTCCGTCCTAGAAGGCAAGTGATATCATTACTATCGCACACCAATATGACTGTTAACAATGGATACGACATGCGCAAAGAAGACACAGACCGGAGACACGCAAGCATACACTATGGAACAGGACCTCTTAGGGTTCCGCCTCCTTCCCTTGATGTCAGTCGTCTACTCAGCAGGGTTACGGGTCGGTAAGGAGAGTAGGGGTTAAGCCGTAAAATGTAACGTGGCTTTTAATTGGATTAAAATACGAATGAAGAGTATTAAATAATCCTATTCTTTCTGATAGAAATGACGTATCATTAATGTAACTATTATTAAAATAATATTTTGTCCTTGGCAACTGGAAGGCTAATAATTCTCTAGCCCCGTTTTCGGCCCCGGGTTTTGAAATTTTTCAATTTTTTTAGGTCCCGCCCGTCCGGAATTTCAAAAAACGGGATCCCTTCCATCACTGGCCTCCATAAGATTCACTTTAAGACAAAAATTTGTAAAGATTTAAACCATCAGAGAATACTTTAAGGAAAAGTTGAAAAGTGGCGTAAAAATTATTGTTTAACTTCCACGTGGAAATTAATAAAACTCGTTTAAATCTAGAAAAAAATAAACTTTCAATTGGCGTGCCAAGGAGTTAGAAGCGAGCTATAAAACTCACCTCCTCCTAAAATAAAAATTTTATTCTTTATAATTGTCTCGCCCTGCAGTGGTTCGCCAAATTTGTTACAGTTACACCCCAACTTGTATGGCAAACAAAATGAGCTCAATAAACGTGCTCAAGTATAAATTTTTAGGAAGATATTGCTATTTTCAGATAATTTAAGACAAGCTTAGTTAAATTGTCTTGAAAAATCTCATGCTATAAAGTCTTTAAAGTTTCCTTATACGTTTAAAAATCGCAAAAATGCTATTTCGATTTGGAGTGAGTCTATATTAAAATATCAAACAATCTCTCGAAGTACGTGAAATATAAGATCATGCCAAATGAAATAGAAAAAGAAGAGATCAGAAAAGCGTCTTTAATTTAAAATTTAAGGGTTATATTGCGGTTTGTCCACCAGGACCGAAAACTGGCACAGCACAATTGTTGTCACCTTTTTTTATTTTGTAAAATATTTTGATGTATATTTACAAAATATATTTACATGTTTAATGAAGTTTTTATTTGTGTTAGAAGTAATAGAATAATTATCTGAACGTATTAGTCACAAAAAATAATGTTTCTCTATAGTTTTATTTTTTGCTGTTTCATTAATTTGACCACGGTTTGGATATATTTGAAAAACAGAATTGATAAAATGGCGTAAAAAGACATTTATAGTCGTCACCAAATGCGATTACCACCGCAAAATGTTCACACTTTTTTAAATATTATTTTTTCATTTAATTTTTATGATTTTTATTATTTTCCACATTTATTCCACGATTGAAACAACATCTAAAACATATTCTTCAATTTATTTAAGCAAAAACAGTATAGAACGAGCATAAACAGGAAGATAATCATAAACATTAAATGAAAAAATAATATTTAAAAAAGTGCGCCACATTTTGGCGACGACTATAATAAATAATTGCCACGTAAGAATTAGAAAATTATGTTTAAAGTACGTAAAAATGCTATTTCTATTTGGTTTGTAAGATTATGATAACTGAGCTACTAATTTTAATTTCAACAGTTACAACAAAAATAAACAAAATATCAAATTTAAATGATATTCATTTTACAAAAAATATCAATAACCGGAACTCTAAAAAAAGAAATATATAACATTTAATCTGAAAATAATTCAAAAATGCGTAGACACGTCAACTATAATCCAATTGTTCAATTATGAAAAGGCAGAAAGTCTTAATCTCTAAAATTTCACCTTACAACTCAACTCGGCAAAATAACAACAAATTTTCAGACGAATAAATTGGAATAATAACGTTATATGGAATATAATTGTTTTACCAACAATTGCATATTGCTTACATAGTTTCATTTGGTTTGAGATAATTGGAGGCTTTTATTGATTTTGTAATACTATAAAGTAATAAAAATGATAGAAAAAGAAGAATAAATGAAATAATTAATTTGAAAAAAAACAAGCATGTTTTCCGGAAACAATCTTAATTATAATTATAATAATAATCAATTACTACACGTCACTATGCATTTACTACCTAACTCTTATAACTAAAAATCAATTAAAGTTATTAAAACGAAAAAAGCTGACATTTGACACTAAGCACGCTCATTAAATTTTTCAATTTCATCGAGTCCTTCAAATTGGGTATATTTATAGGTTATTTTTTATCCTGTGCAATCTGGAAAGAATGAATCATCTAAAATAAGCTGGAAAAAAATCGTCTGGTATATGATCTCTTTTAAATGCAAACAAATGAATAATATCAATTTTATAGAAAAAAATAATAAAAAAACTTGTTTTATTTTTTGTTTTCCAGTGCTGCAATTTCATCGAGGCGCTGAAATTGAGCAAGAATTCCGAGGAACTGACACAAAACTCAAAGATCATTGACAATTGTTTATTCCAAGGCCATTATTAGACCGAAACGCGCGTTTCCTCGCCTACACATCGCACAAAAAGAGCACAAACATTGGCCAAGAAGTGTTTCAATGCTCAGCCGACTGGAAGGAAGTGGACTCGGGCGTGTTCCGACGAATTGTTTCAGCTTGGAAGATGTGATCGATGATAGTGGGTTTTGGAATAGCAGAATCAAGGGGTTTTATATTTTTTATTGATAAATACCTTGTAGATTTGGTGAATCCAAACGCGTCCTAAACACGCTTCTTTCACGAGAGAAATCTTAAAAACATAGATTTTAAGTATTCAGAAGAAGGCTAAGAGAGAAGAAATATGTTTACTGTATATAACATAGTTTAAACATTTAAACCTACCGTAAAGGTTTTGAATAAGTCCAAAATTGATTTTTCAAATCCTTTCAATTCAATTTTATTTCATTTTAATGACCTTGGCTCTAATGAGCTTGAAAAAAGTTTCGTTTTTATATCATAAGACTTTCATTTAGTTCTATATTTTATTTCAATTGTCGCGAGGAAGCCAGGTCTGCAAAAATTTGAATAATTCTTATTAAAAGCTTTTTCGTCGGTTGCCGTTTTGTTCTCAACCGACGCGTTCGGATTCAACAAGGTAGGTAAATACGTTGAACACGTCAAATGGAAATGTGAATTTTCTAATATTTAAATGTATATTATGAGCTCACAATTTAAAATAACAATATTTTAATATTTAATGGTCTCTCACTAGATTCCTTGAAAATAATCAAGAACGATTTTCACGTAACATTCCTAGATCTATCGTCCTTTTCAGAGATCGGTGCCTAATGGAAGAACGAAAAAAGAAGAAAACATGATAGCCTCAGATGGACGGCCACACGGCCACAAACGACTTTTTCTTATATTTTAAATATTATAGTTTACTGGGAAAATATTGTTAAGAACTTTAACTGAGCTCGTCATTTTTTAATTTCAATTGGCATGCTACACGTGTTAACTTCAGGATGATTTTCACGTAAATTCGTGAATCACATTCTGAACTATATAGAACTCCGTTTGTCTTTCGACATAACTATGTATGAATATGTTTTCTGAGCTTACAGTTTAATCGCTCCATTTGGCGTGCGTTGAATTATAGAACACAGGGACTTTAAGAATAACAAGGGCGGATCGTATTTTCACGTGCAGCCGCAATAACGCGCATACTTTTCTGAATGATTTCCTTCGTGCTGTACGTCCAATCAAAACGCGAAACTGCGCCGCATTGCAAAAGACCTCGCACCAATTGCGTGAACACTACCTTTTAATTTAAGGATTTTTTAATTTGAAGAGAACGTGTACGTTTAAGAAAATGCAGAGTATAAACAAAATTATATCGCGCCTGGTGCTTAAAGTCCAGTTGGACCAAGCTAAGGGTGAATGATGAGAGAGCGGGAGCTGATGGTTTGTCCACAAGAGGACCTCATTAGCCGCAGACTGGTCACTTAAAGCCCTGCCCAACTCGTTGGCCGGAAGCCACCGTACCCTAGGCTTACTCCGTGATATGTGGGAGAGCACTAGGAGGCCAAGAAGAGACAGGGTGTACTTAAGAGCCGAACTCATGCACCTTATCAGGTTCGACCAGGCCTTCACAGCTCCGATCGCAGCTATAAAAGCTTTGATCGTAGCTATATATCAGTATATCACGGTGCAAACATGAAAATTGCTATAATCGTCGCCAAATGCGATTACCACCGCAAAATGTGGGCGCACTTTTTTAAATATTATTTTTTCATTTAATTTTTATTATTTTCCATATTTATTCCACGATTGAAACAATATCTAAAACATATTCTTCAATTTATTTAAGTAGAAACTGTATAGAAAGAGCATAAACAAGAAAATAATCATAAAAATTAAATGAAAAAATAATATTTAAAAAAGTGCGCCACATTTTGAAAATCAAAACCAACTGGTAAATCGAAATCGGAAAAAAGAACATAATCGATAGGTTAGTGTCCAAGCTTTTTAAAAAAATAAAAAGTAAAGAACTTTTATGTTGTGAAAACATTTTCTTAACGATTAATATATATTGTATTTGTCAAAAACATTTGCCGAAACGTTTCTAGCATACAGTCTAATATTTGTCAAGATTTTCTATAAAAAATATAATATAATCGAACCAAGCTCGAAAAGCTGTCTCACGCCAAATCGAAATAGCGATTTTGCGTGAAAAAAAACTTTTACGTCTTTATGAGAAAAAAGTTTTTACTACAATTTAATTAAAAATGTCTTAAACTATCCAAAAATATTAAAATCCTTCTAAAAAGTTTTATTTGAGAATGATTGCTGAGCTCATTCTTTTACCATGCAAGTTGGGGTGATGTTTTCTAGCATGGTTCTGTTTTTATAATTTTTCAGATAAGAAACATTCTGGAGTGGGAATTTGTATATAGTAGAGATGGGCTGAATGGCAGTTTTTGAATTTCGGAATTCAAAATGTGGAATACGGAATCCGGAATTTCGAACGTATCCGGTGTTAAAGTTTTTGTGTAAAGTGAATTTTCGAAATTCGGAATTAAAATATAAAATTCAGGAGTCCGGAATACGGAACTCAGTTTGGAAAAATAGACGGAATCTGGAATTCAGACCATCTCTGGTGTATAGCATAAAGTATAAAAGCCGCCCTGCGGCAAGACTGATTAAATTATATTTTAACATAAATTTAACTTAAAAAATATTAATAAAATTATTGCCATGAGAAACCACTCGACCCTGTAAATGTCAAAGTTTCTTAATAAAGTATTAAAAATAACATCAATTAATGAACCAAAAGTGTTCGTGATCATAAATTAAAGCTCAAATCGTCTCAAACAATGCTCACTGAATTAGAAGATATTCTATGAATTATGAGAAAGTTCTATCAGGAGACTAATATATCAAATGTTTCCCAACAAAAAAATTCGCAGACCCAATAAAATAAATGTTCGAAAAAACGCCTTCCGTCTACATCACAACTGCTTTGCTAATAATAATCCGGATAATCGGGAATGTAATGGAAAACAACAAGAAGTAATATCGTCAAAGTTAACGACACCTCTGATAGTTGGACAACTTATTGCGGGCTTTTTTTTATTGCTTTTTTCAAAATATTTTTGGTAAGAAAGTTAAATTATAATACACCAGCATCTCTTAAGATGCCTAAGCTTAGGTGTAATTATTTTGATTAGCCCTTTTCGAGCTGATTTCTCTCATATTACTCATGTAAATAAAATATCTTCGTTCAATAAACAGCCGATTTTCAACCCTCTTTTTCAGAATGATTCTGAAATCGCACGAAGCTAATATTTCGGATGTGACTTTCTCGTGTTCAATTACCCCATTTACCAAAGATCAGCTTCCAGCACTAAAATTCTCCTTTTCGGCCTCAACCCAAGTATAGCGCTGGCGGAATACGCCATGCCATAAGCATAAACATTCCGCTAGAATATTTAGTATTCTAGTGATTTTGTATGGCGTAAATTTGCATCACGTTTCTCTAATGAGGCCCTCGCCAAAAACCCAGTAAATTTGTTAATAAGTACAAATTATTAGGGTGAACCAACATATTTTTCCGATTTCCTATATTTTTTTACCAAATAAAGATTTGTATATAGATGCACTCCAATGCCACGAAACCTTGCGTTAAAAATTATCTCTTGTGCTTTAAATTTTTACAAAGTTTCACATTTAAATGACACTTCTTGGATCCTGCTTTGTCTGATTCATTTGCCACGCGTCTAGATTTGGCGAATTCGGAATAAATATGACTTACTTTGTCCGAATTATGCCAACATCCTGGAAAAATTTTGGTTCACCCTAATAAACATTTTTCTTTCAAACAACATCTAAAATTTACGTGGACATGCTAGAGAATATCCGATTATCCGTCACTCCCCATTTCGGTTGGTACTTTGCTCATCAAGAGTTCTTGGGTCATCTAAAAATGCCACTGGTGAATCCGAACGCGTCGGTTGAGAACAAAACGCGCTTCGCTGACGAACGAAAAAGATTTTAATAAGAATTATTCAAATTTTGGCATTCACAGTAAACATATTTCTTCTATATTATACTGCTTCTGAATATTTAAAATCGATTTCTCTCCTGAACGAATCGTGTTTAGTTCTCAACCGACGCGTTAGGATTCGCCAGTGTGCAAGAGTATTTATCCGTTCTCCGGATTCATCGAAAGATACTTAATATCCCCGTCATCTCAATCCTATGAAATAAACCCTAAATTATAGACCAACGACTTCTAACGGTTACAGCAACTGATCCAGATCAATAGACTTTTATCCGCGGATATAATGCATTTTAATAAAATAAAAGATATCACACAACCACGTGAAGATTAGATCCAAATTTACAGGCCTATCGGATCTAAAATCAAACGAATTATCTTGGAAGATTTAGGCATAGGAATTTTTATAATCTTAGTAGAAGGACATAGAATACTCTTTAGTGTGAAAGAATAGTTGAATGACACCCCAGAGGCTGTAGGAGCTCTCCGCTAAACCGAGGATCAGCATTTGAGGAAATAATTCATGATAAGTTGATGTATTGTCCTTTTCAGAGATCGATGCCTAATGGAAGAGCAAAAAATTAGGGGCGGAGAAAAGGTCTTGTTTAGGCATCCACACGGCCATTAAGGCCATCACGTCTCTTCCTCTTTTGTTTCTCATCAATTTTTGTTATCTATTTTTTGATGACAAGAAATGAAAAGTTTAATTTAAAAATGAAAATGGATGAAATAAAAATATTGATGAAAAACAAAAAAGGAAGAGACGTGATGGCCTTCGTGGCCGTGTGGCTGTCTAAACAAGACCTTTTCTCCGCCCATAAATTTTTGCTCTTCCATTAGGCATCGATCTCTGAAATGAATAATATCTCCAATCATATCCTCCACCAATTGCGAAAACAAAATTCTATGAAAAAAAACAAAAAAACAAGTCATGATCACCCTCATCAACATCACATAACTGCTCCCCTGAGAGTAAAACAAAATCTCAAAATACATTGTATTTATTTGTGAGCATCATTAGATATAAACCAGTTGAGTAAAGTGAACAAAATTATAGAAACATTATCAGTATCAAATTGTCAATTATCCGGAGCACATAACACAACCCTCGTCCGGCGATTCTGGGCCGGTCTTAATCTCCAACGGCTTGTTAACCTTCAATGTTGACTTATCGACAGTAAATTGAACCGCGTTAACAGCTGGTTTCGTTCTCAAATAGTACATTCCCGTCTTCAATCCACGCTTCCATCCGTAAAAGTGCATCGACGTGATCGCGGCATAGCTTGGCTTGGCCATATGAATATTCAACGATTGTGATTGGTCAATGAATGCACCACGATCGGCCGCCATCTCAATAATATCCTTTTGAGAAATCTCCCAGACTGTCTTGTAGAGTTCCTTGAGATCATTCGGAATCGTCTGAATTACAATTTTTAACTTTACCATAAAATATGAAAACAAACCTCAATATTTTGAATTGATCCATTATTGGCAATCAATTGCTGCTTCATATCATCATCCCACAAACCCAATTCAACAAGATCCTTGAGCAAATGTGGATTCACAATTTGGAAGTCACCCGAAAGAACACGTCTCGAATAGATGTTCGAAGTGTATGGCTCGATCGATTCATTGTTTCCAAGGATTTGAGCAGTTGAGGCAGTTGGCATCGGTGCCATCAACAAACTATTCCGAACTCCATGCTTGGCAATCTTCTTTTTCAATGATTCCCAGTCGCACTGATCCGTCGGAGTCACACCCCACATGTCGTATTGAAGAATTCCCTTCGATACCGGAGATCCCTCATATGTCGAATACGGACCATCCCTTTCAGCAATTCTGCAACTTTCCTCCAAAGCAGCATAATAAATTGTCTCGAATATTCTCTTGTTCAAATCTCTGGCCTCAGGCGATGTGAATGGATATCTCATCAACATGAAGCAGTCAGCCAATCCCTGCACTCCCAAACCAATGGGACGATGTCTCATGTTTGAATTTCTCGCCTCTTCCACTGGATAGTAATTCACATCGATAATCTTGTTCAAGTTCCTTGTCAATGTTCTTGCGACAAGGGCGAGTTTCTCAAAGTCAAACGTCTTTTCTGGTGTCACGAATCGATTAAGAGCAATCGAAGCCAAGTTACAGACAGCCACCTCGTCAGGGGCAGAGTATTCCATGATTTCGGTGCATAAATTTGAGCACTTGATGGTTCCAATGTTTTGATGATTCGATTTGCGATTAGCAGCGTCTTTGTAGGTGATGTAAGGGAGTCCAGTCTCTATTTGGTTGGAGACGATATGCTCCCAGAGCTTGCGAGCCTTCACAACCTTTCGAACTCTTCCTTCTTTTTCGTACCTGCAAAATTCCAAAAATTAATTGAAAATCATTGCTAATATAATATATAGTCGTCGCCAAATGCGATTACAGCCGCAAAATGTGGCGCACTTTTTAAATATTATTTTTTCATTTAATTTTCATGATTATTTTCTTGTTTAGGCTCGTTCTATACTGTTTTTGTTTAAATAAATTGAAGAATATGTTTTAGATGTTGTTTCAATCGTGGAATAAATGTGGAAAATAATAAAAATCATAAAAATTAAATGAAAAAATAATATTTAAAAAAGTGCGCCACACTTTGCAGCGGTAATCGCATTTGGCGACGACTATAATATATTTGTAAGCTTAATTAAGTCCCGGGAATATAAAAATATGCTTTTCCGGGTTATCGAAAAGCTATTGTCTATATTCGAATCATGTTTAGAAATGGATCTACAGAGATTACCATTATCAATAGAAAACATATTCGATCCACAAAATAAACAATATACTACCTTGTGTACAAGTTTTCGAATTCTTCTCCCCAGCAGTCATCAAGTCCGGGACATTCGCAGGGGCACATCAATGACCATTCCTCATCACGCTCAACGCGCTTCATAAACAAATCAGGAACCCAAAGCGCTAAGAACAAATCTCTTGCTCGTTCCTCCTCCGGTCCAGTATTCTTGCGAAGTGACACAAACTCGAACACATCGGCATGCCATGGTTCCAAATAGATAGCAAACGCTCCTGGTCTCTTATTTCCGCCCTGGTCGACATAACGGGCCGTGTTATTGTACACACGGAGCATCGGAATCAATCCATTAGATGTTCCATTGGTTCCGGCAATAACAGAACCTGTAGCACGAATTTTGTGTACGTTCAACCCAATTCCTCCAGCATTTTTGGAAATGAGCGCACATTGCTTTAAAGTGTCATAGATTCCGAGAATTGAGTCCTCGCTCATTGTGAGCAAGAAGCAAGATGACATTTGTGGGCGACCAGTTCCAGAATTGAACAATGTAGGAGAAGCGTGAGTCATGTAACGTTCCGACATCAGGTTATATGTCTCGATAGCAGCTTCGATATCTTCTCCGTGGATACCGATAGCAACGCGCATAAGCATTTGTTGAGGTCTTTCAACAACTTCCTTGTTAATTTTTAGTAAATATGATCTTTCTAGGGTTTTGAATCCAAAGTAGCTATAAGAATAATCCCTATCGTAAATGATCGCTGAATTTAGTCTCTGTAAATTAAGAATATATATTTTTTTTAATTTTCATATTAATAACCTCAGCATTGTCCATGATAATCTTATACGTTTTTTCACTGATCATTGGTGAGTGCTTGCCGGTATGTGGATGATGGAATTCATACAACATTTTCATCACTTCCGAAAATACCTTAAAACTATCTACTGAATAGTGTTCGAAGCAATGATAAAAACCTTATTAGTCTTCTTATGCAAATTACTAACAGCAATTCTCGCGGCAAGTAAAGCATATTCTGGATGTTGTGTAGTCATCGACGCGGCGGTTTCAGCAGCCAAGTTATCCAACTCCACCGTGGTTACTCCTTTATACAAACCACTTATAACTTTAATCGCAACAGCAACCTAAAGGATTATTAATAAAGTCATTATATAGGGAAAACCTACCGGATCCACATAATCCATATTGAGTCCATAGCTCAGCTTGGATATTCTAGATGTAATCTTGTCGAAATGCACATTTTCCTTACGTCCATCGCGTTTAACAACATAAGTGCTGCTATGTCGCTGCATTTCTGAAACAAAATTGTCGAATATTCGAAGTGGAATCGATTTGACATTTGGAAATAAATGTTTCGCGCCGAAATGAAAGTGAAATGGTTTTTGTTCTCCATTCAAAACAGAGAGAGAGACAATTTGGTCTGTTCTATTTGTATCAAAAAGCGATAAGGTTTCGAAAAAATGTGTAGTCAGTTATTATTTCTATTAACTTTTATTAGAAATATATAGAAAGCTTTCTTACTATAGACAGATGATTATATTTTCGTAATTGGCGTTTAAGATTTGTATGATTTGTAGATAGAGCGAGAATCGCAGATGAAATATTTTTATTTTCTGAGACTATATTTGTTTAGGAAAAAAACCAGTCAACAAATTCAAAACAAAACAAATCATGTTTGCTCAAAAATCCTAAAGCTTGCCTAATGCATGGAAGAATTCTAACTTCGACCATGGCCTGGTATATCTCGTCCATCTTCGAATGATGTTTTTCGTTATAGTAGAACTAACTTTAAGAAATAAAGTAGCTTTAAGAATAATGTTCCCTAAATTACAATGAAAGTGATAATGATCAGGTTTACATTAAAAATTGTTAGGAAAACAAATTTATATTATTTAGATCATTTTTGTTGTTTCTGATTTCTTACGTTTTTTTAATTGTTGAAATTAATGATTTGTTTAAATTTGAACAGCCTACTTTTTAAGCCATTTTTCTCATTAAGTTACACTCTGATAATACAAATTTTCTGACTTCATTAACGGTATTATAAGAATTCGACAAATATATATTTAATTAATTAATAACTTTAAAAATAAAAAACACCGAAAAACTAAACGACAATAACAAGAATATTAGGCACCTAATACCACTACTTAAGTACCTATATTCCTTGCAAGAATATTGCCAAAACACCCGAACGCTCAAACTCCTCCCCAACTCACTATGGTGCAATGCGGAATTGCCTCGTCTCATTGGCGTCAAATGGTGTCAAATGTTGCCTACGTCATCAAATTGTGTTAAATTGGTTAGCGTCATGGGAACACCTGTTACTACCAAATTCAAATTTATTTCAAATGTACATCAAAGACAAAAACGAAAAGGAAACTGAATTAAACAATTTACAAGAATTATTGGAACCGTAATGTCAACTAAAATAGATTATTGTGCATTTTAAGAAACTGAGAAAACAATTAAGAGTAAAACAATAAATTAATAAAATAAAAAAAAACAATTAAAATACAAAGCATATACATCCCCTTTACAAGCATAAAAAACTCAACAATTATCTACTTCTTTTTAGTCGTTGGCGTTCCCGACGAATTACTCGGACTTGGCGGCGCAATCGAGCTAAACGATGAGCTGCGGCAAGTCTCGAGTGAAGCCACGGATCCACGAAAGTCGGCCGAGTTCAGTACTTCATAATAGTAAATAAACTTGCACTTGTGTGATCCAAAGTCAAACGATGAGTGTTGCGCGCTCGGCTCTGGAACGCGCCACTGCATGACATAGGTACCGGCTCGGCTACAATAATGCGAACCCTGAACAAAAACATTAAAAACGTTTCATTCAATCTAATAACCTGCATAGAATCGCCCTCCTGGAATAGAACAGGTTTCTCATCCAACGACAATTGTGCAGTTCCGAGTTTAAGCTCAGGAGCACAAGCAAGGGCCGGATGTTGATGAGATCCACCACCAATCGCGGCAGATACCATTTCGACGGGGTTCTTCAAAGCTGTTGGTGAACTCGGACCGTTTAGTGAGGCTGACGGATCAATACTCTGCAAAACTGCTTATAAAGACAATTTTTTATGTTCCTAACTAATTTTTAAAATTAGGTACTTCAAACATTTTGAAATTATATTCATGATATGGAGTGATAATTTTGTTCAATGTCATATTCAATATAATTGCAATTATAATTGTATTACCAGATGAAAATGGACGCAATTAAGAATAAAACTTTGCGTTTTTTGGTTATTGCTTAAAATAAAATGCGAAAGTTCAAAATCTTGTAGTAATTTCACGACCAATGATTTAATTTCGTTCAACAGTTTAATTATTTTCCTGATTAAAAATTTTAGCTTTAAATTAAGCTCTTAAAATCTATAACCATTACTTATGTTGTCGAGTTATCTTAATTGATAAATAAACTTATTTTTACCATTTTATCCTATTCAATTTAAAAGAAATACAATTAATAATCCGCATATATGCACAGAGTACGCAAATAACATCTAATGCATTTTATTTTACGCAATAACCAAAAAACGCAAAGTTTGATTGCTTCCGATAAAAATGAGGATGTTATTAAATCTAGGAAAAACGGAAATTGCTCCCGTCGGAAAATAAAATGCATTTCTGCTAAAAATCACGGATTATTACACCATCTAGATGCTGAAAAAATGACCATCTCATTTAAAATTTCGATTCTTTTCATTTTTATAAAAAAAACTTTAAAAAAATCAAAGATCTCAAAAGAATCGAACCAACAAAGATGTTTCGTGAATCAAATCCTCTAACAGGTATGCTCCGCTTTTCTTATATTTAATAACATCTGAAAATGATAATTTTAAAATATTTAAGTGAGTCTTGTAAATTTCTTATGAAAAATTAGTACCCAATTTTCACGTAAATTTAGAAGGTTTGTCCGATAGTTTTTTTTACATCTTTTTTATAGTCGTCGCCAAATGCGATTACCGCCGCAAAGTGTGGCGCACTTTTTAAATATTATTTTTTTAATTTAATTTTTATGATTTTTATTATTTTCCCCATTTATTCCACGATTGAAACAACATCTAAAACATATTCTTCAATTTATTTAATCAAAAAAAGTACAGAACGAGCCTAAACAAGAAAATAATCATGAAAATTAAATGAAAAAATAATATTTAAAAACTGCGCCACACTTTGCGGCGGTAATCGCATTTGGCGACGATTATACATATTCACTCCGGTCAAAAATCCACGAAAAACGCAATCTCTCTTCATCTTTTGTATCGTTGTCTGCGCGTTAAATTATTTTAAATTATATTTGTTGAAATAAATGATCGTCTATTGTAGAAGAGGAATATAGAAAAACGCAACACATCACAAAAGGCAACGCGCAGAGAAAAATACAAACACTGAGGGTGGAATTTCGTTTTGACCGAAGTGCATATTATTTATTTATTTTCTTTTTTATATTATATTTTATTAAATTGGATTGCCAGGACCCTTTTTGTTCCTATTTCACTACTACTATTATCAACATTTTTCACTAACTACCATATTTGTGCCATCCTTCATAAATAATTATTCCTCTCATATATTAAATATATGACCAAAATAATTTATTTTCAGTCATAAACTGGATTAATGAAAAACTTCAAGGATGATGCAACTTTAGCAATAACAAATACTTAGTGTTTGGTACCAATAGAACCAGAGAAATATGCTCTATCGATTGATATAAACATGGAAAAGATCCGTACATTATTTCAAAGGATATAAGGACCTTTTATATTGTTTATTTTTTTTTGATTATCAAAATAAAGGCACTCCACTACCACAAAGTACACCGCACGTTGCAAACGACCGCGCACCAATTGCCACTTTCATTTTTTATTACTTTACTTCCTTGATTACTTGATTACTTTATTGTCCGTCGTCATTCCGACGATGCGGACCAACTCTCTCCAGAGTGTTCTACTTCGCCTTGCCAATTTTGACCAAGCCGTCTCCTCCTCGAGAATACCGATTCTTCTCCGTGTTGCCCTGGTAGTAGACTTCTCGTGGAAGAATTTCGCGACCCAAAGCTTGACTGTGTCCGACCACCTTCCCTTGGGTCTCCCTCTCGCTCTTGACCAGCCTCGTGGATCCCATTCTAGTTCGGTTCTCCCTCGTGTCCGGCGACATGTCCAGTACAACTGAGCAGCTTCCTCCGAACTAGCAAATCAACCGAAATGGACTTCGACATTGGCGTGAAAGCAGATAATGTTGGAGAGTTTCTTTAGAAGGGCACCAAGTTTCGCAACCATAGAGCAAGGCCGGAACAATGTTCTGGTGTACTAGCTCTCTTTTTCCTTTTGCTGGAATGTGAGGAAATAGAGGCTTGCATTTGTAGAATTCCGCACAAGCGGCCTTGATTCTTCTGGAAACCTCTTCCTTCAACGTACCGATGAAACTACCTAAGCATTTGCCACCAGCTACTGACACACATACATATACACATCCAAGCCTTTCATTTTTATTTTATTATAACTTAAATAAAAAGTAATCAAAAGTGACAGGCGTGGTTGATGCAATTGGTGCGCGGTCTTTTGCAATTTGGAGTGTAAAGGTATTATTTTCATTTCATCTATTGATTTTTACAATTTCGATTCGGATATTAATTATATAATCAAAGAATTTTAACATTTTTTAATTTAAGCACTGAAAAACGTTTTTTGATTGATGTGTAATTAAAAATTAAGGCGGTCACGCCGCATTTGCATGTACACGCAGATTTAATCCCTCTTCCAAGACAACCTACCTGCGGTGAATAATACACAGCAAATTCGCATTCATTCTTCAAAACGTCAAAATCCCACGTGAGTACACAGCCAGCGGTCAGCACTGGAATCACCACCTCCACAGGGCATCCACGACTTGTCGACGTGCTCGTGTACGTCGAGTGGAGTGGGTCATCCGTCGACGTCGACGCGCCTCCTTCATTCTGCTCTTCCACTGGTAGATACATTGATTTTGGCACGTGGCCACCGAGCCCGCAATTTGTTGTCAAACACGAGCCTCCCAGGAAATCAGGTATATAACAATCGTCAATATGTTTGCGGATTTCTTCCTTCAGCTCGACGCCGCCGCCACCGCTCACCATAAACTTCTACAACAAGCAACCATAGCACCAAAATAAAGAGCGCACAAAACCTTGCGAGTCTCCTCATCAATGAACGGCGAAATTAGCGTCCAGAGGACAGGAAAGACCCTCGGCGCGCGAACGACAAGCACCTGACCCATAGTTTCCGGATAATTAGCCTCTACAATCTCAATGATCTTCAAGAGACATTGAACACCGGGCCGCCAAAGATGTCTCATTGACAAACCGTCCAGATCAACCAGCAGACTCCACGTACTGGAAAAAAACAATAAATGAACAAACGTATAATATAAATAAATTAAACCTTATAGGTACCCCCAGTTTACGTGTAGCTTCGGCCGTCCGCTGAAGACCATTTTCACAAATTGACAGAACCATCTTGACGATATTCTCCACACCGCAAGACCGCAACATCCCTTTGGTGTCCAATTGACCAAGGCGGAATATGTAAAGAGGCCTGCCTTTCTGCAATCCAACAAATCACATAGATTGTCGTGTTCATTCGCAAAATGTCAATTTTGCAACATTCAATTACATTTTATAGAATTCTTCTTGGACTTTAAAGATAAATTTTAAGCTTATTATGCTTATTTGAAGATATGATATTGTAACGAGCTACATGGCTGCATCGCTCTGAACTTGAGCTGTCATGCCTCGTTAGCTGCACATTGAGTCCAAGACAGAGAATTAACTGTTTATTGTAATATGATAATTACTTATATAGCCTTCCTCAAGGGGGCGTGGCTTGATACTAGTGTCTCAGCCACTACAATATCATCAAATTCCAAAGAAGTTAGGGTGAACCAACATTTTTTTCCGATTTCCTATATATTTTTGTCTAATTGTTTTTTTTAGCAAATAAATATTTTTATATACATGTGTTAGATTTATTTTTAAAGCTCTTGAACAGTTCTATCATAATATATATATATTAAACTTATTAATTGATCTTTTATTTAAATTATTTTAACTTGTACAAGAAACATGGAAATTGGTGTTCTTTTCGGCCATTACTGACAACAAAGCTTCAACGCAACTGCAGCAGCGAAAAAGATATAAGGGGACAATATGAGGCCGAAACTTTATGTTAAATGTAAAATAAAATCGGTTGTAATAAGTAAACGATTGACGGTTAAATTTTATTGAAAAAATGTGGTATGAAAGAAAAATAAAAACTATTGTTAATTATTTTTGAAACAAATCGTGTTATTACCTATATTATTATTGATTTCAGAGATCGATGCCTACTGGAAGAGCAAAAAATTGGGGGCGGAGAAAAGGTCTTGTTTAGACAGCCACACGGCCACTAAGGCCATCGAATCTCTTCCTCTTTTGTTTGTCATCAATATTTTATTTCATCCATTCTCATTTTTAATTTAAACTTTTCATTTCTTGTCATCAAATAATAAACAAAAAATAGATAACAAAAATTGATGACAAACAAAAGAGGAAGAGATTCGATGGCCTTAGTGGCCGTGTGGCTGCCTAAACAAGACCTTTTCACCGCCCCTAATTTGTTGCTCTTCCATTAGGCATCGATCTCTGAAAAGGACAATATTAAATGTATAATAAATTAAATTAAATTGTAAAAATTTTTAATGTTAAATAGTTAGTTTATCTAGTTCTGAGACGGTATGCAAGAACGTATTTATCCGTTAAATGGTAATGATAAATCATTGATAAATTAACTTCTCCAGTAACTTATATAATTTTTAAAGTAATTTTGTTATTTTGATATTAATTCTTATATATACTTATTTACATTTTCTTAGAAGCGTAGTTTATCAATTATTTTCGTTCATCACTTAACGGATAAATAATTTCTTGCATACCGCCTCTGTTAGGTAAATCGATTTAACAACACGAAGTTTTAAATAAAATTTCTAGCATACGCATTTTTGATTTAACAACAACATTTTGTATTAACATTTGATTAAACAGTCGATTCTACTGTTAAATACGTTCTAGCATACGGCCTATGATCTCGGATCGTACTGCGCGAAATTGGTTCAAAAGATTTAACGACGGCGACACTGATTGCGAGGACAAGACACATTCAGGCCGACCTACGACAGTGGATTTTGAAGCAATCCGTGAAGCCGTGGAGACCAATCCATCAATAAATACTCGCAGATTGTCGGCCGAGCTCGATATTCCTCAAAAATCAGTTGTACGACATCTTCACGTCCTTGGGAAAGTCAATAGACGCTGCCGAGAAGTATCTCATGAATTGACTAAAATTCAAGCTAGAAAACATGTCGAGACATGCCGAAAACTGCTCGAAAATCCACAAGATTACCGTTTTATTCGTAGAATTGTAACTTGTGATGAAAAGTGGGTCTACTTCAGTAATCCGGACAGACAAAATCAATGGTTGGAACCCGGTCAACCGGTAGCAAAATGTGATCGTTTCTCAAAGAAGGCACTTCTGTGTGTTTGGTGGAATTTCGAAGGCGTAATTTACTTCGAGCTAGTTCCAAATGGTCGGACCATCGGCGCAGACCTCTATTGCGCCCAACTTGATCGAAGAATGTATGCGGCGCTTGGCGAGAAATATCGAGAATTGATCAATCGGAAGCGGATACTCCTTCAACAAGACAATGCAAGACCAGACAAACTAAGGAAAAGCTCAAAAATCTCGACGCCATTGAACTTCTTCGACAACCAGCTTATAGTGCGGACCTTGCGCCATCTGATTATCACCTTTTCCGATCTATGGCACACTTTCTTTGTGGTCGCAGCTTCAATGACCTGGCCGATGTCGAAAACGGGTGCCGCGAGTTTTTGCCTCTAAGAACAAGGAGTGGTACCGCAGCGGGATCGAACAACTGGCCGATAGATGGGTTCAAGCCATAGAGTCAAATGATCTTTACTTTGAAACCTAACTGTTTTTCATGTGTTGTAAAATTAAGTTTAAATTTTTAATAAAAAATCGGAAAACAATTTTGGTTCATCCTAATAAAATACGCGCCCTGCACGCCAAATGATAATGACGATTTTGAAATGTTTAAACGCATTTTATTAATTTCTACTTGAAATTTATAAAAATATTTTTTACGTCCAATTTTTCAGGTTTTTAAAAATTATCTCTTGCGCTTTAAATTTTTACAAAATTTCACATTTAAATGACTCTTCTTGGATCCTGCTTTTTCTGACTAGATTTGGTGCATTCGGAATAAATATCACTTACTTTGTCCGAATTATGCCAACATCCTGGAAAATACTGTTTCATCGGCGTCGGTGGATTCCATTCCTATAAGCATCTACTATCATCACATTAAAAAAAACCCTTTAAACCTCCAATATTTTATCAACATTGTGCTGCTTCCTCCAAATGATACTACTATAAACCATATCTTTGGCTTTGGCCACATCAAACTCGCGTGCTCTCAAGAATCTCAGCAAATGCGCATCGTTTGGCAGTTTTCCCTGCAATTCGTGCAAATTTGATAATACTGACGACACTTCCAACCTTGTGCTGGTTTTGCAAACTGTACTTGAGTTCGCAGAGCCGTGATTCTTCCAATGGATTCAATTGTCCCAAGAATCGTCGAATGTACTCAGCTTCCAACTTGGAATCGGCTGAAAACAAAGACAATTATTTTGTTTGCAAACATTTGGAGTGTTATTTCAGGTGGTAATAAATAAGAAAAATCTGAAACCAATCACGAATTTCACCGATTTGCGGCGTTTCCCATTCTTGTCATACTTTCGACTCAACATCCTCCTCCTCCAATTCTTCTTCAATTAGTAACTACAATCTCCAATAAGCAGCAAATCATAGTGAATATTCGAAAACTCGCACCAAGTTACGCGAATCGATAAATGTTGCGGTTAAATGAGTCGATCCGCTGGATGCTCGCGCGATTCTCCTCTCCAACCAATTGACTGGCTCGCTTGTCGCTGCATGCAATAAACAAACAAACAATCACTTGAACCTCTTTTTCGATTCGTTCGGACAGTCATGATAGGTGGAGAAGCCTCTTCACTTCAGTTCATTTGCATTTAAGAATTGAAAATGATAATCAGAGGGAGGAGGGGAGTTTTTGTATAAAACCTTTTTCGATAACTTAAAGAGTATTTGAGCTAAATATTAGTAATAATCAAAATATATAATATTAGTAAACTATGTTGGCTAATAAGGAAAGCGTTTTGAGTCGAAATCTCAGAATTTTGTTAAACTTTACAGGTAGATTCCGTATATAGAAAATAGTATGCACCAGAGATGGGCGGAATTCCGGATTCCGTCTATTTTTCCATTCCGAAATTCAAAAACTCTCATTCCACCCATCTCTGGTATGCACAAAAAAATTTAAAAAAACGGAAGCGTTTGAGTAGTAAGAAGAAACATTGAAGCACGCCAATTGAAATTTAAAATTTTCTAATTCTTGCGCGCACAAATATTGATTTTTCAATCACGTTTTAAGGCCACATTCCCATCAGTGATATAGACAATCCACACTTTCACAACTACTGCTTGAAACTTGAAAAATCGTGGACAAAATGCACAAACCACGCCCAACATTTAAATCCTTTAACTTTTTAAAGCGTAATTTCTTCAAATTTAATGATTTAATCCATATAACATCAAAATTCAGATCTATCAGGTTAAAAATATAGTTTTTTTGATTTATGCACATCTAAGATTCGATCGTTGGCGGCTCATATCTCGACTCAGAGAAAAATTGCGCCGATTTTGAAAACGGATGCACTCCACTGCCACGAAACCGCGCAGCATTGAAATAAACTTCGCACCAATTGCACGAACACTACCTTTAAATTTATTAGTTTTTAACCGAATCGTTAGTTTAATTGTTATATGTTGTTTCGAAAGTTATAGTATAGTCGATGCCAAATGCGATTACCACCGCAAAATGTAGCGCACTTTTTTAAATATTATTTTTTCATTTAATTTTCATGATTATTTTCTTGTTTATGCTTGTTCTATACTGTTATAGCTTAAATAAATAGAAGAATATGTTTTAGATGTTGTTTCAATCGTAGAATACATGTGGAAAATAATAATCATAAAAATTAAATGAATAAAATAATATTTAAAAAAGTGCGCCACATTTTGCGGTGGTAATCGCCTTTGGCGACAATTATAGATAAAACAATTTTGCTTATACTATGTATTTTCTTAAACGTACACGTTAACTTCTAACATTTTAAACATAAAATTGGTGCGAGGTCTTTTGCAATGCGGCGCGGTTTCGTGTCATTGGAGTGCTTGTAGATATTGTTAAACCGCCTTTTTGATTTGAAGTGCAGGACACAGTTTTTCGGTTGAAACAATGGGATGAAATGGATTAAAGTAACAATGTAAACCAAATTAAAGTTGTTTTACCGCCGAGGTGTTATAATTATTGTCCTTTTCAGAGATCGGTCTAATGGAAGAGCAAAAAAAAGAAGAAAAAATGATGGACGGCCACAAACGACTTTTTCGTCAATTCCTCTTCAATGTGTGCTGCCCATAATTTCGTAAAAAAGAGTGACCTTCCAAACGAGAACCTCATTCCATCCTAATTTTTTCCTCTTCCACTAGGCACCGTATCTACGAAAAGGACAATAAGTTAAGAAAAAAGACATGACCACTCAGAAGATTCGAAACAAAATCGTGAACTAAAATTTACAAGTCCACGACCCCAATTTGGTATGCTCTCCAAATACATATCCTTAGGATCGATTAACCAGCTTTCCAGTACATCGTCCGCTCTTTAAAGGATTGCGCCAAATCAAAATAGCAATTTTAAACGCGTGTGGAAAGGTTTACGTGTTTCTAACAAAAAAGTTTTTACTACAATTTAATAAATCTTGTCTTAAACTATCTAAAAATATTAATATCTTTCCAAAAACGTTATATTTGAGCATGCTTAGTGAGCTCATTCTATTATCATACAAGTTAGGGGTGACGGTGTATTCCAAAATTTGGAGTTACCGTGAGAACTCGATTTTTCATGTTTATGAAAACTGTTTTATTTCATTTTTTTAGCTCAGAACGTGCAAATTTATATTTACTGTGCTATTATAATTTGCAGATTTTCTACAAGGGATAGAACAGATATTTGTTAGAGACAATTCCAATAATGAGAAACAGAGAAGTAGAACAGAACAAACTGTCAAAACAACGACAATACGTGTTATTTAATTTTTTTTAATATCTACAATTTTCTTCTTTGTCGTAGGGTGAAACATTTTAATTTATTATAAAGGACCATTAATTACTTATATGCGTCCGTAGAAATGCGTCAACTGCCGCGTCAACAATGATGCTTTTGTGCGACTGAATTCTTCTCTACTTATCTGATTCTTCCAATAATTCATAGTACAATAATTTGTGTTTTTTGCTTTTTTGTAGCTCATAGGACCTTCAACTGATGCGAATTTCTGACGCAGCCACTGTCGCAATCCGCTGCGCGCCAAGGTAACAAAGATTCAGAACGCAATTAAAGAAATTTTCGCGCAAAATTCTCGAAATCGACATGCTTTTTTCTAAAATGTAACACACAAAAACACATTGGAAAGCAAATTTCGTGTAAAATATATATTAGAAAATCAAAAATTTCATTTGACGTGTGATGAGCGCAATGCATTCAGGAATCAGAAACCATTTGACAAAAAATAAAAACTGCGCCGCAGAATGCTTGCATCCACCCAATAAATAAATCTTCCCCATTTATAGACAACACATTTAACAAGACCTTCTTTCATATATGTACAAAAATAAAACTTTTATCCAATATGAAAACACCGCAACATTCGCAATTCTGCGGCGCACTTTTCGCATCAATTACGAAAGACTAGTGGGCAATATATCACAATTTGAAAATCTATGAAGAATGGATACAATATAACTTAATCATGACTACTATCACAACAATAACAATAAAACAATTAACACTAAATGAGAAGCATCGTAGCATTCACGATTTCACAAACGAACCATCGTCAAAACTCGAAGCTCCAGCAGGCCTGGCCGTCTTCATATTCGCATCCTCTCCAGATTGAGATCGGCATTGTGTCAATGGAGGCGGTTTCTTATCAACAATCACTGCATCTGCTTCAGATGTTTCCTTGCATTCAATGGCCGAGTCTCCACCAGTCGAGTTTTGCTCCACTGGATCTCGAAATCGTTCAATATGTGGATTCTTTTTAAGAAGTTCTTCTATAAAGTACTCAAGGATCTCTTTGCCCTGAATTAATACGAGTCAATAATTGAGCGAATTTCTATACATACTTTTGCCAAATTCGCCGCATACTGTTTGACAGCAAGCTTCTCAACGGCTGCCTCAAATCCAAAGAAGCTTTTCACGTCAAGTGAGGCTGATTGTTCGAAACATGTCCAATCTTCATTCTCAGAGTGTACCTAAAATATTTTTTTGTTAATTATTCCATTAAATTAACGAGACATTTTCCGATTTCTTAATTTGTGCATGAAAAAGTTTCGATTACTTATTAGGGTGAACCAAAAATTTTTTCCGATTTCCTATATCTTTTTGTCTAATTGTTTTTTTTGTCTTTTTAACGATTTCCTGATTTTTATTCACGTCATATAATATTTACGTGTACTCTACAAAAACATATTTAACCACAGTTTGTCAGCTTTTTCTTAAACTCTTAAAAAAAGATTAAAATCTTCGTAAAATATTAAATCTTAGCAGGTTTTCTAAGCTCATTGTATTAGCATTTCACTTGGAGTGTTGTCTAAAAATGATCCAAAGTTTACGCCATCTAACCTTTAAAGCGATATTTTGACTTGGTATCTAAAATATTCTACGAATACCTTAAATCTATTTTAAAAAAATCATTCTGAAAATACATGGTGCTCCATGAATTTATATTTAAATCATCTAATTTTTTTGTATTATATATGGTGAATGAATAGTATTATATAATAGAAAATTTAGAAAGTGGTTATATCCCCGAAAACAATTTTTACCTAAAAAATGGGCATTCGCGAACTACTGAATGTCCCATAACTTGAAATTATATAAAAATCATCTATTCAGACGCAGTAAGCAAGAAATGACTTATCCGTTAAACGGTGATGGAAAATCATTGATAAACTACTTTTATAGGAAATTGAAAATAAAATGTATGAAAGAATTAGTATATGTAAGAAAAAAAATTTAGTAGGAAATCATAAATTTTATATAATTTACTGGAAAAATTAATTTATAAATTATTTTCCGTCATCCTTTACGTTCCTGCATAGAGCCTCAGATTCATACATCCATTTGCCAATGGTATTTTAATATCTAATTTATTGAATTCTCCCTTCCCATAACTCACGTAATATGTGCAATTCTCTTGAATAGCAATTCTGCTTGCAAACGATATATTCGTTGCTTCGATGTCTAATGTGCGCTTACGTCGATTTAATGAGTTCTTCTGTGTAAAATATACATAATCTACTCCGGCTATCTGTAAAAATAGAATATATGATGATATAATTCAAAATTACCTTTTTCAGCAGATACGGTGCATCCACATTCAACTGACATTTACGTTCAATTACCCATTCAGCACCATCTTCACTGTTATATTCATTCACTATTTCGGAACCGACGAATATCGGTATTTGAGGGCATGTTGGAAATCGCATTTCATATGCCTTAAAAATAATTAATTTTTCGCAAAATTCTAAATTAGCTGATTAGAAATGATTAGGGAATTGCAATAAAATTGAGCTTAAAACTTACAGCCATAACAATTTCAAATGGGTATTTGTAAATTCGAACCGGTGATCGATAGGTTTGCACCATTCTCTGTTAAAAAATGAATATTATTAAATGCCATTCGATAGTGAAATGATCGATTTCATGTTGTGAGAGAATGATGATGATTATTATTTATATGAATAATTTTATTCATGATTTCATAACAAATAATTCAATTAAAATATCTGAAAACAAAAATCAATAACCATTTATGACGCGAAGAATATTTTGGAGAGCCTTGAATATCTTCATAAATGATCACAATAAAATTTTAGCTTTTATTTATTTAAAATCCATCTGATTAAAAATGACAAGATCAAGGACAGTTGATTTTTAACAGGAAAACCCCACTCTTTAGTCAATTGAAAAAACAAGTTCAAAGAAAACTAAAAAAAAAGATTAAGAAAAAGCAAAGTCCATTCACCAATTGTCAGACTTGTAGTAATTCATAAACAAAAAAGAGAAAACTTTCCATCGAAACCACTTGAAAAGCTAAAACTTCATTGTGAGCAAATTTCCTTTAAATGCCATACTTTCTGATGGCCAACCTAACCAAAACTTTAAAATACATTGTGACTGAAAATAATATTGCGAACAGGTGAAACGAATAATAGCAGGTGAAACCAAAACGATATCAATGGTTCTCATTCGGAATTTAAGTAAACAACCATAATGATCGATTAAAAGATAATAGAATGTAAATAGTTTGATAATGATCTTTAAAATATATTCGTCTATTTTATCACCAGAACAAAAGTACTATTTTGGTGAATAAATTTTTACAAAAATGTATTTTAGTTTGTCTTCCTACCAAAATATAAATAGCTCTCACTTATCAATATTTTTTAGCTAAAGCTAAATGTTTTAAGGACCTATTAAATTTAATATTACGCGCCAGTTGATGCTCTTAAACTCTTTTTGATATCAAATCAGAAAAAGTAATTGGACCATTCCGATGGTATACTTAATTAATTAATTAATTAAGTTTTAGCTTAAATACTTTAAAAAAATGAGAGAATAGAATATGGAAATTGGAAAACTATCATAATCAAAAATAAAACAGTTTAAAATACACATTGTTCGCTCATTTTTATTCAAATTATATATAATTAGCTAAAAATATTTTCATATTAATGCTAATTATGACGCCATGTTTGAAAAAATCGGACAAATTCAGGTATGAAGGAGGAACACCGGAATGGGCTTATTTTGCTATTCGAATTGACGTAAACGCGTGAATGAATTTTTAAATAAATCTTCCTTTATCAAAAGTTTGTGCATAAGATAAATCTAATTCTCACATAACCCAAGATTTTAATTAAATTATCTACTATTTTTCGACTTTCGCTCGCGATCGAAACGCTAAGGCCTTAGCTAAGGTTATACATAATATTATGTATAATCTTAGCGTTTCGATGGCTTATGTATAGCAAATAGCACAAAATTAATGAAACGAATCAGAATTGTCAACTTAACAAAATCCATCAAATGTAATGGAAATCACTACAATGATTTTATCAAAAATAACAATTTTTAGGTCGTTTATATAATTTTTAAATCGAAATATTTATTATCAAAATATAAGAAATTGACAATTCCAATTTTATTTTCATAAAAATAAAAGCTTTTATTTTTATAAAAGTAATCAATCTGATTTGATCTAGAAATTTTGAAGAAATATAACTCAGAATTAATGAAATTAAGACAAATTCACTTCGGTCAAAACGAAATTCCACCCTCAGTGTTTGTATTTTTCTCTGCGCGTTGCCTTTTGTGATGTGTTGCGTTTTTCTATATTCCTCTTCTACAATAGACGATCATTTATTTCAACAAATATAATTTAAAATAATTTAACGCGCAGACAACGATACATAAAATGAAGAGAGATTGCGTTTTTCGTGGATTTTTGACCGGAGTGCAAATTATTAACATAAATTGAATATTTGTTTCATGTTCTCATTGAGACTATTCGAGAATAATTAAAAATGTTGAAAATGAATTATAGTCGTCGCCAAATGCGATTACCACCGCAAAATGTGGCGCACTTTTTTAAATATTATTTTTTCATTTAACTTTTATGATTATTTTCTAGATTTTGCTCGTTCTATCCTGTTATAGCTTAAATAAATTGAAGAATATGTTATAGATGTTGTTTAAATAGTGGAATAATTGTGGAAAATAATAATAATCCTAAAAATTAAATAAAAAAATAATATTTAAAAAAGTGCGCCACATTTTGCGGTGGTAATCGAATTTGGCGACGACTATATCAATTTCTTATATTTTGATAATAGCTAAATAAAATATTTTTAATTTATCATTAAGCATAATATATATTCTATTCCATACTGAAAATTATGAGATCCTAATATAACGTTATTTTTAAAAATCAATTAAAGTGTTAAAATGTTATCAACTTGAAATTTAAAGGAAATTATTAATGAATAAAGTGGGTACGAATGGTGAAATTTCAGATAACATTCACAAGAATTTGATGAATAGATATGCGCGTATAGGAAATTAAATATTTGTTTTTGCTGATTTAATTAGTAGAACAAGATATAATTATAATTAATGTCAATATTAAATTAATGAACAAAATAATGGGAAAAAATAAAAATTGGTAAGAGGGATTAAGAGGATTCAGGATTTGTAGAGATTTTAGTTGTTTTAAACATTGTTTGGGAAATTCAATAGATCATATCAATTTAAAATTGAAACTATTTTTGTGTTGATTTTATGTAATTTGTATCGTTTTCCTATCTATATTTAAGCGTAATTACTAACAACGCCTGGTTAGCTTTGCTAACATAAAAAAAACTATTTAACAAATATATTAGAGAAGATCTCATTAGGCGACGTTCGGATCACTGGTGAATCCGAACGCGTCCGCCGCGAAATAAAAACGCTACGTTCACGAGAGAAATCTTAAAAAACAACGATTTTAAGAATTCAGAAGCAGGCTAAGAGATAAGAAATATGTATTTATATTGTATACAAAATAGTTGAAACATTTAAGCGTGTTTTTTTAAATTCCAAAATTGATTTAAAAATCCTTCTAATTTATTTTAATGACCTTGGCTCTAATGAGCGAAAACAGTTTTATTTTTATATCATTAGACTTTAATTTAGTTCTATATTTTAGTTAAATTCAGAATTTTAATAATGTCAGAATTTTAATAATTCTTATTTCTACCTAAAAGCTTTTTCTTCCATCACCGCCGCGCGTTTTGTTCTCAAACGACGCGTTCGGATTTACCAGTGGATTCACCAGTGCGCTGACTAGTGATCGTTTATTTATTTATATTCATATTGAGCAAAAAATATAATTGTTTATTCCCGCATTTTAAAAATTAAACTTAAAATAACACTAGATGAGTAATACTTAATAGAAAAATTGAAAAATCAATGAATGTCCCTATTTTAAAGAACTAAAGAATTCAACGTGAATGGAACTGAAAAATGATTCCTCTCATTTAACAAAAATTGCAAAACAAAACAAATAAAAAACCCAAAGAGAAGAAAAACAAAATTCATTCTTTCTTTTTAATCATAACAAGTGAGAAGCCCGAGAATTTCAGGAGACGAAGAGACGTGCTTAAACGAGAAATATTCAGACAGTCGACGACTAGACATAGAAAGGTTTCAACACTAAACTCGTCTGAAAGAGATTTCAGATGTTTAAACGAATTTTGTTGTGTCGTGTTGGTTCTCTCCAATGGTTTATTATCTTTCTTTTCGCTCACATGTGCCGAGTTCCTTATTTGTTTTCCCATTTTTCCATTAAAGATATATTTACTACTACTTTGTTATTAAATAATAATTAAGTGCTTTATTTACTTGAATTATAATTTTTAAAACTTTTTCGTCGGTTATATCAAATTTTAAATGTTGATTATTTTTGTTTTATTGATTTTTATTGGGAAAAATTTTCTGTTGCTATGCTTTATTTCTATCTTTTTCACTATGTTGACATTATCATTATTGTTTTTTTTGCATGTTAAGTCTGTGAAATATATGTGATAGTTATAAATAACCATTTAATTAAGTGATTCGGATATATTAGGAATTAAGCACAAAATGTTTTTGTATTGAAAACTTGTCTACCATAAGTATTCTTATAAAGCTTTCTAAAGTATTAAAATTATATTTATTTGAGAATAATGAACTCACTCAAATGAAATAGAAGCACATTAAGCACAACTGAAACATAGAAAAGTGCTATAACTGCAAGCTACTTATAGAAATTTAGGAAATTTTATTAATTAAATCTTTAAAAATTGTTAGTCTTTAAAAATTTTGAAGATTATTCTTTGAACGTCAAATGTAAATAATCATTTAACAATATTCAAATGAGCCTTGCGAAAAATCTCGAAAAAATTTAAAACTAATTAATTTTCATAATATATTTAACATTTTATTTTACTTAAACTATCTAAAAAATCTTATTTTTTAATTGACACGCCACCCGCACTATCAAATTGCTGTGATCATTTAACGCTTTAGATCCTCACTTAGCTATAAACTTTGATGGTATGTGAATTGACTGAATGTAAATACTTACAATATCTGATCTCTTTTTCTTTAATAATTTAATTTGGCCTATTTTGTTGTACTTGAATACCGACAAACAGGGTTAATCTTTGCACACAATCTGCAAATTCAATTATGTTTCGCTAATTAACGCTATGATCACTTATATCAGGGATAAGTATTGATAAATATGATTCTAAAGCTGTTAATGTGTGTGCTTTTGAAAGTAAAACTTTACACATTTATTTTACCATCTGCAATTGTAAATTTACTGTGTTATACAAGGCTGTGAAATTGCAATTTAAATTTTCTCAATAGTATTTGAAAATAAGAAGTAATTTCATAATATAAAAAAGAGACTGTTTCCTCAGTTGGTAAAATTATATATTTTTCTTGATTAGATATTGTAAAAATGGGATTTGCTGCTGCTGTGTGAGAAGCTTAACTGTAAAACAATTTTACGATTATGATTATTTATTAACAGTATAGAGTTTAACGTTTACCTATAATATTTGTTATGAACTCTCTCTTAAGTATCGTAATGACGTCTCACAATAATAAATAATTAAAAAAAAACATTTAAGGCGAAACATGCTCGAAAAATCAACAGGCACCGGGAAAGGCAACAAATTAAACATGAGAACAGTCATACTCGAAGATCTATTAGGTCGCGAGATGGAAAGCAGCAGCGACGGCTCATCCGCTCGCGTAAATTCATTAAAACAAGTCCTAAAACGAAACAAAACAGATATGGCTGACGATGCACCTTCATCTTTGGATCTCATGAGAAGAGTTTTCTATTTTTTCGTTTTTTATCCGTTTATTTGTTGTTTTCAGATATTTCAAACTGAAATGACACGTGAAATTCATCAAATAATGGAGCGACACACCCGAACAACTTTATTGCCTGCGATTGAGAATTTGAGAAGAAATGGACATGTTTGTTCAAATTTTCATTGCAATGTTATTATTAAATTATTGTTAGGTAGTGGATGAAAGTGTGATCAATGGTCTTTACGTGAGTATTCTGGAAGCTGCGAAAAAACCATTTTTACCCGAATCGGAGCCTGTTTCGCCTTCATACAATAATACAAATTATATGGATTATCGTAGTAATGAAACAGAAACAAATTTAAAGGTATTCCAAATTGGTTTATATCGACGTTATCCCGCGTGTTTGTTATAGCGAGGCTATGAATCAGATGGATCTGATGTCAGTGCTATCAGTCATAGCTCAGACGCCAAACGTCGTCGTGGAAGGCCGAGAAAAGTGGAAGAAGCATACCGTTTGGAAATGACACCACCTACTATGAATGATGTGATACGGTGGAACCCAGACAGAATAAATTTTAACACTCGTTTCGTTACGGCTAGCAAAATAGCAGCAATGATAAACCTTCCAGTCTCGATTCTTTTTAATAAATATCCTCGAATGTTTAGGGTATAATTAGCAAAAACCGATACAATAAAATATTCAAATTTTAGTATTCTTGTGACGAAGATGACAAAAACTTGCTGCACGATGAGAAGCGAATAATTCGAGCTCCAGGCAGATGCTACCTTTTGATTGTGGAAGATGCTCAGCAAATAGTGCCACCAGCTAATAGGCATATTTCAAATGTATAATAACTGCTAATCTTCTTAATTTCAGCCATGACGTTGTGAACATTTCATTTAACCTGTTTGAACCATTGATCTCAAAGATTCGACTCAAAGCATTACCAACCTATGAAAAATATAAAGCTTGTTGTGTAACACAAAATAATTATATTTAGCCAATTGAACTTATTAATATATTGTACATACGAAGAAAATAAATGTATATATATATATATATAATCTTGTGTAAAAGGATTGGAATATATTAAATATTTTAATCTTGTCGCACTGCTCCGATGTATCTGATTTTGAATTAAAAAATCTATAGAAAACTCTAAACATTTCGAGAAAAAGAAAGTATTCTAAAGCTTTTAGCTAAAGAATTTGTGTATATTTATCGTTGATTTAATCAACGATTTGTGATTGTATTAAGTAACAGTTTTGAATCCCAGAAATTCTTCGAGAAAGATCATTGAGTTTCTTGAATATTTTTGTTAAATAGGCACAAAATGCAATTTAGCTTAATGCATTAAACAATGAAAATTTATTGCAATAGATCATTGAGTTTCTTGAATGTTTTTGTTAAATAGGCACAAAATTCAATTTAGCTTAATGCA
This sequence comes from Caenorhabditis plicata, assembly GCA_963931815.1. NCBI lineage: Eukaryota > Metazoa > Nematoda > Chromadorea > Rhabditida > Rhabditidae > Caenorhabditis > Caenorhabditis plicata. The sequence goes on from OZ007494.1 coordinate 5,649,022, forward strand.
TTAAACAATGAAAATTTATTGCAATATACTGGATAAATATTTAGTGCGCTAATACTTTAAGTACCTACACGTAATTAATGAAAACACGATATCCATTAATAAAATAATATAGTGCTTTATATTGAAAGTCTTCCAAAAGTCTTTTCCTTTATTTAAAACGAACTTTCATGTTAAGAATAAAAATAAAATATTTAAATATTGATAATAACCTTCAGATACCTTCAGATAAAAGGTTATAAACAGGTTTAAAAAAGGTGTTTCTTCAGAAGTTGCTCAGATATAGAATTTCGGAAAAAAGGTTTCTCATGCAGTTTAAGGTATTCCTCTAAATGTGATGTGGTAAATAGTAAGAAGTTTTAGTGCGCGGTAAGCAGGATTATTTAACCTTAAAAGTTTTCGAAAATTATCTTTCATTTGGCGCGCATGTACGTACGCGTACACTAATGGCCATTAGCTAATGATTTACGGGCTTACATAAAAACGTAAACAACGCACGAGAATTTTGGGGAAAAGTTTTTTCTAGTAGGTGCAATTGGATATAACTGGTTATAAGTCACACAATAATTAATAACAAAATTTATTATTAGTTTAAGTTCCTTATAGAAATATCTGAAAGCGACATTTTCCGCGAACATTTTTATAGAAACAGCCTAGCAGGTATTGGAAGTGCTTCAGTAGGTCTTAGAAACAAAATAAATTGATATAAATTATTAAGAAATATAAGCTCTTAAATATATGGTATTATATATAAAGCCCGTACATTGTTTCATTGATTTTCAGTAAAACTTTTAAAAAATTATAACAAAGATTTATAAAAACAAAACCAATGCGAATAAATTGAGGAAAAAATAATCACGTTCTAATGTACAGATTCAAAAAAAATTGTTAATAAATATAGGATAGTTAGGCTCCAATTTTATCGAAAATTTCATAAAATTCTTGTGGAAGCTCTTGATATGGATCTCCTTGACTCCAATTTCTGGGAAATCCATCGAGAAGTACTAATTGAGGCAAAATATCAATAACCTTCTCGCGATATTCTTCATTGTTACTTTAATTAGTTCCACTAAATTGGTTCTCTATTATAAAAAATTACCTATAAATTGGGTTCATTTCAAGTGTTAATGACTTTAAATTGTGCATAGTTTCCAGTTTCTCAATTTCTTCCCATTGTGACAACTAAATCAACTATCTTTAATTTTATAAAAGCATTACCTAATGTACCTTGTTCTTTCTAATCCATAGTGTGTGTAATAATACTAGATTACCCAAATTTTCAATTTTCTCAATCAAGTTGTCATTTAAATCCAATGAGACAAGGTTCACAAGGGAATCCAAGTTCTCAATCGTTGTGATGCCATTCTGAGCAAAGCTTGCAACTTTTAGTGTTGTCAGCATTTCTATATTCTCGATTTTCCTTATGGCATTCGACGTTAGATTCAATTCTTCCAGACTTGATAAGTTTTCTAGTCCTTGGATTCGATAGATTTGATTAGCACCAAGGAAGATTTTTCGAAGTTTTGTGAGATTTTCAAGTCCCTCGATACGTGGAATTTGATTACCACCTAGCTCGAGATAAACTAATTCGGTTAACTTTAAAATATGATTGACTTTGGACAGAATTATTAACATACATTATCAAGGCCTTCAATTTTCTTTATCTTGTTCTGCACCAAATGAAGCTCTTTTAGCTTGGTCAACGTTTCAAGTCCCTCAATCTTATGTATTCGATTATATGACAGGTCAAGAAACTCAAGCTGTGTGAGTTCTTCCAAGTTTTCGATTTTCTCAATCTAGAACTCTTTACTATCGAATTCTATACACCAAGCAAACCTGATTATCATTTAGATTAAGGTACGTCATTTTCTTCAAGCATTCGAATCCTTCTATCTTTTTATATAAATTCCAACGAAGGGTCAATTTTCTATAAATTTGGATTAAAAAATAATTTCAGTAAATCAACGTGGTAGAAAGTTTCCGGTCTAAAACATACTCAATATTTGGAACGTTTTCAAATTGCCAGGCCTTAACTATCCTATGTCTTGTTAAGTTTAATTCGGTTTCGTTTTCCTCGACATTATAGCCTATTCAAACTTATATTTTTATCAATTCAGTAATTAATTCTTACTTATGACTTGCTTAACTATTTTACCATTCCCTTTGTTGGATACTACTTGCTCCAGTTGGATCATATGTGAATCAGCCATCACGGTAATGAGGGGTATGATAATTGATATTAGAAAATGGGATCACGTAGATAATGAAATAATTATTTCATTGATTAAATTTTAATAATATTGTTTTTCTCACTACGGATTTTTTCCAAATCGAAAATACTCGTCGGTTGGGGTCCTAGCGCTGTTAGAAAATCTTATAACACTACTTTCTCTATATACATTTTTTCTTCTCGAAAACTGTATTATCTGCTGTAATTTAAGGTGGGGGGTTTAAGTCGAATAATATATCAACTTTACAAAATTAATTTATTTTTTTTACTAAATTTTACTGTTTACTTACTTACTTTGGATACTTTGGAGTCCGAATCATTCTCGCATGGAGAAGCGGACTAACTCTCTCCATCAAAAAATTATTATTTTTTTACTAAATTTTACTGTTTGCTCCAGCATATCAGGACTTCCCTGGATTTATTGTGATTGAGTCTCTCGAGTTGTATAATTTTTCGATAATTACCGTCAAAATCTGTCTGCATTCGGTCGTAGGATTCTCGCGGTGCAGAGATAAATAGTTGTCGGTTTATTTATTGAATTTGTTTATAGTCGTCGCCAAATGCGATTACCGCCGCAAAGTGTGGCGCACTTTTCAAATATTATTTTTTCATTAAATTTTTAAGATTATTTCCTTGTTTATGCTCGTTCTATACTGTTATAGCTTAAATAAATAGAAGAATATGTTATAGATGTTGTTTAAATAGTGGAATAATTGTGGAAAATCATTATAATCATAAAGATTAAATGAAAAAATAATATTTAAAAAAGTGCGCCACATTTTGCGGTGGTAATCGAATTTGGCGACGACTATATTATTTTGTTTCTTCTTTTTAATGATTTTTATTGCTTTCGCTTTCGTAATAATCTCGTGTTTCGTTATAATTTTTTTCTCATTTAACTCATTATGAACTGCTCTTATTAGGTGGAAATGCGTTTTGAAACTATAAAAATAGGAAAATATTAAAAATAAAATTAAAAATCAAAATATTTCAATATTGACCATTTTGATTTGTTCCAATACAGTTTTAACTGCAGTTTTATTATTATCTATACTACCTAAATATGTTACGAAAAAACTATTTTCTTTGTTATTCTTGTTTTTATAGTTTTTCATAAATAAAATGTTAAAACATCGAAAAAAAGTTAAATGTCAATATTTTTCTAAATAAAGTACTCAAGTTTCCTCCATTTTTACTGGTATTGAAACATCCATCTTGTCTTTCAGAAAATTGTAGATGGATTCACCGTCAATAAGTGATAGTGGACATGTTCTGGAATTTAAAAAAGAAAATGTTAAGGAACTGACACAATTGATAAAGTCAATTTGGTTTAGAGAGGTTACTTTTACTTCCTATTAAAAAAACCTTATTCTTCCAGTTTGGGGTTCTTTATCCATTTGAGAAAGGAATTAAGATAACGGTTGATGATGGACATTGCCAGCAGGTATAAAAAATTTCGCATTATACTATTAAACATTGCAGGCCAATGTTTATCTAGACTCGGATATATTTTCGTCATTCGAATGTCGAGAAGATAATCTTAAGCTCAAAATCCCCCTGAAGACATTTGCTGAATGTCTCAATATAGTGGATGGAAATTCGAACTCATTGCGATTAACATATAATGGAATGTGTGAGCCGGTTCGTCTATTGATCGAAGACAATGAAGGGTTAGTGATCCGTGCGAAAATCCACACACTTATTCCCGATCAAGAATTGGATTTCGAGTTTTGTGATGATAATGTAGTGGCGAATTGTATGTTGAAGACGCAATTACTGAAGGATATATTTCGGGTTTGAATAATTTACAATTTCTTTGCAAACTCATTTTTGATTTTCATTAAGGATCTTGATGGATCAAGTAGAACCGTGACGATAAAATTTGAATCACACCAGTTATCATTTACGACTAAGGGAGATATTGGAGATATTAGTGTTTCAATTCCAACAAAATCACTTCAAATGGAGAAAATGAGCTGTGCAGAGACTTCTTCGTTCCGATACCGGTTGGCTCTTGTACAGAGAATGTCTCCGGTCCTATCTATTTCAAATAAAGTTATTATGCGGTTAGATGATCGCGGAGTTCTCTGCTGTCAGTTTACAATCGAACATAATGATGGGAAACAAAGCTATGTTGAATTCATGGTTACCTTTTTTATGGATTTTTAAAAATAATTTTCAATGTTTTATAGACCGTTCCGGACGATGAGAATTTCGACGAATAATTCTTATCTGCAAGGCGTTTCAAAATACTTTCCCTGATAAATGTTGAATATTACTCCCAAGGATCTCCACTTGTCATTAAAATTATTAGACATAATATCATAAATTAATCATTTTTATTCAATAAATAAATAAATTTCAGTGAAAATAACCATATTTCCACCGGTACTCGTAATCGTGCTACAAATGAAAAGTACATGAAACTTGAATGTAATGGATAGAAATTGACATAGAAAGCACCAAAAAAAAACAACAAATAAATAAAAGTGTCATGAACCATCAAGTGAATATTAGAGAGGGCAAATATATCACAAACAATAGAAATTCTCGCAAAGACGCAGAGATCATTTCGTCAATCAAATATTCTAAACTGAAAAAGCTATGAAAACCAGTTGAGATAACAAGAATAATCAACAAAGATGATTAGAAAGCGGTGTCTTCCCACTGTTCCCGTTCGTGTCTAAGTTGCGCCGTATACAAGGACGGCTGGTCAAGCTTTTTACGTTTAAAGAATCCACACTTCCATAATAATAATATTAATAACAGCAAGATGAGTAAACCAGCAGCTATGGCTGCCGCGTAAATCCACCATGGGACAGGTCTTGTCTCGCCTACAAATCAGTTTTTTTCTAGTATTATTATTATTGTTTACCGATAGCTGGACGATCTGGATATGCAAGAGTGGTTACGGATAATGCATTATTCGATGGATCGTCTTCAATTCCTTGTGATTGATCAATCTCAAGTCTACCATATGATTTCAGTTCAACGTACTCGACGTCAGTGTAATCCTAATGAATTACATTTTAATTATAAATCATATAGACTGGAGCGGACTTACATCAATGAAAGTAGCGTTCCACAATCTTGCACGAAAATCGACAATAGGGGCTGAGTTAGCGTCGATGAAGTCGAAATGACATGAGACGGTGAAACATTTTGCAGTTCGCTCCGTACAACTCTGAAGTTATAAGCTTTTGAAAAAGAGTTATAATTAATTGCTAACAATTGTCACAACTGAAACATCGATTCCGTTTTCAACACGAGTGTGAGCAGGTACACGGAAAATTCCGGCAGTGTCGACCTGATCCAACACGCTTGATCGTTTTACCCGATGCTCAATACGCTTTGGGACCGTTTCTTGCGTACTGTATTTGGTGTTCAACTTTATATCCGCTGGATTAATATATTCATATTGTTGTTCAACTGTGCACCTAAAATAAACAATTATATGTGATAAAAACCGAGTTGTCTCACTTTCTGACTTCAGTTGTTCCATCTGTATTAAAGGTTGTAATCGTTGGGACGTCCAACAGGTACAAAGCATATTTGCCCATTCCGAACTTTGATTGAACTTGATAAGGCCAGTCAAACTTGGCAACCACGTTTCGAACCGTCCATGGTCCCTTATTATGAATGGTGTAATTGTGGCGAATCATGATTCCGATATCCTCTTCCAGTTCAATTTCAGATTCGCCTTTCATCGAACCTCCATAATGGACAAGGTAGGGATCGCTTGTTCCAATCAATTCCAGCTCAGCCTTTTTAATAATTTGCACATCAGCGCTCCACAAGTTATCCTTTCTTTCATCATCGCTCTCAACAGATGTCGAATTAACATGAGCGGAAAAGTGAAGAGCCTTGCCAAGGCCTTCTGTCCGTCCACGCGTCAACTTAAATCGTATATCAAATGCATGCTTGTTCCCTGCACTCATTGGATTCCCGAGCAATAATTTGATTAGATTCTTCCCAATGCTCTCTATGGTCAGCTTCTTGCCACGAACAATATGCGGCAGTTCGAGCTCTTCCTCATTGAACTCGAGGAAGAAGGCGGCTTGATAAGCGTTCTCTTTTCGATTCTCCACGGAAAATGATATATCAAGATAGTCCTTTTCACCAACATTTGTCACATATCCCTCCTTTCGCCTAAATTATTATGGATAATTGATATCGATTACGGTTAGAGCTTACAATGGAATATCCTTGAAAACTGCGGTAAGGACCAAATCTGTCTCGCATGTATGATCATCTCCGCAAAGCGTATTGAATGGCACATCAAATTCGTAGCTGGCTCCATATTTGTTGAGGACTGGGTAATGTTTTAAATCAACTATTGGCGCGCCCAGTTTCGGTTGTATGGGTTTTTTCTCATTTCTGAAATTGTTTTATTTCGGGAATATTGGTTAGGATAAATTAACTTTTTTGTTTTTCTTTCTTAACTTAAAAATCTACTAGAAAGTTTACAATACATTTTGACATATAGAAAGAAAATATGAAAAATGTTTTTTTTCTCCGTGTAATCCGCAACAAAATGTCACTTGATATGTATCAACCATTCGGTGTTTGCAGAATATTTTTAAAATTATTTTTTTTTATTAGGAATTATTTTTAGTTCTATTTAGTATGTTGAAAGTTAATAGTGTATCTGTTGTCTCTGAACATAAATTTAAAATAAATGGTTTAACTTTTTGATATCAATATTCACCCTTATTTTTAAGTTTAACAACGTTTACGGAGCAATCAATTTAGGTTTCTGCAAAATCTTAATCTGCGATATATCATTAGAAAGATAATTTAATTGTCCTTCTAATATTGCAAAAACAGTATAGTTTGATTGTGTTATTCCCAAGAAAATGTCTAAAGAATAGAAAAAGTTGGTATTTTTTAATTTTTTGGAATGTACTGGTTCGTTGCAATGCATATTAAATGAAATTTTGTTGAGGATGACAGTGGCGTGTTCTGGGTAGTATTGTGGAAAGTTTGTATTTAAATTAGAATCGTGGAATTTGTAACTGTCACTTGCCAAATGAAAATTAAAGTTTAACTTTATTTACACCTGTCAATTTTTAAATTATTTTTTCGTCACTTTCATTAACTTGTTCTAAATCATCTGTAAACTTTAATTTTTTCCTGAAATTGCATAGCGTAGGGGCCTACCCGCTTATATTTTTTCGAGTTCACTTGACGTGCTGTTACACAAACATATTAACTATTTCATTAAACAAAGCGAACAATTATGTAGTCTATAATATCATCTTAAATTATTAATTGGTAGACTTTCATTGAACTAACTGAAAATCCCAAATTTTTATTAATCAAACGTGTTTTAGAAATTGTAACGTTAACGATTAAAATAATTTTCGGGATGTTTTTTTTTTTTTATTTTTTACCTCAAAATTTCTTTCTAGAATATCTGCTATTTTGGCGTCCTTTTTTTTAAGTAAAAATCATAAATTAATTTTTGATAAAATCCACTATGTTAATAATTTTGGATACAAAATCAACTATTGCAACTGATAAAACTTACTTGATAGTAACACTGAACTTAAACTTGAGGGGAGTTATCCAATCCTTTGACTCATCCGGCTAAAAAACCAAAAATTTCAATTATATACTATTTAACAACAAACCGGAAGATAAATAATCTTCTTATATGTCCTTTTCTGCTTGTGAGAGTGCGATCCACAAGGCCACGTATGATTATGCGAATGCGAGTCGGCAATGAGACCACGTGGCGTGACATCAGCCCGATATGGTATAGCTTCAAGATTGCACACAAAAACATCCGATGAGAAATCTACAAGCTCGGCACTTCGTATAGTCTCCTCATCCACGTATATAACCATCTCCAATGGAAAGCTTAAGAAATAAACAAAAAATAAAAATGAAAAGCAAATCAAGAATTCTACCATGTTTTGGCTCCTCTTGGACAGTTGTCGCCCGTGTCTATATCAACCATCCTCTTCTGCATTCGATGCTTAGCTTCGATGCTTATCACCGGCCTTGCTCGTAATAGAACGGCAACGTCGCGGGATGGCGAACCAACAAGAAGATCTGGATAACCATTGCCATCCATGTCAGCTCCACCGGAGAGGGAGAATCCAAACGATCGCATTGTGAATGGGATATTGGGTAAATCGGATCCTTTGATAATCTGCGCCGGCTTCTTCCGGAACTTGTCTGGATTCCTTGTACCCAAGTAGATGTAAACAGCTCCCTTTCCCTCAAATGCAAACGGAGCACCAACGGCAAAATCTAAATAAACACCAATTAGGAATGCTTAAATGCTCCAAATACCATTCAGCCCATTCTTATCACCGTCGATGTTTCCCAACTTGGCTATGGATAAACCGAATTGCGAGAAAAACTCGGCATGCTTCAGCACCTTGGGCGGATGGAAAACGAGGTGAGATTCATGCGCTTCTCGTTCAATTCCCTGCGAGAAGTAAACATAAACGATTCCTCCGAACTGCCCATCAATGCCGGTGCGGTGCTCAAATGGAGCACCAATGATGAGATCGTCAAATCCATCCGCGTTCAGATCGACAACCTCAACCGCGTAGCCAAACGCTGAGCCCATGGCAGTTCCATTGATGAGGAACTTGTCATCAGTCAGCGTCAGTTTTGTGCTCGAGTCTTGTCCGAATGGAAGGAAGACAACGGCGCCGTGCTCGCCAAACCGCGTGGCTCCCGAGACGACGGTAATCGGGCGACCGCGTTCATGCCAGAACCCGAATCGACCAATGTCAACAGAATAACCGAGGTAATCGTGAGCAACGAGTCTGCTACGAATGCTTTTTGGGTTTCCAGGCTGGTGCATTGTGTATTTTTCAATGACCGAGTCGAAAATGTTGCTGCTCGATTTTTTGGCGAACACACCGCCCGTCCATTTGACAGCACCGATGAGTCCAGTAACAATCGTGTCCTGAAATATTTTTTGTATTTAAAGGTATATAGAATTCTCGTCACTAATAAACATTTTTAGTTTAGGGACTAACACCTCGAGGACACCTTACTAACACCTTACATTTGGTGGTTCCCCATCAGTTATAGAACCGTTTTTTGGAATTCGTGGGACCTAAAAAATTGAAAATTTCGAAACCCATGCGGGGGTGGGGTGGGTGGTATTCCCTCCAATCACAGGTCCCCATCAGTGATGAGAGGGACCCCCACAGGTCCCACGTTGGGAAAAGTGAAGTCTCGGGTCTCGTGTAATGAAAAATAAAAATCCCGTGTCTGGGGTAATTAAAATGGAAGTCTCCTATAATTTTATTTTAATTATTTCAATAATTCGAACAAGTTGGGTTGGAAAACAAAAGCGGAATAAACAAAAAAAGGTATTGTTAACAGAAGCGAGCAAAACATATATACACTAGCTGACAAAAGTTTTGTCACAAATGTTTTTTTCGGGTTTAACTTTTTTGTGACTTGACCAAATTGGCTGATTTTTTGATATGATAGATTCATATGGTTGTAGATTATTTTACAAATTCCCGCTTGTGATTACGATGATCCGTTTTACAGTGACAAGCGTTTGTCGTAAAACGCGTAGCTCAAAGATATTACGCACTTTTCTTGCACTGCATTTTTTAATAATTTTTAAAGTTCAATTATATTTTTTTCATAATTTATTGAAAATAGCAGTAATTGGCAACATTTTAGAGATGACTCCACGTAAAGAAACTCCAATTGCCACCCGGCAAGCTGTTATCAATATGAGGGAAAACGGAATGCGTGGTACCGAAATTGTCATGGTAATTTAAACCAAATTTTGCTACTATAACATTTTAAACACTGATTCACATAAAATATCAAAAAATCGGCCAATTTGGTCAAGTCACAAAAAAGTTAAACCCGAAAAACCATTTGTGACAATACTTTTGTCAGCTAGTGTATATTGTTAGATAAAATGGAAATAATGAGAAACAGAGAAGCAGACATTTAGTTGTCAAAACTTTTGTCAGCTAGTGTATATCAGTGCTGGGAGGGACCGGGAGGGAGGAAGGACGGGACCTTTAAAAAATGGAAAATTTCAAAACCCGGGTTCCAGGAACGGGACTTCTCTTTTTCAAAACCTGGGACCGGGATACCCCTTTTTTTTTAGAAAAAATATTCGGGTGGGGGGGGTCCATCCCATCACTGATATATATATCAGGGCTGCACGGAATTCCATCTTCCCTCTTGCGTTTTCCATTTTCGTCGTTTTTTGAGTTCCATTTCCATCTTCCGCCTTTAGTTTGGATAAATCTGTTTCCATTTCCGCTTTCCGTCTCCCATTTGAAAAAATTAAATTCCGTTTCCGTTTTCCGCTTTCCATTAGAAAAAAATTTATTTCCATGCAACCCCGCTCGGTATGTAAAATGTGCAATGGCACGGTGCCGGCTTCGAGAGGAACCAATTTGATGAGGAATCATCTTGCCACGAGATTTCACACGCTTTTTCTTCAGTTGAAAACTTGATTATTTGATTACGTGATAATCCGTACTCTCACCAGAGAGTTCGGCTTCGCCTTGTTGGCCAAGCCGTCTTCTCTCCTCGATAATACCGATTCTGAAAGAAGTTTGCAACACCTCGCCTTGCGACTTGTCCACACCAACTGAGCAGTTCCCTTCTAACTAGAAAATCAACCGAAATGAAACCATCGACCTTGTCGTGAAAGCAGACAATGTCGAGAGTTCTTTGGAGACGTTGGAGAGTTTCGCAACCATAGAGCAACGCCGGAACGATGTTATGATGTATTAGCTCTAATTTCCTTTTTGCTGTAATGCGAGGAAATAGAAGCAGTGGCCAAGCTGTCTTGATTCCTCTGAAAACCTCCTCTCTTCCGATTAGCACCAGGTCGTCATTGTATTCGAATCGTTTCAAAAACTTTCCATCAATACGAACACCTTCAGCTTTTTCCACAGTCTCCTTGTCGGATTCATCGAGAATCATTTGAAGAGCAAATGCGAACAGAGATGGTGATGCCGAGTTAAATTTCATTAAATCTCCCATCTTCCGTTTTCCGTCGTTTTTCGAGTTCCATTTCCGTTTTCCGTCGTCCGCTGAGAAAAAGTATTTCCATTTCCATTTTCCGCCTTCCATTTGAAAAAATCATTTCCCTGATACATAAATGGAAGCCCCCTATTTGGACTGTTATAATAATTTTGTAAAAATTGAAGTGTACTTTAGGGAGATTATATTATAAGGTCTAAAGTAGTCATTGGCAGGACCGTTTGCAACGCGTCAGCAACACCTTTTACTATAAAGATTACGATGGGTAGGAATGCGTAAAGGGCGTTTGCTGAAAAATTGAAGTTCCGGTCCCAGTCGAGGCAAAAGTGGAGTCCCGGGTTTTTAAATTGGTCCCGCCCGCCCGGAATTCGGGGTCTCTCCCTATCCTCTAAATAATCGAACTAACATTTGTAATTGCGGCTGAAAACCCTTCCATACAACCACCATATTCATTATGCCGATCAGTTGTCGGTAGATTCTTCTGCGCGCACGTGGATATCGACGAAGTTAGATGAAGATTCGTATCAAGTTCATAACAAACTCCCTGTGGGTATGCCGCTGTCTGATGGTATCTAATCAATGGCGCACACACCTACAATAAAATTAATACATCTGACAACTTTAAATGTTTCCAAACCAATGCGCTTCCATTCTTAATTCCCTTCGAGACGACCGTCGACGCCAGAAGCTGATTATTCTTTCCGAGTCTGTGCACCGTTCGCCCTCGCGTCTCATTCGGACGCTTTTGATAATCGTCCGGGTTCTCATATTCAAGCCGAATCTGCTCGCACCATTTCGACGGTGATGATGAAGGCTCGTAGAATGTGTTAATGTCACATGCGAACATGGCTCCGGCTCTTTCGGTTCCAGTTTGGCCTGACTCGCCGCGTGGAGCGCCAATGAGCATTCTAAAACAAACAAATTTAATACCTCCTGTATTATTGCTTTTCCTCACGCTGGTTTCTCATTTCGGAAATGCTCAGCAACGGAGAACCCAAAGTTGGTGCCTTTAGGACCGAAACGGTAAACCGGCGAATAGACGTCGAGATTGAAGCCGGCCGCGGTTTGGCACAAAGCCAATGCTAATACCAAATGTAACATGCTGGTTTCGGTTATGCGCTCATAGGAAATGTCGTGGCTCGCTGAAATTGAATAATCGATAACAATTGATAAGAAGAAACAGAAAAAAGCTGCGAGGGAAGAAGGAGGAGGAGGAATTGAATTGAATTGATGTGTCATTGATATGAGTCATCAATTGATTGATGTTCGTCACCTTTTTTACATTATTAAAGGATCGACTAATTAATTAATTATAGATGATATAAATCGTTGAAGGAAAAAGGAGTTGCATCCCAACTTGTATGGTAACAGAATGAGCTCAGTAAGCATGCTCAAATAGAACTTTTTAAAAAGATATTAATATTTTTTTCTCGGCTCTATGAGCACGTAGCGCCTTGTGCTTAGGCTCATTTTAATCAGCTCAATGAGCTGAATACAGTAATGCAAAAAAACCTGCACAAAAAGAGCTCCGTATGCCCAAACTCGAGCATCGGCCATGTGCAAAAATTTGCTAAATTTTCGACGACGTGTTTCTCGGCAAAATTTAATTTCTCGGCTCCGTGAGCACCTACAAGGTTGTGCTCAGGATATGTTGTAGAGCAAAAAATTCTGTATAAGAGCATCTAACGCGCGTCTCTCAAAATGAGCACATTCTTCTGAAATGGAGCATCGAAATGTTTACGTGAAAAAATTTTTTTCAAAAGTTTTTGCTCATTTTCTCGGCTCTATGAGCTCGTAGCGCCTTGTGCTTAGGCTCATTTTAATCAGCTCAATGAGGTGAATACGGTAATGCAAAAAAAACCTGCACAAAAAGAGCTCCGTATGCCCAAACTCGAGCATCGACCAGGTGCAAAAATTTGCCAAATTTTCGACGACGTGTTACTCGGCTCTATGAGCACGTAGAAAGTTGTGCTTAGGCTCATTTTAAAGAGCTCAATGTGCTGATTACGGTAATGCAAAAAACCTGCTCAAAAAGAGCTCCGTACGCCCAAACTGGAGCATCAAAAAATGCACAAAAATAAAAAATTTCAAAATTTAATTCTTAATTAAATTGCAGTTAAAAGTTTTCTATTATAAAGGCGCAAAAAATCCCACACAAGATTAAAAATCGCAAAATCGTTATTTCGATTTGGCGTATTGTGCCATATTTAAACGCATCTTATAAGCTCTCACGTGTTAAATTCAAGTTGCTCTAGGCTTGTGCTAAAATATCAAAATATCTTAAAACTTCTAAAATTCTAGATCAGATTGGCTTATCCACTTCACTGTATTTTCGAGGTTATTTACTTTGTCACTCCAATTGCTCTTGCACAAATTTGACCGCCGTTGACTTATTCTGATTTTATATTGTATTATATTTAAAAAAAAAGACCCATAAACTTGACGTAAAACGGGCTGATACGCGGAAGTTTAAAGAAGACATTTTAAAATGAGAAATCATACTTTTCAATTAGCATTCTTTGGTTAATTACAGTAAATCATTAATGTTGAAATTGAATTTTCAATTTCTTATATTTTGATAATATAAATTTATTAAGAAAATAATGAGTAATCAACTTTTCTGGAAATAAATGAAATTGCAATCAACCCAGAATAATGTCATAGTTAGGTAAATAAATTATTATTAGAAGCTAAAAATGTTCTAAAACAATCATTCTATATATATATATATATAATGTATATTAATATAGCCATATATGTCTAAATGGAATGTCTCAAGTGTGTCATAAAAAATAATAATAAATAACCGCTCTATGATTATGGTGGCAGAAAAGACCACATTATCCGCATTTGTCAAGGTTACTAATGATAAAAGTCTATATTTTTGTGCCATGTGAGCGGCAAGATGAAGGTGTGAAGAGAATATTGGCAAGTACATTGTTCGAGAAGTTTGCAAGTTTTCTTCAAATATTACAAAAAATATTTATAGCTCTTTCAAAAGATTATTGGTACTATTTTAAGTATTTTTAATAGAAGAGTAGCCAATGAAGAATTTTGGATAGCTGATAACGATTAATATTTAAGGATATATCCATTTTAGATTTTACCAACAACTGTCAATATGGAGATTAACAACATAATACAATTTCCATATAAATAGGAAGAATGCCCAGATTAGTGCTCACAAATTGTAAGTTTTGTAAATGCGAACTAATATATATTAGATAATTTTAGGATCACAGATTTCAAGACTAGGACAAACGTCATCCGATCAAGGCACATTTAATACATAGGCACGCCAAATGAAAATGACAATTTTGCCAATTTTAAACGAATTTTATTAAAATCCACGCGAAAGTAAAGGGCTAATTTTTACGGTCATATTGCAGTCTTTTCTTAGAATATCTCATGGATTTTAGACTTTTACGGTGACTTTTCTGGGCTTCTGATGTTATCAATTGATTTGGTGTGCATAGGTAAATAATTCAGAGTTGGCTAAATTTAACTATTATTTTTTATTTATATTATATCAGTTGAAATTAATAATGTGCTCTTTCTTTTTCATTAGACGTGATTTAAATTTGTTTCTTTGGATGCATATTATCAAAAATATAGACGTCTAAACAAAAGAATGAGTATAATTTTAATTTTCAATTGACTTAACATATTTAAAAATAATTTTAAAAGATCTAGAAGCCCTCGAATGATTTTCATACATATCAGTGATGAGTGGGATACCGTTTTTTTGGAATTCCGGGCTGTCGGGACCTTAAAAAATTGGAAATTAATTGACCCGGGACCCGGGAGTGGAACTTCCCTTTTCCCCTACCCCGGATTCGGGACCAGGACTCCACTTTACCCTACCGGGACTTCAATTTGCTGGTTAAAATCTTAATTTTTCAGCAAACGACCTTTATGCATTCCTAACCGTTTCGCTGTCGTAATCTATATATGGTACGTCGTGCCAAGGAAGATCGAAACACTACAATGGAGCTATCTGAATCGATACAAGGAGCTCAATTAAATGAATTATTAGTGAATAAATAGTATTATTCATTTCAGAGATCGATGCCTAATGGAAGAGTAATAAAAGAAGAGAAAATTATGGTGTCACAAAAAACATTTTTCTCAATTCCTCTTAAATATGTGCTGCCCATAATTTCGTAAAAAAGAATGGCCGTCTAAAAAGAGAGGCCGTCCAAACAAGAAACTCATTCCATCCTAATTTTTTCCTCTTCCATTAGGCACCGATCTCTGAAAAGGACAATATGTTGTTATGCTTAACGTACAGAATAAAAACCAATATTAAAAGGAGGTAAAATAACCCAAAAGCTGTGAGCAAAATTCCACAGAAATGACAGGACGCTCTCCGATAGCTTTTCGCAAAATTGCAGCAAACTGTTAGGACGCTGTGCGATGGCTGGAATGTTCTGGCGGCAGTGTTGCACGTGTTTTTATAACAATTTCGTGAAAAACACAGTTAACCCACCGTGTTGCTCCAAAGTTTTAAAATCATTATTTATGAAAACGAACTATTTCATATAAAATTCATAAACATCATTCCATTATTGTGGATAAACAGGATATTTTTGGATTTCCAACAGAATTTTTTACCTATTTAAACCATTTTGTGAGTTCTCATATTTTGCCAGAATACTAATCTACCCATAAGGAATCCAAAAATAAAATCCTTCTGCAAATTTTTTATCAAAATCTGACTTCCCTTGTAAAAACAAATTATTGAGAAAAGTTACAATTTCTTACAAGGTTTAGGCTCATAATTGGTTAATTTCTTTTTTTTTAACAAATTTAATAATATTTGATTATTTTTGTTATTTACATCTGCAGCTGGCGTGCATTTGCAAATATCAATTCTATATTGAAATCAATACGTTCACATCTGTGATTAAATTGTAAAAAATAGTTGAAATAGAATCCAGCAACAAAAGAAACATCAAGAGCTCGTTTTTCAATGCACAAAATAAAATATAAAAAACTAGCTGACAACCAGAATAAGGTCGCTCAACAAAATCCGAATGAATATTATTCAATCTTGTGCTCAAAATTCCCCAAAGAGCGAACATTGCAGAGAGCGCGCTTAATATATTCATGAGCTAAAGCATTTTTTCCATGTGCTCTACTACCATTCATTGTGCACTGCGGGTGTCAATGACCTCACAAAGGAAAACAAATTGAATAGGCTTCTTGGCTATAAAAATTTAAATGTTTCAATTAAGAGCGAAACAGATACAAAATAAATAAAACGATTAAGCGCTTTTGAGAGAAGAATTCAATTTCCGCACGCCAGTTTTTCACGCCTACTTAAGTACGATGAGCAAATTGTTTGAGTTTATATATATTTTTTTGTTCATGGTGAAGCAATTTTAATTTAATTTTGGTGGATTTGGGAAGAGCACTTGACTTGAAAAGAGACATTCATTTTTTCGTTTAATTAAGTGCGTTTTGTCCATTCTGCATTTTGAGAAATGTAATTGTCAAGTTTTCAAATATATTTTGAATATAATAGAAGAGCGTCTTAATTATTTTTTAGTAAGGCTCGATTAATTTCTCAATAAGAAATACCCCAAAAAACAAACAACAAAACAATTTGTAAACAAAATAAATTTAAAGACGGAAATATAGTTGGGACTAAATAAATATAGTCCATCCTATTTTCACGTGGAAATTCTTATATTTACTTTGTGCTGCTATTGTAATAGAACGAGAATTTTCATAAATCTAATTTTTTTGATATGTTTTACTATTTTTGAGTTATTTTAAGAAGATCCTGAGTGAACATAATGTTAGATAGTTAGATTTTAAGAAAGTTCTCGTTTTATTTCAAGATATTGATAATAAGGCGTGTAAAATTTTGAATAATTTTTTAATATGTAAAAAACCGTAAAATTCAGTGGCCTGTCTAAGCAGCACAGTTAAACCATAAATTAGAAAACAAAAAATAAAAGTATAGGAGGAGAATAAAAGGAGATCTAAATTGATTATTGATAATAGCTAAATAGGGAACCTGAGGATAAGAAAATAACTAATATGACAGAGTCTGATTAGAATGGATAAAATAAATTTAAAAGAAACCCTTTCACACTAAATGAAATCGCTAAGTTGTGTAAACAAAAGCTCAGAAAATATTCTCATATTCACGCCAACTGGAAATTACAATTTTAAGCGTGTCTGAAATTTTTTTTTGTCTTTATAACAAAACATTTTTCACGACAAATGAACTAGGCTTGTCTTAAACTATCTAAAAATATTAATATCTTTGCAAAAAGTTAAATTTGAGCATGTTTACTGAACTAATTTTATTATCATACCAGTTGGCGTTCATATTTCAATAAGAATTTAAGCTTTAGATAGTTTAAGACAAGGTAGTATGTGTCAAAAAAAAAAACAAAATAATAGGTGTAAATTAGTCAGACAAAATTAAATATAGAGAAATGTTAATTGATAAAAACAGAAGCTTAGAAAAGTCACTTAAACCTAACATATCGTAAAAGTTTAAAGTCCATGAGATGTTTTAAGAAAAGCGTGCAATATTGCCTACAAATTAGGTCTGTACTTTCACGTGGGTTTTAATAAAATTTGTTTAAAATTTGCAAAACTGTCATTTTCATTTGGCGTGTTTCAGTGCACTTTTTTAACGATTAAAATGAATAAATTGGAAAATCGATTTTATTTTCAATTTTTGTGTCTACCCATTCGAGGAAAGATATAGGGTTTACTATAGGTTTATTGTGACCAAGGCTTGGACTGTAATTCTATTCTCTTCAAACGTGCATAATTTTTAAAGTAAAGCTAAGGGTTTGTGAATTTTGATAGCAGAGGGTCATAGGCGAAGATATTTTCCACAATTTGAACGTGAAAACAGTTTTAAATTCAGTTAAAAACTGTTACCTGCGCATATTTACAGTTTACCTATACAGGCCATCTGGAACACTAATAAAACGAGCTCAGAAAAAAGAGGAAATCTAATATTTTATGAAAGATTTTAATATTTTTCGAGGTTTAAAGGATAAACTGACAAACTGACGTAGATAAGGTTTGTGTAAAGTATACGTGAAAATTGTAAGAGATGCGTAAGAATAAGAAAATCATTGTTTCAGTGTAGTATGCTGATTTTTCTTAGAGACAACACCAATAATGAGAAGCAGAGAAGAAGAAGAAAGCGATATTTGATCTTTCAAACAATATAATCTGTAAAAATACAATTTCCTTAATAATATAGACTATTTCAAATTTATTTTTTGATGACGCATCTGCGCGTTGCGAGAATTCTAAAAATAGAGATTTGTATTTTGTGTTTCTCTATTTATAATGGTCTTGCTGCACAAAGGTTCGCAACGCTCCGTCAAAAAAATTAAAATAGTCTATATGCTTGAATCGCTTAAATCAAAAAATTGAATATTTCCCTGGATATTTTTGGAAATTAAACTACAATAATAATGATACAAATTCACTCTGCTGCCACGAAACCGCGCCGCATTGCAAAATACTTTGAACCAATTGCAAACTCAACTTTTTAATTTATTATTTTCAATATTTACTAGTCACTTATATTAACGATGAAGACTCTTCTGGTCCATTAATTGAGGTACTAAGATTTTCTTTTCATTAATCCATCAGGATTTCTGCAGAATGAAACGTTAACTGATAAATAAAATATTGAAAATAAAAATAATCAATTAAAAGGCAGTGTTTGCAATTGGTGCAAAGTCTTTTTCAATGCGGCGCGGTTTCTTGGCAGTGGAGTGTGAATTTCATAGGATTTGCAATTGTAGAAAATTGTAGAAAATAAAAGAACAAAAAAATGTAATAAAATATTATTGCTTATTCTTATAAAACAAAAACATTTTATATTCATAAAAATGTTATAAAATTTTAATGCATTAAAATAAAACAAATTCCAAGAAAAAAAAGAAACATGAAAACCAGGGCGTGGTAAAGCATATTGGTGCAAGAAAAAAACTTTGATGAATTTTTCAAGGTTACACCAAACTCAATGTGTTGATACTCGGCGTGAAATCAAATATAAACAAATCGGCTAGTAATGAAACAAAGCGAATGGAAACCAAAACCGAAATATAATTCTCGGTTGGTTTTGTGCACAAATTGGACGCTTATGCACCCCCCTCGTATTTATTCTTTGGTGCTAACAGAGCCTGGACCAATTTCTTTTGTTTATTTATATGCGCGACAATGTTTTATTTATGCAAAATATTTAATATGCTTCTTGTTTTGCGTCATGTAATTAATTTTGGTTCAAATTGGTTGGAAAATTGTCTAAAGGAACGTTTGTTGGAAAGATTAAAAACAGAAAGAGATTATAAGTTGTAATTGAATTTCATATTGGAACGACTATGACTTTAATTGAATTAAATCGCCGTTGGACTGAAGAATTGAAGAATATTTGATATTTTTGCTGGAAAATAAAGATTCCTGACAATTTCCCCAGACGGTCCATATTTCTATTGTATGATTCACGTGTAAATAAATAAATAAATAAATGTGAGATAGTTTAAGAGTATATTTTGTAAATTCCAGAAAAATCTACGTGGAAACCATTGAAAAATTAAACTTTTCTAGGAGAAATCTAAATGATATGCACATCACCCATTTTAATAAAACAACATCCTACTATCACGTGTAAAATCTTAAGTTACCTATTTCCTTTGATATTCTATATATTTGATGGCTAAAAATATCCATAAACCACTTTAAATAGTTTCAGAAATTTGCTGGTTAAAAAAAGAAAAAATGTGATTGTATATTGTGGATTTGCAATTGCTCATTTTTAAGTTACAAAAATATATTATAGCTCATTAGATAGAAAATTATTTTAGGATTAAAACAATAATAATAACTATTAGGGTATTTTGTAAACTTTTTGAGTTATGAGCAAAAGTTTGTCTGAAAATGTGCATTTTTTCAAAAAAAAAAAGATTATCTTTGCTCATTTTTAAGATAGAAGGATATGGTGTAGTTCATTTGATAGATAATAACTTGAGCATCAAGAGAAAAATAATAGTTAAATAGGTATTTTTACAAATTCCGGAGTTGTGAGCCAAAGTTTGTCTGAAAATGTGCATTTTTTCAAAAAAAAAAAGATTATATTTGCTCATTTTAAGATAGAAGGATATGGTGTAGTTCATTTGATAGATAATAACTTGAGCATCAAGACAAAAATAATAGTTAAATAGGTATTTTTACAAATTCCGGAGTTGTGAGCCAAAGTTTGTCTGAAAATGTGCATTTTTTCACAAAATGAGATTATCTCTGCTCATGTTTAAGTTACAAAAATATATTATAGCTTATTCGATAGAGAATTCTTTAAACTTTAAAACAATTCTAATAATTATTAGGTTATTTTTTAAGCATTTACACACCTTGGACATTCTGAGGGTAATCGGTGTATCACACATTTTTACGCGGCATTTCAAATCGCCAGCCAGCAAACGCATTTATTATTTTTTAATTATAAATCTTATTTTCATCGTTTTTGAAGCTGAAACAAGGTAATTTTATTGTTTTTTGAAGAAAATTATTAATAATTAGGTATGTTATCATGCATGAAATGTATAAATATATTATTTTTGTCATTATAGTCCATATTGATTAAGTATTAACGAATTTTCCATGAAAATCAGTTTTTTCTTGCGAAAATAGTTATCAAAGTTTTGTTTTTTTTTGTATAAATAGAATTATGAGATCATGACGATCAAAATGATATATATAACTTGTGATTGAAATTCTTTATTTTGCCATATTTTCACAATTTACTGAAAAATTAGAAAAAACCTTTCTAAAAATTAATAATTATTTTTTAGTGCTCTAAATTTATAAATAAACCAATTATTATGTACTTCATCCTCATATTGTTCTCTCGAAGTTGTTTTCCTTACTCTCTCGAGCCTTAACCCTGAATAATAATTGATTTTGCAGGATTTTATGAATGGCTATCAAACAATCTCTGCTATCAAGGATAACATGACTTGAATGTGCATCACAATGATTGTATTACTCAGTAATACACCTAGTGAAAATGTAAGTTTTAATTTTTCCGTACTATAAGAAATACCAATTGTTTCAGGTACCTTTTTTGAAGGTTTGCATTGATTTGGTTCATAGTAGACACAGAAATCATGTCAACGTGTAAGGTAATGATGTTATCAGCCTTAACCGATTCAGTACTACTTCATGATTGTCTGTATTGATGATGCTCGTGGAAAATGTTTTATATCGTCCATGATTGGGACACTATTGGGTGAGATATGATTTAATTCATTTAAATTGATGATATAATAGTTTAGAAACGAATTATTCTATGCCGGTATTGGTCAATCTCAACAATGTTCGATCCATAAAGATTAAATTGCTGAACTCATGGAGGAAGAGCATGGAGTATCGATGGCGGTGCATAATTTTCAACAAATTTTCCTATTTTGATACTATACAATATTGCTTTATAAGAATTTTTAAATAAATGGATTATTATATCTCTATTTGTTGTTTAATAATAAATATAAAATAATTTGATTGCAAATTTGAGAAATTAAGCAATACAAACTATCATGAAGCAATCAGGGGTAAAATCATTTTCTACACGAGGGACCATATCGATAATATAAATTCGAATACTTTTGGATTTTCGGTATATTTCATTTGTTTAAGGTGGTAGTAGGTCAAGTATCGATTTAGTAATCATTCTGAATTAGAAAATGATCCGAAAAAGACTATAAATCGGCAATAAATATATTTTTAATAAAGGTAAAGATATCAAACGATTTTCTGCGGAATAATTATTATATAACGAGTTTTTTTCAAAAACTATTGATTTATGTTGCTGAAAAATATGTTAATATGTTAATTGATTGATTATAAGTAACTAATTTTAATGTAATACTATAATATTTATAATATAAAATAAAATTTTAATTTTTGTCTTGTGTTTTCAGCAAATTGTGAAAATATACAAAAATGAAGCATTCTCACCACAATTTCTATATATCATTTTGATCGTCATGAAATTCTCTATCTTATTATGAAGAGAAAAATATAGGTTTACAACTTTTCTGTGGAGAAAAATTAATATTAAAGTTTCAACAGCGAAAAAAAGCTGTTATTCGATCTTTATTAAATAAAAAGCGAGTGTATAAACATTCCAAATCATGTAATTTTAGTTATTGTAAAAAAGATTTTTTGATTTCCTTAAGAATCAACGAATAAATTGCAAAAAATGTGTTTTCAGTGTTTTTAATTAATTAATTTAATAAATTGCTCGTAAATCTACAACGTGACCGACCTAGTCGTTTCTTCTTACATTTTTGTCACGTTTTCTCTTGACATTTTTTATTACTATTTGTCCATGGTGTGCATTTAAGTTATGAGTGAAAGTTTTTTTTTCAGAAAATACGAATATTTTTCAAAAAATTGAGATTATATTTGCTCATTTTAAGATAGAAGGATATGGTGTAGTTCATTTGATAGATAATAACTTGAGCATCAAGACAAAAATAATAGTTAAATAGGTATTTTTACAAATTCCGGAGTTGTGAGCCAAAGTTTGTCTGAAAATGTGCATTTTTTCACAAAATGAGATTATCTCTGCTCATGTTTAAGTTACAAAAATATATTATAGCTTATTCGATAGAGAATTCTTTAAACTTTAAAACAATTCTAATAATTATTAGGTTATTTTTTAAGCATTTGAGTTATGAGTGAAAGTTTTTTTTTCAGAAAATATGAATATTTTTCAAAAAATTGAGATTATATTTGCTCATTTTTAAGATAGAAGAATATGGTGTAGTTCATTTGATAGAAAATTATTTGAGCTTCAAAACTATGATAATATTTATACAGTTATTTTAGCAATTCCGGAGTTTTGAGTCAAATTTTGTCTGAAAATGTGCATTTTTTTACAAAAAATAAGAATGTCGCTCATTTTTAAGATAGAAGAATATGGTGTAGCTCATTTGATAGAAAATTATTTGAGCATCAAACTGATGATAAAAATTATATAGGTATTTTTTAGAAATTCCGGAGTTGTGAGCAAAAGTTTGTCTGAAAATGTGCATTTTTTCAAAAAATTGAGATTATCTTTGCTCATTTTTAAGATAGAAGAATATGGTGTAGCTCATTTGATAGAAAATTATTTGAGCTTCAAAACGATGATAATATTTATTCAGGTATTTTAGCAATTCCGGAGTTTTGAGTCAAATTTTGTCCGAAAATTTGCATTAAAAAAAAACTATTTTCTCTTCTTATTTTTTCAATTTACTAGAATATGATATAGTTCATTCAATAGAAAATTCATTGAGCTTAAAAATTACATCAATATGTATATAAGTTTTCCTAGAAATTTCAAAGTTGTGACCCAAAGTTTGTCTGAAAATGTGAATATTCGTTGCAGAATTATTTGAGCTTTGTCAAAGTTTGGCAAATGCTGGGCATTCGGTTTTTAATTTAGAGATAGTGGATACATTAACCTTTCAAAAGCAATACATATTTATACTGAAATAAGGCGAATCTTAAGAACTAAAGCTATAACCCACATCATCCAGTTCCTTAAAGAAAATTTAATTCACCGATGTTAATGAACAAAACAACTAATATCATAATCTAATTGCATAAATCTTATAGTTCCGCATAATAAAAAAAAACACGAAATTGGCGAAAAAATATTCCCAAATAGCCTACTATAATCGCTCACCGCTAATAAGCTCTTCAATCCAGGTTTAAGATAAAAGTAAACAAAACAAGATTTGACCTCAAAAAACCGACAAACAAGATGAGCAAAAGTCAACAAATATTGGCTTGAACAAAGAGCAACAAGATGTCATCTATAAAAAAGGTTGGGTAAACATTTGCTCAACCAATAAAAGTAGAACGGCCCCCTTCAGATTGCCTAAAATGCCATTAATTGATAAGATCAAGTAGATAAGGTGAAATCAATTAATGAAGAGGTCAATTTGATTTGAATCAATACAGAAAACACGATTCTTTCAATTCAAGCCGTCCCAAATCCCAAATGATGCTTAAAAATGTGGGTCAGCGACTAAAAAAAATCAATAAAAAATAACAATATGACGAATCAAAAACCAATTCAAATTTGCATAACAAATGATAGAAACACACATTTTGGGGCAAAAGCTACTTTTTTTCCTTTTTATTATTGTTATTATTACGATAAAAATGCGCCATTTGGTTTAGAATGAATAAAGAATAAACAAAATACCACCAATTAAGACGGGTTTCAAGTTAATTAGCGCTTATTTCATGGGTAAGAAGAGTAATAATTATTTTTTTTGTGATGTCTATATTATCGATTTATATGGTCCGTTTACTAGGAAAATTAATAAAATCAAAGGGGAACCGAGACGAGTTAATTTAGGGTCAAGGTTGGATGAAAAATCGAGTTTTTTTAATGGATTTCACGATGGATGGGAAAATTGGCATTTGGTAGAAATGTAATAAATTTTATTTTAATTATTTCGATAGTTCGATAGTTCGAACAAGTTGGGTTGAAAAACGAAAGCGGAATAAACAAAAAAGGAATTGTTAAAAGAAGCGAGCAAAACATCCACTAACTGACAAAAGTTTTGTCACAAATGTTTTTTCGGGTTTAACTTTTTTGTGACTTGACCAAATTGGCTGATTTTTTGATATGATAGATTAATATGGTTGTAGATTATTTTACAAATTCCCGCTTGTGATTACGATGATCCGTTTTACAGTGACATGCATTTATCGTAAAACGCGTGGCTCGAAGATATTACGCACTTTCTTGCACTGCCTTTTTAATAATTTTTAAAGTTCAATTATATTTTTTTCATAATTTATTGAAAATAGCAGTAATTGGTAACATTTTAGAGATGACTCCACGTAAAGAAACTCCAATTGCCACCCGGCAAGCTGTTATTAATGTAAGGGAAAACGGAATGCGTGGTACCGAAATTGCCATGGTAATTTAAGCCAAATTTTGCTACTATAACATTTTAAACACTGATTCACATAAAATATCAAAAAATCAGGCAATTTGGTCAAGTCACAAAAAAGTTAAACCCGAAAAAACATTTTTGACAAAACTTTTGTCAGCTAGCCTTTTTAAATATTTTATTTTCATTTAATTTTTATGGTGATTATTATTATTATTTTCCATTTATTTATTCCACATTTGAAACAACATCTAAAGCATATTCTTCAATTTATTTAAGCAAAAACAAGAAAATAATCATAAAAATTAAATGAAAAAATAGTATTTAAAAAAGTGCGCCACATTTTGCAGTGGTAATCGCATTTGGCGACGACTATAACAAATTTTTTAAACGAAAAACTGACACATAAATTAAAACTAAATAAAAATCTAAAAAAAGAACAAAATAAACTAGGTAACAGGTAATAAAATAATAAATTATAGCAACATAAAAATAAAATAAACATAGGGTGGGGGTGAATAACTAATAAGCCAGAGTTTTTTTTTGTAATGTAATTAATAAATGTTTTATATTATTCATTTAAATTTTAGAAAATGTTCATTTCCATTTGACGTGTTACAAGCTTTCCTCTATATATATTATCAAAATCTGAGAAATTGACAATTCCAATTTTATTTTCATAAAAATAAAAGTAATAAATCTGATTTGATCTAGAAATTTTGAAGAAATATAATGAAAAACAGAGATATTTTTAAAATAAGTTGAATACTTATTCACGTTCTCATTAAGACCATTGAAAATAATTCAAAAATGATAAAATCAAACTATTCATATTCTTAGATTTTGATAATATATAAAATATTAAAAGATAACACGTTATTTGTGCTTCCATTTTTGTCATTTAATTTGGCGCAAAATGAAAATGCTTAAATGAGAAAATAATGTACTTTGTTATATTTTCACGTTATGTTCGGTTTAAAGGCCCAGTTATGAAATTTTACGTGCTGGGGTCATCCGAGACAATTCTCAATAATAATAAACGGAGTTACAAAACACCATTGATTTTAAATACAAACCAAGTTATATTCTCACACGCCAAATGTAAATTGTGCTTATGTCTAATATTTTGGCAAGAATTTCAGATCATTAGATAGTTTATGACGAGTTTGACAAACCTACGTGACAATTTCAACCTAATTAACAGGTAGACATGTCATTGTTCAATCTCATTTAATATGTTTATTAGTGAATATTAGATAAAGGACACCCCAATAAAAATTAATTAAAAAAACCTACAATCAAATAATTTATTGCGAAACTTCAAGAATTACTTAAAAAACTGTGTAAAGAACAAGTTTATGAATTATTAAATTATTTGAAAACGGATTATTATTTAGAATGAAAAAAACAACAAATCTCAAACAAAATGTTTCCAAAATACCAACATAAAAGGTAATAATCGATAATACAACGGGCTAATTAAGAAGGCTCAATTACACAAGCAAAATCCAAATAAAAAAAAACGAAATCATCAACGGCACGCCAGTCCGTTGACCATATCAAGTCAATAAAACAATCATAGCTGCAGCAGATGATGTGATCGTCGTCTCACCACTACCAAAACCGGAGTGCTATTATATGTGTGTGTTCGACAAGACGCAAACACTCGAGCTAGAGCCGGAAAATAGTACGCAGAACGAGTGAACCGTTGAAGAACAGTACATGGATGGTCGAGTGAGCGTGTATTTGAACATCACAAATGTCAATTGAATGGCTAGCATGGGACGCTCTTGTCTATTATTATGGTTAGGTTGAGTACAAAATGAGTTGATTCGAAATTGGAATGGTAATGGGTGTGGGGGGGGGGGGGGGTGATGGGATTTGATAGCAAGCTTCTGCAAAGCTGTTCTGAAAACTAAAGAGAGGCTTTTTCAGTCAATTCGGGGAAGTCTTGAAATTTCCTCTAATTAACATATTTCGAAGTACCTAATTTTATTTTGTCTGGTGGCTCTTATAGGTAAATACTATGTACACTAGCTGACAAAAGTTTTGTCACAAATGTTTCTTCGCGTTTAACTTTTTTGTGACTTGACCAAATTGGCTGATTTTTTGATATTTTATGAGAATCAGTGTTTAAAATGTTATAGTAGCAAAATTTGGTTTAAATTACCATGGTTTTTCCATGGAATTTCGGTACCACGCATTCCCCTCATATTGATAACAGATTGCCGGGTGGCAATTGGAGTTTCTTTACGTGGAGTCACCTCTAAAATGTTGCCAATTACTGCTATTTTCAATAAATTATGAAAAAAAATATAATAGAACTTTAAAAATTATTAAAAAAATGCAGTGCAAGAAAAGTGCGTAATATCTTTGAGCTACGCGTTTTACGATAAACGCTTGTCACTGTAAAACGGATCATCGTAATCACAAGCGGGAATTTGTAAAATAATCTACAACCATATGACTCTTTCATATCAAAAAATCAGCCAATTTGGTCAAGTCACAAAAAAGTTAAACCCGAAAAAACATTTGTGACAAAACTTTTGTCAGCTAGTGTATACTTAAGGTCAAAATTTTCCTTCCTCTGGCATATTTATTATTTTCTTAGGCTCCCACTTAAACGGGTGATTGTTTGGTTTAAAATTTTCCTATCCCCTTTTAATTTCCCTATCTTTTGCCAAAATTTTCCCTCTTTGAACAATTTAACTACGGTTTCTTTTCTTTTTTGTATGCCCAAGTATTTTGTGGTATTTTAATTATACTTTTCTTCCTGTGTCTGGTACACGTATTTTAAGTAAATAACTTTTTATGAATCACGCGACAAAACTGCACACCAACTGGTGTGGTAATAAAATGAGCATGCTTCTAACCTCGTCATGATTGTAAGGCACGCAAACTGGAAAAAAGAATAATCGCGATTTTAAGCGTGCGTGATAATTTTTGCATCATTGTAACAAAAAATGTGTCACTATAATTTTAATAGGCTCATCTTAAACTATCTAAAAGCATTAAAATCTTACCCAAAAGTTAGATTCGAGCACGTTTTCTGATCTCATTTTATTACCATACTAGTTGACGTGCAGCATCTGATCATTTTTGTCCTTTATTTTGGTCTGGATGATCCCATGCGTTGTGGCAAAATTGTTAATGCCACATAATAGGTCACCTTGCCACGAGTACAACGTATGTCATTTCACGTATGACTCAGATATTTTTTTTTATAAATATGTGTGGTGAATCGTGGTGAAGATGTGGTTGTTACTTTACATTACAATCCTGAGGTTCGAATCATGACGAAGATTCTAACCTTCTCGTGGTAATGGGTTGTATTTGAGCTTTTTGAGTAATCCTTCCATCTATTCACTTTTAAAAGCCTCGAAAAAATTGGGGAAGAAGCTCATAGCAATCAATTTATTGTTGGGACAGTCGACACAAATAAATTTTTCTATAAAAGAACACAACCAGAGATGGGCGGATTAGGAGCTTATGAATTTCGGAATCCGGATCTCGGAATTGAAAAATGACCGGAATACCGATATCCGGAATTCTGCCAATCTTTGGATACAATACATTTTGAAACATTTTGTTAGAGACAACGT
The DNA here is from genome assembly GCA_963931815.1 of Caenorhabditis plicata. Lineage (NCBI taxonomy): Eukaryota > Metazoa > Nematoda > Chromadorea > Rhabditida > Rhabditidae > Caenorhabditis > Caenorhabditis plicata. The sequence continues at coordinate 5,677,794 of OZ007494.1, forward strand.
CAATAATGAGAAACAGAGAAGCAGAACAGCGAAACCACGGGAAACACCAAATTTTGTACTTCTAGCAAAATATCAAGTAAATTATATTTCCACTAGAAGTCATTTCCACTTATTTGTAAACACAACAATGTAAAAACCACACCGTCACCACGATCCCCAGCACCCCACAAAATGGAGGATCATCCAGACCAAAATAAACGATAAAAGCGAAATGGTCACTCATAATAGAATGAGCTCAGTAAACGTGTTCAAATCTAACATAACTTTGTGGCAAGAGATTACTATTTCTAGTTAGCTTACGACCCCCAATGTTTTATTGAAAAGAAGTATCAATTATCGGACACGCTTAAAAATAGGAAAAACGTTATTTCCAGTTGGCGTGCATCAGTTATAGCTGCAATATAGAGAAAATTTAAAAAAAAACTTTATATATTTTAAAGAAAGTTATGAAACGCCACGCAAAATGTCTGTCTTCATTAATAAAAACCTTATGTAAACTATTTATGGTCTTTTCCTCTAAAAAAATGGGGGGGTCAGAAAAACCGAGATTCATTTTTATAAAATCGAGATAATCCGCGGGCCAATTGTCCTCGAAATAAGCAGTGAATCGGATAAGGCCATCTGTTCTAGAATTTTAGAAGAGTTTTAAGATATTCTGATATTATAGCCCAATCCTGTAAAGCTGAGGACAAAACAATCTTCAAATTAACACGTGAGAGCTTATAAGATGCGGTTAATTATGGTAAAAATTCAATTTTCATTTAGCGTTCCGCACACCACTGCCACGGAAAACCGCCGCATTGCAAAAGACCGCGCATTAATTGCGTGAAATTTAATTAATTATAAAAAACTTTTATTTTATAAATATTGGGTAAAAGAAACACTATTTTAAATATTTTATGGTATTCTAATGTTTTTGAGAGATCCTCCGCGTTCTATAATTAGTAAATATTCTAAAATGACAAAGAAAACGGCGGAATATTTGCTAAAATCGGAAAGCATAAAAATAATGGTTTCGCGGAAATGTATTGATTTATTGTTACGAAGCAGGTTTTAAAAAATTCATTATTTTCTTCTCTGTCTATTTGAATTAGTTAAAATAGTAAAACTTTTTTTTAAAGGGCTATAAAGTTTTTTGTTTGTAATTTTGGAAGGAAACGTGAAATTGGTACGCGATCGTTTGCAATTTGCGCGTACTTCGTGGAAGTGAAGTGCGTTCCGTATTTCAATTATAATTTTTAGAAAGGAGACTCGAAAAGCTAATAAAACGTAATAAGAATGATATGTTAGAAATAAAATGCTATTATAAAAATGACAAAGATGAGACATGAATCGACATCATAATGACAATAAATCATTTTTGGTGTTTCTCTATTGTCATCTTATGGCATTTACAAAGTTTGTTTCCATTATTCGATTCCTTTTTTCGTTACATGCATCTATACTTGAGCCAGATGTGATTGGCATGTCAAGTGCTCACTTAATTGTGCTTGTTGATTATTCGTGTTTACGACGAGAAATTGCACATATGTGGCTGTATTGGGAGAGTTTTGGATCAGGTCTTGAAAGGCGAAAAATAGGGATGTTTAATGAGATAATATGGATTCACTTTCTTTATATCCAACAAAAATAGTTTAGTTAAACCGTTTGAACATAAAAGTTGGTTACAATCTAGTAACTTGCACACCAATCAGTGAAAACAGTAGCTCTTTTAAACCAGCTCTAATCTAATATTTTGAAAATATGTTAATGTTTTTAAAAGTTTAAAAAACCCAATTAATTTGAAATTCTGATTGTTTCGCAATTTAAGCTTAGAACTCTTGAAAAAATTGAATTTTTATTGGTCGTACAAATAAAATTCTCTTTTCTTAACACCTATCGTGAGGAATAAGTTTGTAGAGTTCTTTCACAAAGATTTATTTGAACAAAAAAACAATAATTATAATAATCAATTAATCAATTATGTATTCGTGGTTAGTGTTTACGGAAAATATGGTATCGGATCGAACTGCGCGAAATTGGTTCAAAACATTTAACGACGACGACACTTATCTCGAGGACAAGACACATTCAGGCCGACCTACGACAGTGGATTATGAAGCAATCCGTGAAGCTGTGGAGACCAATCCATCAATAAGTGCTCGCAGATTGTCGGCCGAGCTCGATATTCCTCAAAAATCAGTTGTACGACATCTTCACGCCCTTGGGAAAGTCAATAGACGCTGCCGAGAAGTACCTCATGCATTGACTGAAATCCAAGCTCAAAAACGTGTCGAGACTTGCCGAAAACTGCTCGAAAATCCACAAGAATTCCGTTTTATTCGAAGAATTGTAACTTGTGATGAAAAGTGGGTCTACTTCAGTAATCCGGACAGACAAAATAAATGGTTGGAACCCGGTCAAACGGTAGCAAAATTTGATCGTTTCTCAAAGATGACACTTTTGTGTGTTTGGTGGAATTTCGAAGGCTTTATTTACTGCGAGCTAGTTCCAAATGGTCGGACCATCGACGCAGTCCGCCCAACTTGATCGAATGTATGCGGCACTTGGCGAGAAATATCCAGCATTGATCAATCGGAAGCAGATACTCCTTCAACAAGACCATGCAAAACCGCACACCGCCAGACAAATCTCGACGCCATTGAACTTCTTCCACATCCAGCTTATAGTCCGGACCTTGCGGCATCTGATTATCACCTTTTCCGATCCATGGCACACTTTCTTCGTGGTCGTAGCTTCAAGGACGTGGCCGATGTCGAAAACGGGTGCCGCAAGTTTTTTGCCTCTAAGAACACGGAGTGGTACCGCAACGGGATCGAACAACTTGCCGATAGATGGGTTCAAGCTATAGAGTCAAATGGTCTTTACTTTAAAACCTAATTGTTTTCCATATGTTGTAAAGTTAAGTTTAAATTATCGGAAAAAAATTCGGAAAAAAAATTTGGTTCACCCTAATATCAATCTATTATTCTTGCAAAACCTATATTTCCCAAAAACCCGTCATCTTTTAATCTCAAACACTCTTTTATCTAAAAAAAAACATTGAAAGAAACATCATAGAGCCCTCGTCATAATATCAAAAATTACAAAAAGAAGCTTTAAAAAATCTATCCAAAAACGGCTAATAAAATCCTCTTTATCTAACATTTCGTATTCTGAAAATCCTTGGAAAATCCTATAAATTATCTGTTCTAATCACCTTCTATTATAATGATTTCAATAGATGACGGCTTATCACTTTCATATTTGAATATTTATGATGGATGATATTAGCGCGAACGGAAATGAAGTGATGATGGATTAGATGATGTTACAATTGTTTTTAGGTGTTCGGTTGAGTACGATGAAAAAATAATAATAGTTTTGATATTAAATATGCATTTTCAGCAGAGATATGTGAAATCTTATTAGAAAAAATACTTTGGGGAAATTGCTAAATTTGCAAAGGAAAAGAAAGGAACATGTAGGAACTTCTATAATTCATGCAGCACGTCAAATGAAAACGACAATTATACAATATTTAACCATGTCTTTTAAAATAATAAGTTTACAAGTTTCAAGTTTTTCAAGTGATCTTAACAGACTCATCATAAACTACCTTGTTGTTCATTGACCATAGAAATTGAGTTTATAGAAATTCATAGAAAAATATTGTTCATAGAAATTATTAAAATTTCTAAGGAAAAGTAGCTTCTAAGTTACACGCGATTAACATAGAATTCTGAAAATTCTATAATCGATGAAGGTTTTGTCGTTAAACCATAGCCCATATGCAAGAAGCCATTTATCTGTTAAATGTCGATGAAAAATTATTGTTAAACTACTTTTATAAGAAAATTTAAGTAAGTGTATGTAAGAAATAATACAAAACAGATTGTAAAATATTTACAATTTACTGTAAAGGGTAATTAATCAATGATTTTCCAATCATCATTTAACGGATAAATACGTTCTTGCATACCGCCTCATATTAATATGCATATTTCATATAGCGTATGTCAAAATTGTTGACGACGCAATCACGCTGCAAATGTGGCATACTAATTAAAATTCATTTTCAAATCAATTATTTTAATAATTTTTAATTAATAAACGTGAAATATAAGCAATAACAATTAAAAAATGTCACAAAAATAAAATAAAATAATCGATTTGAAAATGAATTTGAATTAGTATGCCGCATTTGCAGCGTGATTGCGTCGTCAACTATTTTGAAATATGCTATATGTAAAGTTGTCACAGTTCGTGTTACGGTGTTTTTCATGATTTAAAAAAAAATATCGTCACAAAGAGTTAATTTTGGGAATGTTTAATGAGATTTTTTATTACCATACCAGAGGCAATATGCAAGAAAGTATTGATCTGTAAAGTTTTGATGGAAAATTAATGATTAATTAACTTTTCCAGTAAATTATATAGTCGTCGCCAAATGCGATTACCGCCGCAAAGTGTGGCGCACTTTTTTAAAAATAATTTTTCATTTAATTTTTATGATTTTTATTATTTTCCACATTTATTGCACGATTGAAACAACATATAAAATATATTCTTCAATTTATTTAGGAAAAAACAGTAAAGAACGAGCCTAAACAAGAAAATAATCATGAAAATTAAATGAAAAAATAATATTCAAAAAGTGCGCCACATTTTGCGATGGTAATCGCATTTGGCGACGACTATATAATATTTCAGTTAATTATGTGATTTCAATACTAATTTTTACATACACTTATTTAGATTTTCCAAGAAACGTAGTTTATCAATGATTTTCCATCTCTATTTAACGGGTAAATACGTTCTTGCATACGTCCTCAGTTGGCGTGCTGATGTATATGAAATAAGAAAGCGCCACTGTACTTTATTCACAACTATTGCGCGATACTGTACTTTATTCATATTAACTGAAACTTGTAAAAACAGGAAAACGTCCTATCATCAAAATATATTTTTAATATTTTAAAATATTCGACATCCGTTTTTCTGCTCTACAAAACTGTGTTTTTAGTTTGTTCTGGAATTTTAAATTTTTAACATTTTTAAGGCTTAGAAAGGAACTATCCAGGAGGCAAAACCATCTGCTCTTCTACACTTTTCATCGAAAGCAAAAAGCAGCCAAAGGAAATATGCAGTGCGTCTGGGGATGGTGTCTTAGGCGTGTCTACTGTACAAAAATGGTTCGCAAAGTTGAAAAATGGCGACTCTAATCTTGAAATCTAATCTTTAATCTCAGAATGAATTAGACGAAGAAAACGCCAAGGAGCTTTATTTTAACTATTTGACTTAAAAGACCCGATGGGCAAGGCCAAGTCATCTTGCTCCACGACCGCATGTTGCACAAGTCGTCAAAACCGCCCTCCAAGAGCTCGAATGAGAGGTTCTTCAGCATTCACGGTACTCTCAAGATCTTGCGCCATCCGATTATCACCTTTTCCGCTGTTTGTCAAACCAAATGAGGGGTGTTACCTTCGATGGCGAAGAGGACCTCAAAACCTGGCTCAACAACTTCTTATTACACCAACGGAGAATGCATAATGGATTAATTGATTATTATTATTTTTGTTCAAATAAATCTTTGGGGAAAATACTCTATGAACTTCTCTACGAAGCCAACTGGTATGGTTAAAAAATGAGCACAGTAAACTTGCTCAAACTTAACTTTTTGTAAAGATATTAATATTTTTAGATAGTTTGAGACACGCATAATTAAATTCTAGTATAAACTGTTTTGTTATAAAAACGTTAAAGTTTCCATACACGTTTAAAAATTGCCAAATTGTTATTTTGATTTGGCGAAAAGTTGGCGTGTCACCCGGAAATTCCGATTTCAATCACGTTTTACTAATTTCCAGCTAGACTTTTCAGAACATTTTTAAATTAATTACGTTGATTTAAAATCAGACTATCCAATAATTAATGAATGTGCTATTTAAATTAATATTTAAAACGTTATTTGTCTATGTAATTTGTCTACTGCGGCTGGTGTGCCGAGTTTACTCTCAACAATGTACGCCATAGTTTGCCAATTTTCAGTCAATGTTATAGTACTCTACGTGTACATACGGTCGAAGGGAAAAGAGAATATGAGAAAAGAATAAAATCGCCATCTGGGTAGTCCGAAAGGAAAACTCTTTCGGGACCATTATCGTCTGTTTAATTGAAAAATTTACAATTTCACAATTTCACAATCCTGAATCTAATATCCATATATATTATTTCACAATCCTGAATCTAATAATTACGCCCGGAATTGCGAGGTTCCGTTCCTTTTATGGTGGGAAATCCCATTAATCTAGACATTCTTCAATAAATCAGAATAGCAAATGCATTCCACCCGCAAATATCGATTTTATGTAAATTAATCACTCGTTTAAAAATTCTGCGTGGACTTTGCAGAACATTTTCAATTGTATTTTCGCTATTTGAGACAAACATTTCAAAACAAGCTTAAATTATATCGGAAGATAGGCATTAGTAACGTCAAATGAGACCTCTACCAGGTGGTGTGAATTTGTTCTTTTGGATGCTCTGAAAAAATGATAATTTTGCAAATTTACATAAGAAGCGCATATCTTAATATATCTTAAGAAGAGTTAATTAAAATGACGTATCAAGTTATATGAAAACAGTACGTGTAAATTTGTAATAAAACACGTGTAAATATTGGAGTTGGAGTTAAATTTTTCATTTAAATTTGGCGTAATTTTGTGTTCTTGTCATATAAAAACTGCCTATTATTACAAATAATTCGCCTGTCTATCATTATCTTTGTTATTATTATTATTATAACCATTCAAAATGACAATAATAATCATGCTCATCAGCGGACATGTAGAGAGCTCATATCGCCATTGGCAACGAGCTCAAAATGATAATGATGATTTCGGGCAACACAAAAAAAGGAAAACCGAAGAGGGTGACAAGAGGCGGGCGTGGAAACGCATAAATTATTTATTTATATCTTGAGCATATTGATTCCGCCGTTTTTCCGTAATAATCATCTTCTAGATGGAAGCCGTTCAGATGGATCATCAAGCGAGCACATCGAATGGCGACGTTCCGACGAGGTTCGGCTTCCTGGGAAAGGTTGAATGTCTTGTTTTTTCTTAATCGTTCTGAATCGTAGGATTTCAGCTGTTGAAGAGAAAAAACCGGGTGCATAATTCGCAAGAGAGCAATGAGCACAATGATTTTATGCAGGTTTGACAATTTTAAATATTATTGAGAATGGTTTTAGAAGTATGGCGTGAATGGAACTGTTGCAAATAATAATACAGCGGCTGGAAACGAGGCAACAACGGAAAATGGTTTGTTTATACTTTATTCTATAAAAAAAGCTGCTTTTGCTAAAACTTGTCTAGAAATTTTAATCTACTATTCCACCACAAACGAAATAAACCATTTCTCCATATTTAAACGATTATGGCAATCATATTCTTGTAAATTCTAGAATAATTTTCACGTAAATTTGACACGCATATTTTAAACTATAAGAGACATACTGATTAACAAGATTTGAGCAGCTTTTTGGAGCTTAATCTTTAAACGATTCCCCTCCTAGAAAATTGGGCATTAACTTATTAACACATTTTTGGAGAATTTATGACAAATAATTCGGAAGCACGGCAAAGAAAATGAGCATTTCTCTATATTTAAATGTGTATTGCTAGTTTAATATACGTACTTACAGAATTTTTTTCACGTAATCTTAACACACTTGTTTTAAACTATGATGGATAGCGAATTTCTTAGCAAACAACACTATTTCTTTTTCTGTGCTCACACCAAATTGAAGGCAAATAGAACGAGCTCAAAAAGCTTGCTCAAATCTAATATTTTGTGAAGATTTTTATATTTTTAGAGAGTTTAAGAAAAAGCTGACAACCTGGGATGGACAATAACCGTTTAAAATACACGTGAGAGTTATAATACAAACGTAAAAATAAGAAATACCTCGTTTCGATTTGGTGTGCTGTGCTGACTATTTTAACTCTCCATTGGACGTTGCAGAAATGTTTGGATGGTGTAGTGGTTATGAAATGAGCTCAGTAAACGTGCTCAAATCTTAAAGATAAGCTTAATTAAATTGAAATATAAGCTATTTTGTTATTTTAGAGTCTTTTTAAAAAATATGCTAGGCTTGTCTGAAAATATCTAACAAAAAATATTAATATCTTTCTGAAAATTTATATTTGAGCACGTTTACTAAGCTCATTTTATTACAATACCAATTGGTCTGGATGATCCATCCATCTTGTGGGGTGATGGGGATCGTGGTGACGATGTGGTTGTTAAAGAAAAACTACCCCATTCTGATACTTCAGTGAATTGAACATGTGCCCCATCTTAAAAAAGAGTCCCAGAGAATATTTAGTGAATCAAATTTAGTATCTGCTCTCATAAATTTTCAAAAATTGATTTTTCCTTTTTCAGAAGGGAGACTGCGACGATGGTTAAATGAATGTAAAACGTTTACGATAGATCCGTCAACAGATCAATTTTACTATTGGACAGTCGTGGTATGTTTCCTTTTTTATTGAAATGAGCACGTTAAGACGAATTCGTCTTAACTGTTATGAGAAAAAAAGGAAATTGGCTAGATGTAAGAGAAGAATATGTCTGGAAACTAAATAATTTCAAGTTTAGAAGGCAAGTATATTTTTCGTCTTTTTTTTGGTTTTTTGAGTAATCGAAACAAGGAACATTGAAGTTTTTGAAATTAGAGATTTGCACTAAATTATGTCGCGACGTCGGAGACCTCAAACTTATAGTATTGTATTGGGTTGAAGAATAAGTTCGTAGATTTTTTTTCACAAAGATTTATTAGAACAAAAAACAATAATTATAATAATCAATTAATGAATGTAACTTCCCGATCAATTTTTTGATGTCGTTCCACAAAAAATCGCCCGGTAGGGTGTCGAAGAAGTTGTTGAGCCAGTTTTTGAGCTCCTCGAAGGTAACTGTTACAAACTGCAGGTATCAATTGCATTCGTCTACAATCTCATCTTCGTCATAGCTCGCCAAGTGTTTAGCGATCTAATGGGACCCACGACGGTCTCACTATGCCAGTCATTTGTAATTGACGAGTTTGGTGGAAACAAGTCGACTTTGGTTGAATGCACATTGCAAATGTTGACAAATATGGAGGTGAGATTTATTTTGATTATTATAGGATATTATTTGCCGTCTTTAATCCGACTCTTCGTTTAACAAAAGATTAACAAAGGGTTTGGATCATTTATTTCCTTTTTGTGTTATGGTGGAAGAATTAAAGTTATGTTAGGGCTGTAAAATAGAATTTAGTCTGTAAATAAACATACATCGATTCAACTAATTACAATTTTGTATTCTTATGGTCATCGCTACCGTAAGGATTACGTTCTTTGTGTTTTGCCAAATTGTCGCTGCACAAAATTTGGATTTGTCGCTTTATAACGATCGACGTCCATGTTCATCGAACTTATACTTCTTCGAAATCATCCTAGCGATTGAATATATTGAATATAGTTCGTGCATCCGAAAACTTTTGATATTTAATGAGAAAAATGTTTTAACATAAACAGACGATTTAAATACTCATAAATTATCACTATGGCAAGTTTTAGGAAATGCCTCTAACCAGACCTTACCCTGACATGGGCTGGAGCCGATTTTGGTGGACTCGCCTTCTCTGGGCTTTCACTGACATAATCATGGACACGATCTATCTCCTTGACATGTATTTAAATACTCGAACAGGTTGCTCAAGAATCCACACTCATAATATTTCCCATTTTGCAGGATTCCTTGAGCAGGGTCTTGTTGTCCGCGACATTGACAAGATCAAGAAACTTTACTACTCAAGCCGCCAATTCAAAATGGACGTGATCAGCATGATTCCACTCGATTATCTCATCGGCTGGCCGTGGCCAATCTCCTGGTGGAAGCCATTACCCATTGTGCGTTTGAATCGATTGTTACGCGTGGCTCGCGTCAAGGATTGTATGGAGAGGACGGAGACGAGAAGCTCGATTCCGAATGCGTTTCGAGTTCTTGTTGTCGTCTTGTATATTGTGATTATTATTCATTGGAATGCATGTCTCTATTTTTGGATATCAGAATGGATTGGACTTGGATCCGACAATTGGGTATATGGGTGCTTAAATAAGCAGAGTTTGCCAGAGTGAGTTGGCAACGATTGTTGAGCGAACTGAGCTATTGTGTTTTGCAGAGATGTTCCCGATACATTGGTTAGGAGGTATATTTATAGCTTCTATTGGTCTACTCTCATTTTAACGACTATTGGAGAGGTTTGGATTTTTATTTTGAAACCATTTTTTTCATAACTATTTTGAAAATTGTAAAGAGTCCGAAACATTTCTGCAAAGAGATGTGGACTAAATCTTTTCATTTGGAGCAAATACGCAGTACCAATGCCCGGCAAATGAAGCCAGCTAAAAGAAACAGTAACTAAAACAGAAGATTTTGTGAAAATTTAAAACGTAGGAGATTCAAGGAAAGCTTGCACGTAAACTGGAACACCAATAAATGAGCTCAGAAAATAGTCATTTTTGGATCCAAAAGGTTTCGGGCTGAAACTTTGCAGGGTGATAGCTGAGGAAATTTTATTAGTGCACACAAAACATTGTCCTGCACTGGGGGGGGGGGGGTTTAAGCGGGTTACAAAAAATTTTGTGGTCGGTAACTTTGAACCTTTTTTTAACCAACTCAGCTATCACCCTGCAAAGTTTCAGCCCGAAACCTTTTGGATCCAAAAATGACCTCTCTAGTTAAATCTAATAAATTATGTGATTTTGAGTGAGCACGCCAAATGGAAATTAGCTTTTTCTGGTCTTTAAATGTATATTATAAGCTTTCACGGAAAAAAAACTTCATAATACTTTTCACGTAAACTTGTCTGGCACATTCTAAACTTTATAGAAAATTCCTTCTCTCAACACAGAAATATATTTGAGTATGTTTTCTGAGCATTCAGTTAAAACGCTCCAGAGAGTCTATGGAAAAAATGACAAATAGCCGTGAACAATACTTGTGGCTTAATTACCCAAGTTTGATCAACTCCTTTACACTTTAATAATATGCTATCCATTGTTCTTCTCGCCTTCTTCGCCAGCGTCGTCGTTGCCTTCAACATCTTCCGCGCTTCTACCGATGAACAGCTTTTGGCCGTTCGTAAGGCAAGAGATGAGATAGACATCTCTTCATCTTCCGAAGAATCGGACAAACCAAAGAATGCTGAGCCAAAGGAGAGCGACAAAGACGAGAAGGGTTCCGGATCCGCTGAAGAAATCAATGACGCGTGAAGCTTCAAGAGATTCCTCGTCTGAAGAGATGAAGGCCGAAGCGTCTGTAATCGAGGTTACTTCAGCCCCATTGCGTTTCGTGCGCTCTGCCGGCCATCTGAAAATGGATTGCATCATAACTCTTCAAGAGCATCATAACTTTTTATCATTAGTGTAAAATACACTTAAATGCTATAAGACAAGCGTAAAAATAAGAAAATCAGTATTTCCATTAGGCCCTGTAACATTAACAAGAAAGTTAGGTTTTTGCTAACACGTGGAAATTAATAAAATCCCGTTACAATACGGCTCCCCCACCTACTCCCTTTCTTCTTTGGGATCCGAAGAGCAGTAGTTGTTGTGAGGATCTGATGTCATCTTAATGCCAAACGCTCAATAAATGGATTACCTGGCGGACACTACCGAGAACACAGAACATCTAGCTCTTTAATAAAACTTTATATACCCCCCCCCCCTTTTTTTTTTGGTCATTTTCAGCCAAATTGGCCATTTTTTCGCCTTGATAACTCGACTGCAAATGCATTTTATGATTTGAAAGCTGACATTTCCCAGAGAACTTTCGGCGATTTTTCAAATGGTGCCATTTATTTTTTTCTGAACCCATTTTCAGCAAAGCCGTGCATGCCCAATTTCAGCCATTTTTAAGCTTAAAAAAGTGCCAATTTTTGCTCATCTTCGATATGTTTTGAATACAGATTCTGAAAGAGCGGCTCAAGATCTATCATATAAAAAGTTTTAAAAAAAAGTATGGCAGCGTTTTTTAATGATCGACTGAAATTTTCAGCTTTTTGACGTCACGTGAAAAATTCAGTTTTCAATTTACGTCAACGAGACCTATATGTATCGATTCAAAAAAAAAACATTCTACGTCGACTGATACCACTTTAATGTTGATAGGGTAATTTGGCTGAAAATATTTTCAGTCTGTCTGAAAATCCTTTAGCCCTTCTTAAAATCCTTTAGCCCTTCTCAACTCCACATAAGAATACAATAGATGAATATAGTTAGTTATGGAGCTAGAATAGGAGCTAACCTCTCACCCACGGTCCGTGTGCTTTTCCCAAAATAGAAGTAACCTTCCCGTAGCCCTGTCGAGTGAGCAACTGACTGTCCTTATGATCCGTGGAGGCGGAGTCGTGTCTTTATGTGCCGTACTGCATGGTTTTGTACTGTTCCTCTAGCTCAACGGTATAGCAGTTCACACATGTGTCATCTAGAGTATGTAACAACCCTATAAATTTATAGAAAAGTTCACATTTTCATTTGGCGTGCCATTATTGACCATGACATCCATGATTACCTAGTGGCGTCGTGTGTGAATTTTTGCGGCATCACGCCAAATGGAAATATCGATTTTTCGATTTTTAGCGTCTCTGTAAAATTTATAATATTTTTTAAATAAAAATGGTTTTATTTCAATTTGATTAGACTTATCTTAAACTGTTTGAAAATATTGATAATTTCCCAAAAAGTTAGTTTTGAAAACGTTTACTGAGCTCGTTTTATTACCATTGGGACTTACCATCTGGGACTGCTGATGATAGGAGGCTTCTTCGTTAGTATTCAATCATGCCCCAGAAATTAGAATGACAACAATTAACTTGATGGATGGTGGTTATCGAGAGAAACATATATAAAATTAAAATTTGCGGGAATTACAAGTCTAACGTGGTGACGATGGGGTTGTTACCTTCCATTACAATCATGAGCTTCGAATCATGACGAAGAAGTTAAGAAGACATATAATTGTATCGTTGATTTAACAATGTTTTAATATTGTTCTCTGATATAATATAGACTTTATTAAAATAGCAATGAACAATATTAAAACAATGTTAAATCAACGATACAATTATATGTCTTCTTAACTTGGTGATCCTAATTGAAATAGCAAGAGAATAGCAATATCACGTAAATAGTGAACTGGCTTAATGGAGACCAATGGAGAAGCAATGGGGACCAAACCGAGACCAAACGGAGACCTAGCTTTGTGGGAAACAATCATTGCTTAAATACTATCATAGGTGTGCGTGGCTTATAAGCCCTAGGGTTTGATTAATGGTAGTGTTTATGGGGACGATGCGTTTCGAGGTGATTAAATAAATTACAGCTCTGCGTGGGATTTAGGGCGTTCTAACAATTTATGTATACTTTCGGGGAATTATGGTCTAAGGTGATTTGCTGGACGACAGCAACACTAACCTTCTCGTGATAATGGGTTGTATTTTCGTTTTTTGAGAAATAATTACAACAATCGTTCCATAGATTCACTTTAAAAGCGTCGAAAAAATTGGGGAAAAGTTCGTTGCGTTCAAGTTAATGTTGGGACAGTCGAGACAAATATATTTTTTCTACAAAAGACCACAACCAGATATCCGAAATCAAAATTAGAATTCCGGAACTCGGAATCGAAAAATGGCCGGAGTAACGAATCCAGAATACCGCCAATCTCCATAATTTCAGGTGCCCAGTCCTGTGCGAAACGTTGAATTCGTGTTCGTCACCCTCGATCTCATGTGTGGAGTTTTGATTTTCGCTACAATTGTCGGTAATGTCGGCTCGATGATATCGAACATGAGTGCAGCCCGCACCGAGTTTCAAAACAAAATGGACGGAATCAAACAGTACATGGAGTTGAGAAAAGTCAGCAAACAGGTAATAACATTCAAACACCACCAATGTTTCAATGTGAAATGATTTGAAGCTCGAAATCCGAGTTATCAAATGGTTCGACTACCTCTGGGCCAACAAACAATCATTGAGCGATCAGCAAGTGCTCCGTGTGCTTCCCGACAAGTTGCAAGCGGAAATCGCAATGCAAGTTCATTTCGAAACACTCCGCAAAGTTAGAATCTTTCAGGTATTTTTAATCGTATCATAGTTTTCTCTTTCGAATGATTATTTCAGGATTGTGAGGCAGGTCTGTTAGCGGAATTAGTGCTTAAACTGCAACTACAAGTGTTCTCACCCGGTGATTATATCTGTCGAAAGGGAGATATCGGAAGAGAAATGTATATTGTTAAAAGAGGTCGATTGCAAGTGGTAGCAGATGATGGAACGACTGTATTTGCCACATTGTCGGAAGGCTCGGTTTTTGGAGAACTTAGTATCCTCAACATTGCAGGTAAATTATGGAAAAAAATTCTGTGCGATATTATTACCATGAAGATATCAATTCAAATATGAGCTCAATATTATAATTGTGAAATAGTAGTAGTCTGAAGGAATAGAAAGTTCCTTATTTAGTAATAATTGTTGTAATGTGATGGCTGCAAATCGTCAGAAGCTTTACTTATTAACTCTTTATTGCGTGACTCGATATAGGAATGAATATAAAATATAACAAATCTCAGCTTTCAAATCTAAAATTCGTCGTTTAGCCCTCAACCCAAGTATAGTACAAATAACTAGGGCATGACGGTTCACCTGACAAACAAATATTCAGAAATATATATAAATTCAAGATTTACAGGAATTTCAAGAGTGACTAGTAAAGTGCTCGCTTTAGCTCTCATAATCAGCTTGGCTTTCCGTCACAACAATAATTAAGACGTTTATATTACGTCTAGAAATTAATTTCCGCGTTTTTTACGCATATTAAACTATAAAAAACTGGAGAAACTTAAACATAACTTTTATTCAAAATAATTTCCGTCATTAGTTGCTACGAAGTTGATGACAGTGGATGAATAATATATTTATTGTAACAACAGGTAGATTCTCATATTGACTGGTTGGACTACATATTTATAGTAAAATATCTGGGTCATGTGTGACGTGGCATACGTAACTATTATTAAAAAGTGGCAACGTGGCCTATTATGTGGTATTAACAATTTTGCCACAACATTTTCCCGGAATTTGGGCAACTTATGAATTCCATCATAATATAATTTTTCTGGTTTGGCCGCAGTCCATTCATCTAGCCATTTTTTGACGTCTTGATGATCTTGAAAGCGCTGCTCCGCCTACCATGATTAATCCGACGGGGCAATGTCCGGAGAGTACGGCGGGTGCGGTAAGACTTCCCATTTGAACTTTTTCAGCGTATCCTTCACTGCTTGAGCAACATGCGGCCTTGCGTTGTCATGAACCAATATGACCTTTTCCACGCCAAATTGAAATGATGATTTTCTAATTTTTACGCATTTCTTACAACTTTCACGTGTAATTTACGCAAATACTGTCTACGACAGTTTGCCAGATTTTCTTCAAAATCTCTAAAAACATTAAAATCTTCATAAAATATTAGATTTGAGCACGTTTTGTGAGCTCATTTTATTAGCGTTCAAATTGGTGTGCCTTTTCGTGTCAACCCGCCCATTCTGGTCTTTTTACTGCGATTTCATGCCGCAACTGCACTAGTAAGACCTTCTTCCCGTGGATTCGTGTTTTGCGGTCGAAGTTGTCGGTTCACTGGGACTAACCCACGATTTTCTTCGCTTCGGATTGTCGTAGTGCACCCACCTTTCATCGTCACTTATGATGCGGTGTAAAAAAGACTTTTTTGAAATCTGTCCAACAAGATTTGTGAAGTTGTTTTTCTCTGCTCTTTGTTGCGTTCTGAGAGCTCATGGGGCATCCATTTTCCTTCCTTTTGAATCTTTCCCATTGCTTTCAATCGATGAGAAATTGCTTTTTGCGTGACACCGAGAGATGCCGCGAGTTGCTCCTGTGTTTGAGCCGAATCTTCATCCAACAAAGCCTGAAGTTCTTCGTCTTCAAATTTTTTGGGTGTCCTGATCGGTCTTTGTCATTGACGTCAAATTCTCCCGATTTGAAACGCTGAAACCATTCTGGGCAGGCTCTTATGGATGGTGCAGCATCGCCGTAAGCTTGGGCAAGCATTTGATGAGAGTCAGTGGTTTTCTTCTTGAGTTGGAAAAGGAGAAGAAGAGCTTCCCATAAATGACGTTTTCCTGGAACAAACGTGGACACATTCTGAGCCCAAAATAATGCTTTTTTATAAAGTACGTGAAGAAAGTTATATATAAGTAGAAATCTGATAATATAGAGAACATTATAACATAAAATTTGTTATATAAAAGTAATTTTATTTTGACAAAATATCAACAACAATAAAAACGCGGAAATTAATTTCTAGACCTAATACAATATTTGGAGTTTGTACAAATTTTTGAGCATTTAAATCTCAGCTCTCGTTTAAATTCTAATATGAGAGTTATTTAGAAATATTCTTTCATTTAGGAAGCAAAAATGGGAACAGACGCACGGCGAATGTTCGCTCTGTCGGGTATACAGATCTTTTCGTGCTCAATAAAAACGATCTCTGGAACGCGTTACGAGAATACCCCGACGCGCGGAAACTGCTCCTGGCAAAGGGTCGCGAACTGCTGCGGAAAGACAACCTCCTCGATGAAAACGCTCCAGAAGAGCAGCAATCGGTTGAAGAGATGGCTGAACAATTGAACACCTCCGTGCGTGTTCTTCAAACCCGCATGGCTCGGCTTATCGCGGAGCACTCGAGTACAGAAGGAAAACTCCTAAAGAGGATCGAACTCCTTGAGCGTCATCTCAGCAGGTTTCTCCATTTATTTATTGACATGCAAAGCAATGTTATTGTTTATCAGATACAAGACACTAGCGAAGAGACAAAAGAGCATTCATTGTGCGTCAGTGGACGACGTGGAAATGCAGGGCGCTACTTCGACGAGTCAGCTGGAGGATGGTAGAGAAGCTGCTCAACATACACGGCTTCGTCACGCCAAGACGATTGATATCACTGGCGATGAAAGCGAACGATTGCTCAAGTAGCCATAACAGGATGATTTTTAAATGAACGGGTTGGTAGGGCCATTTTCAATGGTCCATGCCATTTGTTTTGAGTGCACTTTCAATCTTTGTTTTATTTTATTGACATTTTGATTACATTATCTTAGTTAATAAATGAATATTTTCACAAAATGAAGCCATATTTAATCCAAAAATATTCATTGTAAGGATTCGACATTAATTTGAAGAATGAATGCCATCCCATATGGATAATCATTTGCTATGTGCTTTCAGCTAAATGAATACTTGACACCTGGCGTTATTGGCAAATTCCGACCCTACAGGTAAACAATAAATTAGGTACTTCTTTGTTATTTTCTTTTTTACTTTTTAGAAATGTATTTGTTTGCATATCAACCATTGCAATATTCTTTGCCATATTAATTATCGTTGAGAATGTAATCTTCTTGTCGATCGCGAGCAGACAGTGGGTTATATTGATTTACAGTACTCTAGCATTATCTATTTGACAGAAGCGCACTGCTCTTATTATTACCGTACTTATTATCGTGGGTATTGATAATATTGGGCTTTTGTTTCGCAAGATTCGCCTACATTTTGCATTCTCATGGAATGAAACGTTTCTCGACGTCTGCACTGATTAATGTTAATGCGTGGTCCACGGAATCTAGGCCTGTGTCACCAGCACACGTGAGTTTCTTTACGATTTAGTCTCGGCTTCAGCGAGTCTACAGATATTTCATTTCTGAAATGCATTTAAAATGAGATTCCCTATTAGTTACTCTAATCATTTGCACGCCAAATTAATTTGTAAAAACAAATCTTCAGAAACGACCAATAACTCTAGAATTTCGTTAAAATTTAAAGCGAAAGAGATATTTCAAGAGCAACCGTTTGCAGAATATTTGTTTAAAATTATTTTGTCCTTTTCAGAGATCTGTGTCCAATCTAATAGTAAGAAATTCGAACAAAATTATAATCTCGGACGGACGACCACTCTTTTATATCTCATCAATGTGTGTTGTCTCAAATAAAAACGGATAAAAAACATTGAAGAGGAATAGATGGAAAAGTCCTTTGTGGCCGTTTGACGTCCAAACGAGACCATCTTGTTTTTCCTCTTCCATTAGGCACCGATCTCTGAAAAGTACAATAATTTTTCTTATTAAATATTGTTAGTTGTTGTAAGCAGAGATGTCGTTTTCGTTTTTCGTTTTCGTTTTTGGACCCCTCGTTTTCGTTTTTTCGATACCGTTTTCGTTTTTTCGTTTCGTTTACACGAAATTTTCGTTTTCGTTTTCGTTTCCGTTTTCGTTTACACGAAATTTTCGTGTTCGTTTTCGTTTTCGTTTACACGAAACGAGAAAACGAAAACGAAACGAAAAACGGAATGACCTTTAAAGTGTCCTAAAGATACGGTAGCCTCTTCTGTCACCGCAGTTTTCCCGCGAAATTTTCTTCGTTGTTTTGCCGTTTTACCCTATTTTACCGTTTCATTGGATTTCGTTCGTACACTATTTCGAATATGGTGGGGGAAGAGATAGGTTTCTCTCATTTCGTGTCTAATGTCTCCACACACTCGTCTGTCATCAGAATATTTAATGAAAACAGTTCTACTCAAAATAAAAGTTGGAATTGTTTATTGACTAATCGATAACAAATTTTTGGATACATTAACTATCAAAACAATGAAAATCTATAACAATAAAAAACATATATATCTAACAAGGTTAGCACATTAAAGACATTTGAATCTATGAAATAAAAATTCTATAACACTATCATAATATTGGCTTAAAGCTCTTCTAAATCCGTTAAAAATAACATCATCCGAAATGCTATAAAACCTGTTGGATACCCAATTTGTTGTTGCGTACGACGGTCTATTTCGGTTCCCATTTCTAGTGAAAGTTGCTTGGCTCAAATCGGCCATCCAAGATTCCCAGCAGCTCCTTAATCTATCCTTAAATGGTTTATTCACAGCAACGTCCAATGATTCAAGATACTTTGTCAGTCCACCCGGTATAACTGCTAACGGATTTTTAGAAAAAAATGGTCTCCAAATGTTATCGATCCAATCCCTTAGGCAAAGTAGAGTGTTGTCAAATAAGCATGCTCCATATTTGTCATCTTTCTGTTTTCCTAACACATTTTATGGGCCCGGCAATTGTTACGTGTTATTAGTTATGCCATAGTATAATAAACAAAAAAATTCGTTTTCGTTTTCGTTTTTGTCGTTTCGTTTTTCGTTTCGTTTACACGAAACTTTCGTTTTCGTTTTCGTTTTTCGTTTCGTTTACACGAAGATTTCGTTCGTTTCCCATCTCTGGTTGTAAGTAGGCTGCCAATTAATATTATTCTCTTTTCTTATAATTTACCATGTAAAATCCACGGCTCTACCTATTTATATCTATATTTTCCTACTTTTAAAGTTTAACCCAATTTCTACAATAAAGTCTCGATTATAAAAGTCCTTATTATTGTACGGCCTCCTAGTACGGTTGATTAAACATTAGCACCCCAAAATAATAATTAAAATTCGAAAATAATTTCGACTCCACCCCAAATGCACGCCAACTGGAATGCTAATAAAACAAAACAAGATCAGAAAACGTGCTGAAATCTAATATTTTGGAAGGTTTTTATATTTTTAGAGAGTTTAAGAAAAACTAACCAACTAGAGTGATCAATATTTGTGTTAATTTTACGTGAAAGTTGTAAGAGTAGCTTTAAAAAATTTTTTTAATCATTATTTCCGTTTGGTGTGCAAATGGCAATAACGATTTGCCGATTTTAAGTGTGTCTGAAAGTTTTTCAGGTCAATTTAACTAGGCTTGTCTTAAACTATCTAACAATATTGATATCTTTCAAAAAAGCTAGATTTAAGCACGCTTAATGAGCTCATTTTGTTGCCATACCAGTTGGCGTGCGACTATCTCATTCCACAACTACCTTCTTTATGCTCTTTTTTTAATAAATTGACAATACCCGAAATTCAATTTACGGCCTCTTGAAAGGGAGCATTTTAATATCATTAAAGGATTTTTAAAGCTATTTCGTATCTTCATGACTATATCATAAAAAATTTATTTCTTGATAAAAATTTGTTTAACATAAAAACAGGATGGATATTAGTATAAATAAGTAGAACCGTTAATCCTGAATTTCTGACGAAAAAGAGCATATTTATTATTTTTGCGAAAAACGTAATTTTTCGTAACCACGCCAATTGAAAATTATGATCTATGAATTTTTAAGCGTATATAATGAAGTTTCACGTGAATATGTCTAATTTTCGTTGATGCAGAATGACTAAATCTGTCTAAATTTATCTCTAAATTATATAAAATCTCTGAAATTTAAGCTTCTTGCTTCATAAAAGAACATACATTTTTATTATTTCAATTGGAGTGCGTAACAGTTTCGTATCGGATGACGGTGTTGGTGGTGTGTTGAAAATATTCCAACGGAAAAACTTCGCATACTTTTCAATAAAACGTCTGACTGTTCAAATTTCATTCAGTCACTTTGCTGAATATTACAAACAAGAAATCTCATCCTCAACTATAGATTAAAGCTTTATTTTAGTATTTAATAAACCCGAAATATAATATTATCCTATGTTAGACAACATAATTGGCAACAAAATATTAATGTGTCATAATTAATAACTTTTACGTTTCCCGTTGATATTAATTATTAGTAGACTAGAAGCTTGGTACAAAATTAAAACAAAATCCATCCCGTTTACAACTTTGATGCACTCGATGTAATTGATCTATTGACGTAGACGTGCACGAGATTAATCTGCAAATATGCACATTAATTTCATCTTATCATTAGAGAAGCCTTAACCATTGCTTTCGGCATTTTCGTCATAAAGCGATCTATTGATTTCAAGCCAAGCTTATTCACCATTGCCACAAGGCAGTAGATAACATTCTTTCTTGCGCTTGAGCTCTTGGAGCCATATGCCTTTATCACACTTGGAACTAGTTCATCCAGAATTTTTGACAAATCCTCATTCGGCAGGTCTTCGTACATTTTTGCAATCATTTTTAATATATAAGATGCTCTTGAATCGTCAATTGGTTCCTGTAGATTAAAACAAAAGTTGATTTCATACTCAACTGACCTACCTGATTCAATATAACATTAGCAATATTAACAATTTTATTCAAGGGTAGGTGAGTGGCCAGAGTCCGCAAACAATCCTCCACAGCAATTCCTGTCGTTGCATCAGTCGATTCTACAGCAACGTCGAGCACTTTACAGACAGCCATTTCCGTAGAATCAAATAGTCTCGATGCCTGCGCAATGCACATCCTCGATAATATTCGAAGTCCCACTTTCTTATTCGCTTCCCATTCTGATTTAGTCATTATTTCGAATGTGCTCAAGAGCAGCTTAGCATAGAATGGTTCCCACACATTGAACGAGCCATCAGTCATTCTTGAATAGATATCAGATATGATTTGATTTTCATCAAATGCGTGAGTTGATTTTTGTAATCTATTGAGCATGTCATTGAACTCAGTTTGTTGTTCGAGCATGTCTTGTGAAAGCTCCACAGTCGTGTCAAGCTGAAAATGATGGATTTTTTTTTAAATTTGGAATATATAATTTTGTTCGTAAGTGTATATTTAATTTCGCTTTAAAATGACGAATATATTTTTATAGAAAACTCATGACTTATCTTTTCTAAAAAACAAAATACGGTTTTCGTCAAATAGAGACCTTTCAATACAATAATAAACAATTTTATAATCTAATAGAAGAGGCTAAATTAAATATACGCTCACTTCTAAACGAGTTTAACGTGATATTTGAACGTAAATATAAAAAGCATTAATTTAAAATGTTTACATTAATCTGCGTAGTGTTGCTTTCATTAGCGATCGCCTGAAAAGAAGTGAAAGCTCCCAACGACGGTGAGCAAATGGAATAATCTAGAAGAAGCCATATAGCCACAAACAAACAAAATAAAAATGAAACCATTTCTACTCTTCCTTGTGAGCTCTGGCAATCTCACAGTATTGTCGTTGCTTGTCTTCCTCGGCGTGAATTGCTGCCTACAAGATATATCTCATTAAAAATGAATGGAAAAGCTAATCCACACCCATGCTCCATATTGATGCTTTTGGCTTGCACAATTTCATATGCTCGTTGCCGATATCGGCCATCAATTTCGCGAATGATTGAAGAAAACTCGGCGGAATTTGTAGAGAACATTGCACAGAAGAACCTTTCGATTCCCTGGAATACGACATCTATTTTAATTCACATTACCCTACAACTCACATGAGTCAACATGGGAGCCACTCTTGGATCCTCCAACCATGCAAACATTTTTAATATGGACTTCATTAATTGAGGGCAGTAATAATTTTGGCCTCGTTCCATGTGATGTGCAAACAGTTCTGTCATGTAATCAATAAGTGCTGCACGGGCCTTGGGCACCATCAGATGAATCGGGTCACACATGAGCTCACAAACAGCCACTAATTGCTTCATCGGATCAAATGATACAAGAATGGCATTGATAATATCATGCAGCTGATGTTTTGTATTTGATAGCATCTCGGAGCCCATTTTAGAAAACGTTTTAGACATGAATAATCTTAACGAATCATAAAGCTTCGAATAATGTGTGCGAATAAATAACGAATATGATTCAAGCACAGTCTAAAAATAGGTTTTCCTTTTGCTTATTGATTAGAATCAAACCGAGTTGGTGAGATCAGTCGAAAGTAGTCTGTTCAAGATCGATCCAACCTTTTTAATCTCTTCGTCAGTTAAGTCAACATTTCTAAAACAATTGATGATAGAAATAATTTCAATCGTCAAAAACGTACCCAACAATCTTCGCGAGACCACGTATTCCTTCCTTCTTTTCACTGTTCGATGAAGATGTGCATTGTCGCAGTATGGACTCAACATTGCAGTCATTTTTGCGCATAGGTAATAAGAAAAATTCATCTTCATCATCTAGCTGAGATCCCTTTCGCTAAAATTCAATACTTTTTCCAAGTAGTGTATATAACGGGCACGTCTATTATAGTTTTTATTTACCTAGTTTAGCATTAGCTTTTCAATTGCATTCCACTGCCACGAAATACGCGCAAATGGCGAACGATCGCGCATCAATCGCAGGTTTACATTAATACTTACAAAAATCTTTACAGCTCTTTCAAAAAAATATTTGTACTATTTTAAGTCATTTCAATGGACAGAGCAGAAAATGAGGAATGTTTCAATACGTATTTCGTAAAATTAAACCAATAAATTTCGACAAATTATCATTTTTATGCTTTTTATTACTCTTCGGCTCATATTCCGTCGTTTGCTTTGCCATTTTAGGATATTTATTAATTACAGAACGCGTAGGGACTCTTCAAGATATTATAACCATGCAAAATTTAAACTACTTTTTATGTTAACTATAATTAATAATACATAATTTTTTAAATACTTAATTGAAAGAGCGTATTTTGCGAAGTTGGTGCGCGCGCGTAAAATAAGTTGGCTAATCAAACCAATAACACTTGAGAAAGTTAAAAATGAAAAGTGATACTTACGGTATTCCTAAAAGATTTCCCAATATCATCCATACTCCGCGGCACTGCTCCGATACTCCTTCTCGGGGTCTTTGTAACAGCTGGAGACACTTCTCGAGGGCTTGCTGAAAATTTATAAACAATTTATATCCCATTATCAATAATCATACATTGTGAATTGGTTCTTGAACTTAAGACAGGATGATTTGAAGACTTCATTGAATTTGCTGAAATGTTGTTAACTCCTTAAAATAATATTTTACAAGTTACCTGGAGATGTCACGCGCGCCATTGTTTTTGTCGATGTAGGCCTAACTAGCCTTGATCCGCTTGACATTCCAGGGACCTTTGGATCGATAGCTGAGGCACTTCTTTGTGCTAGGAATCCTTTAAAAGAATATTTTGTTTAATTGGTTATATTATTAGCCTTACTAGAGCTTATGTTTGGTCGTATTCCCGCACCAGATAATTTTGATCTAACTTGTATTGATGATCTCTCGCCACTTACACTCGCACACGAGGAAGTTCCCTCTGCTGCTCGTAATAATTTCTGTTTGGAAGGCTCGACAGCTTGAAAGATCGCTTCAGCTTCGTCTGGATGCAACTCATCCAGGTGATGGAATGCGCGCCTTCCAGCGACTCTTGTATCCGAATCAGCGTCACATATCGCTGACTTAAGAAGCTCGCAGATTTGCCTCATAATTTGCTGCAATAATTCATTCAATTTCTATCTTCTCTTAAACGAACAAACCATTTTTAACCGTTCGTTCCACTTTGTAATGATTAGAGATAATAATTCAGCCAACTGTCTTCGCTGACTTTTATCCTTCGATGTTGAATATTGTGACAATATTGTAAATATTTGCCGCGTTTGAATATATTCTACGATAAATCCAGTGAGAGTGGCAGCAGATGTCGACATTATTTTGGTGCTAACAGCGACCTGGGAGAACGCGGGAGCAAGAACTTGCTCACCAATTGTATGCACATCGTTGCCATATTTTTGTACAATAAAACTGTTGGAATAATAGAAAATCAATGAAATAAATGAACATTTCTTACCTGCAAGTGATTGCCGCTTCGCGCACAATTTGAGATCGAAGATCTTTTATTGAAATTTCAAGAGCGCTTTTAAGGTCAATAATCGATTTGAGCATCTCGCCTGGGTTCAGCATTTCTTCTCCTTTTATGATAACGCTCCGAATTGTTTTTAGCTGAAATTTAATTGATCATTGACATTTGTTGCGTGATCTGAAGTCATGGACTAACGACAGTGAAGTTTCTTTTTCTTCCACGGTCATTGTTACACATTTTCTGTTTTCATGAATATTATGAAATTAAATCAAATTCTTAAAATTGAGAGCCTAAACAACAACAAAAAAACTGTTTTCACGTGTTAGAAAGTAAGAAAGAAAAAGATAATAAGCTACACTTGTAGGAACATGTATTATTGTTGTTTTACATAAATTTTAATGCAAAAAACATTAGAATGGCATTATTTTATAAAAGTTGAAGCGATACGATATAATATCTCATATACGAAAATAGTCTGGCAGATTTCTGAAATTGTCCAGAATCCGTTTAAAATTAAAATTTTTGAATTATCCACGCGGAAATTAATTTAAAAGGAATAATATTCTGAAAATAAAGTTGGCATGATATAAAATGCATACTAAAGTATAATTAAAATCTGAGAATTGCCGCATAATTTGTTCACCACAATATTTTACCACATACGTTACGTAAATACACTAATTAATTAGTAAAAACAACTGCTTAATAAATATGCTAATCTTATTCAAATTCCGAAAAGTTCGGCAAAAATTCACTGAATGCACGCCAAATGAAAATAACGATTTTGCAATTTTTAAACTTATTTTAATAATTGCCACGTATATTATAAACTAAATTTTACGGATATTTAACAGGTTTTCCTTAAATATGTCTGGCTCTTTAAACTTTAACGAAATGCACGACAAATGAAAATTAGCATTTCTCTATCTACTCTATCCATTTTGCTTATGCCTACGTGTAAATAATGTTTAAATTGTTAAGACAATTGGTTAATCTTGTCGTAAACTATCTGATAATCTTAAATTATTGTCAAAATATTTAACATAAGCACAATTTCTGTCCTAACTCCTAAAGTATTCAATTTGGCGTGCGAAATGTTATATTTAAGTGACATTTCTAAGGTCCTATTTCTACAAATTCATTTAGAGTGCTGAATGTATTAAAGACTTGTTTTGTAGTTTTAACGTGTAATAATTGTAACATCAAATTGGCGCGGCAATCTACTAAATTAAAAAAAAAGACGACAAATTAATAATACTTTTTCGCGATAGATTTTAAAGCAATATTTTTGGAATATTATAGAAGTTATGAACGTCTGTCTTTGTTGTAGTAATCCAGAATATTGAATATTTTAGTAAATACCATCAATTTATCCATTAATATTACTTTTTTCCCCGTAATACACTAAATACGCAAGGACGAGACGTTCAGATGAAAGCAATAATAAACGTAAAAGGAGAGAGTGACATGAATACTTTTAATTTTAAATCTGATATCATATAACCATATGAATTTATTATCGAATACAGGAGAAATATTGAAAATGAAGATTTATTCGAGAATAACTACTACACGCCAATTTGAAATAATGATTTACTGAAGTTTACGCGCCTCATACAATTTTTATGTGTATTGCACAAAAACCTAATTTACGCATTTTGGTCAGAAATTTCCCTAAACTATCGAAAATTATTAAAATCTTAACGAATTTTTATATTAAGGCACATTTTCTGAGCACGTTTTATTAGCATTAAAGTTGGCGTGCTACTATTTTTAAATGTTCTTCTCCAGTACATATTTTAATAAATCAAGGTCATAGATTTTAAAACAAATTAGCGTGAAACTTAGTTTGTTTTTCTTCAGCTCGTTTCGACGATTCTTAGTGTTTTAAAAACAAAGAAAATTTAAATTATAATCAATCACATCCGATGCTCAATCAATTTTTTGAAGTGAAAAATATGAACTTATTAATTTAATGATTAACCTGTAAATTCCTCTTATCCCATTCTTCGTTAGGATTCGACAATATTTGATTCGCCTTTGAGAACTTTTCATGAACATCCGCGCTTGTTCGTATCACCTAAATAAAATAATTTATAAGTTCTCCCTAGAAAACCGTCATACCAATTTTGGAACATTTATATCAAAAGACTTGATAAAATCCTCGCGATTAATGACGCAACCACCTCCCGGCTTTGGTTGCCGTCTGTTCATCTGAAATCAAGAGGGAAATTGGCAACAAATGGAATGGAAATGATTATTTTATTGCGGAACAACACTCATTGATTATTCATGCACTTTTATGGTGTTGTAGTGTAATTATTGGAAGAGTATTCGTTAATTAAATTTGTATTGTTAGAATTGGTAAAATCATGAGTTTAGATAAATGTAATTTTAGTTTTAATTAGAATATGTTGGGGATATTAGTTTTCAGATGAATTTATATTTCATCGAGCTTAACAACTTCCGGAATGTCATATAGTTTTATAAAAGTTATTTACACAATATATATTAAAATAGTAGGTTAAGTTTAAGCTTGGTAATTGTTAATGAATTCTCCAGAATATTTGATAGCAATACATCCAAATTATAG
This sequence comes from Caenorhabditis plicata, assembly GCA_963931815.1. Taxonomy (NCBI): domain Eukaryota; kingdom Metazoa; phylum Nematoda; class Chromadorea; order Rhabditida; family Rhabditidae; genus Caenorhabditis; species Caenorhabditis plicata. The sequence goes on from OZ007494.1 coordinate 5,705,075, forward strand.
AGAATTCTTGAAAGAAATATAAATTAATCTACATAGATTTATATAAATAAAGGTTATTGGAGCAAGAGAAATCGGAAAACAACTTTTGTGAAGTTATTTAAATAACTAATTCCTGTAAACTTACATTTCAAAGAACAAACAACTTCAACCCCGATTTAATATAGTGAAATAGAATATTATAAAATCATGTTACATATTATTTTAATAGCTTTCGGTTGTCTAGTAATATTAGCAGAAAAATTATTGATTTAATTGGATTTAATTGTCTTATATTCTATCGAATATCTGCTAAATTATGATTGTATCTGCAAGAAATAGGCGTGGGTATTAACTCGTTGCCATAAATATTTCATCGATGAAAAAAAATTAGGGTGACTCATAAGACTTATTAAATAAATAAATAAAAACAACAAATAAACAATTCATCAATACAAGTTGATGGATAAATGTGTGGTGTATATGGGTCGAAAAGTGCAAAAATGGAGGGCCTAGACCAGCAAATAGCCACCACATGCGGCATGTTGTTCACCCTCTACTATTACTGCCTCTTTGAACAATTCTTGTCGTCTGACTACGCTCATCTTGCTCCTCGAATATGTGCTCGTCAAGCTGAGCTGACAAACGATGCCACAAGTATAAACAATATATGGTTAAAATAAATTTCAGTCGTCAACATCTGTCAATTCTTACAATCCCTTATTGTATCGAAATTCGTTGGTAGTGCCGTCAAGCCCATTCTTCATTTCGGATAATATTCCAAGGTGGGGGAGCAATTAAAATGATGGCATTCTTTTCGAAATAAATATTTTGTTTTCAGTTATTGCGACGAACCTCCTTCTTATAGTGAAGTTGCAAACCGTGGTGTATCGCCAATACCTCAGCAACCACCAAAATTAACTGTTTATGATGTATAATTTTAAAAAAGTGTTATAACTTTTGTATTTATATATTTTTATAACAAAAAAATTATTATTTCTATTTGGAATAAACATTATTAATCACCTTAAGAGGCGTTGGATTATAATTAGAAAAAAAACAACTTGATTATAGCAAATTCAATGGCTTTTGAAGCTAAAAGCTTTCTTTGATCGAGATTCTAATCATCGATTTGCTAAGAAATAAAAATCAAACAATAGGCGTTGAATGAACAATTATTGTTGTCGTGGTCGTCGACGGCGATTGATTCGGCATACTCCGTTTACTAGCTTCATTGCGGCAGGGCATTTATTGTCTGCAAATAGTGTGCATAAATCATTTCAAATAGTTTGTGGATGAGAATCCTTTAAAACCCAATTACGAATAAATTAATTCGTAATGGAAATTGGGATTTAAATAGCGGGAATTGTTGTGAATATAAATTTTTGCCAAAGTCGTTCGCTAGAGTTTGCCATATTATTAAATAATATAATTGTCGGAAAGCATCAAGAGAAGAATAGGTACAAACAAAAACACACAAAATTGGAAACAAATTCTAAAACGTCAAATTTTAAAATCAATACTTTGCGTGTAACATTATTTTTTTTTAATTCTTTTCAATCTTATGTTGTGATACCTTCCAAAGCGTTGTAAAAAGCAATATAGAAATTTCAAAACGGTATTTTTAATTTTCGTCACGAGCCTCACGGTCAAATAAAATAAGATTCCAGAATTGTTGGTCTCATTATCCCAAATTTTTCTCTTTCATCTCATCAAATTTTGCATTAATTTTTATTTATTGATATTGCCCTTTTTGGAGAAGAATAAATAGGAAAAAAGTGATGGTCTCGTGTGGCGAAAGTTATAAATTTTCTTTACTTTCTTAAGAAAAAAGCTTTCTTATCTATTTATGTTATTATTTTTTAACAATGATGACAAGATTTTATCTCTTTTCAAATGATCGCTGAATAATGGAAGAGGACAACAAGAGGACAACACAATAATGGTCTCGTTTATACGGCCACAAATGATGAGTTTACATCTCTTGTGTGTTGTCTATTTTTTTAAAACACACAATGAAAAGATAGAAAAGAGGTGGCCGGCAAAACGAGACCATTATCTTTTCTTATTTTTTCTCTTCCATTAGCCATCTATTTCTGAAAAGGAAAATATAAAAACACAATTACTATAGGCAATTTAAAATTTTTTGACGGCGCATTGCGAACCTCTGCGCAGCAAGACCATTACAAATAGAGAGACACAAAGACATCTCTCTCTCTTTTTATAATTGCCGCAATGCGCAGATTTTTGCAATGCGTCGTTAAAAAATGTGAAATAGCCTATAGGTATATAACATAAATTGAAGAGAAGGAAGTGAAAAATTTGGCAAAACGAGACTAACAATTTTGGAATCATATTTAAATCGACCTAGACAAGCCAAGCCTACTTGCAAGCCAATTGAAAACAGCAATATTTCTATATTTAACTTGTCTTGCTAACGTCCACGTAAATAATCTAGACTTGATTTTCAGGTCAATCTCCTACATTTACCCAAAAACTTCTGTATATATTTTTTTCTAGAAATTATTTCCGGTTTTTAAAATTTCCATTGGCATGGCTAGAGCTCTAGCTAGAGGTATTAATAATATAAATATTTTTAAAAAATACCTGTTACGTTATGCCATCGGATCGGTTAAGTTAAAAATTGAAGTTACACATGTCCATAGATTTCTAGTTTAAAAGTATTCATTACAATAAACTTTTAATTTCGTTCGAAAAATAATTTAAAAAAAATAAATATTATTGGATACTGTTGTTTCTTTTGTTGTGCACTTGTACACGTAAACGCAATGTAACAGTCACGTAATTGAATTTTACGTATGGTCAAATATATTTTTTGTTTAAAGGCTCGTGAAGATGTGCTGTTTTGGTCTCGTTGGTACAGAGAGACATCCTTATTGATTTAATTGCCAATTTGTTTATTATTTCGTTTTTTAATTAATTTGTATCATAATAAATAGTAAATGAAGATTTTACAATATTCAAACTCATTTAAATAAGTTCCCCTGCAAGATAAAAGCTTATTCTCACGAACACTATTCTGAATTTTGTCGTGGTCTTGTAAATTTTAGTCCACGTTTTTGGAGTGAGAGTAAACTCACACGAATGACGAAGATTGAACTGTAGCGTAGACGTGACTGTGTTTACGTATTGTCGTAAAATAAAATGCTAACTTATTTTATATTTTTTCGCAATACTTTTTCTTATTTTTCTTAATAACTTTAAAATTTTAAATGAAATATCTCGTAATATTGAAAAATTAATTTATTTGATGATCAAATGAACAAATAAATCGCTAAAAATTAGAAATAAGAAAAAATAGTTCGAAACAATACAAAATAAGTTAGCATTTTATTTTACGACAATACGTAAACACGTGTTCGATCCTTGTCATTCGTGTGAGTTTATTTTTACTCACGTTTTTGTTTCGAATTTACTGCGTTCTAATGTGTTATTTCTTGACTTAAAGCTATTGACCCGTCCATAAACTATATTACGACAGAATTCTCGTCAATATTTAACTAACAAAACTGCAATCTTTAAATAAGCGCATGGACTTAAATTTAGAGACTAACACCGTGGAAAAACAACTTTAATTTCGTGTGCTCACGTCAATTTTACAGGTCCTACTTGAAATGTCTCTGTCGCTTTAAATTTATACAAAATATTAGATTTATGGGGGCTGTTTTACGCCTTCATTTGGCTTGTATTTGAAAAAATAAAGCTAAATAATAAACACAATTTCTAACGCTGTCTCTTTTCTAAAAGCATAACTTCATGCGCCTTTAAATCGAAGTATCGCGCATAATTTGTTTCTGTCACACGCCCTTCACAATAACAACCACTTGGAACAATTTTAGATTGGTGAGCTGTAAGAATGCTTCTTTTTAGTAAATTTAAGATCTTGTAGAACGCGGTATTTTTAATTTATAAGAAGTGTATTACATCAAAAAATATTATTTTCTAAAATTGCTTCCATTTTACATTAGCACAAATATCTTTTTATTTGTGTTTGTTGGTTTAAATATTCAATTGAAACGTACGGCATTTCTTAATAATTCTTCGATTAATTTCCACTTCAATCATAACCATATTTGCCGGACAAAATCTTGCTCCATTCTTCGTTGGCGCTGTCACCTGCTTCCTCCTCTTAACCTCCTTTTTCGGCGCTACCATAGAATTGAGCTTTCTAATTGGATTGTCATCCTTTCTCCCGGGGTGAAGATAAACTGGCCTTTTCTTCCTCTTCATTTCCTTGATCTGCAAATTATATATCACCCTCCTAATCATTTTTATTTAAAATGAATACCTTGATTATATACTTATCCATACTTATATAAGTCATCTTCTGGCAACAATGCTTTTGCTTCGTCTTGATCGACTTGCGACAATAATAGCCAGGCGGGCACGATGAGAGTTTATTACAAATCACTGCTGCCTTGGTAGATGGGAAGCGCAGCGGCTCTCCGAATTCGCAAACGTCCCGTGATTTTGTTGTCAATCTGTTGCCGGAGCAGCAGAAGTAATTGCGTGCCTGCTTGCTATAAGTGCACGTGTATCCTGACGGACATGACTGAGTGGCACATTGACGAGCGATGCCGTTGTTCAAGAAGGGAAGACGTGGTGGCGGACAGATTCCTTCATTGATGGCTCCGGTGGTAGTTGTGGGCGCGGTGGAAGTCGTGGAGCCTGGAGCGGAAACTGAAGCGACTTTCTTAACATGTTCGCACTGGTTTCCGGCTCTTGTCATGCCGTCAACACAGTCGCACACGCCGTCAACGCACTTGCTCGATCCTTGGCACTGCTCACTTCTGACACAAGCGCGGCCCAAGGAAACAAGCGGAAGGCAATCGCCATCCACCTTTATTTGCTTGTCCGTGCAATCAACGCATTGCTGATTGTGCTCACTAGTACCGCTCGGGCACGCGCATTTCGAATTGACGCATTCCCCACCACCAACGCATTGAATCGTCTCTTCGCAATTCTCGCCAATATGAGCTCGATTCATGCAAACGCCGTTCACCGACACTTGCGAAGAGTCGCACGCTGTATAAAGATTGTTGAATGAGATTGGTAGAAGAATGAATCCTTACATTCTCCTCCAGCACAGCATAATTCGAAACCGCCCTTGCCACGGACACACGAGAAGCCTTCTGGACAAGGCTGGCCGCCATTCATTGAACAAGCTTGTGCTTCTCCAGATATTCCAATGAATGCTACCTAAAAACGTATTGTTTACATTTTAAAAGCAATGTTTTGTAGAATTTTATTATGGTTTGTCTAATTATTGTAATGTTTTGATAGTCGAGGGATAAAATATTTTCCACAACACGTGTTCCCGAAACCCGCAAATGTCAATTTTCCCAGATTAAATTACGATTTACTGGATTAAAATCTTATTGTGATTATGTTAAGTCAAATAACCAATATATTATGAAATTCTAATGATAAAATTATGATTAAAAGATCCACGTAAAATGAAAATTACGATTTTTCTAGATTTAAACGTGTTCTTCTTCATGATTCTAACCTCCTCGTGGTGAAGAAGGGTAACTGTCCTACGACAAATCGAATGGAGTTTGCCACCATTCGTAGAACAGGGTAATAGAATCGTCCCCCACCCTTGTACAGTAGCGGCAAATGCTTGCACAAAGCGTGGTCCTGGAAGGCCTGGTAAGCCAACTCCAAGGAATCCCAGGGAAAATTACTAAAACCCTCAAAAATAAAAAAAGATAAAAAACCGATGGATTCAGCTCGGGTAGCAACCACATCTTCGCCACAATCCCTACGAAGATGGAGGCCTGGGTGTAGTTATGAGAGGATCATAGGACCGGATGACAAGATCCACCAGAAGACGGATAGGAATCCTGGAGACGAGAGCTGCATGGTCGACAGTGGCACGGCGCAGCCTCTCGAAATGGAGAGAGTTAGTCCGCTTCTCACTGCGAGAATGATTCGGACTCCAAAGTATCCAAAGAAAATGTAAGTTATTAATTTCCTGCAGAGGTGTATGAACACAACTTTTCACCACACAAGAATCGATCGAATAAACGTCCATCGTCAAATAACACGAAGGATACTGAAGTGGGCTGACCACTGTGCTCGATTGCCAAGTGACAGGTAAACGAAACGATTGACGGAATTTGTTCCTCGAGGTTGGACACGACAGAAAGGAAGACCGAAAGCAAGATGGCAAGACTCAATTAAACTCTGGGTCTCAAATTATGTGCGCGAGAAGTCCACCTCCAGAAACTCAAGAAGGCGAATCGGAATCCTGGAGAAGAAGGTTGCCTGGTCCACTATTTCGAGGTGCAGTCGCGATGATCGGAGAGAGCTGGTCCGCTTCTCTATAAGAGAATGACAACGGTCTCCTAAGTATCCTAAGTAAGTAAGTTTGTTAATTTCCACGTGGGTCAATTTTTTAGGTTTTTCTTACGGCTTAAATTTTCTGAATTTTTTTCTTAAAGTGGCTCTTTTGAAGGCATGTTTTTAAGATGTTACAACCATGGATACCACATGCGCAAAGAAGACACAGACCGGAGACACGCGAGCATACATTATGGAACAGGACCTCTTGTGGTCTCGCCTCCTTCCCTTGATGCTTTATTCAGTCGTCTACTCAGCAGGGTTACGGGTCGGTGGCTACCATCGGTGGTCACCGAGCCGAGTCAAGATGTGAGCAATTCCTATTCCCCTAGTTCATCTATTCTCATGTATCATGTATTCTATTATATTGTACTAATAAATATCATTAATAGATTGCGTGCTGTCGAACCAGTCATAGTAAGCCCTCTTGCTGGTTCCAAGTAGTTTACATGCGTCTTATCTCCTAACTTACACTCTTCGGGTCGCTCTAGTATAAGGAGAGTAGGAGATAAGGCGTAAAATGTAACGAAGAAATCCTTTGGCGTTCAGATCAGAGAGAGAGAGAGAGAGACTTCGATGATCAAATGAACCTGTCCTTTTGTTAGACCGGGTGACGTGAAAGACAGTGATGGGAGGGACCCCGTTTTTTGGAATTCCGGGCGAGCGGAACCTTAAAAAAATGGAAAATTTCAAAACCCGGGTCCCGGGACTTCCCTTTTTCCCTATCCGGGACTCGGGACCGGGACCCGGGACTTCCCTTTTTCCCTACCCGGGACTCGGGACCGGGACCCCTTTTTTTTTTTAGAAAAATCCCAGGGTTCGGGGTGGACCGGGGGGAGTCCCTCCCATCACTGGTGCAAGACAGTAGATATTTGAAACAACGTTAATAGTGAGACGCCGAACAGTGAGAACACAACAAATGAAAAGTTGGATTGAACAGCTACGAGATTCCACTTTACAACGATTGTCCACGTTTTAGCCAAATGTTTAATTATTTAAGGCATAGACTGTTTCAATATTTTTGCCGGGACAATTATAAAAAGAGAGAATTATCTTTCGTTTATCTCTTTCTATAATAGTCTTGCTGCGCAGCGGATTCCAAAAAACGGGGCCCCTCCTATCACTGATACATAACCTATGAACATCACAGAGCAATTATCAAGTGGCTCAAATAATTAAAAAACACGGTCACACACGGTCAACTGGTGTAAAGTGGAACTTTGTTGCAATTTGCACGGTATGGTAATGATATGAGCCCTGGAAACGTGCTCAAATTTAACTTTTTGGAAAGATATTAATATTTTTAGATAGTTTAAGACAAGCTTAATCAAATTGTAGTAAAAACTTTTTTGTTCAAAAGACACGAAAATGTTCAGACACACTTGAAAATCGAGAATTGTTATTTCCATTTGCATTATTTTAACTATTTCGGTTAGAATTTGAATGACTCTTATTTGGCGCGTTTTATCGAAAATTAAAACGTTTGGATTTACCATTGACTGTGAGGTATTTTGATGAGAAAACGATGATTAGGTAAAACACCGTTAAAGTAATGACAGCGGTTATTTGAGCGCGTTTTCACACATATTTGTTTTTGTCTTTTCTGTCTCCACGTCTATCTATTTTTATAATAGTAGAGACTTGGGAAGAGTGGAGGAAAGTGATGATAAAAACGATAAAAACAATTATGTGTGAAAACGCGCTCTAAAATCATCAATTTCTTAGCGATGATTATATGAAAAACAAAGAATATTATTGGATCATGCATATTGTTACCATTTGTAGTGGACAATCGCTTGGCATTCCACAACACTGGAATTGTTTGTTCTGCGACGAAAACTGGCAGAAATATCCAGCCGGACACGAATGACTGGCAGATGTGCAGATCTTTGGCTTCTTCGTATCAGGATCATTAAAAGCTATCTGCCTCGCCGGACATCCATCATTCTCCATTGGTGTAGGCAATGGATCCGAACCGCAGCATTGATACCTGCAGCAATCGTCCATCACACAAAATACCCCCCATAACCAACCTTTGTGTTCGAATCGACCACTGACATGAGAATGTCGTCGGACAGCCTTGATTATCAGGGTTGAAGGGATCACAAGCAACGACTTCATTCCTTTCCATGTACACAATCTCGCCGGGTGGACATCCATCGCTGGTGGTTATTTGAGGCTGTCCGCGGCAACAATATCCAACATTGCCATCAAAGGGAGCCATGCACATGAAGCCAGCCGGACAAGTGATGAAGTGGCCAATTGTGCAGGATCGTGGCATTCCCGAAGATTCATCAATGAAGTATTCCTCACGGTGTGGGCATATATCAGACACAGAGCAGCAATATCCTTGCAAGGCGTCTTTCAAATCACTCAAACACGTGAAACCATCAGGACAAGAGGAGGTGGCCGCGTGCATTGTGCATCTCATTGGCCGTAAGCTTGTAGACTCTTTATATGGCGCGCGGCCAGCCGGGCAATAATCTGAAAAAAGGTTTTTTATGGTTACTATAAAGGAATTCGATTCGAATACTGCTCTTGTTCAAAGATCCACAACAGAAGTATCGGTTTTTGGCGGCATTAAAACGACAGAGATAATCTTTCGGACAAGAATTATGCTCATTAATGAGACACTCGCGCACGGTTCCGTCCATGGCATTAATATAGGCTTTCTCGCTTTCCGGACAGACTCCCATGTCAGTTGCTCCGCAACAAACACTTTGATCCGTCAGACTGTCATAGGTGCACTGGAAGACGAAGTCAGAGCGGGTATTTTATTGTTAAACGAACCTGGAAGTTCTTGGGACAATTGTTCTGCAACTCATCATTGCAAGCAATGGGACCGCCACTATTCGGGTTCAGATAAACCACATCGCCAGCCGAGCATGCCGATGCCATGCAGAAGTTATTGCATTGTGTTAGCGAAGCAAAGTTGTTCGGATTTCCATCGCATCCATTATAGACGAATGGTGAGCACTTACGGGTGACGATATTGAAATAATATCTAGGAAATAGAAAAGTTGTAGTCGCTGAGACTTCCCCTTGAGAAAGGGTATAAAATAAATTGTTGTGTTTCAATAAATAGTTTCCAGAATTGGTTCCACGCTAAGAATATTCGCCTACTTGATTTGCCTGCACATTCTCCCAATTTAAATCCAATCGAGAATGTGTGGGGTGAACTTACTCGAAGGAATGTCGCCAATGGAAAAACGTAAAACACTGTTCACGCCAAATCGAAATACATATTTTCAATATTTAAACTTTTATTATTATTTATACGTATTATTTTCATATAACTTGACACGTCATTTTTACTAGCCCGTCTTAAACTATCTAAAAACATGCGCTTCTTGTGGAATTTAGCAAAATGAGCATCTTTTTTGAGCCCTCAACTTAACCATTCAATTTGGTGTGTTGCAGAACGCAATTAGGTATGCGTAGAATCAGCTTGATTCGTAATATTTGAAAAAACTGGTTGATTCGATTCCTAATCGTGTATTCGCGACAATTGGAAAGAACGGAGGATCAACGAATTATTGAAATCGTGAAAACGTGACATGGAAATCCGAGTGAACCTAAGAATTTGAAACGCTTGTAATTTTAATTTTTCTACTTCTAGCAAAATAAATTATTTGATTTGTAATGAAATTCAACAAAAGTTTGATATATACTCGATCTGATAAAGATGAATACGTGCTGTAATTGTTAAATGCTAATTTGGAGCACTTAAGATCAGAATTAAAGTGAACCTATGATATAGAAACAGACTGTATATTTTGTTCTGTTTCAATAAATAGTTCTAATTCAGTCTTGGAATACAGCCATGTAGCTCATTAATATCAATTTTAAGAGATTTGTTTTATTTTCTAATGTTGAACCTAAATTCTGAAATCCTAACTAAAGAAGTATATTTGGTCAACATCTCAGATTTTCGATGAAAATTTGCAAAAAGATTTGTTTTTGGGGGCAAAAAGTATGCACAACAAAATTCAGCGCACCAAAATACTGAAAAGTGGGTTTGAAATCTGAAAACCCCTTCGATAATTATTTTCCTTCTCCGCACGCCAATTTAAATCGTAAAAATATATGCTCAAATAATGAATAATAACATTACTTAAAATAGTACAAATACATTTTTGAAAACACTCCAAATTTAATGTTTAAGTTGGAGATTCGATGCTCATGTTGCAAATTTAGGTAAGAAGAACATTTTTTTAGAAAGTTTAAGACTAGCTAGTAAAAATGAGCTGCCATGTTAAATGAAAATTATACGTGTAAATTAGTAAGACACGTTTCAATATTGACAAAATATTCATTTCGAGCTATAAGTAATTTTTGTAATTTTTGAAGGAAACGTGCAATTGGTGCGCGATTATTTGCAATTTTCGCGTACTTCTTGGTAGTGGAGTGTAATTTTAAGTAAATCTGATACCTGGTAACAACTGTCAATCCGCCAGCACATAAAGATGAACCTTGTTGTGGGGGTAGACCGCAGATATAAGCTGTAATAAGGTTAATTAATGTTATTTATTATTAATGTTAAATATTGTCGCGCAATTTTATTTTTGTAAAGCGAGTAAAGAGCCCATCTGGCCATATGCACGCCGAAGGGAGAAGTCCTTCACATAGACTGACAGGGATGTGCGATGGGGCGCGCTAACATTTAAACGAATAATTTAATTTATTTTTAAATTTTTAGTTTTAGCTTAAAATTTCTATAATATCCGCATATTTGTATTTCATATCATATATCACAACAATTCTAATAAAATTGCGCACTTTCTGATATACTTGGTTTGACTATATTTGTTCATTAATGATGTGATTTTGCCCGTTGAAAATTATTTTTTAAAACATTTATAACTTTTGATATAGGAGGTTAGAGCCTTTCTACTATGGCTCATATTGTTCTTTGGGTCTTCCTCTATTCATAGAGCCCATAAAACAAAAATTTTCAAAGAAAATTTTTTTGCTATAGCTCTTTTACTAGGATGCACCTTATTTTATCATTTTTCTTATTTTTCGAACGTTTTTTTATTTGTTAACAAATGGTTTAGTTCAGATAATGTGCAAAAAGGATCAATAAAGTAATACAAACCTAAATCGGATCGTTGAGACCGTTTTGCGACTAAATGTTGATCTATTTCAATGTCATGTCGATCAGACACGAATGTCATGCTCCATTATACACTACTTGATGAGATAATGTTTAATAACCTGTATTTATTTATTTATAAAGTAGAATGAAGCAATCATGAAAAAATTTGAACTGCTTTACAGTAAATAACAACATAAATAGCGGAAGAAGGATTTACCAACACATCAAGGGAGTTCTCATCACCACTGCCGAATAAAGAGAAGATAAACTTTAGCAATGTCCGGTGGAGAATAACATTTCGGTGCTTGAAATACCTATATTTGGGGACCATGAAATCGATAGAATTAGGCGTCACCTCACAGTGCGTATGATAGCATAAAGACTGATTAGGAAGTATGATGTTGCCATGATGTGTCCAATTTTGCTTGTTTTTAATTAATCTCCATCAAGGATGCACTCATTCCGCTCGGATGCCTGTGGGAACTACAAAAATGACATGATGAGCTAAGGAGTAGTGTATAAGGACGAGTTGTATGCATGATTTGGTATTTAATGTGTTGTCTACTGGTAGTTGATAGTATTTTTGCTTTATAAATATGTTTTTATGTTTTAATTATTACTTCTATATATGCAAAACAATATTTTTTTAGATTCTTCATTATAAAAAACTGTAATTAAAATTTTTTAACACTGACTAAGTCATTGACGGATTTCGACCACAAACAGTGGAATTGACAACGGTGAAACGGGCTCAACGATCCGATTTAGGTTTGTATTACTTTATTGATCCTTTTTGCACATTATCTGAACTAAAACCATTTGTTAACAAATATAAAAACGTTCGAAAAATAAGAAAATGATAAAATAAGGTGCATCCTAGTAGAAGAGCTATAGAAAAAAAATGTTCTTTGAAAATTTTTGTTTTATGGGCTCTATGGATAGAGGAAGACCCAAAGAACAATATGAGCCATATTAGAAAGGCTCTAACCTCCTATATCAAAAGTTATAAATGTTTTAAAAAATATTTTTCAACGGTTAAAATCACATCATTAATGAACAAATATAGTCAAACCAAGTATATCAGAAAGTGCGCAATTTTATTAGAATTGTTGTGATATATGATATGAAACACAAATATACGGATAATATAGAAATTTTAAGCTAAAACTGAAAACTTAAAAATAAATTAAATTATTCGTTTAAATGTTAGCGCGCCCCATCGCACAGCCCTGTCAGTCTATGTGAAGGGGAATTTTCAACTGAGCGCCTTCGGCGTGCATATGTAGCACAGTTGAGATGGCCCGCCTCCACGATCCGGGTTTTTTCCGCAAAATGGGCCCACCCTTGGTATTTTTGAAAAAATACTTTTTTTTTAAGATCTAATAGCACACCACGGTCAAAAACCGAGTAAGAGAACAAAAAACAAAAAAAAACAAGATTTTCAATGTTTAAAGTAAAAAATGGTAAAATTCCTTAATTATGATATACTTATAACATTCCTCTGCCACGAAACCGCGCCGCATTGCAAAAGATTTCGCTCAAAAAGCCCTTTCAATTTATTATTTTGTAAAAAATGTTATTTATTAATTATTTTTTAACCGAAACTCTAGTTAAAATGTTATATTGTCCTTTTTGGTGCCTAATGGAAGAGGAAATTTTTTTGGAGCCTAATGGAAGAGGGAAAATTAGGATGGAATGATGTTCTCGTTTGGACGGCCTCTCTTTTCAGACGGCCATTCTTTTTTACGAAATTATGGGCAGCACATATTTAAGAGGAATTGAGAAAAATGTTGTTTATGGCCGCATAATTTTCTCTTCTTTCATTGCTCTTCCATTAGGCACCGATCAAAGACAATATGAAAGACAATATATTATAATATATAGAATTGTTTTGTTTATATCATTTGCAATAAATAAAATATTTTACAAAACAATAAACTGAAAAGTTGTTTTGCGCAATTGATGCGAAGTCTTTTGCAATGAGGCACGGTTTAGTTGCATTGGAGTGCGTATAAACTTTCAATAATCATCATTTTCATTTGGCGCGAGCGTGTATTTCAAATTTCACATAAAATATTTTTCTCACTTTGCATCCTCAATTCTCTAATTCTCTATAATTAGCTCCATCGTTTACTATGTTTCACGTAATATCTGAAAATGAATATGAAAAAACTTACTTTTCGTCGGACAGCAGCGATATGAAGTATGATCCGGTCCTAGACTAACACCCTGACATTCATGTGTCGATGGGCAACCCCCATCCTTCTCCGTACATGTTTGCAGAGCTCCCGAACTTTCACGCAAAGGCGTTCCTCCATTAGCGCACCCGCCAACGCCGCAATAGTTTTCGCATTCCGATCGCGTCGCAAAGTTGTTCGAGTTGCCGTCGCAGCCGAGGTACTCAAATGACTCGCATTCCTGCGTTGCCGGATTGTAATAATACTTGAAAGACACTCCGGGTCCGCACGTCTTTCCCGGCGACGGCGACAAGGAGCACGTGAATGCTTTTGTTGGGCAGCAGCCATGCATTGTTCCATCAAAATAGCATTCGTAGTTGGCTGGACAGGAAGACGCTTGCCGGTTCGTGGAGCATTGTACAAACTTTCCCTGATTGTCCTTGTATGCTTGTCCCTGGAGGCATCGTGGCTCAGGAGCAGCGTTGCGGCAAAACGTTTGACAATCGACTAGAGTCTCAAAGTTGTTGTCGTTGCCTTGGCAGCCGGTGTATTCGAATGATTGGCATTCTCGCGTTGACGCCGAGTACCAATAGCGTCTAACCGATCTATCACAATTGCCGATTCGAAGCGGTTGGGTGCAGATGGTTTGCATGCGCGGACAACACACGGCTTGATCCATTTTGCATTCATGAGATGAAGGGCAGTCCGCGTTAGAGTTGCAAGATTGGGTAACATCTCCGATGCGAAGAGGATTTCCTCGATCGCATTGCACTAAATATTGGATTGATTTGTACAGAGGAGAAATGTTTTCATCAAAAACTTACGTCGCGCACAATAGAGTTCACAATCAATACGGGATAAGAAGTTGTTATAATTCCCGCCAGCTCCTAGATAGGTAAATGGACTGCACTTGCCACTGGATGGATCATAGTAGAAGCGAGTGGATGTGGCCGTACCCTGCTTCTCAACTCCAGAATGGTACACACTGCCCCTAGTGGAGACAGATGGATCCAGTGGGCGACCTCCAATAGGGCCACAAACGGATGCAACTGACGGGCAACACCATTGAGCACTTCCAACTGATTTGCACTCAAAATTGTGTCCACAGGAGCTTGTTTGCGCACATCCGCTAACAGGCGTCTGTTCAATAAACGTGGATCGCTGAATATATTCCGGTGCTCCGCGTGTGCATGCTAAAATAGTCTTGATTTAAATGTAAAAATTGGATTTGGTTCTTACTATCCCTGCAGAAGCTCTCACAATGCTCAACTGTTCTAAAATTGTTCGGCGAATGCTCTCCGGCCCCCGTGGCGGTTGGATCCCATAGGAATTGTTGGCACATTCCGGTGATCGAGTTGTACCACCACCTTGGCTCTGTCGGATTCGGACCAGTTGCAGTTGGCTGGATGCATGTGAATGCACGATTCGGACAGCAGATGCCATTGGCTTTCTCACTGTATCCAGAAGACGTTAGATCCAAGCTAGAGACAAACTCGACGCAGTCATATTGATCAGCAATGTACTGATTGCCTGAAGGGAATAGACAAGCAGCACTGCCATCGCCAATCTAAAAAATGTATTTTGCAGAAATTGTTGGTTTTTCTCACATTTTCTTCCGATTGATGGGTTGTTGTGCTCTGCGTATTACACAAAACCGGCCCCGGTGCCTCATTCTGACGTGGATGCTTCGGATCAGATAGGGCCGACGTGTAGCCGGCGCCCTCTGGAAGAGGACAGGTGATAGCGAGCGTGTTCTGATTCGCGTCGAGCACATCCAGACAAACGTGGCCGTCACGAGTGGCTCGCTCGACCTTGTTCTCGCCGCAGCGGCACGTTCCCACGCCGGCTGAAGTGTCGCAGTAGGCATCGGGCCAAACAGAAGCGCACTGCTCGTTGTAGACGCAGCCCGGCTGTCCTGGGTCAATTTTCTGGTAGCAGTAGGTTTCAGCAGCGATGTATGTGGTGAGACAAGCACATTGACCGGCATTGCAGAACATTCCCTGTGGAATTTATACTTTTTTAATATTTTTTTGCATGGCAAAGTCATTGGAACTGTTACAAACCCTAGGCGATAGATAAGAACTAGAATGTGGACGCTATTCGACAAAAAACGTCTCCACAATGAAGAACAAACAGTTGCTCGCTCGAAAGGGCTAAGGGAAGGTCACTTCTATTTTGGGAGAAACGCCTCGACCGTGGCTGAGATTTTAGCTCTTACTAGTAGATTTTAGCTCCTACTAGTAGATTTTAGCTCCTACTAGTGAGATTTTAGCTTTTACTAGTAGATTTTAGCTTCTACTAGTGAGATTTTAGCTTCTACTAGTAGATTTTAGCTCCTAATAGTGAGATTTTAGCATCTACTAGTAGATTTTAGCTTTTACTAGTGAGATTTTAGCGTTTACTAGTAGATTTTAGCTCCTACTAGTAGATTTTAGCTCCTAATAGTGAGATTTTAGCTCCTACTAGTAGATTTTAGATTCTACTAGTGAGATTTTAGCTTTTACTAGTAGATTTTAGCTTTTACTAGTGAGATTTTAGCTTTTACTAGTAGATTTTAGCTTTTACTAGTAGATTTTAGCTTCTACTAGTAGATTTTAGCTCCTACTAGTGAGATTTTACCTTTTACTAGTAGATTTTAGCTTTTACTAGTAGATTTTAGCTCCTAATAGTGAGATTTTAGCTCCTACTAGTAGATTTTAGATTCTACTAGTGAGATTTTAGCTCCTACTAGTGAGATTTTAGCTTCTACTAGTAGATTTTAGCGTTTACTAGTAGATTTTAGCTCCTAATAGTGAGATTTTAGCTCCTACTAGTAGATTTTAGATTCTACTAGTGAGATTTTAGCTCCTACTAGTGAGATTTTAGCTTCTACTAGTAGATTTTAGCGTTTACTAGTAGATTTTAGCTCCTAATAGTGAGATTTTAGCTCCTACTAGTAGATTTTAGATTCTACTAGTGAGATTTTAGCTCCTACTAGTGAGATTTTAGCTTCTACTAGTAGATTTTAGCGTTTACTAGTAGATTTGTAATGTTTATGGCATAATTGTTGCTAAAATATAATGATAAATAAATATGCAATGGTTAAAATATAAAATATTGTCCTTTTTAGAGATCGGTGCCTAATGGAAGAGGAAAAAGTTAGGATGGAATGAGGTTCTCGTTTGGACGGCCTCTCTTTTTAGACGGCCATTCTTTTTTACGAAGTTATGGGCAGCACAAATTTAAGAGGAATTGAGAAAAATGTTGTTTGTGGCCGCATAATTTTCTCTTCTTTTATTGCTCTTACATTAGGCACCGATCCTGAAAAGTACAATATTTACATAATACTTTTTTGTATTTTCTAATGTGATATTTGAATAATAAACAATGAATATTGGGTTTGAGGTATAAGTTCGTAGAGTTTTTAGATTATTGTGTGTTTCCCAACAATTTTCTTGTCGTTTGGCAGTATCAGGGATGGACGGAATTTCGGATTTAGGATTCAGAAGTTTTTTATTTTAATTCCGAATTTCGAAAATTCACATTTTTATATAAACTTTTACACTAGAATTCCCTGTTAGGCACATTCCGGATTCTGAAATTCAAAAATTGACACTCCGCCCATCTCTGGTGTATATACTTATCTGATAGCGTTTTTCTTGCTCTACAAAGCTGTGTTTTTTGATTGTTCTGAAAATTGTAATTTTTCATAATTTTTTCAAGCTTAGAAATGAGCTATCAAGAAGCCAAAAATCAGAATTTTCGACATCGGCTTTTCATCGAAAGCAAAAACCATCCGAAGTTGTTCGGGAAATATGCAGTGTGTATGGATGGATAAGGTGTCTTAGGCGTGTCTACTGCACAGAAATCTTACACAGAAAAAACAATAACCTTGAAGACCTAAAAAAGATCATTATCTGCGTTTGGCGGAGCTGGGAGGGCATTCTGCACTGGGAAATGCTCGAAAGAAACGCCACGGTCAACGAGGAGCTCTATGATGCCCTACTTTGCCGCGTAAATAAGGCTATTCGACTGAAAAGACTCGATCAACAAGGCCAATCACCTTGCTCCACGACAACGCACCTTCGATGGCGAAGAGGATCGCAAAAACTGGCTCTACAACTTCGTCGACACCGGACTGAATATTTGTGAAAAAAAAAACTATACGAACTTATTCCTGAACCCAACATGTCTATCATGGTTGCACGGAAATCGATTTTTTTTACAAACGGAGGCGGAAAAGGGAAATGGAACTCAAAAAACGACGGAAAAGGGAAGATGGAATTCCGTGCAACCCTGATGTCTATGATTAAAATAAGACAGAGAGACACAAAATACATCTCTCTATTTTTAGAATTGTCGCAACGCGCAGTGGTTTGCAATGCGTCGTCAAAAAATTTGATACAGTCTATATATGAAAAGAAATGAATAGGAATAAAATCTGATGATCTTCTCGAAAAAAAATTCCGCTAAATTACAAAATAATGAAATTCTATTTAATTTTCCAAAATTATTATTTTTCAGTTATTCAACTTTTTCTATATGAATCGATATTTCAGACTTCAATTGTTTAGCCGCAGATGATGCCACGATCAGAAAGAGTTTAAACCAGAAACGGGATGGATTCCGAATTCCGGATACCGTATTTTCAAATATTCCACGCGTGGCCACGTCAAAGGAAGCGTTCAAATGGAAGGCAGAGTCAACCTATTCAAATAGAGTTATTCTGTAAGAAAACCAGTATTCTATATAGTTTAGGATATGACGGAAAGTTTATGCAAATAGCATGGCACTTGTACACGCCAATGGAAGCGAGAAGAAGGAATGCTCGATTATGATGGAAGAAGCTTAAATTTTCAAGAGTTTTTAGAATTAAGACACAGTTTTAGTTAAATCGAATTATTTTATATCAAGTGAAATTGGAAAGATTCACGTGAAGTTTCATTTTATGCGCTCAAATCTATAAAATTCATTGTTTTAGTTTGGCGTGTGTCAGTGAGAGGGGGGGGGGGGGGAACTCCGTTTTTTGGAATTCCGGGTGGGTGGGACCTTAAAAATTGAAAATTTCGAAACCCCCGGGGCCCGGGGTTTCCCTTTTTTTAGGAAAATACCCGGGTTGGGGGACCGGGGGGGGGGGGAGTGTCCCATCACTGGCGTACGTGTATTAGTTATATTGATTATTTAAATATTAGAAAATGTCCATTTTAGTTTGGCGTGTGGATTCCGAAATTTCGAAAATTCTCTTTTCATATAACCTTTAAGATCAGATACGGACGAATTGCGCATTCCGGTTTCCGAAATTAAAAAATTGTCATTCTCTGGTCTAAACCCATTGTCGGAGAGGAAGCTGGAAGTCTTGTCGATGCAGTTTGATAATGCGAAACCTTCTAAAGGTTTGTCTAAAATTTGCAAAACAAAAGATTACCGAAGGACCATGTTCCTTCATTCATTTCGGAAACTAGATTTGTTGGATTTTGGAAAAAATAAGATGTTTAGCTTGAGCAACAAGAACCACAGGAAGCCACCATTTGACGAAGATGATAAACGGTTAGGCGACTTATTTAATATTATTATTATTGCTCAGCCACGCCAACTGAAATCGTATAAACCGGCGCTTGGAAAATCTCTAATATCAAAATTTTTACGTTTTTCAGATAGTTTAACGAAAAATCCTACAAAATAGTGGGAAAATAAACTTAGCAGAGGAGTTTAAACATTGCAAAATAGCGATTTTCATTTGGCGTGCTCAGTAAACAGATCAATTGAATTCCATGGGAAAGTTCCAGAAGGACGATGGATTACTTTGGCAGAACGACAACAACAAGAAAAGAGACGAGCGAACTTTTGTTCAATCAACAGTTAGTTTTAAATTTTTAAGACAATTTTTCTACTAGAAATAAACGAACATTCATACCGTTTCTATCGTATAATCATTTCCTAATTTAACCGCACTCCAACTTGTATGGTTAAAAAATGAGCTCAGTAAACGTGCTCAAATCTAACTTTTTTAGAACGAAATTAACATTTTTAGATAGTTTAAGACTATATTCAATGCATGCCCTATAGCGTAAAATTTACGGCAAATCGAAATGAATATTTATTTACACGAACTCGTATGCCACGAAACCTGCGCCGCATTTCAAAAGACTTTTCACCAATTGCACAAACACTTCCTTTTAATTAATTTTTGTTAAATAATATATTTATTAATTATTGTTTAACAGAAGAGTTTGAACGTTTGTCACTTAAATCTAAAGTTTAGTAAAAATTTAAAGTGTTAGAGATATTTAAGAAAGTAAAATTGACTTTAAATTAATTTTTTAAATTTCACCTAGAAATTAATAAATTTAGCCAAAAAATATGAAACAACTGTAATTTGCATTGTGCTTGCTTCTGTTAAATAATAATAAATAAATAAAATATTGAAAAAAATCGCTACTCGCTATTTAAGTGATCGAACATCCGATCACTTCAGTCAGTCATCCATTGACTT
This sequence comes from Caenorhabditis plicata, assembly GCA_963931815.1. Taxonomy (NCBI): domain Eukaryota; kingdom Metazoa; phylum Nematoda; class Chromadorea; order Rhabditida; family Rhabditidae; genus Caenorhabditis; species Caenorhabditis plicata. The sequence goes on from OZ007494.1 coordinate 5,725,164, forward strand.
CCGTTGGGATCAAAAAGCTCATCCAGCTCAACCACGTTCACGTGCTCACGTCGAGTCCTGCCTGCCGCACAACCGCAGGCCCACAATCCGCACAGCCCACTCCGCACGACCAAGGACACACAGTCTGCGTACAACAGAGCAGTCGAGCCAGAAGAGGCCGATGATAGTACTTTATTGTACTTACTGAATAAACGCTTAACTATCCAATGAACCCCCGTTTCCTTTTCCAAAGGAGGAAGCGACAGCGACCTCCTTACAGTAGTGTTTAGGCAATTGGTGCGAAGTCTTTTGCAATGCGGCGTGGTTTCGTGGCAGTGGAATGCGCGGATTTTTATTTTAAAGCACGTTTCAGGACACAAATACGCTCCACTGTAATTAGTTTTTCATTGCAGCACCCGCGTCTAAATATCAATTTAGAGGCGGAGCCAAGAAGGATACTAGAATGATAAAATTGATAAAATCAAGACACTTTTTTTTGCCAACACGCAAGGCTTCTTGGTTCCACCTGAACAATGTTTTTTTTCAAATTTTGGGCATAGTTTTCTATTGTTTTGTCCTGAAGTGTTAGAGTGTACACGTATTATTTTCATATAACTTGATAGGTCATTTCATCTAGCCCGTCTTAAGCTATCTAAAAATAAGCGTTTCTTACCGAAATTTGCAAAATGAGCATATTTTCTTAGCACCGACTTAATTATTCAATTAGGGGTCTTAGAGGTGTCATGCACATTATTTTACGACTTTTTACGACACTGGGATTAGAGTGACACTTCCTTTAAAATAATAAATTCAAAATTGTAGAATATTTAGATGTAAATAAGAATCTCAACTTTAAAACCAAAGATATTTACCGTCAAACAATCTGTATTAAAGGCGCATGCATCTCCAACTCGTCCACTTCCAGTTTGTCGCTTATCTCGAATGGAAATATCGTCGAAACCTTAAAAGAACAAAACAAAATAAATTCGAGAATAGAATTTATTAGCGGTCACATAGTACCTACTGGTAATCTAACTGATTGCTCATTAAAACATAAATAAGTTATTTACAAAACAAAACAAAACAAAACCTGTTGAAGACGCAATTAATTGAAATAATACTAGTGATAGAAACCAATCCATAACTGGACGGTATTTGTTAATAAAGTGTTGCGAATGGATTGAAAAGGCCACTGAGCTACAAGGGGGATGGTCAAACATGTCAAAATCTATGAAGCGCAAACAGAACGGGGTTTGGGAGTGGTTGGGGGGGAATGACGCGGTGGTCAGTAGTGTCAGTTAGGTTACGTGTCACGAAATGTGTCAAAATTAGTCGTCTTCGTGTTGTTGCTCGAGAATCGTCGGCTCGGGATGGTGCTGCGGTTTCATTTCGTAGCAAACGCCGCCAATTGCTACTTGTGGGTACGGACAGCTCGATTCTGAAATTGGTGAATAATTAAGCCAAAAGGATTTTTTCTTACCACAACTTTTCTGAAGCCTTCCATTGATATACCTTGTAACGAGCACTTGATATCCATCACATGGCGGTGTTGCTAAAGTGGGAATCAAAGTAAAAGTCAATGCACAGTCGCTTACCAGTCATTTGTCCTCTATATAATCCAAGATTAGGTCGATCTGAATGCTTAGCTGGACAGCATATGAAGTTGGAAGACGTGGCACTTTGCACACAGCCATATCCAATGGGACAGCTCTTCTCTGCCGGTCGACACATGACTGGAGCATTCGTCGTTGGGTAAATGAGCGGATTCCCCTTGGGACACTTATCCACAGTTGCGGTGGATGACTTGCGCGATCCTTTTGTTGTCGAACAACAATAGTAGGATGTCTCACTGTATGTGCAATCGTAGCCTGCTGGGCATCGGCTGTTGGTACAAGATTGTGGAATTCCATTGAGAAGGTACGGCGTGCGGCCAGCTGGACAAGTGTTGGATCCGTCGGTGAGTCTACGGCCGCTATGCTGGCAGCAAAGGTATTGCGTTCGTCGACTGTTGATTTGGCATTCGTAGCCTTGAGGACAAACGCGGCCGATTGGGCTGCAGTGACGAGCTCGTTGCGTGTTCTCGTCAACTAGAGGCAACCATCCGGGTTTTGAGCAAAGCGACGTGTTGGCTGTAACAATACATTGTACGTCAACTTGAATTCTAGTAAAATGTGCTCAGAAAACGTGCTCAAATCTAATATGTTTGTGAAGATTTTCAGATAGTTTAGGAAAAGCTTACAGGCAAGCGTGAACAATATTTGTATAAAGTACACGTAAAAGTTGCGAGAAAAGCGTAAAAATAAGAGAATTTGGAATTTACTCGTGGATTTATAGATTCACCCCAAATTGAGTGGTTAAGTTGAGGGCTCAGAAAAGATGCTCGTTTTGCAAATTTCTGTAAGAAGCGCATGTTTTTTTATTGTTTAAGATGGGCTAGTAAAAATGAGCTGTCAAGTTATATGAAAATAATATTAGGGTAAACCAAAATTTTTTCCCATTTCCTATATCTTTTTGTCTAATTGTTTTTTTTTTAGCAAATAAAGATTTTTATATGCATGTGTGATATATTTTTAAAGCTCCTGAACAGCTCTATCGCAGATGCGATCACAAAATGATTTATTTTAGGAACAATTGTCCTATAGTACCATTGTAAAGATTGAGCATAAACATTTTAGCGATTTGCCCTCATTAATTATCTCTTAAGTATCTTAAACCCCTATTAATTGTTAATCTTAACAATAGGCGGACCATGTAATGTTTAGTATAAAATCAATTGTAACATTATTGTTCCCTTCAGTTTAACTCATTGTTTGGTTTTATATATTTACATTATATTTTATATTTTGATAATATTTTATAATAAAGTTTAATTACCCAAGTTTGAGGTGTTCACTTGGGTACATTGACCTGCGGGACCACACCAAAACAACCGTTACTACAACAACCACTAAAAGCTCTATCATAATATATAGTCGTCGCCAAATGCGATTACCACCGCAAAATGTGGCCCACTTTTTTAAATATTATTTTTTGCGCCACATTTTGCGGTGGTAATTTGGCGACGACTATATATGTAAAATCCATCACTGGAAACAAGGCTTCAACGGAACTGCAGAAGCAAAAAAGATATGCGAAGTTGAAGGCAATATGGTCTCGGATCGTACTGCGCGAAATTGGTTCAAAAGATTTAACGACGGCGACACTGATCTCGAGGACAAGACAGATTCAGACCGCCCTACGACAGTGGATTCTGAAGCAATCCGTGAAGCTGTGGAGACCAATCCATCAATAAGTACTCGCAGATTGTCGGCCGAGCTCGATATTCCTCAAACATCAGTTGTACGACATCTTCACGCCCTTGGGAAAGTAAATAGACAATCAAACCATGCATTTACTGAAATTCAAGCTCAAAAACATGTCGAGACTTATAGTCTGGACCTTGCGCCATCTGATTATCACCTTTTCCGATCCATGGCACACTTTCTTCGTGGTCGTAGCTTCAATGACCTGGCCGATGTCGAAAACGGGTGCCGCGAGTTTTTCGCCTCTAAGAACAAGGAGTGGTACCGCAGCGGGATCGAACAACTTGCCGATAGATGGGTTCAAGCCAATATAAATTATATAGCAAAATGATCCTCTTGTAGTCCTCTAGATATTGGTAATATGTTTAAGACCATAGTTGTATTTTCAAAAAAGATGTTTCACGCCAAATCCAAATAAGATTTTTGCGATTTTTAAAAGTGCGAGGAAATTTTTACGTTTTTATGACAAAACTTTTTTTGCTACAATTTAACTAGGCTTGTCTTAAACTATCTAATAATCTTAATATCTTTCTAAAAAGTTATATTTGAGCATGTTTACTGAGCTTATTTTATTACCATGCAAGTTGGGGCGCTGTTTTTGAATTTTTTTCGGTTCTAAAACAGTTTTTGAATCTCGAAACAAATAAAATATGATTAACACGCCAACTGAAATCTGCTAAAATTGGGTTCTCATAAAACCATTATAATCTAACATTTTGTAAAGATTTTAAAGACTTTTTTCGTTCTCTCAAAGTTGTCCGTGTATGTAAAAAAACGCGGAAACACTCCACTGCCACGATCACTGCGTATCTTTCAAAAAAGTGTGGACAAATTGCAAAACCACGCCCTTCACATTTTATTGAAATTCTTTGTTTATAAAGAATTTTAAAACCGTTTTGAACCTTAAAACAAGTTAAACACCACTAATAAATAATTGTAAAAAATTCTAAAAAAATCAATTTTGAAGAACTTACGATTTCAAAAATATAAAAACTTTGAATAAAAAGTGAAGGACGTGGTTTTGAAATTTGTCCACACTTTTTTGCAAGATCCGCAGTGATCGTGGCAGTGGAGTGCGGAAATTAATTTCTAGATATAATATAATAATTTATGTTGCAAAAGATAGCAAAAGAAAATCGAATCCGGATTAGAAAGTTTCTTAGAAAGTTTATCATTTCTCCAATCTGGTTGGCATTATTGTTGTTACAAAGATATTTTACAAATTCTCTCCTCACGCCAAATTGAATTTCTGGTTTTTAAGAGTGTGCTAACGGTCTTACGGCCTTTCTAGAAAAAAATTCTCTTGTCAATTTAAATAAGCTTGTCTTTAACTATTTAAAAATATTAATATCTTGACGAAAAGTTGGATTTGAACACATTTACTGAGCTCATTTTCAAACGATACTGGCCCTTAAAAAAGACACTTACGTTTTTGCGTTATTATCTTCTTTGTCTTCTTATTCTTCACCTTTTCGATAACACATTTTCCATTCTTCTCCACAGCTCCATTCGCACATTCGCATAACTTTTTCTGAGTGCTGCACAGCGCCTTATCTGGACATTGACGATCGATGACACAAGGATCGCCGATATTCGACCGATTATAGCATAAACCATTGTGCGGGATTTGAGCACTTTCGCATTCTGATAGACATGATTTTGAAAAATTTACGAATGCATTCAATTATTACCCATTTCAGCTCGACAGAAGGCGCCGTATGCCTTCATTGGTGGTCGGCATTGGCACACGCCATCCTCGCATATTGCTCCGCCGGTGCATTGCTGATTGGCGAGGCACTCGATGCCGGGCGGCACTTGGCGATGGCATTCCCCGTCAATTTGAACTTCATCATCGGCGCATGCGATCGGCTTCATTGTGCAGCAAACGTGATGAGACCCGCCCACTGCGCGTTGACATCCGAATCCACGTGGACAATTTGATTGTCCGACGATGCACTTTTCCGGCTCACCACTGACGCCAACGAATGCGACCGAATCATCCGGACAGCCGCCGCTAACGCCACAACATTGGAACTGGCTATTGATGGTGGAAAACTGACAAAAATAGCCTGGCGGACAATTGGCTGCTCCAGCAGTGCAGACACGCACCGTGTCGACGTCACGGAACGCGACTTGAGCGTTCGGACAGCCGTCATCTGCAAGAACAATTGGGGAATTGAAGAATGGGAAACTGGCTCTTTACTAGCTCTTGTTATAACGGGAATTGGGGTAGAACCACAACATTGGTAGCGCTGATTCGAAACGGACCACTGGCATGTGTAGGTGGACGGACATGGAGCATTTGGTGGATTGAATGGGTCGCATTGTGCGATTTCGCCGCTGATCATGTAGACGAAGTCGCCAGGGGGACAACCGTCAGAGGCTGATATGGCCGACGAGATCTCGTTGTTGCCGGTTTTGCAGCAATATCCGTCGGATCCGGATGAAGATCTGGAAGAATTGGAACAGTTAAGAACCCTTTGAAGGTGCTATGTGTATGAGATTTCTAATTAATCTATTATTTTCTTACAAGGAAAGTGTTTTAGGTTGGGCTCTCAGATTTTGATAAAAATTTGGAGTTCCTTATGATCCAAAATACATTTATTTATTTTCAGTATACTTATCAAGCCCGAATGAAAATACTTCCCTTGTTAGATTTTTTGGATGCCTCTGATCGTACGGATAAAGGTAGTTTAACAATAATTTTCCATCACCATTTAACAGACATTCTTTCATACGGGCTCAGGTTTTTTCTTTAAAATCAAATAAAAATGTGAGGGTTTTCCATACCTGGTAGCGATATAATAAATGAAAATTAAACTTTTGGAGGTTTTAAGCATGAGTTATGAATTTCGGCATAATAATCACAAATAACTTTTTATGCAAAATAATCAACTTGTCTTAAAATATCTGAAAACCTCAACATTGAACCAGAAAATTTTTTTGAAACCCTCAAATGAGCTTTCATTTCTAAGAGTACAATTGGTGTGGTTCATATGAAGTAATAGAAACTTTTTTGATTTCAAATACTGTGAACTCTTCTAAATCGGCTCCATATCTGCCACCCAAACAAATAATACTAGAGATATTTTAAATGAGAGCTCAAATAAGCCGTTCTAATCTAATACTTTTAAAGTTTTTTAAGTTTAATATATGTTTTGGAACGATGCTACTTATATTACGTGAGAAGTATCTTGCAATTTATACGTAGAGCATGAATAGGCAAGAGGAAATATTGTAAAATTAGCAATTGGTGAAGTCTCTCTTCGCGGCATTCTATCATTAACGGTGCTGGCTGTCTATTGCTGGGTACCGCTGATCTTACGGATAACTCCAGCCGACCCGAGGTTTTTTAATATTATTAAGTTATGACCACATATCGAATGTAATTATATAAATTCATAATGCAACTGTAAAAGAACATTGAGTAGAGATATTCCTCGGGTAGTTTAGGGATATTTTAAACACTTTGAATCGTAGATTTCTATGAACGTCGTTCAAGTAAAAGCGAGCTAATCTAACATCATTCGAAAATATTGTCCTTTTCAGAGATCGGTGCCTAATGGAAGGGCAATAAAATAAGAAAAATTATAGTCTCGTTTAGACGGTCACTCTTTTGTATCTCATCAATGTATGTTGTCTTAAAAAATGGGATCACACATTGAAGAGGAATAGATGAAAAAGTCCTTTGTGACCGTCCATTCGCAGATTATCTCGCTTTTACTTGAATGCTTTGCATAGAATCTCTTCTAGAAGCAGATCAATGATAATTGGGGAATACAGTAACACGCCAATTGAAAATGTCGATTTCCCTATTTTTAAACGTCTATTTTAAATTTCTGCGTTATATTTATAAAACTTGTTTGCCTTATAGTATATGGTATTTTCTTAAAATATCTAAAAATCCAAAAATTAAATCAAAATATTACTCCAATTAGTTAACAGAAACACCATTTCTTCTCTGTCTATTAAAATTACCTAAAATAGTATTAAAAATGTTTGAAAGACCTACACTAGCTGACAAAAGTTTTGTCACAAATGTTTTTTCGGGTTTAACTTTTTTGTGACTTGACCAAATTGGCTGATTTTTTGATATGATAGATTCATATGGTTGTAGATTATTTTACAAATTCCCGCTTGTTATTACGATGATCCGTTTTACAGTGACAAGCGTTTATCGTAAAACGCGTAACTCAAAGATATTACGCACTTTTCTTGCACTGCATTTTTTAATAATTTTTAAAGTTCAATTATATTTTTTTCATAATTTATTGAAGATAGCAGTAATTGGCAACATTTTAGAGATGACTCCACGTAAAGAAACTCCAATTGCCACCCGGAAAAAAAAAATTTAAACCAAATTTTGCTACTATAACATTTTAAACACTGATTCGCTTAAAATATAAAAAAATCAGCCAATTTGGTCAAGTCACAAAAAAGTTAAACCCGGAAAAACATTTGTGACAAAACTTTTGTCAGCTAGTGTATCTGGATTTTTTTTTTAATTTTTGAAGGAAATGTCTACGTTTAAAAATCAAAAAAATATTGTCGTGGACTTATTGAAAAAGCAAGTTTAAAGGAGCATACTGAATAATAAAAACAAAATAGAACAAAAATGTGATGAAAAAAGAAAAGTGAAATTAAATGGACATGACCCCAAGCAAGACCATCTTTTTTTTCGGAATGCTCCTTTAAACCCGTTTTTTCAATTATCTGCACCACGATAATAAACAAAACTGTTATATTATCAAAATCTGAGAAATTGACAATTCCAATTTTATTTTTATAAAAAATAAAAGTAATAAATCTGACGTGATCTAGAAATTTTGAAGAAATATAATGAAAAACAGAAAAATTATTAACATAAATTGAATATTTATTCACGTTCTCATTAAGACCATTGAAAATAATTCAAAAATGATAAAATCAAACTATTCATATTCTTAGATTTTGATAATATTTTTCTGAAAACCATACAACCTTTAAACTAATGTTCTGTTAAATAATAATTAATAAACAAAAGATTGTGAAAAAAATAATAAATTGAAATTTGTGTTTCACGCAATTTTTCATGTTTTTAGACGATTTTACGGCTTGTGGGGTTTTCAAGAAGTTTCACGGCTTTTCCTGTCTTCAGGCGGTTTCCCTGCTTGTAGGGAATTTAGGTGGAATTTCACGTGTTGTAAAGTTTTCAGTCGGTCGGGGGCTTTCAGGCGGATTAACAGCTTTTCCTGTTATCAGGCGGTTTCACGGCTTTTTGTGTTTTCAGAGAGTTTTATGGCTCGTGGGGCTTTCAAGTGGTTTTCCTACTTTTCCCATTTCCAGGCAGTTTCACTGCTTTACGTGTTTTCCGGCGGTTTCAAGGCTTGTGGGGTTTTCGGGCGATTTCACGGCTTGTAGGGTATTTAGGTGGAATTTCACGTGTTGTAAAGTTTTCAGTCGTTTTCACTGCTTTTCATGCACCGAGACTTTTCAATATTTTTCAAGTGATTTTTGAACGAATTAATAACAAATATGTTACTACGCAAGTTTAATAAACCCATCTTACTAGGGAGGTCATTTTTGGATCCAAAAGGTTTCGGGCTGAAACTTTGCAGGGTGATAGCTGAGAAAATTTTATTAGTGCACACAAAAAATTGTCCTGCACTGGGGGGTTTAAGTGGGTTAAAAATGGTTCAAAGTTAGCAACCTCAAAATTCCTGTAGAAAACAGTAAAAAACCATCAAATTTTGCTGTCGACAATTTATTCAATTATAACGAAACCAACGGCAGCAGCATCGGTGGTCAAGTGGTTAAGCGGTTCGTCATTCAACAAAAATGTATCAAGTTCAATTCCTCACGTCGGCATTAAATTTATTTCATTTGTTCATTTCGATTCACAAATTTATTGAAAAAATTTACAAGTTTTTTCGGTCTTTTGGACTTATGATGATAACATCCAAAAAAGAGTTAAATTTTTTAAAAATTTCATTTTAAGAGACTGAATAGTGTATTTTCCAAAAAACTACATTTTTTTGGCCCTCTGGACTTTCCGCTGTTTGATGGCTGGAATGACCTGGAGGCGGGTTTGCGTGTCTTTTCATAACTATTTTGAACAATATCAGTGCTGATCAGTGCGGTAATCAACATAATTGAACAGAGTTCTAACAGTTTACAGAAACTTCACGAAAAAACCACACATCGTCCGAGCAGGTGCACCTTTCCTGCGAGACATAGTGACATGTATCGTCACGAAGGATGTGCAGAGTCTCATGAACCATTTAAATCGCTTACTATAACGTTGACAATGCTATTCAGACTCTTAAAATGAAATTTAAAAATTAAAAAAAAATTTGGGTTGTCAAAGTCCAAGTCAATGTCAGGTCCAAGGGTTAGGGTTGATGGTTGGACGGTTTGTGAGTTTTCGTAAACTTGCTGAAAATTGTTAGGAATCTGTTGGATAGCTGTGCCGATATGTCACCGTATCGATAACTGCACTGATTTTGTACGTAATTATTATGAAAACACATGCAAACCCACCGCCAAACCATTCCAGCCTTCCAACAGCCTTCTAACAGCGGAAAGTCCAGAGGGCCAAAAAAATGTAATTTTTTGGAAAATACACTATTCAGTCTCTTAAAATGAAATTTTTAAAAAATTTAACTCTTTTTTGGATGTTATCATCATAAGTCCAAAAGACCGAAAAAACTTGTAAATTTTTTCAATAAATTTGTGAATCGAAATGAACAAATGAAATAAATTTAATGCCGACGTGAGGAATTGAACTTGATACCTTCTTGTTGAATGACGAACCGCTTAACCACTTGACCACCGATGCTGCTGCCGTTGCCTTCGTTATAATTGAATAAATTGTCGACAGCAAAATTTGATGGTTTTTTACTGTTTTCTACAGGAATTTTGAGGTTGCTAACTTTGAACCATTTTTTAACCCACTTAAACCCCCCAGTGCAGGACAATTTTTTGTGTGCACTAATAAAATTTTCTCAGCTATCACCCTGCAAAGTTTCAGCCCGAAACCTTTTGGATCCAAAAATGACCTCCCTAGTTAAATAACTAAAATACTTGAAATAGAAATTGAACATTTTCTTAGAAAAACGCAAATGAGCTTGAATCTCTAAAATTGAAGTATCAAAGGAAGTGTTAATTAAAATAAATGATTTCCTTATACCTCCCTCACTTCCGGCATCAATTAATTAATCACTCAAAAGGTCAACAGTCATGGAGGGCGACAATCTTTTTAAAACGAGAAAAAAAGAACACATCAAATATATCATCCACTGTAATTAAGTTCGCAAATTTTGTGTATTACTATATTATTCAAAAATCCCCTAATTGACTAAAATTTAAAATAAATCCAACCTGCACGCATAACCAGCGGGACAGGAAACAAACGTTCCAGCCGTGCAAGCTCTCGGTTGCTGCGATTGCTCATCAATCAAGTACTCGGCATTATCTGGACAAATCGGGTTGCTGGTGCAGCAATATCCCTGAAACGCTTTGGCCAAGTATGACTGGCACGAGTAGCCCTCGGGACATTGATCGTTCCTGCCGATTGTGCATCTTATCGGCTGGACTGTTCGCGGATCCTTGTAGAGGAATTTTCCCGCCGGGCAAGTGTCTGAACAAAGAGAGAGATAGAGATTAATTGGAGATGGTTAGCAACTCACGTCCTGCTACACTCGCACAACAGTAGTACTTGTTCTTGCTCATATTAAAACGGCAAAGATAGTTGAGTGGACATGAGGCTTCCATGTTAATGAGACATTCACGCGGCGACATGTCGATCGTGTCGATGAAGGCTTTTTCGCCGCCTGGGCAGACGCCGAGGTCTGTGGCGCCACAACACACGTGATTGTTGATTAGCGGATTAAATGTGCAGGTATAACCAGTTGGGCAGCTGTTGCTCAACGCTTCATTGCAGTTAATAGGCATTTGCGAGTTTGGATCAACATATGCCACATTTCCCGCAGGACATGCTGAAAAGAAAGCTTTAAAAGGTTTCTGGAAAATAAACGTTAATCACAGTTGCTCATGCAGAAATTTCGACACTGCTGAACGGTTAAGAAGTTATTGGCATTGCCGTCGCAGCCACCAAATTGGAACGATGTGCATTGACCAGTGACGATATTAAAGTAGAACCTTTGGACGAAATTGGCGCCACATTGGGTGCCCTGTTGTGGTGGCAGGCCGCACATGTAAGCTGGAAATTTATTTCATTAAAATAGGAATGCGATGGTTACCGCGAGTGGGACAACATCTATTTATCATGGAGTTGCCGGCGAGCACCGGAACACACTCATGCGAATCGGGGCACGTGGATTGATGGTGCTGGATGCTTCCGCTTCCACCGCACACCATCACCATTCCAGAGTGATCGCGCAGAGGAGTGCCGCCATTAGGACAGCCTGGAAGGATTAATCTTCTTGTACGATAATTGGAATGAGAAAAGGCTCAACACTATTATTTCAGAAAAATAGTATACTTAAAACGTAATTTGGACAAATTGAAAATTGACACATCATTTGACAAGCTAGATTATCTACGTGTAAATCATGCGATGAAACATAATAATATTACAACTTTTAATTGGCGTGAAGATTCTTAAAACTTGGATTTGTGTTACTATCATAGTCACGCAAATTGAAAATATTGATGAGATGAGATTTTTAAGAAGAAATTTTCGATTAAAGGAACATTAATTTTTGGTCTTGTTTGGGGCAAAGAGACCGAGGTGTCGATTTAATTTTCTGTTTTTTTCGTTATTTCACTTCCCTTTTTAATTTTTTCTTAATAAATTTATTTTTACTTGGCTAATAATTAGAATTATTTGAAATGCCCCACTAGGAAGGATGTACTAATGTACGCCAAGTGCTTTCTCCATATGATCAAGAAGACTCTCTAATCTAATCTCCTTAAGCAGTTGCAAAGGTTTAGATTTAAAACGAGCCTACTTTGTGAAGAGTTAAATTATTAATTTCATTTGGCGTGCTCCCGTCGGATCAGTCAAAGTTTCTTGGCTGGAGTTATCAGAAAAATTAGTTTCTAATTTTTACGTGCAACTTAAATATTATTCATTTCAGAGATCAATGCCTAATGGAAGAGCAAAAAATTAGGGGCGGAGAAAAGGTCTTGTTTAGGCAGCCACACGGCCATTAAGGTCATCACGTCTCTTCCTTATTTGTTTCTCATCAATTTCTGTTATCTATTTTTTGATGACAAGAAATGAAAAGTTTAATTTAAAAATGAAAATGGATGAAATAAAAATATTGATGACAAACAAAAGACGAAGAGACGTGATGGCCTTAATGGCCGTGTGGATGCCTAAACAAGACCTTTTCTCCGCCCCTAATTTTTTGCTCTTCCATTAGGCATCGATCTCTGAAATGAATAATAAATACGTTTAAACATTTAGAAATCGTCATTTTCATTTGACGTGTTACTGTAATCCACAATTATCATTAATCAGTTTCTAGAAGATTCTATGGACAAAATTCAAGTAACAGCGACCAAATCAAACATTATTCGAAAATATTAAACTTGAAAGTGTTTAAAACCCCTAAACTACCCGAGTATATTAATATATTTTCTACATATTCTTTAAAGCTGCTTCATGAGCCACAATTTTTATACTTGCATTTGGTGTGTTCTCATAATTAAATAATATTTTAATTAAATAATAACCTCGGGGTCGGCTGGAGTTATCCGTAAGATCAGCGGTACCAGGCAATAGATAGCCAGAATAGTTAATCTAATAATTCGGCAACCAGAGACGTTAGAAACGTCTCTTCGATGTTTTCCAGAAATGAGAGAGCCATGAAATTGTGAAAAATGCTGATCGCTCATTTTCTAGAAAAAACCTGTGTATTCTATTTTCTTAAATAAATGTGACCCGGTTTTTTACAGCTAGAATTTAATACTTCGAGAGGAATCTCGACATAACTTTTACTTAAAATAAAAAAAAGTTTTTATTATATCAGTGAAGCTAATTAAATATTTTTAAACCAGCAAAACGCATTCGTATTTATTATTATTTTTTTAAATAAAATTGAAAGGGAGATCACTATTAATAAATTTTGTTAAAAATTCCCGATCACATTTGAGAAAATTGAATCACCGATCCGTTCCAACCCCGGTTTTTTTGAAGATCATCCCCTCAACAGGCCAGAGTCGGTATGTAAGAACGTATTTATCCGTAAAACGGCGATGGAAAATCATTCATAAACTATGTTTCTAGAAAATTGTAAATATTTTACAATCTGTTTTTTTATTAAAATATAATTTCTTACATATGCTTATTTATATTTTCTTATAAAAGTAGTTTAACAATAATTTTCCATCACCATTTAACAGATAAATACGTTCTTTCTATACGGGCTCAGATTTTTTTGAAAATCAAATAAAAATCCCGAGGCTTTTCCATCCCTAGTAGCGATCGAAGAGACGCTTTCTGTGTCTCTCTTCACCGCATTCTATCAATCTTGTGCTGGCTATCTATTAACTTGTGCTGGCTATCTATTTCTGGGTGCCGCTGATGGTACGGATAACTCCAGCCGACCCGAGGTTTTTTTTTTTTAATATTTTTTAGTTATGACCACATATCGAATGTAATTATAAAAATTATTTCAGCCCCAAACCTTCTGGATCGAAAAATGACCTCCCTAGCTAATTTATCCATAAAACGTGGCAAATTGTTTGGTTTGAAATATTCGTAACTTATTTGAAACTATTATGAAGAGTGAAGAGTTCTCACTTATAAGGTTCTAGAAAAGTTTAATTTATTTACAATTTAGTTTTACATAGTCCACATATATTCATTTCTCTATATCTCTACATTTCGCTATGTTTCTATCCTCCTAGTGTCTTCCCGCATAGCACGGAATGGCCTAGGGAACGGTGGCCTCAGGCCAACGAGTTGGACAGAGTCTTAAGTGAATGACGTCCTCTTGTGGACAAACCATCAGCTCCTGCTCTCTCACCAACGACCCTCGCTTGGTCAGAATGGACTTTAAGCACCAGGTACAATACAATTACTAATGAGAAAGGGTAGCACTTACCTCCAACACTACAATATTGCTCACACGAGTCACGCGATGCAAAGTTATTCGAATTACCATCACACCCATTATATTGAAACGATTCGCAGTTTTGCGTGGCCGGATTATAGAAATACTTAAAAGTGCTTCCAGCGCCACATTGCACGCCGGCATCGGCATTCAACGAACATGTATACGCTTTGACGGGACAACATCCCCACTGGCTGCCATCGAAGTAGCACTCGTAGTTGGCGGGGCATCCCATTCCATTGGAGCACGTGACAAAGTTGCCAAACATGTCTTTGTACGCTTGCCCTTGGATGCATTTCGGCTCAGCTGCAATCAGAAAAGTTTTATTTTTCGATTTCGCAACGAGTCATACGAATTGAATTCTTGCAAAAGTTTTGGCAGTCGAGAATGGTGTCGAAATTGTTGTCGTTTCCTTGGCAGCCGGTGTATTCGAACATTTGGCATTGGCGTGTCTTCGCATTGTACCAATATCGTTTCACGTTTTCCGTGCAGTCTCCAATTCGTAATGGCTGTGCGCAAATTGTTTCTGGAATTTTTAAAAAATCCTCCAGTATGGTAGATTTTAAATCTCTCGAATAGAAAGGGATAATTCCAATTATAAAATCAACAATCTTACGTTTCCTCGGACAACAAACGCCTTGATCAGCTTTGCATTCATGTGAAGATGGGCATTGTGCATTCGTCTGACATCTTTGAGACTCTTCGCCGATCCTCAATGGCGATCCACGTTCACATTGAACTGCAACATAGCCATATATGAAATCTTTTACTAAATATTGCCTTACGTCTCGCGCAATACATTTCACATTCATGCTTTGATAGAAAATTATTATAGTTTCCGCCAGCTCCTTTATAAATGAAATCATGGCATCTGCCCGTGGCAGGATCATAGTAAAATCGAATAGACTCCTTTCCGGTGTGCACCAGGAATCCGGTATGGTAGATGCTACTGCGTGGCTGGATGTCATAGGGGCGACCGCCTTTTGCTGAGCACACGGAGCCCGGAGTAGGGCAGCACAAGTGCTGACTGCCAATGGATGTGCACTAGGATGGAATTTGATATGAATGATTATTGAATAATAATGAGCTTACTTGAAAATCATTGGCACATGAAACCGAAGCAGCGCAAGATGTTAAAGGACGTTCGGAATGCATTTGTGACTCGGTGGAATATTGCGGAGAACCTCGTTGGCAGGCTGAAAATCCGTTCAAGTGAAAGTAACTGTACGTTTTATTATTACTGTCGCGACAGTAAGACTCGCAGTGCTGAATGGTCTTGAAATTGTTGGGCGAATGGTACTTGGCCTCGCTGGCTCCTGAATCCCACATGAATTGCTGGCAAGTGCCGGTAACCGAGTTGTACCACCATCGTGGTTCGGTTGGATTGGGGCCGGTTAGTTGCGGTTGAATGCAGGCGAGCGCACGACTAGGACAGCACACTCCATCGGCAGTTGGAGAGTAGTTGGATTGTGGGAACTTTTCCGCTAATTTTACCTGGAATTATTGTTTTTGCGAAGGTATTGGAGGTTTTTACGCGTTCTCAAATTATATTAATGCATGCCAACTTTGATTTTGTATTGTTTTAGATCGTATTGTAATATTCCGTGTGAATACTGGTTACAATATAAGATTTAGTGGTTGAGGCACTAACGGCAAGCCCCGACCCTTTGAGGAAGACTATAAAAGCAATTCGTATGTTTCAATAAACAATTCTACCTCTGCCTTGGACTCGACGTGCAACTAACGAGTCATGGCAGCTGAAGCCATGTAGCTCGTTACAAAAAAACACAACGATCCTTATTAACAAACAGTTCGCCGGTATAGTTCATCTAGGTAATTTAAAATCTATCACGGTGCAAATGGCGACCTTGCACGTTTTCGAAAAAACACTTTCACGATCAATGAGCATAATTATGTTCTGTTATAAACGCGAGTTATATAGTTTTCACGTGTATCTGTCAAACACGCCAACTGAAATCGTAAAAATTTTTTCAGGCGCTTGGAAAATCTCTAATATCAAAATTATCGGAATTTTTTTTAAACTTGCAATAATGATAATTTATGAGTATTTAAATCTTCTGTTTATGGTAATTTTACAGACTCACTGTCACGGAAGCTTTATATAAGAAACTTACCATAGTTATAGAAAAGTTAGATTAGAGCACGTTGTCTGACATTTTTTTAATATTTATCTCATATTGAATAATTACTTCGAGAATAAGCTGTCAAAATATTACAAAGAGAAAGTTTTATTTGGTTTGCTGACCGATTATTACGTTGTTCAAAATGAGCTGAAAGGCTGGTCTCATTGCGCGAATATCATATTAGGTCTAGAAATTAATTTCCGCGTTTGTCCAAATCAAAATATTTTTATAGAGGAATTTTATGTTATAATGCTCTTTGTATTATCAGCTTTTTACTTATATATAACTTTCCTCACGTACTTTATAAAAAAACATTATTTTGGGTACAGAAGATCTCCACCTTTGTGCCAGAAAAACATTTGCGGGAAGCTCTTCTTTTCCAACTCAAGGAGAAAGCCTAATGCTTGCCCAAGCTTACGGCGATGCTGCACCATTAATAAGAATCTGCCAAGAATGGTTTCAGCATTTCAAATCGGGAGATTTTGGCGTCAACGACAAAGAACGATCAGGACAGCCAAACAATTTGAAGACGAAGAAATTCAGGCATTGTTGGATGAAGATTCGGCTCAAACACAAGAGCAAATCACGGCATCTCTTGGCGTCACGCAAAAAGCAATTTCTCATTGATTGAAAGCAATGGATAAGATTCAAAAGGAAGGAAAATGGATGCCCTCTGACCTCTCAGAAAGCAAAAAAGAGCAGAGAAAATCAACTTCACACATCTTGTTGGACAGATTTCAAAGAAAGTCTTTTGTACACCGCATCATAACTGGCGATGAAAAGTGGGTGTACTACGACGATCCGAAGAGTAGAAAATCGTGGGTTAGTCCCGGTGAACCGACAACTTCGACCGCAAAACCCAACATCCACGGGAAGAAGGTCTTACTGTGCATATGGTGGGACCAACAAGAAATTCTGTACTCTGAACTGCTCCAACCTGGCGAAACAATCATCGAATCGCTATCAACATCAACTAGTGCAGTTTAGTCATAACATTGCAGTAAAAAGACAAGAATGGGCAGGTCGACACGAAAAGGTCATATTACTTCATGACAACGCAAGACCACACGTTGCTCAAGCTGAAAGAGTTGAAATGGGAAGTCTTACAGCACCCTCCGTACTCTCCGGACATTGCCCCGTCGGATTATCATCTTTTCCGGTCAATGGCTCATGGTCTGGCGGAGCAGCGCTTTCGAGATCATCAAGACGTCAAAAACTGGCTAGATGAATGGACTGCGGCTAAACCAGATAACTTCTATTATGATGGAATCCATAAGTTGCCCAAACTCTTCGATAATGTTGTTATTAATGACGGAAATTATTTTGAATAAAAGTTTGTTCAACTTCAACGTGTTAATTTAGCAGAAGTGTTTAACTACTACAAAATAGCGAATTTCTTTTGGCGTGTGGCCAGATTTTCCTTAAACTAACGAAAAAAATTAATATCTTTTCAAAATATAAGAATTCCACATGTTTTCTGAGCTCGTTTTATGAAAATTCACTTTTTATACGCGGTGAGCCAAAAAATCGGTAAAAAATTACAATCATGACATGTGGATTCATTGCACGCAATAAAGATGAGCATAAAGGATGTTATATGTTATAGAAGAAGAAATAAGCTAGAATAAAGTGAGAAGAATGTGCAGTAGAGCGTCGCACCCCAGGACAAAGCGTGTCCAAATATCCATTTGGAGACGGAGCCAAGAAGAATACTAGATAGATAAATTTGATAAAATCGTTTTTTGCTAAAACGCAAGTCTTCTTGGCTCCACCTTAAAATTGTATTTATCAAATTATGAATAGTTTTCATAGTTTTCGATTGCTTTGTTCTGGAGTGAGCGTCGTTTATGGCAAGATGCATTTCATTTGACGAGTTATTGCACATGGAATTGCAATGTATTAATTGAATTTTTTACATTTTTATCACATATGACAACAAGAAGTGAGCACTTTTCTAGGACTCGTCGTAAGACATCAGAACGCCAGATGAATTCAATATTACGGGAGCTCAGAATAGTCACCAAAAGCTAACATTTCGCCAAAGTTTAAAACGCCAGTGGTATAAGGGGGCCCTTCAAAATCAACGTGAAAACTAGTTTTTAACCTACAGATAGAATTTAATAAAATTCGATTAAAAATTGCAAAATCGAAACTTTCATTTGGCGTGCATAAGCTTATGGACACGATGTAGGGTCAATGCAAGTCCGTTGTTGATCCGAATATGATATTTATAAATGTTGTGACGGAAGGTTAAGCTGAGAGCCAAAGCGCATACGTTACTAGTCACACTTAAAAGTCCCGTTAACGTTAATTATATATTTAATTCTATAGATTTATAAATATTAATGTCACGTCACTTGTCATGCCCTAGTTTTGTTATCATCATATCTAGTTGTGATTTTATATAGTCGTCGCCAAATGCGATTACCGCCGCAAAATGTGGCGCACTTTTCAAATATTATTTTTTCTTTAAATTTTTATGATTATTTTCTTGTTTATGCTCGTTCTATACTGTTATAGCTTAAATAAATAGAAGAATATGTTTAGATGTTGTTTAAATAGTGGAATAATTGTGGAAAATTATAATAATCATAAAAATTAACTGAAAAAATAAAGTGTGCGCCGCATTTTGCGGTGGTAATCGAATTTGGCGACGACTATATTTGATTTCCTATTATTATTCTCACTTTCGAGCCAATAAATAGTTAGTCGAGTCCCACCGGTCCTCTTGGATCACAACAATAAATTATATTTTACATGTCTATTATTAAAATTATCTTTGATTTTTCCAACAATTTTGAGTTTTCGACTATTGTGTTTAACTATCGAATCGAGCTGCCATAAATATTGTCAAAATTTTTTTACAAAGATGAGCCCACTATAAAACTGTTCTACAATCCAAGGCGGTATTCTTTATGGCCACTGTAAATACATAATAACCCCTCCCCCCGTACCTCAAAGTGTTACTATTTCATATCAAAAAGCCACACCCTAGCGCGCGATAAATCCTCAAGTACACATGCACTCGAAACCATCACCTTCAGCCTATTAAAGGCGACGCACTCAAGTGTATTCAAAATAAAACCCAACTCACATGTGGACTACTGTGTATACAATCGTAAATATCTCCAATGAACTCGCCATCGGACGGCCACATGCATGCGCCGCCGCCATGCAAACCGGCGACGGGTTCAATTGTCGCCGTGCTTCCAACGGTACAGCCCACCGGGAATGCGCCCATTTCAGGAGCCGGGTCATTTAATGCTAAAACATTAACTTGTACTAATTATATAGAATGGCTCACAGATTTTGAATCCAGCGCCTTCGGGTAGTGGGCACACAAAGTAGAGGGGAGCGGTTGTACCCGTGGACATATCACGCAATGACACGCAAACCCAGCCGTCTCTTGTCTCACGGGCCACATGGGTCTCTTCAGGGCAACGACAGGTTCCGATGGAACTGTCCATTCGGCATTTGGCACCAGGCCAGACGGCTTCGCATTGAACGTCGTATGTACAACCAGGTTGATTCGGATTTACCTCTGAAATGAGTCAGAAATACATAATCATTGACGGATCTCACTCTCATAGCAGTATGATTCGCGGAGGATGTAGGTGCTCAAACATGTGCATAAACCGGTTGCACAATACATTCCCTAAAGAAAATGTAAATAGGGGGAAATTAATTGAAACGCTAAATTACACTTAAACAGTCGGTATTGAATTGGCAGACGTCGCCGACTCGTCCCGAACCTGACACGGAAAATCCTTGGGCGAACGGTTCGAGAGTTGGATTCACACATCCACGTGAGGGTGTGTAAACGGTTCCACTGGGGCACTCACGTTCAAGCCACTTGCCGAATGAGCAGTCGAGATAGCGAGACGTCGACTCGCGGATTAAGCTGCAACAAAATCGTTAATGATGAGTGCTAGAATATGGGTAAACTTTGTATCTGCGTCGCAATAAAGAAGGGAATGAGTGCCTTGATGCTGACAGACATCATTCGGTTTGATATAATAACGACACTCGGCACAAGGTCGATCCACGCATTCGTCAATGGTATCGGCTCGTAATGATGGGAATACTATAAACACAATTAGAAGAAGAAGCTTGTAGCGCGTCGGCATTGCTAGAATGAATCGAATCATGTCGCTGAGTTGCGGATGGTAAGATATCACGCCCATCAATGTCAAGATGCTCGAGATTGGATATCGGAGGTGTGGATTGAAGACAGCTCACGAGAAATGCCGATTGTTTAATTGTTTAATGATGAGTTCTGGTGGATATGAGCGGCGAGAAGTGATATATTTGTCTCGCACACATCGCAACTCCTTTTTTGTTGACAAAAAGTGTCTGCTATGGCCCTTGTTTGGATTTGAAGATCTGGAGGTCGCATCGCAACAAAAAATGGTTCCAGGGAATGTTTTTTTGTGTTGTTTTCATTATTGGATAATAGCGGATATTGTAGATTCTGTGTTATAACAAAAATAGACTTTATTCATAATAATTGTTTTAATAGAAAGTTACGTCTAATGAGTGTATTATAGATCGGTTTTTAAAATTAATCGTTTTATATGATATTAGAATGTGAGGTAATACAATTTTTTTAATAACAATAAATGTCGCATAAATGTTCTCCTTTTCAAAAGTCGCTGCCGAATGGAAGAGGAAAAACATAAGAAAATTGATGGCCTCGGATTGGAGAGTGAAAATCAACTTGCACGAATAACGAGGATCGAACTGTAGCGTAGACGTGACTGTGTTTACGCATTGTCGTAAATTAAAATGCTAACTTATTTATTATTGTTTCGAAATACGTTATTTCTAATTTGTAGCGAGTAATTCCAGTTGATCATCAAATAAATTAATTTTATTAATATTACGAGATATTTAATTTAAAAATATTAAAAATATATTTCGAAACAATATCGTCGTGGTGCAGATCATTTAAAAAACGAGTTTAAAGGAGAATTCTGAATAATAAAAAGGTCTCGCTTTGGGTAATCTCGATTTAATGTCCAATTTGTTTATTATTTCTTTTACTTTTTTGTTTTAATATTATAATAATTATATTAATGTAACAACCAATTTATTAAGATAAAACAATATAAAACAAAAAATGTCATGAAAACAATAAAAGCGAAATAATAAACAAATTGGAAATTACATCGTTGACCCAAAGCAAGACTTTTTTATTATTCGGAATGCTCCTTTAAACCTGCGTTTTCAATAACCTATAACACGACAATGGATGTTATTAAATCTAGGAAAATCGGAAATTGCTCCCGTCGGAAAATAAAATGCATTTCTGCAAAAATCACGGATTATTACACCATCTCATTTTAAATTTCAATTTTTTTTTTCATTTTTATAAAAAAGACTAAAAAATCAAAGATCTCGAAGGAATCGAACCAACATAGATTTTTCGTGAATCAAATCCTCTGCCAGGTATGCTACGCATCCTCATTTGTTTTAATTAATTAATCCGTTGAAGTTTGAAGAAGTATTTTAATGTCTATGGTGTAATAATCCGTGATTTCTTTTGCGGAAATGGATTTTATTTTCCGACGGGAGCAATTTCCGATTTTCCAAGATTTAATAACATCCCACGGCAATATAAAACAAGTTATAATTTTATTTTACGACAATACGTAAACACAGTCACGTCTACGCTACAGTTCGATCCTCGTCATTCGGAAAAAATTAAAAATCAAACTTTGCGTTTTTTGGTTATTGCGTAAAATAAAAATATTATCAAAATCTAAGAATATGAAAGGTTTGATTTGATCATTTTTAAATTATTTTCAATGGTCTCATAGATAACATGAAAAAAATATTCAATTTATGTTTATAACTTCTCTGTTTTTCATTATATTTCTTCAAAGTTTCTAGATCACGTCAGATTTATTACTTTTATTTTTTATAAAAATAAAATTGGAATTGTAAATTTCTCAGATTTTGATAATAATAATAATTGTTTATTTACCACGTAATAACAGTAAAACATATATAACGAGGAAAATAAACGAAAGTTCAAAATCTTGTCGTAATATCACGACCAATGATTTACTTTGAATATTAATAGATCTCATTTAATAATCAATCTAATTTGCGGTCATAATTTTGTTTTTTTTTTTCTGATTAAAAAAATTTTAGCTTTAAATTAAGCTCATAAAATCTAGAACCACTACTTATATGGTCGAGTTATCTTGTTGTCCTTTTCAGAGATCGATGCCTAATGGAAGAGCAAAAAATTAGGGGCCGAGAAAAGGTCTTGTTTAGACAGCCACACGGCCATTAAGGCCATCGAATCTCTTCCTCTTTCGTTTCTCATCAATTTTTGTTATCTATTTTTTGTTTATTATTTGATGACAAGAAATGAAAATTTTAATTTAAAAATGACAATGGATGAAATAAAAATATTGATGACAAACAAAAGAGGAAGAGATTCAATGGCCTCAGTGGCCGTGTGGCTGTCTAAACAAGACCTTTTCTCCGCCCCTAATTTTTTGCTCTTCCATTAGGCATCGATCTCTGAAATGAATAATAATTGATAAATAAAGTTATTTTTACCATTTTACCATATTCCATTTAAAAGTAATACAATTAATAATCCGCATATCACGCCCCGGTCAAAAGTCTGTGCGGCAATGCAAATGCTGCATGGTCGCCAAAACTTTTTATATCACATAACACAATTTACTTGACACAATAATAAAGGATTTTTAGCATTTTTTACTTTAAGCACTAAAAAACGTTTTAAATTGTGTTATGTGATATAAAAAGTTTTGGCGACCATGCAGCATTTGCATTGCCGCACAGACTTTTGACCGGGGCGTGCGCATATATGCACAAAGTACGCAGATAACATCTAATGGATTTTATTTTACGCAATAACCAAAAAACGCACAGTTTGATTTTTAATTGCTTCCCGTCATTCGCGTAAGCACTTCAGTTCAAGATTGGTCCCAAAAATTATTTGGAAGCTTAATTTTTTTTTTTTTTTGACAAAACAAATGTGCCTTGATCTTTTAATTTTTTCAGGCAATATTTTATTTAATATTATTGATATTAAGTCACGGAAACACTGCAACAGAGGTTAGTCATATTTTATGAAATTAACCAATTATTAGCCGTTTCTTCCATTGTAGATGCTTTTGATACTTTCCAGATGTTATTAAAACTAGTTCCCAAGGGTTTTCTGTGATATAACATCATTTTTCTGAAATCTGATACACAATTACTTAAAATGAACTAAAACGCTTCTAAGGGCTGTTCAACAGTAAACTTACGCGTAAGTTTACTGTCAGTCGCCTATGTCAAAACTGTTGACGAAGCGATGCGGCATACTAATTCAAACTTTAAGTTTTTTATTGGTGACGAAATTTCTTTTCTTGGTATATCTTGATATTTATAAACAGATAAATAGACAGTTAGTTTCTGTGATATTTTGTTACCATTGGACATCCATGTTCAAGCATTATTCTGATGCTGACGTGGTCTACCAAGACCTTATCAGCTTTCCTGATTTTTCTATTTTGGACACGTCTGCCCCATTTAAGAAAATATTCGAATGATGAATTTTTCACACCTTTCACAATGTCTGTTGTTACATTAGATGAAATTTCCTGATTGATCTTTCCATAACAAAACAGAACGATAACCTAAAATAACCATGAAAGGTGTCATCATGGCGCTGTCATAACCAAACAGTGTAAACAAATATTTTATATTATTAAATTGCGAAAAGAACAATTATAATTAACACTTCTCCTTATCAACGGCCGACAAAATATCCAAAGTAACATAAGTCATATCATAAGTTCCGTCGATTTTATCCTTGGGTATCACGTATTCTGAGATACGTTTGCATCCCTAAATTAAAACAACAATAAGAGCTATATCATTCATAAATACTAACCGCTTTTTTAACGTTACAGTCGTGGGTGATTAGCAAGTATGGGGCAATCGATGTGATCTCATCGTCGCTTCCACTAACCGTGAATTCTCCTTCTTTCGATGATGTCACCTTATGAAGAAGATCATCAGGGTCAACTGTAAACATGATCCTATTAAGCAATAGAAGAATCAAGAATCCAACTTACGCGTGTCCTTTTCCCACAACTCAACAGTGGCCGAGATTCTTTTCTTGTTACAGATGGTGACACCCTTTACCGTAATCGACTGTTTTCTCGATTCAACCGAGCACCATAAGCATAATAAAGCGACGAGTGTCAAGCCAGCACCTCTCATCTCTGAAACTGAACTACCACATCAAAAATTTGTTCATTTTAAATACTTTTAGTACTGTTATAGGGGCGGCGACAACAAAATATTCAATAATATATTTCCTTTGTTTTGTTTACTATCGAAAAAAATGATGCGACTCTTTCTCCATTGGCTATTGTTTATCATTGATGATTCAAGGTTATCAATTTTGAAATACAATCAGACGAAAATATATCAATTAAGACCACAATCATCATCGTCGTCATCCAAAAACTGTAAGTAATGAATCATAGCTCCTTTTAATCCGGTTCGCGAACAATTAAACAATTAAAAACGAAACCAATTCATCAAAATATAATAATAATTATTATTATTATTATAATTGTATGAGACCATGAAATAAATAAACAAGAATTATAAATGAGACCAAAAAAAGTAACAGATCAATCAATAAAATAGACATTATTTACATACACATTATTCCATGAATTAACGTTAATAGCACCTGTAAATGAAACAAGAAGTTTTCAATAACATAATTATCAATAATATATCATCAAATAAGTAACAGCTCAACCCAAAAAACACCAAGGATACAGAAAATCATAGCATCATTTAAAATTTCGAGGATGTTCCGAGGATCAATCTTCCACCAACCACCGCTCCGATTACGGCTGCCGCTGCTGTAACTCCAAATACTGACCATCGCCTTCGCGACACTTTCTCATTTTCTACCTTTTTTAACTTCTCTTGGCGAGATCTCATAGCTGCTCCGAGTTCCATAAAACCTGCCTGAAAATATGCAATTGTCTCTGTGAATTGAAGAAAGTATATTGTCGTTTTCAAAGATCGATCATGAATGAAAGAGGGAAAATATTTATAAATGGGTGCCACAATTTATATAGATAACATAAATTGATGAGATGAAACGAATAATGTGTTAATTCGAGACCATTTTTTCTTATTTCTTCCACTCGGCATCGATATTTGAAAATTAATTTTTTTCAATACATTTATAATAAAAAAAAAGATTTTTTCAATTTTAAACGCTTCATACAATTTTTACATGTGATCTACAGAAACATAGTTTGCGCCAGTTAGTCAGTTTTTACTTAAATTCTCTGCTAATAGTAAAATATTCACAAAATATTATATTTGAGCACATTTTATGAGAAGTCAGGTTATTTTTGTATTTTTGTCGTGTATTTGTAATACTAAAAATGCGGAATAACATTTAAAAACGGTATTCCGAAACCGAAATTGAATTTACAAAAAAACGGAATTCCGCATTCGTATATCATTGACATTATAATTTTTCACAATTATTATTTTCCGTTCGTGATGTTAGATTAAATTTTAAAAATTTAGTTTCATAATGTTGCAAATAGCAAACTTTATCTGTAAAAAGTTCTCATAAGAATTGCATTCTGTATTATATACGTAAAATTATAGTGTATTTCAAAATAGTTGACGACGCAATCACGCTGCAAATGCGGCATACTAATTAAAATTCATTATCAAATCGATTATTTTAATAATTTTAATTAATAAACGTGAAATATAAGCAATAACAATTAAAAAATGTCACAAAAATAAAATAAAATAATCGATTTGAAAATGATTTTGAATTAGTATGCCGTATTTGCAGCGTGATTGCGTCGTCAACTATTTTGAAATACACTATAATTATCACAAGCATCTATTTTCTTAAATCTTGTCACAAGCTTTTCTTAAATCTTGTCACAATTATCACAAGCAACTAAAAAAAAAATCTAATGGGCTTAACCCTTAAATCTCGGTCATCAAAAACTGCGGCCAATCTACAAAATAACCCTCTAATTATGAGATATCAAATACTTAATTCGCTTTCATTTATTCCCACATCGTCACCATGTCAAGTGCAAAAAATGTTCTTTAACACCACCCGACATCATCTCCTATACATATCACCCTTTTAAACTAAATCATATTAGAATTTATGAGGCACTGAGCAAACAATACACGCAATATCATAACGCAATATCCCAAATAAACAATAATGTAATCTATTCATTAGTTGGTATAGATGTTTTAAATAGAGCTCTGATATACTACAACAAATATTGATAAATAAACTATACCCAAGTTTTCCTGTGTTCTTTCCACGATGCTCTAATTCGCGATTTAATGAATAAAGACGTATATATTGCCATATTTCGAACTTGCTCTCGCATATCATCATTAGAAACCATTTTTGATGCAACAAGTCCGCCAAATGCAATTAGACCCACCTTAATTTCATTTTTAAGTTATAATAATTTTATAATCCAAACCAGGCGTCCATAACTCATGGGACAAGTTTCCCCAACTGAAAATCCGACGGTTTGAACAATCTAGATTTTACTTATTACAAGAATATTTGTTTTAACACTACTTCTTGATAGACGGAAAAGGTTACTTTCGGATAAGCCATCAACTGTTCAGCAATTTCTTCAAGCTCTTCACCATTTTTCTCCTCGAATATACTGCACACACATCTCATTACTTCATGTTCGGGTTGTGTCCCATATGGCAATGGTGGTGCATCATACCATTCGAGCCCATCTTTCTCCATTCGATAAGTGAAATAGTCAACAACAAAACCTTCCACATCCAAACGAGACTGCTCCCAGTCGTTCATTTCGAAAGTCGATTGTGCGCCTGATGGCGATGGTTCAAATTCACCACCTATTGACATTCTCCGAGTTGCTCCACATAGCGTTGATGGAGCAGTGAAATCATCTGGTTTACCTATATCGTCATGTTCTAGTGAATCTCCACCAGAATTAATTAATTCCCGAATTTGAGAGGTTGCCATAGTACGCCTAAATGATTGATATCATGTGAAATCAGTTGAGACCAATAAAGAAACCTTCTATACACTGATGGATTTGTTATATTTGGGAATTTGTCCATCGTCTTATCTCGTGTCATCAACCTAAAATACATAATTCCATTTATTTTCCATAAAAATTCTACAAATAAACAAAAGTTGAAACGCAACAGTCTATAAACATCACACTCTATAAATAATAATAATAATGAAAATATTATTAAGAATGAGCCAATGGGCGTGGCTAATGGAGGTTGTCAGAAAATAAAATGGTTAAAAGACCGCAGTGACATTCAAGAAAAATCAAATCATAAGACATAATATAAATTTTATGCATTGAGTTTCTTGTTCTTGTTTTGGCAGGCATTAATAACTACGGCGAGAGCAATAACAGCCGAAACTCCAAAAACAAGCCATCCCGATTTGTAGACCTGAAACAAATTATTCCATTGATTACAACATGCATTTAAGAATTACTTGTCCAATATTGTCAACTCCCTTTGCGAGATCGAAGCCAATGAAACGAATACCGTTAAGTGTATGGAAAATGATTGGGAACGCAATAATGTATTTGAAAACTGCGGTTACAGCACATGGCAAGTTCCACCCCTTGATCACATCAATGAATCCCGTGAAATCAAATGGAAGAACAGCGAAACCAATTCCACCTACAAGAAGGGTTCCAGCCATAACACATCCACTGATTCTATGGAAGCCAGAAAGCTAGAACATATAAACTTTTAAAATTAATATTAATAATGTTACCATCCAAGTCAATTGTGGCTGATAAATTGTAAGATGTGGGGCGATTGGGCGTTTCAAGGCACGCTGCTTCATCAAATATTCCCATCCTGCCTTCTGAATCGGAGTTTTGGTAGCAGCTTCCTGTGGAAATTTTTTGCAATTAAAAATCATTTAAATCTGCTTTATCAAGTACCTTGGAAACGATGCTTGTACTAAACGAACGAGAGAAAATGGTACGCGAAGAGAGTCGGCAAAGGACAGCAGATGGAATATTGAGCATTCTCTATAAATTTCGTTTAATCGTTATAAACGTTTATAGTAAAGATTTTTTTTAAAAACGTTATTGATTCTGTTAACGAATGGTTCACTTAAAATAAAACACTTAAAATGATGGGTTTAACGTGGAATAAAAAATATCTTTAAAATTGCACGAATCCACAAGAAAAAAAACGAGAAACGCGCTAAGAGGCGGAGCAGACGAACGTGTATTGCGTCAATAAACTCCGGTATTGCGTTTTTGATTATAATTTATTTTATTATTTTTATTAGTGGACAAATTTGTATTTATAATGGGAATAGCCAGAATATGTGATCCTAATACCCCATGGTTAAAATTGTTAACCGTGTATGGTTTTGGGAACAAGCCATTTATTCTGAAATCCTGGTCGACGAAAAACTGGTCAGCTAGAAAACATTGGGTTTTACCTAATGGTGAACCTAACTTTAACTATTTTTTGAATGAATATGGTTTAGAATATTTAATAAATTTCAAAATAATATGAACTTCTCAGGAAACAAAATGGTTCCAATTCTTAGAAATGGATGCTATGAGGAAATACTCCTAGAGGAATACTTTCAATATAAGGGTGGTGAAATATATCTAAAAGATTGGCATTTCCAAAAAGAGTAAAATTCAAAGAAAATAACCTATAAATTTTTATATTTAGATTTGGTACAAATATGTACTCACTGCATCCATTTTTCTCTAGAGATTTCATTAACTGTGAATCTTGGACAGATAGTAAGAATAACCCATTTGATGGAGACTATCGTTTTGTTTACATTGGTAAAAAAGGAACCTGGTAAATGATTTTATATATGGAAAATTGTTTGTTTCTTATCTCACATAGGACCAAATTTCACACGGATGTTGTTTCCTCTCACAGTTGGTCAGCTAATATTTGTGGAAGGAAGTTATGGCTAATGCTCCCACCTGGTGGTGAGCATTATTTTAAAGACAATTCCACGGATTCGGGATACGTTGAAGATATTCGGACTTGTCGTGAGAAGTGGGCGCAAGCTGGGGTGATAGAGTTTATTCAAGAACCAGGGGAGATTGTATTTGTTCCATCCCATTGGTATCATCAGGTCCACAACTTGGTAATCTCTTAATTTTAATAAGTATTTTATAGTAGTTTATAGAGTGATGCAATATCTATAAACCATAATTGGATCAATTCAACAAATTTAGAATTTCTTGACCGATTTTTAAATGAAATTGAAAAGAACGTTAGGAAAGAGATCAACGATTGTATAGATTTATTTAGTAAAGAAGAGTTTGAAGAAAAAGTTCAGGTACAATAGATTATACTTCTTTGAATAATTTTAAAACAACTTCAGTTGATACTATTTGCGGATGCTCGCCTCGATATTGTACGTTATAGAAGATTACTCGATCTTGTGATACAATCTAGAGAGGCTCAGAATCCAAAATATAGATGCGAGTTGCATGGAAAAGAAATGTTAGCTACCTTGTTACCCAATTGATTTTTTATTTCTAATTGAATCTTTTCAGACACTTATGCAAAACAACTGAAAGATGTATCGAGACCATTAATCGTTTGTGTCAGTGTTCAACATCTTTTTGTCATATTTGTATTGATTTTATTATTTCTCTTGAATTATCAACATCTATCTTCTTAAAAAACAATATTGAAGGTGCATATTAATTTTTCATCTCCTTAATATCGTTCATTTAATTTTAAAATTATGCATTTGAATTGATATTCTTATAGATGAAAATTCATGACGAATTATTGGAACATCTATATGACTGTGCGACAACATCACAAAGATTTACGCCTTCCAGTTATTCGTCAATTACATCAGATAATATCATACAGTGGGGTTAGTCGTAATTTTCTTACCGTTATAAAATTTAATATAAGTATTATTATTACTCTATCGAATTTGAATGCGACTTTTTCAAGTTGTGTACATCATAATACAAAATCTTCCTTCATCTTATGAAATTCTTTAATTTACCAACCCATAGAAAGCCGTCGTTTGTATGAGAGTATAAAGTGTAGTCTCAAGTTCCAACAATATTTTGTTTTAAATCGGAGGTCGTATGCAAGAACGTTTTTATACGTTAAACGGCACCCCAAATTGAATGGTTAAGTTGGGGGCTCAGGAAAGATGCTCATTTTGCAAAGTTCGGAAAGAAACGCATATTTTTTAGATAGTTTAAGATGGGCTAGAAAAAATGGCGTGTAAAATTGTATGAAAATAATACGTGTAAGTTAGTAAGACACGTTTAAATATTGCCAAAACATTCATGTCGATTTGGCGTGAAACGGTGATGGAAACTTATTGATGAATTAGCTTTTCTAATAACTTAAATATATTTTTCAATCAATTTTGCAATTTAAATATTATTTAATGCATTCACTTATTTATATGTACTTAGAGACGTATTTAATCAATGATTTACCATTACCGTTTAACGTATAAATACGTTCTTGCATACTACCTCCAAAGATCCTTTCGAACATTGAAGTCATCCAATACATGATCCAAACCATCGGGACAATTTTCCTTCCTGCAGCTGCAGATGGTGTACGTTACCTTGTAATTTTATTCGGATGGACGACGGGGTAGATGGTGATTGTCGAGACGAATAAAGTCAAATCGTAATATGGAAATCGAAACTATTATTTAATAGAAGCGAAAAGATACAATAGATTTCCGAGAACATCATTCCCACACAGATTTACTGGAAATTAATCTCCGAGTACATTACCATGCTCCAGAGAATTCTCCACACCACTCGAGCATTGAAAAATTTTGTTTCTAAGAGATATTACGAAAAAATCGACAATGATGTCCGGCCGATCTTTGGTGCCGGATGCTTACGGAACCGAAAAGGCTGGTCTTGTTCAGAAGGAAGATCGGAAGAAAAGTAGATTGACTATACTTACAGTTTTGTACCACAATCACGAAAAGAGTTTAGGAATTCTTAGGCGAAAATTCCCTATCGAAAGGGAGATCGTCCGCTTTTTTTCTGCAGAGTGCAGAATTACAACGTATTCAACTTTATATGTTCTATATTACGGCAAAAATTTTCTGTTTGAATACGGAAAACGGCTATAAAATAACACTAGAATAACCCCCCCCTAAAATAACCCCCCCCCCCCCTTACGACATTTAAACGAATCTATTGAATCGATTTCTAATTTCAATTTAAATATAGGATTCAAATATATGACGTTCTCGTGTGATACGATACTTGATTTATATTTTGTTTAAGGTGGACTCTTTAAGACATGTTATTTAATAAAATCAACCAAGCCAATATTGGACAATGACTCTATTGGAGATCAAGTAAGTTCATTCAAATTATCGTATTCACCTCATTTCCCAAACCGTTTACAGGAATTGAAACAAAAATTAATTGATATAGTTGTGAAAAAACTTGAGGAGCAATCTCGACAGGAAAACGAAACGCCAATAAAATGGGATGTAAATATAGGTTTCACTCAAAATCTTATTTTTTTAAAGCAATCTAATGAATTTAAGTTGTCGGTAACTCTCATGTCTCCAAAAGCCTTCGTCCATTTGTTTCGTTAGAAATGCCAGAATCGACACAAAAACTTGAATTTGATATTGATTCATTTAAACAGTTTCGATTCGAACTGGCAAAGGCGGTTATGAATATGTGTCCAAAAATAGAAGAAAAATAGGTAAATAAGTTACATTTTTATTTGTATAATTGTGAATTTATTATTATAATGAAAAGTAAGAAACGAATACCCGAATTTTGATATGAATGAAAGATGTACAAGTGAAATTAGTTTAAGATAATAGTTATAACAAAAAGCAAAGTGAGTGAATAATAAGAGATCAATGAGGTTCATAGACCGGTTTTAAAATGATGAATTGTTTTGCGAATCATGAACTGCTCGAGGACCAATCCTCAGGTGTTAATGTAGAGTCTTCATTGCGGTCATTTTGACGCAATAGTTCCGCTTCTCGAACATTCACAAACCGCCCTGCGCTAGTATCAAATATAACCTCGTCATCGGTTTCACATAATAACCCAAGATCGTGAGGATCCTCGTTATCAGGCAACAATGCATCTATAAAAAATATATAAATAATAACAAAATCGCAACAACAATAAACCTCTTTCTGTGCGTACTGGGGCAAAGCTCATCATGCTCGTTGGCGGAAGCGGTGGTGCCGTTCGGATTGCGGGAGGAGCAGGCGTATCGAGAAATGGATCGGGTGATGGGTGCGGGATTCTATCAGGATTGGTATAATAATGAGACAGACGAATGATTTTTCCAAATGAGTCTGAAATAAATTGCAACGATTTGTGGAATATCTGAAAGTTACTAACCAGTTTCAAGAACACCTGGTTCGATACTGGGATCGAGGACAGTCTTGATGGCTCTGTCGTATGCACATCCGGCTGTTATTCGACCGTATGCCTCTGCATCCCACATATCCTCGGTGATAGATTTCATCTCGCGTGTTTTCTAAAGATTGTTTGTTTAGTCGGGTAATGAAGTATTAGAAGTTTCCCGAAATAGACTGATTGTAGAATAGCTAGTTCAGTTAAAGGAAGTGATTCTTGTTTTTTTAGTGAAGTTTTAAATATACGAATTAAATTTCTGTACAAAAAAGCTATTAGCTTTGAAAATTTACCGTGGCAAGAGCTATCAACATTTAAATCATTCGAACCCATTCATTGATATAGATAATTCTTAATTTTAATAAATCATTTTAATAAAAAAATTAAGTCAAGAG
This sequence comes from Caenorhabditis plicata, assembly GCA_963931815.1. Taxonomy (NCBI): domain Eukaryota; kingdom Metazoa; phylum Nematoda; class Chromadorea; order Rhabditida; family Rhabditidae; genus Caenorhabditis; species Caenorhabditis plicata. The sequence goes on from OZ007494.1 coordinate 5,758,507, forward strand.
CTCACTAAGTGGAATTAACATTAAATAAAAAAAAACTCGTATTTTACATTTCCTTTTATAAATTATATTCAAAATTTTGCATAAACTATGTGTTAAAATATTGAGGTTATTTCATGATTAATATAATAATTATTATGTAATTAAATTTACATTTTTCCAAGTTTCCGAACGAAATATACGTTAGAATCCTAATTTAGAAGGATTTTTTCGAATGTACAATATTATGAATCTATTTTTGTTGTATTTAGCTTAGCATCATTAAAAATAACTTAAATTAGATATTAATCGTTTCCGTTGTCAGGTCAACGAGAGCTTGCAATTGAAGTAAGTTGTGTTTTCGTTACTCAAAAAAACTAGAGAGAGAGAGAGAGAGAGGCTGCGCTTAACCTTACTGTTCATATTCCGTATTATTAAAATTATAATTACTTTGCATTATAGAATAAAGTTTACTCTTTCTATAAAGCGTATTGGCATTATGAGAAACTCTTTTTGAGCAAAGTTATAAGCTCAAAATACGTATAAGTTTTCATTTTGGCACGCCAAATCGAAATTGATATTTTGCGATTTTTAAACGTGTCTGGAATTTTTTATGTGTTTATAACAAAAAAGTGTTTAATACAATTTGTTTAAGCTTATCTTAAACTATCTGAAAACATTCATATCTTTCTAAAAAGTAATATTTGAGCATGCTTCCTGAGCCGATTCTATTACCATATAAGTTGGAGTGTTTTGGTGTTCAGAGTTTGCAAGATAAAATCTTGCTCGTTTTAAGAAATTTTAAATACATTGTGTACTTTTCTTATAGAACAATTCTTGCTGTTTATTTTAAGGGTTTTTATCATTTTCAGAAAATGATTTTGAGCAAAGTTATGAGCTTGAATGTCAAGTTACTCAAGATTTTGATTTTTGCCAAATAGTGTTTGCTCACAAATACATAATAACAACTGTCTGTGGATAAGCCAAAAACACATGTTACTTTTGAGCTCAACATTGCCCTGAGAATATGAATAAAAGTAAACTAACAAGGGAAGTGTTTTAGGTCTCCATCTCAGATTTTGATAAAACTTTGCAGATAGATTCCTTATGGCTTGATTAGTATACTGTCAAAAAATTAGGACCTACAAAACGGTTTAAGTAGGTGAAAAATCGGTTTGAAATTCAGAAATATCCCGTTTACCCACAATAATGGAATAAAGCTAATGAATTTTATTTTAAATTGTGCGTTTTCATAAATAATGATTTAAAAACCACTGAAGCATCGGGGCAACAGCGCAGTGGCAAAACGACGGGACACGGAACAGCAGGGCGAGGGTTCGATTCTTCTTGGGGGTGATATGTTTCTATTTCTATTCTCTGCACTTTGTGCTTGACAGTGGCTTGACTGTGTTTTGCACGAAATTTTTATCAAAACACGCGAAAGGACATTCAATCCAAACGAAATAAACAACCGAAATTTGATCAAAAACACGACGCGTCCTCACTCCAAAAAACAACATCAAACTTTAACCAAGATTGATGGCTGTTCCCTGGAATTGTTGTCTGGTTTCATGCAAAAAGCACCTTGCGTCCTAACAGGAGCACTTTTCGTGCAAAACACAGTCAAGCCACCGTCCAGCACAAAGTGCAGAGTTACTAGTCGAATAGCTCTGGGCCGCTTTTTTACTTTTCAAGATTATAATGATAATGAAATCTATTATTTATTAAATCAACAATTATAATTATTATCAAAATCATATATTGAAGCTTTTGAAAAAAATTTCAATATAAAGACAACGTTGTCACAGCTTTGAGGATGTTTTTAGACTAGTTGCTCGATTTATAATATTTACCAGATAATCGACATTTTATACATTCGAAAAAGGATATGATGTTCCTTTTTTCGATACTGTATTTAAGCGGCTATTTTTTTTTATAAATTTTCATTATATTATTAATTATAAATTTCAATGAGTTCTTCTGATTTGATTGTGGAATACATTTATGCAAAGCATAAAAACCTTCAAAACGTTCCCAGTCTTTCACGAGAACATCTAAAAATTGCACAGTCAATTTTTTCTATATTGGAACAAGCTGACAGCGGTTTTCTGGAAATTGAAGAGGACTATCATCTGATTCCGAACGACGACGATGTTGATGAAGGTATAAACCGATATTTCAAATGAAAATAACACTTAATTATAGATTGGGACTGCGCTGAACCATGTTTACTAAATGGTTGCAGTTGTGATTCCAATTCTTCAGATCTCGTTCGTTTTGGTGAACAGCTCGTGGAAACAACAAAAGTCACGGAAGCTGTAAAGTACTTTGGCTCTTCCAAAAAACGATACAGGAATGGAAAGAAAAGGCCTTCGTTGGAATCTCTTAATAACCGCTATTCTTTCATTTCTAATGAGCACCATGTTAAAAAGCTCCGTGAATACGAAAAAAATGGTATTTTCTGTATTAGTTAAATTTCAATCATACTATTAAAGGTGGAGTAGTGACAGATCGCCGGAATAATTATTCCACAATATCGCAGATGCTATTCGAAATGGTGCAGGAGAGCATAGATAAAGGTCATATCCTTCATGATTCTACCTTGCGGTATATGATAGGAAAAATTATGAAAGATAACGAAATTGATATGGCCTTTCCGTGTTCTAATTCTTGGATCAATTCTTGGAAGCGTGCACATGGAATTTCTTCCCGCAAGATCACGAAGTTTGTGTCTGTGATACGACATAAGAAAAGAGATGAACTATTGGCCAGTGCAGAAAACTTTTTGGTTGTGGCAAATCAGGAGTTGGAAGCATTTTCACCTAGAAGGATCTTTAATGCAGATCAAAGTGGTTTTCAATTGGAAATGAACACTGCGAGAACATTGACGTACACAGGCACAAAAACAGTTGAATGCACTGTGAACACTGTGAGTTCCACTACTCACAGCTACACAGTGCTTCCTGTAATATCTGCAGAAGGAAAACTACACCCTCGTCTTTTCGTAGTTCTGAAAGAAAACAACGGAAGATTTCCAAGAAATTTTCGAAGTTCTTTTTCCAACTTGGTTGTTCGCTGTCATACGAGCCACATTATGACAAAACCGTTGATGAAGGAATTTTTGAACACAGTAATTTTCGATGAATGGGTTCCGGCTAGCTCGTTGCTTATTATCGATTCATGGAACGGATGGAAAGATGCAAACGGTTATTCGGACCCAAATAATGAAGATAATAAATTAAAAACACTGCAAATTCCTGCTGGTTGTACAGGTATGATTCAACCCTTGGATGTCGGTGTCTTTGGAGGATTCAAGAGTGTTATACAAATCATCACGGAGTATGCACGGTTATGTGAACCAAGCTTTCAAATACATCAAAGGTCTTCCACACTTCAGGTAACTAACTTTTAGATGCTTGATTATAATATGTTCATAGGTTTTGTCTTTAATTTACCGTCAGCTTTGTTCACCGAAACTCCACAGTTGGGTAAAGTACAGTTGGTTTGCTAGTGGATATAAAGTCGACCGTCCAGGATCTTTTTATACACCGAAGCAACTATTATTCCCAAAAGAGATCCCCAACGGCTGTGAGATAAGTAACTGTAAAAATGTATCTTTTATACGTTGTCTTTATTGTGAAAAATTTTTATGCTTTCAACATATGATTGTTGAGAATCATTATAATTGTTGATTTAATAAATAATACATTTAAAGGTTATCATATAAATCTTGAAAAGTAAAAATAAAAAAGCGCCACAGAGATATTCGAATATAGAATGATTATTAATAATAATAGAAACATACCACCCCCAATGAGAATCGAACCCTCGCCCTGCTGTTCCATGTCCCGTCGTCTTGCCACTGCGCTGTTGCCCCGATGTTTCGGTGGTCAATAAAACCATTATTTATTAAAAACAGGTTCACGTAAAACACGTGAAAATTAAAAAAAAATATAATAAAACGATAGTTTTTAATAAGATAGTATACCCCTTAAAATATGAACCGGATTGATTAACATTAACTATATAAAATTTGCGTTTGAAAATCGCGATTTTTTGGGTTTTAGACCCATTTTTTACCCACTTAAACCGTTTTGTAGGTCCTAATTTTTTGTCAGTATACTATTTGGATCATAAGGAATCTATCTGCAAATTTTTATCAAAATCTGAGATGGAGACCTAAAACACTTCCCTTGTAAAAACAAACCCAGGATTTCATGATTTCTGATCTAAACGCGGGTCTCAAGCGATTCGTAACCACCGCTGCCCGAATTGCACCAATTGGTGGATTGTTGCCAATTTCATCCTCGTATGGCATCTTATAATTTGGTACCGTTTCTTCGGCGTATTTGGTCCGTGACAGCACTTCCCACATGACGAGTCCCATCGCATAAACGTCCATCTGCTTGAAAGCGGCTGTGGTAAACTCGGTTGCTCCTTCCAGAACTTCTGGCGACATGTATCGTCGCGTACCAACTTGAGTCAGCATGCCACTATTTGAATTTGCTTGCATGGATTCGGTGAAGGATCGCGCGAGTCCAAAGTCGGAGATGACGGCCGTCATGTCGTTGCGGATTAGAATATTTTTTGACTTGATATCACGATGAATAATGGTTGGTTTGACGTGATCAAAGTAAAACGGTCGCTCGTCGTGAAGGAATTGAAGTCCATCGAGCATGGTTACGATTATGCGGAGAGCAGTTGAGATGCTTATCACATTTTTCTGTAAATTATTTTTGTTAATTTATATTATTTAAGTATTGTCCTTTTCAGAGATCGCTGCCTAATGGAAGAGCAAAAAAGAAGAAAAAATGATAGTCTCGGATGTACGGCCACAAACGACTTTTTCGTATATTCCTCTTCAATATGGGCTGCCCATTTTTTTGAGACAACACATATTGATGAGAGATGAGAAGATGGCCGTCCAAACGAGAACCTCATTCATTTCCTCTTCCATTAGGAACCGATCTCTGAAAAGGACAATAGTTTATATTAATAATTTATACTACAGAATCCTCTAATATTTTATTTTATCCGTCAAAATGACAAGATAAAGATTGTGGAAAACCATAAGTTCCGTTGGACTTTAGACGGTTTCCAATTAGTTTTTCGTTATTAATTTGTTACAAAAAAGATTAAACACAAACGCGAAGATTAGATTATTTACATGATAACATTATCCGTCCAAGAAATGGGAGCTCAGGTTAGGTAACCTAATATAGTATTAGAAAAATCCATAATAATTTTGATTTGCAGGTTGTTTAATACAAAATTTTTAAACTAACATTCAAATAAAATGAAAATATGTATACGGAACTTCGCAAATTACGCTAACTTTTTTTTTAGAAAATTATTACTTTCAGCCGTTATTTCGATTTCCAGCACACCAAATGGAAACATGGATTTTCTTATTTTTATGCTCGTCTTAGAACTTTCACGTGTACTTAACGAAATAATGTCTACTGCAGTTTATCAGCTTTTTCTTAAATTCTCTAAAAATATTTAAATCTTCACAAAATATTAGATTTGAGCACGTTTTCTGATCTCGTGTTATTAGTCTTCCAGTTGGCCTGTTCCAGTAAAACATTTTTAATTAAATAAACTCGTAGTTTTTCTACTTTATGAACACTACCAAAAATAATCGACGTCGAATATTAAATTCGAAAACTAACCTTCAATATCTCATACAAGCTTAGGCGCTGATGGAATTCAGTTACAACCCAATACTCATTCCCAATCTGCTCACATGCGATTGCCTTCAATACCGATGGATACCATTTTGGAAGTTTCGCCAATTCATCATATATGCTCTTCTCAGCACGAAAACTAGAATATTCGGTCCGTCGATGTTTCTTGATCGCTACCACTTGGGTTGTCCCGTCACGGTTAGTGAGAGTTCCACGATAAACGGCTCCGAAACGGCCTCGTGCGATTAGCTGATTTTAAATGTTCATACATTCTAATTAAATCTCTGAGCATACCACTTGTTCAGAAATGTTTCTCAAGTCTTCGACAGGAAAATAATAAGAGGATCCTTCTTGCAAGTTAGCTGGAATGCCTATAGACGCACTGAGATCATCGAGTTCAATTTCGCTGATACTATTGTGAGTATTATTTCCCGATTTTAAATTGTTGAGACTGGTCGTCCGCGATGCGGTAAGGCCAGTGGCCCGCGATTGGCAGTTCTCCATATCACGCTGAAAATTAAATAAATGATTATAGTTATTTTTAGCCAAAAAAATGTTTTGTGTTTACGATTTCGTTGGTTTTTAAGTTGTGTTAAATTGTATAATTAATTTTTACGTAGAAACTAGGAAACCGTTTTCAAATATTATAGAATTGCAATTTTCGGTCGTCATGGTTCTCATCTTGTTTCTCTCACCGAAATAGTTATTGGAAATGTTAACAAATCAAAACTGAATAGTATAGGCATAGGCTAGTATAGGCAATTAAATTTCCTGAATCAACATGAAATAATAATGAAAGTGAGATTACAAAAAAAAAATGTAGAAACTAAATTCACAATTTTTGGCACTCGATATTCAATAAATAATGGAGGAATCATAAAATTTACCCTTATATGAGGCTTCCGTCGAAATCTCATCCACATCACCCATGAAACAGAAGAAGTTATCATACAAAAAGACAGAAGAAAACCAAGCCATAAGAACACCTTCACAAATAAGTTATCCACTGAATCTGAAACCTAATTCAAGACACTGAAAAATGTAAAAAACACCAACTCTTTTCAGAATTCTTCTCAACTTCAATGTGCAAATTTTCTGCAAGCACCCTTCTCATATCATCGTTTTTCCCTTTCTCACCAATATAGAACGGATTCATTAATTCAAGCGTTCCAATATTATTACAATTCATCGAATGACAACAACAATAACCATAGCCTCGATCGCTGTCCGGTTGTCGAACTTCTGCCGGATTGCGGCCGGCCACAAGACGAGATGTCGTAGCTCGACACTTTGAATTGTCACAAAAACCTTCAGCTTCACGTCCTTGTGTGTGAAAGCAGCCCAACACGACGGTTACGTTTTCAGGAACTGGTAGATATTTGTCAGATGTGTTGTTGGAATAATCATCGGGGTCATAATAATATATGCCAATGCAGGAGATTCGACGCTGCCCCTCTCCAAGATAGCACGTCTCTGTTTGCTTACAATCTGAACGCTTATTAGGATCACATTCAGTGCGGTTGAGGTACTGAAATAATAAAAAAATATTTACAAATAAATGGGAACTAATTTATATACCGCGCAAGTCATGTAGGGGACCGAACCATTGAGTTTGTAATTAACCCCTAGTTTGCCGACTATCCCATCATTGATGTTCATTTTCTCGCCTTGGTATTCGATTGAAGGCGTCTAGAATTTTCATTTTGATCCATCATATTAATTATACACATACAGAGGTTATAAACTGATTTCCATCGGTAATGTCGTCCCATTTTATATTAGTATAGTCAATTTTTGTTTCAGAAGAATTAACAAATAATAATGTTATTACTATTATTAACAAAGCTAATATTGATACTTCATTTATTTTGAGCTTGATCCTTGGTGTCATGCGAATCGAATCGTGCTGAAAATAAAAATGTATTTACATTTATTCAAGTTAGGTAAAATTTGATATAATAGGCGATGTCAAAATTATCTGGACCAAATGTGAGCCGCAACCAATTTTGATATTTTTTTTTTAAATATTGTCAAGGAAAACTATTAAATGCCGTTACACTTCGGTCAAAACGAAAATCCACCCTCAGAGTTTGTATTTTTCTCTGCGCGTTGCCTTTTGTGATGTGTTGCGTTTTTCTATATTCCTCTTCTACAACAGACGATCATTTATTTCAACAAATATAATTTAAAATAATTTAACGCGCAGACAACGATACATAAAATGAAGAGAGATAGCGTTTTTCGTGGATTTTTGACCGGAGTGCCGTTAATTTGCAAGTAAATATTTCGGGTCTAAATTTTTAGTCAAATATCAGAGATTTAATTAAATTAAAGAGAAGTTTTTAGTGTAGCATTCTATGTGTTTTAATAATATTAGACTGAAAATAAATATGGTTCCATATGAATATCTCAGCTATCAATTTATAACTTTGTTTAATATGTACTAACACTGGTAAATTGGCCAATGAATAATTCGTATTAAAAGCTTTTTCTTCCGCCGCAGAAGCGCGTTTTGTTCTCAACAGACGCGTTCGGATTCACCACTGCTAAATAACAAATGAAATTCTTAAATTTAACCCAAAAAGATGATAAATTGTAATATTTCAGTGGTATACCACTAGTGGTAGTATCTAATAGTTAAAGACACGCCAACTGATATGGTAATGGAATGAGCACACTAAACGTTCTCAAATCTAAATTTTTGGAAAGATATTAAAATTCAAAGATCAAAGAACTCATCCTACAGAATGTCGTTCCGGCTCTCTTGTATGGGTGCGAAAGTTGGTCCATCTTGAAGAAGGACAGAGGTCGACTACAACGTTGTGCAGATTCGATTTGTTTCTATGCCGGGTGCGACGATTTCGACGTGGGTGTCATTGTGGATAAGAAGAAGATGAAATGGGCTGGCCATATCGCACGGATGCCACCACAAAGATGGTGTAAAATCATTACAGAATGGGACCCTCGATGTGGCGTTAGAAGCAAAGGAAGGCCGAAGGAGCGTTGGGCAGACTCGATTCGCAAATGGGTATCCGACTATGTTCACGAAACCTCCACCAGCCGAATCAATGAAAGAAGAAGAATAGGAATCCTTGAGAAGAAAGTGGCTTGGTCGACAATGGCGAGGCAGAGCCGCGACGTCTGGAGATAGATGGTCCGCAACCTTCACAGTTGATACGGGCTAATCAAGTAATCAAGTAAGTAGTATCTAATAGTTAAAGACACGCCAACTGATATGGTAATGGAATGAGCACACTAAACGTTCTCAAATCTAAATGTTTGGAAAGATATTAAAATTTTTTGTTAAAAAGACGGAAAAAAGTTTTAGACATGCTTAAAATGGGAAAATCACGGGAAAATTGAAAACTTTAACGTAAAAACTTATAAGACTCATTTAAATATTAAAAACTGATAATTTTCACAATTTTAAAATATAATTTGTATGGCTTAAAACTTAAAAATGCATAATTCATTAAAAAAAAAACAATATGTGGCCGTATGCAATAATGTGTTTATCTGTAAAACGGTGATGGAAAATCATTGATATATTAACTTTTCCAGTAAATTATATAATTTTTTTATTAATTGTGTGATTTCAATACGAATTATTGCATAAACATATTTAAATTATATTAGAAACGTAGTTTATCAATGATTTTCCATTCCCGTTTTACGGATTTTTTTAAATTTCTTGCATACGGCAAAGTCCGTAGAAAAGAGTTTCTTAATTTTTTAAAGTCTTAATTTTTGCGATGAAATACGGTCATTGAAAGACATGACAGTCCAAGGGAGAGTTCAAGGAAGACCTCCCTACTATATGATTTGCTGCTTGAAATAATTTATCGTTTTTATTATTCAAAAAAAAAAAAAGAAACGGAAGTAATACGCAGACATCGTAACGCAAAATTCCACTCATTTTTTTGCTCATATCGGTAAAATTGGTTAAAGAGCACGGTAAAAGTAGCATATTTATAACTATATTAAAGTACACATAATATAGATATCAAGTAATTTAGAAATATGCCAAAATTATTCAAACTCCTATAATATTTTTAAAATTATCTCCGTTCAGATAGATTAAAAATTAATAGCTCAATCATGAAAAAAGTCAGAAGCTCTAATTATCAAGCGTTCGAAATGTAATTAATTCTCCGGTTAAAAAGAAATAAAAATAAACAAGACAACGGATTGGGCAATAAGGGATAGTGAAAACGGCAAAAATGTTCTCTTTCTGGGTGCTCGCTTAGTTTCTTTGTGTTCATCCCCCCACAAGCACAAGCGTCGGCTGTCTGGTGTAACGCTTTAATTGCCTTTCTGAGACAATTTTCTTTTGATATCTCTATTAGAAGGTATGCCATTTAAGTGTGTCTCTGATTAAGTGTAAAGGGAAAGTTTAGAATACAAAATCAGATGCATATGTTGTTAATGAACCAAATAAGGCTTGAATATAGTCAATTTAATGTACCCATACCCTTAAGCTTAAGAATAGCCTATAGGTTACTACAAGATTAATCTGGTCACAATAAGTATTGGGATAAATGATATATCTTTAAAATTACAGACTTTGTTAAAATAATCTGGAGCAAATCCGTGGGTCACAATGACTTAAATGTTTAGTATTTTTTAAAATTCTTTTAATCTGTCTTTATAGCAGCATATGAAATATAATAATATGATTATTTGACCTTCAAAAGTTAAAACAGCGAATCTGACAAGTAAATTTAAACCTTAAAACATGGAGAACAACTATATAATAGAAATTAATTATTAACTAAAGCACGTCAACTGGTATGGTAATTAAAATGAGCTCAGTAAGCGTGCTCAAATTAAACTTTTCGGAAAGATATTAACTGTTTTGATAGTTTCAGACAAGCCTAATCTAATTATCGTAAAAACTTTTTTGTTAAAAAGACGCAAAATTTTTCAGACACGCTTTAAAACCCGAAAATCGTAATTTCCAGTTGGCGTGCTACAGTAGAGGAAATTATTAAATCTCAAGTTCCAGGAATATTTATCGAGAGCATTCCTTCTTGCGTCGAGAATGTCGGCACTCCAATAACAAAGAGATAATTTGAGCCCATTTAGCAAAATACCACATGTTGCAAGTGCGCAAATAACAAACTTGTGTGGCCACATGCACAATTAGTGGTTTACTTGGATTGCACGCGGATAGTTCTTTAATTTTTTTCCTACTGGTTACTGTACAATCAACAGAAGCGTAGTAAAGCTTTAATCTAATATTTCGACTATATATATATATATACTATTTTAGAGGGTATAAGATAGCTGTACATATTAATGTAGCAAATAGCTTATTAATTTTACGTGGATGTTTATAATAAATATTGGAAAGGTGTCAATTTGATTAGGTGTGTTCTACGTTCTACGTATTCTACATATATTTATTCAATACAACTATTTCTAAAATATTCGACAGAACTGTGCGAGATGTTTTTGCTAAAGATCAGATACAGAGTTCATTGAAACAGAATAATTCTACATCTATGTTTATTAATCTGCATATTCCATTTTTGTTAAATTTAATCCCCAAAATTTATTGGATAGTTCAGAAAATTTCTTTAAAAATGCAAAAATACATTAAAGCATATTTTTTTATATTATATTATCTCGCCAAATGGAAATGAACATTTTGTCAGCATTTAAACGTGTATTAGGTACTAACTTACAAGGACTATTTTCATATAACGTGACACTAGACCGTCTAGACCGTCTTAAACTATCCAAAAATGTGCGCTACTTATCTAAATATGCAAAATGAGCATCTTTTCTGAGCTCCAACTTAAAAATCCCATTTGGGGTACATTATAATTTTTATTATATCGATACTTTGGAGCCCGACTCATTCTCCAGCGGAGAAGCGGACTAACTCCTCTTATCCAAAGTATCTTATAATAAAAATTATAATGCACCCCAAATGGGATTATCATATATAGGATTATTAGATTACTTAAACAAGTCAGCTGTATATTCGAAAATTTTCTAAACATGCACGCCAATTGAAAATAGCAATATTACCAAGTTTATTTGTCTATATACAATTTCCACGTAAATAATCTGAAATGATTTTCACGTCAACTTACTAGATCTATCCAAAATTATCTTTCAAGTATAATATTTTTCTAAATATATATTGTGTTGAGTAGCTATTTGCCTCGAATTTTCACGCGGATTCGCTTAAACGTTGTAAAAACGTCATCCTCACTAGAAGCAAAAATTAAAAATTTCGAATTGTATATTAACGTGGCGATGTTTGCGTACTGTCTTCAATTAAAATTTATTCATCTTACAAGGGAAGTGTTTTAAGTCGGTTTTTGGATCATAAGGAATTTATGTGCAAATTTTTATCGAAATCTTAGAGCCCAACCTAAAACACTTCCCTTGTTAGTTTCTACTGGAAGTCTGTGTCAAGTAAAATGTCACTTTATTTGACGACTGTACGCAAACATCGTCACGCAATTAAAAACTCATACCTACTTTTAATTTTTTTTTTACGGTCTCGATTATAAGAGTATAACACACTGTTCTTTCAAGACTTTATAAAAATAATAATCCCCGTTAGCCTAGAAAAATACGTGAAGGTACTATTTGGAAGAGTCAGACTAGTAGAGAAGAAATCAGTGTACGCATATTTACGTAATGACCAAAATAGCATCTGAAACCAGCGTTAAGCAATTAAAAAAAAATTGCCTTTTTTGGCTATTGCTTAAAATAAAATTCGTGAGTTCAAAATCTTGTCGTCTTAAGAGAAGCTATGAAAGTTCTAGGCTTGTCTTCGTTCATCAGTTGTGCACGAATTTGTTTATTTTCTAATTATTTTCTTGTTTTAAATTTTTTAGCTTTAAATTAAGCTCTTAAAATCTATAACCATTACTTCTGTTGTAGATTTATCTTAATTGATAATAATACAATTATGTTTTTACCATTTTATCATATTCCATTTAAAAGTAATAGAATTAATAATCCGCACAAGAAAAGTGCGTAATATCTTTGAGCTACGCGTTTTACGATAAACGCTTGTCACTGTAAAACGGATCATCGTAATCACAAGCGGGAATTTGTAAAATAATCTACAACCATATGAATCTATCATATCAAAAAATCAGCCAATTTGGTCAAGTCACAAAAAAGTTAAATCCGAAAAAACATTTGTGTCAAAACTTTTGTCAGCTAGTGTATGCACCAAGTACGCAGATAATATCTAATGAACTTTATTTTACGCAATAAACAAAAAAAAAAAAAGTTTGATTTTTAATTGCTTCCAACCAGCGTGAGTATTAAATACACAAAATTAGGATTTTAAAAGTTAATTTTTTGCGATTATTATCCTCCATCTTTTTTTTTTAAATATTAAATGGCGTTATGATGCTTTGAAATTAAAATCATATTTATCCAATCAAAGTAAAATGAGTTAAAGCTTTAATTCAACACTATTATTGATTTATTCCAAATTGTCAGCGATTTCATATATCACATCTCTGGCATAAACAACGTCCTCCGATGTCGTCAATTGGCTGCAAACAACCATTCGTAGGAAAAACGAACCATGTACCTGCAATGAGCCTAACATATTTCAATTTGATTACTGTACAATCTCACGTTCGATGGAACTATATGAATTCGACGATCATCGTTAATCGCATTGCAAAGTTTCTCATTCATTTCATTTGTAGACTAAAATATAAAATAAATGATTATATTAATTATAAATTAGCACATTTTTAAGGCGGAAACAAGTTAAGCCAAGATGTTGCGGCACAAAAAGCTCGAATCGACCATCTTCTAGAATTAATTCAACGAATAAACGAGCATATTCTTCGGTCTGAAATTGGAAATGTTTTTTTCTGGTTCGATGAACATTCAAAGTTTAATTTCCATTCAGGTTTCGAACACACAATGAACATAAAATTTATTGTTTTCTTTAGAAGGAACCGACATCGACTAACCCTTCTCAAATACTGTCGGATTTTTTCGACGCCCATATTCCTCAAAACGAACCAAATCTTTAGCGATCGGAATCGCCGCCCGAGTGCAACTTGTAAATGCTTAAATGAGAGGAATGTTAATTACATCAAAGCTAGGCTTACTCTATAATCAGCTGCAGTTGATTGATATTCATGAGCCAAGTAGAGAGCATCAACATTGAAGTATTTTGATATATGTGTTCCGTTTTTAAGCCTGTAGTCGAATAAAATGACAATTTATTAGATAAAATTTGAAAGAAGATAATTTTTTTGTTAGAATGTTTTGTCCTTTTCAGAGATTGGTGCCTAATGGAAGAGGAAAACTTAGAAAGAAATGAGGTTCTCGTTTGGACGGCCATCTTCTCATCAACGTGTTGTCTCGAAAAAAAAAAGGATAAAACACATTGAAGAGGAATATATGGAAAAATCCTTAGGGGCCTTGTGGCTGTCCGAGCGAGAATACCATTTTGTTCTAATTTCTTGCTCTTCCATTAGGCACCGATCTCTGGAGTGAGATCAAACTCACATGAATGACGAGGATTGAACTGTGGCGTAGACGTGACTGTGTTTACGTATTGTCGTAAAATAAAATGCTAACTTTTTTTATATTGTTTCGCAATATTTTTTCTTATTTTTCTTAATATTGTTAAAACTTTTAAATGAAATATCTCGTAATATTGAAAAAATTAATTTATTTGATGAGCAACTGAACAATTGAATGGCTAAAAATTAGAAATAAGAAACATATTTCGAAACAATACAAAATAAGTTAGCATTTTATTTTACGACAATACGTAAACACAGTCACGTTTACGCCACAGTTCGATCATCGTCAATCGTGTGAGTTTACTCTCACTCCGATTTCTGGAAAGTACTCTGCACTTTCTGCTGGGCGCTTCCTTGACTGTGTTTTGCACGAAAAGTGCTCCTGTTAGGACGCGAAGTGCTTTTTGCATGAAAACAGACTCATCCTGTTATATAGCGTAAACACGTCATCAATCTTTGTTAAAATTTGATGTTTTTTCTGGAGTGAGGACGCTTCGTGTAATCTTGATGAAACTTTGGTTACTTTTTCGGTTTGAATTGAATGTTCTGGCGGCAGTTTTGCACGTGTTTTGATAACAATTTCGTGCAAAACACAGTCACGCCACCGTCAAGAGCAAAGTGCAGAGTATATTACAGTACTAAACAAAACTCCTTCTCTTAAAAATGTGTAAGAATAATTTGCGGTTTCGAGGACAGTGCTTCAACCATTTTTTCTTTTATTATTTTTCAAAGTTTCGTGTGACTTAATTCATATCTCATCAGTTCAAAAACATTTATAGGCACGCCAAATTAAATCGCCGAAATGAGACATCAGAAACGCCACTTAAATACTAAATTTCGCAAAAAATTCAAAGCACCAGATGTATTTTAAGAAAAGCTTGTAACATTTACGATGAAATTAGCCTTTAAATAGTACATGAAAATTAATATAGTCTTTTGTTTCACAACAATTTTCTTGTTGTTTGGCAATGTTTATATATTTATCTGATAGCGCTTTTTCTGTTCTACAAAAATGTGTTTTTAGTTTGTTCTGATATTTTAAATTTTCATCATTATTAAGACTTAGAAATTAACTATCCAGGAGGCAAAAATCTGCATTTTCGACATCTCCTCTTCTTTGCTTCGAGCAATACGCGGTCATAAACAGCGATTTTTGTACTGAATCGTCACGGAAAATGAAAAATGGTGCCTATACGTCAATCTGAAACAAAGAAAGGAGCGGGTGGCTCCAGGAGATAAACTAAAGTCGAGGCTCAGGCAAGAGATTCACCCAAAACAGATCAATATCTGCGCTCGGGGGAACTAGGAAATTCTCGAGAGAAACGCCACGGTCAACAAGAAGCTCTATGTAGCCCAGCTGCGTGGCGTAAATAAGCCCAATAAGCTCATTCGACTGAAAAGAGCCGATCGACAAGGCCGAGTCAACTTGCTCCACGACCGCATGTTGCACAAGTCGTCAGAACCGCCCTTCAAGAGCTCGAATGAGAGGTTCTTCAGTATCCACGTTACTCTCCAGATCTTGCGCCACCCGATTATCACCTTTTCCACTCTCTGTCAAGCCAAATAAGGGGTGTTACCTTCGAGGACCTCAAAAACTGGCTCAACAACTTCTTCGACACCATTTTGGGCGATTTTTGGCGGAACGGCATCAACAAATTGATCAAGAGGTGGGAGCAAGTCGTAAACAGTAACGGCGAATACATAATTGATTAATTTATTATTATAATTATTGCTTTTTGTTCAAATAAATCTTTGTGAAAAAAAAAACTCTACGAACTTATTTCTCAACCCAATATTTGGTGATGTTTTGCGGTTAGGACATTTTATTTTCCGATAAGAGCAATTGTAAGTTTTTTCTAAAATTTAATAACACTCCACTCATAAAAGCGATGAACTGTAATTAAAGACAATCCTTATTCATCTTCTATCGAAGGGATTTGCCGAAAAACTCGGGGCCTGGATACCTCATGAGCTCAACGAACAAAACAAAGAAAATAGACTTCAAATCGCAGCTCAACATCGAGCAACACGCGGTTATAAATAGCGATTTTTGTACCGAATCGTCATGGGAGATGAAAAATGGTGCCGGTACGTCAATCTGAAGCAAAGAAAGGAGTGGGTGGCTCCAGGAGATACGCCAAAGCCGAGAGCCAAGCAAGATCTTCACCCAAAAAAGACAATGATCTGCGTTTGGTGGAACTGGGAAGCATGCTGCACTCAAAAGAAACGTCATGGTCAATAAGGAGCTCTATGTTGTCCAGCTGCACCGCGTGAATGAGGATATTCGACTGAAAAGACCCGATCGACATGCTTAAAATTTCAAAGGTCTAACTTATAGAATTTAAGAAAAATCGGAAAATCGTTTGGTAGATAATTTATTTTTCTTTTTGGAGTTGAGAAATTTAGCTTATTCGACCAACTGGTCCTTTCATTGACCTTATTATCTTTAGGATAACCTACAAACTTCTGCGTCGGATTATTTGTTAAATATATTATTTGAAAGGTTTCAAAATTTCCGATAAATCCTCTTTCCGGTCGATGATAAAACTGAGTATGAACAACGTCACCCAACCGGAAGCTGCAATGACAAATCCGACGATCGTCAGGATCCGATCGACCTTGATTCGCCCGCGAAGATAACTGACTTGCTCTGATATTGGCATACTATCAACTTCTGGAGGCATCAATCCGCCATACATTTCTTTCTTCTTCTTGTCCTCTTCAGGCTCCTGAGGCTCTCCTTCATTCGCAACAGACATGTTTCTTCTTCTTTTTTAATGCCAACCGATTTGTATCAAAATAAGAATAAAATAAGAATAAATAAAATTCTTGCTAATAATAAAAACCGCAATAACACATTTTGCAAGCCAAATGGGCATAATGATTTTCGAATTTTTTTCACTTTTGCTCACGTCCGCGGGAAAATCCGATTGGTTTTAATCAAGAGATGGGCGCAATTCCGAATTCCGGCTGTTTTTCGATTCCGAAATTCAAAAAATTTCCATTCCACCCATTTCTGGTTGCCATACATATTTTTTTCGAATATGTGTATGCATGTTTAATAGAATAATATTCGTGAACGAATTTGGGGTGAAATTAGGAATAATATACGTAATACTTCGTGAAAACATAAAATAAAAGCCTTACTGCCAATTAGTAATTAACAGTATTTACTATACCCCACAGATTGGCGGAATTCAGGATTCTGACAATTTTTGGATTCCGTAAATTGAAAAACTCCAATTCCGCTCATATTCAGTAGCACTCCACTGCCATGAACTACGCCGCAAATTTCAAAAGACCGCGCACCAATTGCAGCAACCACGCCGTTCACTTTTGTTACACTTTATTTTTTTAAAACCTAACTTGTTCGAAGTTAATAATTCTAAACGGCACACGAAATGTAAATGTCATTTTACAATATTTAAGAATGTTTTTACAAAATTCTACGTGTAAATTATTAGCTTCTTTACACATGACCTTAGGAGGCTTTTCTTAAAGGACCTATGAATATTAATTTCTTTGTTAAAATATTAGATTGTAGAGGCTTTATTCAGCTACTTTTTATAGCTGATCAGTTGGAAAGAGAATAGAGTGGATGTCTTAATGATGCGAGGTCTTTTGCAAATTGCGGCGTACTTCGTGGCAGTGGAGTGCAGTAGGATATGACATTTTTTTACAAACGGAATTTATTAATGTTTTAAAGCCCCTAAATCCTCCCTAAAACGAACCACATTGGCGAACAATCAAAGTTAACCATTCCAGCTTTATGCAGATTAAAATTAAACGAATCCGCATACTCAATGCCATTTATCAAATATCTAAATTCATCACAGAATGCAAATGAACCTGGAACATCAAAATCCACATAATTCATCATTATATAAAACCTGCATAAGCTGCATCTACGTGCAAGAAAAGTCCCTCTTTCTGACAAATCGGCCCAAGGACGTCTAATTGATCAACACCGCAAGAGCACGTCGTGCCAACCGTTGCCAATAGCATGAATGGAATATAGCCCCTTTCTCTATCTTCCTGAAACTTGTTTTTATTTGAATATATAATGAATCCATCATAAATATATACCTTGATAGCATTGATTAACGTGTCCGGAGAAATGCCAAAATTGTTTCGAAGCAGTCGGGAAGCTTTGAGTTTGCGGAGACGAACACCGGACAGCATGGCGCCTTTCTCAACGGATGAGTGCGCCTGGTCGGAGCAATACATAATGAAGCGCTCGAAGACGGCCGGGTCGTGGTAGTAAGGGACAATGACATCCGATGTGTCATCGGTCTTCTACAAAAATCTGATGGAGTTAGATATGTTTCATTTGGGCATGGAATCCGGGATTCTCATAAAGAATAGCTGATAATTGTCAGTCCAACAACAGCTTTTATAATGATTCATTTTTCTGCCAAGTTTCCGATCGTACAAACACATCAGGACAAAACGTGCTCTAATAAAATATAAAAGGCGTTCCCAAATTGTGCGCTCTCTTGCTAGTTGTGCGCGGTTTTGTTGCGACATTTATTTTTTTGCAACTGTTTCATTCTATTTTATATGTGTCCGTTAATTTTAAGGTTAGTTTTTTTTGCATCAGCACCTCAAGTGAACATGAAAATTTTTCAATCTTCTATTGATTCTTGCCAATTTCTACGTGTAAATTTGTTTCAAATTGTCACGTTAGTTAATCAAACTAGTCCACCCCAATTTGTGTGGTAATAAAATGAGCTAAAATCTAACTAATCGGGAAGAATTTAATGTTTTTCGATAGTTTAAGACATGCTTAACTAAACTGTAGTAAAACTTTTTTGCTATAATGACGTAAAAATTTACACACTCGTTTAAATATTGCAAAATCGCTATTTCGATTTGGCGTGTTATTCTTAAACTATCCAACGATCCAAAATTATTGTCAGAATATTAAACGGAAGCACATTTTCTGGACTCACTGTTAATGTATTCCATTTGGTGTGCATCAGTAATGTTTGGTGAGAAGTAAGATTAAGAAAAAAATTATTAACACACACGCCAACTGGTATGACAATAAAATGATATCAGTAAACATGCTCAAATCTAACTTTACGGAAAGATATTTCTGATTTTAGCAAGTTAAGACAAGCAACAATTTTTTTATGTTGTCAACAATTTTTTTATAGAAAATGTGTAGCAGTTTTCAGACACGCGTGTGCATGACAAATTTTAAATGCTCCATAACTTTTTTGGTAGAAAATGGAACAAATCGAAATGGGTATTAACAGAAGCAGAATTTTATGCTCATTCACATAATATGAAAACGGCCATTAGTTTAACATATTTAACATTAGTACTGCAACGGGAAGCAATTAAAAATCAAACTTTGCGTTTTTTGGTTATTGCGTAAAATAAAATGCGAAAGTTCAAAATCTTGTCCTAATATCACGACCCATCATAAAGTTTGAATATTAATTGCTCTCATCTAATCATCAATCTAATTTGCATATTTAAATGTGGTCTGATGGCCGAGTGGTAGTGATATGGAATCGGAATTGAATATATGGAAGTTCTACCCCCGGCTGCGTTCAACAGTTGTTTACATTATTTTATTTTTTTCCAATTATTTTCCTGATTAAAAAATTTTAATTTTAAATTAATCTCTTAAAATCTATAACCACTACTTATGATGTAGTGTTATCTTATTTGATAAATAAAGTCCTTTTTACCATTTTATCATATTCAATTTAAAAATAATACAATTAATAATCCGCATATATGCACAAAGTACGCAGATAACATCTAATGGATTTTATTTTACGCAATAACCAAAAAACGCAAAGTTTGATTTTTAATTGCTTCCCTGCAACGCGGTTAAATTATTTTTTCGATTAGCGATGCAAACCTTGCGAAAGGGAGGAACATTTTTTGTTTAAATAATTAAAATTGTTGTTCTTTTATTAATAATAAAATTAATAATTGAACGCGACCCGCATTTTTTAAAATGTTACTTCCAGATTATTTTCCACGAAATATTAACAGGCATGTTTTAAAATATGTAGGAAACCGAATTTCTTATCAAACAACACTATTCTTGCACCCTTTCTGAGCTTCCTCTTTTAACGCTCCATTTGGTGTAAGCATATAACATATTCATTTGGGAGACTAGGTGTTTCAGAATTTTCAGAAAAAAAATGTTTCAGAAAGTTTGCAAAAATGATGTGAATATGTACAATCACAACGATAATAAACTTACAGGCTGCTGAGTGTGTGTTGTCCTAAAGTTTATCTAAACATTATCATTTATACAAATCAATTTTCACGTTTGTCTAGGAAATTGCGAAAATTGCTCCCGATAGGAAATAAGAAGCATTTCCGCCAAAAATCACGGATTATTACACTCTCTCATTTAAAATTTCGATTCTTTTTATAAAAAAAACAAAAGATCTCAAAATAATCGAACTAGCATAGACTTTTCGTCAATAAAATTCTCTACCAGGTGCTATTCCTCTTATATTCTAATTAATTAATTAATGCATTGAAGTTATAGAAATAAATTTAAATTAGAAGAAGAATTTTAAATTAAATTAGAACCTAAATTTAGGTACTGTCGTCAAATAAAACGTTTAATACATATTGTCGTGGTGTAGGTTGATGAAAAATTAGGGGTAAAGGAGCATACCGAAAAAAGAGACGGTCTCGCTTGGGCTGGTGTAGATTTAATTTGAAATTTGTTTATTATTTCGATCCTAAATATAATAAATTATACCTAAAATGTTTATTATAATATTTATTATGTTGATTTAACAACCAATTTAGTAAGAGAAAACAAAATGAAACAAAATTGTGATGAAAAAAAGCGAAATAGTAAACAAATTGCAAATTAAATCTACACCAGCCCAAGCGAGACCATCTTTTTTTTCGGTATGCTCCTTTACCCCTAATTTTTCATCAACCTACACCACGACAATATTTCTTTTAATTATTGTCGAGTTTTTAGTTATTAATACATGATACAAGAATATTTTTATCCAAGGGACATAATACATCTTTGAGACAACACTAATAAGGAGAATGAGAGAAGAGACACATCGACAATACGATACGCGCGAAATTTTTTCTTTCAAATAATGTATTTAAAAAATTGCACACTTCCGTTTATTTCACAACGTCTCGGAAAGGATGTTATTTTAAAAAATAGGAAAAGCGGAAATTGCTCCCGTCGGAAAATAAAATGCATTTCCGCAAAAAAATCACGGATTATTACACCATAGAATTCTTTCTCAAACTTCAACGGATTAATTAATTAAGACACAAGAGGATGCGTAGAATACCTGGTAGAGGATTTGATTCACGACAAATCTATGTTAGTTCTATTCTTTTGAGATCTTTGATTTTTCTAGTTTTTTTCAATAAAAATGAAAATAATCGAAATTTAAAATGAGATGGTGTAATAATCCGTGATTTTTGCAGAAATGCATTTTATTTTCCGACGGGAGCAATTTCCGCTTTTCCTAGATTTAATAACATCCCTCGGAAAATGCTATTTTATCATACGACAGTACGTAAACATCGTCACATTTTAATGAATAATAAATAAACAAACCTTATTAAATCGAACTTTCTCCAGAACCGAATTAACTGTCTTGCCCAAGTTAGTCGATTGAACCCATTCTAGGAAGCTTGGCTGTTGCTTTATCTTCTGCAAAAAAATCAGAACAAAATCATTCTTCCACCCATGGCTCACCTCGACTTGCGTGGCTCTTGCCGCCATGATTGCAATCATAGTACTGTCAGAAGCTGTGCTCTGAATGATTCCGCACCCGGGACCATTATGTGAGTTTTTAAAGTGTTCCGGAAGCCCCAGTAGTGATACGAGCCAATCGAGAGAGCACATTTCCAGCTCTGTCATTGACGGACAAGATTTCTTCAATGAATAGTATCAAATTGGGATCAATATTCGCTAGTACCCATGTGAAGCCAATTCCAGCTATACCACCGCTGAGAATGTCAGCAATTATGGACTGATAGCTGCAAGCCGTCGGGAAATAGGCGAAAAAATGAGGATGGTGCCAGTGAGTAGCTCCTAACAATTGTTAAAATCAAGGAAGAGCGTTTGTTAGGTCAGCTCACCATTTAGAACAACGTTCTCCAAGTCGTCGAAGATTTTACTCCAGTCTTCGGGTGATTCTGGAGCTTTCTCCGGTACGAGACTGTTGATGTAGCCGGGTTTAATGCTAGGTAGCGGTTTACGCTCGCGAAGAGTGGACCAATAATTGGCGACGAAGTTTATCATGTTGGTTCCTTGTTCACGAAGATTTTCAGGCTCCATTTTTGTTGTTTTGTGTTAGGTTACTGAATCTGAAACTAAAAGCTCAAGAAAAGTAAATTAAGTTTAGTCAGAAAACAAGAAGAATATATGATGGTTTTACTCAATATCAAAACCAGAGGACGTATTCAAAAACGTATTTATCTTTTAAAAGGTGATCGAAAATCATTGATTTAATCAATGTCGTTTAAAGTAAATTATATACACTGTTTCAATATCTTAGGTTCGGTTCACTTTACACATGAAAAACAATTAGGTTTCAAAGTAAAGATCATTTGACTCTATGGCTTGAACCCATCTATCGACAAGTTGTTCGATTCCACTGTGGTACCACTCCTTGTTCTTAGAGGCGAAAAACTAGCGGCACCCGTTTTCAACATCGGCCAGGTCATTGAAGCTAAGACCACGAAGAAAGTGTGCCATGGATCATAAAAGGTGATAATCAGATAGCGCAAGGTTCGGACTATAAGCTGGATGTGGAAGAAGATCAATGGCGTCGAGATTTTTGATATTTTCCTTCCTTTGTCTGGCGGTGTGCGGTTTTGCATTGTCTTGTTGAAGGAGTATCCGCTTCAGATTGATCAATGCTGGATATTTTTCGCCAAGTGCCGCATACTTTCGATCAAGTTGAACGCAATAGAGGTCTGCGTCGATGGTCCGACCATTTGGAACTAGCTCGAAGTAAATTACGCCTTCGAAATTCCACCAAATACACAGGAGTGTATTCTTGGAGAAACGATCACATTGTGCTACCGGTTCCGCCGTTTTACCACGTCCCAACCATTGATTTTGTCTGTCCGGATTACTGAAGTAGACCCACTTTTCATCACAAGTTACAATTCTACGAATAAAACGGTAATCTTGTGGATTTTCGAGTAGTTTTTGGCATGTCTCGACACGTTTTTGAGCTTGAATTTCAATCAATACATGAGGTACTTCTCGGCAGGGTCTATTGACTTTCCCAAGGGCGTGAAGATGTCGTACAACTGATGTTTGAGGAATATCGAGCTCGGCCGACAATCTGCGAGTACTTATTGATGGATTGGTCTCCACAGCTTCACGGATTGCTTCAGAATCCACTGTCGTAGGTCGGCCTGAATGTGTCTTGTCCTCGAGATCAGTGTCGTCGTCGTTAAATCTTTTGAACCAATTTCGCGCAGTACGATCCGAGACCATATTGTCGCCTTCAACTTCGCATATCCTTTTTGCTGCTGCAGTTGCGTTGAAGCCTTGTAATGGCATAAAAGAACACGAATTTCGGATTTAGGAGTCGAATCAACCAGTTTTTTCAAATATTACGAATCCAGCTGATTCCACGCATACCTAATTGCGTTCTGCAACAGTGTTGAACATTTTTTCATTGGCGAAAATCCTTTGAGTAAGTTCACCCCACACATTCACGATTAGATTTAAATCAGGAGAATGTGCAGGCCAATGAAGCAGGCGCAAATTCTTAGCGTGGTTCTAGAGCAGCCGTATTGTCGTGTTGGAACTGGTGTCTCTAATGTCGTCTTCCTTGGAAAAACGGCAACAAATTCTGTTTCAGAGTTTGTTGATACCCTTGAGAGTTTATCCTTCAAGTGACAAAGCCAGGGCTAACAATAGTTGATCCACAAAATTATCCCCAGAGAATAACACTGCCACCTCCCAAGTTCTGTCGCGGCATTGTTCTACGCTCCTTTCTCAGATCATATCGGGTTTAACTTTTTTGTGACTTGACCAAATCGGCTGATTTTTTGATGTTATAGATTCATATGGTTGTAGATTATTTTACAAATTCCCGCTTGTGATTACGATGATCCGTTTTACAGTGACAAGCGTTTATCGTAAAACGCGTAGCTCAAAGATATTACGCACTTTTGTTGCACTGCATTTTTTAATAATTTTTAAAGTTCAATTATATTTTTTTCATAATTTATTGAAAATAGCAGTAATTGGCAACATTTTAGAGATGACTCCACGTAAAGAAACTCCAATTGCCACACGGCAAGCTGTTATCAATATGAGGGAAAACGGAATGCGTGGTACCGAAATTGCCATGGTAATTTAAACCAAATTTTGCTACTATAACATTTTAAACACTGATTCACATAAAATATCAAAAAATCAGCCAATTTGGTCAAATCACAAAAAAGTTAAACCCGAAAAAACATTTGTGACAAAACTTTTGTCAGCTAGTGTACATTCATAACCGTCTGCAAGATTCTAATATTCTGCGATTTCAGTTAACGAATATGTGATCTCTCATATGAATAAAAATTAAAAATAATAACAATTAAAGTAGCTTAGGCTCCTATATTACTTTCAGACGGAACAATTGTAAGTCTAGCGGGCAGGAAGTTTTAATTCTTCCCATTTTAAAATGAAAGAATTATCAGAGATTTAAAAAATTCTATCTTCTAAAATTAAAATATCTAAACAATTTAAAGCGAAAACAAAAGGAAATGTACGATAAAATTAAATCTGAGAAATAAACGAGATTTTTTAGACAAACGCCATCAAATAATCTATCATTGTATTTGGACATTCCCACGAACCCGAATAATAAATAAATAACGAAAAAAGAGCAGCAGTAGCAGAGAATTAATAATAAAGACAAGCAGTATAAAATGAGAATAATCGGCGGAAGGCAATATCTTCCGGTGTGTATCAATCTTATGTTAGACGAGACCATCGAATTATTCATGCAAATTCCCATTGCGATACGTTTAATTGCTATTTTACGACTGGAAATAATGAAAAGCAAATACAAGTAATCTGATAGCATTGTTGTTAAGTTATTAATAATTCTGGAGGAAGTAAATAAATCAAGAAATATGTTAATAGCGTAATTATTGCAAGAAAATTACATGGGTATTGATATTTGTATCATT
This sequence comes from Caenorhabditis plicata, assembly GCA_963931815.1. NCBI lineage: Eukaryota > Metazoa > Nematoda > Chromadorea > Rhabditida > Rhabditidae > Caenorhabditis > Caenorhabditis plicata. Next base: position 5,783,873 of record OZ007494.1, read on the forward strand.
CTGGTTTCTTATTTGATAATAGATTGAATCATAATTTGATAACAATTTCATCTCGTGTAAAGGTCGTTCAAAGTTATATGCACAGGAGGTTTATTTTTCTAGCGAATGAAATAGGGGAAATAATTGTTTCTTATGCTCTACGCACGCAAACGAATGATCCCAGTAAACTCGTTTAAATCTAACTTTGTGTTAAGATATTAATAAATTAGGTGGTTTAACCCTTTTAAATTATGGAGAAAGGCACGCCAATTACACTCTTAGAAATTTAAGCTCGTTTGAGGGTTTCTAAAAATGTTCTAGTAAGGAAGTTTAATAAACCTGCAATCACAATCACAATGAAGCGCCCACGACTGCAGCCCCGCACCTTGAATCTCCGCTCCGCCAATGACAAGCCGATCGATGTCAGCGGACAGTTTACCTGTCGCTTCATTTTCAATGGTCAAGAGGGATCGGGAGTTGCTTAAGTCACCAACACCAACTCTCTGCTTGGTTTCGACTGGATATCACAGGACCAAGACCTCTTGAACCGCCGCACTCAAGACACCGTCAACGTCGTCACTCTACCCAGTGCCGAGAGTTCCAAAAGCCGCGGACAATGTGACAAAGCCAAAGCAATGCTCAAACTCAAGCTCGTTGCAACACCGAACTTCCGCAAAGCTCGCCCGGTGCCATATGCTGTTCTTCCGAAGGTCACCGAAGAACCAGATCGATTGGTACAACAAGCAGTCATCAAGACTACCTGCCATCACAACCTCCATACTATCAACGGGAGCGACCCGCAGAGAAGCCGCTTTATATATATCGCGACCCAGATTACGTGTCATCAGTGTATAAATAGACATCACTTGCTTTTGACAGTTATCTTTAAATATAGGATTTCCTTACCAAAATACGACTACCGTTTCAGTATCGTTACTGTTTATGACTTGCTTCCACGTCTCGAACAATTTGTTGATGCCGTTCCGCCAAAAATCGCCCGGTCTGCTGTCGAAAAAGTTTTTGAGCCAGTTTTTGAGGTCCTCGAAGATAACACCCCTCATTTGGTTTGACAGAGAGCGCAAAAGATGATAATCGGATGGCACAAGGTCTGCAGAGTGCGGTGGATGCTGGAGAACCTCCCATTCGAGCTCTTGGAAAGCGGTTTTGTCAATTTGTGCAACATGCGGCTTGTCGTTGTCGTGGAGCAAGATGACTTGGCCTTGTTGATCGGGTCTTTTCAGTCGAATAGCCGCGCGGCGCAGTTGGGCAACATAGTGCTCCTTGTTGACCGTGGCGTTTCTTTCTAGATTATCCCAGTGCACCTTCGACTTCCTTCCTTATGCTTTTTTAACACATTTCTCATTAATTTACAGTTTGGTTGCCATCACGGAAAAATTACAGTCGTATTTCAAGTTGTAGAACGTCTTATAATCATAAAAAATTATGTAAATTAAATATTTGAGCTTAAGATTTTTCCTAAAAAGGTCTGTTATTAGATGAACATTTTGGTCATTATGATTCCTATCGTTTGATAGGGTGCCTTTGGGTGTTCCACGAGTTTTTATTAATTGCAAGAAGTTCAAACTACATACCTGATGTAATCAATTAAACAATCAACTTCATAATATATAGTTTATTATCAATTATTATCAATTAACTAAAAATTTACTCGATTCTCTTCGAAACGTAGGTGTTCCCGTCGTCTGATTCATTTGCAGTGATGGCATATGTCTGGAAATTCGCAATAACCATTAGTAGAAAAATAATTATTACCGCTTTAACTCCTCCTTGATAGACTGGACACATTGATTCACAGACATCGTCCAAATCATTTCCTTCCTTAAATTCAATTATATATCGTGTTATTATTATAATTTATCGATTCATACTTCTACACTACACCAGGACTCTTGGAAGATGGCCTCCAATTGGGTTGTTTCTCCAGACTTGGTTGAGGTGATAACCTATAACGGGGAACAGTGTTATCATTGAAGGGAATATAACCTCTATGGGGACCCAGAATCGTCCATTGTTCCCGACGTTTATGTCAGTGGCGGCTGCTTCCCAGGCAAGACCCTTTAAAATGTGATAATCGATATATTATAAATCCTCTATACCATGAGATAATCGTTTTCTTTCAATGGATGAGATGTAGCTGAGATGGCAAGGAGCGCGAGAATATAAAAGCCAATCATGTTTAGCCCGGGAACCTGTGAATAATTTTCCGCAGTTACTCGACATCTATTTGTACCGTTTTCATGTCGACCCCACCCCCAAATCAGAACACAAAGATCAATCAAGTACCTAATGAAAAAATCCATTTCTATCAAGTTTTCAGCTCCTTAGAGAGAAACTCCCACAAAACCAATTAGTGTGCAATTTATGATTTGCAGTCATCTAAAGGAAAACTTTTTTCATCCATAATTGGTAGGTAATTGTCTTCCTTTCATATTTTCATAGACTCTGTACCGTTCTTAAATTAGGTCTTTAACGGTTTTCATCGTTTCACCTTATCAATTTATGAAAAGTTACAATCAAAAACAACAACAACAACATTAAAATATAACAATTTAAACGAATGACCAACATGAATGTCAATTTAGAATTACATGAAAAACTTCATAGTGGTGATTAATGAGAGGTTCCAAGTGTAATTTCCACACTTTCGACGATTTTAGAACACCATTGGATGATTGTGAGTTGAAGAAAACGCGTTTGATTCGGAAATGAACAAGAGCCTGGAAATATTTAATTAAAATATATTAATTATTGTGTTCCTTTGGATTGAAAATTAAATTTCTGTTGAAAACTATTATAAGTTTTTTGTGTCTAATTTATATCCACAAAAAGCCGACTTCCAAAAAACCTCAAGAAGACACATCGCGATGTCGGAATCCTTGAAGTCTGGTCCGATGCTTAAAAAGCTTATATTTTGCTCATCTACCAAATTAATTGAATCGACATCAAATTAAATGACCTAATTTTATTTCAATACGAATTAAACGTTTTTAGGAACTTCATTTAATTATAATTTGGTTCGGTCTTGATTTGCCTGACATCGTAACTACGAAAAAATAGAAGGCAACAATCACCAACGTTTCGGTAGAAATAAGTGAAGAGCTGAATCCTGAATTCCGAGTAAGGATTATATTCAATTGTAAACTTTTTAATCCGTCGAATGCATTCTGTTATATCTTATTTAAAACACGACGTTTTTTTTAGAAATTTAGAAATACAAATTATACTTTATTCCATATTCCGTTATAGAAAATTTTGTCATTAATCCATCACTGTTAGAAATACCTTCCTAGGCATACTTGGGAAAGGCCGGCCCGGATGTTCGATTTTGCGGCCCTGGCCCGGCCCTAAAATAAAACAAAATTTTAGTTTTTTCCTTATTTTTTAATTATTGATATTTTCTTAAAATATTGTGTGTACGTTTTTTTCTCAATTGAATTAGTACATATTTGAAAAGTTTAGGGACGATCGTCAACGTCAAAGTTGCCAACCACTGGTGAATCCGAACGCGTCGGTTTTCGGTGACGAGCGAAAAAGCTTTTAATAAGAATTATTCAAATTCTGACAGTCCTGGCTTCCTAGCGACCATTGAAATAAAATATAGAACTAAATTAAAGTCTACTGATATAAAAACGAAACTATTTTCAAGCTCATTGGAGCCAAGGTCAATAAAATAAATTAAAATTGAAACAAACTTAAAAAAAATTTATTTTTCAACTCTTTTGTATACAATCAACATATTTCTTCTCTCTTAGCCTGCTTCTGAATACTTAAAATCGACGTTTTTAAGATTTATCTCGTGAACGAAGCGTGTTTAGTTCGCGGCGGACGCGTTCGGATTGACCAGTGAACCAAATTATTTAAAACAAAACTCAATGTTTTAAAATATTTATTTTAACATAAAATACAGCAAATAAATCAAGAATTTTATAGAATCTTACACTTTTTGGAGAACCTACACTTAAATCATAACCTATAAATTCGAAGAATATCCTTACCTATTATAATTGGCTCAAAATATTTTTTCGTGCCTTTGATTTTAAAATAAATATTTTTTAATTTCATTTTGTTTGAATAAATAATGTTGCCAACTTTTCCGGGCCGGCCCAGGGCCGAGGGATTGAGGACCGGCCCTAAAATTACCAAGTATGTTCCTAGGAACATCGGTCTTCCTTCTAACAAGTTGGAATAAAGAATTAGATTCTTACCATTGCACACATCGCGCATGGCTCATTCTTTAAGAACACATCACAGCCAGTTCCCAAATAATTTTCCGAGCTCGGTTCTCTTTTCGGTATCACTTGAGTCATTTCCATTACGGCATGCCTTAATGGTCCTTTCTTCGATCTTCCTTCACTCAATATTTGTCCATTCTTAAACTGTCTACGTTCATACATTAAAACGTAATTTCAAAATTACCTGAATAACTAAGCACTCATTATCTTCTGCCATTCGACTCCATTTTTCGACATAAACTCTTAATTCGGAATCCAAAAATGTACCGTCTATTAAACCTTCCAATGTCTAATGATTTTATTTGTAATTATTAATGGAATATAAGAATACTTTATCACATGTGAATGAAGTGGGCCATAATGTTTTAGCAAATTCGAATTGATCTCGAGTAAATGGTTTGATTGAAGGAACATCGATTAACTTTAAAGTTTCAATTTGGGTAAATTTCAAGGTTAATAAATCACTTGAATATCGTCGATTTTAATGGAATCATGGGCTAATTTTGTGATAACAGTTTCTGCATTCTCGAGGCTTTCTCCTATTAATAATCTGCCATCTTTATTAACTCTTTTCAGATGATTTAAATCTTCCGGGAGATCTTTTACTAATTTTATTATCTAAAATAATGAAATATTTATGGAATGTTTTTCAATTAACACGTACAACTCCAATTAAACGTTTATCAGGCACTTGAATTGCATAAAATTTCCGTGTTGGAACTTTCTCAGTGAGGAAATCGTCGCTTAACACTGGTTTGACGCTGAAAGTGTTTCTTGAATTATTTCCTTGTTATTAGATTTATAAACAGATAGAGCTTTCTTTTCTCTATATTTATAATTGTCTGACCGAGAAGAGGATGCGTCAAAAAATTTCGATCAGGTTGTAAATAAATATTCTATTGCTAAACTTCAGAAGTTTATTAATATATTGCCGAATGATTTTTTAATATTGTTTCAGCATTACCTAACAGTAGTGCTTCGAAAAACGGTTCTAGAATCTTTCTAGCTATAATAAATTATACATATTGATTTCTTGAAAAATAACAATTGTAATATTAAAGATAATTTAAAGTTCTAGGCTGATTGATAATTAATTTCACCTTACACAAAAGAAAAATATTCCTAAAATAATAAAAATACAAATTTCAAGGTATTTATATAAATAAGACTGGAATAATTTTAGTTATAGCTAGACAATTGTTTGTATTTAATTGTGCTATGTTAGCTATACATAATTTTATAATCATGGTTTTCAAACTTGAAAAAGGTTACTATAAATCTGGTTTTTGATGCGTTCAAATAAATATTAATCATTTAGTGAAAGTGCACAATAATATTTTCCAACTTCACATATAATTTAAAATATAAAACGTATACCTTATCACTTGTTTTAATTCACAATTTTCAATTTTCCTTATTTTTGACAATGGCTCATCTGTTGTACTCATCTACTATTTGCCACTTTAAGTCAATTTATTCTATAAAATAACATTTTAAATAAAAATTAAAATAATGTGAAAACTGCGCCGCACATGTGCTGAATCGGTACTTTAACTCTGCGCCACTCTATCATGTGCAAAAGCATTTTCCTCGAAACGATTTGAAGTGCTCCACAATTTGATAACAAACATACAAACCACATATTCATACCCACCATAATTTTGTTTTTGTTTTTATTTTCCATGAAATTATTGATTTTATTTTCAGTGAAATAATGCAATTTTTAAAAATTATATTGAACTCGTTATTAAAGTGCATTTATACCTTTTCTTATCACTGTAATTAAGACACTCTTGATATGGGAAACAACCAATCCGGAGTGCCGCAATGCCGGTATGATGGCCAACGGGATGCATGGTCCGGTGCTCGTCGCCATCGGATGATGAGCGAGACTGCCAGATACGCTTCACAGGTTCTGCCGTCTCCGAATGGTCCACCGGTCATGTTCGAGGTATTTATTATTTATCATAACGGTATATAGAAAGCTATTTGCAGGATGACGATGAGGTAAAGGCTGGAGAATGTCCAGTCGTCTTCAAATGGAACTTTAGTAACACTAACCAGCCAAAAAATGTAAATATTTGTGGGTCGTGGGATGGCTGGAAGACAACAATACCAATGGTTAAGTCGACTAATGATTTTACAACAATTATCGATTTGCCACCGGGTAAGTATTTTAAAAACTGCACACATAAATTTTTAACAGAATATGAAAACTTTAATTCTGTGAGACGATAATGAGGAAATGTAAAATTTTGTCATTTCGTGGTTTCACTAAATATTAGTATTATTTGTCTGTTCACTAGTTGTGGATCATTCATTAGAATTTGACGGCATATTGACTACGACTTATAAAGTATTAACATTATAACTTACTAGATGTACCATATACATAAAGTTAAAAATGTTATTAAGAAATTACATATTTTTTTAATTAAATATGAAGACCTGAAATTTACGAAAAATCGGGGAAGTGTGGAATATCTGAAGGCCCATTGAACCTCAAAAATTTCAATAAATAAATCTTTGAGCGATTTTCTGTAATCTATACGGTTTATTTATAATAGCCAAAAACGGTTTTAATTATTTTTCATCGCACCAACCGTCAGGTGATATTAATTTAACTTAATCCTCGTGTAATTGATCGATTACTCAGCTAAACGTCGTCCCTGAAATCGTGGACTTCCCATGAAATAGTTTTCTTCAAGATTCAACAATGATTTAGCTCAATTAATAAAATATTCCAACCTAATAGACCTGTTTATAAATGAGTGAAAGCGGTTACACAATCTTACACTTTTTTAATCTATTTGAAATCTACATTTAATGTCTATTCAATTCAATAATGATACTGTTTCAAGAATCGGTCACAGTCGCAAATTATGCTTACCTAATGAAATAAACAAGTCTTAAACGCCTTAATTGAACATGATAACGAAGAATTGTGTTCGTATACATTTTTGCGATGATCTATTTGTACCAATATAAAAATGTAAAAATAGTGTTTCGAATCTTTTTTTTACAAATAATTTTCTACAACTGCAGCTGCAATATAAGAAGCAATAAGAACATTCACTATATATTTAGGCACATATCAATATAAATTTTGTGTTGATGGTCAATGGGTTGTGGATGACTTACAAGGGAAAGCTCCAGATGCGTCTGGAAACGAAAACAACGTGATCGATATAAAAGATTCGGATTTTGCTGTGTTTGAAGCACTCGATCAAGATTTCCAAGCTTCAAACGCTGGAGAAGTTCTTCGAGGTGAATCAGATAATAAGAGCAATCATGACACACCGAATGATAGGTATTGACTGTATTAAAATCATACTTTAATAGTTTATTTCAGAGAGCTTGAGAAATTGCGCTCTTTTTCACAAGACATACCATCTATGGACATTCTGAAGAAAGCGTCAGGCCCGCCTGCAATCCCGCCACAACTAATGCAAGTCCTTCTCAACAAAGAGACACCTGAATCGTGCGATCCTAATGTGCTCCCTGAACCGAATCACACGATGCTTAATCACATGTACGCATTATCGATCAAAGATAGTGTCATGGTATTGTCGTCAACACAACGTTATCGAAAGAAATATGTGACAACTTTACTTTACAAACCAGTTTAATTTAAGTGCGAAAGGAAAGCCTTCGGCTGATTTGTATTGTTACGACGGTGTAATAACGCTCTGGTATGCTACATTGTAGAATTTAATTAGCAAATTTATTAGATAAGCAATTAAAAATTGCACAAACGATTTGTATAGATTTATTTATCAGGAATATCCTATTCACGGCTTACGGGGCACATTTGCGTGTCTGCTTATGAAAGTAGCGTATGTACTATGTTGATTTTGATTTTTTTTTTGTGTTCTGTTTCAATGTATAGTGAATATTTTGTAAATAGAGATTGATTAACGTTTGTTTTCGATTAGAGCTTTACTATTTGCTGTATTCCTCACTGCTTATTTGATATATATATATATTCATTTTGGACATTCCGAATATTGATTAATAAATAATTTTTTTGTTTATATATTTTGTTGTTTTTTCATCGGTTTTATTCTTTCACCGATATATATATATATATATATATATATATATAATTTTGCTTTTGTTCATTCTTCCTTGCTGGATAATGTTATTTTTCATTTTTCCTCCATTCCTCTTTAATTTTTATAGTATTTTTCTTTGTTTTTAGAGATCTTATATTAAGCTTTTCCATCTATTCTTTATTTTAAAAAATTTGATAAGGTTCTCATCAAGTGATGCCGAATATGAGCAGAAATAAATTAAGGTTTTTCTGAGCCTTTTCTAGTAATTATATTAATAATGGAATTGATTTTAAATATCTGTTAATCCAAAATCCATATTAAGAATGTTGATTAACTCTGTATTTTGTCTTCACTGATCATCTTGAGGGTTTCCTGATTATCTTGAGGGACAAGAAAGGTACCGATCATTGAAATAATAGGATAAGATTTTTCTTTGTTGAAATTAACATAATTTAGCAAAGGTTTAGAAAACCTTAAATAGTTTTTCCGAATGATGTTTTAGTTTAAATAAATAGTAAAAAGTATATATGGTGAGATATAAAAATATAGAATATTCAAAATATTCCAATAATCTTAAAACTAGATTTGCCTATAAAAGATATCAGTTAAAGTTACCAAACAACTAAGAATTTATTCCAGGCCGTGAACCTTCCTACACATTTATTTTACCAATTTTAAGTGTACATTTTGGAATAAAAACTATTTTGTTGTAGTTTGAGTTAGCGAATATCCTTGCTAATTTTACTGTAACAGGTTATAGCAAAAATGCACAGAAAAATGTATTATTTTCAAACGAAATCGTTTAATTGTATTTCACTTTTTAAATAATCAATGATTGTAGAATGTTTAAGGTTTAGTTACATCTTTAACTACACGATAACTAAAGAACTCTAGAAAATGATGAAACATGTTGTCGTGTTTTTGAGAATTGATACTTTAATTTTTCGAATAAATCCATATTTCAAACTTAAATTGATATAATTAATTTACGTTTGCAGTTGGCATCCTAACTTTATTAATTGCCTAGTAAGCACTAAAGAGTATCGATGAAAAAGGAAAATGGAATAGATAAGAAATGTGCTAAATGATTGCAGGCATTGTGTAACGAAAGGTATCCAAAGGCAAAATAATCAGAGGCAAGGTGTTGAGGTGTATGTGTGTGTGTCTCGTCCATCATTTTGGTATTTCATGGCATAGATTTGTCTCTGCTGCCTAATTTTACGTTAATGTTGCTGCCGCTACTGACGATGGTTGTTGTGGGGTTGGTTTGCCCTCCCTCCTCCCGTGCCGAATCGATTGATTCCACTTGCGTAGCTTTTTGCAATAGTTTTGTCGTCGTCGTCGTAATAGATATGTTTGTTTGATCGGTTTTCGAGTGAATATTACATTGTCTGTGATTATATTGGGTCTTTTTTTTGTTTTTTTGATCTTGTTGTTTGTATTGCTCGCTGATGAGGCTAATCCTAAGACCTTCATAGATTAATCAGCTGATTTTTGTTGCGATTCTGATCAGGTTCATGTATGGTAAATGTCATATTGGTATCTAACTATCTATATGTAATTCATATTTTGATCCGTTATATTGTATCGTTTTTCATGACCTCATAAATTTTCTAAAATTAAGCGTGTCTTTTTTTTTTTAAATATTTTCGATAGTTTTGAACCCTAGTTTATGTATATTTATGGATAAGGTAAAATTATGCCATGAAATATATTTTAGGAAACCAAAAGTCACTTTCTTGGGAGATTTCCATGGAAATTATAATTTTTTGATGGAAACATTAAGTGACTACTTATTTTTCCTGTGATATATTAAATATTGTTCCTAAAATTGTCCACATTAAATGTAAAATATTAAAATTGCGACATCAATTTAAATTTAATATCATTATTTGCATATTATCTTTAGCATATTCTGAGCACAGTTTTATTGTATATATTGACCTTTTCAGATATCGGTGCCTAACGGAAGAGCAAAAAATATTCTCGTTTGGGCGGCCACACGACCACAAAGGACTTTTTAATCTATGCCTCAAAAAAATGTGTGTTATCCATTTTTTGAAAAACACGCATTGATGAGAAGTGACCGTCTAAACGAGAAACTCATTTATTTCTAATTTTTCCTCTTCCATTAGTCACCGATCTCGGAAAAGCACATTATACAATATTATAATAATAACTGGTAAAATAAACCTGTATAACCTATTTTTATTTCTGGTAACTGTATTGTTTTCTGGTAAAGATGCCGTATGGAAGTGGGAATTATAGGATAAATCGTTTAGATCGTTCCAGGTTTTTCTTTTAATCTCATAAATTTATGTGATTTCTCTGAATTTGGAAATAGCGAGACACATATTTTGGAATAATTTTTTCTTCTTCCATTCGAGATACTTTCCTTAAACAGAATACCTATAATTCGAAATAAAATGAGATTGAACAGACAATTCAGAGTTTGAAAAGTCCTGATTCAGTCTTTCTCTTGTTAATTTGCAATCAAAAGCACAAAATATTGTTTTATAATTTCTGTGATAGTTGGCGAAAATGATTTGATAATCTTCAAATTGTGCATCTAATCAGTTTTTATGTGTATCAATGGTTATTGTTATTATTATTTGTTGTTCTTGTTGTTATCACTCGCTGTCCTCTCAATAATATCTAAAAACGAGAGAAAGTTTTTATTATTGATTTGTTTATTTTTGCAGGCTCCCAATCAATCGGCGTTGTGTATTATTTATTGTTGATTTCAAATTATTGTTTAATGATTTAAACCCTAACCCGGCTATTTATCATGGCGGATGTATTCGAGTTTGAGCCAGAAGGTCATGAGCCGATGCCGGTGTCTACTGGAGCGTATGAAATTTTATATTTAATGTTTATGTCATAATTAAACAATTATAGTTTCCACTTGGAACAGTCGGAAGTGATGGAAGATGATCATATGTATAGTGATGTGGCCGATGGACAGATTGGAGCGCCGCCACCGAGCTCTTCTTATATGTAAGGATTATTATATAATGGACTGGAATTATTTAAATTCGGTTTTAGAGAAGACCCGATGGTGGAGACGATCGACTTGTCGGAATGCACCGTCAATCCGCCAGATGTTAAAGTAGGACCGAGTGACTTTCAACTATTGAAAGTGCTTGGAAAGGGCGGGTACGGAAAAGTTTTTCAAGTTCGTAAGACAACGGGTAAAGACGCTGGAAAGATTTTCGCGATGAAAGTGCTTCAAAAAGCGACGATTGTGCGGAGCCAAAAGGACACGGCGCACACAAGAGCTGAGCGTAATATTCTGGAAGCGGTGAAGTGTCCTTTCATATGTGATTTACTCTACGCTTTCCAAACCGGTGGTAAATTGTATTTGATTTTGGAATATTTGTCTGGCGGAGAGTTATTTATGCATTTGGAAAGAGAAGGTACCAATTATTCGGATCAGGTTTAACATAATAATGTAATTTTAAGGAATGTTTATGGAAAATTCGGCAAGATTTTACTTAGCTGAAATTGTCGCAAGTTTGGAACATTTGCATAAGCAAGGAATTATTTATCGTGACCTTAAACCTGAGAATATATTGCTTGATGGTCACGGACACGTCAAATTGACGGATTTTGGACTGTGTAAGGAAGCAATTGAAGGTGATCAGAAGACCCACACGTTTTGCGGAACTATTGGTATACAACACTTATCGGAAACAAAACTAATAATTGCGAACACATTTCAGAATACATGGCCCCCGAGATTTTAACGAGAACCGGACATGGAAAGGCAGTCGATTGGTGGAGTTTGGGAGCGCTAATGTTTGATATGCTCACGGGTGGACCACCATTTACCGCAGAGAACAAGCGAAAGACGATTGACAAGATTTTAAAGAGTCGCCTTACCCTCCCGGCTTACTTGAGCGCAGAAGCAAGAGATCTCATTAAGAAATTGCTTAAAAGACACTGCGATACAAGGTTGGGAGCGGGACCGACTGATGCCGATGAAATTAAGAATCACCCATTCTTTGCACAACTTAATTGGGCCGACGTCTACGCGAGAAAAGTAAACAAAAAAGAGTTGTTAAACATACTTTTATGGTTTAGTTGGATCCCCCATATAAGCCGGAAATTGAAAGCGAAGAGGATGTCTCTCTTTTCGACTCGAGATTCACAAAGATGACGCCGGTTGATAGTCCATGTGAGACTAGCTTCAGGTTAGTTACACACTTTTTGAATCTTTCGGAATGTATTCTATATACTAGTTAAAAATTGGATTTTTTTTCTGAAATATTATGTTATTTTGACAATTCTTAATATCTTTCATCTTTAAGCTTGACGCAAGACAATCCGTTTGTCGGATTCACTTATGTTGCGCCATCAGTTCTCGAACTAATGACCCAAGAAAATGGACGAAATATTTCCGTCCCAGGAATGTCATCGAATATGAAATTTTCCAAGAGCCCGAGACGCCAATTTGGGTATTTCGATATGTTTCAAAATTTTTTTCAAGAATATGTTTTAGAGCTGATGTTTCTACTATTCCTGGTCAAGGGGCGACTCAACTTTTTGGTGGCGGAACCTTGGACTCTGCCAACGTTCAATCGTTTGGTGGAGGATTCGGTGGTACGTAAACATCAGTTATAGAGTTCATAGATGGTTATATTAAGGCTCATCTCGCATGGGACACTATGATGACGATGCAATGGATACGTCAACAACACCGAGAGCTAGTCAAAGTGGTGTAGGTAAAGACACATCCCCAACCGGTGTTGGATCATCGAATAATCACAACAGAATGTTTTGTGAAACAAGAAATTAATAATCAATGAAGATTGCTCAAAATATGCCAAACAGTCCTTATAGCTTTTTGAATTAATATTAGATAATAATTATTAGAATACTCATGTCAACGTTTTTCTTTAAATTTCTTGTTATTGTTTTTCAAGTCCGCCGATTCCACCAGGTATTACGATCTGCAATTATTTATGGTTGCGGAGGTATTTTAATATCTGGATTGTTGTTGATGTTTGGAACGGTTGGAGATCAAATCACCTGGTTTGATCCCTTATGGGCATTTATTTAAGCGAGCACATTCATTTCTTGTGTTTATTTTTGTTTTTATTATTATGATTATTTGATTGGTGAATCTTACGGTATTAATTTGTCCTTCTCATACGATTTTGGTCCCCTCGTGTTTGTGTATCTTGGAGCCTGTTAATAGTAGTATTATTTTATATTTAATTTTGCTTTTCTCCTTGTTTTTCAAGTAATATCAAAATAGAACCTCCTTTACAGTGCCTTTGGTAGGTTAAAACGAAAAGCCCCGCATACAAAAATAGGATATTAACTTTCCATTGTTCATTCCTCTCCCCGATATTATGTTTGTAGAAATACACAGTTTTGACCATTATTACTGAAATGATAATTTTACAAGTGTTCGTGTTTATTCGGATAATAAAAATTCGATTTATTGATTTATCAATTCATTCACATCTAAAGTAACCTTGACAATATCAGAAGAACGAAGGGTTGCTTTTTCAATATTCCAAGAAGGTGTTTTGAGATCAGCTGAAAACGTACCATTATTTTTGATTTTATGATCAGAAAAATTAAATAAAAAATTTGGATAGTCTTGGGGTATTAAAATATAGTCGTCGCCAAATTCGATTACCGCCGCAAAGTGTGGCGCACTTTTTTAAATATTATTTTTTCATCTAATTGTTATGATTATAATTATTTTCCACAACTATTCCACTATTTAAACAACATCTGTAACATATTCTTCTATTTATTTAAGCTATAACAGTATAGAACGAGCCTAAACAAGAAAATAATAATGAAAATTAAATGAAAAAATAATATTCAAAAAGTGCGCCACACTTTGCGGCGGAAATCGCATTTGGCGACGACTAACTTCTTTCATCACAAAAGAAAAACATACAATTAAAATATTCTTTACTAACTCGTATATATTGTTCCCAGTGTTTTACATTTTTTCAAGAAATCACTATCACTTTAAAATAATCTATTAGGAAAAATAAAAATTACAGACCGACGATAAAGTTCTCAGCATTCGGTTCAACTACGACAATTGTTGCGTCGAGTTGAGTATTTCGTTCACACATGTTAAATCGTGCTCGGCAATTTGTTGAGATTTTCTGCAAACAATTTTGAGTGTTTACATTTAAAAAATCTTATAGCCCATATGTTTAAAACTTGTAACTCAACTCTTCACGTTATGATGATAATACAAATGAAAGACAACACAATTTTACTAAAATCAAACGCTTCTTGTAATTTCACTCACAAATTTCGATCTATCTATGTAAAACGTTCTTTCGCCTAGCTTTTCATTTGTTGAGCTTTTAAGGTGAAAAGTCACATCTTGAATCGAAAATCCCCTCATTATGAATAACAATAATATGAAATATTTACGGATATAAAACGAAGATAACGGTCTCGAAGCAATGCGTTTTTTTCTTGAAGAGATGTGCACTCTGATGTCGATACAATATTCATAGTCTAAATTATCTCGTTAAAAGGACTTGGAAGTTCACCGGTTCCGTTTTCGGTACTGGTGCGGTACTTGTATTTAAAATAGAGACCAACAAAACCCACCTGAATTTACAGAATTTAAAACTGTACTACATCCCGCTCTAACGATAGAGCGAATATTTCATATTTTAATCATTTATTGTCCTTTTCAGAGATCGATGCCTAATGGAAGAGGAAAAATATTAGAATGGACTGATGATCTCGTTTGGATGAGCTCTCTTTTTAGACGGCCATTCTTTTTTACGAAATTATGGGCAATACATATTTAAGAGGAATTGAGAAAAATGTTTTTTATGGCCCCATCATTTTCTCTTCTTTTATTATTCTTCCATTAGGCATCGATCTCTGAAATGAATAATATGTTGAAAAAATACTTTTTTTTAAAGAAATTGTACTGCGGTGTCTAATGGGAGAGGAAAAAATGATCGTCACGTTTGGACGGCCACAAATTTTTCCTTTCATCTCATCTATTTATGTTGTCTATCGCAGTTGCAACTGCAGTTGGGGTACAATTTTGGAATAACTTTTTTATCTTCCATAGGCGTGGATTTTTGAAAAAGGCAATATTTTTATATAAAAAACACACAAACCTAATATTATAAATATATTTTAACGCAAAATAATCAGTTTGAATGGTTAACGATATTAAGAGCTTAATTAAGAACCATGATAAAACCCTTAGGTTGTGTTGTTCGGCCGCGGCCGAATAATTTATAATTGAAAATTTAATAAATGAATAGAAATAAAAATCGTGCTGAATTTTCATGGTTTCTGAGAACATCAATGCGCTATTGCTTTAATATAGTCACGGAAAATTTTAAGAACCCGTCAAAAATTCAAAAAATCAGCACTTCAATGACACCCAAAAAACTTGAAAATAGAAAATTCAATTTTTAATTTTTAATTAATATTTTAATCCATTTTTCAGAAAAAATGTGAATATTTTAACTAAATAATACAAAAATTAGAGGAATTATAAACGTAGTTCTAAAGCCTTAATTAGGAAATTATTATGGTCTCTGGTTAGATAATCATAACAACTGCTATAAAAGAACATTGGACAATTAAATTTCAATAAATAAAAACTTAAAAGCTGTTAATATTTTATGTTTTATTAAGTGAATTAGATATAAATTAATAATTAAATCCTCCATAAATCTAAATAAACTCTAAGATATTCTAACCCATTTTTTGATACAAAAGAAACAATAGTACAATACCAACATGATAATTATTCACCACAATTATTAATTAATTATCAGTGGTTTCAATTATTATTCGGTGGGTTGTATGGAATCGGAGTAAAATACGGCGACTCCTTCTGCTCTTCGGGTGCATGGATCTGCGGCTTCTGTTCATTTTTATGGTGATGCTGCTGTTGAGGATCGGACGACTGCTGGTAAACATTTGACTCCTATAAAATGCTCAATACTCTTTTAAATAGTTAATTTTCATACACTCTGTGAACCATACACATGGGTAAAGGCACTGTTTACCGACGGCGTGACAATAGGATGTTCCGGATATCCAAGCGGATTGGCTCTAGCATATTGTCCGTGAACAGTAGCCGACGATGAAGTTGACGGCTGTGCGTATTGTTGATATTGAGCGTAATGCTCAGGAGCTACGGCATAATACTGCTGTCGTTGTTGCTCATTATCTAGCTGCTGCTGTTGTTGCTGCTGCTGCTGTTGTTGCCATAATCTTTGCTGTTCTTCATAATGCTTATAATAAGCTGCAGCTTCCGGAGATTGTGCGTATTGTTGATACTGATAATAGTTATTATACGCCTGTTGCTGATACTGCAGAGCAGTAAAATCGTAATTAGAAGTTTCTGGCGATCCAACAACAGGCGAAGTTGGTCCAGAGTGCACTACAACTTCCGTCAATGGAACAGGTGGTTCCTCAGGCTTTTCTTGTTTTTCCTCCGTTGATTTCTCCGACAAAACGTTTTCAGACTGGATCGTCAAGCTGAAAAATTTAACTAAAATGAAATTACATTTAATAAACATACTCTTGTGTTTGCGAGATATTTTTCTCGGAATTGTCCTGTGATTTCTCTGTTGATGGGATATTTTGCGATTTCTCCTCAATATTCTTGTCTTTCTTTTCAATAACCTTCGGCGGTTGTGGTATCGTATCTTTTATAAGATCCGGTAAGAACGACTTCATTCGTTCGACGGTCATCTCATACAATCCGGGTGTCGTTGCAAATATATCCGTGCTCTCCATCACTAGCAGCATATTTTTCAGCGATTCGGGTACTGCCTCTTTCAAGTTTCCGCAGCTATCAACTAATAAATATGCTTCCATGAAATCTAGCAACTTCAACCATAATGTGGGGAATGATGGTAAAACCGATAAAGTGTTTAAATGATTAAGAAGTGTTTTCGCAACAATTTGAATAGTTCGAACCCTTGTGTCTTCCATTCCAATTGGATCTAATCTTGAAAACTTCTCCAACAGTTTAGAAAGCAATGGAAAGAGCACTTCACCAAAACATGATTTCCATTCCTCTGCCCCTAGATTCGACATGTTTGCAGGCAAGAATGCTCTTTGCAAATGCGTAAGAGATGCAGCCCTCACTTGCCTTCGACAATCGCAACTAAGTCTTGCCATTGCCTGTAGTAATGGCTTCCAAATTTCCGACCAAATAAAATTGACTGATCGCAGCGATTCCATTCCATTATGGTGTGACCATTTCTCAAATATTGCTGGCGCTTTTGAGTGCAACTGCGAGCACAAATCAATAAGGTGCAGCGACATCTGCTGATAGCTAGCCGACAACATCTTCTCCTCATCAATACTCTCCTGGATCTTCTCATGAACGGTCGTCGATACTTCCTTCTTCTCATTAACACCGCTCTTCAAGCGATTGTTTCCATCGGTCTTACCACAAGCATAAGTTCCACCTCCAATAGATGCTTCAACCATCGTCCTTAAGCATTGAAGACTAGATTCAAAGTTGTCCGGGGTGACATGTATTGCATCACGAAGTAAAAATGCCAAACATTCGCAGACCTAAAACACAAAACTTAATTTTGTGAACACCATAGTTAAGAACCTTCAAAAAGGCCGATGGATCATGTTTTCCCAAGCCCGTTCTGAGAACCAAGCTTTCTAGTTTGTACTTTTTCGCACCAAGAGCTTTCAATGCCTCCTCTTCTGCCTTCGCAGCATCACGGTGACCCAACGCTACCCAACGATCACCATCAATGGACATTGTCGAGCCGACCTGTTTCCTTTCCTCTCCTTCTGATGTGTAAGGACGATCTTCGTCAATAGCATTCTTCGATGACTGTTCAACATCCGAGAATGCATTTCTGTCGTACTTGCCAACGCTTGGCTCTGTTAAGTATTCATCCGACACTATAGCAGCTCCAGCCATTTCGAGCAATTCAAACAACACCGCCCAGTGTTCCTTTTTGTGTAAATTGGCAGCATTAGTCCGTATCAACTCATGCAATCCATAGGCAATTTGTTTACTGCACATAAATGAGGAGGTTGACGATAGTTTCTTTAAAAAAATTTAATTCATAAAATATTAAATTTAATAAATTTGCGAGTTATTTATAAATATAATCTACCTAATCCATCAAACTCGAAAATTTACAAAAGAGAACTTACCAACAACATTGTTAATGATTCTAGTATATCATCAGACACCGTATTATTTCGAAACAGATTTCTATTCGCTACCCTCAACAGTCCCACAACTGTTCGCTCCATCAGTATTTTGCACTGCTCAAATCTCGACGAAAGCAACCATTTCATGTGCTGGCTCACCTCCATCCAAATTAGAGGCAATCGGTCCTTTAATAAAATAATTTTAAATAATCCTAAAAGTATCAAACATACCTTATTTTCCAAAGTCACCACAATCATCAATTCCAAGTAAAAGACAAGCGCGTCCTCATCTTCTGCGGATATCTCACCTCCATTCTCCAAAACATGCGCACTGTTCTGCTGAATCGCCCTCAGCATTTCCATTAAGGCAGGAGTCGTCAAGTATTTGCTGTCCACAACTATTTGCGACGGCTTGCTATCCATTATCACAGTTGATGCAAGCTTCATTGATGCTAGTTGCTCCTGAGTTGGCTGTTTTCGGTCGTTCTCATTCGAACTTCCACCAAATCCAAACCACGATAAATCAAAGAACGTCGATTCGGCACGTGCCACACGCTTCTCATGAATACGTTGAATGGACACCCAACCCTTCTCATCAACAAAATCATCCACTTCCGTCATGTCCGAGGGTAGCAATCTCGCTTTGAACAATTGCAAAAGCACTTCGAACACGTTCCTCCACCCTTCTCTCAGGATATTTCCATTATCGTGAACCAAATGAAACAGGGTCTTCGTGGCCAATTGTGCCTTATGATTTTCACCAAAAGCCAACGCAACACCTTCCGGTGAATAAATAAAAGTGCCATTATTCATTTCAATCATGCTTCTTTGTCTCTGCAACTCAATCGATTCCTCTCCATTTCCCTCAGTCATCGAGGTTAACGTCGTAAACTTGCACAAATGAATGCAAAGGTTGTCGAACACCTCATTCATTCCGTAGTGAGCCGCAATTGCTGAACATTTCCTATATCCGGAAAGAGCTTTTTGCAGGATCTGTTCATTCTCGGACTTGTCAAAAACATAACTTAACGCAGCCACAGCCGGACCCCAGCATATCGCAAACAAATCGTGATCATTCCATCCAGTCGGTGCATGGTAGAAAACACCTTCTCCCGTTTCCCCACGTCGTAACAAGACCTTCCACAAATAGTCTTCCTTGACCAATCCTTTTTGTTCAGCAGGCATTACAATCTCCTCTGATTTTATTGCTGTATAAATATCAACAAGCATTTGTGTATCAAAGTCTTCCCCTCCATTCGTGCCCGAAAGGTTTCTTTTGAAGCAATCCACCGTCATTGGCGGTTGCGCTCTTTTCACTTGTGGATTATGTTGATCCATATTCAGCATAATAATAGCATAAGAAAGTGTAAATGCAGCATCCACATGATTGAACGGCTCATCATTTGCACGATACCACTCATCGGAAAAGTATTGCATCACCATACTAATTTCGGCAGCTTCTCCAGGTAATCGGAACGTTTCAAGGAACATTCTTAGCGCAATATCAAGACGTTTTCCCTGGAATGGGAAAGATTGAACAAACGCTTTAAGAACATCTGCATGCTTTCGACTACATATATAATCTGCTATGCTCTTTTTGTCCAATTGTGGGTTCGTGCGCAGCCATTGCACCAGCGACTCCTCATCGTGACCGAGGATACCTTTTCCACGTAGGAAATCAATCCCTTTCTTAGGACTTTGATTGAACAATTCCGTTCCCTCCGCAATCAATCTCTTTCTCTTCTTTTTCTCTATAACCTCTGCCATTGACGGCAGGTCCACCGAAGGAGGATGTCGATTTGCTCTTAACTGAACACTTTCAATCACTTCAGCCCTGGATTCCGAGTCTATCGATGACATTTTCTTTCCAATATCATATCCACTGAGCGGCGGTAAATCCAACTTCTTCGACTCGCCTGCATTCTCTGTCTGCCTTAATCCACGACCGTTAGCACGATCTTCACAATTCTGTTCGATTGTGTCAATAACAACAAGCAGAGCATCGAGTGACAGAAGTGAAGCCGTGTTGCCGCCCATTGTCGGGAAAGAGTTCTCCACAAGCAATTTAGTTAAATCCTCAAATATGTTTGCACAGTATAGATCGCAGTCAAAGTTCAGATACATCTCCGTTACTAATCCAGGTATGCGCCATAAATGAACCAACGATTCAAGAGCCATTTCTTTTTGCTCATTTCCATTGTGCGACGGATCCTGAAATAATTAAATCAGTCAATAAGCATGTATTACATGTAACAGGAAATTGAATTGGAAAAATTGCTAAATAATTTAAACTCTACACGCATGAGGAATAATCTTGAACGGTCTGGTTGATTTGATATATTTTTTCAATATAATATGATATTAAATAATTAGCATATATTGTAGCATAAAAAAGTAAAAAGATCGTATATAGATTTCAGTGATTCGTTAAAAGTAACCTTTTAAAATCAATTTTTGAAAATTAATAAATTAAAAAATTGACACAACTAAAATAGAAAAAATGGGGAATATTTTCTTTTACATATTTATAGCAACGGAAAGAGAACCCATCCCGATCCTATATCCTCAATAACCCTTGAAAATTATTATTTTTATGTTACTTATTAATTTTGGCTAACTATCTTAAATTCTCGAGTATTTTTCAGTGTTAAAAATTCTGAACACAAAATATTAATTTTCAAAATCGATTTTATATAGTCCATTTCAAAATAGTTGACGTCGCAATCACGCTGCAAATGCGGCATACTAATTAAAATTCATTTTCAAATCGATTATTTTAACAATTTTTAATTAATAAACGTGAAATATAAGCAATAACAATTAAAAAATGTCACAAAAATTATTAAAATAATCGTTTTGAAAATGAATTTGAATTAGTATGCCGTATTTGCAGCGTGATTGCGTCGTCAACTATTTTGAAATACACTATAGTGTTCTTTGTTTCATTAAAATATGAAAAGTAAATAAAGAAATTAAATTCGAACGAGAGATCAATTCATTCATTTCATTAGCGTTTAAATATTTTTTTCAATTTGGGAGACAAAGATGTATCTTGCACGTCAATTCTAAATCGTCGTTTTATAGTAGAGATAAAAATCAGTTTCAAATAAGTTTAAATAAGCAATGCATATATTTAAAATAAATTAAGTTTCGTATTGCTGTTTTTGTTCCAAAAATTTAAGTATACGATGAAATTAAGAAAATTTAAAATTAAAAAACAAGAATTTTAAACTAACCTTTTCAGATAGAACAATCGATTGAAGCTTTTTTAAATACGATTCTAGCTGGAACTTAAGATCCACTCGCATTGATTCGAATAACAAAAAGCAACAGCGGTTGGTTGCGGCAAAAACCGGTAATTTGTCAGTATCTAGTAATTGAAGTAACGACCGGCATAATTTGTCCTTCACTAGTTGCATAACCAGCTCATACTTAGGCAAGTGATCAGCCATGGCTTCAAGAGCAACAATGAGCAAGTTAAGTCCGAGAATTACCATCGACTCAGTATTCTTTCGATCCAACGGATTTATAAGTGAAATTAGAAATCTGTTAAGAAAATTAAACTTTAAAATAAAAATCAAATCTAAATACCGTATTAATTCTCTACAACACGGCAAACCATACGGCATTTGCTTCAGAGATAGGCTCACCTCCTCATCTTCGTCTTCATACTCTTCGTCATCTACTTCTTTGTGATATTTTGGACAATTTACTGTCTCACTTCCATCGCTTTCACTATCAGCATCGCCATCAGGCTCAGATATATTTTCTGTCGATGTAACCGGTGGAAGCATCTTATCAGGAGATGTCACAGCGTCCACTGGGGGATCACTTGTAAGGACAACATCATACCCTGAAGCTATTTGAACACTCTTATTAATTAAGAACCGTAGATTCCTACCTAAATTAACAATATCCGTGGCTGGGCTAATTGAAGAGTTGTCATTTGTATCTTCAATAAGTTTTGTCTTTTCTGTAGCTTCTTCTCCAACATCCAGTGTCTTTTGAACTGAGATTCGCTTTTTTCTCTTCTTTTGTCTCCTTTCTTGTGTGTTAACCTAAAGTCATGGAACTATTAGAAAGTAATTATATTCTAAAATATTACCAATTTTCTAATATATGGATGCTTGGTATCTTCGACAAACGTTGGCAATCTCGTGCAAATAAGTTGAGTCATGTCAGCCAAAGTAGATTCAGCGGCTTTCCGGAGTAAGAGCGAAAATCTTTGTTCAAAAACCACCTTTATACATGACTGAATCATATCGCAAACGGCTTCGTTAGAAACCAAGTAGCCCGGAGGGGACAGCAATAACGAACGCATAACCTATATGCACAATATGATTAAATTAATTTAAATTAAATCAAAACCTGCATCATTTTGAAAAGAACACATTCATCACTACCTGGATTCTTAGCTCCAATAAAGTGTGTATTTACAGCGGCATGCGCGATCGACTCGACCGCATTTGCTGCTTTTATACTGCTCGCATCAATGAGACCGTAATTTAAAAACTTTGCTACTGCAGAGAGTGCTGCTTCTGAGACGGGACCCGTTGTATTCTCATTTTTTATTACATCAAGAAATGGTGATAAGTATGTGAGTGGATTCATATCAGAGAGTTCTGACATCTGAAGTTAATCTATTAAATTAAATAAGCTTGAGTAATTCTACCTCATTCAAGACTTCTTTTAAATCGGCAAAGTTTCTTAATAAAGGGTCGGTTTCCTTTACAGAAGGTGACTGATGAGACATTTGATACTGCCTTAATTTGAATTACGTGGTATCATTAATTTATTGTTAGAAAAACCTTCGAACTTTGTTGAGCAGAGCCACCACACTGTTGGCCTCACCCATAACTATATAAACGCCGTTGGTCGCCATCGTTCCAGCAGAGTTATAACGATGACGACTTTCTAAATTTAATACAATTTTATTGATTATGCAAATACACAAAATTCATTTATTTTCAAGGGAATGAGGTGTTTTCGCAATTTTACGGCTATGATTAGGATCAATATCGATCTCATTATTTAAAAGGATTTTAAAGGAATACCAATCAAATACAAGATAAATAATAAACAAATTAACGAGATATGTACAGATAGACACGTCACGAGATTGCCAACCTCGTAAAATGGGAATTTATTCGATACGTACGATAGATTATTTTATGTGTAAACAGATCTACGGCTTGGTGCGGAGTGGAATTTTTATTTTATTTTTATTTTTTAATCGTGTTGAATCCAAAGCGTATAAAGAAAGTATGCAACCCTAAAGACTTACTATAAGCTTGTAA
This sequence comes from Caenorhabditis plicata, assembly GCA_963931815.1. Lineage (NCBI taxonomy): Eukaryota > Metazoa > Nematoda > Chromadorea > Rhabditida > Rhabditidae > Caenorhabditis > Caenorhabditis plicata. Next base: position 5,807,618 of record OZ007494.1, read on the forward strand.
CATATAACCTTACATTAGATGTTTTGTTTCTCTCATATGTATTAATTAAAAAATTAAAAATGTATTAATTCCGAATTAATAATAATGTTCCACCACCAATGTAAACTAGATAATTTTTAATGCCTTATATTCTTTCAATATTCGATTATATCATTCAGAATTGCAAGTTAAGAAGATATTTTTTAAATAAATTTTATTCAATTCTATCGTCTCCCAATTTTATATTTTGCGAAATAAAAAGATAAGAACCAATATTTTAAAGATTTAATGATTTTAGTCGTCGTTTTTATAATTTTAATATAAAATTTTAAAAATTAAGACATCCAGAAAATGATATCATTAAGGGTATGCATCCAACGGTTATAACATTTTCCGGTAAACGAAAAAGCGGGAAAGATTATTGCTCGGTTTTACTTAAGAATAAACTTCACAACCATGGCCACAATGTAGCAATATCAGGAATTTCGCATAGTTTAAAAAAAGAATTCGCTCGAGTAAATCAATTAAATTACGAGGAATTGTTGACTGATGGACCATACAAGGAAACATATCGCCTCGATATGATTAAATGGGGTGAAAATTTGCGAAAACAAGATGCGGGGATTTTCTGTCGGTAAGCTTACATCTGGAATAATATATTAGAAACCATTAGAGCTGCAATCGAATCAGTTTCATCTTCAAATCCAGACGTGGTGATAATCACGGACTGTCGGCGGGTTACCGATATGGAATATTTTACCACTCATCACAAGACATTATCAATTCGGATAACAGCAACAGAGGAAATCAGGAAACAACGCGGATTTCAATTCACTCCAGGGATTGATGATGCACAATCTGAATGTGGGCTTGACGATTATCTCTTTGATTATGTAATCATTAATAATAACGACGATGATTTCCTTCATAGACAACTTGACTTGATAATATCAAAAATAAATCCTATCTAATTAATAACGCAAGCTCGAGCCACTCAGTCGGTTTGATAAACATTTTATTTTTTTATATTTTGGCACTTTAAGGGTGTTTTATGACATTCCGCTGGATTATTTGGACATCAGAATCGTATAATTACATTCGTATGGATTTGAGTTTGCAGGTCTATATCAGATGGAGATTATTTTCGTTCAGTTTAATTAGGCTACAATTGTTTTTTAAGCACTTGTTTGGTTTTTTTGCATTGTAGATCGATTATTTTGAATAAATTTTGATATAGTCGTCGCCAAATGCGGTTTACGCCGCAAAATGTGGCGCACTTTTTTAAATATTATTTTTTCATTTAATTTTTATGATTTGTATTATTTTCCACATTTATTCCACGATTGAAACAACATCTAAAATGTATTCTTCAATTTATTTAAGCAAAAACAGTATAGAACGAGCCTAAAGAAAATAATCATGAAAATTAAATGAAAAAATAATATTTAAAAAAGTGCGCCACACTTTGCGGCGGTAATCGCATTTGGCGACGACTATAGCTAAGTGCGTCTAACTATACAAACCTTATAATCAAGATACAATTATGGACAATAAAATTCTCAGAAATATAAAATAAACGATTTCATAAAAAGGAAAAAATAATATTAGAATTTACCCATATTAAACAAGTACATAACAAACTATAATCAAGAATGATGTTGCTGTTATTCAATTTCACTTATTGTCCTTACTTCACAATGTCGAAATGAAATATCTATCACTGATTTAGTCGATATTCGCCAGAACAAGGTTTCTCCGTCAATTTCCTGTACAAGATCTTCACAAATCCTTGCGCTATCGGTTGGGTGATCTCCATTTCGGTTTTTATTTCTTCTCAATGTAGGAAAACTGTTTCTTTGCATTTCTCTTTATAGCTTCGAGAAACGTTTTCGAAAGAAATAATATTACCTACTAATAAATTATGAGCAGGTACTCGATTCGCGTGTAGATAATTACAACTTTTTCGTGATATTTGAATCAGTGAGATCATGAACAACTGTATTTATAATAATTGAGACAATTATATATTAAGGCTTAAAGGCTTTTTTGGCAAAACAAAATATTACAAAATGTGTGTCTCCGTAGGGCCAAAATTAAAGAAATGAAAATAAAATTTTGCAACGTTTCCAAACGGCCAAAGCCTTGGAAATAAGGTATTGCATTCGAAAATTTGAATTGCCGCCCTTGATATTCCAGTGATATTAAACCGACCAAAAGAAAAATGTCAAACTGTACAATAACATGACGAGATCTACGAAAATTTTCTCATTTATTGTCCTTTTCAGAGATCGCTGCCTAATGGAAGAGGAAAAGAATTAGATTAAAATGAAGTTCTCGTTTGGACGGCCACTCTTTTGTCTCTCATTAATGTGTGTTGTCTCAAAGAAATGGGTAACATACATTGAACAGGAATAGACGAAAAAGTTATTTTGTGGCCGTGTGGCCGTCCATACGAGACTATAATTATTCTTATTTTTTGCTCTTCCATTAGACAGCTATCTCTAAAAAAGGACAATACCTCCCGCAAATTTTGATTTTCTTGTTATGTTTCTTTATCTGCGTCTTGTTAAGCCACATTTTATTTGACGTAAATACGTAATTTCTTCAATTTATTTTAAACTTCGACAGCAAAACGTAGCACACTTTTTCTAAATATTATTTTTTCATTTAATTTTAATGATTATTTTCTTGTTTAAGCTCGTTCTATACTATTTTTGCTTAAATAAATTGAAGAATATGTTTTAGATGTTTTTTCAATCGTGGTATAAATGTGGAAATTAATAATAATCATAAAAATTAAATGAAAAAATCATATTTAAAAAAGTGAGCCACATTTTGCGGTGGTAATTGCATTTGGCGACGACTATATATATTTTTATCGGTTTAATATTACAATAATTATAATTTTTGCAAACAAAATTTGCAATACTGGAAAACTCAAACGTTAAATAACATAAAAACTTATTTTAATTTAAAAAGTGCGCCACAGTAATCGTCGCCAAACGGTAATCGCATTTGGCGACGACTATATATATTTTTATATTGGAATGTGAAATGAAAGAAAATATCATTAATTTGTCAGGGATAAACACCACCTATGGTTGGGAAAATACTGGATGGATTATCAAGATAAAGTCTCCGGATGGTTGCAAACTCAACAATTTAAAAAATATCGGTATAATAATAAATAACATAAACTATTTTTTGTTGTGAAAACTCGCTGGACGGTCGCCAGTGCTTAGAATACAACTAAAATTATTTAAAAGTGATCTAGATACCCTCTGGCTATCGCAAAGCACGTCCGTTCAAAGAAAATGAATATATAAAACATTTCAAATATTAACTTTTAGGAGACTATTCGAATCAAGCCCTGTAAACGACACATTATCAAAAATTTCATCGCTAAATGATTCCGTTAGTATTAGTAGAAACGAAACTAAACATCATACAAAGAAATTAAAACAATCAACAAAAACTCAAGAATCGAAAGAATCGAAAGAAGCACAACTGCGCGATGATGAAGAAATCGCAGACTCAAGTTTCTGGACATCCCTCGATGACATTAAATATTCGATGCGTACAGATGAACATTTATGGAAACGACAAAGCTCCATTCCAATTGTTCCTTCCGTCAAAGACTATTGTCATGAAATCTATTCATTATTTGAAAAGAATTTAGTTATTAATAGTCCGGTCAATTTATCAGAGTGCGTCAAAAACATGTAACGAATATTTGTGTTATATTCACTTATTTCAGATCGTATACTATCGATTGGAATCGTTATGCACAAGCTAATATGCAGTATTTGATATGGTCTAAACGGTGCAATAAGGACTCTTATGAATTTAGAAAGGAGCTGGATTATTGCCCATCTTGCAAGGGTATAAATTTAAAAAATTAAAATATGGTCTATTGAAAATGCTTTGTAGCACGATTAGGTTTTCTCTCATTACATTATGTTTAAATTATTTATTTTCTACCTATCAATCATTTTAATAATGTATTTATCTGTCTAATAGCAACATTTTGCGCAAAGGGCTTCAATTAGATTCTATAGTTGATTTAAAATTTAAAATTCAATTTTTTAATTTTAAGATGATAGCTTTGAAATAATACTTCGATTCAATTTGCCCTTGGATTTAAGCCATTTAAAATCGCCTGAAAATCGGTCCTACTGTGTGTTTGCTGCCATTGTTTATCAAGAGCTATTATTTAATTCGACAAAGCCGTTTTTGAAATACTCGTACATACGAAAGATGTATAAGGTTTATCAGCAATGCGCAATGGAAAATAAAGGTAATTTATAACGGAACTTTTAATATAAGCAAAATAAATTCATTTATTTTTTTTAATGACAAATACGAAAATCGTATTTCATTAGAAACACAAAGAAGTGTTAGACAATTGTTGTCACACGGAAAATGAATTCTTTAAAAATTTCTTCAAAAGAGCCTCTGACAACATTTCGTAAAAATTTGAAGGAAAGCATGAACAATTTGCGAAAAAATTAGTTTTAAACTTCCACGTGGAAATTAACGAAACGCGGTTAAATCTAGAAAAATTGTCACTTTCATTTGGCGTTTAGCCACATTTTTTGATCCGCACATCTAACATTGCAAATTTCATGCTTAAAAATTCAAAATACGTTTTTTCCGCATATAAAATACATTAACCGGCCGGCAAAAATAACTATACCTAATAAAAATTCCAGGAACAATTACGAAGAAGAAAATACAGCTTTCCAATGACTACCAAGAATGGTTCAGGTTAACATGCCGATATATCAGAAGAACTTTAAAGGATAGGCGAATCATTTTAAAATCCGGCAATTTAATTCGTCGCAAGACATCAAACAGTGCCGAGATTTCAAAGCTACAATGCCTTATCTTTGCCAATAATATTGAAATTGTTAAAAATTTTTAGTAATAGCTTATAATAAAAATCAGGCAAATAAACATAATATAAATTAATTTGGTTGCACACGATAAAGCCCGTTTACATAAATTAACAATCCCTGTTTGACCTTCCTCTGCAAAAACTCGTTCACGTGATCTAATGTGGGTCCAGACGATGTCGGCGAGCCGAACATTCGATATATCCGATGCATCCTTTCCGCTTTCACTTCCCCATGTGGAGCATGGTTCGTGATATAATTTACAGTATAGCTCCAATATTGTTCGAGTGATTCAATAATTGAGGACGAATCATCAACAATTTCTTCCTCATCGAACAAATCCGGCGACTTGGCCCGGTTATTATTAATCGCATTCGGATTGTTGGTTAGACTCCACACTTCCGACGTCGATCCATGGAAGACTCCCTTCAAAATGTACTAACTAGTACTACTATACAATTATTTCCAAACCATTGTGAGTAACCCTTGTCGAACGAGCCACTCCAGTCTCCTTTTCGTCACAGATGCAGATAATTTCAGTTTATCGACGAGCTCATTAACCGTCCATGATTCTAGAATGGCATATTATTTCGAAAAAATAAGACAGCATTTATACCCTTTTCCAGGAACGCGTAAAGAACAGTCGCATGCGTGTTTGGCAATGTCTTCTCGATTGTAACACCATTAAGCTCAATTTCAAGTTCTACACAACCGACACCTTTCATCCAATGGAGTTTTCGTTGCTTTTTTTCGTTTCCAAATATGTTGGAGTACAAGTTTAGTTGATTTTCAATAGCAATCGGCACAACCTAAATATGACGATATTAATAAGATTTAAAACATAACATAAAGAAAATTCCACTTTTTAGATATCATAGTAGTTAACTACTTCTTTTAACAAACCGGCATCTGAAACTCTAACATATACCCCCTTGTACTAATTTGTTAGAATATTATTAAAACTATATCATGGATATTTAAGAAATTGATATAGATTAGTGAAAATTTAAGATAGCAGACAATCTAAATATTACCACATTATCTGGATCCTCTTCAATCTTTGGCCAATAGTGTGATGATATAATACAAGCTGACATTGGTATCGAAGACATTCCTTTGACTTTAGTATCAATTTGCTGGCTCATCTCCACATCTCGGAGCATCACATCACAATGCTGCAGTTCACTAAATTGGAATCGAAGTTTCAATAGATTGAGATATCGTTTCTCGAATTCAGGCTACAATTGAGTGTATATTATTATTATTAAAATATGAATTATCCCAACATCTTTTCTGTCCGAATTTGAAAGTCTTTCAGCAAGAAGAGTTCTATATTCTTTCACAAACAGTTCCTTGCTTCCATAAACTGATACCAGCATGTTGAAAACGTCAACACTTTGCCTTCCATGACTACTCTCTCCTAAATTTAAGGTATTGATATGAATTTCTGTGTTCTTTACCTAACGAAGCATCTATAGGGAATGGTTCCCAATCATACCATCCAGATAAATCCATATTCTCGGGTAGAAACTCATCATTTACCCCTCTTAGCTCATCCTCATCCATCATTGCACTTCTCTTCGTATTTGTCATGTCCTTCTCCAATTCATCCTTTTTGTCAGATGTGATATATGTGATAATTTGTTGTACTGTATCTGGTCGCTTTCTGAGAATTGGTTATTTTCAATGACTTCATTTCAAATTCGAACAAACTTTAAATATTCTTTAATAACACCGCACACCCGATGCATTACTACACAGGTGCTATCAAATTCTCGAAGCGATTCGACACAAGAAGCGTACGCATTTAATATAATGTTTGTCTCAACTGAAGCTAGAAGTAGGTATTTCTCAACGTCATCGATTAGACGCCTTGTTAGTGGTTCTCGACCGAAATTATTAGTATTTTGCATACAATATCGAAGAGTGAAAATTGAGCGATATTTGAATGGAAAATCAATTACGACGATTTTATAAATCTGGAAATATTTTAAATTAGTTATATCAAATAGTGCTATCAGTACATTTTCCGTTAATAAATTTATACAATCCTTATATATTGTTGTCGCGGCGTATGAAAATATATTATCAATTTTGAAAATATGACTCCAACTCTTCAGGTTTGATAATAATTTCTGGAACCATGTGCATCGAATTTCGCCATATTTGTTTTGTTCCCAATCCATGTAAGCTGAGGCCACTTCCCGTAGGAATGAAGATAAAATCCACTCCAAATGCAATTTTATATTAATTTCTCCAAATTGTCTATAAAACAATAGTTTTTTGGTTTAGATTAGTTCTGGCTATCATTTTTCGTTTACTTCTAATGCAAATATAATAATATAAAACTTACATTATTTTCGCTAGCATTGTGAAATTTTCCAAATAATCCTTCCTAATATGTTCTGTTTGAGTTCTCTTCTCCATATCCGGAGTTAATCCAGTTTCAAGATTATTGATTTCATTATCCTCAACCAAGTTCAAACGAAATATTGAAAAGGATGAAGCGAGGATTGGTTTCCACAAGAGCGCTATTAACTTCCTCTCCTTAATCGGAAAAACTATGTCCGATGCGGCATCCTGTCTATAATCATTCGGAATTTGGAGTCTTTTTCGTTCCTTCAAACCTTAACTTGTGTGAAAACATGAAAAAGTGAACCAAACCTGTTTGAATTCAACGTCAACTTGCTCGAAATACAAATAGAGTTGTTTAATAACATCATTACTCTTCGATCTATGGCTTTTTGACTTTATTTCGGACCATATCATAGGTTTGCATTTCAAGCAGAACTTTCTGAAGATTATATTTTTCTATTTGACTGGTTTCGCCAATACCTGAATTCCTTAAAATTATTACGAAGGTCAACATCTTTACTAATTATATCAGTTTGCATGAGTCCCGAAGTGAACTGTAAAGAAGTAAAATATGGTACTTATTTTAATCCGAGAGGAAATTATGCAAATGACTAAAAATGTAAATAGTTTTGGCTTAATGCTCTATTAGAGTTATGGATATCACAAACGGACTCGGAAGCGGAAATTATTAAAAGAAATTAAAAATATAGGTATTTTAAGTAAATAGTATCCAAAGCTTTATTTGGCTAATCAAGTAGTAAGTAACCATAAAATTGGCAGTGCCTTATTGTAAACACCTTTAGTTTTTAAAAACCTTTATTCACATTTTTAAAGGCAGTTCTATAAATCTTTTGAATTGAATATATTCGATACGTGTTATTTTACGATTTTTTGCGTCATTTTTTATTTAAGAAAGCTTTTTTTAATTTAGGATTTTATTGTTATTGTATTCATATGAAGACAGTAGAGCTCATCATAAAGTGGCTTAGAAAACTGAATAAGCTAAAAACTGTCAATAACTTATGGACAGCTGTCCATAACTTAATCTATATTACATATAAGACATTTTAGTGCGGTAAAGTTTGTTTTTTTGTGAATTAAGCACTTTTAATTATTAAAGACGACTTTGAATTGAATCCTATGCTCGGAATGCTAAAAATCAGATAATTATGTCAGATTTACAATAAATCGGTGTTATAGTCTTTTCATTTTCCGAGTCCTATGCTCGAAATGCTAAAAATCAGATGATTATGTCAGAATTACAATTAATCGGTGTTATATTCTTTTCTTTTTCCGAATCCTATGCTCGAAATGCTAAAAATCAGATAATTATGTCAGAATTACAATTAATCGGTGTTATATTCTTTTCTTTTTCCGAATCCTATGCTCGAAATGCTAAAAATCAGATGATTATGTCAGAATTACAATTAATCGGTGTTATATTATTTCTTTTTCCGAATCCTATGCTCGAAATGCTAAAAATCAGATAATTATGTCAGAATTACAATTAATCGGTGTTATATTCTTTTCTTTTTCCGAATCCTATGCTCGGAATGCTAAAAATCAGATAATTATGTCAGAATTACAATTAATCGGTGTTATATTCTTTTCTTTTTCCGAATCCTATGCTCGAAATGCTAAAAATCAGATAATTATGTCAGAATTACAATTAATCGGTGTTATATTCTTTTCTTTTTCCGAATCCTATGCTCGAAATGCTAAAAATCAGATAATTATGTCAGAATTACAATTAATCGGTGTTATATTCTTTTCTTTTTCCGAATCTTATGCTCGGAATGCTAAAAATCAGATAATTATGTCAGAATTACAATTAATCGGTGTTATATTCCTTTCTTTTTCCGAATCTTATGCTCGGAATGCTAAAAATCAGATAATTATGTCAGAATTACAATTAATCGGTGTTATATTCTTTTCTTTTTCCGAATCCTATGCTCGAAATGCTAAAAAGCAGATAATTATGTCAGAATGATAATTAATTTTTGCTATATTTTGGCTAAATTATCGAATATTACACTCGGTGTGCTTTAGATGAATATAATAACTTTAAAAAGTTTCGTTAAAAATATGAATATATTCCTGAATATATTTCCACTTTCCGCACGAGAGTACGATTGAAATAAATATTTTTCATAGGGAAATAATCTGGAGCGTATGAGAGTAAGAGGTAAATGATCTGTTCATTATCCTGGGATTTTTGGAGGAAATTAAGTTATTTTATTTTGTGCACACTCAAATTTGTGTAATAATATTAATATTCTAGCGCTCAAAACGTTTTTGTGTGAGACTCACTCTCGCATAAATCTGAAGCTGTTGTATCATTTGGAGTTCTTGTTAAAAATTCTTATAGTTTTATATAAAATATCTCAAGTCGCTTATTAATAGAGACGGTTAGTAGCTGTTCCTTGTGGATTTAACTTGCATAAATGATAGATTTAAGCGTATAATCTGATTTTAACTAATTCAGATGTTCCGCAAGCCCGACGAAGATGATGATTATAGCGGTAGGATCGTAAAAGCTAAGAAGATATCTGAAAAATATGCGAAAAAGCTTGGTCGAGAATTCACTACTGGAAAGGTTTTAACATTGAAAAATACATATTGGGAATTAATTGATCATTTTTTAAGGATTTTGTAACTGCTAGTGAAAAAACTCAACAACAATTTTATGGAAATCAAGAAATAAAATCAGAAGAGACATCAGGTGGTGCGAAGCCATTGACGGAAGACGAAAAGAATAAACTTTCTGCAAAAATTTTAAAAGCTGAAATGAAAGGGGACAAGGTATTATTTTAAACTATTTGAACTATAGCATTTATTTATATAAATAGTCTATTTTTGTTGTTGAGAAAACAATGGTCAGAAGGCATCTTTTGCCGACCTTTTGCACACCAATAGAAAATGTTAATTTTTAAACGCTTACAGCACGTTTTCATGTGTAAACCTTAAAAAATTGTATCGTCATTTTGTTGTTCTTCTCTTAAAATATCTAATATACCGAATTCCTCATTAGAAATTCACATTTGAGCTTCTTAAATGAGCAACTGTTTTTACAAATTCAGTTGGCTTGCCTTTGCAAAAGGTAATCAAAAGATGCATTCTTTGCCTTTAATTTTTCACCTTTAATATCACTTTAAGCCCTCTTGCTCGACTTAAAAGTAAACTATTGTTATTTAATCAGTTTGACAACAAACTAGCACACGTTTAACTCTATTAATTTATCATAATTTAAATTATAATTAATTCTAGTAGAATATATAAAATCAAATTTCACTTGTTTCCTAATTACGTTTCCTTCTAGGACTTGGTGAAAAAGTTGAAAAGGAAGCTGGAATCGGGATATTCAGATGAATCGGAACCTGTGAAATCCAAATCCAAAGATGTCATGCTAATGAGGAGGGACAGAGCAGGCAATGTGCTACCAGCCAATAAAAAGGGAAACAGCACCCTATCATCCGAAGTAAAATTTTGACATATAAAGTTTCATTTTGTTAATTATTTTAGGGGTCCTCTCGGATGCGAAAAGAATACGAAAAATCACAAGATCTTGACGATATGGTTAAGGAGGAAAAGACAGGATCAGCTCGAGATCAATTACGTCTTTTTGAAAGATCTTTAGTGGTACGTATTGTTTTTTTTTAATATTTGCTTATGATATAAAATTCGCAGAAGAGCTCCAAAATCCGGCGTCATGATGATGAAAGTGTTGATGATATTGCTGAAATGCAGAAGTCAAGGAAGAAGGTAGATGAAAAGGATCAGCGACGACGAGAAAAAAACGCCGTAAAAGGTTTGCGAAGATTTTATGATTTTAATTGTATTTTTTTTAAATTTTGACTATGAGCTATGAGTATTCTTTGTTGCAATCATTATATTTAGTTGGTAGATAGATTTAAAAGTGTCTTGATGATCTCATCTAATTAGAATTCTTAATATTTCTTTTTGAAATGAATATAATACAGTTTGGCATTAAAAATTATTTCAATTTTTTCGTGTTCTTTAAGAGGACTTAATAGGAAAAACGTTTAGCTCTTGAAACACGTTTTTACTCTATACTGGCTGATAGTTTCAACTATCGCTGGTGTTTTCATGAAATTATTGTTGTTCATTATATTTTATTCTTATTATTATTATTACAGAATTAATTATGCATAATTTAATAAAATGAGATAACTATATTTATTTGAGCAAAAAATCCATTAAATAGATGATCAGATGTTTAATGGGTCCTGGAAAATAATTTTCTATTGGCGATACCGATCCCATTTTCATTGTACATCTCTTAAATATTTTATATCTTTTCTGAAATGTCGAAAACTATAAATACTATAAACTATAAACTCTAACTATAAAGTAATAAAAATCAAATCATTTTAACCCTTATATGGACGGACATTTATTTAATTATAAATATTATATTTAAATAAGATCCATTGGAGATGAAATTTCGAATGAATAATCTCCAAAGCTTTCTGAAATTGTTCAAAAGATATTAATTATAATTCATACAGCTATAGTAACTTTATTGAAAATCAATTAAAATGAGGAAACTAAAATGAACCATAAAACAACCTTCAAATAATAGTCAACAATTGCCAATTCTCTTCATTTAATGACTACGTATTTTTCTGTAATTCACCTCGAAACTCCCAATGCTTAAAGCAAAGAGAACTAATAAATTTTGCAATAACTTTTTTTAAATTCTAATGTTCCCTTTGCGAACGTTTTCCAAATTATTTTGTTAATTTAAATGTTCCTGTTTGTATTGTTGTCAATATTATTGATCAGGTAGCGTTTAATTTAAATGTAGCCGTACATCACACCAATTGACTGTTAAAAATGAGCATTGTTAGCCTAAACTTTCGAAAAATTTCAAGCCTATGAGATATTTTCAGAAAAGGGTGGACTTTGAATTTATAAGTAACACTTTTGAATTCACTTGGAGCGTTTGAATATGCATAAAGCTTCATTTTCATATGATGTACTCAAAGTACCTAATCATATAATCATTGATGAAATGGTATTAGTAGAAATACGAATTTCCTCAAAGAGATATGTATATAAACTCAATTGGGATACGATGGAGTTCATATCTTTCTCCAGATAAAGAGGAAAGAACTGGTCCTTCCATTCCGAAGGAAATTTCCACATTTACGATTCCTTGTCTTCTTTTTGCGTGGCTGAACTGTCGTGTGTGTAGAGCATATGCATTTGTTTTTATTTATTCATTCACACAAGAGACGGGCGGAATTCCGGATTCCGTATTCCGGCCATTTTTCCATTCCGGATTCCGATTTCCGAATTTTCAAATGTGATTCCTAGTTCCGGATTCCGAAATTCTAACTTTCATTCCGAATTTTATCTTCGACTCACCCTAATATAATTTAAAATAATGAAAAAAGAATAATATATATTATAACCATATAAATTAAATTACCAACCCCTCGCAAGCGACGCACTCAAGTGTTAGTTAAAAGTGGTAGGGGATCTCAAACGTTCCAAACGGTACAGGGAGAAAGTCTTCGGAGCAACCAGCCATGTAACATAGGGTTTTATAATCTTTGTTTGATCTGTTGTCATAAAATCAATATTTTTATGATTCTTGTATTTTTTATGTAGCTTTTGATCAGGGTTAATTTGTTTTTATAGCGAGCATCGATCCGCAATCTCAAAAATCGCGTATAAGTTCATAATGAGTCATCTTCGAATAATAAAAGAGGTTTCAATTGAAAACCAAAACCAATTGAAACGAGTTTTGGAAGGGGTTTTGCAAACCAATTAAACCATGATGATGATGATCATTGACGACGATCATTGATGAAAGGAAGCATATTAGTAAAACTCCTCATTCGATTGCCGAACGAACCTAGCCAATTGGATTAATGTGTCATTTTTATTAGGTAGCTGTTGAAAATGTCTGTCAATTTGAGAAGAATTGACTTCGAAATGGTTTGTTGTATGATCATCGTTGTCGTCGGGAATTTTTTTTTGCAAATTATTGTTGCCTGATTGAAGATTAGATAAGAATTGCGCGCATACCATAATTTATAATAGGTGTATTGGTTGGGGGACAGCACCTGATTGTGAACGGACTATCCTTAGTGGATCAAAAATGAAAATGAAAATAGTTTTGACTGAAATATTAAAAGAGAGGAATTTGTGTGATTGATTGTACTAGAATATAGATGTGTATGGTTTGAAGAAGATAAGTTGATAAGCGAATATTGAGAAAGAATGAAGTATTTGACAATAATAAAAATAAACGAATAATAATTTTATTGATAAAAATAGATAAAAGAGAATATGTATGAAAAAAGGGAACGAGATAATATAAAAATGACTAGGGAGAACCAAAATATTGGGGTATTCATTGTTTTTTAAATGCCGGGATGGGAGAGTTTGGTTAGTTTTTTTCTAATAATATACCCGATAGGAGAACTGAAATAATAATGAGATCATTTAATAGACATGTAGGGGATAATTAGTGGTGATTATAATACAGAGCATAAGTGATGTTGATTTTTTGTTAGTGTGTTTTATCGAGCAGCACGGAAACCGCCGCTTCCATTATTGAATTCGTTCACCTTGGCAGACAGTTTTCGCATTAGTGTGCTCATGGCGAACTTGCTCGAGCCGCCAGTAATTATAGAATCGTCGTTGTTGCCAAGTTCTTGATGAATAATTGGTTCTGAAAATAAAATGGTTGAGTGGATGGCCACTTGTTTTTTTTGTTGGTTGGTGAAGTGGACTGGTTGATGCCAAATGAATATTAGAGAAGAATTATCTTGTTGACGGGGTTAATTTTTCAGCGCGGGAACCAAATTAAATAGTATACGGTGGGAAAATATGGATATAAAGTGAAATGTACATCAACCTACATGTTCATGCATTTGTATTGATTCATTATTTACCGTTATTACTTCAATAAGATTTCAATGAAATTTGAATATTCACGCCAGAATTTTTCAGCGTCGTTCCGAAATTACTTGTATTTTTTTAGATATGAAAGAAAATATAAAGTCATCTTAATTTTTATAAATTTAGTAGTTTTTGTGATGTTATCGAATCTCCTTACTGTTCTGACGCACCTGGCGTAAATGTAACTTTAACCACAAATTTAGTTCTACTAGCATTATGAAGTTATATTAATATAAGACGGTACTAAATTATATTAATCAATCTCATATTTAAGAAATTTTAATATTGACAATTGCTTTTCGATGACAATGAGGTTAAATATCAAGTTAATCAAATAGTAAAAGTACTCACTTTCATCGATTGGATCAACGTCAACAACGTCATCCGCCTCACGGCATCGAATTTTCTCGTAATATGTGGCTTTTCTGAATGGACGCATAAGAGACGGGTTATCACGTTGCCCTTCGGTCAAAAGCTCACAGAAGCCCTTTTCTTGGTACGAAAATGGATGGAAAAAGTTGATAGCTTTGCATCGCGTTTTCTCTACGCATTTTTGAAGGCATTGCTCGTGCTCATTAACTGTCATTGTGGCGAGCATAGTGCCAAAGTAGACGTATTCGGGAATGGCGTCGGCGTGAAGGCCCTGTGGGCACACAGCAACTGAAATGTTTTGTTTAAGTTTGTTGTAGTTTGAATTAAAATACCTTTCTCGTCGTATGTGACGTCATAAAACGACGGTTGGCGTGACGGGTTAAGATGGGCGCGCAAATCACCCCACCATTCGGTTGTTGCCGATACGAGTATTGTGTTGGTGAGGAGGATGAATATAAGCATATCTTGGCTGTAAATTCAATTTTCATTGGGTAAAAAAACAAATCGGATGAAAATGGAATCAGGCAAAAAAAATTGAGCGGAGAATCTTGTCGTCAACATGTTGCCGACGATGTTGATGATTTGACGGCTGGCTGCCTGAACGAAGCCCCTCCCCAACCCTGATGATGATGATGATTGCATTACGATCTCTTTTTCTCCATTTTTTGTTTAGTTGTTGTTTGATGGAACAAGGAAGACTGAGGCGCGCGCGCGCACCGCCCATGGTTGTTGTGATTGTTGTTGTGTTTGAGTTGATGGAATGCGAGAAATAATAGTGTCAAAAATAATTGCGAGAAAGATCGTTTGATCGGATTTGGAAGGATAATAGAACACCAATTTGAATCAGGAATAGTGCGTTAAAGGTTAAGCATAGTTCGTATTTACTTTTTAAAAGTTTATTTTAATAACCTTTTCGGTAAGCCGAATGACCTATACAAATTGAAAAATAAACAATAATTGCTGGAATTAACGAGGAACATTTCGGGGAAATGTTAAGATACATGGATAGACCACAACCAGAAAGGTAATTCACAGCTCAATAGCTCATTTTTCGAATTGGGACAATACATAATGTCTTATTCCAACGTTGATTACTGTACTTTGAATACTGAAACGCGCACCATTGTTTAGAAGAGAATCCTAATAACTTCTTCCATTCCAAGTAGCATCTCTGCACGAGCGAATATGTCGTATTCTCGAGGATTCGTAATCTTCGGTTCTTTCCATAGGCATGCCGGGAACGATCTTTTAACCGATGTTTGCCGGTTTCACTACAAACCGAAGTAAAACGTGCTCAAATATAATATTTGGGAAGATTTTAATATTTTAGAGCGTTTAAGAAAAAACTGACAACATGGGGTAGACAATAACTGTGTAAAATACACGTGAAATTTATAATACAACCGTAAAAATGAGAAAATCCTAGTTTCGATTTGGCGTGCAACTTCGGTTTGATGATCTATATTTTTTCTTATTTTTAAAGTTGAGCGGAATTCCGGATTACGACTTCTGACCATTTCTTTTTTCATTCCCAATACCGGATTCCGGTTTCCGAAATTCAAAAACTCCCATTTCGACCACCTGTTATAGAATATATTTGCTCTCTATTGCCTGTATATTCATTTTTCAAACCGAACCGGGACCGTCCGACAAACGACCATGTACTTAAACGGGTCTTCCCAGTTTTTCCTGTGATTAGGGTATATTGTGTACAATACCGCTTAAAAGTTTTAAAGTTGGATTGTTGGCTGGATATTTTCAAGATTGAAGAGTTTAAAAAAAATGTATCTTAAGCGTGTGAGGTTTTAAGTGCAAATTAAAAAGAAAAATTTCAAATATTTAAATGATCCATTTAAATTTGCAAAACTGTTTTCAATATATTTGCAATGTCAATTAATATGAGTTGTCTTAAAGTCTTGATCAATGTGTATATTAATGAGAAAATGTCTGAAAGGAGCATACAGTGAAGCTCTTTTGATGTCGTTTGTGAATCTTGTCAATTTTGCTAAAAGTTATTATTACCTAATTTAAATATTGGACTCATTCTCCAGCGGAGACGTCCTTCCACTCCTGCGAGGATTCCAATTCTTCTATTGGTGCTCGAGGTTGAAGAGTAGTGAGTTAATCGTTTCCTTGACTTGATACACTATTTTGGTTTTTCTTTTTCACTTAATTTCTTGGTTTATTTTGTTTTTTCGGTAAATTTATTCTTGTTAGAAATAAGAAAATCAAATATTATTCATATGACGAATAAATAGCTTTTTTAAGATATTTATGCACATCATTATATAATGAAGATTAGTGGAATCTCGAAAGATTTTAGATGATTTTGTTTAGATACCAAAAAGATTGTGACATAAGATCTTCTCTTTCCTTGGATATTATATTTAGTTTCCTTTAAAAAAAGATCTACAGTTTGGATTTTTATTATTTATCGAAGAATGATATTTGATTCATTAGTGATCTTGAACAGTTTTAATTATAATAACGACGTATATGACCCCGATGATATCGATTCATTGATTCCAGAATGCATTGAAGTTTTCGATCGGCAAAAAGTGATGAGATATGAATTTTTTATCGCTCGTGTGCGCGTGTATGTATGTCTAAGAGTAGTAATAGTGATGATAAAGATGATTAATAGGCTTGTTGTTTGTTGTTTCTAAACGAATTTGTTATTAATCATCATAATCTTATGACGATTATGATTGGTATGACTTGTGGAATGTTGTTTGACTTATTGATCATATGATTGGATCGGTTTCAAGCCGGTTGAATGTGTTACTGTACGGGAAATTTTGATTTACCTAGATGTTTAGTTATAGAAAATTTCCTACGTTTCATAGTTTGTTTAAAATGATAAAAATGTTTCATTTTCAGAGCACAAACGACTCGAAAAATCGTTCGACGACTGCGCGAGGTGCATTGACAGCTCCCGTTTGGCAAAGCACAATATTGTTGCGGTTGGTATCAATGTGAGTTGCATTATATTCAGAAGCGTTCCATTTTGTAGTAAACTGAAGGAATGCAATGGACATTGATTGGTTTAGAACAAATGACTTTGTGTTTGTTATTTGTTTTGTTTTGGGTATTGTGATTGCCTGTGGATTTCTTAAACTGCCGAAATTTGGGTAAATATTGTTTGGAAAATTTTTCCATAATTTGTGATTACATTTCTTAAACGTTTTCCTGATGAAGTTATATATGATCTGAAATCATATTTAAGCTTGAATAGAATTGAGAGTTTCAAGTGACAGAATAATTAACTGTAATTAATAGTTTTTTGTTTTGGATATATTTATATTTTTTCTAATGTAAGATCTTAATGATTTTTTGACTAATTTTGACGTCTCTTTAATTTATGCATATACATGATTTTACTATCTGTACAAATATTAAAGCAACCACTGAAGTTAGGCATCATTTTTAAAGTTTTTTTTTTCAAACTTTGGTTGAACAGTAATCAAAACAAACATTAAAGGATGGCTACGTCACTAATTGAAATGAATGTTGATTGCAGACATATTTGGCGGTTGTCGAATGGGATGGAATAGATGACGAGCATTGTATAATCGTACCGACACAACATTGCTCCAGCAGCATACAACTCGATGAAAATGTTTGGGATGAGATGAGGCTTTGGAGAAAAGGTTATTAAATTGCTTTGTGAAATTCCTAAATAATCGACATAGGTTTGACCGCGATGTGGCAACAGGAAGGCAAAGATTGCATTTTCATGGAAATGTCGCGGAATGTCGACACGAATCCTCATTTGATCGTCGAGTGCATTCCGATCGAACAGGAGATAGGGGATGTGGCGGCAATTTATTTTAAGGTAATAGATGGGGTTGTTTTATAATCATACTTGTCATCATCGAGTTTTGTCAAACATAGATTTAACCATGAAAAGTGCTAGTAAACACGACATTGCAAGTTGTTTTCAGATGTTTGTCGAATTTTGGCGTGTTGATCACGAATGATCATCGATCGGTAACGATAGTTGATTGTTAATCAATTATCTGGAAATTTAAATGTGTTTTGGAACGCCAGAACTATGCGCGGAATTTTAATTCAAACGTGCGCCGGTCGCATTAAAAATTAGTTAATTTGAACGAACTGTTTTGTTATTGTTTTTTGATCAATGGGAAATAAAAACACATTAATTAAATTGGAATGTTTGGAATCCAATGCGTTAATTAATTAGGTTCGTTTCCCATATAGATGAAGGAGGCAGTGTTCATCATTGATGTGTTTGAATAAGATACGTGAAAAAGTGGTGTAAACATACGTTTTTTTGGTTTTGTTATTGGAGTACTTGAGAAGGTAGCAGCTGATGACGTAGTGGTAGTGAAAGCGGCGCGAACGACATCTCGAACCGTTTCCCCAAAGTGTTCTCACACAGGCGCCTTCGCGTCTACTCGTATCAATTGACACGAACCCGATATACTGCCGCATTCCAGAGAATTGATAAGAAATTCAATGATTTGCAGAAAGCCATCAACGAATGTGAGGGGGAGTATACAGACAACAAGAAGCTCATCGAGACGAAAGATCTACGAAGACAGATACCGAAAGGGTTCAGCTATTTTGCGGTCGATTTTGGATTGCAGAACGGCTATGCACATGTTATTGAAGATCGAGAAGCGTTTCCGGCCAATTTTGGAACGGTTTGGATTATGGGTTTTGGTTAAAGAGGGTTCGAAACAGTAGCTTTTAATTATTTTACATAATTGTTTTTAACGAAAATGGATTTGGATATAATCACATCGATTTTAGAATTAGAAACAAATAATAAAAGAAGACTGGTTCTCAAAACGAAAAAATCCTTCAAAATCGATAATGCACCAATTGTTTTAGGAGATTATCGCTGGAATGCTCGACCTTCCACCTAAAAAATGGCGAAAACGCGAGACGGATGAGTTGGCAAAGCAGCGACGCCGTGCTGAACACTTTCGGGAGCTTTGGAAGCCTTACGATTGGACAAAAAAGCTTGGTAACCATACTGATTAAAAATATTTATATATGTATAATGAATTTACAATTCAAATTTAAAGCTGCACTTCAACGCCATGTATTTTGACAGTTTCTCCTTCGTGTCCACGCATATTCGTGCGACCGAGGATGGCAAAATTGTGCCGGAAATCGTCTTGCTTGGCGACTAAATTCTTAACTGTTGGATCATTGATGTAGCTCATCAAGTCATGCTCGCGTTCGGCGTCGTCGACAAACTTCAACATCTTGTCAACATATCGAGCCTTCGCCTCATCTGGCTCCATATCGCCCAGCTCGTTCCACGCATTCCTAATGATTAAAATCAAAATAAAGTGGAAATTAGAAATGCGCCTACCACTTCAATCGTTCTTGCACCTGAAAAATGTAAGGCTGCGTAGTGTTGCATTTTCCAATAGTCGCCTGTTTGTATAATGCGTACATACTGAGCATATCATCAATCTTCGGCTTAATGGGTCCCTCCTTGGGCAGTGCCTGTATTATCCAGACAGCCGCCTGGAATTGTTCATCGAGACTCGGCATAATTGACAAATCGATGGTGGTGTGGAGCTGTCGCTGGGTGGTTTTTATCATGCATGACTCGCTACACTGATTGATAGCTATAGTGAAGGAAAAAACAAACATTTCATTATATTAGATAATTAATTCATTCCTAACAACAATATAATTACAATCATACAAAATTAATAAGTTATGAAAAAAGAGCTAATAGTACATGATTCAGTGGGGGGAATTGAGCACCAAGCAATAAAAACTAACAACAAAACCCATTTCGAGAGAAGAAAAATTAATAATTGCGTATATATTTGAACAAAAAAAACTCCCGCAAAATACATATTTTCGCAAATGAAAACGTAAAACCTAGATCATTACCGATTTAAAGATGATACCGATGTGATTCAAAATTTCGAAGAAAAGTTCTGTTTCGGTTTACAATATTGAAAAAAACATATAAAAGATATTGGACTACAATTAAATGAAAAGGAAATTATTATGAAAAAACACTCCAACAACACAAGAATCTACCAGTATAATACTGATCATTTCGATTACCACCGCAAATTTTATTGGATATTCTCAATTTTTCAAACAGTATACTTTTTTTAATTAATAGGTTAAAAGAGATTTCAAATCTTAAAACGAAATAATAAATACTAGTCGAAATTGAACAAATCAATGAACTTCTCCAGTATTAACTATGTAAGTATTTACCACGTTTTTCAAACTAATTTATATTACGATATACTTTCGAGATCACACTACGCTCTGTAATTAATTTGGAGAATATCGCATACAATTTCTTGAAAGTAATAGAAACTTTTGGTTAGTTTTTGCTTATTCGAAAATAAATTTTAGTTGGTATGTTTAACTTTGTGACTACTAAATTATTTTTCCGTTGGCATAAAAATACGCAAACATCTTAATATTTTATGACACTAGAATGCTATACATTTTAATTTAAAAGTCACAGAATTAGCGGTGGTAACTGAACTTATATAGACCAATCTATATGTTATACTGAATAAAACTCGAGCGCTATTTTATATTAAAGACCAGACAAGAAATGTTCCGCGGGGAATTTCATATGCTAAACAAAAAGGACACTATAATTTATATATATATATATATATATATAATGCGTAGCATACGAAACAAATTTAACCTCACGAGAGTTTATACATATATAAACTAAAACCCTGGAAACAGAAGTGCTCAAATTTGTACAAATAGGTGAACCGCCGAGGCACTTAAAACTCAAGCGCTTGTTTCATCTTTCCCCACGCGTGGAAACATTTGCGGAACCGTGAGCTCTCGCGCCCTCTCATTGAAAGCAAAAGTTTGCGTGGTTTTTCCGGCTGCTTCATTCGCATGTGTGCTTGATACACCTGCATTTACAATTTAAATAAATAATTTCATTATAAAACATACCGTTGCTGCTTTATAAGCAAGCTTAGCTTCTATTTCTGAGGAACGTGCTCCGATCCACAAGAATACGGCATCACCATTGTCTAATATCATAATATCATCATCATCGAGATCGTCCTGACAAAAGTCGACTGTTTTTTCAGACACCGCAAAGTACCCCTTTTCGTTAGTACAACGGAATAGGCGTGTGTGTTTAACAAACGAAGCGTCCGTTTCGTATCTAAATGAACGGTTCTCATAACAATCTATATCCAGAAAATATCTCACTTCTTTTGACCACCCAGAGCTTGCCAAAACTCTTCATTCTCTTCACCTTCGCGAACCTGCACAATGTCAAACTCTTCGTCATCATCTCGCATCACAAGATCTGCTGCCACCTGCTGTACCAGTTCCGGTTCGTGTGGTTCCACGTGCTTCCCAACCCATGTGTACACTACGCCGCGTTTGCCATCACGTACTTCCTTGTATGGAATTCGTAAAATGTGACAGAACGCAGAGCAAAGTTGCTTGGCTCTACAAAATTCATTGATTTTCCCCAACCAATAAAAACTCACTGGCAATCAATCTGTATGGTCCTGTTACACACACTCGACCCATTAGCCCTCATTTGGTATAACTCGGGCCACTTTCCGCCAAGGTTCCTCGTCAGTCCACGTCGTCCCCTTTTTATCAAAAACTTTCGTTTGAAGTGTGACAAGAACTTGTGATTCTCCTGTTGTTGGTACATCCTCAGTACTTCGAGTTTATCCTTGAAAATTTGCTCAAAATTCGGCTGAAGTTGAAATGTAAAGTTTAGCCATCCCATATTGGAAGCATCGCGTCCTTGCCAAAAGTAAACAACGCATTTAAAGTCGGCCTTGTCGTTATAGTCGTCATCGCCATCGGCTTCCTCGTCCTCTTCATCTTCATCAGGAAGAACCGCATACCGACAAAGGAATACGTAGCAGTCCATGGTGTAAAATATACCAAATTCTTTTGGAGGAAGCTTGACAAACTTCTTTCCTTCGAGAACAAAGCTTTCCATCAACTCCAAGTCGTCGTTACAGTCCAGCATCAGTTCTTCACTCTCCTCATAAGACATCATCGGTTGCCTCTCAAGGAACAACGCGGAAAGATCCGTTTTCAGCATGTTGTCCTTCTTTACAATCACATTGAGATCTGGTACACGCTGAACGGATTCGCTAGTTCTAGTAAAGTCTACTGGAACAATCTCATCCCATCCAAGGAATTTCGACCGGAACATCATTGATTCTTCGCCTTCGGTTTCGCGATAGACTTGCGAGTAGTCTGGTCTCTCGATCATCTTGTCCAACTCAACAACCATCTTCTGACCAGCCATCTTCAGCAACCGGTTGGCCTTTTTACCCGTCCACAAGAAAATGTCCGATCCAGTATCGAGAATATATACACATTTGGTGTTCAGCATTTCCTGCTTCGCGACACCTTTTGGTAGTTCTACTTGGGGAAGTTCTAGAAAACCCATTCCTATGTTCACCTGAAATAATTTGATTTATAAAAAAGGTTAATATTGAAACCGACCCTATATAAACGTTTCCTCTCTGGGACAAATGTTTCGGGAACATGCTCACGTATCGGTACATTCGGTTTCTCCTCACTTCCAGTTAGAGCAATCCAAAACTCTGGCGGACACCTCTGCTGACGACACGTTTCAATCTCGCTTTTTCCTTTTCGGTCGCGTTTATTTAACCGCTCCGCAAACAACCTAGCTTTGTTCGCCACCGTTATCTGTAACTTCTTCTGATAAGAGTAAAAATTACAAGAATTGACCAACCCTTGAACGGAAGCCACTCCAAATCCACATTGTCTCGCCAGCGTCAAGTAAGAAGCAAAACCGAGGATCAAGCGATTCAACGCTCAACGGCACCGGCTCCATCTCTACCGATATCCCGTTGACAGACGCTCGGTACAGTCTCGTCACATGCTGCGGCTTTTCAGTCGTGTAAAATCCCGTAGTGGTTCGTGCTCCCTCAATATAGACAATCTCTTCACCAAACAGTGTTAAGAATTCTTCCGACTCATCGTTCATTTCTTCACGAATGGTTCTATAACAAAATTATCATGATTAAAATATCACCATAATAGTACCGGCATGTGGCATTTAGATGATTCCGTAAACCAACAGCATGAACAGCAGCACACATACCCTTGTCGAGAGAAGCGTGCTCGCCAAGCCAATAATAGATCTCATGGCGAAGCTGTCCTGATATTTCCTGAAAAATGATCACTTTTTAGAAAATAACAAGGATATATGCATCAGTTTCAAAAATGGAGATGGACCAGGGATGGGAGGGGAAAATGACAACCCGAACCCATACTCGGGAATTGAAATTTTCAATTTTATTTTCATGATGTTGCAATATAACTTAATCTCTATAGATTGTAACAGTTTTTACCAAAATTAAGCAATGAATATTTAATATTTAAAAATATTGCGATTTTTAACAAATAATTTAATAGTTATTTTTCATCAATCACATTCATATTGTAAGCTTAGAGAAGGAGATACTTTTTTACTATCAAGCAATTAAATACATAAGGTAAAGATAATAGGCACTACATAACAGGGAGTACGCCAATTGAAATGTTCGATTCAAAAATGACCAAAGTACAGTTATTTTCATGGAATGATTTTTTATTTCAAGGAAGTTGATTAAACTATGTATAAATGAGCAAATTTAAATCCTTATTTTGGCAGTTTTAACAAAGATTTTTTCAAAATTTTTTGACGTGTTCGTGCTGGATACATAATTATAATTATTTAATGCATGCACCCTTCGAATTTTAAAATTACCTGGATTTTCACCGTTTTCCGGTTATTAAAAAAAGCACTTAAAAAACGTCAGTTTTAAAACTGTATCTCCGAATATTTTTGGTATATATGATATAGAGAAAATTATGACGATTCGAATGGTGTATAGCTTCTGTCTGTATAAAAAAAATTCGAGATTTTCCAAATATACTTTATAGGCCCTAAAGGTTCAAAATTATTTGAATTTGTGTCCACAATGAATCGGTCAAAAAATAATGAAAAAATCATTATTAATAAATAATTTGATCAACTTCCTTGAAATAAAAAATCATTAATTGAAAATATTCGTACTTTGTTCATTTCTGTATCAAACATTTTAACATTGTTTTCAATCAACATGAAGGGAGATAAATATTTTTTCCTTCCATTTCTTTAAATCTCATAACCATTTTCCAAATCGCCGAATACCAATTCAACAATAAAATTATGCGTTTTGTTACAGTAACATTTAATAAAAAAACATTTTTACATTTTTTAAATAATCAGAACGTGATTCATTTATCATTTGGTTCAAAGGAGGGCGCAATTTTACTTTTAGGATATCATTTTGTTAAGTGGAAAATGATCTCGTTCAAATAATTTTTCGATCAAAAACAATCGATCATTTAATCATCGCTCTCTTCAGGAGCGAGCGAACAAGAACCAACAAGTTAAAATGAATGCGCAACGAAAAGTACCAATTCATCAAATTGTGATAGGGATTACGAAAAGAAAACTTAAATACAAAAGAGAACGTTTAATGAGATTTTATAAGACTATAATTATAGAAAATGCAAATATAAATATTTCAAGAATCGTGATAATATAAGAGAATGCAATAATAATAATAATCACTTTAAATTTAAAAAAAAACTTGAATATTGAAATTTTAAGAATCCGGAATAAATACTAATAATATTGAAATATTTTACAGAACAGAAAATACAGAATTTTAATAAATATAGTCGTCGCCAAATGCGATTACCGCTGCAAAATGTGGCGCACTTTTTTAAATATTATTTTTTCATCTAATTTTTATGATTTTTATTATTTTCCACATTTATTCCACGATTGAAACAACATTTAAAACATATTCTTCAATTTATTTAAACAAAAACAGTATAGAACGAGCCTAAACAAGAAAATAATCATGAAAATTAAATGAAAAAATAATATTTAAAAAGTGCGCCACACTTTGCGGCGGTAATCGCATTTGGCGACGACTATAGAATAAATATTTTACAAAAAAATGTTAATCTTCAAAGAGATAATTTTTAGTTCCAAGATTACAAAATCGCCAAGTTAGGCTTGCAGAATTAAAAAATAGATTAAAATTATGAAACATGAAACAACAAATCACACTAACCTTTGTCGTTTTCAGAACCAAATAACAATCAGCATCATAAAACTGTCCGTGAAACGCATCATCCATAATAGATGGGTAAAAGTTTTCAATCTCCCACACCCACATGCCTTCAAATTCTCCAACATCTTCATCAAATATATCGCTATAATCAATATTCTTCCTCTGCTTTTCCAAATTTTTCTGAATAAAAAACACCACCATACACAATCTCCGAAAAAAACCAAACCTTCCAGTTAATAGCGCTTCTCGCTTCAATCTGTTTTTCTTCTTCCTCTTCTTGTTTTTGCTTCAAAGATGCACCAATACCAGCAATTTTTGACATTCCCTATAAAAAAATTAGGTTAAACAATATCAATGGAAAACAGCAAAGCAAAATAACCTGTATAACTTTATCAGCGCCTTGCTGATCAGCTTGTTGTTTTCTTCTGCGAATAAATTCTTTCTTCCGTGAAAGAGCATCTTGTCGGGTACCACCGGAATGCAAAGAAGACACCGATGACGATGGGCTTGTCATCTGACCGGCAATTTTCCGCTGCAAACAGCGTTTTTAAGAGCTTTAAACGGAAATAATTATGTCGGAAAGATAAGAAAGTTGAAAGGGGAAAACCGAAACATTCCAAGTGTTTCAATTTAGAGTTCATTCCAAATGTTTCTTTTATGCAAATAAAACCGAACCTGGTGTTCTAGTGAAAAATCAATATTATAAAATGCTAATTTGCGTCGATGATCGTTTGGTTTCGGTGGTATTACCAAGTTCTCGTTGCTGAAAACAAAATCAATATTATAATATATAACGATTCCTCAATAAAAATAAAAATATTTCCCCATCCCTACAACAATCCGTATGATCATTTTCTCACAAATTTAGAATTCTATAGATCAAAACCAACTCATGTAAATCAAGCTGCTTTAAATCCGGAAGCAGGTGAATTCCTTCAGGTAATGTTATTAATCGGTTGTGGTCGAGTTTCAACCTTTGCAATTTTACACATCTTGAAATGCCTTCGGGCACCAATTCAAGTTTATTAAATGATAAGTGCAAAACTGTTAACTGAAGAAGTTTTCCAATTCCTGGTGGGATACCTAAAACAACAAAATCATACCAATATTCCTTAAACGAAAAATACCTTCGAATGTGAGCAAATTTCCAGACGCGTAAAGTTTCGATAGCTTTGCTAGTTTTACAATGCATTCTGGTAATGACGTGAGTTCATTGTTCGAAATATTGAGTGTCTCAATATTTTCCCAATCACCCTCTGTCATGTTAAGATTTGTAATCTTGTTTCCAGCCAAATTCAGTTTTCTTAAATTTCTCATCTTAAATAGAGCATCTGGTACCGCAGGTAAATTGTTTTCCGAGAAATCAACGTCCTAAAGACAAAATTAATAATGATATAGAAAAAACATTTTATATTGTTTACCCTAAGATTATGAAGATCATCTAAAGATGGTGGAATATTATCTAATGTACGACTTGTATTACTCATGTGAAGCACGTTTAACGATGACATACTATAGAAAAATACAATCATGACTAAACTTCAACGAAACGTACCTTGGCAATTGTTTCAATTGAAAATGTGTTAATGGATTATTTGACAATACCAATGTTTGTAGCATTGTTAGTCTCCTTATTTGCGGTGGCAACATTTCGAGTTTGTTTGCAGACAAGTCCAAGAACAACAAGTCGATTAAATTTCCAAATACTGCATTGGGTATAGTCTCAATATTATTATGACTCAAATTGAGTACAATTGCGCCTTTTGCATATTCTACGTTTGCTGGAACCTCTCGCAGTTGATTCCTGGATAAGTCTATAATAGTCAAATCTTTCATTCGAAATATATCCGTCGGGATTCCAGCAGTTTTCAGCTAAACAACATCTCAATGTGTAACATATATTAAATAACTAACTTACATTATTATCACGAACAATAACAGAACGAAGTCGTGGCAAGTCTGATAATTCTCCATGCACGGAAGTAAGTTGATTGTGCGCCATTTGAAGGTGTTCCAGATTTTCGCATCGCGACAGTTCGTCCGGTACATTTTCCAGTTTCGTCTTGTTCAGCTTTAGCCATGTCATTTGTGTCATTTGTTCAACATCGTGTGGAAATCGGTCACCCTTCAAATTTAAGCTTATCAATAACTCTAAAGTGCGACATTATCGCTTAAAGTATCTACCCTTTTCCAAATTAAAAAAATTTTGTTACATTTGTTAAATGATAAAGGTCTAATACGCCATATGCAAATTTAAAATGACTATCACATTCAAGACATTAAAATCAATTTGAATCCATAAAACTTTGTTTTATTATAGATTTCTTGATGGAAAACGTACAAAATTGATTCAAAGTGTTCTGAAAACCACACAAAAAATAAAAATGAACGGTAGAACGTTATTGAGTTTCAAAAATTGCAGATGGTGTTTTCAGGAAAACAGATAAAAAAAATAAAACTCACAGAAAAATCATTTCGCGAGAAATCTATCCCTTTTACAAATTGTAGTACTCCCGTTGACATTCTTATCGCATTATAGTCAGCGTCTAGAATCAAATATTGCTTTAATCATTATATCAAAGAAAAAATACAAAGGGACGAGGAAAAAAAGATTATTTCCTAGGCCATAAATTTTTTTGGAGTTTAAGCTTCAAATTTAAGTTTGACATTCGCAGAAAATGTTTAAGTGTACGTGAATTGAGATTGTTGAATTTTTCACGTTTTTCTCTAGCCTTCACGTAAAATGCCCGACTGATAATTACAGAATTTGTTATTTATAAATAGGTAAATCTGTCATTTTAGAAAATTAATATTATTTGTGGATTAAATGGTTTCAAAACACCAACTAATTTTTAATTTAAATTAACGTAAAAGTTAGCTGAATGAAGACCTTATCATGTTAACGATTTCATTATCATAAGTTGGCTCAGCGGTGTTGGCTCTAACTTTTATCCATGAAAAACTCTATTTGCACTTAGCAAAGCCTCTATATATCCAAACTTCTTAGCTGATGTTGTTTTAATTACACGCTATTTGTGAAATTTGATATTTTCACACAAACGAACGACGCGAATTCATAAAAATTCATTAATAAACCAAATTACCTAATTTTGAAGAAAAAGTGTAAAGTCACATCAACAAAAAAACATTTACAAAATAACAAACAAATCGTAGAACAATCAAAGGAACCTAAATAGAAAAAATAACAATGCTAAGCTGGAGGCAAGCAAGCACAGAGCTCATAGCCACGCGCAATCGCACAGAATATACAATTGAGAGTTTCATTAGAAGAGACAATCAAACAGCAACCTATTAGTCGGAGAGTTGGATGAATCGATGTGTCTGTATTACACAACTCATGGCAATCGAGCACCGCAAGTGCATTCGATGCGTTCGCCCTCATCTCTATCCAATCCGAAGATATCTCCGCAATCAGTCGTGAGAGACGGAGAAAATGACTCAACTTCTCACTGTGTGCATTTTTATCAATTATTTATAACTCTAAACTTTATACATATAGATAAAGTCGTGTTTTTCCTGATCTTCTCTTGTTGTACATTTTTTTTGTTCGAAATTTTAAATATAGGCTATCACCAGAGAAAACGAAGAGTCGTGACTCACAATGGTTCTCCTCTTTGGAATGATTACACGCCATCAATAATATTAAAATTACTGTCTTATTTAAGCTTTTACAACGTATTGTCGTGGTGTAGGTTGATGAAAAATTAGGGGTAAAGGAGCATACCCCAAAAAAAGATGGTCTCGCTTGGGCTGGTGTAGATTTAATTTGCAATTTGTTTATTATTTCGCATTTATTTTTTCATCACATTTTTGTTTTATATTGTTTTCTCTTACTAAATTGGTTGTTACATCAACATAATACATACTACATAATACAACACATAATAAATTCGAAATAATAAACAAATTGCAAATTAAATTTACACCAGCCCAAGCGAGACCATCTTTTTTTTCGGTATGCTCCTTTACCCCTAATTTTTCATCAACCTACACCACGACAATAGTTTGACTTCGTTTGAACTTCGCTATAAACCCTTTTTCACACCAAATTTAAGTTGTTTTTTTATGGTCGTGGTGTTAGTCCATAAACTTAAAGCCACACGTTTATTATCAGAAAAATTTGAAATAGTCTATAGCACTTCGGTCAAAACGAAAATCCACCCTCAGAGTTTGTATTTTTCTCTGCGCGTTGCCTTTTGTGATGTGTTGCGTTTTTCTATATTCCTCTTCTACAATAGACGATCACACACCCGGACAATAACATTGAAATAGAGGAAACACATTTTTGTTGGCTATTTGCCAAAAGAGGGGGGAAGAGAAAAATGTTGACCACTAAAAGTTCGTCTTTTATTTTTAGCTATTTTTTGAAGCGTTAGTATTCGGATTCTAAATAAGGTAAGTTAATTATTTGTATATAAAACAACTGGGAAAAATTATCTGAATATATTAAAATAATTTTAAAACAAATAATAATCATTTTTAATGTTTTTTGCTATGTTGAAATTTTTAGTTAAATATGAATATAAAAAATTATTGTGCTCGGTTATTTTTTGAAAAAGCATTTCATCTGATTCAGCATTAAATTCTGTATCAGATGATATGTTACTTGTCGCTTAAGTTCCAATAAAAACATTTTCACTATCACGTCAGATATTTTTACATCCAAATCATGTTTAAAAACGGTTATAAAAAAATTTTACTCGAAAGTTCAGCGACAAGTAACATATCATCTTATAGAGAATTTAATGCTGATTCAGATGAAATGCTTTTAAAAAAAAAAGCCGAGCACAATAATTATTTATAATCAAATTAATGACAGAGCAAAAAATAAAACTATAGAGAATCATTATTTTTTGTCACCAATACGTTCAGATAATTATTCTAATTATTCTAATACAAATAAAAATTTCATTAAACATGTATTCACCATGAAATCAGTATATTTTACAAAATTAAAAAAATATGACAACAATTGTGCCTGCATTGAAAGAAAAGCGTCAATACTTTTGCTGTTGACGCCGGTTTCGAAGCGGTCCCTTTTTTCGTCCGGGTGTGCGATCATTTATTTCAACAAATATAATTTAAAATAATTTAACGCGCAGACAACGATACATAAAATGAAGAGAGATAGCGTTTTTCGTGGATTTTTGACCGGAGTGCTATAGCTTATCAGTAATTATAAAAATAGAGAGTTGACTTTTGTGTCTCTCAGCCTTCCTGCGCAGCGGTTCGCAACGCGCCGTAAAAAAAATTTGAAATAGACTATATTTCTAATGAACTCTTGTTTTTCTTAAATATTGGTCAGCAAGCATTTCGACGTTAATTTCTGTGCGGATTAATATAATTAAATCTTGAACAAAATCATGATCACGCAGAAAATTCGAAACTAAAACTTGAACTAAAATTTACAAGGCCACAACACTACTCAGAATAATTTGGTGTGGTTTTTACAGTTTATGCTACTCTCTAAAGACTCTCTTAATAATACACCCGCCCTAAATCTGCCCATTTTTAGAAGATAAAAACAATGTTTTTTATTTTGTTATATTGTCCATTTCAGAGATCCGTGCCTAATGGGAGAGGAAAAACATAGAATAAAATGCGGTTCTCGTTTGGACGGCCATTCTCATCAATGCTTGTTGTCTCAAAAAAATGGATAACACACATTGAAGAGGAATAAAAGGAAATGTCGTTTGTGGCCGTCCAACTGAAACTATTATTTTTTTGCTCTTCCATTTGGCTCCGATCTCTGAAAACGACAAAACAAATTGCATCAAATTATTTCATGCCACAGTCGGGAACCGCTGCACGTTGACACAATTATAACAAGGGAAGTCACTTTAGCGTCCCTTTGAGAATTTGATGAAACTTGCACCATTGATAGATTCGGATGCGCTGATTCCAAATCCGTTTTCAAAATCGAAGCAATATTTATCTGAGCCGAGATATAAGCCGTCAAAGTTCATGTGAGAGAAAATGTTAGAGATTTCCTTAATATCTCTTTTTTATAATAAAATTTTATCGGCGCGTAGAGATTCGCAACTGCGGCATTGAAAAAATTATATTATATTTAAATATTTTATATTATCATAATATAAGAAATTGACAATTCCAATTTTCTTTTCATAAAAAATAAAAGTAATAAATCTGATTTGATCTAGAAATTTTGATGAAATATAATGAAAAACAGAGAAATTATTAACATAAATTGAATATTTGTTTCATGATATCTTTGAGACCATTGAGAATAATTTTCAAATGTTGAAATTAACCTTTCAATTTCTTATATTTTGATAATAATTATTCATTCAAAATCATTAATTATTCAAGTACTCTACTAAAAAATTAATCTATAGAAGACTGCAAAATACGTTAAATTTCATTATGTAACTTCATTGCGGAACAAATGCGGAACAAAGACTTATTAATAAGCTAATTAAATCTATGAAAAGCCAAAAATTGCTCCTGACGGAAGACAAAATACCGTGTCCGCAAAAAATCACGGAATATTACACCATCTAATGTAATGTCGTGGTGTAGGTTAATGAAAAATCAGGGTTAATGGAGCATTCCGAATAATAAAATGGTCTCGCTTGGACAGGTGTAGATTTTATTTGCAATTTGTTTATTATTTCGATCCTAAATATAATAAATTATACAAAAATTTTATAATAATTATTATTATGTTGATTTAACAACCAATTTAGTAAGAGAAAACAAAATGAAACAAAATTTTGATAAAAAAAGCGAAATAATAAACAAATTGCAAATTAAATTTACACCTGTCCAAGCGAGACCATTTTATTATTCGGAATGCTCCTTTAACCCTGATTTTTCATTAACCTACACCACGACAACATAATTCCTTAAACTTTGATATTCTTCAATTTATTTAAGCAAAAACAGTATAGAACGAGCATAAACAAGAAAATAATCATAAAAATTAATTGAAAAAATAATATTTGAAATAGTGCGCCACATTTTGCGGTGGTAATCGCATTTGGCGACGACTATAATAAAAACTTTATCAAACAAAACATCTCAAAAGGAACGATTTTACATTAGAAGGTGTAATATTCCATTTCAAATTCATTTTATTCCACGTCGGGAGAAATTTCCGCTTTTCCTAGATTTAATATCCATAAAAAATTTTTATTCCTCAATTACGTTTTTGTATAGTGTATTTCAAAATAGTTGACGACGCAATCACGCTGCATATACGGCATACTAATTAAAATTCAATTCAAATCGATTATTTTATTTTATTTTTGTGACATTTTTTAATTTTTATTGCTTATATTGCACGTTTATTAATTAAAAATTATTAAAATAATCGTTTTGAAAATGAATTTTAATTAGTATGCCGTATTTGCAGCGTGATTGCGTCGTCAACTATTTTGAAATACACTATAATAGAGAAAGAGAAACGTAAGAAATAAACAAAAGATAATAATGATAATTTTCAGAGACCGGTGCCTAATGGAAGAGAAAAAAAATGATATTCTCGTTTGGACGGCCACACGGCCACAAAAGGAATTCTGCATCTCTTCCTCTTTTCAATGTGTTTTGTCTATTTTTTGAAACAACACTCATTGATGAAATACAAATAGTGGCCGTCCAAACGCGAACCTCATTTTTTCCTATTTTTCCTCTTTCATTATTCCACCGAACTCTGAAAAGGTCAATAGTTGAAACTAAAAGTTTATTGTCCGCACTGCGCTTAACGTATTCTCACAGTCATTCATATTTCGCAACTCTTAATGTAGTTTATGTCGGCTATTTCAAATTTTTTGACGGCGCGTTGCGAACCGCTGCGCAGAACGACTATTATAAATAGAGAGACACAACAGACAACTCTATGTTTTTTATAATTGACACGACACGCAGATTTTTGCAATTCGTCGTCAAAAAATTGAAATAATCGATAACAAAGGGAAGTTTAAATCGGTGCTATAGATATTCAAAGGGTGCAATGACGATTAATAATTTGAAAAAAAAATTTGCAAAGACAAACCGAAATAATTCGATCCAACCCATCCGATGGTCCAATTATCAACGATTCCATTCAGAATCACTATGACACCCGCTCTGCCAGGTTGACATATTTAGAAATGCAAATTAATTTGATGACCTGATGAGATAAATTAATATTCGCATTTCGTTTTCCGTGCGTGACCATCTTTTACGAAAAAATCCAATGTTTGTTATTTTATTGCGTTCTGCTTTAATTGATATTATTGTCCTTATCAGAGATCGGTGCCTAATGGATGAGGAAAAAATTTGGATGGAATGAGGTTCTCCTTTGTACGATCACTCTTTTTACGAAATTATGGGCAGCACACATTTAAGAGAAATTGACGAAAAAGTTGTTTGTGGCCGTGTGGCCACCTAACATTTTCTCTTCTTTTTTTGCTCTTCCATTAGGCACCGATCTCTGAAAAGGACAATAACAAAGATTTAATGAAAGCACGCGAAAATGAAAATGATAAATTCACAATATTCAAACGCATTTTATTAACTTCTACGTACAAGTTAAAAACTAAATTTTACGTCAATTTTACAGTAATTCCTTAAAATATCCCGGGTGCTCTAAATTTTAACAGCTCTTTACATTTAAGTGGATATTCTATGATCATGTTTTTACCAATTCATTTGGCGTGTGAAAGTTTTAAGAGAAATTGTTCAGTTTTTAAGATGACGTTTTCATGCCAAAGGAAATGATAATTTAGAAATGCTTAAACGACTTTTATAGAATAGCACATAGCAGAGACAACAAAATTTTCACGTAAATTGATCCGACTTTCCTTAAAATATCTCTCTCTCTCTCTTTCAATTTTAAAAAATTATAATGAGAACTGTTAATAAAAAGCTAGACATCTGCTGAAAACAAATTAGTACAATTATAATTTTTCGACTTACCATAACTATAAACAAATTTAAAGAAAAAAAACGAGTAAAAGAAGATTCCGCAAACACCGAATGGTTGTCACATACTCTTGCGGATTACTGTGAAGTTAGTGAATTTGGTGTAAAATAAGAATCCGCTAGACATGTTGTGATTACTTATAGTTTAACTTTGTTGATACGTATTAAAGAAAACGATTCATACAATTTTGGAAATGCACGCCAAATGGAATACTTTAACCGTGTGCCCAGAAAATGTGTTTCCGTTTATTGTCCTTTTCGGAGATCGGTGCATAATGGAAGAGGAAAAACTTAGGGCCTCGTTTGGACGGCCACAAACGACTTTTTCATCTATTCCTCTTCAATGTGTGTTATCCATTTTTTGAGACAACACACATTAATTTTGCCGTCCAAACGAGAACCTCATTTTGTTCTAATTTTTTCCTCTTCTATTAGGTACCGATCTCTGAAAAGGACAATAATATTTTGACCATAATTTTGGATCGTTGGATTTAAGTCGAGTTCGATTAACTAACGTGACTATTTGAATCAAATTTACACGTAGAAATTGCCAAGAGTCATTAGAAGATTGAAAAAGGTGCATTTTCATTTGGCGTGTTTTTTAATTTTTGTGGCTTGTCAATCAAATAAATACACTCCACTGCCATGAAGTATGCCGCATATTGCAAAATACCGCGCACCAATTGAAGGATAAACTCGCCCTTCACTTTTTAATTAAATTCTTTACTTAAACTTTTTCTATTCAACTGTATCGTATCTATCAGCGTATCTTCATTGAATTTGAGCAACTGATTGAACTTGAACTAAGTAAATAGTAAATAAAGTAAATAAAATTCCAATCCATGAATATATTGGCTTTAATAAAAAATAAATAAAGAAAAATAAAAGGTGAGGGCGTGTTTTTCTTTCAATTGGTGCGCGGTTATTTTCAATATGTGGCAGAGTTCGTGACAGTGGAGGGTAAATGTTTTAGTAACATTTATTGTTTTGTCTTAAAATATCTAACTTTAAAATAACATCAGTAAATGAGCTTGCAAAACGTATTTCAGCTCCAAAGATGACCGTCGATGCCAATGAACCAAAGGACGAACAGTGCAGCGCAGCTGACCATCGAAATAAAGTAAAATTCATTTTCAAAAATAAAAAAATATTCCCATTATCAGTTCAATCCACAAGCTTACCTCGAATCATTCTACAAGACGGCTTCCGAAGACACCGCCATGCAAATTGTGCTGTTCTTCCTTCCGGGAATCCTTTACCGTCTTCCACAACGTGTTCGAACCGTTCTCGATTTGGGAGCCGGTCCTACTGTTTACTTACCAATTTCCCTTCGTGATCGTGCAGAAAACATCTACACAAGCGATTACGCGCAAGCCAATCGCGAAACATTGACGAACTGGATAGAGGACAAGTGATACAATTTTGTCACCCAAGAATAATTACAAAAACCTTCCAGATCCACCTTCGACTGGTCCAATGTGTGCAAATGGATCGCCAACATTGAGGCTTCTTTAGAATCGCCTTCTACCATGCAACAGAAAGCGAGAGGCTTAATGCGAGCCGTTCTAGACGTGGATGTGCACAAGAATCCAGTAGTTCAATCTATTCATTGGAGGCAAAATGAACAAGTCGAAGTTCCACAAAAATTTCAAGTCGTTTCCACGGTGTTCTGCTTGGAATACTCATGTGAGACCTTGGCCGACTATACGCGGGCTGTAAAAAATGCCTGCTCTTTAATAGCAGATGATGGTTATTTAGTAATTGAGATTTTAATTTCAAATTGCTGAGATTCTCTATTTCAGATTCAAGGTGGCGTTCTCGACGCGACCACTTATAACTTTGGCGGAAAGACATTTCGATGTCATCAATTGAAGAAATCTCATCTTCTCGAGACATTAAAGGTTTGAATTTTTATAGATAATTATTTTCTATTTTTCTCTCTGTTTATGATGGACTAACTTAGCGTCTGTTCGAGGATGGCACAATACACATTTTGAGACAGGATGTGTCATATACAGTGATGGCCATAAAGATATGAACAAATGG
The DNA here is from genome assembly GCA_963931815.1 of Caenorhabditis plicata. Lineage (NCBI taxonomy): Eukaryota > Metazoa > Nematoda > Chromadorea > Rhabditida > Rhabditidae > Caenorhabditis > Caenorhabditis plicata. The sequence continues at coordinate 5,844,258 of OZ007494.1, forward strand.
TTTTTTGAGCATAACTTTTTTCATATTCATCCGATCAGTCTGAAATTTTCACGGTAAATGCATAACATTGTTACGCAATAATGCACAAAAGCAAATTGCATCATCATCAATTTTTTTTTTTGAATTTCGAACTTTTTGTTTTTTTTTTCAAAAATTAAGTTTCTGACAATTTTGGACTTTGGCGTTTAATTTTTTACCAACATTTGTCATAGTTACCAGAATAGTTAGAAAAAGATTTTCATACATGGGTAAAGCCATATGAGCCAAAAACGTGTCTCTTGACATCAAAAAAGCCGAGGCTATGAACGAGACCTAAAAAATAGAGCTCTTGCGAAGCAGTTTCAGATCGCTAAATCAACGGTTTCCTCAATTATCAGATAGTTAAACGAGAAGGTAAGATTAAGAATGTTTAATTGTTAGAATGCCTTATTTAAAAAAAAACTTGTGTTGGCTCTAAACCGCCTGGAGGCCTCGTAGAACCACCCACAGCATGGATCGCAATATCATAAGAGCATCCAGGGAAACTCACTGGACATCCAACTGGCCGTAAATTCTCCCACAGATCCAGCACCATCGAGAAGAACCATCAGAAGACGTATCCAAGCTGAAGGACTCCACGGACGTCGTCCAGTTCATTAACCACTCAATAGTGAGAAGAAACGGAAAGCGAGAGTTGCATGGGCACGAGCTCATCTCAACTGGAGTCGTCAGGATTGGGAAAAACACATCTGGTCTGACGAATCCAAGTTCAACCAGTTCGGAAGTGATGGAAATGTATGGATTCGACGCCCGATTGTGACCAGGTACTCCCCTCAGTATCAGCTTCCAGCTTGTATGGTGTGGGGATGCTTCTCAGCGAATTCTATGGGAGACGATCGATTCCAATACGAAGACATTCTGGAGAACACAATGAGAATGGGCACTGGCAAATGTGAGTCGTGCTTACGTCTTTCAACAAGACAACGGCCACAGCATTCATCTCTCCATGTGCACAATTGATTCCAACGCCGTCGTGTGCATCTGCTCGATTGGCCCAGTAAGTCTCCGGACCTGAATCCGATCGAGCACATGTGGGAGGAAAGTCATACCAAAGGTCTCCAGGCTTCGAACGCCGACCAGAAATTCGCTCAACTGGAAGCTGTATGAAAGTCGATTGCAGTCTCGGTTGTGCAAACCTTCTTGATTCGATACCGAGAAGATATCAGGCGCAACTAAGTTTTGAACTTGTTTTTCATTCTCTCACCAATTTCATTTAAGAATTTGGCATGTTTCCTTCTGTTCTTTATAATGGCTGGTTTTTGCGATTTCCGGGTATTGCGAATAAATTTTTATCTTTTTATCAATTTTTGAATAGATTTTCAAATTTTTTGTCAAAAACAATATCACAATTACTGTTAAAACAATGTGACAAAATTTCAAACTAATCGGATGAATGAAGTTATGCTAAAAAAACCATTTGTTCATATCTTTATGGCCATCACTGTATATATTAGGCGTAGAAATTAATTTCCGCGTTTTTTACGCATATTAAACTATAAAAAACTGGACAAACTTAAACAAAACTTTTATTCAAAATAATTTCGGTCATTAATAACAACATTTTCCCAGAGTTTGGGTCTAAAAAATTTTTTTTTTCCCAGAGTTTGGGTCTCTCGTCTCGAAAGCGCTGCTCCGCCAGACCATGAGCCATTGACGGGAAAAGATGATAATCCGACGGGGCTATGTCCGGAGAGTACTGCGGGTGTACAAGGGCAATATTCATAATTTAAATAATAATTTTTGATTACAAGACAATGAAAGACGAGCCGCACGCCAATCTGATTTGAAGTCAAGGTACTATATTAATTTAGTTTATAATAGAGTCCTCTAAAAGGAATTTTAGTATTTTTGTAATTTGAGGAATACTGATTTGATAAAAGTAAAAACAATCTTGAAATATTCGAAGCTAGATATGCATGGTTTAAATAGGAAAATGAAGAGATTCAAATTGGTGTGCGTAGCATATTTCCTATTTAATTCGGCATTACTAAAACAATTCAAATTCTTTTAATCTTTTTCTGAAAAGAGGGCATTTTATTAAGAAAAGAAAAGAAAATAAACATAAAAATATAAATATAAATATCTTCCACAATAGGTTCTTTTATCATGCGCTTGTTCACCTGCCGCACTTTTACGGTCTGACATATTTTTTACATCCGCACGCCCCGGTGAAAAGTCTATGCGGCAATGCAAATGCTGCATGGTCGCCAAAACTTTTTTTTTGCAAAGCTTAATTTGAGATGAGTGATAACTGATGTGGTAAGTGATGGAAGGGCTCCGGTCCCGGGTTTTGAAAAAGTGAAGTCCTGGTCCCTGTCCCAGGTCCAGAGTAAGGAAAAAGAGAAGCCCAAGTTCCGGGATCCGGGCATTTCATAAAAAAAGGGCTCCGGACCCGGTCCCTGTCCCAGGTCCAGAGTAAGGAAAAAGAGAAGCCCAAGTTCCGGGATCCGGGCATTTCATAAAAAAAGGGCTCCGGACCCGGTCCCTGTCCCAGGTCCAGAGTAAGGAAAAAGAGAAGCCCAAGTTCCGGGATCCGGGCATTTCATAAAAAAAGGGCTCCGGACCCGGTCCCTGTCCCAGGTCCAGAGTAAGGAAAAAGAGAAGCCCAAGTTCCGGGATCCGGGCATTTCATAAAAAAAGGGCTCCGGACCCGGTCCCTGTCCCAGGTCCAGAGTAAGGAAAAAGAGAAGCCCAAGTTCCGGGATCCGGGCATTTCATAAAAAAAGGGCTCCGGACCCGGTCCCTGTCCCAGGTCCAGAGTAAGGAAAAAGAGAAGCCCAAGTTCCGGGATCCGGGCATTTCATAAAAAAAGGGCTCCGGACCCGGTCCCTGTCCCAGGTCCAGAGTAAGGAAAAAGAGAAGCCCAAGTTCCGGGATCCGGGCAGTGATGGGAGGAACCCCGATTTTTGGAATTCCGTGTGGAAATCCGGGTCTCCGGACCGGAACCCTTTGGCGCATGGCGCCGGGGACTCCCTCTCATCACTGCTGCATATTATTATTTAAGACCAGACTAATTGAGATTTTTCAACCCAACTGCACGCCAAATCGAAATGAACATTTTTCTATATTTAAACGTGTCTTACTAATTCACATGTATTATTCCATCTATCTTTATACGTCATTGTTACTAGCCCATCTTAAACTATCTAAAAACATGAGCTTCTTGCCGAACTTTGGAAAATGAACATCTTTTCTGATCCCCCAACTTAACCACTCAATTTGGTGTGTAACTGTACTTTCATTAATCAATATATATTATCGTAATTGTTTACAGTTTCATAAATTTTCTTTCAGGTGAACGGAATGTCAACAAACAACGACGACGGCTTCAAGATGATAATCCACGACGACATCTTTATTCTAATTTCAAAAAAATTAAAGAAATGATTTATTAAAGCTTCAAATCGATTAAAAGCTGAGCGATGCAATTCTGTTGGGGGGAACATGTGTTTCATAAAGCTTTTGAATATATCTGCCAATCGTTGCTTAATATTCGTCTCCTTCTTCTCCATTATCTTCCAAACTGTCAACTCCAACCTGAATTATATATCAAACCATGGTTTTTAAATAATCTTCGTTCACCTCTTCATAATCCTTTTCAAGTGCGGCCAAGTCTTCACGAGCTTCGGAGAACTCTCCCTCTTCCATTCCTTCACCGACGTACCTGCAATAATGATTTCATAAAATATAAACTGGGAACAAAAGTGGACTCCAACTCACCAATGAACAAAAGCTCTCTTGGCGTACATCAAATCAAATTTGTGGTCTAATCGAGCCCACGCTTCAGCGATGGCCGTGGTATTCGAGAGCATGCATACTGCACGTGGCACCTTGGCCAAATCACCACCGGGAACCACTGTCGGTGGCTGGTAATTGATTCCTACTTTGAATCCAGTCGGGCACCAGTCGACGAACTGAATGCTGCGCTTCGTTTTAATGGTGGCAATGGCGGCGTTGACGTCTTTCGGAACGACGTCACCACGGAAAAGAAGGCACACTGCCATATATTTACCATGGCGTGGGTCACATTTGACCATTTGGTTGTTTGGCTCGAAACACCTGCAATTTTTTTCATTTAACACTAAGAGCGGGTGGCGTGCATCCGAATTTTAATTTAACTCAATGTACCAGGGTTGCACGGAAATCGATTTTTTTAAAACGGAAAACGGAAAATGGAATTCCGTACAACCCTGCTATTTGGAATTCCGTACAACCCTGCTATTTGGAATTCCGTACAACCCTGCTAGCCTTATTTTTTAATACAAAATTCATGCCAAATGAAAATGATTTATATAGACTATTTCAAAATTTTTGACGGTTTCGTTGCGAACCGCTACGCAGTAAAACCATTATAAATTGAGAGACACAAAGACAAATCTCTATTTTTATAATTTTCGCAACGCGCAGCGGTTCGCAACACAGCCGTCAAAAACTTTGAAATAGTCTATATATAGTCGTCGCCAAATTCGATTACCACTGCAAAATGTGGCGCACTTTTTTAAATATTATTTTTTTATTTAATTTTTAGTATTATTATTATTATTTTCCACAATTATTCCACTATTTAAACAACATCTATAACATATTCTTCAATTTATTTAAGCTATAACAGTATAGAACGAGCATAAACAAGGAAATAATCGTAAAAATTAAATTTAAAAATAATATTTAAAAAAGGGCGCGACAATTTGCGGTGGTAATCGCATTTGGCGACGACTATATATTAAATTACGTATTTTAACTTCTAACGTGTAAATTATGACATATTTCTCACGTATTCAAATTTCTCTGAAAATATTAAAAATCTAGCTACAGTACCGCTCAAAAGGTTGTAAACGCGAGATTTTTCGAGCATAACTCTACGAATACCAGAGCGATTGCCATGATATTTGGCAATTTGTAAAATATCGAATGAGTAAACAAACCGTACGCAAACACTTTGACGCATTTCTGCAGATTTTGCGACTTTTTCGAAAAATTTGTTTTTTGCATATTTTTAAAAAACTTATATTTGTTTTGAAATTATCAATGTTTCCAGTGTTTCCTTCGTAGCTTTCAGTTTTCAGTTATGTCTAGAGCTGGTAAAAATTGTAACTTGACGATTGAGAAGCAAAAAGCCACACCAACTTGGTGCATCTCTGGGAGATCTTGCATCTCAGTTTGGCGTAGGAAAACCGTGAATCTGTAGATTTTTGAGACGTTGGAAGAGCCAAGGATGTCAGCCAGAACATTTTCACATTGGACGTCCACGTATCAATAATCGCCTCGCTGATATTAACATCGTGCGCGTCTACAGAAGCAATCCAAGGCTGACGGCGCCTGCGATTCGAAGAGACGTTTTCATGAATTTTCCGGTTTCCCCATTGTCCTCGATCGTGCAACTTCGTTTGAGAGCAGCTGGAATCATGGGAAGACGTCCAGTAAAGAAGCCTTTCATTTCGGAAAAGAACAGAAAAGCCAGAGTTGCCTAGGCGAAGGAGCACCTGAATAGGACTCGTCAAACCAAATTTTATGGTCGGACGAAAGCAAGTTCCTGCCTTTTGGAAGTGACGGAATTCAATGGGTACAGAGCGTCCAGCTGGCTCCCGGTATGACGATAGAGTAAGTTGTAGGGTGTGGGGTTCCCACAACCATCATGGATCGCCACGTCTCGTCTACAAGGATATCCTAGAATCCAAAATGCTGCCACATAACAAAGCCATGGTTCTTGGCATCATTTTCCAATAATCCATAACACACTTCCAAATTTGTAAAAGTACAATAGATTATAATTTTCTCAAATATTTTGGAGTTCAGGATTGGTTCTCGAGCCGTAGAATTCGCGTTATGGACTGGCCGAGCCAGTCACCTGAGCCCCTATGCAAGAATGTATTTATCTGTTAAATTATGCTGGAAAATCATTGATAAACTAATTTTTTTAAAGAAAATTCAAATAAGAGTATGTGAGAAATAATATTTTAATACAAAATTGATTGAAAAATCTATTTAATTTACTGTAAACGATAATTAAACAATGATTTTCCATCACCGATTAACGGATAAGTACACTAGCTGACAAAAGTTTTGTCACAAATGTTTTTTCTGGTTTAACTTTTTTGTGACTTGACCAAATTGGCTGATTTTTTGATATGATAAATTCATATGGTTGTAGATTATTTTACAAATTCCCGCTTGTGATTACGATGATCCGTTTTACAGTGACAAGCGTTTATCGTAAAACGCGTAGCTCAAAGATATTACGCACTTTTCTTGCACTGCATTTTTTAATAATTTTTAAAGTTCAATTATATTTTTTTCATAATTTATTGAAAATAGCAGTAATTGGCAACATTTAGAGATGACTCCACGTAAAGAAACTCCAATTGCCACCCGGCAAACTGTTATCAATATGAGGGAAAACGGAATGCGTGGTACCGAAATTGCCATAGTAATTTAAACCAAATATTGCTACTATAACATGTTAAACACTGATTCACATAAAATATCAAAAAATCAGCCAATTTGGTCAAGTCACAAAAAAGTTAAACCCGAAAAAACATTTGTGACAAAACTTTTGTCAGCTAGTGTACGTTCTTGCATACGATCTCTGGCTTGAATCCAATTGAGAATTTGTGGGAAGAGTTGGAGAGACGATTGGCAGGAAAAAAGCGAAAAATGCAGAAGAGAAGTACCAGCAACTGGTAGACGAATGGAAGAAGATCCTACTGTCAGTAATCGACACTTTTCTCGACTCCATGAAGCGCAGATTCCAGGCTTTCATTGACTCTCGTGGCAAAGTATTAGACCCAATTTGTTAGTTTTTATATGTTATGTGTTGAATAAACGTGTTTTTTGAAAATTATGATTTTTTCGAAAATGCAATTTTTTCCCTAAAAATTTTATTTTTTCTTATTTTCGTATGCACGCCAACCGGAAATAACGATTTTCCGATATTTAAGTGCGTCTAAAAATTTTTACGTCACTTTCATGAAATTTTGTTCATGGCAATTTTACTAAACTATCCAAAATATTAATATTTCTCCTAAAAGTTGTGGCTGAGCATGTTTACTGAGGTTCTTTTATTACCATACCAGTTGTTGTGCGTATGCTTGTCCACAAATTTTCAAACGCTTTCAGAAACAACTGGTAAAATGTTCGGCTCAATACCGACTCTCGAAAACCCAGCATTTACAACCTTTTGACCGGTACTGTAGTTCTCTTAAAAATTAAAATTTTATATGTTTTTCAGAAATTGGCGTGTAAATTATCCATTCTGGTTAAGCTCTCTTAGTTTAGAAATCCCCTTCAACAAGCGTAACATTAAAAATAGCACCCACATATTTGTAATTTCAGCCACCGACAATTGCTCATGATAAGCCTTTTCAGCCGAAATAACCGGCGAGAAAGTAGCCAATGGGAAATGAATACGAGGATATGGCACCAAATTAGTCTGGAACTCGGTCAGATCCACGTTCAACGCGCCATCGAATCTCAACGAAGCCGTAATCGACGATACAATTTGTCCTAAACGAAATCTTCCCAATTTCCTCAACTTTCTCACGCTCACCGATCAATCGATTCAAGTTGGTATAACTCGGTCGTTCAATATCCAAATTGCGTCGGCAGATATCATAAATTGCCTGCAAATATTCACAATTCGCCCGAATTTCTTATCAAACAAACTTCATTGTCAACCATGAACGAGCAATCAGAGTGCTCCAGGGTGGTGTGAGTTGTCAATATGGAGTTGTACGGCTCGACGACCGCCGTCGACACCTGTGGCGCGGGATAAACGGAAAACTCGAGTTTGGCTTTTTTGCCATAGTCGACGCTTAATCTTTCCATGAGAAGAGAAGTGAATCCACTGCCTGTTCCACCTCCGAACGAATGAAACACGAGGAATCCTTGGAGTCCCGAGCAATTGTCAGCGAGGCGGCGGATGCGATCGAGAGTCAGATCGATGATCTCTTTTCCAATCGTGTAGTGGCCACGAGCGTAGTTGTTCGCCGCATCTTCCTTGCCGTTGATTAGTTGCTCCGGGTGGAAAAGTGAACGATAGGTGCCAGTGCGGATTTCATCTGAAATTGAATGCTTGGCAACAACTGGTAACCCCTTACGAAAGGTACTCTACCCTCACAATTAGAGATAAAATTCCGGCCGCAGAGTGAATCCTAGTCCGCGGCCATTCTCATTATTTTAAAAAAATTATACACTAGCTGACAAAAGTTTTGTCACAAATGTTTTTTCGGTTTTAACTTTTTTGTGACTTGACCAAATTGGCTGATTTTTTGATACGATATATTCATATGGTTGTAGATTATTTTACAAATTCCCGCTTGTGATTACGATGATCCGTTGTACAGTGACAAGCGTTTATCGTAAAACGCGTAGCTCAAAGATATTACGCTTGCACTGCATTTTTTAATAATTTTTAAAGTTCAATTATATTTTTTCATAATTTATTGAAAATAGCAGTAATTGGCAACATTTTAGAGATGACTCCACGTAAAGAAACTCCAATTGCCACCCGCCAAGCTGTTATTAATATGAGGGAAAACGGAATGCGTGGTACCGAAATTGCCATGGTAATTTAAACCAAATTTTGCTACTATAACATGTTAAACACTGATTCACATAAAATATCAAAAAATCAGCCATTTTGGTCAAGTCACAAAAAAGTTAAACCTGAAAAAACATTTGTGACAAAACTTTTGTCAGCTAGTGTATATTCGAACGCACGCCAAATCGAAAAAATTTTATTTAAATATTTAAACGTTCGTTACTAATTTACACGTATTATATTAATATAATTAGATACGTCATTGTTACTAGCACGTCTTAAACTAACAAAAAACATTCGCTTCTTGCCGAAATTTGCAAAATGAGCACTTTTTTCTGAGCCCCCAACTTAACCATTCAATTTGGTGTGCGAACGTAAAATATTGTTTGAATTTAATTGTTTTAGGGATAATCCTGTCTCACGTGACTATCAACAACCTTTACCTAACCTAGTTCAAAAACTAATTATTTCCATAAAGTGCTGAGAATAAGCTCTTTTTCAAAACCCTTATAAATGTACCGCTCTCAATGTATCTTTATTGCTCAATTTCAATCCCTCTTTTTTATTTAAATAAATTCTCAAATCCAATTACCCAAATGGTTGTGTCCAAACCAAAAGACCATAAAAACATTCAAACAAAAATAATTTCAACTCTCCCATTTTACCACAAAACGCCATCTGCTACACATTGAGCAACACAAATGCCTACCTATTACAGTTGGCTCGAGATCGACCATCACCGCTCTCGGCACATGTCGGCCGCTTCCGGTTTCCGAGAAGAATGTCGAGAACGAGTCATCGGTGGCTCCGAGCGATTTGTCTGATGGCATTTGGCCATCCGGTTGGATTCCTGTAAATCTGTGCGGTTTAGATAGATTATAGATGCACGCCACTAGAATTAATATAATTTGATTGATTGTTTGTTTGGCATAAAATAGCTAAAAATACAATTTAAAATGTTCCGGAAAAGTAAATTTTGACAAATTTAAATGGCGTGTAGATGAAGTATAGTCTACCATGTTCGAGACAATAAAGTTCCCAGCAAGCGTTTCCGATTTGAACTCCAGCTTGACCAATATGAATCGAGATTACTTCACGCTGAAATTTGTTTAATTCAGTTGGTGCTAGATACAACCAAATAATGAAATCATTCGTTATATTTAATGTTGCAGATTTTCTAGTTGCTCATTTTGCAAATTTCGATAAGAAAAACATATTTTTAGATAGTTTAAGATGGATTGGTAAAAATAACGTGTCAAGTAATATGAAAGTAATACGTGTAAATTAGTGATGCACGTTTAAATCGTGACAAAACTTTCAATTAAATGCCAAAAGTTTCATTTTTTCCAGGTACAAAGTTTATAAATGAGAAATAGTCAATTACAATTGTCTCAAAATGAACTATTGAATAGTTAATGTTGTTAAACTGTCCTTACTTTGCTATTATTTGCAAGGCTTCAATTATCATTCCGCGAGCCTTACTTAAACTACCTTTACACGCCAACTGATATCGTTATAAAATGAGATCAGTCAACGTGTTCAAATCTATCAAATCTAACTCCATCCATCATTCCATATTGGTACATCTTCGGCTTTTTGGGGAAAAATAAAACAAATAAGAAATAGAGAAATACGCACTGTCCCTAATTAGTTAATTAGTGGTGTTATTCCCTTAATTTTAAGTTCACTGTTTTATTATCAGAACGCCAACTGGTATCGTTGTAGAATGAGCTCAGTTAACGTACTCAAATCTAACTTTACGGAAAGATATTAATACTTTTAGATAGTTTAAGACGAGACTTTCTAAATTCTATTTCAAATTCGTTCGTAATAAACACGTAAAAATTTCCATACACGTTTAAAAATCGCAAAACTGTTATTTCCATTTTGCGTGCCTTTTCAATACCCTTTTGTCTCTCCTTAAGTCAACAACCATCTAAGGAAAACTTGTGAAAACCATCAAAGCGTGTAAGAAAATTGCAAACCGGAAGAAACGAGGGCCAGGTGCTCAGCAAATTTGTGCACACGCAACAATTGGCTTAAACGGTGGAAATCGAATTGAGTAGCTGCGAAGAGCTATTCGGTCAGTGGGCGGAAATTGTGTTTCTAATTTAATAAGGCTCGTTTTCCGCAATGTGCATATTTTAAAAGTTTATTTAAACGCGAAAAATGTAAGATGTTTTACTAGGACACACCAAAAAGTAAAGGAAAAGAAATGCTAAAATATATTTTTTCGATAAGCACTCCAAATTGAAATAATGATTAAAACGATTTTCAGCCCTCTTTTTCAGTATGATCCTGAAATCGTACGAAAATAATATTTCGGGATGTGAATCCCTTGTGTTCGATTACCTCATATACCAAAATTCAGCTTCCAACTCTAAAATTCGTCGTTTCCACGTCAACCCAAGCACCCGAAATTGAAATAAGCGTCATAGAATTTTCACGTATAGTTTACAAAAACTTATGTTACTCCAGTTTGTCAACTAATTCTTAAATTATCGAAGAATAATAATTTCCAACCGAAAAATTAGATTTGAGCACGTTTTCTGAGCATTACAGGTGGCGTGCTAAAAGCTTATAAGCATACACTAGCTGACAAAAGTTTTGTCACAAATGTTTTTTCGGGTTTAAATTTTTTGTGACTTGACCAAATTGGCTGATTTTTTGATTTGATAGATTCATATGGTTGTAGATTATTTTACAATTTCCCGCTTGTGATTACGATGATCCGTTTTACAGTGACAAGCGTTTATCGTAAAACGCGTAGCTCAAAGATATTACGCACTTTTCTTGCACTGCATTTTTAATAATTTTAAAGCTCAATTATATTTTTTTCATAATTTATTGAAAATAGCAGTAATTGGAAACATTTTAGAGATGACTCCACGTAAACAAACTCCAATTGCCACCCGGCAAGCTGTTCTCAATATGAGGGAAAACGGAATGCGTGGTACCGAAATTGCCATGGTAATTTAAACCAAATTTTGCTAGTATAAGATTTTAAACACTGATTCACATAAAATATCAAAAAATCAGCCAATTTGGTCAAGTCACAAAAAAGTTACACCCGAAAAAACATTTGTGACAAAACTTTTGTCAGCTAGTGTATATAGCTATAATTAAATGGTTTCTTATTTATTTTAAGATATTACGTTTGAAATATTGTGTGGAACAAAGGCGTGTAAACTTATAAGATTTGGGTTATTCATTATTGAACAATATTCACGTAACTTTAATAGATTTAGTAATTACAGCACGCCAAATGAAAACTACATTTTCACGCCAAATCGAAATGAATATTTTTCAATATTTAAACGTGTATTACTAATTTGCATGTTTTATTTTCATAAAATATGACATGTCATTGTTATTAGCCCGTCTTGAACTATCTAAAAACATGCGTTTCTTGCTGAAATTTACAATATGAGCATCTTTTCTGAGCCCTCACTTAACATTGGTGTCCATTTTTCGAATTTTTAAGTGTGGTTTTTGAATTTTCACGTATTAATTACAAATAGGTTTCTAGGCAATTTTAAGAAACTTGTCTTAAAATATCCAAAAACCTTTTAATTGAACTAGAAACTTTTCCTCGAAATCCTGAAGGCTTGAGCATTTCAAAGAGTGCAATTGGCGTGTTGCAGGAATTTAAAAGACACGTTTGAAATTTACTCAAAATTGTGTTTAAAAAATAGAAATTTATTTGGGCTTGATGTAGAATTGAAATACCAAGTTTACTTTTGAAACAATTTGTATTTTATTAAATTCTCTATACATTATTTAAAAATAAAACCCAGAAACATACCATTTCGATCAAGTGTATTCGCGAATAACCAGCACAAATCTAGATATAAACGAGCAGGCGGGAGAGCAGGCAGAATCGACCAGTGTTCTGAACTGAGTGGTGCGTTTGAAGGACCCGTCAGAGATAAAGAGGCTATTCCCTATTAAGGTGGCGCGGTCGAAAATGGGCGGTCGCCAGAGAGCAGAAACATATGAATAAAGAAAATGCAGCACCACGAGTTGCACACAAAATGGTTCCGACAATCTCTTCGACGATTATTTCCAACAATTTTTTTGTGGTTGTTGTTGTTGTTTTTTCTCCATTTCATATTCCTGTTTATTTTATTTGGTGGTGGAAATTGAAAAGATTCTCAAGAATAGGAACTGATTTATTTGTGGAAATGGATAGAAGGATAGAAGATGAGTGAGAAAAGGAAAGAAATATTACAATGGAAAATGTTTATGGGGAAATCTTGTCATGGAAAACCGTATCATATGAAAAATTCTCAATGAAATTTTATGAATTTGGAGCGCGTTTTCACACATATCTCCAATTTCTTCTTCAGTATGCTTTTGATATTATTAAAATAGATAAAAATAAAGAGTAAAGACAGAAAAGATAAAATTAAAATTACGGTTATGTGTGGAAACGCGCTCCGCGGAGCTCCGCATTCATACAATTTCTTTTCGCTGGTTAATTATCTTCACCAGAGATGGGCGGATTGTCATCTTTTGACTTTCGGAGTCGAATAATTTGACGGAATCCTGAATTTTGAACGTGTCTCCGATGCACACCAAATTATTTTCTTTCAATTCTCCTGCAGTTAATTTGCATAACTACATACGGCAGTTTTCCCGCCCATTGTCGTATTTAGGTGAACCAAAATTTTCTTCTGGTTTTTTATTAAAAATTTAAACATAAATTAACAACACATGAAAAACAATTAGGTTTCAAAGTAAAGACCATTTGACTCTATGGCTTGAACCCATCTATCGGCAAGTTGTTCGAACCCGCTTCGGTACCACTCCTTGTTCTTTGAGGCGAAAAACTCGCGGCACCCGTTTTCGACATCGGCCAGGTCATTGAAGCTACGAGCACGAAGAAAGTGTGCCGTGGATCGGAACAGGTGATAATCAGATGGCGCAAAGTCCGGACTATAAGCTGGATGTGGAAGAAGTTCAATGGCGTCGAGATTTTTGATCTTTTCCTTCGTTTGTCTGGCGGTGTGCGGTTTTGCATTGTCTTGTTCAAGGATTATCCGCTTCCGATTGAGCAATGCTGGATATTTCTCGCCAAGTGCCGCATACAATTGATCAAGTTGGACGCAATAGAGGTCTGCGTCGATGGTTTTTGAGCTTGAATTTCAGTCAACGCATGAGGTACTCCTCGGCAGCGTCTATTGACTTTCCCAAGGGCGTGAAGATGTCGTACAACTGATGTTTGAGGAATATAGAGATCGGCCGACAATCTGCGAGTACTGGATTGGTATCCACTGCTTCATCCACTGTCGTAGGTCGGCCTGAATGTGTCTTGTCCTCGAGATCAGTGTCGCCGTCGTTAAATCTTTTGAACCAATTTCGCGCAGTTCGATCCGAGACCATATTGTCGCCTTCAACTTGGCATATCTTATTTTTGCTGCAGTTGCGTTGAAGCCTTCTTTCCAGTTATGGCGAAAAGAACACGAATTTCTGATTTTCCCATGTTTCTTCTACAAGTAAAAAAATTTTTAAATAAAAGACCAATTAAAAAGTTTCATATATATTATGATAGAGCTGTTCAGGAGCTTTAAAAATATATACTACTCATGTATATAAAAATCTTTATTTGGTAAAAAAATAACAATTGGACAAAAATATATAGGAAATCGAAAAGAAATTTTGGTTCACCCTAATATTTCATTTTTTATTTAAAATACGTGTACTAGACACGTGAAGAAAGGTATAGCTAACCTACCTCAAAAAACTTGGACATAAAAAAATAAAAGAGAAAAGCAACCGTAGGGGTTTATTAAAAAATTAACAAAAACCAAAAAAAAGTAAAAAAAAAAGTTTAAAAGTAAGAATTAAATATTTTTGAAAAACTCGGATTCATTAATGATTTCCGGACAAATAATATGTTCCGATGACATGTATATGATTATATAACTGAATGAACTGAAACTGAAACTCGGAAACTGGCTGAAAACTAACTGGACAAAAACCTGAATCAAGATTATTTAGGTTTCTGTTTAAAATCTTCCAATTATCCCAAGTTGAAAGAACTAGCCAAACCCGATGTACACGAACGGAAAATGGAAATGGAACTCAAAAAACGACGGAAAACCGAAAATGGAAGATGGAATTCCGTGCAACCTTGGTGTAAATGTTCGTCAACAATACAAGCGACGCAAGAGTAGCGTGAAACAAACTGCACTTCCGGTATTTAATACCACTCTAACTATAGTTAGGGAATATTTAAGAATCCCATTGGGAATAATCGCCCATCCATCATTCCATATTGGCACATCTTCGCCTTTTTGGGGAAAAATAAAACAAATTGGACGCAAATAAAATTGATCTGGTTAAAAATTAGAAATGTTCTTAGAGTAATACGCACTGTCCCTAATTAGTTATCTATTCACACCAGTAGCGCTCAATTTAAGTTATCAGCATGGAAACTATTAGGTCTTGAAATTAATTCCCGCGTTTTTTACGCATATCAAACTATAAAATACTGGACAAACTTAAACAAAACTTTTATTCATATAAATTTCCGTCATTAATAACAACATTTTCCCAGAGTTTGGGCAACTTATGGATTCCATCATAATAGAAGTTTTCTGGTTCGGCCGCAGTCCATTCATCCAACCATTTTTTGACGTCTTGGTGATCTCGAAAGCGCTGCTCCGCCAGACCATGAGCAGATAATAATCCGACGGGGTAATGTCCGGAGAGTACGGCGGGTGCGGTAAGACTTCCGATTTGAACTCTTTCAGCGTATCCTTCACCGCTTGAGCAACATGCGGTCTTGCGTTGTCATGGAGCAATATGACCTTTTCGTGTCGACCCGCCAATTCTGGGCTTTTTACTGCGATTTCATGCAGAAACTGCACTGGTTGATGTTGATAGCGATTCGCAGTGATTGTTTCGTCAGGTTGGAGCAGTTCAGAGTACAGAATTCCTTGTTGGTCCCACTATATGCACAGTAAGACCTTCTTCCCGTGGATGTTGGGTTTAGCGGTTCTCCGGGACTAACCCACGATTTTCTTTGCTTCGAATTCTCGTAGTACAACCACGTTGTTTTTCTCTGCTCTTTGTTGCGTTTTGAGAGCCAAGTTCTTCGTCAAATTATTTGGCTGTCCTGATCGGTGTTTGTCGTTGACCTCAAAATCTGCCGATTTAAAAATCATTCTTGGCAGGTTCTTATGGATGGTGCAGCATCGGCATATGCTTGGGTGCTCGTTAGTGCCTTTCTCCTTGAGTTGGAAAAGAAAAAAAGAAATCAGTAAACGTTCTGAAATATAACTTTACGTCAAGATATTAATTCTTTTAGATAGTTTAAGAATAAATTGTCTAAATACGCCAAATTGAATAAATTATTTTATTATTTTTACGATTATCTTTTACACAAATATTGCCTACACCAATTTGTCCGTTTTTCCTTAAACTCTCTACAAATATGAAAATCTTCACAGAAATATTAGATTTGAGCACGTTTTCAAAGTTTTATTTGCGTTCCAGCTGGTATGTTTGTCTAAATTTTCAAGAACAGTGTTTTCTAGACTTTTCTAGACCAAAAACTTTATCACACTATCACGCCAAATGAAAATGAACAGTTTTTTATTTTATTTTATTTTATTGTTCAATTTGGCGTGTTAACAACTTTTCTAATCTATTGTACGTTCCAAAGATCGGTGCCTAACGGAAGAGGAAATAAATGTGGCCGTCCAAACGCGAACCGCATTTTTTCTTATTTTTTCCTCTTCCATTCTTCCACCGATCCCTGATAAGGTCAATAGATGAAATTAAAATTGTATTGTCCGCATGGAGCTTAGCGTATATTATCTATTTATTTATTTATTTACAATGCGTGTGCTAGTTTGAAGTTGTAAATACAGTAGCTCAGAAAAAGCCCCTCGAATCTATCATAGAACAAAACTAATCTGATTTTTAGATAGTTCAAGAGAAGTCTAAATAATTTACGTGGAAAAATATGTTATAATTAACACGTTAGATTCATAATACACAATTTAATATAGTAAAATAACCAGCATTTTCATTTGCACGCCAACTGGAAATATATTTCGATTTCCGATCCGATTTTAAAGCTCGTCTGACGAGATTTACATTTTTTTAACAAAACATATTTTACATAATTGAACTAGGCTTAGTTTAAGACCCTAGTTTAATATGAACTCCTAAACTCTTAAACTATATAATAATCGTATTATCTTTCCCAAAACTTAAGATTGAGCATGTTTACTGAGCTCATTTTGTTAACATACCTGTTGTTTTGTTATCATAACAGATGAAAATAAAATAAATAAATAAATTATCCAACAATCTCTTACATCTGTCATCGAATAATCGCACAGAACATGCCACAAAACACTTTCTAAAATTTGATTTCAACGGAGGTGTAACACCAAAATTAACAGCGCGGAGCATTAATAGAGAACAGTTTTCTTTTGAGCCCTACCTAACAGGATTTTTGACAGAAACTTGTAATCAAAACCTTCTCGTCTTTTAGATAAAGTTTCTAAATTAAAGCGGTTCAACCGCTTCAAACACATTGATGAGATACAACAGAGGCACGTCCTTGGTGGCCGTCAAAACGAGGCATTCATTATTCCTCTTCCATTAGGCACCGCTCTTTGAAAAGTACAATATTCGTGTTATTTAAATGTTGGCGATCATTTTTATGTTTATTCATGAGCGGAACCGCGGAATACGGAATTCCGTCGAACACTAATGCACACCAATTGAAATCGACCATTCATATTTAAACGCGAATTACAATTTTTCCTTGTTAATTATAGAAGTTCTATTAAACTTTTTCTGAAATTAATTTAGGGCAGTAAATAAAAAATACAATATATTCCATCTGCAATAGAGCGTTGGATGAGGCTCTTGTACACCGGCCGCGCTTTCACGACCTGACAGTGTTTAAATCCGAATTTAAAATTCACTCATTATTTTTTCGAAATATTTTTCTCATTTCTAATTTGTAGCGATTGAATTTCTAGTTTATCATCAAATAAATTAGTGAAATTAAAATTCGGATGTAAAAAATGTCAGGCCGTGAAAGTGCGGTCGGTGTAGAAGCGCGTTCAACATATTATTGCGGGCTAATATTCATTATTTAAATTATTGTTTGTGATCAACTACGATAAAACGCAATTTAAATGCGGAAATCGACGTTTTGAGGGTTTTGTGAGTTAGCAATATTTGTTTATTTACTCATGTAAATGACAGGAACAATCCTGTCATTACTTTAGTTCTATTAAACTTTTACTCTCTCTTTCTCTCTCTCTCTCTCTAATTAAACTTTTACTTAAATTAATTTATACTTAAAGAGCATTTTATTAGGGGAACTAGGGTCTTTTACCAAGAAAAGAAATATATATATATATATATATATATATTGTCCTGGTGTAGATTATTGACAAAGCACGTTTAAAGGAGCATTCCGAATAATAAAATGGTCTCGCTTAGGATCATGTCGATTTAATTCCCATTTCTTTATTATTTCGCTTTTATTTTTTCATATTATTATAATAATATTAATGTAACAACCAATTTATTAAGATAAAACACTATAAAACAAAAAAATGTCTTGAAAAAAAGAAAAGCAAAATAATAAATAAATTGGAAATTAAATCGACATGACCCCAAGCGAGACCTTTTTCTATTCGGAATGCTCCTTTAAACCTGCTTTTTCAACAACCTACACCACGACAATATATACATACTCCATCCGCAATAATGCGCTTTTACTCCGACCGTTTCACGGTCTGACATTTTTTAAACCGAATTTTAATTTCACTCCAAATAAATTAATTTTATCAATATTACAAGATATTTCATTTAAAAATTTAGCAAATATTAGGAAAAATGAGAAAAAAATTTCGAAACAATAATAAATAAGTTAGCATTTTATTTTACGACAATACGTAAACACAGTTCGATCCTCGTCATTTGTGTGAGTTTACTATCCCTCGTAAAATCGAAGCAAAAACGTGGCCTAAAATTTACAAGGCCACGACCCTATTCAGAATAATTTTGTTTGTCCAGGTTATTATGACAGTTGAATGTGACTGATTTTCAAAATTAATACGAGTTTCATTATCTTCCACGTGTATATCTCAACCCAATTTTCATATCTGTTTAACATGTTTTCCTTAAACTATCCGGGGGACCGTAAAAATCTTTATAACGGATTTATGAGCTCCTATTTGTATTGTTGATGTCAGTAATGCGTCAATAAACATTGAAAATAATTAAATAAGCTAGAATCATTTTTAGACATTTTAAGGAAATTGTGAAACGTGTAAAATCTTTCAATTCGTTTCCATTATTCGACATTTTCCAAAAAGTTTCCAAGCTACCACAATCTTTCCTACAACTTATTCATTCATTCACTGGTAAAACTCCATTATTTTGATTCACTTCCCATCGGCCAAACATCTGCAAGCATGATGCAGAGTGTGCGCATGCATCTTCTTTCTCTAAAACAAACAAATATCCGATTACAACACAATTACGGTAATATAAGAGGGCAGAAGCAGCAACTCGATTCCAAATTCACATCACTAATGCATCGACTACGTCGTCGAGATCGCTCTATATGAATATTTTATTCGCATCGTGAGCCTTATTTATCATTTATCAAATATATTCAACTATTAATGTGCTCTAGCGCATCTCAATGCATTTTAAAATAGTTAATGTGGACTAGAGGAGTTGGTAAGTGTTCAAATCAATTTATTTGTGGTGGAAAAAAAGGATTTTTGAAGTAATTTTGATTGTCTTTTCAAATTAACATCAAATGAACATGGCTTTTTCAGAATATTGAAAAACGTGTCTCTACTCTTGAACTAGAAAATTATTTTTTTGGAAAGAACCTTATCAAAGTCAATCGTCTTGTAAATAACTAAATTTGTAAACTCAAAAGGGTAACTATAAATAAAAATTATTTCAATAACTTATACGTGAAAAAACTCTTTACATTAAGACAAGCCAACCAAACAAGAACTCTTACAAGTAAATTCCCAAATATTTAAACGGGATATCTTAAATTATATGAGAGAAACCAAAGATCAGCTGAAACTCCTTTAGATTGCCTTAAATTGGAAATGGTATTGACTAATATCTCACAAGGGAAGTATTTTAGGTCGTCAACTCACATCAGATTTTGATACAAATTTGCGGATTGATTGGCTTGATTAGTATGCTGACACACTCCACTCCCACGAAACCGCGCCGCATTCCAAAATACTTCGCACCTCACCCTTTTAATTTATTTATTTGGCCAAAGACAAAGAACAGCAACGTTGGGACACGAACGAATTTTTATATGACACGAACGATGTCCGTGTTTCAGAATATGAAGGGGAACGTTGCAACATTTATGTAGAATAATTTAATACATAGCAGTATGTAGCTGAAACAATAGCTATCACAGCGAATTAGGCTTAGGTACCTAAGCCTAATCCTTTCATCTGAAGATATGTTCGAGTTCTTTTCATTAATTCAGAAGGATTTCTGCAGAATGAAACGTTAACTGATAAATAAACGATTGAAAATAAAAATAATCAATTAAAAGGTTGAGTTTGCAATTGGTGCGAAGTATTTTGCAATGTGGCGCGGTTTCTTGGCAGTGGAGTGCTGACAAAATATTAGACGCCACAAAATGGTTTAAGTGGGTAAATAATGGGTCTACAACTTTAAAAATTGCGATTTCAAAACAAAAATTTTATATAGTTAATGTTGATCTATTCCGTTTATATTTTAACGGATACACCCCAACTTGTATGGTAATAGAATGAGCTCAGTAAGAATGCTCAAATTTAGCCTTTAAGAAAGATATTAGCTTTTGAGATTGTTTAAGATAAGCTTAATTAAATTGTAGTAAAACTTTGTTGCTTCCCTAAACTGTGTCTGGTGCTTAAAATTTTTGCAATGTTTTAGTTTCAAGTGCATCTTAGTCCTGGTTTTATCGATGTAATTGGCGTGCTGCTGAATTATCTCCAAAGATCTATTTTCCGAAAAGCATTGCCTAGCTAAGAACGAAAAATAACTTTCTAGCAAATTCAAGGCTTATTTAGTAAAGTCTAACAAGCGACAGTTTCTCAATCAGTTTTTGATGAAAATTGACAAAAATATTCGTTTTTTGTTTAATAGAATGTAAAATAAATATCAGCTCTTAAAAATATTTTAAACCTGATGATTTCGGGTTTTCTTGGTCAAAACACAGTTTCACGTAAACGATTGTTTTTAGTAAGATAGTATATCCCCACGCAAAATCGAAATAGAGATTTTCCGATTTTTAAATGTGTGTGGAAACTTTACCGCCTTTATAACATATATATTTGTCTAACACTATCTTAAAACAGGCATACACTCCACGACCATGAAATATGCGCAAATTGCAAATAACCATGCACCAATTGCGCAAAACATGGCTTTTCAATATTTTTTAGAGCTATAAGGTTTTTTTATTTTGAAAAATAATAAAAAGAGTATAAACAAAAAACTATTATAGTCGTCGCCAAATTCGATTACCACCGCAAAATGTGGCGCACTTTTTTAATATTATTTTTTCATTTAATTTTTATGATTATTATTAGTTTCCACAATTATTCCACTATTTAAACAACATCTATGACATATTCTTCTATTTATTTAAGCTATAACAGTATAGAACGAGCATAAACAAGGAAATAATCTTAAAAATTTAAAGAAAAAATAATATTTGAAAAGTGCGCCACATTTTGCGGTGGTAATCGCATTTAGCGACGACTATATATTTTCTGAATAGCATACATTATTTAAACTATTTTTTCCGTTAAATAATAATTAATTTATAAAAGATAAAAAATGATAAAATGATAGAGCGTGTTTCGCGCAATTGATACACGGTCTTTGGCAGTGTAGTGGGCATGTTATGATAAAATATTAAAAGAGAGCCCGCTATAACTTTCATAGATCATTTCCAGTAAACTTTTTAATAAAAAGAAACGTTTTCATAAAATAAAAAATCTTTTATAATTTTCAAATAAGTTTAATGTCTATTTATTTTACTTATCGCCAAAAAATTGATGTTATTGATGTATTGCCCTTTTCAGAGTGGAAGAGGAAATAAATTAGGATCCGGCCACTCTTTTTTATGAAATTATGGGCATCACCCATTTAAGAGGAATAGAGAGAGACTAGCCACTCTCCGGTTTTAACCAAATGAATTGGTAAAAAGAGGGACTCAGAAGAGTCACTTTAATCTAGTATTTCGTACAAGTTTAAAGCGGTAGAGAATATATTAAGGAAAGCCTTTATTAACACGATAGTAGAAACTAATAAAATCCGTTTAAATACTTTCAAAATCTTCATTTTCATTTGGCAGGCTTCCCGAGCTCAAACCAGGTCCTCAGGGTTTCCCCGCGCCCATCAATTTGAAATTGTTCTTATCGTCGAGATGTTAGTCCCTAAATTTAATTCCACCACACGCTAACTGGAAATTACGATTTTCCGACTTTTTAAACGCGTGTGGAAATTTGTACATCTTTATAACAAAAAAGTTTTTTATATAATTTAATTAAGCTTGTCTTAAACTATCTAAAATTATTAAAATCTTTCCAAAAAGTTAGATTTGAGCAGGTTTCCTGAGCCTATTTTATTAACACACCAGTTGGCGAGACACCAATTTAATAATAGATAATTCTAATTTATTTTTGTTAGTGAAATAGTGGCGAGCATTCCGACGTTAATTTTTGAACGGATCAATATTTTAGCAAGTAAATTCGAAACAAAAACGTGGACTAAAATTTACAAGGCCACGACACAATTGAGATTTGGTGTGACCGCGACGTTCAAAAGCCGCAGTCTCTCCTATAAGTCATAAGGCAAGCATGGGATTATTTTAGAGTCTTATTAACTAAAACTAGTTCAATGAAATTATTACTCCCCTCTTACATTGGTTTCTGTAAGGTTTATAAATATAACAAATATATCACGAAAAAATGCTAGAAAAAATTGCGAATCATTTAAATTGGCGTTTAAATATTTACAATTTTAAACTAATCCCATAATTTTTATAATTCGAATAGAATTCGTAAAAACAAGAGCTTATAAACATAAATTACATCTAAAATTTCTTTAAAATTTAAAATGAATTGTTTAATGGTTTTTTTAATGGAAGCCAATAAAAGTTAGATTAAAATTAACTATTCACCTGCACGTAAAAATTAGTATTGTCCTTTTCTGAGATCGGTGCCTAACGGAAGAGGAAAAAAATTAGGATGAAATGTGGTTCTCGTTTTGAAGCACACATTTACGAGGAATAGACGAAAAAGTTGTTTGTGCCCGTGTGGCCACCGTCATTTTCTCTTCTTTTATTGCTCTTCCATTAGGCACCGATCGGACAATAAAATTCATGTAAATTTTGTAAATTCGTAATTTTCGATTGGCGTGAATTGAGCTTTCCTAATCCTAATAATTTGATACATATAATTTTTGCTTTAAAGACTTAAATAGCTTGTTTCATTTTCAGAAACAAGCAACCAATTATTCTTAAAGAAGACTGCACTTAAGATTTTGCAGAAATAGCTTGAAACTCGTAATTACTTGCTTGTGATGTTTGTTCATTAAATTTTCTTTTTCACTAACTGATCATTTCATAAACAATCATTAAAATCGTCATGCGAAAAAGGGCAATTGATATTAGTGGATAAAAAATAAATAATTAAATACGGGAATATGTGATTTAACAGAAATCAGTGAGTGAATTTAACGATGAGAAACTTCGTAAAAAAGTTTTTACATAAGCCATGTCTTGAGCAAGTAATTCCCATGGATGTTTAACACAAATAAAACTCGAGTTTTCTTCGAATATTTAAATTTGATAGACTCTACAATATTTAAGCGTTTATTGTAAATATATTTTTCACGCTAGCGCGCCAACTGCAAAATAACGAGCGTGTCTGGAAATGTTTGCGTATTTTTACCAAAATCTTTTTTACGTTAATTTAGCTCGCTTTTTCTTAAACTATCTGAAACAATTAAAATCTTGTCGTAAAATTTGATTTTAGCACGTTTACTGAGCTCATTTTATACCCATAGTGCGCTAGTTTAGTAAATTTTTTCTACAACAATTTTCATTTTTTTTAATACAAATTTCATTTTAATTAACTTCGTCTAACTTTATAATTTTTTCTCTCTGGAAATAATTAAGTAAACAAGATCAAACAACTCACAATGAAGGATTTATTAGTGCAACTGAACGCTAAACTAATAAGGTTTCATAGCATACGAATACAATACATTCGGGCATAATATTCGTTGTTGATGAAACCTCATCGGTTACAGCGGTCAATCAATCATTCTAGCAAAGCAAAATAAAGATTTTTTAAATTTGTTCAATAACAAGTGGCATCGATGCGGCTAGCACAATCCCGGTCGTTGCTCATCGAACAAACACATGTGGTTAGTCTGGCACAAAACGACGCTGAAATTAGCCGCCTAAAAATCAAACTAATTTTTGCAGAACATACCAAAGGGATTGAACGGGTCACGTAGAATGCATTGGCTGCAGGCACTGCGAAGACATGAAAAGCTGGACGCTGTGCAAAACTCCGTTATAGCCGTCTTTGAGCATGTGCTTCCAATGCCTGTCAATAGGATGATTAATTGAGGATCAATGCGAATCACTACCTGATTTATATGGATTTGCTGGAAGCGACTGAACCGTCATCACAACCATTCCCAAGATTACCAAAGAGATGATGAACGAGCTCATGGATGTCGACATATATGACGTTGTTAAGAAGTTTTGGCGAGCTTAAATACCTCTCAATATTATTTATTTGCTTAAAGTCGCGAAAAACAATAATAATAACGAGATTCAAGCCCAATTTATGTTAATGAAACGGACCAAATTATAACTTATTCATTAATATTCGAAGGAAACGAGACCAGTAAACAAAATAAGGTGGAATTGCAAGTAAGTAGCCGCGCCTACAGTGGTATCAGCTCAAATGAAATTTGACACCATTACAGAGAGAAATCGAGCTGATTGCAGCTATTAATGCTCAAACACAAGTACCATCATTGTCGGAACGTCTATCACACCCTGCAAAATAGCAGACACTAGCTCAACGAGCCGCACCGAAAAAAAAAGACTTTAAATGAGTGCTGGAAAATGTGAAATGTTAAAATGAGCACATGCAAGATTGAAATGAATGATGAATGGCTTCATGCAATAGGTTGACGACAAATAAAAAATCAAAGATAAAGCTTTAATGAAATGATGCTTTCAGACGGACATGTGCAGGAAGGCAATGAGGATGAGACGTGAAAGATGCTGATGATGATGAAGAAGAACGCGACTGAAAACGGGTAAATGGGCAGAATCTTCTTTTGTCTATTGTTTGGAATTCAATTCATTCTTCCGTTATATAATGCAATAAATATTACAACTATGTTTCCGGTGCTCGAAATAAAAATAGAACATTTTATTGAAATAAAATCCTAATATTTGTTTTTTTCTTGTGAAATGTACGTTAAAATAGTATAAGTCTTATAACAAATAATTTCAAGTCTTTCAGGGTTGATGAAAAAATTATTAATACAAGATGGTCATTTGGTAATATTATTTAGAGTCGATCAATAGATTGCGATCAATAACTAAAAATTTGAGTCCAGAATGATATCCGTAATCGCGTCCATCAATTATAATGATTTATACTTATTTACAGTCCATTTATCAATTCTCCCCTCTACATATTTAAAAACGAAATGTGAATTATAATAGTCGTCGCCAAATGCGATTACCGCCGCAAAGTGTAGCGCACTTTTTTAAATATTATTTTTTCATTTAATTTTTATGATTTTTATTATTTTCCAGATTTATTTCACAATTGAAGCAACATCTAAAACATATTCTTCAATTTATTTAAGCAAAAACAGTACAGAACGAGCCTAAACAAGAAAATAATCATGAAAATTAATTGAAAAAATAATATTTAGAAACTGTGCCACATTTTGCGGTGATAATCGCATTTGGCGACGACTATAATTATTTTTATTTTATTTGAACGAAACCAGTGGCGGTATGCAAGAACGTATTTATCCGTTAAAAGGTGATGGAAAATCATTGATTAATGACCCTTTACAGTAAATTTTAAATATTTTAAAATCTGTTTTTTATTAAAATATAATTTCTTACATACACCTAATTAAATTTTCTTATAAAAGCAGTTTAACAATAATTTTCCATCGCCATTTAACAGTTAAATGTATTCTTGCATATGGGCTCAGGTGGTCAAGCATTATGAACTCTAGGTTTGTCCCGAACTATAATTTTATTGTGACATGTGCTCACGATATCATATCAGTCCACCTCGGCCTAGTGTTAAAGCCAGTGGAGTTTTTGGGTCACAATGAATAAAAATCGAAAAAGCACACTGTGAAGCTTCTCCAAATCAAAGAACATTCGTTCATAAAAACCTTGGACTAGAAATTTTCATTTGATGCCCCACGAATACAGAGAACTACTGAATAACATCAGTCACAAGCTTTCATTATTGTAAACTTTCGAGGTCCGATAAAGCAGACGTTCCTCGATATACATTTATTTGAATAAACTCTACCTTACACTTTGAAAATTGTTTTTTTAATTAAAGTTTTACCCTTTTAATCATATTTGTGTGAAAATGAAGAAAACATATTGATTCGAAATTTTTTATTAAAATGTCATTTGAATTTTTCAAATTATTTTCGTTTCGAATCTATGTGCATATTAAATCCAACTTATAACAATTATACAATAAACAAGAGCATAGGTGAACAAATGGCGGGAAAGCTGTAGCGAGACACATGGCCAGCCTGGGCCCCCCAGACATCAAAACGTCATAATCCATTTGACATGAGTCATGTTGCAATATATTCTGAAGATACACATAAGTTGAATTAAAATTATAAGGAATTATTAATTTGGTATGCACTATTTGCGGAGAAAACCCAATAAGATGGTAGCTTGGTAAAACCGCGGGATGGAAGGTTCATAATAAACTTTCGTTGAAAATGAGATTGTAAATATAATCTATAGAACGCCGTAAAAAACCCTAAGAGCTTAACACTCTTAAAAGTATTTTACGAACCCATTAAACGAGCACGTCAACAATTCCCGTATGAAACAAAACCCTAACAGTTTCCCAACTTAATTTAAATAAAATGGGACTTCCTTACGACTACATATAGCGACATGAATGCAATCCAAAAGTACAATAATAACATAGACATTCGAGGGGATGGATTCTAACACCGTACAAAAAACAAGGTGGGGATGGGCAGGGAAAATAAATTACATATTAAAATAAAAAACTAAAAATTAGGAAGTACACAGCTTGGTATATAATTAGAAATAAAAACTGCGTGCTAATAAAGGAATCTGAATATAGACATCACATATATGAGATCACTTAAAATGAATGTAATAACAACCAGTGTTACATAATTTTTAAAAAGCCTTAAGCGGTAGTTTCGGCATCAGCGTCAACAAGTTGTTGGTCAGCAACATATAATTTCGGATCAACAGTCTTTGGAATAGGCTCAATTCTTGTGCGAAGCTCTTGCTCGATACGACGAAGTGTGTGTCGGTCATCATAGGTTATAAGATTGATAGCTACTCCAAGATGACCGAAACGTCCAGAACGTCCAATCCTGTGCAAGTAAGTCTCAGCATTTCTTGGAAAGTCGAAGTTAATGACAACATTAACAGCTTGAATGTCGATACCTGTAACATTCTTTAAATAAAAACGATATATTAAATGAATTGCAACCTCTAGTTAACAAATCGGAACAAACGAGATTTCTACAATTTCCTTGACGGAAATCGTGGAAGACACGGTTTCTGTGATTCTGGGCCATTCTTGAGTGGATATAATAGCAAGAGTATCCAATTTCCGTGATTTTCTTGGCAAGAAGTTCTACACGTTGAGTCGAATTGCAGAAAATAATTGATTGATTGATTTGAAGCTAAAGAAAAAGTAATGTTAAAAAAGATAACACCATAACTACCTTTCTAAATAGTGTGTTGAGACAGTGAACCTTCTGCTTTTCTTGGACAAAAGCATAATACTGAGTAACACCAAGAAGTGTAAGCTCCTCCATAAGATTGATTTCATATGGCTTATGCATGTGTCTTTGCATGAAAGAGGTCACTGTGTGTGGGAACGTAGCAGAGTACAACATTACTTGTCTCTCCTTAGGCAAGAATCCGATCAAGCGATCAAGGATACCCTTAAAATTTGGTTTAAATTTTTATATTTCAGATTCTTAAAAACCTGGAAGTCTTGACTAAGCAATTTATCAGCTTCATCGAGCACTAAAGTTTTGCAATCCTCCATCTTTGCGACTCCCTTCTCCATCAAATCAAGAATTCTTCCTGGTGTGGCAATAACCAAATGAACAGTTCCATTTAATCTCATGATATCGTCCCGGAGATCAGTTCCTCCAGTGGTAACCATGACCTAAAGACTTTATTTATAAAAAGCTAAATTATTGGCAAACCTTTAGTTGAATATGCTTCGAAAGCTCAACACAAATTTGTGAAGTTTGAAGAGCCAATTCTCTGGTTGGTACAATGATCAACGCTTGAATAGCTTTAATTTCTGGTTGAATTTTTCCAATAACTGGAATGCAGTAAGCTCCAGTTTTTCCCGTTCCGTTTTTAGCTCTCGCGAGAATATCCTGACCAGAAAGTGCAACGCCAATGGAAGCCTCTTGGATTGGACTAGGCTTCTCCCATCCCTTCTCGAATATTCCCATTAAAAGATCGCGGCTAAGGCAAAAATCTTCGAACTCAACTCCTTTAGTGTCAGTAACATCCTATGATAAATAAACATTTTAGTATATATATACTAAATTTATTAACTTACGGCTGTTTTATATCGTTTGTCCTTTGGTGGAAGAACAAGCGCCGTTTTCCAATTATCATCATTGGCCGACACGGGAGCCTGAGTATCGGTATTGCTCATGTTTTACTTAACTTGTCTGAGATCTTAATAATACTCATTATAGATATAATTAGAAAAGGGTGATATTTATATTGAGAGCAAGAAAATTCGAGTTTCTAAGACATTATCAGTAATTTAAAATTGAATCTATAGAACACATCATAGCAACAAACGCATGGAACTGCGAACGATGACGAGAAAAGAGGTGACACGCAAGAAACTGAGACTATTAATCGAATGTTGCATTAGATGCGTCGTATAATTTGGCTGCGTATAAGTAACGCGCAAATGCATGATACTCAGGCAACGGACAGGGAGTATTGTAAACCGCGAGATTTGAATTTCAGGTTTCAGAGCGATTGGATTTTTAGTTTTTTAAAACAATTCCGCGCCATTTTTAAAATTGTATTTTATCAAAGATATTATTTTGTATAAATAAATGTTTATCAACTTCCTTGAGCAAATCAATGTTATTTATCATTCTAAGAGCGAAAATTACAACTGTTACAATTAAAATTTATTTATGACGATGGATACAATCTCTTGTTTCTCCAACCCATTTACCGGCAAGCTGAATTGTTCCCAAATCAAAAACGGTCGTAGGCTTATCACCTTTTGTTATATATGAATCAGGTATACCGATTGTTAATCGTCTTTGACAAGGCTGAAATAAACAAATATATGTTTTTATGTTAAATTTTTGCATACAGTCCATCCATCATCACAGTCATGATATATATTAACTCTGGTATCAATTGAAGATATCTTAAATATTATGCTTTAAGGGATTTTGTCAAGAATTAACCTACTTCACTATCACCTCCAGATAAATAAAACTCCCCATTGTGGTCACTTGTCTTATCATCCAGTTTTGTATCAATTACTTAAAATAACAACTAACCGATGTAATATTAATATAATATAACTCTTACTTAAATCTTTATCATACATCTTCACGCGAACATCCGCCGCCGGCTTGTCATTGCATAATAATCTACCTTTCACTGCAATTGATTGAGCAAAGCCTACTCCAGCCTCGACTTGGTTGAAAATTAAAGTAATAACCAATAAAATCAATATCATATTAATTGATGAATGTTTTTGTTGGGAAGTTCAGTATCTTTGTTCGATTGTTGCCAACAAATAAACGAAGACAATATTATAGAAGTTACAATGTAGGTCTTCTGAAATGCTGAAAAATCATAGTGATAAATACTATTTCTCAACGCCCTTAGGAGTATAATTAACTGTTTCCGATTGATTGTTCGAACAAATAGATAAACATTGAGAATTGGACGAACTGTCTTGATGATGACTCTAATAATAACAATGAACATGATAATTTTTTTTTTAAATTAAAGTTCTCGTTGTGAAATCTTTTCCGTTAATAATATCGAATGAAAGACTAATTTGAATAATTTTAATTATACTTTAAAAGAAATTAGTCTGAGAAAAGTAACTGTTCTTTGGTTGTATTGGAATCTCACTCTAATAACTCTGATGTGTGGTTTTATCAATATTTCTGGTATCTTCCGGTATTACTCATAACTTTTAATATATACTCATTCCATCAACAGTAGGAAAAACTGTTTCCCAATGTCATTGTTAAAAAGAAAACAAAAATACGAGAAATAAGGCATTGATCAAGTGATATCATCAATTGTAATTGTTTATCGGGTACTGCCTCCATTTAATTTCGCCTAACCTACCTTTGTCAACAAATTTCAACGCCTTATTAAAATGATCATCATGATTACACTTCAATATCATTTTACCGTTTTTCATTTTTTTAAAAGTTATCACCAATATGATCACTAAATTAATCTATTTCTCAATTCTATTGTATTCAACTGACGCTATTGGTCGTACTCAATCCGTTGGAGTTAGGGGTCAGCTTATTTGTAACGATAAACCAGCAGCGAACGTTAAAGTCAAGATCTACGATGAGGATAAACGTATAAACAAATTAATGAATTTAACTTCTATAATTCCTTTTTAGTATCTCCTGATGAGTTGATGGCATCAGGAAGGACTGACAGTGATGGAAATTTTGATCTAAAGGGATCTGCAGATGAGTTTACTTCCATTGAGCCGAAAATTAACATCTACCATGACTGTGACGATGGAATTAAGGTATACAATTGATTTTAATTTTAGTTGCATTAAAATATTTCAGCCATGCCAAAGAAAGATCACTGTATACATTCCCGACTCGTATATCGCCAGTGGAAAGGAGCCAAAGAAGATTTTTAACTTTGGTATCCTACAATTGGCTGGAAAGTTTAAGGGAGAAACTCGTGATTGTTTAAATTAGGCTGATTAATAAATTTTTTATTGAACATTTTTCTCGTCATGGTTGTTTCTTTTTTCATTTTCTTCAAGAATTGCGTCAAGGTTAAGTAATTGAAGCAGAAGTGAATCAAGATTCCAAAGGTCAAAAAACTCAATTTGACGGTGGCTCACAACAAAATCGAGTCCAGTTGACTGAAAATAATTGCATTATATGGGCAATAATTAAATATAGAATTACAAATATGTTGCTTAATAGTAAAATCAATGATCCAAGTCGTTCTCCAACATCAATATCCCCACACTTAAACATTTTGCATTTATTTATTAAGTATTTTGTAATTTCTATTCTAATACCTTTGTATAATGATCATGTAGAGAAGTTATAATAGCATCAGATTGTTTTCTCATGATATTCCTCTTCGATACCGAAACATTTGGAATTGCTGAATTATTAAACCAAAAATGTATATAAATGAGGATTCTTTTACCTCCTTGCCAGCTCACCAAAGCTTTTAGCGCAACAAATTCTTCAAATGATAAGTTCATTTCAATCATAGGCGGTATAATCTCTTCCATTATCCTCTTCAATAATGGTTGATATATTCTAAAATTAGTAAAGATTTATAATTTCCACTATGAATATCCACAATTTTTTAATTCTTCCTGATATTTCTTTCTCGTCTTGCCAACCATCATCACAACCTTCGATACACGATACATATCCTCCATTTTGCATGACAAATTTATCCGGGTAACCAATTTGAATAGAAATATAAACTGGATCCAGAATTGTGTGAAACAAGACGCATTTTCGCAAAAATGATACTTTATCATTGTTGTCGAGCTCTTGATAATCTGGCCATGCTTGCAACCATTCGTAAATGAGGAGAATGTGGGTTCGGATGCTTTTACGAAATCCGCGGAATGATAATGGCTTTATATCTTCTTTCGTAAATGGCTGAAAATGTGAATTGAGTAATGTAATTACTAATAATTAGCTAATAAGAAATATTACGCAATTTGAGTTTTGACCGAGAAGCTTTTCAACAGGTCTATCACAAAACATTATTCGTCTTCGTTCTCCTAGCTTCATTTCTTCTTTTATTAGCCAGTTAAGCACATCATCTGTTTGTCTTAATAATTTATATAGGACCTTTTGTTTAATATATAGTATTGCGAAAAATCATGCTACAAAATAACGTACCCGTTTTTAATTAAAAATGGAACAGGAGTTGTACACGATGATGAGGTCGATGGAGTACTCTTGCTTTTCCTCTAACAATAAATTGTTATAAATTACCTAATAATATAAATAAAAAACTAACGAGTTGAAAGTCTTCATCTTCTGATCCCGTAATTCCAATTTCACCCTTTACAGGTTCCATTATCTGTTTACTAAGCTATAATATTAATTATAATTCACTACATCTAGATATACTAACATTACATGTTTTTGTTCCACTTCATTCAACGGCTCTACCTCAGCAAATTTCTTATTCCGTTTGAGACCCGACTTTGTGAAAAATGTTCTTCCTACTTCACTTACCTTTCGCTTCGGTTGCACTCCTGTAGAATAAGTAACATAGGATATTCTAGTATGAAGCAAACCTGATTTCTTCATCCCATTATTAATACATTTCTCAAATCTACAGCTCCTACATATTTGGTGCATACCTATTATGTATTGGGTAAATCCAACAATAGATATAAACGTTCTTACTATAATGAACGAGACAATCGTTTCTAGAAGTAATACAAGTAAATTTTTTATTTAGAGCTACAGTTCTTCTAAAGAAGGCTGCGCAAGCAGAGCAGCTCTGTGCTTCAAAATGATAACCAGTGGCTTGCGCTCCGCATATGAGACATCGTGTTGTCAATTCGCCTGCGCATTTTTATTAATTATTTTTATTACTTGACTTACTTGACATTGATTTTTCCCTTTCATTCAATAACAGGCAAGAATCAATAGTGAGCTGATTACCACCGCGACCACATTCAGTGTATCATTGAATGCATGAATGTCGTGCCAGATTGATAACAGTTCTTTGCGGGTTTTCATGTTTATTGGAATTTTTCTTAATAACTTCTTCCGTGGGAAGTTGATAGTTTATGCGTAAATTTACGTATATAAAACATAATTTGCATTTTTTAATGTTTAAAAATGCGTGATCAACCGGCACACCGCCTTATCTTCAAGTACTATAATCAATCGTCATTCATTCATAATTTGTTACGCACACCTTGGACATTCTGAGGGTAATCGGTGTATCACACATTTTTACGCGGCATTTCAAATCGCCAGCCAGCAAACGCATTTATTATTTTTGGATGTTATTAAATCTAGGAAAATCGGAAATTGCTCCCGTCGGAAAATAAAATGCATTTCTGCAAAAATCACGGATTATTACACCATTTCATTTTAAATTTCGATTTTTTTTAATTTTTATAAAAAAAGACTAAAAAATCAAAGATCTCAAAGGAATCGAACCAACATAAAGTTTTCGTGAATCAAATCCTCTACCAGGTATGCTACGCATCCTCTTTTGTTTTAATTAATTAATCCGTTGAAGTTTGAAGAAGTATTTTAATGTCTATGGTGTAATAATCCGCGATTTCTTTTGCGGAAATGGATTTTATTTTCCGACGGGAGCAATTTCCGATTTTCCTAGATTTAATAACATCCATTTTTGGATGTTATTAAATCTAGGAAAATCGGAAATTGCTCCCGTCGGAAAATAAAATGCATTTCTGCAAAAATCACGGATTATTACACCATTTCATTTTAAATTTCGATTTTTTTTAATTTTTATAAAAAAAGACTAAAAAATCAAAGATCTCAAAGGAATCGAACCAACATAAAGTTTTCGTGAATCAAATCCTCTACCAGGTATGCTACGCATCCTCTTTTGTTTTAATTAATTAATCCGTTGAAGTTTGAAGAAGTATTTTAATGTCTATGGTGTAATAATCCGCGATTTCTTTTGCGGAAATGGATTTTATTTTCCGACGGGAGCAATTTCCGATTTTCCTAGATTTAATAACATCCTTATTTTTTAATTATAAATCTTATTTTCATCGTTTTTGAAGCTGAAACAAGGTAATTATATTGTTTTTTAAGAAAATTATTGATAATTAGTTATGTTCGCATGCATGAAATGTATAAATATATTATTTTTGTCATGATAATCCATATTGATTAAGTTTTAACGAATTTTCCATGAAAGTCAGTTTTTTCCTGCGAAAATAGTTATCAAAGTTTTGTTTTTTTTAGTATAAATAGAATGATGAGATCATGACGATCAAAATGATATAAATAACATGTGATTGAAATTCTTTATTTTGTCATATTTTCACAATTTACTGAAAAATTAGAAAAAAACCTTTCTAAAAATTAATAATTATTTTTTAGTGCTCTAAATTTATAAATAAACCACTTATTATGTACTTCATCCTTATATTGTTCTCTCGAACTCGTTTCCCTTACTCTCTCGAGCCTTAACCCTGAATAATAATTGATTTTGCAGGATTTTATGAATGGCTATCAAACAATATCAGATATCAAGGATAACAGGGCTTAAATGTGAATCAAGATGATTGTATTACTCAGTAATACACCTAGCTAAGCACCTAGTGAAAATGTAAGTTTAAATTTTTCCGTACTATAAGAAATATCAATTGTTTCAGGAGCTGTTTATGCATTGATTTGGTTCATAGTAGGCACAAAAATCATGTGAACATGTAAGGTTATGACGTTATCAGCCTTAACCGATTCAGTACTACTTCATAATTGGTTGTGATGATGATTCTCGTGGGCAACGTTTCATATCGTACGTGATTGGAGCACTATTGGGTGAGATATGGTTTTATTTATTTAAATTTATTATATAATAGTTTAGAAACGATTTGTTCTATACTGGTCGAGGTCAATCAAAACAATGTTCGAGCCATGAAGATGTAATTGCTGAATTCATGGAGCAAGATAATGGAATATCGATGGCGGTTCATAATTGTCAACAAATCTTGATATTATATACTACTACACGCCAACTGGTTTTAGTTGAAAAAGGTTCGATTCAGTCATTGTATGCCGGTATATTGCGCGTTACCGTGCGGCAACTGCAAAAGGGCACCACACCCTAGTTGTTTATTTTTCTGATATTTCAATAGAATTTGTTATTATTTGATGACTAATTCGTGATTATATTGTTTTAATCCTTAGCAATGGTAATGGATGGATACATGGATAAATGAGAAGAGATGGAAAGGACAAATTCGAAGGTATGAATTCATATATTAATAATTATAATAAGATGATTAAAGATTTAGATATATCCAGCTCTTAAAGAACAGAAGAGCATCGATGTCGAAGAAGTCGCGAAGAAAGAAACACAGAAATCGGGATATAAACGGAAGAGTATGTTTCGATTTCTATAAATTAATATATATACTTGTTAATTCAGGCTTTCAAAACTGAAAGTGATTATAAAGCAATGAACAGGATTATCGAAATCATGTACCACCACGAGTCAATATAATAAAACTTAATAAATAATGGTCAGAAGATCGAAGAAGTATCGAAGAAAGAAGCAGGAAAATTGGGATATAAACGGAAATGTATGTTTAGATGTTTATAAAATTAATATAATACTTGTTTATTCAGGCTGATCAAAACTGAAAATGTTTCTAAAGCAATGAACATTATCGATATCAAGCATAACGGGGAATGAATATAATCAACCATTAAATAAATAATAACTTTATTTTTTAATAAATAATTGTAGAACTTACAAGAATCGTTTAATAATTTAATTTATACTAATACGAAATTAGTATTAAAATATATGAAATGGTTTTAGTAACCAAAGCCTAGGAGTAGCTAAGAAGAATGACGAACTGATAATGTAAATTAATTGGAACATACCAAGAAAAATTAACTGATGATCATCATCAGCTGATGACAATCACTGGTGAATCCCAACGCGTCGGTTGAGAACAAAACGGCTTCGGCCACGAGAGAAATCTTAACCTTAAAGTATTCAGAAGCAGGCTACGAGAGAAGCAATGTGCTTACTCAATAAAAAGATAGTGGAAACATTTAAGCATACCGAAAATGTTTTTTAAAAATACCAAAATTAATTTAGAAATCCTATTATTTCAGTTTTATTCATTTTAATGACCTTGGCTCTAGTGAGCATGAAAATAGTTTCGTTAATATATATATATATATATATATATATATCATTAGACTTTAATTTTGTTCCATATTTTATTTCAATTTTCACGAGAAAGCCTGAGCTGCCAAGATTCGAATAATTGTTATTAAAAGTTTTTCGTCCGTCGCCTAAGCGCGTTTTGTTCTCAACCGATGCGTTGGGATTCACCAATGAATTTTACATTTAAAATTAAAATTATAACACTATAGAGTTTAACCACGCAGCAAAGCGACCTGTTTAAGAAACTTGTCAGTGGATTTGAATTAAATATTCATGTTATTTTATTTATAGCTCAAAAAATTAAACATGTTATTTAGAGCAAATCATATTTTGTACAAGCTTGTATACACGCGTTTCTCTGTCACTTGATCGATATAAAATTATTATAAAAATTATTATATTTATAAATAATTTATTAAATAATGAATAAATATTTATGTACGTTACTTATAGCCTTTCATTGAGCATCAGCTTCGTTCGCATGATCTGTAGAAATAACAATTTTCAAAGGAAAATAAACTTCAATGACTTACAAATGTTTTTCATTACTTCAATAGACTCTTGTCCCTGATTTCAACATTCGAATAAAATTTGACTCTGAAATTTAAGAAATTGATCGAGTAATAAACCCCACAAACCTTTATTTATTGATTGCATTGTTCTCACATATTGATCATCAAAAACACGCGTCTGATAATATGTATTTCGAATATTTGAATAATAAAGCCCTCTAAAACGTAAAATTGTTATAAAAATGGTTTTACCTGAAATATTTTCATAAAACATACATATATAGATTCGTCTCACGCTGATCTTTCTATTGAGACGATTTCTAAGTTGATCCCATGACGAAAATGAACCTCCACAAAAAAAATTGTCTGAAAATTATAAATAAAATCGATTTCTCAAAATATACAAACTTTTTCAAAAAATTCTTTACATCATCTTGTTCGTCTTCTTCTGATCTATCTTTCTATGACGGTTTCAATTGCATAACCATTCATATTTGTAAATTATGACTGAAAACAAAGGTAAATATAAAATTTAATTTTTATAAATATTGCAAACCGATTTTCTTTGAAACAACGTCACATATAGTTTCCTTATCCCTTTTTCTTGCTATTTGAATAACAATTCACTGCTTCAAGTCTTCTAATCGAGTTTTATGATCTAAAAATTATTAAAAAATGATTTATTTAAAAATTGTGTTATCAACTTTTTTTAAAACCCACGTGAATAAATTTGCAATCGGACGATTAATCTTTTGATAATACGGACAATTTAAAGTTATGCTCGATTTTCAAGATATCTTCAATTTTTCCATAAAAATCGTTGAAAACCTATAAAATAATACTTTTTAAACAATCATATATGAATCAATAAATTCATCGAGCCCTTTTACAGGGGTTTGAGAAAAAAAATTACGAAAAACGGTTATAAATACTTCTTAAACAATAAATATCTTAATTATTACGAAAAACATTTTAAATAATAAACAAAAGGAGGTCGCACAGGGCGCAAACCATTTTGCAACTCGTCGCATAGAATGACTGAATCGGATTTTTCGGTTGGGGTGCTACTATAAATTACTGTTATAAAAGATTTATAAAAATTTATTAATAAATGGCTTATTACGTCTCACTTTATTGTTTAATAATAAATATAAAATAATTTGATTGCAAATTGGAGAATTTAAGCAATAAAAACTATCATGAAACAATCAGGTAAAATAATTTTCTGCTCGAGGAACCTCTCATTGTTAACATAGATTCGATTACTTTTGGATTTTCGGCATATGTCATTTGTCCTAGATGGTAGTAGGTCAAGTATCGTTTTAGTAATCATTCTGAACTAGAAAATGCTCCGAAGAAGAATATAAATCGGCAATAAATATATTTTTAATAAAGGTAAAGGTATCAAACAATTTTCTGCGGAATAATTATTATATAACGAGTTTTTTTCAAAAACTATTGATTTATGTTGCTGAAGAATAGGTAAATATGTTAATTGATTGATTATAAGTAACTAATTTTAATGTTATCCTATAATATGTATAATATAAAATAAAATTGTAATTTTTGTCTGGTGTTTTCAACAAATTGTGAAAATATACAAAAATGAAGCAATTTCACCACAAGTTCTATATATCATTTTGATCGTCATGAAATTCTCTATCTTATTATGAAGAGAAAAATATTGGTTGACAACTTTTCTGTGGAGAAAAATGAATATTAAAGTTTCAACAGCGAAAAAAAGCTGCTCTTCGATCTTTAATAAATAAAAAGCGAGTGTATAAACATTCCAAATCATGTAATTTTAGTTATTGTAAAAAAGATTTTTTGATTACCTTAAGAATCAACGAATAAATTGCAAAAAATGTGTTTTCAGTGTTTTAAATTAATTAATGTAATAAATTGCTCGTAAATCTACAACGTGACCGACCTAGTCGTTTCTTCTTACATTTTTGTCACGTTTTCTCTTGACATTTTTTATTACTATTTGTCCATGGTGTGTGTTACGTGTATTTTTTATGTAATTATTATGCTTAAAATAATGTTATGTGTAATTCAAAGTATTTATTTTAAATTAAATAATTTCGTTTCATTAAATACTTTTTTCGTGTTCCCACTTAAAGACAACGAGTAATTAATGACGATTGATTGCAGATTAAAGTGTGCGTGCCACCTTACTTAACTATTTTATAATATAAATGATTAAAAACGTGAAACAGTGTGGCTTAATTTCTATAATCCATATATAAAGTTTTGTTTATATTTTATATATAATTTATTGTATAGTCGTCGCCAAATTCGATTACCACCGCAAAATGTGGCGCACTTTTTTAAATACTATTTTTTCATTTAATTTTTATGATTCTAATTATTTTCCACAATTATTTCACTATTTAAACAACATCTATAACATATTCTTCTATTTATTTAAGCTATAACAGTATAGAAATGAGCATAAACAAGGAAATAATCTTAGAAATTTAAAGAAAAAATAATATTTGAAAAGTGCGCCACATTTTGCGGTGGTAATCGCATTTGGCGACGACTATATCAAAAAGGGTATATAAAACGCTATCAAAATACATTCACCATTTAATTCAGATATGATAAGAATTTGTTTTCCATTCTCCCGCAATTGCAGCTTTAACGCTTTTGAAGCTTATGCAAAGTTATCACTCAAATTTATTATTTCTTTAACATGCTTTAACGGAAATTTATTAAGACGTGACTTCGCTACAACGTGCTACTTAAGGATGTCAGTAGTTGGAAAAGACACGCGGGCTCTGAAATCTGGTGATTCGGAGCCAGCGGCTCCAAAGAATAATACTTTAAGAATTTATAATATGCGGTTTTGTCCATGGGCACAACGTCCGATGATCTATGCAGCGGTAAAGAAACTTCCGTGAGTTAATTTCTATTTTATATAGGCGAAAGTAAGACGTAGCTTGTTCCTTAAATTATTAAATAGAAAATTTATTATGATACCCTATTCAAAATGAAAAATGCTACTAAATTAATAAAAATGTTCACGTCATTAAAATTTTGGTTTTTTATTTCTTCTTCATTACTTCTTTATTACAAAAAACTATTAATTATGCGTGAATTTAATATCCCTGAATATTAATGCTTTAAGTCTTTAATTAAAGAGTTAGTTATATTTATCAAAACTGTAATATTTCTATATTTAAATTAATTTTTTATAAAAGTTGTGGGCTATTCTTGCTTTGGATAAAACAATAATTATTATATTATCCTAAGCGAGCAATAATTATAGTATTGCAACGTATTGCGAAATATTGTATTGCTATAATATTATACGTGTAATATAATGAAACTAAATATTCCAGAGTTGAGATTATCAATATTGATCTTCAAAATAAACCGGAATGGTATTTCAATAAACATTATAAGGGACAAGTTCCATGCCTTGAACATGATGGAAAAGTTTTTTATTCATATTTTTCTGTTATAAACTTTAATTGAAGACTATCATCGAATCGGCTCTGATTCCTGAATATTTGGATGAAGTATTTCCACAAAATCGAATTCTCCCGGAATGCCCATATGAGAAGGCCCAACAAAAGATTATGGTCCAACGTTTGGGGGATGTTCCAATGGTATGATAATTAAATATTTAGTCATATAGGGAGACTAAATGGTGTCTACTTCTATATTTAAATTATATTTTGAAAGTGTTAGAAAGCAAACAGTTAAAAATAAATTTCAAACTGTTTCAAAGTAATTTTATAAAAATAATTTAATATGTATTTTAGGCCTTCTATGGCATGGTGGCGGCTCTTAAAGATGAATCTCTCTTGTCGGAGAAACTCGATAATTTGAAGAAAGCTCTCAATGAAGCTGAGAACCTGTTAAAAGACGGATTCTATTGCGGCGCGAATCCCGGCTTTGTTGACTATTTGTTCTATCCTAATCTTGAACGAGTCTATTGGATTACAAATATTTCTGATAAGATTTCACTTGATTCAGCCAACTTCCCTTGTGCCAAATCTTATCCAAAGCTGACTAAATGGTTTTCATCAATGTCTCAAATTCCCGAAGTATTTAAGCTATAAATTATCATTTTAATTCGGCTCCTCATTTTAGGTGATTGAGGCCAGTCAGCCAAAAGAACTTGGCATTGGATTCATCAAAGGTTACATTGCCGGCCAGCCCGACTATGATTATGGATTGTAATTCAATAGTAAAATTTGTTTATATTTGTTTCCTATCAATATTTGTTTATATTTTGTAACACTAACAATAAAATGTACATTATTGTATTGCTCGTTTTGTTATTTATATTGAGTCTTCAATCAGAGACATTTAATCCATGTTTGATTGATGTTTCAGCCTGCGTACCACTGGAAGATTTTCAAGTTCGTCAATTTGGGAACAAAGCTCTTTTAATGGATATAATTGTTTTAGGATAATTGTACGTGCTTATTGGTCAATGATGAAGAATACAATGTGACTGATGAAGTGTACATGTTCATTGATAGTTATCCTATACACATGTCTTATATAGTACAAGTAATTGTTTAGATTTTATCTTTAGAAATTTTGAAGCTTAATATTTGACTTTGTAATAGCTTAACAACTATAAGCTTCTCTTATTTTAGAGTCAAAATTTCCTTTCCCGAAATTTGAATTAAAATATTTTCCTTTGCCATTAAGTGGTTGTTGTTCAGTTTCGGTAAAGCACATGACTTCCTCTGCCAACTAAACTACTTTTTACGTAAAATTTTTCATGACAGAGCACAAAATCATAAAAAATCAATCTATGTACCTATTAGGTTCCTATTGTCATCAAAAAATAAGCAATTAATGCGACAACGTCATTTCTTAAATGCTATGAAAATCATTTTCGTTTTCATTATCTGTGTCGTGCTTTTTTCAATTTGTGCATGACAAACGGTCAGCCGTTGAATAACTACCTAGGTGAAATAGATATTAATTTCTTGGCAAACAGCGATAACGTTACTCTGAAATTCTTATTGTTCCGGGTTCTTTAATTGTTCTACTGATGAGGATTAAAATGGTAGAGGCTTTGGATTATAAAAGAGTGGAATGTATGTAATAGCTTTATTCGGTATAATATCAACATTAGTAGCGAAATACAGAAATTAATAACAAATTAGCTAATTCATTAAGATTAAAAAAACAGAATAGTACCTACCATCGGTGACCTTCTCGGAACAACTGATCATTATGTGATTCTGTCTCTTCTCCCAAAACAGCATTCCGCTGCCGAGCCTGCAAATGCCAAAGTTGTCCGTATTGTGCCAAACGTAAATAGTCTTGTTGTGTGTGGACTTACTTACTTAGGATACTTTGGAGTCCGAATCATTCTCGCAGTGAGAAGCGGACTAACTCTCTCCAATTCGAGCGTCTGCGCCGTGCCAGCTCTCGTCTCCAAGATTCCTATCCGTCTTCTGGTGGATCTTGTCGTGGACCGTTCGTGGATGAAGTTTGAGATCCAAAGTTTGACGGCATCAGACCAGCGCGATTTAGGTCGTCCTTTTGATCTAGTTTATCCTCTGGGGTCCCATTCTGTTACGCGTTTGCACCAACGGTCCACCAGAATTCTGGAAATATGACCTGCCCATTGTAAGATCTTACCACGGACAATCCTTTCAATGTTGATGGTCTCACAATTGGCATAGAAGCAAATGGTGTCGATTGCTCTTTCCAGACTCGTGATGTGCTCAGAAAGGAGTGGCCATGTCTCGGATCCATATAGGAGGGCAGGAATAACATTTTGTATAATGAGCTTCCTCTTTTCTAAATGGTCAATATGCATGAAGAGGAGTTTGCATTTCCCGTACGCAGCTTTCGTTCGCTTTGAAATTTCTTCTGCTAAACCTCCATCAATCCTGATAAGGATTCCTAGATATCGATCACCTTCTTGGAAAGAACTGACAACCCCGCCGATCTCGATTTCTGAGCCCGAAGCGAAATGGTTTTTCATGAAAATTGTTTTCGCAGGATTAATTTCGAGTCCGTGTTCCTTCGGCAGTCGTGCCAAAATCGATATTCTTCGTTCCATTTCTTCCGTATCATTCGCAATGATAACAACGTCGTCAGCGAACTCGAGCCTCTTCAGCCGTTTCCCGTCAACATTTATTCCATACAGTTTACTTGTGCACAACTTGTGTGAACAAGCTTGTGCGTTCCTAAATAGTCTTGTTGTTGCTGTTTCAGCCTAAACACTTCTCGTTCCGGCACGAGCCAAAGACCCGCGTTCCATCGTCGACAAAGGCGTTTATAAAATAAATCGAATAAACTTCAGAAGAGAATGCTCATCTTATTTCTGCTAAAAATTCGCTGACTATTTGTTACAAGATGATTTTAATTAATCTCTCTATGGCTTATTACAGTTTTGTCTTACGGAAACGATACTAGAATGTATAAATAACAATTATAATAATAGTAATTTTATACGGGAAGGCGGAACTATTTCGCACATGAATTGGGTTTTGTCTGAAGTTGATGCTTTCCCAGCCTACGCTCTGTGTTTTGGAAGAAGAGAGGATTGTTGAGTTGATGAATTCTGAAAACGAAAACTAATTTAGTACGAAATTTGTTGCAGATCAGATCTCAACATTCCTTTTTTTCTGGAAACGATCAATGAGTTGTGATTTCCAGCGGATTCTAGTGGACGAATGAAGAGCAAGAGCTCTCTTGCAAGAGTGTAGAACCCTAACCATTAATTATCTAATTAGGGAAATGAAAAAATTCTCAAGCTCAACATCAACAAAAATGATATATAATCATTAAAGCTATTTAGCGTATAATAGAAGTTTGAGCTAAAATATTCTGTAAAAGACTCGAACACAATTGTTGTGTTATTTCATGTAATTAAAAAGTACAGTACAAAAAAATAATAGGAATTCAACTTAAATCCAGCCCATGGTTATAAGAAACACGATATAAATTTTTAGAAAGTCCTGCTGGAGGAAGAC
The DNA here is from genome assembly GCA_963931815.1 of Caenorhabditis plicata. Lineage (NCBI taxonomy): Eukaryota > Metazoa > Nematoda > Chromadorea > Rhabditida > Rhabditidae > Caenorhabditis > Caenorhabditis plicata. The sequence continues at coordinate 5,887,806 of OZ007494.1, forward strand.
AGAAAGTCCATCAATGTCCGCATTCCTCCACGCCGCTATTATGAAGATTTCAGCTCGGCTGATGAGCTTGACCAACTTAGACGAATGGAAATCCAAGAAAACATGGCTTTATTTGAAATAGACTCGATGAAATCTTCAGATATCGTTGAATCTCTCTCACAGAACGGGGTACCTTACCTAACTAATTGTACGTACACCATAAACAAAGTTTTCACATCTATAGATGATCCTAACCAATGCATTGAGCACATTGGGGAATCGCTGGTGCCACGACGGCGATTGCAGCGCCTTCATCAATGAACGTGATTCGGTTAACATCACAAGCGGTGAGGTAGTCCGTTTTAAACTTAAACAATTTCATTGTAGGCATTTATACCTACACCACAGACTTGCTACAGATAATCCCGTTTTCGAATCGGTCAATCGTGGCCGTTTCAAGTGTTCGAGGAATGTTCAGTGTTCCACTTTCACACAAGATGCAGTGTGAATATCAATGCAAAACTTTTAGGATGCAAGATCACCACGAAATGTGCTTGAAGCAATGCAAAATAAGGTAAAACGTTGATAATTATATGTCACATACGTTTAGAAGTAGCACCACTTTTTTAGAAGTATCACCACTTTTTTAGAAGTTTAGAAGTATCACCACAATTTTTGTTATCTATTTTTTGTTTATTATTTGATGACAAGAAATGAAAAGTTTAATTTAAAAATGAAAATGGAGGAAAAACAAAAGTGGAAGAGTGGCCGTGTGGCTGTCTAAACAAGACCTTTTCTCCGCCCCTAAATCTTTGCTCTTCCATTAGGCATCGATCTCTGAAATGAATAATATATTCATAAAATAATTTCATAAACAAACCAATAGAATTGAAAAAGCAGGTTCAAAGGAGCATTTCGAATAATAAAAAGGTCTCGCTTGGGGTCATGTCGATTTAAACCACTTTATTATTGTGAATGCTCCATTCAACCTGCTTTTTCAATAACCTACAACACGACAATAAGATCACACCAGTCGTTATTTCCATTTTTTATCAAATGTCGAATTATTTCTATACCAACGCGTTAGTTAAAGACAACTTACCTAGTGTCTGTTTTCATTTTATGAATCTTATGATCCAAAACTTGAGGAGTTTATAGTAGAAACATTTGAATAAAGAATTTAGTCGGATGGGACAGTATCTTTACTATTTTCCATAAAATCTCTATATTGTTCCATTAATAATCATAAATTTTTGGCATTTCGATTCAATTTTTGATTAACTGGTTAATTGAATATTTTTTTTCCACGGATCCGTTGATAATTTAGAGAAATTGTTATTATTAGGGTGAACCAAAATTTCTTTCCGATCTCCTATATCTTTTTGTCTAATTGTTGTTTTTTAGCAAATAAAGGTTTTTATATACATGTGTTATATTATATATAGCTCTTGAACAGCTCTATCATAATATATATCAACATTTTTAATTGGTCTTTTATTTAAAATTTTTAAACTTGTAGAAGAAACATGGAAAAATCCGATAAATCTTTTACGCCATTACTGGAAACAAGGATTCAACGCAACTGCAGCAGCAAAAAAGATTTGCGAAGTCGAAGGTAACAATATGGTCTCGGATCGAACTGCGCGAAATTGGTTCAAAAGATTTTATGACGGCGACACTGATCTCGAGGACAAGATACATTCAGGCCGACCTACGACAGTGGATTCTGAAGCAATCCGTGAAGCTGTGGAGACCAATCCATCAATAAGTACTCGCAGATTGTCGGCCGAGCTCGATATTCCTCAAACATCAGTTGTACGACATCTTCACGCCCTTGGGAAAGTCAATAGACCCTGCCGAGAAGAACCTCATGCATTGACTGAAATTCAAACTAAAAAACGTGTCGAGACTTGTCGAAAACTGCTCGAAAATCCACAAGATTACCGTTTTATTCGTAGAATTATAACTTTTGATGAAAAGTGGGTCTACTTCAGTAATCCGGACAGACAAAATCAATGGTTGGAACCCGGTCAAACGACGGAACCGGTAGCAAAATGTGATCGTTTCTCAAAGAAGGCACTTCTCTGTGTTTGGTGGAATTTCGAAGGCGTAATTTACTTCGAGGTAGTTCCAAATGGTCGGACCATCGACGCAGGGGGCGGCACTTGGCGAGAAATATCCAGAATTGATCAATCGGAAACGGATACTTCTTCAACAAGACAATGCAAGACCAGAAAAACGAAGGAAAAGATAAAAAATCTCGACGCCATTGATCTTCTTCCACATGCAGCTTATAGTCCAAACCTTGCGCCATCTGATTATCGCCTTTTCCGATCCATGGCACACTTTCTTCGTGGTCGTTGCTTCAATGACCTGGATGATGTCGAAAACGGGTGCCGCGAGTTTTTCACCTCTAAGAACAAGGAGTGGTACCGCAGCGGGATCGAACAACCTGCCGATAGATGGGTTCAAGCCATACAGTCAAGTGGTCTTTACTTTGAAACCTAATTGTTTTTCATGTTTTGTAAAATTATGTTTAAATTTTTAATAAAAAATCGAAACAAAATTTTGGTTCACCCTAATAGTAAATAATAGCAAATATGGCGAAACAAAATTAATAGAAATTGCTTCCAGAAGCTCAAACGTGATCACGTGCACATGAAGTTACTATTTTTTTAGTTTTATGAAAATCATAGATCTTTAATAAGATTTTCGGAAAACTCATGGTATTGGGTAGTTTGGGGAAAATTCTCGAAACTTTACGTGAAAATTGTCTTGTAATTAATACGTGGAAATCACAAGACAAAGATTAAAATTGCAATAGTAAAATCGTCATTTTCAGTTTGCTTATCAGAGATAAGACGTAAGGCGCGTTCCGGTCTCCACATTCGATAAAAATTAAATAGATACAATATCGTATAAATAATTGCAGGCTCCGATTTGACCAAGTGAGCGCTACTACCGATATGAAACGAGCATTCATCAGCTTCCTGCAGTCGAATGCAGTACTCAACTTTCGCGAAAAATATAAAAATTATCTCGAATAATTGACAATTAAAATATTATATCATTTGATAATAAAACCAATTTTCAAAAGCCACGAATTGTCCTTTGATAAGGTTAGGGGGAGGTAAAAATTTTCCTTTTTATAACAGCTCAATGGCAGCAGACAAATCAGTTCGTCGACATGATGCAAACTCGTTTCGTGTTGCTTCTTGGTAATTCACCACTCTTCAACAGTTAATCAAAAATCATTAATTTCAGTTTTAATCGTTGGACAGCTTCTTGCTGCTCCAACCGAGCACAAATGGGTTCAGCGAAACATGATCCGTGGTCGTCCCGTGGGTGGATTCAAGAAAACTCCATCAGTTTGAAGAACCTTGTTTTGATAACATTAAACAATTTATTTAGATGGAACACATCCGTGCCGCCAATATCAATATTGACGCAGCCGTTTCGGGAATATATGAGCAGAAGCTTGACCATTTCAATTCTTCAAACACTGCCACATTCTCTCAAAGATACTGGCACAACAATCAATGGTACAAACCAAATGGACCCGCTTTCCTTATGCTCGGAGGAGAAGGACCAGAATCTCCTTATTGGGTTTCTTATGGTAAAAACTCATTCACTACTCCACTATATATATTATGTCAGGTGGCCTCGAAATCACCACCCTCGCCAAACAACAAAACGCATGGGTCTTTGATATTGAGCATCGATTCTACGGTGAAACTCATCCTACCGAAAATATGAGCGTCGACAACTTGAAGTACTTGAGCTCAGCTCAAGCCATTGAAGATGCCGCTGAGTTCATCAAATCGATGGTTAAGAAATACCCGGAACTTGCTAATGCCAAATGGGTGACATTCGGAGGATCGTATTCTGGAGCATTGGCAGCGTGGGCTCGTGAAAAGCACCCGGAATTGATCTTTGCTGCTGTTGGTAGCAGTGGACCTGTACAAGCTGAAGTTGACTTCAAAGGTTTAATATCTGTTTAATTGGAATAACAGCGGTTTTTAGAGTACCTCGAGGTTGTGAAAAACTCAATTACCCGCCACTCAGTTGAATGCGCCGAGAGCGTCACCAACGGATTCAACGTTGTCGCCCAATTGCTCAAGACACCAGAAGGACTCAAACAATTGAAGAGCACTTTCCAGTATATCAAATTCAAATAATATTTCCAATACGCGTTTTCTAGTCTTTGCCAGCTCCCGAACCCAAATGACGACAAGAATCTCAAGACATTCTGGGAAACCGTCTACAGCCCATACATGGAAATTGTGCAATACTCCGGCGATGCCGCTGGCTCATTCGAAACACAACTCAACATTGATCATGCAATCTGCAGATACCACAAAAACCCGAAGGAAAACGTGCTTCAAAAGATGAAGCAAGTCAATGACTATTTCAACATGCTCAATGAATATTTCGGATGCAACAGCATTGATTATAACAGTTTTATTAGATTCATGAAGGACGAAACTTATGGCGATGCCCAGTCATGTAAACGAAGTGTTGTTAATTGATCCTTAATTTCGATTTATAGCTCGAGCATGGGTATGGCAAACATGTACCGAATTCGGCTACTATCAATCAACAGCCTCACAAACAGCTGGACCGTGGTTTGGTGGAGTTAACAATCTACCAGCTCAGTAAGTTAAATTAATCTTGCAAGTAAATTTTGTGAACGCTTCGGCGAGAAATAATACGCTTTGGCCAAAGATTTGGAGAATGTAGAATTAAAACTATTATAACAATTAATGTGATTTATATATTTTAAGAAGTAAATCCACAAAATATCAGTATATCGATCAGTATAAGTCTGATATCGTTAATCTAAAAATGAAAGCCATGTTCCACGCGAACTAGAAATTATTGCACACCTATTATTCATTTCAGAGATCGATGCCTAACAAGAAATGAAAAGTTTAATTTAAAAATGAAAATGGATGAAATAAAAATATGATGACAAACAAAAGAGGAAGAGACGTGATGACCTTAATGGCCGTGTGGCTGCCTAAACAAGACCTTTGCCCCGCCCCTAAAATTTTCCTCTTCCATTAGGCATCGATCTCTGAAATGAATAATAATTATTTTATTTCATTTCTAATGCAGTTAAATTGCATAACTGCATGCGGCAGTTTGTCCGCCCAAAACTTTAAGCATTTTTAACGGCTCGAATGAAAAGATTTTTCACGTTTTCATCATAACTAGAAAGAACATATGCTTAAATACTATAAAATCATAAACGTATTTAAAAATAAACCACTTAAAATGGTTCGCAATCGGGGCTTCTTATTATTTTTCACGTTTAAATAACAAAAACTTTCCAATTTAACAAGTTTTTCTTAAACAGTTCTTGAAGCCTAACTTCTTAATAAAATATTAGTTTAGAGCGGCTTCATGAGCTCCTATTATTTATGATTGTATTTGATGTATTTTTTATGAAATTGAAATTATAAAATCAATTATAGTCGTCGCCAAATGCGATTACCACTGCAAAATGTGGCGCACTTTTTAAATATTATTTTTTCATTTAATTTTCACGATTATTTTCTTGTTTAGGCTCGTTCTTTACTGTTTTTGCTTAAATAAATTGAAGAATATATTTTAGATGTTGTTTCAATCGTGGAATAAATGTGGAAAATAATTATAATCATAACAATTAAATAAAAAATAATATTTAAAAAAGTGCGCCACATTTTGCGGTGGTAATCGCGTTTGGCGACGACTATATTTATATTGGTTCAAATATAATATTATAAAAGTGAATTGAGATTTAAACATTATTTGGATACTCCTTTAGTAAAACGGAACTAATGTAATTCTGAAATTTCCACGGCATTATATCAATTCTGGATATTCATTGTGCGAAGAAATTAGTCATAATATTTTAAGAATTACAAAATCATAACGTTTATAGAATATTTCAAAGTTTTTGACGGCTGCGTTGCGAACCGCTGCGCGTTGCGAAAATTATAAAAATAAACAGTTATCTTTGTGTCTCTCAATTTATAATGGTTTTACTGCGTAGCGGTTCGCAACGCAGCCGTCAAAAATTTTGAGATAGTCTATATTAATTTAATTAACTAGAAGCTCAATGAAAAATTGCGCCGATTTTGAAAACAGATTTGGAATCAACGCATTCGAATCTATAAATAGTGCAAGTCTCATCAAAATCTCAAAGTGACGCTAAAAGTGACTTCGCTTGAACGCTAATTGAAAATTACAATTTTTGCATATCAAAACGTCTACTATAAAATTCCACGTATCATTTAAAAGTCGCCAAGTTTATAGGTCTTTCTTAAAATATGTAATAGTCCAAACATGATAATACAATATCGGAGTAAGTCAACGACGCTCCAATTTTTTCAAGAGCAATTGGCGTGCGCTTTTAAAAATTCAGACTTCAATAATATATAATTTTTAAAAATAAGCTATCATTCTTTTAAAATGCTCCGCAAACGTGAAAAAGTTTTTCTTGTTCATTTGCACGTCCTCCCCTCCCCTAAAATCTGAAATTCTTCCATATTTACCCCATGATGGTGGTCCATAACAAAAATAGAAAATATGATAATTATATTTTCAACATGATAATAAAAATCAATCCCACTTCCAACAAAACCATTTTTAGATTCTACATCGACGAATGCGCTACCATCTACGGTGATTTGTACAACAACAAAGAAGTTCAGGACGCTGTTGCCCACACCAATCAATATTACGGAGGCCGTGATAATTTGAACGTATGGGAGAACATGAATATAATGTAAAATCTCAACATATCACGTTCAGACTGACCGAATCCTTCTCCCAAATGGAGATATCGATCCATGGCATGCTCTCGGAAAGCTAACTAGTTCCAATCCAAACATTGTTCCCGTCGTGATCGAAGGTATTTATCACTTATATATTACGAGATCATAAAAATCTCATATAGGAACCGCTCACTGCGCCGACATGTACGGAACCTCCAGCCACGATCTTCCTGCCTTAACCGAGGCTCGCAAGAAAATCGCTAATGTTCTTGACAAATGGCTTCATCAATAAATTTATATAGACACTAATAAATAAACTATGTTAAAATAAGTCAACAACAATAACAACAAATTTAAAAACAATTAATTATGAGGTATCAAAATATCATCGTCATTATCTTTTGAATCATCAAGAATCGACTCGTCCCCAATCCACAATTTCTCAAGTTCATATTTTTCACGGCATACTTCATCCATAACGTGAACTTGGATAGAATCAAGATCACACACGTACCATCCACTACTTCGACGAGTGATTGTTTTAGCATGAGCCTAGAGAAAAATAAATAAACCACTAATCGATGAATTCAAAAACACCGTTAGTTTATTAGATAAAGAACGTAGATGTTCGGCAATTGAAGAAGCTTGGCGTGCATTAAAAGTTGAGCAAACAACAAGATAGTCATAGGGGAACATCATTCCACTGGTGCTAAAAACAGCCAGCTCCCTTCCCTTCTGCTCGTTAAGCGCCTTCACAACGTCTTCTACAGTAACAACTTCCGGCTTTACATTCTTTTCAGTCTTCTCTACTTTAGGCTCTTCCTTTGAATTATATTCGTAGTATTCTTCTTCAATCACAGACAAATGTGGATTCTCGTTCGTTGTGTAACATCTCAAACTTGGTATCAATCGTCTTCCAAATCTTAATGCCTTTAACATGCTGAAACGTAAGTAACGGATCTCTTCACTCTCATGGAAGAACAAGAAAGTTGGCTGTCAGATACCGTAATAATAAAATAACGAATCTTTTATGATTAATTTTATTTCAAATGAAAATAACAAATAACAACAAAAACAACAAAATACCACAAGATCAACAACATAAAAAATTAGGCATTTTCTGGTACATATTTCTTCCCTTGCTTCTTCACCTTCTTCTTCTTCTTTTTGTCAATTAGAGACAGAACTTTCGTGACTTGCTCATTATTCTGATTGCTCAACGAGTCGAACTCCTTTCCCACTGGATCTTCCATCTTCTCGCTTAAGATCTTAGAGATCTTCTCATTTTTAATATTAATAGATTTATCGTGGATTTGCTTCTGAAGATAGGATGCCTTCAATTTCATTTTCTCTTGTCTTCTAATGAAATTTGGTGAAACGTAATTCGGATTATCATACAACACCGCTCCTTCAAAAGAACCAGAGAAAACCCGGGACATTTCTAAAACAAATCTCGGTCCTGTAATTTAAATAAATTATCGTAATCTCTCAGTAAAGTAAACCATACCAATTTCTTGAAGTTGCAAACTCTCATCTACAATTTGGAAATTCCTGAACCAAATTCGATCTCCTTCTCCAACTGAAAATTGGAAAATGTGATCGACAAACGGCTGGCTCCGTGGATGATGATGCGGTGTACCAAGTGTCTGTAGCAACATTTCCTTCACCAGTTTCAACTGTGGTTTTTTGTCAAAACTATCGTCAAATGACAATATTGGGCGGGAAGCTTTTAGACAATTTCCAGACAACTTCAATTCCTTCATAGTGTGTACGTTGTGAACAAGAAATTTGATAGATGGACCCTGATCAACATTCGACATCCACAAATACGTGTCCTTCTTTTTCCTACTCTCGAAATATATCACTTTCGAGCAATTCTTCATTTCAGCAATCTCATTCAAAACATTTAACGATTTTTGCTGATCCAGTTTTGAGTCTCCTTTAGAATGCGGCAAGATCTCTTTCAAATCATTCATCAAATATCTGGTGCGTACGTCAGCGCCACGTGAGCACAGCATTAAGACGCGCTCGCGGTTGGTCCATAATTCTGCTCTTTTCTGCATCTCTTCTGTGTTGTCTTCGTTCTATAAATACATAAACGTAATGGCTGAGATAAGATAATAAACGAACCTCAGATTCCTCTGAACTCGTCGTGTCTTCATTCTGCCATTCCATTGGCGTTTCCTCTTTATTCTCCTCATCAACCTTCTTTAACTTTGTAAACTTGCCCATTATAACCTTAATATTAGAATTAAAACATGTTATATCAATCTACAATAAAAAGTGACTTTAAACACTCAGAAAATTTAAAGCAATAACAAAAATAATAATAATTTTACAAATTTTATAAACAAGTTTCTTAATAATAAATATCCCATATTATTAATTTCAGAAAATAAATAATTATATATTATAACCCATATAAAACAATGTAAAATAAGAGTCTATCGCCGCTTGGTCGTGTACTCTGTTGGAAATTTGACTACAGTTATGTCCTCAGCTTGAGCAAGCCTCAAATACCCGACATTTGGAATCACATTATATCTGAAATAATAAAAATATTAAATTAATATATTTAAAAAAAACCTTAAAACAAAAGTGACATTTTCATGATTTAACAATCCTCGTCCATCATCCATAAAATAATATTTCGTATTGATATCACGTTCGTCAAGAACAACTCTATTGCTTCTCTCGACAATTCTGTCCCATACAACAACCTGGTTAACGCTCTAAACAATTATAGATATAATAAAAATATAGGTATGAATAATCCCAAAACATTTTCTACTGTAGAGTACTCGGCAACAAGGTAGACAAACAATTGCTTCACGTTCCAATTAAAGACCTTTGAGAAATCAGCATTAATGGTCATTTTCATGGTTGCATGATCGACTGAATCTTTGTCGGATGCATAATCATTCACCCTTCGACTAAACATTAAATACGTTTCAAAAATTCATAATAATTATCACATACACTCGAATATCCTTAACAGCAACACTTGCGGAAGTAGAATAATCCAAGAACACTGTTGACAAGAAGCAAGCTATTGTAACACCTGATAATACCCAAAGAGTAAAGGATAATTGTGCGTTAGCTCGAGTTAATAAAGAATACATCTAAAAAATAATTAAATACATTAATTATAATAGAATAAATAGAAATTGGTTAATAAAACCACTTCAATAATTTCTGAATTATTTACACTACAGATTCATTTAAAGAAAAATAAAACATATTTATACTAAAACACAACTTTTCTATTATTTAAATCTAGTAGTCTTAATGAGCAGTTTCCACTGATGGATGAAGGTACGGCGCTGGATAATCTTCTGGCTTTCTCCAGTTCAAGGCAACCGGATCATTCGGTCTCACAACATCAAAGTATCCGCGATAATATGGTCTCTCATCATTGTTCAAATACTTCTTAATCTTGAAACCTCCAATGATGAGCGTGGCCAGGCCAAATGTCGAATAAAAAATAGTCTGCTCCGGGTACTTTTTGAGCATGGCATGTGGCAAGTTACTCCAGTAGGCGAACAGACGAGCTGAGCGCGAAACGTGGAATTTAACCATTTCTGGAAGTCATTAATAGGGAATTATTTAAGCATCTAAGTAAAGTATGGCAAATTACCAAAAATAATCAAATTAAAAACATTTAAAAAGGCTAAACTTCATTAAAATCCTTTCCTATATAAATATATACAAATATGTATAAATCAGAGGTGGTAGAATTATTAAAATGTCATATTCCTCTATGACTTTTGTCTGGACGTGATTTAAAATCAACTGGATATTTTAAATTGAAATTCCACCATTCTGAAATCGCCGCATACAAATCATTAAACAATTTAGTTCAGTTTGAATATCCTCGAATCTTCAACTAATTCATGTGTTCCTAACTTCCACCAACTTTGGAATGTTTTCGTTTTTGAAAACAATTTCATCCACGGAGTAAAAGATTCTGGTTCTAAATATAATCAATAAAAAAACTAAATTAAAAATAGTCATACCTCTCCTTATCCATTCATTTAATTCCTCTCGATTAACTTCCCGAATATCACTAACTTCATTTTCATTCACTCTGCACCTATCAACTCCAACACCTCGCAAAATTAATGCATAATCTAGTTCATGTTCTCCCCACGGTGCATCTTCCATTTCAGCCCTATACAAATATCGTCCCATCAAACTGAATTGCCCTTCATCAACTCCATCTATTCCAAGCTCGTGTTTCAGCTTACGAACTGCCGCTCTGTAAAATCAACCATATTTAGTATAAAAAACAAAAAAAAAACCTCTTCGCTCCAATACTTCCATTAATTTCCCGTTCATTGTGTAATGGGTGACTACAACAAGTATTAGTCCACAAATTTGGAAATGTTATCTTCCTACTGCTTCTTTTCTGCATCAACAGTTTGTTGTTCTCAGTAAATGAGAAAACAGAAAATGCTCTATGAAGTGCTACTATAAAATTAATATTTAAAAATATTTAGGCCTATAAACAAACAGGAATTCGAACTATGAGCTTCCTCCTTGCTGACGGACCGAATAACATTATCATGTTCATCAACTCGTATGCACTGTTCATTCATATAACCAACCTGAATATTGAATTATGTATGAATTCTTCCAAATTCACATTACCTGGATCGAATCATATTCATTTAATAAAATCTTCCTTTGTGCCTGTGATAATAATCTAAGCGATGAATTCATAACCTGAAGAACTAATCTTGCACTTGGTATAGTAGGTATATCATTTTCCTTTACCACAGTAATTTCCGCGCGTTTTTATGAGTTAAACTAACAAGAACATGAATAAATATATACTACGGAAATTTCTGATGAAAAAAGGATAACAAGTATCAATCATAAATAAAAAATGGTAATTAACCAATTAAATTGAATTACACAAAATCTAATATTTTTTATCAGAAAATATAACAAAAACAAAATGATCTAATGACTCCTTCTGTGCTCTGCAACACACGCGGGCGTACAAAATTTAAAATGCGAATATTGAAAACAATCACTTTGAATGACCACACCGCATTGTTCACAACGAACAATCGGTGGTAATCCTGCAATTCTTCGTTCAGTCGCAATTGCTCTCTTTTCTCTTTCAGATAGTTGCAACCATTTCGCACGATCTTGCTGTTCAGCTTCTTCCTCGGCCTTCTCTTTTTTCTTGGCTTTCATTTTCTCTTTCTTCCGTTGATTTTTTTCTTTTCTCTTTTCAGCCAAGATAATTTCTTCTTCAGGCAACAGATGAACAACCTTCGGTGGTTCTGGAATATGTGTTCGAGCCCATGTATATTTCGTCGGATGTTCCTTCCGAAACGTTATAAAAACATCTTTCGTTTTTTTATCAGAACTATATGAATACGGCGGTTTTCCTGTCTCATCTTTACAAGTTGGATCGCAAGAAATATCCCTTAACAGAAAATCTAGGCAATTCAACAGTCCCTTGGATGCACAAATGTGTAAAAATGTAATATTTGTTGGAGAAAATCTAGCATTTCTTAGGAAATCGAGAGCCTAAACATTATTAAATTCGAGTTAGTAAATAGTTTTAATAGTACTTACTTGATTTTTATTTCCAACGGAATCGAGTTTATTTTTTACATCATTAATGTTGTCCAATCGCAAACATTGATAGAACTCTTTTCTCCATTCAATCGACAATTCAGGCCATTGATCAACCTTCTTTTCTTCCTCTTGCTTCTGCTTCAGATGAGACGTTCCCTTTCTTTGTTCTTCTACTTTTAAACAAGAATTGTCTGATTCGATATTCTTATCCAATTGTTCAATCCAAGAATTCATCCTTTTCCCACTTTCTACTTTCATTATAGATTTTTTCTTCTCATAAATTTTTTTCATTTCTTCTCGAAAATCATCAACTCTTCCGTGCTCTTCAACTTCTTGCAATCTTTCCCAAGTTCGTTTTAATTCATCAACATTGGGACGTTTGGTTTCGAAAGGAATCGTCCTAAACTACCAAAAATAACATTAATAAAATGCTTAATATACCTTATTCTTTTATCAGACTTTTCTATCCCTGCATCATGAAAAACGGACCTCTGATAAGAAGCACATCTAATGAATATTAAAGGAGTTCTGGAAATTTTCTCCTTCCAGCTTGCCAATAGACTAAGAATATCCTCTTTCATTTTCTGTTCATTATATCTTCAAATATCTAAATTACGTTTTTCTAATTTTAAAAAATACCGTCGTAATGCTGCTCCTGCACTATTCGCCGGTCCATTGGACTTATCATACTGTGACTGAGCTGTACCTTGCTTCGCTCTAGCCACATATCTATGAAATGATTTGTGAGCAGCAAGACGATCACTTGAAACAAACATCTACACTTCCATTAGAAGGCCAATTATACTTTTCAAATATTCCACCAGAGAAATGTCCTCCATTGAATAGAAAAATTGCACAATCGAATGCACGTGTAAAGGTGTGCAAGGACAACTCATTTTCATCAGTGTGCAGTATATTTCTGAAAGCTCAATAAATTATTTGACGGAATGTTATATAATTCATCCTAATTCATTATATAAAAACTTAATTGATCATTTTATATTCCACAAACTCATCTTTATAACATTTTAACAAACTAACGTTCAATATGATCGTTTTAATTTAAAATTTTTAATTGTAAGTTTGTAAATAATAAAAATTATGTTTTATATTAGAACCCATAGAATTTTACAAAAAATAAATAGATAATATAAAACAACCTGTGAATGGAAAATACATAACCGTTTTGCACAAAATAGCATCGACTTGTACGCAACAAAATAGATGAAATATTACTATAATCATGATCAACGTCGTCTTTTGACTCTAAATATTATCTCCTTTAATTCACCAAATATTCACTAACCATTTTCATTATCATTCCCGCAATCATCGAAATTCTCCTCATCCAAAGGGCTCAAATTCTTCATTTTTCTCTTGACGTTCGTTCTAAAACTGAACCTATGACAACTATTACTTCATTATTCTAACCGATGCCATGCAGATTGATAATGTTCAACAATCTGTGAGCGATCACTGAAGTCAATGAAACATTCGCAAGTAGTACATTTTCCCCGATCATCTTCACAGCGAAGCTTCCATTCTGAAAACAACATTAATTGAAACGTAATAAACACTAAATTTCGCACCAAGCATTAACGAAAGAGATTCGTCTCCTGTCTGATCCGCTCCTGATTTTTCTTCTGTTTCATCGACTTCCTGATCATTAAATTCAAATCGTTCAACACCATTTAACCACTCAGAACTTTTCAAACAAAATTTCATCTGAAATAATTTATAGAAAACGAAAAACAGCTCCTTAAAAATATTCTCATTTCATGGGAAAAACCATTGTGAACACAAAAACACGAAATTAATGTTAATAATGTCATTTAAATTAATAACTAAAAATTATGCATACAAGAGACAAGAAAAACGTCTTGTTATTACGTAAGTATCGATTTATTATAGTTTTCCAATTATTATGTAATAATTAATTAAATAGTGTTATTTTAAAGTGAAGATCATCGTTGTGGTTATTATCGGAAAATAATTCGTAGAAGCCATTACTATACAAATATACATTATTCGAAATTATCAAATCTTCCCTCCCGCGGTGACAAAATGCACAAACTATAAACAACTCGTCGCTGTTAAAAACTCAACTAACCCGCTATACTAAGCAGTAAACAACAAATTTGTGAACAAAAATATAAATAATTGAAAAAATTGTCTATAATACACATATAATCATTATTAATCACACAATCACACTTGCACACATTTCAAAACTAGTGAGTACTTTTCGGCCGCACTGGTTGCTTCTTATTTATTGCTTCAGATATTGAATTGATCCATGATCTTAAATCTTCCTGGTTCACAGCACATAACCTGTACACAGAATGCCTTCCTTCGACCATTTTTCCATCTTGCTCAGTTTTACATGCTTTTATTCTTTCGTCTGATAATGAATAAATCTAAACCAAATTTTAAAAAATGTCTCCATATCCTTTTTACCTCAAACATGTGCTGACGACTAGCTTGTTCAACTCTTCTAATACCTACATTTATTAGAGTGATTATTCCACGTGGTTCTTTGTCAGTAGTTTGCTCAAAATAGTATAAACACGATTCACTTAATACAAACCTAAACACTACAGATACAAGTAGAACATTAAATACATACTCACCATCTCCTTTTCCACGACAACGGAAATTGTCCACTACTCTGCTTATAAAGCCATCCCTCTCTTTCCGCATGTAATAATATATCACTAATGCTTCCTGAAAATATTATTAAAAATAATAATACTATAATTTTTACCTGTATCGTCTTGTGGAATTTTAAATTCGCTATTTTTTATTGAGTCATATATCGACTGGAGTGTTTTTTCCGATACCGACTCAGATTCAATTAATTCTTTATTCATATTCATGTATCTTTCAAAAGACGGTCGATCTTTCACATTCGGGTTGTGCAATAATGTATTGAGCATGATACATGAATATGAAATTGTATGGCACGCATCAGACGAAGAAAAAACGTTTTCATTTTGAGAAACATAGTGGGCAGCAAATTTTTCTATTATCCTATCAATTTTTTGAGCTTCTCCAGGTAATCGAAATGACCATAAAAATGACCGAAGTGCATCAACAATAAACATGTTCGAAAAATCGTGACATTTTGTGAATTCATCAAGAGTTTCCAATGCAAAAGGTTCATTGGAACCGAGAACATCGCCAATGGAAGCTTTCGACAGACCATCGCCTTTGAACATCCATTGAGCAACTATTTTCGGATCTTTAGCAACAAGAGCTTTCTCAGAGAGATAATCTAATCCCTTCCAAGGATCTTGATTAAACTTTCTTCGTCCAGTAGCAACAATTCTACTTCTATTTTTAGAATTTTCATCGACATAATAAAGCGCCTCCAGTTCTGCCTCTACTTCTTCAACCTAGATATGAGTATTCCAAACTGAACAAAACCAGTAAAAATACCTCACTCCGAATTTGCCTGATTTCCGCAGCTAATTGCATTTTACGTTTACGCACTCTTGGCAAATTTGCTCTCTCCTCATCAGTAATGGACAACTCTTCTATAAATTAAAAATAATATTACTGTTAAAGGAAGCTCACCATCATGACATGATACCATCTTTCAATTTTTCTATACCAATAATGACCACCTTAATTGAGCAATTCCATGTATTTAATAAATACGATCTAAAGAAAAAATATCGACTGCCCAATTAAAAAATTCGAAAAGAGAAACACTCCAAAACAATGAAATATGAAAATAAAATTTAGCTATCTTATATAACCACTTTTTCCTCCACTTTATTATACAATTATAAGAACTTCTTAAATTATAGCAATCAAGGAAAATTAAAGAAAATTATTAATGCCAGCTCAAAAGAAAAATAAATGACAGTCTGTGTGTTGTCGTGTATCTGACTGCAGAAAAATAAATACCGTACCAATAATATAAATTCAATAAATGCTCAAACTCTTATTTTCTTATTTAATATAATGAAACGGTATCCTATAATTATTATATTGCCTAGTTATCAATACGTGACGTTTCACGTCATAAATAATATAAATAAACAAATAAGCCGAATAATTTCAATCTACTATGCGGCTCTACGTTGGTTTCATTGATTTTTTTGGAATTTAAGAGAAATTTGTTAAATTTAAGAGATTATGGATTGGTTTTTATTTATAGTCGGGATAAGGTTATTGTACTCAATTACTTAATTTCTTATACGTTTTTGCCTGTAATACTATTAAAAAAGTTTTATTTTTCATTTCATCCTATTATTAATTTTTTTTTCTTAAAAATGTAATATATTTCACTATGTTTATAACTATAAATACCTTATATATTACTTGCAGTAGCTAATTGGCTTTTTTGCTTTTTTTAAAGAACATTCAACACGACTTAGAGAGAGAAAGAGGAACGAGACAAACCAAGAAAACGAGTATACTCGAGTAGACGTAGAAAACACAAAAAAAAACAATTGCTTATCGCCCGCGCTTCCAGCATGTGACAGACAACTGAAACCAGTCTGCTGAATATTCAGTTTCGCCTCCATTTAAAACATAAAAAGTATAATATCACATATTTACAAATATATAGTTGTTGAAAAATTTCTCAACTACCTCGTAGACCTAAACCTTGATTTAGTTTTTAGTATTTGTGGTTCGCAACATTTCTTGATAATTTTATATTTCCATCAGTCCAATCATAATACGTTAAATGCACATTTCAACTGAAAAATAGCCATCCAACCCGCATTTTTAAAATTTCGCTTGGCTCAGAGAATGTATATTCACTCACTCACTTATCACTTCACTAATATTATTAAAATGTAACTCTTGACTGATAATAAATTCCAGATTTCTCAATTTCTTGCAATTGATCATTTCGTTATACAAAACTAAATTTTAAGTTTCTACTAATATTTAGTTTTTCTTAAATTATAAATATTTTCGAGAAGAAAAGCTTCAATTAATATCTAATTAATATCAGAAATATAACATTTTCAATTCAAAAATATTACAAAGTAATGATCAAACCTTTTCATTTCTTATGTATAGTTATGGTCAGAGCAATATTAATTTTTCAGAATGTCATATCCATCAAATTTCCGATATCGAAACCAATGGCGGCCCTACACTCGTGTCACATCTAGGAATCGGTATCAAAATGGTTTCGTATACGTGTTTTTATACAATTAACTTTATCAACCTACAGAACTCATAAACGCACGGGAGGAAGAAGATACCGATTGGCATACAGTTTCGTCAAATCTCGATGAAGACGAAGAACCTTACGAAGGTGGACCACTAAACATGAAAGGTTTCATGTATTTTCCAAAGACTCGAAAATACTTCAAAATTTCTGATCAACACGCGGTATTTTCTCTCAAAATCCCATTATTTGAAAATAAAGCTAGATGAATGGATTCTCGAGGTTCGAGATTAATAATCGACGTCGGAAGAATCGAGAAGTGAAGAAATGCGTTGACACAGTGAAGAATAAAGAAGTTAGGCAGTTGGCTAATATCTTAAGAGGTTTTTGGTCAAAATCACTATCATAATTATTACGATCTAGACGTCGAAATCGGAATGAATCGCCAAAATTCTGATCGACTTCTGGATGAACTACGACTTGTGAAATGTACACCAAAGCCGTCTTTTTCAATTAGAGTAGGATAGACGAACGATTACAAAGTTAATAAAGTTCTTACAGACGCCCGTTGATGATCTAGGCAAAGTGCTAGGATGTGAATTTCTTGATGTTTCAGAGACTGGTGAAAAGATAATTGGTTAGTTTTATATATTTATTAAACGACATTTACCCGCCAATTTAAATAGAAAAAGCGATGACTCAGAAAAATTATTTTACTTGAATGAATCAGGAACATATTAAGGGGCTGATAAAAGTTTATTATATTTATGTGACATATAGTCTAATACTTTTATATGAACATTTTTAAGACACGTTGAAATAGCGTCATGTATGTTTTAATAAAACAAAATTATATAGACCGTTTTATACATATTCATAGTTCCAGTTGTATCTTATATATTTACAAAAAATTGAAAAAATTTAACCGAGAATAATTTAAAATGTCAAAAAAACTTGAAATCAAACCGTTCAATTAATGTTCATCTTCAAATCTCGGTTTGCTAACATATATCTATCATAGTTATTGTGATTGAAACGCAAAAATCCTGTCTGAAATTAGTTTAGTCAATCTTCTAACCTGAGGTCGTATGCAAGAATGTGTTTATCCGTTCAACGATGATGGAAAATCATTGATAAATTAACTTTTAATCTAAATTATATATAGTTTTAAAAAATAATTTTGGGATTTCCATAATAATTCGGACATACATTTATTTGCATTTTCCTAGAAACGTAGTTTATCAATTATTTTCCATCACCGGTTAACGGGTAAATAATATCTTCGACCTCTGCAGCCGTATGCACGTCAACTGGTATGGTAATAAAATCTGCTCAGTAAAACTCAAATTTAACTATTTGGAGAGATGTTGATATTTTTAGATAATTAAAAAGGAATTATAGTTAAATTTTAGTGAAAATTGTATTATTGATAAGATGTAACCATCTTCAGACACGCTTAAAAATCAGAAAACCGTTATTCCCATTTGGCGTGCGTATGCAATAACGTATTTATATAAAAAATGATGATAGAAAATCATTGTTAAGTTATATTGCCTAGTAAATTGTATATGTTTTTTCAATAAACTTTTAATTTTAAAATTATGTTCTTCATTCAAGCGTTCTTTTATACGCACTCGGGTGTTATTATTAGATATTAAGCTTCAATCATTGAAAAAATATTTTTAATTTTTACGTTTGGTAATACCTCCAACACGTATCTTATTTATTTAACTGATTTTGATATCTACATAGAGATATATTTATATACAAACTATGGATTGAAACGTGGAGGTTATAAAAGAGTTGTCACAAATGTAATTATTGAAAAAATTATTGACAATATTGTCAAAAAATTAATTTTATAATTTTTCGTCGAAAGTCTGCAATTTCTTATTACTGATTTTTATGTAGCCAACATTTGCGGGTTTAACATGAGAGCAGCTTAAACATTCAACGTAGAAACTCATATACTGAGTATTTTGCAATATAAGTGTAGATTTATAAAAAATTGGAATATAAGTAATAGTTTATTCAGTATAATATTAACATTAGTAGCAGAATATAGGAATGACTAAGCCATTAACAATAACACACAGTTTATATAGTACCATCCGTGACCTTCTCGGAATAACTGATGACCGGCGTCGCGCCGTCGACAATAAGAACTAAATAATTCAAATATTAAAAAGAAAAACATTATGATATATTTTAGGGTGCTTCTCAATCGGTGACCAATCCCCGTCTTCTACCCAACGACTATATTCTAATTTATGTGTTATGGATTCATACTGCATTGATGATTATGCGAGGTTTATTCTACTAATTCACACAATTTATAAAGTTCATTTAGCAAAGAATGTGCGCGAAGGGATTCTGACGATGAAACTAAGTTTGGTTTCAATACGCTTGGTAATAAAATATTATCTTTCAATTTATACTTAAAGATTATTTAAGGAATTCAATTGAAACAAACTGAAAATGATGATGATATTGACCAGCCGTCCGGATCATACAATAATTCAATATTTCGATTCGATGATGTTCTTGTGGATCAGACGATAGCTAAGGTCGATAGAGATGTTACTTGTATTTTAACAGTTACCGCTTCTGATAGGTTTCAAATTTTTCATTTCTATTTCAAATGAATTTAATATATTTAGTCTAAATAACACCACAGGCGTTGTACAGTCATCATGCTCGGTTAACCTGACCCCATTGTTGGACTTTAGCGATCCTGAATGCGGTTCTTCGATAACTTCACCGATTTATAACAAACAATGGAGGAACCGTGGACATATTTGGAGTGTTGGTTGGAATTCACCAGAAATGTCAATTGGATTTGGTAATTGGAGTTTTCATATCAGATTTTATAGATTTTTTTAGGAATGGAAGATCGGCTTCGGATTGAAAATATATTAACAAATCGAAGTGTAATGCTGTCAAGTAGGAAAAGGAATGTGATATCGCATTGTTTTTCAAATGACGGAAAGCATGTTTATATGGGATTGCGTGGTGACGACGTGATTCGGTCGGATTTGAGAATGAATAGGGACCATATTACGGGACATTTGACGGGATCAAAATCAACTGCTTACGTGAAGGTTCTCAGGGAGTTTCATTCGGATTGTTTGATAACGGAAAATTTTGGAGGAAAGGTAAGATCCTTCATGCGAATTGAAAATTAGTAAAATTGCAATTTTTTGTGGTAAATAAGATATAAAATGTTCAGTTTTTCCAAGTTATGCATTTTCGCTATTATAAAGATTACATTATTAGGAATCTTTCAGTTACGATTGTGGGATTTCCGGTGGCCAAAGAAGGAGCTACTTCTATTCGAAGGACATCAGAATTTACATTATCGATTACCGTGTTTCGTTGATCCAGAAGAGAAATTTGTGTTCGCAAGTATCATATCAAACTATTATCATCAATAACTTCTTACTTACAGCTGGAAGTGACGGAATTACACGGGGATGGTCATTGTCATCGGGTGAACTCTTGTGCTCGGTAAAATCCCCTCGACCTGACAATGGCCCCCTTACGGATTTCCCCAGAATCGTTTACTCGAATCAATGGGGAGGCAGAGTAGGCAACTCTGCGCTGATTCTAGCGGTTGGCGGAATGATGCGTGTGCACATATTAGATTTTTATTAAGAAATCTTCGTTTTGCATTAGAGTTTAATGTCTGTATATAGTTTTGAGCGAAATGTGATCTAACCATTTTATGTGTTTAGGCTTCTGTAATAATTTATATCATGTATTGACTTCATTGTAAGATTGAATTTTTCATTTTTCTTGTTAATCCGAATCCGAGTAGCAGGCGAAATAACGATGACGACCGGTTAATTTCCACAGTTTCCGCCGTATTATGTTGTGAAGGAGGTCCATGCCAAAGTAATCGGATTCAGTCTGCAACTAATACGTTTAGGAAGAGAAATAATTTCCATATTTTACGTGTTGTATAATTTGATTTCATTACTACCAATCTTTCTTTTTTATTATGTCATGGCATAAATCGTTAAAAAGTGTTGAAACATGGACTATATTAATTTTAGTTTTAAATGTGCTCAATAACTTGAATACAATATTTTAGCTCAAATTTAAGATTTTAGATGTGGTAAGACAAGGTTTTTCAACTTATATTTACTTTGATTAGTAATTATATTGTACATTTCAGAGATTGGTGCCTAATAGAAGGAAAAACAGAGTGGCCGGCAAACCGAGGCCATTATTTCTCTCTTCCATTATGCACGAAACTCTGAAAAGTCTGAAAAATTTTTTTATAAGGTTAAAAAATAAAAATATATATTGCCTGCTGCAATTTTGCATTACTCCGTGCGGATGTTGCCCGCCGATGTGTCGAAATATTTTTTATTTATTGTCCTTCTCACACCAAATTAAAGTTGTTTTTACCGTCGCGGTGTTAGTCTCTTAATTTTAGGCCACAAATTTATTTACAGCTCTTTTTTAATGTATTATTGGTTCTTATGTAGTGGAAGTATGTCAGAAAGTTACAAAAATATCATTAAATTAAGAAACAACACGTGAAAACGTCGTAAATTTGAAACAAAAATGTGGACTGAAATTTACAAGGCCACGACAAAATTCAGAATAATGTGGTGTGCCTTCTCAGCAAAATATTTCAGAATGTGTGCCCACTCCACTGCCAAGAAACCGCGCCGCATTGCAAAAGGCTTCGCCCCAATTGCAAACACTGCCTTTTAATTTATAATTTTTATTTTCAATATTTTATTTATCAGTTAACGTTTCATTCTGCAGAAATCCTGATGAATTAACGAACAGCAACATCAATTAATGGACCAGAAGAGTCTTTATCGTCAATATAAGTGACTAGTAAATATTGAAAAAAAAATAATAAATTAAAAGGTAGTGTTTGCAATTGGTGCGAAGTCTTTTGCAATGCGGCGCTGTTTCTTGGCAGTGGAGTATTTACACTAGCTGACAAAAGTTTTGTCTCAAATGTTTTTTCGGACCCATTTTTTACCCACCTAAACCATTTTGTGGCGTCTAATATTTTGTCAGTATACTAATCAACCCATAAGCACACCAAATTATTTTTTTTTCATTTCTCCTGCAGTTAATTTGCATAACTGCATGCCGCAGTTTGCCTGCCAATTGTCGTATTTGGCAAAACTTTAAGCATTTTTAACGGCTCGAATGAAATGAGTTTTGACATTTTTCCATCATATACACAAAGAAAAGATGCTTAAATACCATATAATCATAAACTTGTTTAAAAATAAACAACTTACAATGGTTCCCAAGCGGGACAAAGTTCAACAAAATTAACACATCTTCACGGATAAATAACTTTATTCAATAACGTGCGATTTTTTTCAAACTTATATCATTAGAATCCTTGGATCATTCTGATTCTAATAATACCTGAAATCTTAAAAATTGATCACTGCGTTATCGAGTAATCTTCAATTTTCCTCGACACCCTATATGAACTCCATCGTCTAGTCGATATTGTTATAACTTCAAGCTAGACCATTCATCCAAATAATGTATATGCATCAAGTACAGACAAGAATGATAGTCTGGGAGCCTCTCACAAGTGTCACCTCTACATTCCTCATACTCTTTCCTATATGGTGCCTAACAGTCGAGATCCTGCACACGAACTATGTGTGAGAACATATCGATTTATATTAAACAGTTCCATCGCTACTCGCTGCTAAATATTACTATAATTATTCGGATATGACTACAACTCAATCAAAACGACTAGAAGTTTATTAAGGATTTCAAAACGAGGATTAGAAAGGTATATTTTATTATATTTATCACATACTGAAGAATGGAGATTGTCATTGCCGTATGAAACTATAGGGAAATATAAACCGAATCAAAATATTTACCGAAATTAAACATCTATTATTTTTAATTCCAAACAATCCAATAAGGTTGTGTTTCATGAAGTACTCAAGCTTCAATTTATTATTTTATTATGTAGTTCTTCCTTCCCTGGTTCACTTCTAATCGATGAATTTATAAAGATGATTCGATTCCAAGGGGTCTTTGCCGTTCGCCAAACAGCAGATATGTTATTAATAACTGTTAATAACATTTCTATTTAATTATATTGTTTTGTTCTAGCAACGGAAAAGCTTTCTCGGTATGTCCAAGAATTTTTGGTAATCATTATCGTTCAAGATGGAACGGTGAACATGGAATGTTTTCAGGGATAATCCTTATATAAACGGAAATATAAATTCCTTGATTATATAATATTAATATACAATTAATAATTTCGAAATCTATGAAATCTATTCAATTTTCCCTATAATTTTTACGAGCAACTGACAACAGAATTGGAATTATGTCTGTAATAGTACATTTTTCATTATTTATTCAAATTTCATGTATATGTTTTCAGAAATGGATTATTCATAGTCGCCAATTCGTGAATTCATCAATAATTGATGTCTTGTTAAGCTACAAGTCGATAGGTTCAAGTATCGGATCGAACAAGATCGACTATACGATGGAGTTTATATAGTGTGTCGACGAAAATTGAAGATTAATCAATAATGTAGTGATCAATTTTTAAGATTTCAGTTATCGTTAGAATCAGCATGATCCGAGGATTCTAACGATATAGGTTAGAAAAAAATTCCACGTTATTGAATAAAGATATTACTCTATAAAGATGTGTTGATTTTGTTGAACTTTGCCCCGCTCGGGAACCATTTTAGGTGGTTTATTTTTAAACGCGTTTATGATTATATAGTATTTAGGCATCTGTTCTTTGTAGTTATGATGGAAAAATGTTAAAAACGATATCATTCGAGCTGTAAAAAATGCTTAAAGTTTTGCCAAATACGACAATGAGCTGGCAAACTGCCGCATGCAGTTATGCAATTTAACTGCAGGGAAAATGAAAAAAAATAATTTGGTGTGCATAAGGTATCTATCCGCAAAGTTTTATCAAAATCTGATGTGAGTTGACGACCTAAAATACTTCCCTTGTGAGATATTAGTCTATAGCATTTTCCTTTTAAGTCAATCTAAAGGAGTTTCAGCTGATTATTGGTTTCTCTCATGTACACTAGCTGACAAAAGTTTTGTCACAAATGTTTTTTCGTGTTTAACTTTTTTGTGACTTGACCAAATTGGCTGATTTTTTGATATGATAGATTCATATGGTTGTAGATTATTTTACAAATTCCCGCTTGTGATTACGATGATCCGTTTTACAGTGACAAGCGTTTATCCTAAAACGCGTAGCTCAAAGATATTACGCACATTTCTTGCACTGCATTTTTAAATATTTTTTAAAGTTCAATTATATATTTTTCATAATTGATTGAAAATAGCAGTAATTGGCAACATTTTAGAGATGACTCCACGTAAAGAAACTCCAATTAACACCCGGCAAGCTGTTATCAATATGAGGGAAAACGGAATGCGTGGTACCGAAATTGCCATGGTAATTTAAACCAAATTTTGCTACTATAACATTTTAAACACTGATTCACATAAAATATCAAAAAATCAGCCAATTTGGTCAAGTCACAAAAAAGTTAAACCCGAATAAACATTTGTGACAAAACTTTTTTCAGCTGTACGTCTTTTCTATAAGACATTGGTTACGACAATTTAACTAAGCACTCCTTAAACTATCACAGGCACATGTGCCCATTTCAAATAAATTACATAAATTGATGATATGAAAAGACAAATTGCAACGGTCCAAACGAGACAATATTTTTCCTTCATTCTGCATTTCCTTGAAAATGTCAATGCCTTTTTGAATTCACATTCCGGTAGCTGGACGGATTAAAACAATTTTTCGGCTCCGGTTAGCCCCACCGGCCGACAATAGTTGTGAACAGAATCAAAATTACGTAAAATTTAAAACTATTTGTAAAAGATCTTCTCATCATAATTTACCGAGTTTGCGGTGTGCTCCATAGAAAAACTAATAAAACTATTTTTAATAGAAAAGTGTTGTATTATAATTCAAAAAATCAATGGTTCTATAGTATACAGTATTACCGGCTTTCCCCCCACTTACCAATAATGATTCCAATATAAACACATCGCTTGGAAGACTCGTCATCTTCCCATTCCTTAAATACTGCAAAATGTGTCGAAACAGTTCGCCATCGCGATCAATGTCGACTCTATTTTTTATAGGATTCGGCGACTGATCCCATTGAACTCCTCTAATCTGTTAGCACAATTATTTTATTTAAATAGGTTTCTGAGAATTACCTTAATACAAGAATCTAATATTTTAACAAGATCTCTGAAATAAGAACCACATGTTATTGGATTCATCAAAGTCCTGACTTGAGTTGGATATAACTGAACTAATTCGGTTTATTAACTTTGCAATATACAAAAACAACCTTTCCGCCGACGTATAAATTAACCCAAGCATCTTCGGAGTTGAACGAGAGTTCGGAAACCATTAGAATGAATGAATGGATAAACAAACAAATAAACAAGATGAATATTCAATAGTTGTGTCACTGAAAATAATTGAGTTATGCATTAAATAATGCCGCACATTTAGATATATTCGTTATTGAATTGTTCAGTTGTTTTGTGCTGCTCCTCAGTTATCTTCAATTCATCAATCCATTTTTAACAATAGATTTTTTTCGGGTGGAAGTGGGAGAACTCGAATCAAAAGAAGGAGAAAAGTGCTATTGGGGTGTCTCGGAAAAAGCGCAGCGTTAGATTTCGTGGATTAAAATTATTAAAAAATTATTTTTTATAGGAATCAATTTTTAATTTTTTAAATTGGACTGGGAGCCACTGGGACGCCAACTGGAGTTAACATTTTTCCGATATTTAATCATGTCTGTCTTTTTAATGAAAACATTGTTCACGACAATTTAACAAGGATTGTTCCAAACTTTCTAAAAATGTTAATATATTTCCAAAAAATTAGATTTGATCACGTTTAGTGAGCCCATTTTATTGCACGTTAGAGACACCAATATTATTATGGAAATATAATTTTTGTGATAGTTCATTTTCTCCTCTCTCTCTCTCGCTCATCCCCTCGCTGTTTTGTTTCCCTGTTTCTCTTTATTCACATTGTCTCTATGATTAAAAAATGTCTACGTGCATTTTAAAAGTACCTCTTGCGCTTTAAATTCTTACGTCATTTAAAATTTCAATGACATTTCTGACAAGGATCTGTTTCACGGAAAATGAAAATGAAAATGCTGGTGCCACACTTTTCACGCAAAATATGTCCTTATGTCGGACATTTTGTGGTTTCTGTACATCAATAAGTGTGTAAGAAACTTTCTTCCACCATGAAAGAGAGGCTTTTTCAGTCAATTCGGGGAAGTCTCGATATTTCCTCTAATTAATATATTATTTAGTACCTAATTTTATTTTATTTAGTAGCTCTTATATGTAAATTCAATGTATCTAGTTTTTATTCAAAATTTACCTTCCTCTGGCATATTTATTATAACTTCCTTAGGTTCCAACTTAATCGGGTAATTGATTTTTTTAAATATTTCCCTATCCCGTTCTTGAACTATTTAATTTAACTTTCTAGTATACGTGTCTAGTACACGTATTTTAAATAAATAAATAAATAAGCCGGAGAAAAATTGCGCCGATTTTGAAAACGGATTTGGAATCAGCGCATCCGAATCTATCAATGGTTCAAGTCTCAACAAAATCTCAAGCGAACGCTAACGTGACTTTCCTTGTAATATTTCAATCATTATTTAAAGCTGACCTGCGTTAATCCCAGATTTCTTTTACCATAAATTTGCCAGGGACATTCTAAACTGATATCGCTTCTCTTACGGCTGAACTCTATCTGAGTATGTTCTCTGAGCTCTTTCTCTGTTCAAACGCTTCATTTACAGTTGTTTGTACGAATTCATTTGGTGTGCCGCTTCATTAAGAATTACACTTCCACAATACTTATTCACACTAACAATTGTAAGCAAAAATAATGTTTTTTTTTTAAAAAGAAACGCTCCACTGACACCAAGTATGCCGCATTTTGCAAAATACCGCGCACCAATTGTAAGAAAAATTAATGATTTTTTAAAGAAACGCTCCACTGACACCAAGTATGCCGCATATTGCAAAATACCGCGCACCAATTGTAAGAAAAAATAATGATTTACTCTTTTAATTATTTTCTTAATTATTTTCTCTTTGAATTTTATTTATTTTTTTATTATTCATTTCAGAGATCGATGCCTAATGGAAGAGCAAAAAATTATGGGCGGAGAAAAGGTCTTGTTTAGACAGCCACACGGCCATTAAGGCCATCGAATCTCTTCCTCTTTTGTTTCTCATCAATTTTTCTTATCTATTTTTTGTTTATTATTTGATGAAAAGAAATGAAAAGTTTAATTTAAAAAATGAGAATGGATGAAATAAAAATATTGATGAAAAACAAAAGAGGAAGAGACGTGATGGCCTTAGTGGCCGTGTGGCTGTCTAAACAAGACCTTTCCTCCGCCCATAAATTTTTGCTCTTCCATTAGGCATCGATCTCTGAAATGAAAAATATTAATTGTGTTTTATATGTTTTAAGGTTCACACACGTTTTAAAATTCTACATAAAGAATTTAATTAAAAAGTGAAGGGCGTATTTTTCTTTCAATTGGTGCGCGGTCGTTTGCAATACGCGGCATATATTGTGGCAGTGAAGTGTGACCGTCTTCTATGTGCGCCAAGGGGAAATTACATAAAATATTCATTAAAAAAATATAACTTGTAAATTTCTGCAGAAACAAAATTCTAGCTGATTTTCACGTATATTTAGAGGTTTGGCTTCAACTATTAACATCTTTCCGAAATTCTATATTAGTACAGTTTTACTGACTAGGGAATGGTCTGTATAGTGTTTGGAGTTACAGGATGTGACATATATCATTAGAAAGAGAAAAAATCTACTTTCTAAATATAAAAAGAGTTTCTGCAACGGCCACAGCTATCTCGAGAAAATTGCGTCTGAAAACCCAACTTGTGCGACACTTTCCATCTTGAAATCCAACTTTGGCTGGGCTTGAATACTTCAATTTGCATCACTTTCTCTCCAAAAAGGAGCTTCTCCAAATGATGGCGCCCCGTGATCCAACGGAATCTGGTCTTCATACATTGGAGAGGAAGAGATCCCTTGATTGCCAGAGATATCAACAGGAAAGAGTTGCAAATTGGCCAGCCAAAGTTGGATTTCAAGATGGAAAGTGTCGCACAAGTTGGGTTTTCAGACGCAATTTTCTCGAGATAGCTGTGGCCGTTGCAGAAACTCTTTTTATATTTAGAAAGTAGATTTTTTTCTCTTTCTAATGATATATGCCACATCCTGTAACTCCAAACACTATGCAGACCATTCCCTAGTGAGCTCCGTTATTTATGAGTTCACGTAAAATTTGATGTATAATGGGTTCTTATGTCTACCAGAGATAGACGGAATTCGGTATTCCGTATTCCGGGCATTTTTCAATTCTGGATTCCGGATCCCGGATTTCAAAAACACCCAGTCTGCCCATCTCTGATGGTTCAATAATGACATAAACGATGCTAAATTGAGCACGTCAAAATACTCTATTTCTTTTCACTCCATTCTAGCATATTGTGCCTTTTCAGGCATTTACTACGTGCAGTGAATGCACATCCCATTGCATTTTTTTTCTCACTAATTTTTACGGCTTACAGAATATTTTTTAACGAAAAGCACGCCATATCGAAATAGTTATTTTTCCATTTTTAAACGTGTGTGGAAATCTTTACATCTTTACAACATAATAGTGTTTACTAAAATTCAATTAAGCTTGATTTAAACTATTTGAACAAATATTACTATCTTTCTAAAATGTTATATTTGAACATGCTTAGGTATCATAGAAGTTGGGTTGTATGCTTATTGAGATTATCGGAATCAACCTGTTTTTAAAACCGAGTACGTTAAGAAAAGTGCACGCTGGAATTAGGAAACGTGATTAAATATAGAAGTTTCCTAGGTAAACTTTCAAATTTTATTTTTAACTATTGTCCTTTTCAGAGATAGGTGCATAATGGAAGAGGAAAAATTAGGATGGAATGAGGTTCTCTTTTGGACGGTCACTATTTTTTTTTTCAAAAAAATGGCCAGCACATATTGAAGAGAAATAGACGAAAAATTCGTTTGTGGTCGTGTGGCCGTTCATCATTTTTCTTCTTTTGTTGCTCTTCCATTAGGCACATTAAGCATCTCTGGAGAGGACAATAATTCTACATCTTTATTGTTTTGCAAAATATTAGATTATTAACTGAGCTCCAGCTCCTTTACAAGCTCTTTTTGCACTTTTTTTTAACCAAAATGCCAGCGGATCACAATTAATTAAGGAAATTTCGTTAAACCTTATAAAGTATCTTTTCGAAGACACCATTAACTAATAAAATAAATATATGAGACTTAAGCAAAAATCAAAGAAACAAAACAAAAACAAAGTAAATAAAATTTAAATAACAAGTATTAAATATTCTGTTTATTTTCCTTCAATCACGAAAACAATGGAGAAGACGCCAGAACTAAAAAAAATAAAAAATAAAGTAGCAATCAAATATAAAAGGAACCATATGAAACAATTTCACATATAGTAGTCGTTATTTTGTTTATATTTGGTGCTCCGAAAAAATTCCCATGAGGGCTTCTACCTCTTTCTCGAAGTAGGCGGCGACTTCAAGGAAATTGATTTTTTTTGGAGCTGTTTTAAACCGGGCTCTTGGGAGCTAATCCATGAACTCGTGTCGATTAATTAATGCACAATGCATTTTAGGGTAAGTAATTCGTTTTTGATATATGGCTTAGTTTTCGGTCTCCGTTCTCTTGATTATTTACTGGTTAACAATAAATACATTCGCTTGATATGCATTTAATAGTAAATTATATATTATAAGAAGTAATTAATTAGTAATTAATATTTAAGGTTTAAAAAAAGATGTTTGATGATGCTTTCAAAGATGCAATGACAACTTCGCGTCATTTTTATAAACAAAGCCTCCTGCAAAAGAAATGCAGGATTTTAAACGTTGAAACATTTCTGCTATTCGGCAACTTGGAGCAGTCCGTGGAAAGGCGCAAAGAGAAATGAGAATTCATTAAGCACTCCACGACTAGGAAGCCGCGCCGAATTGCAAAAGACTACGCACCAATTGCGCGAAACACGACTCTCCAATTTATTATTTTGTATTGCCCTTTTCAGAGATAAGGATGGAATTAGGTTCTCCTCTGGACGGGCAGCCACTCTTTTGTATCTTATCAATATGTGTTGTCTCAAAAAATGGATAGCGCACATCGAAGAGGAATAGACGAAGAAGTCCTTTGTGGCCGTCTGGTCGTCCATCCGAGACTATAATTTTTCTTCTTTTTCCTGTTCCATTAGGCATATACACTAGCTGACAAAAGTTTTGTCACAAATGTTTTTTCGGGTTTAACTTTTTTGTGACTTGACCAAATTGGCTGATTTTTTGATATTTTATGTGAATCAGTGTTTAAAATGTCATAGTAGCAAAATTTGGTTTAAAATACCATGGTAATTTCGGTACCACGCATGCCGTTTTCCCTCATATTGATAACAGCTAGCCGGGTGGCAATTGGTGTTTCTTTATGTGGAGTCATCTCTAAAATGTTGCCAATTACTGCTATTTTCAATAAATTATGAAAAAAATATAATTGAACTTTAAAAATTATTAAAAAATGCAGTGCAAGAAAAGTGCGTAATATCTTTGAGCTACGCATTTTACGATAAACGCTTGTCACTGTAAAACGGATCATCGTAATCACAAGCGGGAATTTGTAAAATAATCTACAATCATATGAATCTATCATATCAAAAAATCAGCCAATTTGGTCAAGTCACAAAAAAGTTAAACCCGAAAAAACATTTGTGACAAAACTTTTGTCAGCTAGTGTACGTCTGAAAAGGACAATATTTATTAATTATTTTTAACATATAATGAATATTCACAACTCGTTTTTTTACATTTGTTAGCAAGTGCAGATTGTTCCTAAAAGAAGTAAAAGATTCCAGCAGTGAATGACACGTATGTTCGCTCGCACGCCGAAGGCGCTCAGTTGAAAATTCCCCTTCACATAGACTGACAGGGATGTGCGATGGGGCGCGCTAACATTTAAACGAATAATATAATTTATTTTTAAATTTTCAGTTTTAGCTTAAAATTTCGATATTATCCGTATATTTGTATTTTATTTCGTATATCACAACAATTCTAATAAAATTGCGCACTTTCTGATATACTTGGTTTGACTATAATTGTTCATTAATGATGTGATTTTAACCGTTGAAAAATATTTTTAAAAACATTTATAACTTTTGATATAGGAGGTTAGAGCCTTTCTAATATGACTCATATTGTTCTTTGGGTCTTCCTCTATCCATAGAGCCCATAAAACAAAAATTTTCAAAGAAAATTTTTTTGCTACAGCTCTTCTACTAGGATGCACCTTATTTTATCATTTTTCTTATTTTTCGAACGTTTTTATATTTGTTAACAAATGGTTTTAGTTCAGATAATGTGCAAAAAGGATCAATAAAGTAATACAAACCTAAATCGGATCGTTGAGCCCGTTTCACCGTTATCAATTCCACTGTTTGTGGTCGAAATCCGTCAATGACTTAGTCAGTGTTAAAAAATTTTAATTACAGTTTTTTATAATGAAGAGTCTAAAAAAATATTGTTCTGCATATATAGAAGTAATAATTAAAACATAAAAACATATTTATAAAGCAAAAATACTATCAACTACCAGTAGACAACACATTAAATACCAAATCATGCATACAACTCGTCCTTATACCCTACTCCTTAGCTCATCATGTCAGGGTTTTTGTAGTTCCCACAGGCATCCGAGCGGAATGAGTGCATCCTTGATGGAGATTAAATAAAAACAAGCAAAATTGGACACATCATGGCAACATCATACTTCCTTATCAGTCTTTATGCTGACATATATTGAAATAGATCAAAATTTAGTCGGCGAAACGGTGAAACGGTCTCAACGATCCGATTTAGGTTTGTATTACTTTATTGATCCTTTTTGCACATTATCTGAACTAAACCATTTGTTAACAAATATAAAAACGTTCGAAAAATAAGAAAAATGATAAAATAAGGTGCATCCTAGTAAAAGAGCTATAGCAAAAAAATTTTCTTTGAAAATTTTTGTTTTATGGGCTCTATGAAAAGAGGAAGACCCAAAGAACAATATGAGCCATAGTAGAAAGGCTCTAACCTCCTATATCAAAAGTTATAAATGTTTTAAAAAATAATTTTCAACGGGCAAAATCACATCATTAATGAACAAATATAGTCAAACCAAGTATATCAGAAAGTGCGCAATTTTATTAGAATTGTTGTGATATAGGAAATATAATACAAATATACGGATAATATAGAAATTTTAAGCTAAAACTGAAAATTTAAAAATAAATTATATTATTCGTTTAAATGTTAGCGCGCCCCATCGCACATCCCTGTCAGTATATGTGAAGGACTTCTCCCTTTGGCGTGCGCTCGCTGTTTACAAATGAATTCTGGACAAATTACGCAGACTGGAGCAATTTGCCATAGCGTAAGAGCTAGAATATGAGAAGATGGAGGTACTAAAAGACGTTATCAGTGAGTATCAGTGAGCACTCAACTGAAAGGAGATCGACCAGACTTGCGACGACGAATAAACTCCATTTAGTTGCGTTTCTGGATGCGAAGTCTTTTGCGGTTTTGTGGCAGTGGAGTGCCTTAAGTCGCAAACCTTTTGCCTATTTAAGTTCTGACATCCGATCACTTCACTGCGCTTAGTTCAGCTTGTTCACTTGGGTCGCCGTTGTGGTTCATTGGCTACCGATCATTATTCATCAGAGATGGACGGAATTCCGGATTCCGTCCAATTTTCCATTCTGAATTTCGAAAATTCACTAACTTCAACTTGCATGGTTATAAAATGAGCTCATTAAACGTGCTCAAATCTAACTTTTTGGAAAAATAAGAATATTTTTAGATAGTTTAAGACGAGCTTAGTTAAATTGTAGTAAAAACTTTTATGTTATAAAGATGTAAAATTATCACACACGTCTAAAAATCGCAAAATCTTTATTTCGATTTGGCGTGCTCACTTTCATAAAAACGTTAACATACGTTCGAAATTCCGTATCCTCCAATTCCGAAATACAAAAACTGTCATTCCGCCCATCTATACTATTCACCGCACAAAAAGCTAAAAACAGAATCTCAGAAAAGTCACTTAAATCTAAATTTTTGTAAAAATTTAATGTACCAAAGATAGTAGAAGGAGGAGCCTGTAAAATTGACGTAAATTTAGGTTTTTAATTTCACGTGGAAATGAATAAAACGTTCAATTGACGTGAGACAGACATTTTACTAAATCTGATGAATTAATATTAGGTGTTCAAATAATTTACGGTCGTTGTTTATTTGATGTATTATGCATAAATAAATAAATTTTTATGTATTGAAATCGTTTTCTACGTTAAAAATGCGATCTATTAATAGTTCCACCTTCTTGTACAGCCTTATAGAAGACCCAAATTTTAGCTGGAAAGATACCACCTTTCGTGCCTCAAAACGTCATCTGCCGGACGCTTTTCCTTACTTTTTATTTTTTTCATCTGCAGATGCATCTGAAGAAAAAATTTATGGAAAAAATGCTTCATCTGAAATAACTTTCCGCGGATGGTGTGATTTCGACGTCAACGATAAGAATCTGGAAGGACCTCGAAAAAAGTTTAAAGACCAAGAACTTCAGGATCTGCTGGATGAAGATGCGACACAGACATAAAAACAGTTGGCAGTTTCTCTAAACTCACATCGTATGAACCCCATGGGGAAGATTCCGAAGCAAGGAAAATAGGAGCCTACATTAACGGAAAAAAAAACTTGCTTTAAAGAAAGTATTTCCTTCATCGTATTGTGACTGTCGATGAGAAATGGGTTTACTACGACAATCCGAAAAGGTAGAATTAGAGTGAGTCCACAACATCGATTGCAAATCCAAATTTCCACGGGAAGAATGTCTTACTCTGCAATTGATGGGACCTACCTGTCATAATGTATTACAAGGTTGTCCCACTAATCGCTATGAAGAACAACTTGTCCAGTTATGCAACCAAATCAGAGCAAACAGAGGATCGACATGATAAAGTGACACTGCTTCATGACCGCATTAGGCAATCGGTTAAACCCTAAAGCATTTCAAATGGGTAGTCGGTCTTATCGCACATTCATCAGATTATCACCTTTTCCGGTCAATGGCACACGGTTTGGCAATGCAACGCGCCAACAAGAATGGGTAGCTTCCAAACCATAAATTACTTAGTCTTTTGGGAAAATATTGTATTAAATGATGGAAACTATTTCTAGTTTAGTTTAAAAATATAGAATTTTGCTAACACTTAATTCCTCGAAAAACGACCGAAACTTATTTACGCACCTGGTAATTGACTACTTTTCAGTTTATTTTGTCATATTTGTATTAAACCGTACGATATTTACGTCACTTTTCCGGCTTGTTTTATACCACCTTATTAATTGTTATATATCTTACAAATAGCTTTTAGTCGTTAATCTCGAAGACACGAGATAATATCGAAGACACGAAGACAATCTCGAAGACACGCCGTTGACCGTAAAATTTAGATACAAAAAAAACCGCCGGGAGCCGGCAATGAGAATTGCTAGGACTTCATTGTATTTTTAAGAACAACTTGTTTGTTAGTATGTATGTTTCTGTATTTGCTGAAACACGTGCGTTATATAGCAAAATGATTTTTATGATAGATATGTTTATGTTAAGTTGTGCAGAAGCGCACATATTATTGAGAAAATAGGATATATTTATTAAGCGGTTTGTAATGTTTATATGGCATTTGGTATTTAATGGATGGACTGAAAATGTTGATATTATTTATTTATTTAATCTATTAATTTATATGTTTTATTGTTTTGAACTTAATAACTTGTTTATTTACCCAATTTTGAGGTATACAAAAGGCAATCGCTCAATTTAAATATTCTATAGAAACCAATTTCTAGAACCCACAAAAAAACCAACAACATTTATTTCAAGTTTCCAGTCTTTTGCATAAATTTAATCCATCATTTGCAATTTCTCGCAGATGTTCGTCTTCCAATTTGCTAAATGGTCCCAGGTGATCTCCAAACTGATGAGAATGAACGAGCTCGATGCAAAAAATGATTGATTCAGAAATGCTTGTTTCGATTTAAAAGTGCAGCACACTTTTAAAAATAATAGCTCTATTTGGGGAAAAAAGGAAAAGAAAGAAAAAGTTTTGAGGATTAAGGAGTTTCTGTGGGAAAAATAAATAAAGGATTAAGTTATTTGTTGTCCATAATACTTCAATGATTCCAAGATGTTCTATTAGGAGGAGGGGGGAAGAATATAACGCTAAAAGTGCACAATAAATTAAAGTTGCTTTTACATTCATTGCGTTAGTCCATAAATTTAAGGCTACGCGTTTAATGTAAAATTGTTTATAATAAATAATTTTGATGTTTATTCACGCAAGAATCAATATTTATTAAGCCATGAAACGGCACCCAAGATCGAAGTAAATTCGGAATAGAAACGTGGCCTAAAATTTACAAGGCCACGACCCAACAATTTTTTTAAAACATACACGAATGGAGAATCGCATTGTGATGTAGAAATGAAAGTGTTCGCGTATTGTCGTAAATGTTGTAAAATAAAATGCTCACTTATTTATTATTGTTTATGCACTTGGGGACGAAAGAAATGACAATGAAAAAAAGGCGTAAGAAAAATGCAACGTTCAACAGTAATAACACGCACACATTTCTCGATTTAATTTTTTCTTTCATTTTAGCGATGTTATTGTTATTGCTTAAAATATGGTTTGTGATAACTTATAATACTTTATATATAGTTCAAAAAATTCAGCAATTATAGCTGATACTTTTTACAGCTTCCCGCCTTAATTGCAAAAAAAATTTTTAGGTCGAAATGGAAAAATCGCTTATAAAAATTGATGGAATCCAGCATTTTTTTGGTTCCAACATATGTTGTAACCCATAAAATTCTGCATCTATTGATGTAGGCGTCATGTGGCTAAGAAGTTTTACAGGGCCCAAAAAATTAAGTTTTATCGGATGTGTCCATATAGCACGATTATTTTTAATCGAAAAAACGTATTAATTGGTAAGTTATGGTTTCCAGGTATTGTTTAAATTATTATATTGGCTATTATCTATAATATATTTCATTTTAGGCTCTCTGGACTACATATTAGTTGGTTTACACTATGTATGATCAAGTTTTAAACGCAACAAGCTTATGTTGTGGAAAATTTCTTAATGCGACAAATAATAGAACTAGATATTTTACTATAAATATGTGTCCAGCCAGTCAATATTCAATCAATTCCTTACCTTGTACCTGTTGTTAATAAACATATTATTTATCCACTGTCGCACGCCATTCCCTGGGGACTAGAAAAGAGAAAGAGAGTCGATGGTCGTAAAATATCTCGTCCATAATTTTTATTTATAATAATTAGTATATCTTTTATGAATAATATAAAGCAAAATCATCTATTTGAAGGTAAAATTATCATCGGAAACAACATGAACAACAGGGCTTCACGCAATTCCATCTTCCATTTTCAGTAGTCCGTTTTCCGTCGTTTTTTAGTTCCATTTCCGTTTTCCGCCGACCGTTTGAAAAAATTGCTTCCATCTTCCATTTTCCGTTTTCCGTTTGAAAAAAATCGATTTCCGTGCAACCCTGATGCACAACGATATAAACACGATGTATTGATCAATATGTGACACTGTTTTCGCGAAAACCTCTCGATGAATTTTTTATTACTTACTTTAAAAGATTATAGGCATATACACAAATATGCTGATATGCGTATAAAATTGAAAAAATCCTTCTCAGCGAAGATATGAGCGAAACCATATCAACCATACGTTCGGTGTCTTAATATGGTTACGCGATTATTACGCGAATAGTGAAGTAGTTTAATTAAATTCAAATTGTAATAGATTCTACTCATTATGACGAATCTATGTGGATGATGCCATAATATTTTTTGTGAGCCGAGATATAAACAAAACTAAAATGCTCTTCATATTGCTTGATAATATAGTTTACCAAATCGGCTCGGTGAATGTTTTAAACGTTAACATTAATAGATGATGTACTTAATTGCTCCTATAATTTATAAAAATATAATTCTATACGTGGAGACTTATTTCGAAAATAAATATATTTTCATTTCAACCAAAGTTCATCTCGATGTCTAATTTCATTGTATTTCCAAAACGTTACCGAGAGAATGGGGAAGCAATTAAAAATCAAACTTTGCGTTTTTTGGTTATTGCGTAAAATAAAATGCATTAGATGTTATCTGCGTACTTTGTGCATATATGCGGATTATTAATTGTATTACTTTTAAATTGAATATGATAAAATGGTAAAAATAACTTTATTAATCAATTAAGATAACTCGATAGCATAAGTAGTGGTTATAGATTTTAAGAGCTTAATTTAAAGCTTAAATTTTTTCATCAGGAAAATAATTAGGAAAAAATAAAAAATGTGAACAACTGTTGAACGCTGCCGAGGATAGAACTTCCATAGATTCACTTCCGATTCCATATCACTACCACTCGGCCATCAAACCACATTTAAATATGTAAATTAGATTGATGATTAGATGAGAACAACTAATATTCAATTTAAATCATTGGTCGTGATATTAGGACAAGATTTTGAACTTACGCATTTTATTTTACGCAATAACCAAAAAACGCAAAGTTTGATTTTTAATTGCTTCCGAGAATGGCGTGAGTTGATTATCAAATAAATTAATTTTACAAAATTACGAGATATTTCATTTAAAAATTAAAATAATATTTTGAAACAATTTAAAATAAGTGAGCATTTTATTTTACGACAATACGTAAACACAGTCACGTATACGCCACAGTTCGATCCTGGTCATTCGTGTAAGTTTAATCTCACTCTGTAAACTGTAATATTATGTTGAATATAAACGAAATTATGGGAATTACACATTTAAGAGGAATTGACGAAAAAGTTGTTTTTGGCCGTCTGGCCGCACATAATTTGTTCTTCTTTTTTTACTCTTCCATTAGGCACTGATTTCTGAAAAGGACAATAACTAATTTTTAGATTTTAAAATTGGAGGCAAAGAGACTTTAATTTTCTATTTGTTTGTTTATTTATAATTCCGAACTTTTTACAGCGTCTTGACATAAATTAAAAAAAAAATAACGAAACAATTTGTAATATTTAGCAATTAACAATACAACAACGACTCTAATTATAACCGGATGCCAAAAACCGAGACGTTGAATCGCTATTAATCTGAACATGTGCATTCGTTCTCTGATTATCCAGCTTCCTCTTGGAAAACTTTACATATTGCAGCGTCGTCGATGGATAGTCGAGTAACTAGAAAAATCAGGAATCTATGTCATACAACAGCCTTCATACCTCTCTTTGACGACGATGCCGAATGAACAAACAAATAAATATATTACAAACAAGAAGGATTGATAGCAATACTAATAGAGCGGTTATCAGGAGGACATATAGAACGTTGTCATTGTGCCAATTCACAGATCTGTAAATTATTATTTAGGGTTATTTTTTTTGGGCAAATTTTTATTTTTGATATGGTAAATTTCTGTAAATATTAGATATTCTTAGCAAAAGGGGAGTGCGAGTAAACTTATACGAATGACGAGGATCGAACTGTGGCGCTGACGTTACTGTGTTTACGTATTGTCGTAAAATAAAATGCTCACTAATTTTATACTTTATCTTATTTCTAATTTGTAGCGATTGAATGTCCATTTGATCATCAAATAAATTAAATTTCATTTAAAAACTTAAAAAAATAATAAATAAGTGAGCATTTTATTTTACGACAATACGTAAACACAGTCACGTCTACGCCACAGTTCGATCCTCGTCATTCGTGTAAGTTTAATATAACTCGAATATTTATTTGTTCCAGAGGACGTGACCTAACTTTAAACTTTTTTCTAACATTTTTTCTAAAAAAAAATTTTTTTGCAAAATTCTATAATTTTTGTAAATTTTAGAAATACGATTAAAATATATATGGTTAGCCTAACAATAAGTTAAGAAGATAGAGAAAAGAACAATTTTAAAGTAAATATTTTATTAATTAACAAAATTCACATTTTTCCTAAACCAGTGCAGCACGCCAAATGAAAATAATGATTTTCTTATTTTTACGCTTGTCTTACAATTTTCACGTGTACTTTACACAAGTATTGTTTTCAGAAATTTATTTGTTTTTCCTTAAACTCTAAAAATAATAAAAATTTAACAAAATATTAGATTTGAGCACGTTTTGTTACCGTTCCACTTGACGTGAAATTGATTGTTTCTTCAGTGGTGTCTCTAGCTCAATATAATTCTGGAAAAGCTTCAACTCACGCCACCCGATAAAACAGTGGCTTTTCTTTCTTGTAAACTTTCTAAAACATTAGATTTGAGCAGCTCTGTTTATTAGTCTTTGAGTTGGCGTGCTGCTGCAATTAGGTCATGGCTTACATGCACAGAATTCGTTTCTTTACATGCAAGCCTTAAAATATTTAAAAAAATATCTATTAAAAGTATTTTGTATCCATTATTAAATTGTGTAAATATTACATAAACACGCCCAAATGTAAATTATATTTTTAAGGTTCCAATGAATATACACTAGCTGACAAAAGTTTTGTCACAATGTTTTTTCGGGTTTAACTTTTTTGTGACTTGACCAAATTGGCTGATTTTTTGATATAATAGATTCATATGGTTGTAGATTATTTTACAAATTCTCGCTTGTGATTACGATGATCCGTTTTACAGTGACAAGCGTTTATCGTAAAACGCTCAAAGATATTACGCACTTTTCTTGCACTGCATTTTTTAATAATTTTTAAAGTTCAATTATATTTTTTTCATAATTTATTGAAAATAGCAGTAATTGGCAACATTTTAGAGATGACTCCACGTAAAGAAACTCCAATTGCCACCCGGCAAGCTGTTATCAATATGAGGGAAAACGGAATGCGTGGTACCGAAATTGCCATGGCAATTTAAACCAAATTTTGCTACTATAACATTTTAAACACTGATTCACATAAAATATCAAAAAATCAGCCAATTTGGTCAAGTCACAAAAAACTTAAACCCGAAAAAACATTTGTGACAAAACTTTTGTCAGCTAGTGTATATAAGCTTACACGTGTTAATTCCAGAATACTTTTTCCATGTTTTTATCAACCACATTCTGAAGTATTTAGGATATTGCTTCTCTTACGTTTGATCTATATATACAACGGAAGTGTTTTAGGTCTCCATCTCAGATTTTGATAAAACTTTGCAGATAGATTCCTTAAGGCACTTCACTGCCACGAAACTTCGCAACAATTGCAAACACAACCTTTTAGTTTATTATTTTCAATATTTTCAATATTTACAAGTCACTTATACTGACGATAAAGGCTCTTCTGGTCCATTAATTGAGGTACAAAGAATTTCTTTTCATTAATTCATCAGGATTTTTGCAGAATGACACGTTAACTGATAAATAAAATATTGAAAATTTAAATTAAAAATTATAAGATAGTGTTTGCAATTGGTGCAAAGTCTTTTGCAATGCGGCGCGGTTTCGTGTCATTTGAGTGCTTAAGGTATTAGGGTGAACCAAAATTTTTTCCGATTTTTTATTAAAAATTTAAACATAATTTTAGAACACATGAAAAACAATTGAGTTTCAAAGTAAATACCATTTGACTCCAATAAAGATCAGTTTGAAAACCAAAAATCGCGTTTTTATCGTGATTCGCGATTTTTTGGGTTTTAGGCCCATTTTTTACCCACTTAAACCATTTTGTGGTTCCGAATTTTTTGTCAGTATACTATTCATAAGGAATCTATCTGCAATGTTTTATCAAAATCCGAGATTGAGACCTAAAGCACTTCCCCTGTTAATATGTTTTCTGAGGTCTCAGTCTAAATGTGTCATTTGATGTGCACAAAAATAACATTTCCTTCTAACTTTCCAGGCACGCCAAATATAAATGAACATTTTGCCCATATTAAAACGTGTATTACTAATTTTCACGTATTAATTTCATAAAACCTCAATCGTCATTTTTGCTAGTCCTTCTTAACGTATCTAAAAACACCCGCTTGTTACCGAAATATTCAAAATGAATATATAATCTGCACCCCAACGAAGCAATCTAATCTGGCATATAATTGTAAAATGACTTACTTTGAATACTCTTCAAGTGAAATTCCACGTTTTTTAATAAATTGTTTAATATCATCCATTATATATTGAACATTGTGAATAATATGATCAATTCTGAAATCATATAAAATCAGATTGGCACAGTTATCTGAAGCAAATAAAAAATGTGCGAAAAGCTTTCCTTTACATGAGTGTAAATATAATTGTAAGTTTCGGATTTTAAAAATAAATGTACTCCTGATTCGGAAAATGGAAAATCTTCTAACTTAACGGCTGAAGCTGAAGTTCAAAGAAGTATTAATTAGTCCACGTTTTTTATATCTTTGACTACAAACATTTAAGCAATATAAATAACAGTCATTAGATCAAATGACAGCATGCTTGAATTTCAGGACAATTCAGAAACGATCCTTATGAATAACAAATATCTATGCTATAAATTATATGGGAGGTCTAAAATTGTTAATGTTTTCTGGAATAATTATTTATTTATTCCTCTAAAATGGAACGTCGAAAATGCACAAACAATGAAAAACTTTTTCATTTAGTGTATGAAGAGTTTCTCAGCTCTAAGAGTACCTACTACGTCGGGCTAGAGCTGAATTTGTTCTATACGATAGTGTAAAAGAAAGTTTACAAAATGAGTTCATTCCGCTAAAATGGAGCATCAAAAATACACAATGAAAATAATTTAATAAATCTTTTTTTTTAAATTATACACGGAGGAAATAAATGTGACATTAATATTTACGCTGCCAACTCACATGCAAACCGGGGACGACTCGTTAACCGACGTGTTGCCGGTTTTAGCCTGGTTTAACTACAAACTGATGTGGAAACGAAGTTGATAGTGTTTTTATAAAATAACTTGCCAGTCGATTGTTTTTCTAATTTTTTAAGGTTTCTTATTGCTGAAATTTAAATTTAACGGACAGTTATGATTAATATAAAAACGATTACTAAGAATCATTATCGCCGTCGCTTTCACTTTGGTTTCCAGTAAAACCGGAGCAAAACTGTTCGTCCCCGGTTTTCCTGAGACTATTACTAAACTATAAATATAACGAA
This sequence comes from Caenorhabditis plicata, assembly GCA_963931815.1. Lineage (NCBI taxonomy): Eukaryota > Metazoa > Nematoda > Chromadorea > Rhabditida > Rhabditidae > Caenorhabditis > Caenorhabditis plicata. The sequence goes on from OZ007494.1 coordinate 5,930,675, forward strand.
ACGAAGACAAAACAACATCAGTACAAACGAATCATAACGATGAAGTAATTTTAAAACAAACTAACAAAGATATCAAATAAACATAACAAATGATCACATAACACGGAATTGATAGTCGTGTTCGAGTGAATTTTATCACATTAAGCTTTTTGATGTCCGCCGATTTCATTTATCAATCGTATCTGTTTCATTTTCCTCAAAGAAATAAACAATAAACGTTGGAAATGTTGTTTCTAAAAACTTGTAATCTGGATTGATTTATGTGACGTGACGTCTCCCGAAGCGATATGAGTAGTTTTTTTTTAGTTTTTGCTTTAAATGTATTGTACATTTCAGAGATCGGTGCCTAATGGAAGAGGAAAAACAAGATGGCCTCGTTTGGATGTCCACACGGTCACAAAGGACTTTTCCATTTATTCCTCTTCATGGTGTGTTATCCATTTCTGAGACATACATTGATGAGAGAGAAAAGAGTGTCCGTCTAAACGAGAGCCTCATTAGATTCTAACTTCTTTTCATAATTATTTTGCCATTTTTAAGCATGTGAACATTTTTTACGTGTTTATAAATAAAAAAGTTTTTACTACAATTTAATCAAGAATGTCTTAAGCTATCTAAAAATATTAATATCTTTCTAAAAAGTTATATTTGAGCACGTTTACTGAGCTCATTCTTTTACCATAAAAGTTGCGATGCAATTTCCACGTAATTTTATCACTTTTTCTCTAAACTATCGGAGAACATTATTATCTTTACTAAATGTTCGCGGCTTTATGAGTTCCTATTTTTGTAATTGTACTTGGTGTGAAGATGTATCAATTGAAAATGCTCTGCGCAAATATCTTGCTCAGTTTCAGTCCCCGCTAGATCCAATATCAGCTCAAAAAAGAAAATGCCCATATCGTGGATTCACGGTGCAAGGAAAGATAACACCTGGCTTACTTTTTGCTATCTACACCATAAGTGTGCTTAATTTCAGAGCCACAGACTGGCTACCAGAGGGTGAGCGGAATTGTGGATTCCAAATACAGGATTGCGGAATTCTCTGGCCTACCCTACAACACAAGAAGCCAACCATTATCTTTTAGCTGTCACGGAATACGAGGAACGCTTGGATAGACCAATATTGATTGCCCATCAATTAGAACAGTTAAATTCGACAAGTTCAAAGAATAACAAACAGATTACAAGTTTAAACACCATTTATAATATCGAATATGAAAAAGACAAAAAAAAAAGAAAATTTCAGTCGAAAAAACTTCACACCGGCGGACATTATGAAATGATAATAGTGATATAAATGATAATACAATGGGAAGGAAACCCGAGAAGAAATCATAATCAATGAGTAATCGTTAAAAACAGTCGTTAATTGAACAAATCGGACACAAGACGAACAAAAACAAAACGTTTGAGAAGAGAGCAGACCAATAGGTTCAAACAGATGAGCAGCTAAGGTTGCATCCGATAAAATGGGATAGGATATGATGAGCTTTAATTTATTGTTTTTTTGTTGTTCTGTGGAAAAAAACGTATTCGTTTTGGATTGTTACACATGTTTGATGAGGACTGATCATCGAACACAAATTTTGAATGAGGTCCAGTAGTGAAATCATATAGTATAGCTTTTTTAACGCTGCTTTGGTGGTCCACGTCAAGTTGCGTTACGCAATAGTACGCCAACTGGTATGGTAATTGAATGAGTTCAGTAAACGTGCTTGAATCTAACTTTTTGGAAAGATATCAATGATTTTAGATAGTTTAAGACAATCCTAGTTAAGCTATGTTATATTAAAAAGGCACAAGAAGTTTCAGACATGCTTGAAAATCTGAAAATCTTTATTGGGCGTGTTAACTGATGGAAACGTGCGTTCAGTGGCTGAATGAGCCGTTCGATTTGACAAACAGCTCAACCAAGAGTTCGTTTGACGTTCAGGGTGCACCAGCCAAGGGAAGTTACTTTAGCTCTTTTTAGCTCTACTTTAGTTCTTTCATATAATGATAATGACGAATAGATAAGCATCGACTCTAGGTAATTTAGAATACAACAAATTGTAGGATTTCCAATAGAATACAAAGAGAATAAACATCAACAAATTGCAATTTGCTCTAAATGGACTTCAACATTTCCAAATGTAAAAAAGTGAATTGTCTGTAGAAAAAGATGTTCCTACTTTTTCATAATAAATTCTGGCTCGACTCTGCTATGGCTGAATATTGAATAATGCTACCCACTTTAAAATAGAATTTTGAAACAATTTCCATTACTTTACCTCATTTTTTATTAGAGGAATGACGAGAAAGTTGAGCTCAAACAATTTATGGTAAAACAACTATATCACACCAAATACAATTTCAAATTTTGCTATATTTATTCTTGTCAAGTTATACTCCACCTGTAAATTTCAAGATAATTCTTACGTAATCTTAGAAGAATTGTCTCAAAATGTATAGTGAACCTGAAATATTATAATAGAGTGGCTTATTTGAACTCTTATTTATAAGAAAGATCTTGGGGTGGTATATTTTAATTCGAAATCGAAATCGTCTAGGTATAGTGTGATGCTTGGAGCTTGATCTGAACAACCGAACCCATTAATTTGGCGTGCCTGTGTAGAAAGAACAACGAAACAATTCATTAGAACCTTAAATAATTAATTCAAAAAACATATAGAAAACGGAAGTGGAATTTTGTATAGACTTCTTCTTCATGATTCTAACCTCCTCGTGGTGAAGAAGGGTAACTGTTATTCGACAAATCGAATGGAGTTTGCCATTTGTAGAACAGGCTAATAGAATCGTCCCCCTCCCTTGTACAATAGCGGCAAATGCTTGCACAAGGCGTGGTCCTGGAAGGCCTGGTAAGCCACCTCCAAGGAATCCCAGGGAAAACTACTAAAAACCTCAAAAATAAAAAAGATAAAAATCCGATGGATTCAGCTCGGGTAGCAACCAGATCATCGGCACGATCCCTACAAAGATGCAGTCCTGGGTGTAGTTATGAGAGGATCATAGGACCGCATGAACTACGAAATGGGACCAGCGGAAAACTATCGACACCATTTTCTTCTATGCCGATTTTGAGACCATCAACATTGAATGGATTGTCCGCGGAAAGATCCTACTATGGGCAGGTCAAATTTCCAGAATGCCGGTGGTGCAAACGCCTAACAGAATGGGACCCCAGAGGATCAGCTAGACCAAAAGGACGACCTAAAGCACGCTGGTCTGATGCCGTCAAACACTGGATCTCAAACTTCATCGACGAACGGTCCACGACAAGATCCACCAGAAGACGGATAGGAATCCTGGAGACGAGAGCTGCATGGTCGACAGGGCACGGCCGCTCGAATTGGAGAGAGTTAGTCCGCTTCTCACTGCGTAAATGATTTGGGCTCCAAAGTATCCAAAGTAAGTAAGTAATCTTAGAAGAATCGTCTCAAAATGTATAGTAAACTTAAAAACACTTGAAATATTAGATTAGAGTGGCTTATTTGAACTCTTATCTATAAGAAAGACCTTGGCGTAGTATATTTGAATTTTGAAATCGTCTAGGTATAGTGTGATGCTTGGAGCTAGATCTGTACAACTTAAAATAAAAATTTGTATATTTTTTCTTGTTTTTAAATAAAATACATTTTTCCGCTACTCGTGAAGGCCACACGTAAATGTCAATTGTTTCATATTTAACCGCATTTAATTAATTTCCACGTTTATACTTATAGCTAACTTCATCGTCAATTTTTCAGGCTTTATTTAAAAAGTCTCTGACGCTTTTACAAAAATAAAAATTTAAATGGCTTTTCTGAGGTCTTGTTTTTACCCATTAATTTGGCGTGTCTTGTAGAAAGAAAAAAAATGGCTTGAACCCATCTATCGGCAAGTTGTTCGATCCCGCGGCGGTACCACTCCTTGTTCTTACATAAGAGGCGAAAAACCAGTTTTCGACATCGGCCAGGCACACCAATTTGCCTCATGTGTAAAACATAGGAGTGCAGTCGTGACTCTGATTCCGCTCGTTACGACAGCCCTGTGTTTAGCAGACGAGTTTTTCGCTTTAAAAAAATATTTTTTTAATGAATATTTCATACTTTTCGTGTCTAATTTAATTTGCAAACGATAGAATATGATGGATCAATTTATAATATAGGTTGATTTCATTGATTTTAATTAAACTCTATTTTTTATAGCCATTTTTAGTTTTGTTGATTTTATAAAAATCACCATCATTCAAAAAAAATATTTGAAATCATCCTTCATAAAATTATATGTTATGTACCAATACCATCTCATCATTTTAAACCTAATTTCACTATATGGTTTGGGACCCTGTTTTTTGTTATGATCAGTTTTATGTTCGTATTACTCTGTTAATTTTATATTTCATTTTAAAACTCTTTTTCAATATTAAATCTTTATGATCTTTTCATATTCTATCAATTTAATAAAATTATCAAAAGTTATATTCATTCAGAAAGTTTGGTTTAATGAAAATATTTATTTTGGATCGTTTTTCAAGTAATTATAAAATTACATGTTATATTTGTCCATTTTATAATTTTATCTTTAAACATGAAGAGTTATACAAATAAATGGATTAAACAATCAAATAAATCGAAAAATACAAATTAAGGGTTAAAGAATAAAGGAATATTAAAAAGAAGGGACTTGGATTGATGAAAAGAATGGACATGGGAACAATGAGATTATGAATGTAATGAAGGAATGTAAATGGGAAATGGAAAAGAATAAAATCTTCAATGAAATCTATCTTTATTTTAAGATCGGGAAGTCACGCGGAACAAATAATATTGTGATCCGTCTTGGAATATCGCTGATTTGCTCAGAAAACTGATTATCTGATTCAACCACATAGGCTTTAGCTTTAGTTAAAGCTTTAGCACAAAGGATCTTAATTTCTGCAGGCATTTTTGAGTTTTTCTAATATGCAATCATATTAAAAATTTAATATATCCTCATAAAAACCCATGACAATATGTTTAAGCTTAGGTTGTAAAAAATATTTAATAGATGAACGACAACCATTGTGGTATAAGTTTTCTAAACAATATTGGAACGTTCTTCGAAAAATATATGGTTACAAATAATTTATTGAGTTATATATAAAGAAGAGCCGTTCTTCATAAAATATTTAGACATTCGATGAAGTCAACCAATTCTAGTTGTTCCATGAGCTTTTTCTAGGAGTGAATCCACCACCTTCACTCAACTAAACGTATAGTGGCCCACGTAATAATGTTGAGAGTTTTTCCAATCTCGTGTTATTATTTTAATTATGATGATTCTATCATTTTTAATATATGATATGCTTCTTTACCATTCCCAGTTCCTTTAAGCATTCAAATTCCAATTCCATTCTCAATCTCCTTGTTCCCATTTTCATTCTTTTCATCAACCCAAGTCCCTTCTTTATAATATTCCTTTATTCTTTAACCCTTAATTTGTATTTTTCGATTTACTTGATTGTTTAATCCATTTATTTGTATAACTCTTCATGTTTAAAGATAAATTTATAAAATGGACAAATATAACATGTAATTTTATAATTACTTGAAAAACGATCCAAAATAAATATTTTCATTAAACCAAACTTTCTGAATGAATATAACTTTTGATAATTTTATTAAATTGATAGAATATGAAAAGATCATAAATATTTAATATTGAAAAAGAGTTTTAAAATGAAATATAAAATTAACAGAGTAATACGAACATAAAACTGATCATAACAAAAAACAGGGTCCCAAACCATATAGTGAAATTAGGTTTAAAATGATGAGATGGTATTGGTACATAACATATAATTTTATGAAGGATGATTTCAAATATTTTTTTTGAATGATGGTGATTTTTATAAAATCAACAAAACTAAAAATGGCTATAAAAAATAGAGTTTAATTAAAATCAATGAAATCAACCTATATTATTAATTGATCCATCATATTCTATCGTTTGCAAATTAAATTAGACACGAAAAGTATGAAATATTCATTAAAAAAATATTTTTTTTTAAAGCAGAAAACTCGTCTGCTAAACACAGGGCTGTCGTAACGAGCGGAATCAGAGTCACGACTGCAAGTGGATTTTAAATTGGTGTGGCCAGGTCATTGAAGCTAGGACCACGAAGAAACTGTGCCATTGATCGGAAGAGGTGATAATCATATGGAGCAAGGTCCGGACTATACGCTGGATTAAAAATATTTATAATTATTAATGGAACGATATCGAGCTTTTATTGAAAACATTAAAGCTACTGTCGCATCTGACTCAATTCTTTATTCAAATGTTTCTACTATTATCTCTTCGAGTTTTGGATCATAAGATTCATAAAATGAAAACAGACACTTGGCAAGTTGTGTTTAGCCAACGTGTTGGTATAGAAATAATTCGAAATTTGATAAAAATGGAAATAACGATGTGAAGAGGAGCCTGAGGTTGAAAGTAATTCAGATAAGGAACTAAGAGTTTCTTAGAAGTAATTTCTAAACAAAGCAGAGATTGACATACACTAGCTGACAAAAGTTTTGCCACAAATGTTTTCTCGGGTTTAACTTTTTTGTGACTTGACCAAATTGATTGACAGATTTTTTGATATGATAGATTCATATGGTTGTAGATTATTTTACAAATTCCCGATTGTGATTACGATGATCCGTTTTACAGTGACAAGCGTTTATCGTAAAACGCGTAGCTCAAAGATATTACACACTTTTCTTGCACTGCATTTTTAATAATTTTTAAAGTTCAATTATATTGTTTTCATAATTTATTGAAAATAGCAGTAATTGGCAACATTTTAGAGATGACTCCACGTAAAGAAACTCCAATTGCCACCCGGCAAGCTGTTATCAATATGAGGGAAAACGGAATGCGTGGTACCGAAATTTCCATGGTAATTTAAACCAAATTTTGCTAATATAACATTTTAAACACTGATTCACATAAAATATCAAAAAATCAGCCAATTTGGTCAAGTCACAAAAAAGTTAAACCCGAAAAAACATTTGTGACAAAACTTTTGTCAGCTAGTGTACATGGAATTTCAAACATTATTTACACGTATTTTAGTGGTGTAGGTTATTGAAACCCGATTTAAAGGAGCATTCCGAACAATAAAATGGTCTTGCTTGGGCTGGTGTAGATTTAATTTGCAATTTGTTTACTATTTCGATTTTCTCTTTTTCATGGCATTTTTGTTTCATTATGTTTTCTCTTAATAAATTGGTTGTTACATTGATAATAATTATAATAACAAAATTTTATGTGTAATTTATTATATCTAGGATCGATATTCAAAGAAAAGTGAAATAATAAACAAATTGAAAAGTAAGTCTACACCTGTCTCATGCGAGACCATTTTATTATTCGGAATGCTCCTTTAAATCGTCTTTCAATAACCGACACGACGACAATAGATATTAGCGAAATTTTTTTTATAAATTTAAGAAATGTTCATTGTTCATTTTGCGTTTGATCGCTTATTGAATGAAATAAGCCATTTGTTGCTTATTATTCTATGTGTTTTAACTTTAAATGAAATCATGATACAACTTTCTGATTTTGTATTCCGTGTTCCGCACTCTGTGTTCCGATAATTAAAAAAATCGTTTCCAGAAAATTTATATTCCGCCCATCACTCGTCTGTACTTAAGCGTCACAAGAAAATGATACTTTTAGGCTTCCATTGACTTTTTTGACGTAAATTGAAATGGTTTTTCACGTCTTCTTTGTGGTTTTGCGTAAAACTTTTTCAGAATCTTTAAATTGTCATTGGAAATAATGAAAGCGCAGAGACTATTAGATAATGTGATATTCGGTATCCATTATTCACAATTGCAATTGTATCTAAACCACTCATTATTAAAACAGAGTTTCATTAGCTTCATCAACTAATAAACAAAAATAAACACGAATTCAATAAACAATAGAGTATTGCGGTTTCACTTAATCCGATTACCGCCAAAAATGGAGAGACAATCCAATGAGCTAATATTTGCTATTAATAATTATAATGACGATGACTTTAGTTTTATTATAATCACATTTTAATTTAGTTTTCATATAATGTTCTCATTATTTCTTTGTTGATTTATGCCACACCAAATGAATACGTAAAAATAAAAGCTCAGAAAAAATAGAAGCTCGCATTTAAACTTGATATATTGTGGTAATCTAGAGGCCAGGCAGGAGATATTATAAGATAAGAGACGCAGCCAAGTTAGTACGGGAGCCAACAACATTTTTTTATTTCCTTAGCATGAACAACTCTGACCACATACTCACAGATAGAGTTCTGAAGCAAGAAGAGAAGCGGTACCCCGTCTGACAAAGCTTGCACGCTAACTGGAAACAACAATTTTCCAAATTTTAAGAGCGTCTGAAAATTGTTTCGTCTCTTTAACGAAAAATGTTTCACGGTAATTTAACTGGACTCATCTTGAATTATCTAAAAATATAATGTATTTCCAAAAAGTTAAGTTTAAGCATGTTTACGGAGCTCATTTTATTTCCATACTAGTTGGCGTGCTCATTGGAATGTATTCATTAGTTAATGAATTTGCATGCCAACTTGTATGTTAATGAATGAGCTCAGTAAGCATGCTCAAATATAACTTTTTAGAAAGATATTAATGTTTATAGATAGTTTAAGACAAGCTTAATGAAATAGTAGTAAACACTATTTTGTTTTAAACGCGTAAAAATTTCCGCACACGTATAAAAATCGTGAAATCGTTATTTCGATTTTGTGTGAATTTGTCATCCGATATTTAATTCTAAAAATTGATATGTTTTGCTTAAATATTGTAGAATTGTTTATCTTCTTATAAGAAGCTTCTTACAATGGATTATCCACTATCAAGTCAACTATCTCCTGTTGGAATTGACACGCCATTCGACCAACTAAATTTAACAAAATTAAATTTCAATTTACTGTTAGACAATTAATTTCCTATTCCGTGTGAATTGCATGCTGTTGAAGTCATTAAAATGATGTAAATATGAGAATTTACAATAATTGTCAAACCAATTTTTTACCTACTTAAAGGGAATTTTACAAATAGAACATCGCAATCGGTAGCGCTAACTGATCTCACTGATCTGGACATTTTCAGATAAGCTCACTGATCACTATAGCTATAAAAATTATTTTGCCCTGTGAGCCGACCAAAAGTCCATCTAACGTTAAGGCTGTGCTTGTCGCAAACACGGAACACTTTCAATGCGTATAAATTTACAAAATGTAAAGTGTTGGTTTTGACAATTTATCGGTCATTATTTAATATTTAAAGTTATTTTATGCACTTATTTTGTCATCTTAATATATTAAATGCGTGCTCACGCCAAATTGAAACAGTGATTTTCCGTTTTTTAAGAATATGTTCAAGCTTTCTAGAAAACACTGTTCTCGACACTTTAGACAAGTTATTCTAAAACTACCGAAAAATATTAATATCTTTCTCTAAAGTTAAATTTGAGCACGTTTACTGAGCTCATTTTATAACCATACCAGTTGGTGTGCATGCGCATTATTTCACGACATTTTACGACTGAGCTTAGCGTGACAGCTTTAAAAATCCTTTAAACCTTATAATTTTTGTCAGAATACTATTCGAGACAAAAGGAATATATGTGCAGGTTTTTTTTAAATCAAAATCGGAGAGCTTCCCTCGCTATTTAGCATGACTACGTGAAAAATTGACTAGAATTCTATGAATGTAGGTTTTCGTAGGCTTCCAGCAATCTTTTTATTCTCGAAACAGTTAATTTTAAAGAGAGGAGATATGAGTGTAGTTGAATCGCAAGATTCGCATTCTATCAGTGATTCCAAATATGTATACACTCCAAATCTCTTCAAACCTTAAAAAACCTTTAATTTAAAGGTAGTGTTTGCTCAATTGGTGCGAGGTCTTTTGCAATGCGGCGCGGTTTCGTGGCAGTAGAGTGTGCATACCATTAGATTTTTAGATTTCTTTTACACGCCAAATGAATTGGTGAAAACAGATGTTCAGAAAAGTAAATAAAACATGTCATTATTATTAATTATTAATTATTACTATTAACTTAAACAAGCAATTAATTAAAACTTAAACATATTGTGGACCTGCCATTGGAAAGTATTAATTTTAATCACGTATTACTGATTTCTGCGTGGAGTTTTTCTGAATTGACTTAATGGTATTTTAGATATTTAAATTGAGATAATTTATATAATGTGCTATTTCTAATGAAGATCTAATAGAAAGTCTAAAATGACCTTCTGAATTGGTGGCGTGCGTGACAATCTAGAGTCTAGAAGAAATTTTAAAAGAAATCTGTAATATTATTGTTAATCTGTAATATTATGATCTGGGGCTCGATGCTGATGGTCGGTGGCTTCTTCTACTTTATTCGTGGCTCGACAATAGGAATTAAATTATAAACAAAACAATTAGATATGATGATAACAAATAACTAGTGCATGGCGGTTAACCTGACAGCAAATATTCAGAAATATATAATTAACATTTACGGGAATTTCAAGAGTGTACGCTTTAGCTATCAGCTTGACCTTCCGTCACAACAATTGTTGTACGTGAATTTTAATAAATGACGATTAAAATTTGTAATTTTTTCATTTTCTCATGCCATTGACTTGAGTTTCACCAAATTCTTAAAGGGACACTAGAGTGACTTCCCTTAATGGAGGGGCAAAAAAGAAGAAAAAATGATAGCCTGTCTCAGATGGACGGCCACAAACGACTTTTTCATCTATTCCTCTTCAATGTGTGTTATCCATTTGTTGAGACAACACATATTGATGAGAGAAGAGAAGATGGCCGTCCAATCGAGAACCTTATTTTCTTCTATTTTTTCCTCTTCCATTAGGCACCGATCTCTGGAAATGTCAACATCTGAAAAGTTCTTTTTTTAACATTTGTAAAATTTTCATTTTTGAGTTTGATCAAATTCTCAAAGGTACGCTAAAGTGATTTCCCTTTTGAAAGTAAAACACCAATTTAACCGCATTTCAACCTATATTTACTTTTAAAATATTTCTGTTGAAAATTTATTGTGAGCTGTCACACCAGCTTTTGAAAAATTGCTGAAAAATGAAATTTTAAATACAGTCATTGTCTGTGAATGGATTCGGTCTCACTCTTTTATCGATTCATGGAATTCGCATTAAAAAATTTATTAACTTCATTACATTGGGGATAATCGGGATATTTTTGGATTTCAAACCGATTTTTTACTTACTTAAACCGTTTTGTGGGTCCTACTATTCGACCCATAAGGAATCTATATGCAATTTTTTATCAGAATCTGAGATGGCGTCAAAAAATCTGAGAACATTTTTTGTAAGAACACATTAATATCAATGATTTTATAAGCTTCAATTAATCACCCTGGGACTTTTGAATCATAGAATTATCAAAATGTGTTCTCAAAAAACACGTCAGTCTTGATGAATGCAACACAACATCTGAAAAAAGAATATTTCATATATTATTAGATTATTGCAAAAATATTAGAACACCTCACTCCCGTTCCCAACTACATTACACCAACTTTGACAACGTGCAGCTGACATTTGACATTAAGCTGATCACATACATTCACTATTTTACACAAAATGAGAATGGCATTCGTCTCAAGTGTTCGTTGGTGTCCGTGCTCAGATCAATAAAAGTTTTTAGCTGGTTTTAATATTTTAAACTTGTTATATTCATTTTGTAAATTTTGTAATTGGAGGTAATTGGCGATGAAAATCTGAAATTCTTTGAATGTTTTTATTTTATTTCTACTTTCAAAACTTTGCTAATTATTATTTGTTTGTTATTTAAAATAGTTTATTATTTGTTTTCTTCTGAATCGAATATACCCCGTTCATATTAACGTCACGATTTTATTCCGTAAATAAATTTGCTGAATAAAATCGCATTTCTTTATTTTCTTGAATTGAATGCCTATTTTCTGTATTTGTTAGTAGAGAAACCTTACCCAGGTAGACAAACAAAAAAGGAGTTCTTGAATAGGCCCAAAATATGCAATTGAACATGATATAATGTGTTTTTACGCAGCTTCTATTACATCTTCCAAAAGAGCAGCGTGGACGTGGATTAGAATTTACAAAACCATGACACAATTCAGAATAATGTGGCGTGTCCCTACTTAATTTGCACTCCAACGCCACGAAGTATGCCGCATAAGACTGCGCACCAATTGAAATAAAAATAAGCCCTACACTTATAATTATTTTATTTGTTTAAACGTTTGATATTAATTATCAAATCTTCAATTTGAACAACTGATTGAACTTAAAACTAAGCAGCAAAGTAATTCAAATTCGATGAAGAAACGCTTTAATAAAAAGTTTAAATAAAGAATAATAAAAAGTGGAGGGCGTGTATTTCTTTCAATTGGGGCGCGGCTATTTGCAATATGCGGCATACTTCGTGGCAGTGGAGTGAACTTGAGATGTCGAACAAGTTATTATATATAAATTCTAATAATTTAGAACTTCAACTTGCGATTTGTGATGTCTTGAAATGGGCGGAAGCGAATCAACTTCCCATAAATTGCTCAAAGAATAAAGTGATCTCTTTGCATAAAAAACCAGTCCTATTTGATTACTTTGCTGGAGATGTTAAGATTAATAGGGTATCAGAGATTCGAGACTTGGGTTTCATCATTTCTGAGAAACTTGACTTTTCTTCACATTGGAAAAGTTTCATTAATCGTGCAAAGGTTTACATGATTTTCAAATGCTTTTCCTATTTAAACCCACTGTTTTATTTATTGTTATATAAATCACACGTACGGTCTTTGCTTGAATATGGTACGCAAGTATCATTATAGTATAGTGATATAATAAGTGAGCATTTTATTTTACGACAATACGTGAACACAGTCACGTGGAAGCCACATTTTGTTCCAAAAAATAGTCCGCGGACTAGGATTTACGCGCGGTGGCCGGACTTTTCGAATGGAACAGATTACGTAGGGAATATTATTATCCCAGAAGGAATCCTCTTTACTTTATCATGCCAAATTAAAGTTGTTTTTACTGTCGGAATGTTAGTCTATAAATTTAAGACCACATCTCTTTACTATTTCGGAGAGGTGTTAATGGTTGAAGCCAAACCTCTAAATATACGTGAAAATCATCTGTTTCCGCAGAAATTTAAAAGATTTGGCGAAATATTTTATGTCATTTCCAATTGGCGCACATAGAAGAAGGTCACACTCCATTGCCACAATATATGCCGCATATTGCAAAAGACTGTGCACCAATTGAAAGAAAAACACATCCTTCACTATCTAATTAAATTCTTTATTTAAACTTTTTTACTAAAGCGTATCTTCGAATTTGATTTACTTTGTTGTTTAATTCAATTACTTACTATGGAGGTCATTTTTCGACCCAAAAGGTTTCGGGCTGAAACTTTGCATGGTGATAGCTGAGGAAATTGCCCTGCACTGAGGGGTTTAAGTGGGTTAAAAAAATGGTCAAAGTTTCCAACCATAAAATTCCTGTAGAAAACAATAAAATTATTTTATATATCTTATAAAGTATTCTTTTATGGATTTTAAATTTGATCATGGTTTAAGATGATTTAAAATGGTATTATCTAGGTTTGATTTACGGAGTGGGCAATATACCTAAATTTACCCCGGAAATTTGTCGCTTGCGGTCGGCAATTTATTCAATCATAAAGACATCATCGGCAAGCATCGGTGGGCAAGTGGGTAATTTCAATCAGTTTAAGTTCAATCAGTTTTTCAAATTCGATAAAGATACCCTTTAATGAAATAAAGTTTAAATAAAGAATTATAAAAAGTGAAGGTCATGTTTTTCTTTAAAATGGCGCGAAAAATCTTTTCAAATAATCTTTAGAAATATGCCGCATAATTCTTAAAAATTTGTAAACACATTAGCTCCGAAAAGTTGCTTAAACTTCATTTATTTTTAAAATCAAAAGTCCACGAGATATTTGAGGAGAAGCCTGTAATGTTGACGTAAAAATTAGTTATTAACTTTCACGTAGATTTTAATAAAATGCGCTTACACTCCACTGCCACGAAACCGCGCCGCATTGCAAAAGACTTCGTACCAATTGCAAAAAAAGTCACTTATATTAACGATGAAGACTTTTCTGATCCATTAATTGAGGTACTAAGCATTTCTTTTCATTAATTCTTCAGGATTTCTGCAGAATTAAACGTTAACTGATAAATAAAATATTGAAAATAAAAATATTAAATTAAAAGGTTGTGTTTGCAATTGGTGCGAAGACGTTTGTAATGTGGCGCGGTTTCTTGGCAGTGGAGTGCGCTTAAATACTGCAAAATTGCTATTTTCATTTGGCGTGCCACAGTTGTATTTCCAAGAAAGATATATATATATATATATATATAATTTTTTTCGGTCTTAAAACAGTTTAATTAAATTAAAATCACCTAATAAATAATTCTAAACAACAAAGTTAAATCAAATTCGATGAAGATACCATTTTATGAAAAAAGTTTAAGAAAAAGTGAAGGGCGTGTTTTTCTTTCAATTGGTGCGCGGTCTTTTGCAATATGCGGCACACTTCGTGGCAGTGGAATGAACGTAAACAATGTATAACGCAGATTTATTATGGCGTGCATAAACCTTGATTTTTAATAAGAATTATTTATTGTGAGTGTTCAAAAACGATTTTTCCCATAATTGAGAAATAATTTTGCGTGCGCATCAGTCATGATTGGAATTCCGGGCGGGCGGGACCGGGGCTTCCCTTTTTCAATACCCGGGACCAGGGACCGGGATAATAGTGGCAATTAAAGAGTGACAATTTAATTGGACCGGGATCCCTTTTTTTTTAGAAAAATACCCGGGTCGGGAGAGAACTGAGGGGGGGGGGAGTCCCTCCTATCACTGGCACGCACGCCAAAAAATCATCTATAATTCTTCAGAAAGAAAATCGGATTTGCATATAATTTAAGATCAGCTTATCAGCATGACAAGTAATGCAGACCAAACGAAACTTACAATTTTCCAATATTTAAAAGCATTTTATTAGTTTTTACGTGTAAACTAATTTTTAAGTCAGTTTTTCAGGGTTTCCTTAAACTATCACTGGAACATTTAATTTTTACGAAATTTTAGACTGAAGTAACTCTTCTGACCTCCTATTTTTTCTAATTCATCTTGAGTGTTTTCTTTATTTAATACGTGGAAAGCTATGTGACTAATTTAGATATTTGAAAATTGTCATTTTCATTTTTACGATATAACGGATTATTGTTCTAACAAGGTTTTACAAACATAGAATGTTTATTTGTTACTTGCGGAGATTATGTCAATAAAAGTATCATTATGACTGAAACCTTGAGACCTTTTTTTGACAATCTGTTCTAACAAATTTCACTAATTTACTATTCATAAAAAGCCATTCAATTAATCCCAATAAAACTTATTTTCATTTTTTTTTCTAGAAAACAAAAGCCTTGTTGATTTTTTTGGTTGAGGGAGGTCGGAACAACAAACAATAAAAGGCTAAATTGCACAGCAATATGTCAAATTGAATATTCGATGTGTCGAGGTTGGTGCTTATCCACGATGAGCGCAATGTCTCGCGCAGTTCCCATATGCTCTATAATATTGTGTACATGTATGTGTGTTTGCAATTGAAACATTTGCATAACCGTAGGAGCTTGTCCAACTGTCTTGTCATCAATCATCCTTCGTGCTCGATGGCTCAGCTTAACCTTCCAGTTCGTGAAAGTCCCTTGATAATCGAGCACAAACTTGTTCATCTTGTTGCATTAATTAGTTTGTTGGTCGGTATGAATTGAAAAAAATACATTTTGCAAATGATATCGTTAATTATATGTCAATTATCCACAATCTGTTAGTTTAATTATCTCCTATTAAGCGTTTATTGATTGTTATTGGAAAGAAGTGAAGTTTAATTGTTGTCTCTGTTGTGTTTTCTGACGAATTTGGATTTATTTCTTCTAGAATATTTGTAATTTTAAACGATCATTAAGAAGAAGATTCAACTTTTAGCTCTTTAGCAAGCACACCAAATTAAAGTAGTTTTTACCGTGTTGCTTACTTTACTTTTTTTCTAAATTTTAGGCCACAGCTCTTCCTAATGTACACTAGCTGACAAAAGTTTTGTCACAAATGTTTTTTCGGGTTTAACTTTTTTGTGACTTGACCAAATTGGCTGATTTTTTGATATGATAGATTCATATGGTTGTAGATTATTTTACAAATTCCCGCTTGTGATTACGATGATCCGTTTTACAGTGACAAGCGTTTATCGTAAAACGCGTAGCTCAAAGATATTACGCACTTTTCTTGCACTGCATTTTTTAATAGTTTTTAAAGTTCAGTTACATTTTTTTCATAATTTATTGAAAATAGCAGTGATTGGCAACATTTTAGAGATGACTCCACGTAAAGAAACTCCAATTGCCACCCGGCAAGCTGTTATCAATATGAGGGAAAACGGAATGCGTGGTATCGAAATTTCCAGGGTAATTTAAACCAAATTTTGCTACTATAACATTTTAAACACTGATTCACATAAAATATCAAAAAATCAGCCAATTTGGTCAAGTCACAAAAAAGTTAAACCTGAAAAACATTTGTGACAAAACTTTTGTCAGTTAGTGTATATTCATATAATGTATATACGTAGTTAGGTAGACTCAAAACTTTCTTAACTTAATATAGCAAGTCATTTTTCTTGTCTTAAATTAATATAGTACCCCATTTTGTCTTAAATTAATATATTTCTTAAATTAATATAGTACGACCTTTATTTCAAAATTATTATTCCTTTATTATAATTTTAATTATAATTTCCGGGTAATTCAATGTTTAATAATGTCCTAAGATCCAACAATTTTTCATCATTTTTGAACTATTTTCAGTTCAATGATATGTTTATTCAACAAATTTATTTGTCGTTTTTTTAAAACTTATCCTCATATTTTTGTAAATCTTCAGCTTCCTGGGTTTTACTTGTTTTTTATGATTTTTCTATTCTTCACCTGTCAGGTAGCCTGTATTTAAAACAAATAAATAAATATGAAGTCGTAGAAAATCGTTAGATAATGTGTGTGACACAATAATGTACGCAAATTTGCATACTTTTCTTCTATACCTTCCTGATTCTCGCAATAAATGTTAATGATAATGTGGGTAGGCACCAGTGATGGAAGGGGCCCGTTTTTTGAAATTCCGGGCGGGCGGGACCTTAAAAAAATTGCTAATTTAAAAACCCGGGACTCCAATTTTTCCCTACCCGGGTCACGGGACCGGGACCGGGACTTCCCCTTTTCTCAACCCGAGACATGGGACCGGGACCTAGAGGGGGAGTCCCTCCCATCACTGATAGACACCAGGGTTGCACGGAATTCCATCTTCCATTTTCAGTTTTCCGTTTTCCGTCGTCCGTTTGAAAAAAATGTTTCCATTTCCGTTTTCCGCCTTCCGTTTGAAAAAAATCGATTTCCGTGCAACCCTACTAGGCACGTTTGTGCTATTTCTTGGCACTCGAACTATAATCAATTTCAGTTTTTGTCGTTTTTGGCGAAAAAATCTTATATTCTTGTTTGGATTGACCTGCATATGTTTTCTTTTCATTTATGTTATTTATTTTTTCAATTAATGACAAGAATTGATAAAGAGCTGGTGGCACATCTTAAAAACATCTTAATTGTTGCAAGACACACATTTTAGAATAACCAATTTTAGAAATAATATACAACAGAGGCTCCTGATACCCTTGACTATTTAAACTTTCCGTTTTCTAGAATTTAAATTAGTTAATTTCTACAATTTAAAATTCCGTGCAATTATTACAATTATAGTTATGAGACCGAAGCATTTCATTCGAATGCGTTTAATTATTGATGAATTAAAAGCCTAAAAGACATGAAAAACAGCTGCGGCATTTGAAATTGTTTTAGTATTTGAAAATATATTCTATACAAGCGCTTAATTTGCATATTAACCAAAGTGTTCATTTTCGTTTTATGTATATAAACTTCAAGCCGCTCATTTTTTTTTTTGTTGAAACAGAAAAGTGCTTATGTTCTTTGAGAATATGAATTTTAGTTTTAATCTTTTATTTTAGTCTGCTTTTCACTCTGAAAACAAGAAGTTTTTTTTACATTTTATATATTTAAGCAAGAGTGAAGTAACTGAAACATCTTGATTTAATAATAGAATTTAATGATTAATTATTTTTTCGACTTGAAGGATGTTTGAACACTTCTTTTCATCATTAAATAACTTACTATTCATTGTGTAGTCCAATTGCTACGGCACTCCGGTCAAAAATCCACGAAAAACGCTATCTCTCTTCATTTTATGTATCGTTGTCTGCGCGTTAAATTATTTTAAATTATATTTGTTGAAATAAATGATCGTCTATTGTAGAAGAGGAATATAGAAAAACGCAACACATCACAAAAGGCAACGCGCAGAGAAAAATACAAACTCTGAGGGTGGATTTTCGTTTTGACCGAAGTGCTACGGATTAGGTGTTAGTTCATGTGAACGCAAAATTGCGGACAAGTAAATCATTTCATTATATTTCATCATTATTTGTTTTTTGTCGTTGTCGTGTTCGTATCTAATTAAAATTTATTATCAATAAAATAACACGAGGACAAAAAGGAAACTCAAAAGAAAACTAAAATCATCAGAGGCCTAAAACGGCTATATCTCAATAGCAAATTTGGCTGCTGCACTGAGTACCATATTATATTGTGCAAGTGATAGGGATGGACGAGTTTTGGATCAGCCATTAATAGATTATATTGGCTTTCGCCACAACAGTCATTATTTGTATAAGAAAAAGAGAAAATTACTGCTCCCGACCTAAAATAAAATGCCTTGCCGCAAGAAATCACGAAATATTACACCATCTAATTTAAAATTCTTTCTCAAACTTCAACGGATTAATTAATTAGAATTTAAGTGAATGCATAGAATACCTCCGTTTATGCTGGTTCGATTCCTTTCAGATCTTTTGCTTTTTATAGCTTTTTTTTAAATAAAAATGAAAAGAATCGAACTTGTTAAATTTCGTCTGTCACGACTACTGCTCATTTTGCAAAAAAGATGTGGGAATATTGCGAAACAACGCCTTTCACTGTTTATTAAAATTCTTTATATTATTACAATCGTAAATTCTTCGAACTTGATTTCATTTGCTTTTAGAAAAGTTTAGAATTATTGATTAATGGTGTTTAATATGTTTGAAGATTCAAAAACGATTTTAAGATTATTTAAATACAAAGAATTCAAACAAATTTGAAGGGCGGGGTTATGCAATTTGTCCGCACTTGTTTGCAAGATACGCGGTGTGCGTCACGAAAACAAAGCTTAATCAATATACCACGCATCCCCTGACATTTTAACTAATTAATCTGGAGAGTCTTGAGGGTTCTTCTACTTAATAAATTTGAGAACATAACTATAAACCTTACTTAGTTATGGTCCTGCTCAGAGGTCGGAGCCTAATGGAAGAGGAAAAATTAGGATGGAATGAGGTTCTCGTTTGGACGGCCACATCAATTTTGTCTCAAAAAAATGGGCAGCCCACATTGAAGAGGAATAGATGGCAAAGTCGTTTGTGGCCGTGTGGCAACCTGATTTGTGAGACTATAATTTTTTTCTTATTTTTTTGGTCTTCCATTAGGCTCCGATTTTTTTCCCTCGTGTGTCAGTTTTGATATCCTTCTTTTTGTGTTATTTTACTTTTTTTATAACCATATTTTTTATAATTTTTTTAATTTGAATTTATTTGCCTCCTATACTGCAGGCCAACTGATCTAGATAAATTGTCATTTCAGTTGTTCTCTTAAATGCGTGTTATCCATTTTTTGACACAACCCACATTTATGAGATAGAAAAGAGTGGCCGTCTATACGGGAACCTCATTTTCTTCTATTTTTCCTCTTCCATTAGGCACTGATCTCTGAAAAGGACAATAAGACGTTATAACCTAATATTCGAGTAAACTTAAATGTTTTCCTATAGTTTAGCACAAGCCTTCTATATTTTATATTGACACCTACATAAAAGTTTCTCTTAAACTATCTGAAAACATGAATATATTTCCAAAAAGTTCGATTTGAGCACGTTTACGGAGCTCATTTCATTAGAATACCAGTTGGCGTGAGCCTGTCAACTATTTCTTGAAGCACCCCAACTTGCATGGTAATAGAATGAGCTCAGTAAACATGCTCAAATACAGTTTTTTAGAAAGATATTCAGATTTTTAGATAGTTTAAGACATTTTTAATTAAATTGTAGTAAAAACTTTTTTGTTATAAAGACGTCAAATTTTCCACACACGTTTAAAAATTCGAAAAGCGCTATTTCGATTTGGCGTTTTGAAGTAAATAAGTGGCCCTTTATGACGTTTAAGTAGGTGTAACTGTTTGTACCATAAAAATTTTTATAAACATAATTGAGCCCAAGTGGTATTGAGCTCACTTTACACACTTTAATGTATGCTCTTAGCTATTTTTAACCGTTCATTTCGGAAAACATTTGCACGCCAACTGGTATGATAATGTAAGAAGATCTGAAAATGCATGTTCAAATATAACTTTTTGGAAAGATATTAATATTTTTATATAGGTTAAGACAGGCTTAATTCAATTCCAGTAAAACCTTTTTCGTTACATTGACGTAAAAATTTCGACGCTCGCTTAAAAATGGTAAAATCTCTATTTCGATTTGGCGTGAAAATGTGCTTAAATCTATGATTTTCCAGACATTTTTTTTTAGATATTTTAAGATATATTTGGCTTAATAGATGTAAACAAGTTTTTTGTAAATGATAGCAAAACGATAGAAGAAACACTATAATATTGGGAAATCATCATTTTCAATGGGTGTATGACAGTAGGGACTCTACGTCCCCTACTCCATTTGCACTTCAATCCGTTCTTGACGAAATCGGAAACCACCCCGAAATAAATGAAGACAGAATCAGCATCGACGTAGTCAACTTAAAAGGCTGGAATTGGCGAATGGCGTAGGCCTAGTGACCTATGAAGACATGGAATCCAAAATACAGGACCCCGTTCATTCTAAATCCAAAGAAATGAACTAAATCAAATAAAAAAGTTATTATGAGCAACTCCTTCACTTCCACGAGTTCTAGTTCAGTCGACGGAATGCATCAGAATGGAATTTTGAGGTTGTGAGTAATAAGGAAGGAATAATCAA
The DNA here is from genome assembly GCA_963931815.1 of Caenorhabditis plicata. Classification (NCBI taxonomy): domain Eukaryota; kingdom Metazoa; phylum Nematoda; class Chromadorea; order Rhabditida; family Rhabditidae; genus Caenorhabditis; species Caenorhabditis plicata. The sequence goes on from OZ007494.1 coordinate 5,951,928, forward strand.
GTTCTTTTATTGAAATGATCAATAGTTAGTACTTATTATTCGTCTTCTGCTGGGCTTTTCCTTTGTATAAGGTGGTTCATTGGGATGATGTGATTGTGACCAAATCCGCTTCTTTTATGTAATCGGCGGAGGGCGTGGCTTGATGTTGTTGGCTGATCATTGGTCATTGAATCTTCCAGAATTCCAGATAGAATTCTGGAAGTAGACCGGTGAAGGTGTAGATCAACATCGTGGCATGGTGGCATCCTTGGTCACGATGGTCGCTGGAAGCGACAGACGGCATAGGATGAGACGTTTGCACGCCAAATCGAAATAACGATTTTGCGATTTTCAAACGTGCATAGAAAAATACTTTTTACTACAATTTAATTAAGCATTTTTTAAACTATCTAAAAATATTAATATCTTTCGAAAAAGTTATATTTGAGCCTACTTACTGAGCTCATTTCATTACCATTCAAATTGGGGTGCTCATCAAATAAAATATAATCATTATCTATGACCTACTAACTTAATTAAAACATGTCTTATTTAATCTTTATTTAAGAGATCGTCCTTTGCCAAAATTAGCTGTTCAAGTTGAATTAAAATGAAAACTCAAATATCAACAAAACGTTTATAATTAAAATGTCGCTTTTGTGTCAAAATCAATTACGACAACTTGACATTGTCGATAAAATATAATATATTATATATATATATATATATATATAATTGCCAAATTAAGACAAAGCAATAGTGTCGGTGTTATTCCAGAATAACACGGAATAGTTTTGTTTTTTCCCCTCCAATCCCCATCTAATCTTCATTTTAATCATCAATCAATCATCTGATCCTTTCGTAATTCTTTTTTTTGGTGTTTCTACTCATTCTAAAATAAACGTTTGAATGTATAACTTGCCATTTGACACTATGCTCATAATAGCTTGTCGTAGTTATAAGCACTAATGAATTGAATTATAATCAATAGAGAAGTGAGCTTAAACTTTTCGCTCAATCATCATTCAAATGGGATTAGCGTCATTCGTCGGATTTGGTGGTTTCTGGGTTATACTTGTTAGAATATCGTTGGTTTGACTATTTTAAAATAGCTGTTTTATATTTTGTGTTCATTTTTCTATTATTGTAAAGGGAATGTACATAGATTGTGCCCCACCTAGTGTTATTTTAATAAAATGATCTCAGTAAGAATGCTCAAATTTAATTTCCTAGTAAGATATTAATATTTTTAGATAGTTTAAGAAAAGCCAATTTAAATTGTAGTAAAAATTTTGTTATAAAGACGTTCAAATTTGCATACATACCCGTTTAAAAACCGCATTAATTTTTATTTTCCATTTGTTTTCTTTTCCTTGCTAAATTTATATTCTTTGGTCGTATTTGCCCGTTAAACTGTGATGGAAAATCATTGATAAATAACCTTTTTCAATAAATTAAATATTTTTTCAATCAATTTTGCAATTTAAATCTTATTTCTTGCATAAACCTATTTACATTTTCCTATAAACTTAATTTATCATTGATACTTGATAGCCGTTTACTGGATAAAAACGTTCTTGGCCTCTTATTTCTTGTATTTTTTGTTTTTACGAATTACTCATATGCTATATAACTTTGAACCTTTTTTTAACCCACTTAAACCCCCAGTTCAGGAAAATTTTTGTGTGCACTAATAAAATTTCCTCAGCTATCACCATGCAAAGTTTCAGCCCGAAACCTTTTGAATCCAAAATGACCTCCCTAGTAAAATCTTTCTTTTTGAAATATCAATAACTAATTTGAATGAGATGAATGAAGTATGGTCGTGAAATGTCGTGAAATAATATGTATTGTACGAAACTGCAGCACCATGAAGAATTTTGTTAGGGAAAATCAAATTTATAGGAAAGCTAATTTACAAGAACGATTTAGCGAATTTTAGCGTCCATATTTTTGATTATATCTTAAATTCAAAAGTTAAAAACTCCAAATTGTCTATTTCGAAGTGATGCATTTTAATTTTGGAAGCAATTAAAAATCAAACTTTGCGTTTTTTGGTTATTGCGTAAAATAAAATGCGAAAGTTCAAAATCTTTGAATATTAATTGATCTCATCTAATCATCAATCTAATTTACATATTTAAATGTGGTTTGATGGCCGAGTGGTAGTGATATGGAATCCTAATTGAATCTGTGGCAGTTCTACCCTCGGCAGCGCTCGAAAGTTATTCATGTTTTGGATTTTTTTCTAATTATTTTCCTCATTAAATATTTAAGATTTAAATTAAGCTCTTAAAATCTATAACCATTACTTATGTTGTAGAGTTATCTTAATTGATTAATAAAGTTATTTTTAGCATTTCAAATCATATTCCATTTAAAAGTAATACAATTAATAATCCGCATATATGCACAAAGTACGCAAATAACATATAATGCATTTTATTTTACGCAATAACCAAAAACGCAAAGTTTGATTTTTAATTGCTTCCTTAATTTTCCTTTTAACACTTTTTGTCGGAAGCAAAATATGGTCGTCAAAACTAACCCTTCGATTTTCCTGAAAAATCTTATCATTATAAACGTCAAAAGGGTTTTTTTTATGAAAAGTTGCAATAATGATAATATATTCAGCAAAAATAGAAGAAATGAATAATAATTCATAGCCTATACCTTTAAAGGTCAACAAAACACATGTTGTTTTTGTGACAAATCACTCTCCTCGTCGGTTGCACTCAGGTCTCTAGTGAAACGTAGTCCTAACCGGAGCAAAACCGATGTAAAACCGGCCGCCGGTTAACGGACGGTCCCCAGTTTGCCTGTGTATTGGAAGTAAAGACGTTATTTTTGATTGCATCGCGGCATTGCGAGAGGGTTGTGGCTTTTTTCGTCCAATAAAATTCTATGATTTTTATTAAATTTTTTTTGTTAATTAAAAAATTAACTTATTCCGTTTTAAATTTTTCTTGTTACCATTATATAGAGTAAATCACGGAGAATTTTTTGATATATGATTCAATATATAGAATTGTCTTAAAGTCTTTTTATTTATTATTCAAAAAATTATAAAACATGCAAATATTGGATTTCAGGGCTTTAATTTTTTTTTTTTTCTGAAACTTAGTGCATGTTGTTAAGCATAAAATTACGAATGTTTTGATATCCAAATTTTTGCTCTGTATGATTATAACAGTAAAAATTTAAAACGTACTAAGTTAATTGTTTAATTAATAAGAAAAAATTAAATTAAAAAAGGCCACGCCCCTCAGCAGTTAATACGCGATCGAACAAATAATTTCGAGTGCTCTTTTGCAATGCGGCGCGATTTTGTGGCATTGGAGTTCCTCTATTATCTAAAATGTCACTAAATTTTAATGGTTTTTCGATAGTTTAACGAAAATCCTACAAAATGGCACCCCAACTTGTATGGCAATAAAATGAGCTCAGTAAGAAGGCTCAAAATATAATTTCTAAAAAGATTTTTATACTTTTAGCTAAAAGTATAAAAGCTAAAAGCTAAAAGTAAAAGTAAGTATAATGATATGAATAACACGCGAAATATGAGCGTGCAGACAGGAAGACAAAAAAAACAGTTCATCGGAGAAGGGCTTATAAAAATCAATATTGCACAAAACTGTTCGCATAATAGTTTTCGTAAATGGGATCAATCGATAGGGAATTTAATTCTTAATATTATGATATGTGTTTCAAAATAAGTTTGATGTATTATGATAGAAAATTTTTGCATTTTTTAAATAAACAGTTTACTATTAATATTAAGCTATTAAAGAAAATTTATGCATAGTGTCATATACCAAAAAATTCCCCATATTTTTCTCTCGCATCATAATGTTTAAAATTTCTTGTTTTTTCATATAAATTTAAAAAATTAAATTAAAATATTTATTTAAAAAGTAAGGTCACGCCCATACAAATCATCGCATATTTCAATTGAATCGGACATTCAATTTGGTGTGCTTTTAGATAGTTTAAGGCACGCTTAACTAAATTGTAATACAAACTTTTTTGTTATAAAGACGTAAAAATTTACGCATGCGTTGAAAAACTAAAATCGTAAAATCGTTATTTCGATTTGGCGTGCTGTGCAACAGAGATGGGCGAAATGCTTGTGAATATCGGTATCCAGAATTCGGAATGAAAAAATGGAATCATTATTTTGACATTATTTTTATTGAAATGACTTAATTTCCAGACAATAATTGTTGTCTACATTCAACGAAAATTGAAATTAGAAAAAAGGAAGAAAAAAGAAGTAGAAGATAAACAATTTTTAATAGAAGCCCCACTCCAGAATTCACATGGGATAGCAATTCTCAAGTATAGCGAGATGAGCACATAAAGTTGAATGAGTTGAATGAAGCCGGCAAATGAGCCAATTGTTGACAATTTATTAACTCTTTCTTTTTAAACTGCCTCGTCCCTAAAAAGAAATTAACAATGATACTTTCAGGTGATGCACATTTAAAACCGCCCGCGGCAAATGAGACATATCTACAACGTGCAGCAAACAGAAGCCATCGAAGCGACACCGCCGACGACCACTGCCTGCAATTTGTCGTCGGACGCGCCGGTGACGAGCAATCACATACGATGTGTTGTTTCATTTCTGGATAAGACGTCGCACTCGTTTGATATTGAGGTATGATGATTGAATGATTGTAGTGATTGAAAGGATTATTCAGAAAAACGCGACTGGCAATGTTTTATTGCAGCGGGTGTTTGATTTTCTGGAATTGGTGGAGAAGGACTATTTTGGATTGATGTTTATTGTGGTCGATTCTAGTGAATCTCATAGAAGGGTTTGTTTTATAGTTGATAACATAGTTTGTGTTATGTATTAATAATATTTTATTAATAATAACAATTGAATAGATTTAAAATAGAATATGTGGGGGGCTCGGTTATGAGGTAAAACGGAAACAACAATGTGAATAACACAAAAAACCGTCTGACAATTTTAATGGCATAAATGATTATCTCTAAATAATATCAAGCTCTGTGGTTAAAGTAAGATTGAAAGCTTCACGCACGCCAATTGAAAATTAGGACTACTCCAAATGAAATGGAAAAAAGGAGAGATCGTTTTTAACTTACAATTTAAGGATTATATTGCGGTTTGGATATATTTGAAGATAAACTTGATAAAATGACAAAAATTATAAAAAGTACTTGCCACGTAGGAATTTGAATATTAAGCTTAAAGTTTTTAAAATTGTCATTTTCATTTGGTGTGCATTTTTTGCATTTGTAAGCGTGATTTTTGAATTTCCACGTAGCAATAAAAAATATTTTTCTATGCAAGTTTCATATTTTTGCCTTGAAATATATAAACATCTTAAAATTTAACTAGAAAATTTTTATTAGAATGAGCTTGCATTTATAAGATTGCAGATGACGTGCCCGTTTTAAGCATTTCCTTTAAATTTCCACGTATCATTTTCACGTCTAACTTTTTGCTGAGTTTATCGGCCTATTTTAAAATACACTAGCTGACAAAAGTTTTGTCACTAATGTTTTTTCGGGTTTAACTTTTTTGTGACTTGACCAAATTGGCTGATTTTTTGATATGATAGATTCATATTGTTGTAGATTATTTTACAAACTCCAGCTTGTGATTACGATGATCCGTTTTACAGTGACAAGCGTTTATCGTAAAACGCGTAGCTCAAAGATATTACGCACTTTCTTGCACTGCATTTTTTAATAATTTTTAAAGTTCAATTATATTTTTTTCATAATTTATTGAAAATAGCAGTAATTGGCAACATTTTAGAGATGACACCACGTAAAGAAACCCTTTTTTTTTTTTTAAACGTGTTCGAAAATTTTTTCCTCTTTTCAACAAAAAACATTTTACGATAATTTAACTAGGACTGTCTTAAACAATTTAAAAATTTTAATAACATTCCAGAAAGTTAGATTTGAGCGCGTTTATTGAGCTCATTTTATTACCATACCACTTGGCGTGCTTCAAATGATTCTCTCATCTTGTTATTTTACGAGAGGGGAATGAATAAATGTCGCCCAAATAGATATCACAACTTTTTGAACAGCGAAACATATAAAAGCGGGACACCTACTTAAACGTCATAAACGACCAGTTATTTACTTCAAGAAATAGTTGAAAGGGGCACGCCAACTGGTATTGTAATGATATGAACTCAGAAAACGTGCTCGAATCTAACTTTTTCGGAAAGATATTAATATTTTTAGATAGTTTAAGGAAATTCTGGTTAAATTGCCGTAATTAATTTTTTATTGAAAATACGCAAAAATATTCAAAGACGCTTAAAAATCTTAAAATCGTAGTTCCCAGTTGGCGTGGATTTTACTATGCTGGCAAAGAAACAAACAAGTTTTTAGGAAAAAGTTTTCACGTCAACTCGAAGGATAATAAAACAGGTTCAGAAAACGTGCTCAAATCGAGTATTTGGTGAAAATTTGAGAGATTTTAAGAAAATACTGACAAACTGGAGAGATAATGTTAGTGTAAAAATCACTTGAAAGTTGTAAGAGAAGCGTAAAAATAAGAAAATCATTATTTCTATTTGGTGTGCATTTTTACTATGATTGATACAGCATTTGCGGACCTTCCGGAGAATAATTCTAGTATTCACCAATATTCACCAATGAAGTGCTTTAATATATCCTTTTAAATGTTTATTTTTAGTACTTAAAAAGAAACCACACAGAAACACTAAAAATATCAATTATTGCTTGACGTAAATGTGTTGAGGTGTTAAAATCGGGTTACGGTATGATTTGATAGTCAGCGTGTTTGTGTATTTTTATTTAAAACAAACTGCAATGCTATTAAAACGTGGTTGAAATTAATTTTTTGTGAAGATTTTCATATTTTTAAAGAGTTTAAGGATAAAATGACAAACTGGTGCTGGCAATATTTATGTAACGTTTTGTAAGACACGTGCACACCATTTTGAGACAGTAAAATAACGTTTGATAGGTCAGAGATCGCGTGGCGACGAACTATCGTGTACACGTGTAAACCAATTTGGTATGATAAAACTCTCAAACTAAGTAAAGACTTACGATTTCCTTAAACATATATATCAGTGATGGGAGGGACCTCGTTTTTTTGGAATTCCGGGCGGGCGGGACTTTAAAAAAATTGAAAATTTCAAAACCCGGGACTTCTCTTTTTCCCTACCCGGGACTCGAGACCGTGACCGGGACTTCCCTTTTTCAATACCCGGGACCCGGGACCGGGATCCCTTTTTTTTTTAGGAAAATACCCGTCTCTTTTAAATTATGTAACCATATCTATCAAAAAACACCACTATGTCAATATACACAGACTTCCCTTTCTCCCAACCCGGGAGTTCCTCCCATCACTGATATATATATATATACAAAATTCTACGTGGAAATCAGTAATACGTTCTTAGACTTCACAAAATTGACATTTTCGTGTGGCGTGCAAAAAAAATGAATATTTTGCAGAAATGGATCGATCCAACAAAAATCGTTCGCAAGCAAATGCTCTGCCCACCCTATCATCTCTACTTCCGCGTCAAGTTCTACGTGAACGACCCATCAAAACTTCGGGACGAGTTCACACGCTACCAGCTTTTCCTTCAGATTCGGCTCAATCTATTTGAAGGTTGGCTGTCATGCAACGAAGGCTCATTAGCACTTCTTGCCAGTTATGCGATACAATGTAAGCAGGCCATTGATAGCTTAGAAAATCGAAATTCTTGCAGCCGATTGCGGAGACTATGACGTGATGAAGCACAAAGACACGAAATCATGCGGTTGCTACAAGATTCAAATCGCACCAAGCCAGCCGGTGGACTTTGGCGAGCACGTGGCAGAACTCCACCAATTGCACATGTTGGAAGCGTTTTTTTCTATTAGTGCTGGGTTTTGAAATGAAATTTGTAGAGGGCAGTCGCCAGCGGATGCTGAATTCAATTTTGTGGATCATGCGAGAAGATTGGACATGTATGGAATGGATATATACGAAGGAAGGGTAACGTTGGAATGATTTTGATGATAATGATGAGAACTTTTAAAGGACGCGAATGGTCTACCGATTGAAATTGGCGTCGGATCCATTGGTTTGCGCGTTTTTCATGAGGGGATAAAGGTGAGAACATGTGAATAAATGAGTTAAATCTAGAAAATTATATTATTTAAATATCCACGTTCTAAATAGATTGACAAGTCTTGGTCTTTCTAAAGTTTGTTGTGCTGTCAAGGAATGTGCATTTGCGACTTTCTTTACAGAATTTAAACACACCTACGTAGCGAAAAAAACTTGTCGACCGTTCAGCTTAAGAATATGACGCAGAAGCTTAGGCACACCAAATGAAAATGTACATTTTCTATTATTTAAATGCATTTTGCAAGTACACTCCACTGCCACGACTACTGGAAGTTTTGCAAAAAAAGTGTGCACATATTGCAAAACTACGCCCTTCACTTTTTATTTAGATTCTTTATATTTTTACAATCGTAAACTCTTCAAATTTGATTCAATTCGTTTTTAGAATCGTTTAGAATTATTGTTTAATGATGTTAATTTGTTTGAAGGTTCAAAGACGATTGTAGAATTTTTAAAAAACAAAGAATTCAAATAAAAATTGAAGGGCGTGGTTTTGCAATTTGTCCACACTTTTTTTGCAAGATACGCAGTGTTCGTGGCAGTGGAGTGCAAGTATATTACAAGATGCATTCAGCTTTATCTTAAAATGTATAATCATTCGGGTTCATTACAACCTTATTTCAGAACATCTTTCCTTAAGCACGCACACCACATAATTCTGCATTTAGTCGTGACCTTGTAAAATTTAGTCCACGTTTTTGCTTCGAATTTACTACGTGTTCACTTTGAATTGCTTTGTCGTGAGCCAATTGCAGTTCTTTGAGCTTTGACATATCTCACAACTTGTGGATAGCGCTCATGCAAACAGTTATGGCTCGCCCCGGTCAAAAGTCTATGCGACAATGCAAATGCTGCATGGTCGCCAAAATTTAGTGTTTGGTATCAATCGAACCAGAAAAATGTGCTCTATCGATTGGTATAAAAATGGAAACGATCTGTACAAGATTTCAAAAGATATAAGGAATTTTTATAGTGCTTATTTTTTTAATTATCAAAATAAAGGTTTTATTTTCATTTTTTATATTGTTTTTTATTATCATATGCATTACCGATACGAGAACTTATGATATAATAAAGGAATTTTACCATTTTTTCCTTTAAGCACTGAGAAACGTTGTTTATTGTGCTCTTTGGAATAAAAAATTTTGGCGACTATGCAGCATTTGCATTGCCGCATAGACTTTTGACCGGGGCGTGGTTATGGTATTAAAATTAGCTCATTAAACTTGCTCAAATATCACTGTTTAGAAAGTTATTGATATTTTTAGAAAGTTTAAGACAAGATTGACCTCAGAAATATTTTTTTAGCAATTTTCAGACACGCTTTTAAAATCGGAAAATCTCTATTTCCAGTTGGTTTTCCAGTTCGCGCGGTTTTGTCGATGTTCTCAGATTGATTCAATTTTTCACCAATATTCTTGAGTTTCTGTACGTCTTGTTTGGCACTATCAATTGGGCGCGGATTGTCATCGAGAGTCTTAATAGACAGTGCAAGAAAAGTGCGTAATATCTTTGAGCTACGCGTTTTACGATAAACGCTTGTCACTGTAAAACGGATTATCGTAATCACAAGCGGGAATTTATAAAATAATCTACAACCATATGAATCTATCATATCAAAAAATCAGCCAATTTGGTCAAGCCACAAAACAGTTAAACCCGAAAAAACATTTGTGACAAAACTTTTGTCAGCTAGTGAATGTAGTTAGGGCAAATGAAGACGAGATAAATTTATTTGAAACCTAATACCACTTATTTACTCACCACATGATTGAACAAATCAAATTTTAAATACTTCCAGATGAACGAATATTTATGGTCGAGTATCATAAAGCTATGTTTCCGAAAGAAGCAATTCATTGTTCAGGTCATCGGGCATGATCCTGATGTGAGTTTAAAAACATTCAACTTTTACCTAACATCTAATTCTCAGAACACGCACACTATTATTGTATTCAACATTTGCAATTTGAAATCATGCAAACAGTTGTGGAAATGTTGCATTGAGCAGCACACGTTTTTCCGTTTGAAATCGCCGCCGAAATCGGTCGTCCATCCCGGAGTGCAGCAGCGACGTCGGCTCTTCTTCGGCAGCGGTTTTCGGTACACGGGTCGGACCGAGTACCAGACGATGGAAGAAGCGGAAATGAACGTGAACCGCACTCGCGTCTTCCAGCGCTCTTTTTCCACAAATCATCGATCGAATGGATTGTCGACGTCTGTAGACTCGTCACGTTACACCAATACCACAACTGATTCGCCGCCATCCAGGTGAATAAATCAAATTGAATGTTCTCAAGATTGACAAGATTTAGTGGTCAATTGATGCCACGAACCCTGCTCAATGATCTGGACACCGATTCGGACGCATTCGGCTATACATCGGACAGTTGCTTGATGGCAACTTCATCGTCTCCAAGGCAGATTATTGATAGCAATCAGAATCATAATCAAAGAGATTATTGCACTGACAGGTTAGTTTGGAGATTCAGAAATCTTTCTCGCTTTTTTTGTTCGAACAAATACGCTCATTTTGTTTATATAAACCATAATTGGTGTTTGTTTACGGCCGCCAGCGCGAATGATTGACTTTTTGTATTTATGACTTTAGCAATAATAAATGGTGGTGACGCTCAATTAGGACTGGATACTAGCCAACGAATTGAATCCTTTTTTTTATTTTTAGTCTAATGCCTGTATTTATTGGTTCCTATAATTATTTTTCTCGTTTTAAATGGTTTTATTTGCATTTTGTATTGTATAATTGAAATTGGACCGGATCTAAATATTTATTATTATTATTGTAGCTAATCATGATAGCGTGATAGCGTTCCACGTGAATATTTTGATCGACTAGAGTATAATATATTCACGCCAAATGATCTTGTGATGGGAGAAGCTCAGAAACGTCATTTAAAAGATAGTGGAGATATTTTAAGAGAATCCTGTAAGCTTGCCGCAAAATTTTTTTCACACATTACACGTGGATGAAATGCGGCGTGCATATGAAGGATATATCTTGATCAGCAAAAATAGCGCCGATTTCATTCAACTAATTGACTTAAATGTAAACTTTGGTAGTTGGATGTTTGTGAAGTTTGCACGAATTAGGTCCTCCGCCTAGTTTGACATGCTTTGCTACTTGTACTAGATTCTACTAGTTTTTACTAGCTTTTAATAGCTTCTATGAGCTTTAGATGGCTTCTATCAGCTTGAGATGACTTCTATCAGCTTGAGATGGCTTCTATCAGCTTGAGATGGCTTCTACTAGCTTCTGCTAGTTTTTACTAATTTCTACTATCTTCTGCTAGCCTTCACTAGCTTCTACTAGATTCTACTAGTTTTTACTAGCTTTTAGTAGCTTCTATGAGCTTTAGATGGCTTCTTTGAATGACTTCTACGATCTTCCACTAGCTTCTACTAGCTTGCGATGGGTTTCATTAGCTTCTACGATCTTCTACTAGGTTCTACTAGGTTCTACTAGGTTCTACTAGGTTCTACTAGGTTCTATTAGCTTCCACTAGATTCTATCAGCTTCTACTAGGTTCCACTAGCTTCTACCAGTTTCAGATGGCTTCTACTAGCTTCTACCAGCTTTGAATGACTTCTACGATCTTCTTCTAGCTTCTGCTAGGTTCTATTAGCTTACAATGGCTTCCATTAGCTTCTACGATCTTCTACTAGGTTCTACTAGCTTTCACTAGCTTCTATCAGCTTCAGATGGCTTCTACTAGCTTCTACTAGCTTCTACTAGCTTCTACTAGCTTCTATCAGCTTCAGATGGCTTCTACTAGCTTTCACTAGCTTCTATCAGCTTCAGATGGCTTCTACTAGCTTCTACTAGCTTCTACTAGCTTCTACTAGCTTCTATCAGCTTCAGATGGCTTCTACTAGCTTTCACTAGCTTCTATCAGCTTCAGATGGCTTCTACTAGCTTCTACCAGCTTTGAATGACTTCTACGATCTTCTTCTAGCTTCTGCTAGGTTCTATTAGCTTACAATGGCTTCCATTAGCTTCTACGATCTTCTACTAGGTTCTACTAGCTTTCACTAGCTTCTATCAGCTTCAGATGGCTTCTACTAGCTTCTACTAGCTTCTACTAGCTTCTACTAGCTTCTATCAGCTTCAGATGGCTTCTACTAGCTTTCACTAGCTTCTATCAGCTTCAGATGGCTTCTACTAGCTTCTACTAGCTTCTACTAGCTTCTACTAGCTTCTATCAGCTTCAGATGGCTTCTACTAGCTTTCACTAGCTTCTATCAGCTTCAGATGGCTTCTACTAGCTTCTACTAGCTTGCGATGGCTTCCATTAGCTTTTACGATCTTCTACTAGGTTCTGCTAGCTTGCGATGACTTCCATTAGCTTTTACGATCTTCTACTAGGTTCTGCTAGCTTCTATCAGCTTCAGATGGCTTCTTCTAGCTTCAACGGCCTTCTACTATTTTACTATCGTTTACTAGCGTTGAAAAAATAAAAAAAGAAAACAAACTTCTATGGATTCTATTGCTCTATGAAAGCCATTGAAACTTAAACCAATGGTATACGTAACAAGACCCTTTTTAAAAAAACAAACAATTTAATGACGCTTGCATTTGTCTCATTAAGATGTCAAAAATGGTTTTTTTAAAAATTGCTTGTGTTGATTTAATTCGATTTTTGTTGAATTCACTCAATTCCACCCCCTATTCATTTTGATTGTCTCGTGTCAGTCGAATCGAATCAGAGAATCGTGTAAATGTCAATTAATAAACAAATAGAATGATATACGAAAAAAGATGCAAGCCGGAATTTCATTTTGGGCTCAATTTGTATTTTTTCGAAGGATATTTTTTCTTATTGTGGATGATGTTTTTTTTATTGTTGGAAGTTGTTTGTTGTTTGTTTATTACAATGGTTTTATAAAAGGCGATTTGTTGTGGCATTTTTTGAATGGCAAATTTGGCAAAAATTTTTTTATTGGAAGTTTACAGTAGGAAAAAGTGTTTGTTGAAGTTTGGAGCAATTTTACTTTATAGGATATCATATTGTAAATTATGTTTCTTGAGGATAAAATGTATGATATACAAAATATAAACTTTAAAGGATCAAAATCGTTATTTTTTATAACTTGAAAACAATTTTACATGTTTCCGGTAAAATTCCGGTCCGGAAAAAAGGGTAGAGATATTTTCTTGATCTATTATTACCACCGTAACATTAGAAACTTTAAAAATCATAAATTAGCCAGAAAAAACTATAAATAATTATAGATCTTGAGCAGTTTTTCGTGATTCCGGATAAAATTCCGGACCGGAAGAATGAATAGACGTATTTTATTGATTTTTATTCTTTACTAGATTTTTTAAAAACTCATAAGCACTTTAATAAGAAGCAAAAACTAGAAAAGTTATTGTTTCAAGAACGATTTTCGCATATTCCGAAGGAAATTCCGGACCGGAAAATTGAATAGACGCCGTTTATTGATCAATATTATTGATAGATTACTTAGAAACTCATAAATATTAAATTTGACGGAAAACTAGAAAAGTATTACTTTGTGAGCGATTTTCGCAGGTTCCGGAAGAAATTCCGATCCGGAAAAATGGATAGACGTAGTTTATTGATCTATATTTTTGAGAGAATACTTAAAAACTCCTGAATACTTAAATAAGACCAAAAAACTAGAAAAGTATTACTTTGTGAGCGATTTTCGCAGGTTCCGGAAGAAATTCCGATCCGGAAAAATGGATAGACGTAGTTTATTGATCTATATTTTTGAGAGAATACTTAAAAACTCCTGAATACTTAAATAAGACCAAAAAACTAGAAAAGTATTACTTTGTGAGCGATTTTAGCATATTCCGGATGAAATTCCGATCCGGAAAAATGGATAGACGTAGTTTATTAAACTATATGTTTACTAGATTTCTTAAAACTATCAAATAGTTAAATGAAAGGGAAAAACTAGGAAAAATTGTAAGTTTGAGAGTGATTTTCTCAGATTCCGGAAGAAATTCTGGACCGGAAAAATGAATAGTCGTAGTTTGTTGATTTATAGTACTGATAATTTTTTTTAAAACTCGTAAATACTTGAATGACACGGATAAACTAATCAAAATTTTACTTTTATAGCCATTTTCGCAGAATCCGGATGACATTCCGGTCCGGACAATTGAATATACGCAGTTCATTGATCAATATTTTCACTAGATTTCTTAAAATCTTTAAAATACTTAAAGGAAATCGTTAAAAATTAGTACTTTGACATGAGAGCGCTTTTCACAGGATCTGGATAAAATTCCGGTCCGGAAAACTGATAAAAAAGTAGTTAGTTAACATGCGATCTCAATAAATTATTTTAAGAAAATTCTATATTTACTATATTTGTCTAAAATAATTTGCTAATAGAAAGCCAAACAACAATTACGATTATTGAAACATTTAATATAATAATATTGTCCTTTTCAGAGATCGGTGCCTAATGGAAGAGGAAAAAAATTAGAATGGAATGAGGTTCTCGTTTGGACGGTCGTTCTTTTTTTACGAAATTATGGGTTACACACATTTAAGAGGAATTGACGAAAAAGTTGTTTGTGGCCGTGTGGCCGCCCATCATTTTCTCTTCTTTTTTTCTCTTCCATTAGGCACCGATCTCTGAAAAGGAAAATATGTAATAATTCCCACGTGCACGAGTATGTCGAAAACAATTTATACGAATATCATACACTTTTCTTAAAATCTATTTCGCCTTAAATTTTATGGATTCTTTCGTTTTAAATAATTTTGCTGAGCTCCTGTCTATGAACTCGAATGTTTCCTGGAATTTTCCCGAGAATTCTGTTCCCAGACGTGGTTTATGCTTTTTCAAAACAAATTCAATAGTAACTATAGTCAAACAAATGGATATTACAATTGATATTACAACCACCAACGACCATAATCGGAACGGGTGTGAACTGTCATTAAAAGAAATGAGAAGAAATCAGTTGAAGAGAACAGAACATGTCCCCCTTATTTCTACTAATACAAAATGCATTGATTGATTGCCTTCTGATTCTTGCACAACACCTAGGTTTTCTATTTATATTGGTGATTGTGTGTGTGTTTTAATTAATTGGTATACACATTCCATTAGATCTTTTTGATTTGTGTCTCATTTAGATATTGAATGGGTTATTTTGGCTTGATACGTTCCGAAGAAGCATCAAACTTTACATTTAACACACAGTTTTGAGTGTCTTATGTCAAAGTTTACTTTTTTTAAATAAATTTTATTATGGAGTTTTATGCTAGTAATTATACCTTCCTAGATCTTGATATTCTGCTTCTCTATTTCTCATAATTGGCGTTTCCTCTATGAATATGTTTTTATCAAAATAATATTAATGAAAATGTACAGAAACCAGTGATGGGAGGGACAGGCTAAATATCGATATAAGCCCATAAATTTGTCAGACGATTGCGTGCGGCGTGCTTGCCGTAATAATAGAGACTTTATGCAAAATTCGTCACAACTTATTGAGCCCCATTCGTTCGGCTTTGAGCTCAATATTTTCTTTTGAATGTCTCAGGCCTTCCTTGGCTACGTCAATTTATGGACCAGAAGAGTCTTCATCGTCAATATAAGTGACTTGTACATATTGAAAATATTGAAAATAAAAATATAGTCGTCGCCAAATGCGATTACCACCGCAAAATGTGGCGCACTTTTTTTAATATTATTTTTTGATTTAATTTTGCAGATTATTTTCTTGTTTATGCTCGTTCTATCACTGTTTTTGCTTAAATAAATTGAAGAATATGTTTTAGGTGTTGTTTCAATCGTGGAATAAACGTGGAAAATAATAATAACCATAAAAATTAAATGAAAAAATAATATTTAAAAAAGTGCGCCACATTTTGCGGTGGTAATCGCATTTGGCGACGACTATAATAAATTAAAAGGTAGTGTTCCTGCAATTGGTGCGAAGTCTTCTGCAATGCAGCGCGGTTTCGTGGTGCCTCTATTCGAGTTTTGTCAGGAGACCCCTTTAAAATTGTAAATTTTCGAATTTGTCCACTTGTCATTCTTAAGATAATTCTCTTGTCAATTATCATTTCGCTTGTGATACAGACAAGACCACACCAAATAGAATCAAAGCTTTTTCAATTTTAAATTATGTGTTCAATTATTTACCGCTCCATGTAGAAATCGGAGAAACATAGAGTATATTGAAAAAAATTTTTTTTTAATCTAACATAATATAAAAAGTACCTAATTTAAGATATAGAAATGGTTGCGGTGACGTCTGTAACTTAATTGAGCTCATCGGAATCTGAAGGAAGTTGTAAAAACTGGAAATTACCATTTTTACATTTTTCAACGTGACAGAAATTTGTTACGTCTTTCAAATGAAACGTTGTTTGCGTCAAATTAACTAGGCTAGTCTTAAACTATCTAAAAACATTAATACCTTTACAGAAAGTTAGATTTGAGCACGTTTACTGAGCTCAGTTGGCGTGCTGCCATTTGCACGGTAGAAGGGGGCCGCGGCCGTTTAGCTCTGTTTCCCTCGGCTACTGTTTTCGATAGGAAATTTTTGAAAAGTATTCTTTTGGTATTAAATACCACAAGCAAGCCCAATGGAGTGTTTAATCGGAAAGCTTAGAAAACATACAAAAATATAGTTATTCGTTCAGAGAAGCAGATAAAGTTTAGAATGTGCGTGACAAGTTTACATGAAAACGTATAATATAGTCGTCGCCAAATGCGATTACCATGGCAAAATGTGGCTCACTTTTTTAAATATGATTTTTTCATTTAATTTTTATGATTTTTATTATTTTCCACATTTATGCCACGATTGACACAACATCTAAAACATATTCCTCAATTTATTTAAGCAATAACAGTATAGAACGAGCATAAACAAGAAAATAATCATAAAAGTTAAATGAAAAAGTAATATTTTACAAAAAAGTGCGCCACATTTTGCAGTGATAATCACATTTGGCGGCGACTATATTACAAAATGCTCGCGTACCGAAAGAACTTCATCAAACCTCACATCGAAAACAGTGACAGGGAAAGATGAGCAACTGTGCGAATTAGCTTAGATTGTCATAGAGAAATTAAAACGATCAAAAATAGAATCATCACAAGAAAAGTAGTAATCAAGCGCCTAAACAATTCGCCTATATTTGTTTGCATAGTGGAAATTTTGTTAGCCGCTAAATAAGGTCAATGAATGCTTGAGGAGGAATCTCGAGTTTGGAAGTTTTGTTTACACGATAATTCCGATGCTTTCCTTGCCTTCCTTGGAAGTATTGATTAATTAGTTGCAAACACATTCCCGTGATTTTCATATTTTTTGTAATTTTAATTTGTTTTCAGATAAATTCCATTTAGTTCTAAAATATGCATTTCTTGAAGAAAATAATCCATTAATGTTTTTTTGTTTACTTCATTTTACTCACCACTTTGACGTCGACTGCTAACACAGTGAGCTCAAAAAAAAAACGTGCTGAAATCTAATATTCTGGAAATCTATTGATATTTTACGATTTTTTACGTTTACGAAACGACTAACCAACTGCCCTAAACTAGGTTTGTGTAGAGTACACGTAAAATTGTATGACGTGCGTAAATATAAGAAAAGCGCTATGTCCATTTGGCATGGGTCGGCTTGAAATTTGAGCGGACAAGAGGGAACAGAAGTAAGATGCCAAAAGAACGTCAAAAGAATCGCTCTCTGATATAGTTTTTTGAAGTACCCGCAAAGTGCAAAATCCCGCGCACCTATTTCGCAAAACGCACACTTTAAATTTATTATTTATTATTATTGTCCTTTTCAGAGACCGGTGCCTAACAGAAGAGGAAAAAATTAGGATGGAATGAGGTTCTCGTTTGGACGGCTTCTCTTTTTTACGATATAATGGGCAGCAAACATTAAAGAGAAATTGACGAAAAAGTTGTTTGTGGCCGTGTGGCCGCCCATCATTTTCTCTTCTTTTATTGCTCTTCCATTAGGCAACGATCCTGAAAAGGACACAACAATTAATTATAGAAACATTAGTTTACATGTTGTATCATCTTCAAAAAATTATAGTTTTGTTTATACTCTTTTCATATTTTAAACGTACACGTTCCTTTCAATAGTTTCAAGTTGTTGACGGTATAGCTCTTTCAAAATTGAAAAAGGCGTGTTTCGCGCAATTGGTGCACAGTATTTTGCAATTTGTGGCAGTGAAGTGTGCTTTGGCAATTTATTTGTCGTCAAACTTATGAAGAACGAATTGTCACGTATTTTTAATTGACAATTTTGTTTCTTCTTGATGCATTAATCTCACTTATCCGCCAATAGTTTCTCTGAGAAGGTAACTAAATTTGTTATTTCAGATTCTAATATAGTTTGATATGAGCTCGCTAAATCGAGCTTGTAAAACACACCTAAGCATTAACAATGATCGTGTATTGTTTTCTAATTTGTCAAATAAATCGGGGGGAGGGGGGTTTCAATCGAATAGACTAATTTAAGCGGTGCCGCTGTGCAACATAGAGCTCCTTGTTGACCGTGGCGTGTCATGCCCTCCCAGTTCCACCGATCGCAGGTGTCTTCCAGATTAAAGTCGCCATTTTTGAACTTTTCTAACCATTTTTGTGCAGTAGACACGCCTAAGACACCTTCTCCATACACACTGCATATTTCCTTTGGCTGCTTTTTGCTTTCGATGAAAAGCGAAGAAGAGCAGATGTCGAAAATGACTGGATAGTTCATTTCTAAGCCTGAAAAATGATGAAAATATAAATTTTCAGAAAAAACTAAAAACACAGTTTTGTAGAGCAGAAAACGCGCTATCAGATAAATATAGAATATTTGTCAAACAAAAGAATATATAAAAACTCTACGAAAGTATTCCTTAACCCAATAGTTGATCAGAGAACGTACCCAAATCTATTATTTCAGAATTATGAAACGATTCTTATATAGTTTAAGACGAGCTCGCTAAAATCACGGGCAAATGCGCTTGTAAAATATACCTAAACATTAACAATGATCGTGTAAAACTTTTCTACATCGTCAAATTGGCAGTTTTAGCTTGTTCAGTTCCCTTTGAGATAGAATCGGACGAGACTCTACCAGTTTTTAAATCTTACAAAGCAAAAAAGTAATTTAATTGCTTTAATTTAAGCATTTAAAGCACATATACACTTAAATGTCATTGCAAAAGATTTCGCACGAATTGCACGAACACTACCTCTTAATTTATTATTTTTTGTTAAATATTTAACTTATTAACAATTTTTTAACAGAATCATTAGTTTATGTTGTTTCGAAAGTTATAATAGATAGAATAATTTTATTTATACTTTCTATTTTCTTAAACGTGTCCGTTCCCATCAAAAATTCATAAAAATCCTTAAATTTGAAAGTAGGGTTCGGGCAATATTTTTTAAAGCCATTATTTATTGAAACACAGTTTCACGTAAAGTGCGTGAAAGTTGAAAAAAATATAATAAAACGATAGTTTCTAATAAGATTGTATAGCCCTTAAAATATTAACGGGATTGATTAACATTAACTATTTAAAATTTGTGTTTGAAAATCGCGGGGTTTTAGACCAAATTATTACCTACTTAAGCCGTTTTGTGGGTCCTCATATTTTGTCAGTGTACTAATCAAGCCATGAGGAATCTATCTGCAATTTTTTAAAATCAAAATCTGAGAGCCCGACCTAAAACACTTCCCTTGTTAGATTTGAAGGTAGTTTTCGCGCAATTGGTGCGAGGTCTTTTGCAATGCGGCGTTGTTTCGTGGCGTGAATTGATGCAAT
Source organism: Caenorhabditis plicata (assembly GCA_963931815.1). Classification (NCBI taxonomy): domain Eukaryota; kingdom Metazoa; phylum Nematoda; class Chromadorea; order Rhabditida; family Rhabditidae; genus Caenorhabditis; species Caenorhabditis plicata. Next base: position 5,971,848 of record OZ007494.1, read on the forward strand.
CAAAAAGAACATCTTTTCTTCCGATACACAGGCAAACTGGGCACCGTCCGTTAACCGGCGGCCGGTTTTAGATCGGTTTTGCTCCGGTTAGGACTACGTTTCACTAGAGACCTGAGTGCAACCGACGATGAGAGTGATTTGTCACAAAAACAACATGTATTTACTTAATTGCTTTAATTGAAAAACTGAAAGCACATATAAATCATAATAAAAGAAGGTTTGACGCTTTAAATGAAAAAAAGTTGAGCACAAGTTGAATGAAAGTGCAAATTATCAACATGTAATTAAAAAGAATATAGTAATTAGCATTTGAAAGTATTAAGAAACTAAAAAAAAGAACAATTCATCAAAAAAATTCAATTTGAAACGCCTTCTTGTTAACTTTTTCCAAGGTATAAATCAATATTTCTCGGTTTTACCTGATATTCATCAATTTTGGCGATTAAATATTTGACTTATCTTCAACGAGAATCTCACTTTCGCTCAAAAATCTAAAAGCATCTATTAAATTTCACTTATTGATTACCAAATTTGTATCATAATGAGTTAACCTATATTAATATATATCATTATCCTCTTGCTATTGATTTTGTTATTGTTTCTGTTCTTGTTGTTGTTGTTATTTATCATCGATTTATTATCATTTAGACACTCTAGTTATATGTGAATGAAATTTGGGCCCATTTTTACATTAAAATGGTGATGACGACACTTGTTGGTAAAGTTTGCCGAAAAGTGCGCGGATTATGCGTCGAAATGTGCCATCAAAATGAAGACGATGAGTATAATGAGAAAACGTGGAAACCGTTTCAACGCAAATTATGGTTTGTTTACACTTTGCTAGTTTTTTATTTTGTTTTTACGTGTTGATTCCCTCCGCTAGAATCATATTTATTAGATATCAAGTTGTAATAGAGATTAGATAAATAATCTTATTGTTCGATTAACTCTCATATCTCATTCTGTCTTTGTTTCTAATTGTTGCTCATTCTCTCCATCTGGCTCTTATATTATAAGTTTCGAGAAAAACGAAATATTTTATATATCGTGAACATACATCATGCTCACACATGTCTTGCAAGCATGTGTTTATGTATGTGTGCATTTTGAAATCAAGATTTGTTATGTATGAAGGACAATTTTGATTGTTTCCATCAAATTTCTTGGATTATTAGAGTGCCTTTACTGAGCCCCTCCAACGAGATGATGCGATTTAAATCCCAGGGTAGCACCAATCTGAATTAGATTCAAGGTACTTTATTAATTACGTTTAAAATATAGCTCTCTAAAGGGACTTTTAGTATTTTTATAATGTAAGGAATCATTACCGTAATAACAATTTTGATAGATTCCAGTGAATGCTAGATATACACAAGCTGACAAAAGTTTTGTCACAAATGGTTTTTCGGGTTTAACTTTTTTGTGACTTGACCAAATTGGCCGATTTTTTGATATTTTATGTGAATCGGTGTTTAAAATGTTAGAGTAGCAAAATTTGGATTAAATTACCATGGCAATTTCGGTACCACGCATTCCGTTTTCCCTCATATTGATAACAGCTTGCCGGGTGGCAATTGGAGTTTCTTTACGTGGAGTCATCTCTAAAATGTTGCCAATTACTTCTATTTTCAATAAATTATGAAAAAAATATAATTGAACTTTAAAATTTTTTTAAAAATGCAGTGCAAGAAAAGTGCGTAATATCTTTGAGCTACGCGTTTTACGATAAACGCTTGTCACTGTAAAACGGATCATCGTAATCACAAGCGGGAATTTGTAAAATAATCTACAACCATATGAATCTATCATATCGGAATATTATAGATCGGAATATAATTAACATTAGTAGCAGAATACAGGAATGACTAAGCCATTAACAGTAACAAACACTAAGTTTTATATGGTAACATCCGTGACCTTCTTGCAACAACTGATCATCATGTGATTTTGTATTTTCTTCCAAAACAGCACTTTGCTGTAGAGCTTCTAAATACAAATGTCGTCGGTCCTGTGCCAATGATCTTAAACAGTCTTGTTGTTGTTATTTCAGCCTCAGACATACTTCTCGTGCCGGCACGAGCCAAAGACTGGCGTCGCACCATCAACAATAATTAAAATATAACAAATTTCAGCTTTCAAATCTAAAATTCGTCGTTTAGCTCTCAACCTAAGTACAGTAATATTATGATGTAGATAATCTAGATATGATGATAACGAATAATTAGTGCATGACGGTTAACCTGACAGCAAATATTCATAAATATATAATTAACATTTACGGGAATTTCAAGAGTGACTAGTAAACTGTACGTTTTAGCTCTCAATTTGACCTTTCGTCACAACGGGAGTAATATGGTTTTTTAAATGATAGATTTTAGAGCATTTTACGAGCTAGTGCTCGTCAATTGAGTTTTTAATTTAAGGAGCATCAATGTAATATTCTAATAAAGATTTCCGTACGTATTTCCGATATTTTATAAGAAGATTTAATTTTTCCATCTGAGACTGCTCAAAAGGCGTTTAGAAATCGAAAAAAATGTCATTTTCGATTTCAGTTCGATTCTAGTTGTCGTGTTGGAAGGTTGTTAAATCGACACCTTGTCTCTCTCTGCCACCAAGCGAGACCATATTAGCCTCACATTTAAGCTTGTTAACTTACCGCTTGACAACAAGTTCGACTAATATGCTCCTTGCCATTTTCGCTTTATTAATACTTGCCTTTAAATATTTCATTTAAAAAAATTGAAAGTGTCAATTATAAATTTTGGCTAATTTTAGATTTAACTTTAAAAATTTGTTTAGTAATCTATTAACTTGTTTGATTACTATTTGAGTTTATAGCCACACAAGTCGTGAAATTTCAGAAAAAAATTAAATAATAAATATCATTAAAACGGTTTTTTGGCTCTTGACTAGTTCAAATGAAGAGCACAAATGTATTATTGTAAAAATAACGATTTTTAAACATGTGTGTAGTTTTCCACGTTTTTATTAAAAAAGTTTTTATTACAATTTAATTAAGCTTGTCCTAAACTTTCTAAAAAATCTTTATATCTTCCCAAAAAGTTATAGTTGAGCATGATTACTGATCTATTACCATACAAATTGGGGTGTTAATGCAACTCTCTGCAACTCTCATTGTTGAAACCTCGTTCCAACAAGAATTCCAGCCGATAATATGTTAAATGCGAATAATATATTATTCGCAATCTCGTAATGGAGTATGTCCCATAGTAGGTAAATAAATGAATGTGCTTCTCTTGATCAATAAGTATTAATTATCGCGTCATTGTGGACAAACAGCAACGCTCGGCCCCCGGAAGCTTGAGGAATAATCCGATCACACCTGTCCACTAGAATCTTGCAAACAATTGAAATTAAAATTGATGCGGCTTTTGGTGCAAAATAGCGGGAAGACGCGTCAAACTTGTATGTTTATAAAATGAGCTATGTAAACGTGGTCAAATGTAACAGATATTAATATTTTAAGGTAGTTTTTATTGATTATAGTAGTTAATATCAAATATAGCGATTAATTTCAAATCGAGCAAGGTTTCTGGGAGGAGAGGAGCGCCCTTTTATTCAGATTTATTGTCCTTTTCAGAGATCGATGCCTAATGGAAGAGCAAAAAATTAGGGGCGGAGAAAAGGTCTTGTTTAGACAGCCACACGGCCACTAAAGACATCGAATCTCTTTCTCTTTTGCTTCTCATCTATTTTTTGTTTATAATTTGATGACACGAAATGAAAAGTTTAATTAAAAAAATGATGAAATAGAAATATTGATGAGAAACAAAAGAGGAAGAGATTCGATGGCCTTAGTGGCCGTGTGGCTGTCTAAACAAGACCTTAATTTTTTGCTCTTCGATTAGGCATCGATCTCTGAAATGCATAATAAGATAAACATATCTAAATAACTTGTCTACCTTGTGGAGAAAAGCACGCCAAATACGATTTTCCCACATTTAAACGCATTTTATTAATTTCCTCACTAAAGTTAACAAATAATTTGTACGTAAGGTTTGTACGCTTCTTTTAGACTATCTCAGACACTTTAAAGTTTTTTTGTGGATTATAGCCTTAGGGAACTTTTCAAAGCTACTGTTATTACGAATACATTTGGCGTGGAACAGTTCTCACTCTTAAAATTCTGAAAATCTGTGCTTCAATTTGGCGTGTTGATTTATGTTTTATTAAGTGGAAATGACTATTTAAACGTGTCTTACAAATTGACACGGTTTTATTTTCATGTAACTTGACACGTAATATTTACTAGCCTCTCTTAAAATATCTAGAAACGTGCGATTCTTACCGAACTTTGCAAAATGAGCATATTTTATGAGCCCCCAACATAAGCATCCAATTAGGGGTGCCCTGGTTTTTAAATTTTAAAAATTTTCTCTCTCCAAAATTTTAGAAAAATACATTCAAATGTTAAAGGAGTCTATGTTCTTCTTTCTTTTATTAAAAAAGATAAACACGTGAAAAATGAATTTGAAAAGAGCAACAGAATAATATTTTTAATAAGAAAAAGGGAGCCTAACTTTGGGGTGCGGCGTGCATTTGGAGCTTGAATAGAGCTGGAAGCGTATCTTGAATGAATGCAACAAAGGACACGGTTTAACAATTTTGTCTCAAACTATTTAAATATATATTGATGCTTTCTTTTAATCGATACTGAAACTCCTCCAAAATCCCGAGCTTTACTTATTTCCCCCCAAAAACTTTTCTATGCATCGCATTTTTGCGGTATCTATGAGTGTTGTTTTGAAATTTCCGCCATTATTCAATAATACTAGTTGTTATTTTTTGCTTGTTTGTCAGATGAAACGTAGAGAAATAAGCAAATGCATCGGCTCAATTGTTGTGGGGACCATGAAGCGGCCGCCCACAAACAGCAGCTTTCTTGCTTGACAGCCCCCCCCCCATTCAATTGCTTTTTGTTTGTTCTCGAGCTAAATGCTTAAATTCGCCGTCGGCCCCTGGGTTACCGATAAATATGGAAGTGTTCACAACTCGGCCAAGAACCGCCATTATCAGCGACGGTAAGAACTTGTGGAATTTTATTGTCTTTTTGGTTTTCTTTTCCGTAGAGGTAATTAGAGAATGTTGAGTAATAAAATATTGTGGTGCAGGTTTATTGGATAATAACGATTTTGTTGGAATTATCTGTATCATAGGATCACTATGATCACACCTAATTGAATGGTTAAGCTAGGGGCTCAAAAATGTGTTCATTTTGCAAAGTTCGGTAAGAAGCGCACGTTTTTAGATATTTTATGACGGGCTAGAAAAATGACGTAGCCTGTTATAGGAAAAGAATACGTGTTAATTAGTAAGACACGTTTAAATATTGACAAAATAATTTCCAATTGGCGTGCACGCCGTTCTTAGGACGCATCTTTTTGGATAGTTTAAGACGGGCTAGTAATAATAATTTTGTCAAATCATATGAAAATATTACGTGTAAGTTAGTAATACACGTTTAAATATTGAAAATTACTAATTTCGTTTAAATATTAATTTCGATTTGGCGTGTATGTTAATAGAATGAGCTCTCCGTGAGCATGCTAAAATATACCTTTTTACAAAGTTCAGAGAAAATGTCTTAAAATCTAATTTTTATTGGGACGATTTTAATATTTTTAGAGAGTTTAAGGAAAAACTGACAAACTGGCGCACGCCAACTGTTAGGCTAATGAGCTCACAAAATGTGCTCGGTTCTAATATTTTTCGAAGATTTGATTAGTTTTAGGGAGTTTAAGTATATGCTGAAAAACTGGGGTAGAAAATATGTTTGTAAAATACACGTGAATTTTACAAAATCAGCGTCAAAATAGCGTTCTTCGTGGCACTGGAGTGCGCACCACCTTCGCTAAGGCATTTGGCTTTTACGTATATTAGAAGGCATCTTGGTATATATATATATTGTCGTGGTGTAGGTTGATGAAAAATTAGGGGTAAACAAGCATACCGAAAAAAAAGATGGTCTCGCTTGGGCTGGTGTAGATTTAATTTGCAATTTGTTTATTATTTCGATCCTAAATATAATAAATTATACCTAAAATTTTTATTATAATAATTATTATGTTGATTAAACAACCAATTTAGTAAGAGAAAACAAAATGAAACAAAATTGTGATGAAAAAAAGCGAAATAATAAACAATTTGCAAATTAAATCTACACCAGCCCAAGCGAGACCATCTTTTCTTTCTGTATGCTCCTTTACCGCTAATTTTTCATCAACCTACACCACGACAATTTATTTATATTAAATTTTAAAAAAGGACAATGTTTTTTTTTAGCTATTATGTCTTTCTTTGTGGAACTGCTGACTCACATAGTAAATTTGTCAAGTTTTTAAATAAGAAAATATTTCTAACCAGAAACATTAGAACATTCAATTGTTTTTTTTTTCATATATTAGCACACTTTTAACGTGTCTTGTAACTTTAAATCTATTTTGACTAGTTCTGAGCAAATCTCCTTAACCATTTAATGACCAAATTGCACGCCAAATGAAACGGATGATTTTGCATTGTTTAAACGCATCTTATTAATTTCTACGTGTAATTTAAATGTTAATTTTTACGGAAACTTTACAGGCTTTTCTTAAAATATCATGGACACTTTCAATTTTAACACATTTTTAGAATTAAGAGACTCTTTTGATGTCTTGTTTTGATACTTCATTTGGCGTGAAATTGCATCATTTTTCTAGTCTCCTATTATAACGGTCCTACTAATTTTATTTTCCTCTTATGGCTTCCTAAAGGAGAATTGTTGTATTAATAGAGACATTACAGTAAGCACGCCAACTGAAATATTGAACATGGGTTCTTATACATCCAAACACTATCATTTGGCAAATATTTTAATGTTTCCTGATACTTTAATTAAAACCTAATAAACTGACTTAACAAGTGGATTGTAATTTACACGTAGAAGTTAATAAGACACGTTTAAATAATGGATAATTTTCATTTTCATGCAGTAAGTGATGTATAATACAATTTAAACAATTCACGTGAAACGATTAAACATGGCGATATTTTAAATTGACGAGCCCGTAATGTTATTCAATTTGCACTGCTCTTTCCTGCTTTTCTTTATTCAATTTAAGCACTTTTGTCTATATGTTTCTTAATAAATTAGATTTGAAATCAATTTGCATGTCAGGTTTTTGTTTATTACACGATTCCATGATTCTATGATTCAATTAGCCTAGCCAATGATTGTCTAAATAATAATAGGCTAATAAATCTTTATACATATATCACGTGACGAGTGCATTTCAATTACCTATTGTTTACCTATGCGCCGGTTTGCAATTATAGTGAGTAATTAAATATGGCATATGCTAAATATGCATAAAATCAATTGATGTTTACAATAAAATGATAGAAGACAGCACATTTGTGAATCATTGGAACGTTTTAACGAATAATTGAATGGCGACAGAGTTGAGATCACCACAAATATTTGTACAATAGAATCAAATTGCGTCAAAAATATAATGATTGAGATTGAGCCAATCATTGATAAAAGTTGTTGTGTAATTTGACGGTTTTGTTTTAGCGAAGCGTCGGTGCCAGCATCGATTCGACATCAAAAGGCCAAGGAAACGGCAACGAATAGCGCTGTCGCCAACGCGTCGGGGTTCTACTCAACGGAAGCAGGTGAAGACAAACCGTGGACACCAGCAATGGTCAGTTTTCTTTTTGTTTTTTTTTTTTTTGGGATGTGGTTCAAGATAATCTAGTGGGCAGGCATTTTTGGTTTCTTGAAGACAAATTTGTTAGGCGGAAGGTGGTCCATTCTGTTCTCTCAGGATTGGTGGGCCGGACTCTAGCCGGTAGCTAGGCGAAAGCAAGGTAGGGCAGCTGCCTCCTCTGCCGATTTTCCTCTAGGAAATAACACCAACATCACGTCAAGTTAAATCTGTTTTTACCGTCGAGATGTTAGTCCTTCAATTTAAAGCTCTTTCTAGTTTATTTTTGTTTATTAAATAGTGGCGAGCATTCTGACGGTAAGTTATGAAGGACCAATATGTTTAAATCAAGAAATAATACGGTTGAACGAAGTAAACTCGAAACAAAAACGTGGACTAAAATTTACAATTTACAACCACGACACAATTCAGAATAATTTGGTGTGCCAACAGTACATTATTTATTAATGAAATCACAAATATACATGACTAACAAGCACTATATTGATTTTTGTTGTCTATACTAGCGGAGAAATATCATATTTTAATTTCGAATTTCGAAAATTCACCTTTCCTATAGACATTTAAACTAGAGTGAAGCAGATTTCTGGAATTCCGGCCCTGTTTCCGATATCAGATTCCAAAATTCCCATTCCTCCCATCTCTGCTTTACTTTATAATCACTAAAAATTCTACGTCCGGCTAGCGCCCGGCTAGAATCCAGCGAGATTCGGGCTGGAGTTCCGCTAGAGTCCGGCTAGAGTCCTACTAGAGTCCGGCTAGTATCCAGCTGGAGTCCGACTAAGGTCCTGCTAGCGCCCGGCTAGAATCCAGCGAGAGTCGGGCTCGAGTTCCGCTAGAGTCCGGCTAGAGTCCAGCGAGAATTGGGCTAAGGTCCTGCTAGCGCCCGGCTAGAGTCCTGCTAGCATCCGGCTAGAATTCGGCTTGAGTCCTGCTAGAGTTCGGCGAGAGTCCGGCTAGAGTCCGGCTAGAGTCCGGCAAGAATCCAGGCAGAGTCCGGCTGGAATCCAGCTAGAGTCCGGCTAGAATTCGGCTTGAGTCCTGCTAGAGTCCTGGTAGTCCGGCTAGAGTCCTGCTAGAATCCGGCTAGAATTCGGCTTGAGTCCTGCTAGAGTCCTGATAATCCGGCTAGAGTCCGGCTAGAATCCAGCTAGAATCCGGCTAGAATTCGGCTTGAGTCCTGCTAGAGTCCTGATAATCCGGCTAGAGTCCGGCTAGAATCCAGCTAGAATCCGGCTAGAATTCGGCTTGAGTCCTGCTAGAGTCCTTCTAGAGTCCGGCTAGCATCCGGCTAGAGTCCTGCTAGAGTCCCGCTAGAGTCCTTCTAGAGTCCGGCTTCAGTCCTACTAGAATCCGGCTAGAATCCAGCTAGAATACGGCTAAAGTCCTGCTAGCATCCGGCTAGAGTCCTTCTAGCGCCCGGCTAGAGTTCTGCTAGAATCCGGCTAGAATTCGGCTAGAGTCCTGCAAGAGTCCTGCAAGAGTCCTGCTAGCATCCGGCTAGAATTCGGCTTGAGTCCTGCTAGAGTTCGGCGAGAGTCCGGCTAGAGTCCGGCTGGAATCCAGCTAGAGTCCTTCTAGCGCCCGGCTAGAGTCCTGCTAGCATCCGGCTAGAGTCCAGCTAGAGTCCTGCAAGAGTCCTGCAAGAGTCCTGCTTTTTTTAGTCTTTTTAAAAAATCGTCGTTGCTACGAATTATGCCGCATATTGCAAAATACCGCCCACCAATTGAAAGAAAAACTTTGTATTATGCTTTTTTTAAACTTTTTTTATAAAGAACATATTCATCGAATTTGAACTAAACACCAAAGGAAATTGACGTTACGCTTTAACAAAAACATTTTTAAATAAAGGATAATAAAAAGTGATGAACGTTTTTGTCTTTCAATTGGCGCGCGGTCGTTTGCAATATGCGGCGTACTTCGTGCGAACGGATCGGAAATTTACAAGTTTTATTTGACGGGCAGATCGCAATTCAAATTTGAAAGTTTTAAGAACTATATAGTATCACTCGTTCTGCGTCTTTTTGTTTATAATGACAATGCCACCCGCTGTTGAAAAGTTACTGTATGATTTAACATTAGAGGCCTTAATTTACGCTTATAATTTGATGTTATTTGGATTGTTCTTCTTAAAATAACCAAAATCAGCTTAAAATTTATTTTAAAGATCCACGCAGAAATCTAAAAAACATGATATTATCCCGTAAAATCGCGCGGTGTGTCTATTCTCAATAGGCCAGACGCTAGGCGGAAGCAAGCTGTAGATGAAATGAAAATGAGCATTAAAAGTACGCCCCATTCTAAACTTTATAAGGTTTCTCTTACCGCATAATTATATTTTAGAATGTTTTCTGATGAGCTTCATTTGACGTATCTTCGTCAAATCTTAAAACACATTCCCCTCGAAGCTATTTATCATTTCGGCGCCGTTTCGAATTAACATTTGTTTATTCATCACCAATCGATGAATCGTCTAATCGTCTGTCACCTAGAGACGTAAATAAGGCATCGATTGCGCACAAGCAAGTGCGTATGCGACGATTCCGGTTGTGGCGAGCGAGATCAAAAGTGTCTAACGGATACCAGATTGTTTGGGCTGAGGGTGTATGAGAGTGTGTATGTGTGCGTGCGCCTCCCTAGAACTGTCATTGATTTGTTCCCATGCGCGTAATCGCCGCAAAGGCGCTGGCTCCAATTCAACCGTCAACACAACTGCATCGATTCAAGCGTGCTTATTCGCGTAGTCTTAAATGATGGGAGGCGGGGGGTCGTTCCGCGTCAACGCGGCCGCCGGTAAAATCGATATCGCGGAGACGGTCCGGCGTCTCAACAAGCAGGCAAACTGCAATACACGGTCGGTGTGATGAGTAATGTTGTCGATTTTCAGGCATGCACGTCTACAGCATCGATTCATCGAAGCGCCACGCCGACCAGACGATTCGTATCCCCCGCTACGAGTGCATTAAGGCAGCAGAGAGCATCGCCGGCGTCCTCGCTTGCCAGCTCACCGCCGCTGAGTAATAAGGTTGAAAGGTTATTATGGATGCTAATGGAATGTCGAATTTGTAGTCAATTAGCCCGCCGGTTGGAGAGAATCAATTAGTGACAATTCGAATGCGACCGGACAGGAATGGACGTTTCGGGTTTAATGTGAAGGTTAGTTTGCTTGGCTTATTTGATATTTTACCAAAATCTTTTTGTTCTTGTAGATTTTTGAGCAAACATCAGATCTTGTTAATATTTTGTTTAAGAAACTTAGATACTATAAAATCATCTGTCCGTTTAATCAATCCGGGTGGCATAAATTAACCACAATTTGAGTATTTTAGAAGATTCTAGAAGCGCATTAACACGCCAACTAGTACGGTAACAAAATGTTATCAGCAAACTTGCCGAAATTAAACTTTTTAGAAAGATATAAACATTTTTTAGAAAGTTTAGGACAAGCCTAGTCAAATTTCAGTAAAAATGATATCAAATTTTGTTAAAATGACATGAAATTCGTCAAAATCGTTATTTCCATTTGGTATGCATTAAAAATTATTCTGGTAGTTTCTAGCAGTTTTCTTGAACTGTTTCCTAAAAGCACATTAAAAATGTTAAGAAGAATAATTTTGTATTAATTGGTGCATTAAACTAGACGACTCACTTTTTTAAAAGAAGACTTGGCCACGCCAATTTTATAAATGATTATACTCATTTTTATTTAACCTAGAGTATTTAGATATACATATATTCGATTTTTGATAGTTTTAGATAAAATTACGGATGTTATTAAATCTAGGAAAAGCGGAAATTGCTCCCGTCGGAAAATAAAATGCAAAAAACACGGATTATTACACCATTTCATTTTAAATTTCGATTTTTTTCATTTTTATAAAAAACTTTTAAAAATCAAATATTTCAAAAGAATCGAACCAACATAGATTTTTCGTGAATCAAATCCTCTACCAGATATGCTACGTATCCTCTTTTGTTTTAATTAATTAATCAGTTGAAGTTTGAGGAAGAATTTTAAATTCTATGGTGTAATAATCCGTGATTTCTATTGCGGAAATGGATTTTATTTTCCGACGAGAGCAATTTCCGATTTTCCTAGATTTAATAACATCCCAAATTATAGTCCTCTGTTAGTTGTTAACTTTCACGTGGATTTCAATAAAATGCGTTTAAAATTTGCATCATTTTCATTTGGCGTGCCGATGTAACTTTTTGTCGAGGCTAAAGATATGTCAGAAATTGTCGTGATCAACAAAAACATTTTCGGAATAAATCACCTGGGTGGTCTAACATGAACCCAGGTCTAAAATGTCGGGGGAGTCGCTCCCATCACTGATACCTACTTCAATGCTGGTTTCGATTCTTTTGAAATCTTTTTGTTTTTTTTATAAAAACGAAAAGAACCGAAATTTAAAATGAGATGGCTGCCACGACTACTGCGAATTTCGGAATAAAGGACAAATTGCAAAACCATTTCATTCACTTTATATTTTTAAAATCGTAATTTCTTCCAATTTCATTCAATTTGATTTCAGAATCGTTTAAAATTATTGATTGTTTAATTTGTTTGAAGGTTCAAAAACGATTTTAAGATTCTTTAAATACAAAGAATTCAAATAAAATTTGAAGGGCGGGGTTATGCAATTTGTCCACACTTGTTTGCAAGATACGCGGCGTTCGTGGCAGTGGAGTGCGTCAAGAAACCAAAGTACACCGCGCATCCACTGACATTTTTATTAAAGAGGGTTCTTCTACTTAATAGATTGGAGAACATAACTATAAACCTTACTTAGTTATGGTCCTTTTCAGAAATCGGTATTTAGGGACGGACTAAGGCCATAGAATCTCTTCCTCTTTCGTTTCTCATCATTTTTTGGAGTGATATTAAAAAACGGATGTAAAAAACGTTAGGCCGTGAAAGTGCGATCGGTGAACACGCGTCATCCAACATTCTATTGCGGATGACAGATATTTTTAATTTTTAATTTTCTATTCTTAATTAATTTCAGAGAAAGTTTAATAGATTTTGAGTTGTAATAACTGATGAAACGGGAAATGTTTACGTTGGGACCCTTGTTATTGTTTACTTATGAAAAGTTTAATAAGAATTTTAAAAAAATCACTTTTTATCGGTAAAATTAAACCACTCTTATCTATGGAATTTTAGGGTAGAAATGAAATGATTATCAGACCGCAATAATATGTTGGATGATGCGTGTTCACCAATCGCACTTTCACGGCCTGACGTTTTTTACATCCGTTTTTTAATATCACTCCAATTTTTGTTATCTATTTTTTGTTTATTATTTGATGACAAGAAATGAAAAGTTTAATTTAAAAATGAGAATGGATGAAATAAAAATATTAATGAGAAACAAAAGATGAAGAGATTCGATGGCTTTAGTGGCCGTGTGGCTGTCTAAACAAGACCTTTTCTCCGCCCCTAATTTTTTGCTCTTCCATTAGGCATCGATGATCTCTGGACAATACTTTAATTTAATTTTTTAAATTTCTATGATAAAACAAGACATTTTAGTCACTATAATGATATAGAGAAAAATATGGGGAATTTTTTGGTATATGACACTATGCATATATTTTCTTTAATTGCTTTGTAATCTGTGATTTTTTGCGGAAATGCATTTAATTTTCCGACGGGAGCAATTTCAGCTTTTCCTAGATTTAATAACATCCGAAATTGATGATTTTTATCAGCTGACTTGATCCTACGACAAGATTTAGAAATTACGGTGCAAGATTTTTACTTCCTTGATTTGTTCTTTGAAGATATTATCAAAATAAGAAATGGAAAGTTCAATTTAAACATTTTTGAATTATTTTCAATGGTCTCAAAGATAAAATGAAAAAAATATTCAATTTATGTTAATAATTTCTATGTTTTTCATTATATTTCTTCAACATTTCTAGATCAAATCGGATTTATTACTTTTATTTTTTATGAAAATAGAATTGGAATTGTCAATTTCTTAGATTTCGATAATAAAGAGTAATAAAAAGTTAAAGACGTGGCAATTGGTGCGCGCTCTTTTGCAATCTCCGGCGTAATTCGTGGCAGCACGCCATTCCCTCGGTAAGAAACATAGTGTAAAAAAATATAATGAAATGAGACAACGAGAGGAATTTCGCTTGAAATGAAAATATTTTTATTTTCGAAATTCTCTAAGTCTCCACGTAATGAATTATATTTTTATAAATTATAGGAGTATTACTACTTTGTACCAGTTTCAATATAACTTAAGCATCCTACTGCAATAAAATATATAGATATACAATGTTGAACATGTAAAGAACCATATTAACAAAAAATTTTATTTATACATATACATAACAGTATTTTATGAGTAAAATAAGTTTTCCAGTATTATTTAAATTTTTTATTGATAGTTTTTTAACATATTCAATTGAATTATCATCTAATATAGTTGGGCAAAATCTCGAATCGTTTTACTCACGTGAAATTTCCAAAATCGTTCTTTTCAGTTAATGGGCACTTTACAATTTATAATGCGCAATTTATTTATTTATATTATCAAAATAAGAAATAGCAAATTCAATTTCAACATTTTTGAATTATTTTCAATTGTCTCAAAAAGATCATGAAACAAATGTTCAATTTATGTTAATAATTTCTCTGTTTTTCATTATATTTCTTCAAAATTTCTAGATCAAATCAGATTTAATACTTTTTTTAATGAAAATAATATTGGAATTGTCAATTTCTTATATTTTGATAATAAATCAAGATAAATCTTTGTACTACAGCTTTTTAATTCCAAAATTTAATTAAATAATTGATCTACTTCGTGTTTTGGTAAAATTCGCTTGACAAAAACGAACAATGAGGATTGCGATCTTCAGAATTCATTTAAAAATTTAATAAAATCAATACCAAGAATCGATATCACTTGAAATTTGCTGAAAAATGCGCTCTTACTAGTAATAACTAGATTATATATTATTCTTTATCGATATATAAATAAAATTTCTTGCAGGGTGGCGCCGATCAAAACTATCCGGTGATTGTCTCGCGAGTGGCTCCAGGATCATCCGCCGACAAATGCCAACCGCGTCTCAACGAGGGCGATCAGGTGCTGTTCATCGACGGACGCGACATTTCATCGATGTCACACGATCACGTCGTCCAGTTCATCCGCTCCGCACGCCAATCCGCCAATGGCGAACTCCAGCTTACAATTAAACCCAACGGTAGGTTTCCGGCAAAACCAACCCATATAATTTCCCTATAATGCAGTGTACCGCTTGGGTGACGATATCGACAAGCCGGATACATCCTACGCGGCTCCCCAACCATCCCGCCTGGCTGACGCGGTGCCCAGATCAGACAAATTATCGCACTCGCTTCGACTGATTGGCGACGGATTGAAATCGGGCCGAATTGTGGAAGAGTTTGAGATGTTGTACCGCAAGAAGCCCGGAATGTCGATGAATCAGTGCAGGGCATCGTCAAATGTTAATAAAAATAGGTTTATTGTGTGCTCAGAAAAATGGGCAATTGTGCTCTTTTAGATATCGCGATGTATGCCCTTACGATGATACTCGAGTTGTCCTGCGCACTTCGAATAATGGCGACTATATTAACGCGAATTTTATAAATGTGAGTTACTAAATTTTCTGGAACAGTTTTATTTATTTGAAGACATTTTTATTAATTTTGCGTAAAAAATTATTTGTTATTACTGCGTGGAAGTTCCAAAATCACGCTTAAACATGCGAAACATGTCGTTTTGATTTGGCGTGCTAAAGAATTCGAAATTTCTTTTCACGTGGGCTTCGAGCAACATTTTGTAAAGAGCATTGGATAAGATGTTGAATATATAAAATATAATAAATCTATATTTTACTGAAAGAAACATCCGACATTTCTTTTGAAGTTTCCAGCTTTTAATGTGTTTTTTCCCTTTCCTACTTTATCGTAAATTTTAAATCTGTCATATCACTATTTGAAGAACATACCATAAATATAAAAAAACGCCAAATGCAACTAGAAAAGTAAAAGATTATTAAAGCCTATTTAACGAATCAATAAAGCGATTTTGAGATATTTTAAGATATAGACAGTACAGGTCAAAATTTCGAAAAATTGCTATTTTCCTTATATTCAAATATTCACGTGGCACGCCAAATCGACATTAATATTTTTCCATATTTAAACGTGTATATTACCTATTTACACATATTATTTACATATAATTTGACACGTGATTGTTACTAGCCCGTCTTAGAATATCTAAAAACATGCGATTCTTACCGAAATTTGCAAAATGAGCATCTTTTCCGAGCCCCCAACTTTCCATTCAATTTGGTGTGACGTGGAAATTCCTTTTCACGCGGCTTTTCACGCCTTACCTTACCAAGCAACTATTCCATTTGCAGATGGAAATTCCGGCATCCGGAATTGTCAACCGCTACATTGCTTGCCAGGGTCCTCTAATGCACACGTGTGCCGATTTTTGGCTCATGGTCTGGGAGCAGTTGTGCGCCACCATCGTCATGCTGACCACCGTCACCGAACGAGGTCGAGTCAAATGCCATCAATACTGGCCGAGGTTGGCGCGCCTCTCTAACCCGTTCCAATCCTAATCGATTTGCAGACTCTACGAGACGCAAGAGTACGGACGCCTCATGGTGCGTTGCATCAAAGACCGCCAGACGAGCAATTGCGTGTACCGCGAGTTCTCGGTTCGCGATCGGCAAACCAGCGAGGAGCGGCGCGTCACTCAAATGCAATACACCGCGTGGCCGGATCACGGCGTGCCCGACGACCCGAAGCACTTTGTCGCATTTATCGACGAGGTGCGCAAGGCTCGCGACGGAAGCGTCGACCCGGTGGTTGTGCATTGCTCGGCGGGAATCGGCCGCACGGGCGTGCTGATTCTCATGGAGACGGCCGCGTGCCTCGTGGAGTCGAACGAGCCCGTGTATCCGATTGAAATCTTGCGCACGATGCGCGACCAACGTGCAATGCTCATACAAACTGCAGTAGGATGAACTCATTCGTTTTCAACTGAATTTCACTTAAGGGCCAGTACACATTCGTCTGCGAGTCAATCTTGCGAGCTTACAATGATGGGATAGTGAAACCTTTAGCGGAATACCAGAAACGGTAACAACACAATTTGCTACAACAAACAACAAGTGCCGATTCGAAGCTCAAATGGGTCGTTAATTTTATGCTCTAATTATAATTCTTTCACAGCCAAAAATCAAATCGAAAAAAAAGACAATAAAAACACTTATAAATAATTTCTCCAGATGATATAAATAATAAAATTATAGCACAAAAAACATACATACATTATGGTACAGATTTTCACTATCAAATTTGGCACAAACAAATTGTTTCGAAAATAAATAAAGGCTCAATTATGGTACACGGATAGGCATGTTACACGGAAATTAGTTCATAGGATGTGCAAACTGCTGCGGCGTCGGCTGTAGATGCGCATGAGGATGCGGATAGTAAGGCTGCATCGGATAGGCAGACGGCTGTGCCGAAGGCGCTTGATGTAGTTGATGATGCTGATGATGAAGAGGTGGTGCTTGAAAGAATCGTTGCTCAGCGGCCATCGGATGCGAGTAGTGATGCATCATTACGGGCTCATAACCTTGTGGGTACCTATGGCAAAAACAAAGATCGTAGAGAGGATAAACACAATTATGTTACCTTTGAGGTAGAACTTGAGGCCTCATTTGTTGTTGATTCTGGTGTTGCTGGTTTTGTGATTGCTGCTGTTGCTGTTGTTGTATCTGATAATTCTTCATCATCTGCGGATCATGTTGTTTCATCTAAAAAAAATAATAATAAAACACAGAATTCAAATTTTCAAATTAATAGTCCCATTCATAATCTAATATGTCACAAGAGAAGTGTTTTAGGTCGCACGCCAAATGAAACGGCTTATAATTGCAAACTTAAACGTGTATAATAAAAATTCACGTAGACAATTTGGATATCCATTAACTACTAGACGTTATCAAAACTATTTCTAAATTATAAAAAAGAATCTAAAGTGTTAGCTTCGATCGCCTCTACTGAGAATTCATTTTTATGATTTCATCAGATTTCGATGAGAATTTGCAGATACAATTTCAAGACCTTATGGCTTGAATAGTATACTAAGGAGCCACAAAACGGTTTGTCGGTTTGCAATACAAAAATATCCCGATTAGCCACAATTAATGAATTTTATCAGCCTCAGCCTCAATTCTAATCAACGTGCCTTGCAATTTTTCACGTAAAAATTGAAAACTCTTTTTCTCGTGAAATCAATTGTTTCGTCTTAAACTCTGTATGAACCCTAGTTCAGTTGGTGCACGAAAAAGTCAAAATTGATTCAATTATGATTTGTGAATATTTAAAAGTATATAATTAGGCTTCACGTGAATAATGTTGGTTTCCGTTGACGCAAAATGAACAAATCTGTCTACAATAACCTCTAAATTATACAAAATCTCTGAAATTTAAGCTTCTTGCATCCTAAATAAACATTAACTTTTATCATTTCAATTGGCGTGCATAAAATAAACAAAACATTTTCTAAAAACTCCTTCTTTTATGAACATCTCCTTCTAGATAACTTGAAATCAACCCACATGTATTCTATTTATCAAGAACCGGTAAACAAGGAATATTTTTTCACACTTTCACTATTTTAGATAACTACACTTACCTCTCCAAACTTGGACGGATGTGGATCTTGCGGCAATTGTACAGTTTCCTCCGTCTTCGTCTTAATTATATCCCCTCCCTGCTCCTTCTTTATATTCATACTTGACGGCACGTCATCCGTGAATAAATCCTCATCGTCCAAGCAATCGGGACCAAGATCTCGAAACACGTCGCCATCAAGCCGAAACTCCGATTGAGCTAGAGCGTCCACGTTCATCCTCGTCGGCGGCAAATCCAATGCCGTTGACGTTGACGGCTGGCAATACCTCTGTTGTGCGTCGGCTCTTTGAGCCATCATCATCTGCTGCTGCTGCTGCTGCTGTTGTTGTTGTTGTTGTTGCTGCAACATCATAAACCGGTGCTGCTGATATGCCGCCTGTTGTTGCTGTTGAGCCATCATCTGATGTTGGTGGTACGCGTGCCATCCGCTGCGCTTCACCCATTCTTCGTCCATTTCCGGTGCTACGCGTCTCTTCCGATCCACCTGACGGCCCATAGGCGTCACGTTGAACACCGCGTCCTTCGCCTTCGACTCGTCGTTTCGCCTTCGCAGTTCTTCGTCACGATACCTTTGATACAGTTGAGCAGTGGTGGCACGGTTCTCAGCCAGTATCGTCGACTGCCTCTCTCTATACTCTCTCTCAGCAAGTTCCGACTGTTTGCGAATTGCATCGATCGAAGCATCGAGAAATCGAGAATCGCTTATCGTTCTAAAAATTTACCATTTTCGATTAAGATTTCTTTAACGCTTACGGCTCGTCATTAGGATTTGGCAAATCCCGATTTACATACTGCGGTGGTTGTGACGCCGAAGTCGAGCACGTCGGCACCGAACATCTTGATGATGACATCATTTCGACGTCAGTGGGGCTGCAAAATAATCTTTTATTACATTCCATTGATTATGAATATAAAGAAAGTCACAAAATCAATCAAATCCGTCATAAGCGCGAACCACGTCGTTCCAAGACAATAAAAAAAGAGACTGAGAATAAAATTCTCTTTGTAATTTTCGCGTTTTTAGGCATATTGGATATTATCAATTGCAAGTTAATCTTAATTATGTTATAATATTTGTTACAATGAAAAAACCAACAACCACAATTTGACGTTCAAGTAGGGATAACGGATTTAAAATCCAGAAGAGATTAAAGACCACAAATCACAAGTCAAATGAAAGGAAAATTGCAAGCAGGCCGAAAGCCGTAAGAACTTTATTTAAATTACTGTCAGATGCAAACCCCCCATAAACAAAATATCGCCGGTATATTTGAATGGGGTGGCCAAACGGAAACTGATTTAAAACCCGGCTGTCATTATCGGAAAAAAAGTTTAACAAATTTAATTATTTCACGCCAAAATCCCTTATTTAGGTAGAGAACAGAGCTGTGAAATCCGATATTTTCTTTTTCTTTCCCATTCAGGTTTTCATATAGTTTTATTCGTTGTCTGCGTTATTCCTGTAAAAGAAATTGACGTGAACGAGTCATTTTTCAAAAGTCCTCCAAATGTATTCAGGAACTCCGAAATCTATAATTTCGTAAAAATTTACAACGCAAGAGATGTTTTGCCTATAAAATTCACGTAAAATTAATTTTAACCTACACGTTGGAAGAAATAAAAAACTTTTAAATAATATAAAACTGACACTTAATAAAAATTCACCATTATTTACATAAAAACAGGATTCCAGTAAAACAAAAGAGCGGTCCTCTTAAATATTTTATTTAAAAAATCGATAGAAATAAAAATTTGGAAGGAATAATATAAAATAAATTTTACCTGTTACTCGTAGACATAAAAAACAACTATTTAACGATACTTAAAAGCAATTTATTTCTTAAATTATTCTTTTATTCAAACTCTAAACCAAGATTGTTGTACGTTTCGTTAACGAAACTTAACAAGAGTAAATCCAGCTGCACTCCACTGCCTCGACAGCTGTGCAATTTGCAAAGAAAGTGCGGACAAATTGCAAAACCACACCCTTCACTTTTTATTCAAATTATTTATCTTTTTAGAATCATAACTTCATCGAATTTGATTTAATTTGTTTTTAGAATCGTTTAGAATTATTGATTAATGGTTTATTAATTTGTTTTAAGGTTCAAAAACGTTTTTAAAATTCTTAAAAAAACAAAGGATTTAAATAAAAAGTGAAGGGCGTGGTTTGGCAATTTGTCCACACTTTTTTGCAAGATACGCATTAATAGTGGCGGTGGAGTGCAGCTGGAACCCAAGTAGCAAAGAGCGACGCCTGTGCATAATTGGATTTAGTTTTCGAAAAATCACATATTATGCTGTGAGCCGCAAAAAAGAAACAATGGGGGCCTGTGCACGAAATAAATATGTATACTAATGAATGCCAAATGAAATCGACCATTTCTCAATATTCAAATGATTATTACAATGTCACACCAGTTAATTCTAGAATAACTACTACGTAAACTTGACAGGCAGATTTTAAACTATAAGAGAAATAGATTCTCTTACCGAATAATATCATTTGAGCAGTATTTCTGAGCTCCATCTTTAAACTTTTCAATTTGGCGTGCTAATGATTACTTACGGTATCATAAATTATAGAAAAATAAAATATACTAGAATAATGAATCCATGAGAATAGTTACAAATTATTTTTTTAACACTTTTCTTTATCCTTACAAATTTACCATTTAATATGGTCTGCGTGAAGGAGCTCATTTGCCAATCACCCCAATTTAAATTGGTAAACATCAGAGATGAACGGAATGACAGTTTGTGAATTTCGGAATCCGGAATTCTGAACATTAAATTAAAATTCGGAAACCGGAAACCGGAAACCAGAATTGAAAAATGGCCGAAATCCGGACACGAGGAATCTTCCGGGCGTATCGGAGTTAATACGAAAAATGAATATTTGAAATTCAATATTAAAAATCCAATAAAATTTCAAATCCGGAACTCGGAATTCGGAATCAAAAACACAATTCTGGAATCCGGAATTCCGCCCATCTCTGGTAAACATTCTTCTAGTCAAATATTGAAAAAAAAACATTTCACGAAAGCGTGGGAGATAACACACAAAATTATATCTTAAATTCAATTTTATTTTCAGGCATTTGTTATAATAAATACAGTAATCGGAAACAATAATGATGTAAAAGAAACAATGCGCATACAACGGGTATTACACAAAAAAAACAGACGGTATAATTTTCCCGAGTCCACAGACAAACCGGAGACAACCAGTTAACCGAAGTTTTGCCGGTTTTAAACCGATGCCGTATGCAAGAACGTATTTATCCGTAAAATAGTGATGGGAAATCATTTATAAATTAACTTTTCCAGTAAATTATATAAGTTTTTATTTAATTTCGTGATTTCAATACTATTTCTTACATACACTTATTGTCATAGTGTAGGTTGATGAAAAATTAGGGGTAAAGGAGCATACCGAAAAAAAAGATGGTCTCGCTTGGGCTGGTGTAGATTTAATTTGCAATTTGTTTATTATTTCGATCCTAAATATAATAAATTATACCTAAAATTTTATTATAATAATTATTATGTTGATTTAACAACCAATTTAGTAAGAGAAAACAAAATGAAACAAAATTGTGATGAAAAAAAGCGAAATAATAAACAAATTGCAAATTAAATCTACACCAGCCCAAGCAAGACCATCTGTTTCGGGGTATGCTCCTTTACCCCTAATTTTTCATCAACCTACACCACGACAATATTTGCATTTTCCTAGAAACGCAGTTTATCAATGATTTTCCATATCCATTTAAGGGATAAATAATTTCCTGCATACGGCCTCTTGTTTCACTACAAACCTACGACGATAGTAATTCTTCGATTTCCCGCTCGTTCGTTTTTGTAAATTTTTAGGTTAGGTTAACCGTTGCAATTAATTTAACATTAAAATTTAAAGTTACATAATATATTTGCTATCGATTGCATATATATTCAGTTTTGTGTTTTCGGTCAAACCGAACCTTAACCGATCGGTTTCGGTTTGCCTGGGACCCGTTGTTATGAGTACAAACAAATTACCATCGAAAATGACAATTTTCAGATTGCGAAAATTATATTTATAATAAAATTAAGTAAAAAGCACGCCAACTAAAATAATTGCACCATGCGTTGTTTCATTAAAACTTTCTTTCTACCAACAATACATGTTAAATATATATTCTTATCGACAATTTTCGAAAGTTTCAGTATAAATATTGTCCTTTTCAGAGATCGGTGCCTAATGGAAGAGTAATAAAAGAAGAGAAAATGATGGGGCCACAAAAAACATTTTTCTCAATTCCTCTTAAATATGTGCTGCCCATAATTTCGTAAAAAAGAATGGCCGTCTAAAAAGAGAGGTCGTCCAAATGAGAACCTTATTCCATCCTAATTTTTTTCCTCTTCCATTAGGCACCGATCTCTGAAAAGGAAAATAATTACATGAAAGCTCATCAGACACGAATAAACATATATATCAATCTATCACGGTGCAAACATACAAATTTCTATAAAAAAAACGTCACAAATTCCACAGATTAACCAACAAGAAAACCTTGCAATTTTAATTCACCAATATCAGAAAAATAATATTCAATAATTTCTAGAAGCAATAACAAGATCAAATTAAAATAAAATATCAAAGAACAATATACATTTCATATTGATATTAGTCAATTTTAAACAAGAATAAGAATAAGCTCAAATTCGAATAAATTTGATAGACGATGGTGCTCAATATGTTTATGTTTGTTTGCTTGTTTTTTCCTCCATCTTCTTCAAGAATGCGTTTACATTACAAATAATAATAAATTGGTTTGTTTCAATATGCATTACATATTTTGGTTGCCGGAATATTTGCTCCTCGTCAAAATCAATTATCTTCTTCTTTTCATTTCTTCCAAAACTTGTATTGGGCCCATCTTCTATACATACTTCATCATAAGCAAATTAAATGAACTTCAATGCAAAATTAATAAACTAGGTGACAAATATATTCAACTTACAAGATACTATTTTCAAGTAAAGTAAGATTATTATTATTATTCGTCAAAAAAATACTTAAAAGAATTAAGAAAAAGGTTTCTAAGTGAAATTTAATGAATTTTTCGACAAAAATTTTCTTTAATAAATACTAAAACTCAACGGTGCTCTAAACCCTTCTACTAATTTAACTTACATGAAAATACCCAAGAATGTTAATGCTCGAGCATTAGTCCCAATGACAATATCAATCTAAAGATATAATTACCAACCAAAAAACCGTTTCGGCCTTCATCTTCATCACCGGACACAACACAATATCAAAACCACAGCAACAGACCCCACTAAGCGTCGAAATCACTCGCGTCTGTTTCTTTCTTTTCTGCGCCCGCTACCAATTCTCCACCAATATTTTCTGCTCGTCATACGATGGAAGATTGGATGTATTATTACTATTATTATTCTGTGTCATTATGTCGATCAAATAAAACCGGCATAATTTTCAATCAAAAAGGAGCGTAGCTTAGTGCCTTCTCTCTTCGTAACGTCTCATCAGCCTCCATTATCGATTTCTCCATTATCAACATTTATAATTTCATTTAAATTAATTTGCATACGGTAAGATTATCGGATTTCTTATTTTACAATTACATAAGCGAAGAATAAGTATAAAACCAATCTAATACAATACGCACGCCAAATGGAAATCACGATTTTTCTATTTTCAAACGTGTCTGAAAATTTTTGCGTCTTTTTAACTAAAAAGTTATTACTAAAATTTCATTAAGCTTGTCTTAAACTATCTAAAATTATTAATATCATTCCAAAAAGTTCATTTTGAGCACGTTTACTGAGCTCATTTTATTACCATTACCCATTGGCGTGCAATACTGATTTATTAAATATTCCTGATAGTTTAAAATAAACCCAACAAGTTAAAATTTCGTATAGATATGACAAAATCGTCATTTTCAATTAAAGAAACTATAAATATGAACAAAATAGTCAAGACAAAATGAAAACGTCACCCGCAATAATAAAATAACATTCTCAATTAACACACCAACACGAAATACATGATTTAATTGAGAATTAAAAATGTTACACGTGTTAATTTCTGAACAATTTTCACGTAATTCTGACAGACTATATAGGAAACCGACTGCTTTACTTATCAGAGAACTATAGCTGAATACGTTCTCTGACCGCACAATTTAAAAATTTAATTTGGCTTTGAACCGAACTAAAAGTGCACTTCTGATAATAATTATGCCATAGAACTTTATTTTCCTTAATTAAACTATTTATTATCAAAATATAAGAAACTGATAACTCATTTTCAACTTTTTTGAATTAATTTCAAATAGTCTCAATGAGAACGTGAAGCAAATTTCCATTTTATTTAAATAATTTCGCTTTATTTCATAATTTTGTGTTATATTTCGTCAAAATTTATAGACCACGTCCTATTAGTTATTATTATTTTTTATGAAATTAAAATTAGAATTATCAATTTCTCACAACTTGATAATACAATTGCCTTAAAACTAAGCAGACATGTCCACACAGGTACGCCACAATTTAAACCGAGATTTCATACAGGCCACCCACATAAATTATACCGTAAATTAATTTTATTTTTTCGTTGAAGATTAAATACATACTAAAGCTTGTCAAAAACGGGGACTATCTTATGATTTAAAACCTTCAGTTCTTGCCACCCGTTCTAGTAAAATGACAAATTCATTTGATAATCTAGACCTTCCTTTATTTTTGGAATTTGATGATATATCGATTGTTTGTCTTCAAATACCCAAACAACTTAAAATTTATTGTAAATTTCTGAGATCGGTGCCTAATGGAAGAGCAAAAAAATAAGAAGGAAATGATAGTCTCGGATGGACGGCCACCCGGCCACAAAGGACTTTTCCATCTATTCATCTTCAATGCACACATTGATGAGAGACAAAAGAGTGGCCATCAAAATGAGAACATCATTTTCTTTTATTTTTCCTGTTCCATTAGGCACCAATCCCTGTAAAGTCCACGCAAAGTTCTTTCTAACGTAATTGAATCTTCCAAAATCGACATTTGCTGGTGGCTTGTGTATAAAACAATCGACGTTTATGCAAAAGTCATACAAAATGTTTTAAAATGACAAAATTTTGACGTATTTTTATTTGGTAAAATTCTCAAATCTTTTTTCGTTTAGGACAGTGATCTAATGGGTAAAAAATCAGTGTTTTGGCTTCTGTAAGTCCTTGTAAACATCATTTCCAGTTAATCCGAAAACAAATTACCGCAGATTTAAAATTCTCATTGTAGTAACAAATCGTCAAAAATATCTGGCCGTTGTGTTCATTTTCGCGTATATTTCATAAAATTTCCTTATGTTCGTTATTATTTTCCCATTTCTAATGTGTTTAAGTAAAGGTTTAGAGTTTCTAATCTTACTTTGTTCTGTAATTTTTGAGAGTTCGTCAAATTTCGCGCCTCTCTTAGTCCACTGTGTCTCTAGGATCTCTAGGATCTCTAGGAACTCAGCGCTGTCGTGTTCATTCGATTAAAATATATTTTCGGCTAACCCAAAACCATAAAGGTTTAGTTTTGAACAAATCTAGTAAATAATTGCTAATCTTTTTACATGAAAATACGTAAGGAATGTTTAAAAATAGTAAATTAAATGAAAACTACAAAATTATGCTTTTTAAGCGGGTATAACTTAATATGCTGAAACCGAAATTTTTGGAAGAAATTACGATTGCGAGACGGTTAAAGACAAATCTGCCAAGACTACATGAAACGTGTAAATAAGCAACTCTTTAAAAAATTCGAAATTGTAACATTCATCTGACGTGCGTCCTTAAAAATATATTTATCTTAAATACACTCTTCTGATATTCACAACGTCGATTTACGGCCTTCGATGTGCAATTTTAAAACATATAAGCTATTTCAAAAAATTTTTGACGGCGCATTGCGAACCGCTGCGCAGAATGACCATTATAAATAGAGAGATACAAAAGGCAACTCTCTCTTTTTTATAATTTTCGTAATGCGCTGCGGTTCACAATGCGTCGTCAAAAAATTGGAAATAGAATATATAATATAAAACCGTATACATTTGAAGTTGCCTATATAAAAATAGTAGCAGACGGTTTTTATCACGTACAAATACAAGCGTGGGAAATTCTGCTAAATTGAGTTTTGAAAATACGAAAGTGTCAAACTTTTATTAAAAACAATATATTTTAGCATATATAATTAAGCTTAACAAAAACTTAATCTCATTGCTTGCATAATAAAAAAAAACTGTAAACTTCTCTAAATATTTTTCTAAATTACAACAACTGAAAATCCAAGAAATTAAATAAATCTGTGAATTCTAAAAAAGCCGATAGAACAAACAGAATTCGATTTCAATTCAAATCCATTGAGGAATCAAGTAATCGGATAACATCGTTGGCGCCGAGTTGTAGAGTAATTCATAAAGCCACCCTTCTATATTTTGGAAGATGATGTAAAACTGGAAAAATTGACAATAAGGATCAATTGAATTTATTTGAATAGGATTTGTAAATTTCAGTAAAGCGGCTTTTCACTCTTCCACCGAATATAATTATGGCATACGTTAAGGAATTAAACGTTTACGCTCTGCTCAAATTTACAAATTCTTAACTATATATTGGAGTTATGATTTGCGTTAACATTCGAGAAAATAATACATAATAATAATTAAGAGAAACTGGAAAAAGTCGAGATAAGACCATAAAAGAAGCTAAATTTAAGCTTCTGAGCAAAATTAGATGATAAAGGTTCTACAATATAATATTTATATAGATGCTATTTAAAAAAACATCAAAGTTATATGTAAGGTAATTTACAATTTACACGTGGAAATTAATAAAGATGATGAAAACATTGTCCTTTTAATGTGGTGTGGAAATCAACTTTCAGTCGTAAAATGAGAAAATTTCAAAAAAAAACTACAACAAATATTTTAATTAATTGGTGCCAATAGTTTTTAATAAATTATGTATGTTGAAAATTGAAGCTAAACATTTCCAATACAATTTTCTATTCTTTCTATTAAAAACATCCAAATAACAAAATATAAAATGTCAAGAAATGAGTTCTTCTTCGTCGAAAATCAATAAGCAAATAAAAAAAACAAATTTATTCATCAAAAGAAATAAACAAAATTGCATGAAAAGACAAAGAGTGCATAAAATAGCTCAAAACTGAGCCATCCACGAAAAAAAAGCCAAGAGCCATTTAAACCTTCTTAAACCCGTTATGGGAAGCTTCATTTTACGCTCAAAAACATTCCAAATGAGCGAATTAAAACAATCTCGGACCATAAAAAATCAAAACACATTCCAATAAACATTGATTATTTTCATGGTGGTGGTGCGTTGCGGGGGAGAATAAGGCCGACTCAACCGTCTTATGCACATATTTATATGCATACAAAAACCACGCTTGTGTGCGTGTGATGATACCATTAGAACGAGAAGGGACACGACAATCAACACAACACAATACAAAACCAAAGAAATTGGACAAGTCTGATCATTTCTATGATGGTGGCGATGATGATGACGATGATGCAGAAGGATACAACAATAGGGGCAAAAACAATCATAAAATAAATTCTGTGTTGCGCACCTGCGCTTTTAAATACAAGTCGTTTTTCATCCTTCGTTTTTCTTTCCGTTCAGTCAATTGTACTACTAACAGATGAAGGACATTCAATCAACGTTCTCTTTCCGAACACCGCAATGTATAGATAAATGTACAAATTTGTATTCATAACAAAGGTATCATGCGTTAAAGCGAATCTTTTAACAATTTGCATTGAGAGAATGAATCAGCATTTGACACGCTAACGTATATCAAGTTAAGAGAGCGAAAGAAATACCAACAGGATGACCACAATTTACGCCATTAATATTATTTGATTATGTGGTTTTCTTTTACACTTATTATCTGGTTTATTTAGGTGATTGATATTTTACAAACAAAAGGTTCCCTTAAAGAAATAATAATCTCTATTTGAGCAAAATCAAGTAGAATTACACGACAAGAAGGATTCTTAAATATTGTTACAGTAAATTTATCAATTTCATGTTAAAAAAATGAAGGAAACCGTCATTTAAAAACAACCCACTTTACCAGACATACCTACAAACATTATTGCAGAAAAGTTGAATGTACCATTGTACACGCAAAATTGAAATAGTGATTTTCCCATTTTTAAGAGTGTTCTAAAATTTTTACGGACTTTCTAGTAAACACTGTTTTTGACAATTTAGACAAGTAATTCTTAAACTATCCAAAAATATGAATATCTTGCGTAAAGTTAAATTTTAGCTCATTTTAAAACCATACAATTTAGCGTGCATTGTATATGCTCGCGGAATCTCCTCCTTACTCTACTTTTCTGCCTCTTAAGATCATGCAAAAACTAAAATGTCTCAAAACTATAAAACTTCCATAGATTTAAAAATAGCTAACTCAAAAAAGTGATAAATCAATTTAGAAGCTTCCAAAGTGCCGACGATAGGTGAGAGGACAACAAACGGCTAACCCTATGCCGTTTAAAAGATGTTAAACAAGTAGAATATTTAGCAAACAAATTTAAACTTATCCAGATAGCCGTTAGAAATGATTTTTCGTATTAAGTATCAAATAGGAAGCGTAAAAGCAAAAGGGGGAGCGAAAGCACTACGGGTTGAACGGATTAAACAACAAGCTCATGTACCCCACAAAGAAGAAGAATAGTAAATCTTGATCGGAGAACAGCCTCGAGCAGAAATTCCGTTCGCAATAGGAGGCGTTAGTCCGCAAAGTGAGAAAGGTTATAAGAATTATTGTAATTTTCTGCAGACTTCTCTGCTTCCCTAATAGAAGAGCATCATTAAATTCTCGTCCGACTAAAATCTCAAAATCGTCCTTCCACAGACGAGATTAAAGTTTCCATAATTTAAATTTGTATGGTAATGTTTTTAGTTAAAAAGAACACAACATGAGACATTTCAGCTTCACAGTAAGTAATTAGAA
The DNA here is from genome assembly GCA_963931815.1 of Caenorhabditis plicata. Classification (NCBI taxonomy): domain Eukaryota; kingdom Metazoa; phylum Nematoda; class Chromadorea; order Rhabditida; family Rhabditidae; genus Caenorhabditis; species Caenorhabditis plicata. The sequence continues at coordinate 6,001,338 of OZ007494.1, forward strand.
TCACTTTTGAATGGATTATATATCTTTTCTACCGATATTAAGCAAGTATCTTCCAGAGATGGACAGAATGACAATTTTTGAATTTCGGAATTGGGAATCAAAATTGGAATCTCGGAATTCCGGCCATATCTGGTATTAATGTTTATATGAAAAGTAAATTGTTGAAAATCTGAATTAAAATATGAAATTCCGAAATGCGGAATCGAGAATTCCGTCGATCTCTGATATCTACGCTACATGCTCACAGCTAGAAACACGTGATGGAATTTAAAGAAATGTACAATCCAAACTGGCGTGCCAAATGGAATTGAGAATTTTACTTTAATTAACCGTTTCTTATTATATTGCACATCTAAATTAGAAATCGTTTTTCATGTAACTTTATCAGATTTAGGATTGAAAACTAATATCTTTACTAAATATTCTCTTACAGCGGCTTTATGGGCACCTATTTTTATAATTGAATGCAGCATGCATGTTTGATGATAAACTTCCATATCAAAATAGAACTCTCTGCCAAATAAACGAATGAAAAACGCTGATTTTACATAGAATTATCTACTATACTTATTTTTTTACTTAAATATTTATTTTCCATAGATTCTTTAAAAATAAAATTGTAGAAGAAACGGGAATCTCCCAACCTACCTTGATATAAACAATCTCATCGTTGAGCTGATTGGCGTCACAAAGAAATCGTCAATATCAAAATCCTCGGTTTCACTCCGTTCTTGTGTGGAGTTACCCAGTTTCAAAGTCATTCTTGTGTGGCTGATTCTACAATAACTGCTCTATACAAATATCATTGAAATTAAATCAGAGAAATATTTATTTCAATCAAATATAATCTTAAGTAACACTTCCCAATTTGGCATTAAAATCGTTACTCAATAATATTAATGAGTAAGAACGTTTAATAATTATTTGGGTGTTTCACCGATTTTAAAAATATTCTATGCGAATAAAAAATAATATTATTTATAAACAAGATAACAATTAACAATCAAATATAAACGATTCTATTTCTATTTATAAAATATCCCTACAACGCATTCTGAGCTGCAATCTGTTCCTGCTCATGCAGCTTATGAACAAGCTTTTGTTTTTCGCTATTAAAATAGTCAGCGAACCATTTCAAGTGTTCTCGTTTCTTTGCAGCAGTCATGTACGGGTTTTTAGAAAGACCAACACAAACCTATAACTGACATATTAGTCATAAATTTTGGCAATTTCTTACAAGGTGCATAAAATGGGCAATTGGTCCTTTCTTTGGAATACCGAGTGATGGTAGATGACGTTCAAGGAATATGTGATCAATAAATAAGACCTTTAAAAAGAATAAATAAACCTAAAGCACAAAAAATCGCTCACATTTTCTTCATCACCCAATTTGAATTCATTGTTAATTGGATATTCCCATTGTTTTCCGCTAACAGTCCATTCAATTTGCTCTTCAAACGAATTCGTCGGTCCAAAAGAATTATTGGTTATTCTATAAAAGAACAAATAGTAATTAATTTACAGAATCTTATTTTACTCGGCTGCTCTCTGATCACATTTCGACCAGAATTCCAAGGAGTAATCCTTCAAACCATCAGTTGATTTAAAGACGTCCATTTTTTCGTTTCCACTCAACAACTTCACCGCATTCTTATCAGCTTCTATCGTTTTTCGTGTACTTCCTCCTATCATATCATCTTTGTATATCTTTCTGGAAAAAAATGGTGTATGATTGTACTTTGGGTAATTCTTTACTCAAGCATATTCATAGCCATTGTGAATAACTTCTGTTCCATTTCGCTTCTTTCAGCTTCTTCCGCGTCTGTTTTCGAAATCTCTTCCTGTACCCCAGTGAGCAAAGCTTTTCTCCTTTCCGCCAACTTCTCCTGAGCTTCATTGACAATCTTCTCAGATTTTATTCTAGCTTCATCCGTGCTATATCCGCTTTGAACAGCCTGGTAAAAAACTTCCTTCCGAAGGAGCACCAAACCTCTTCGCTCTTGTCTTAACTGAGCAAATCTGAGAAAACGAAAGAATGACCATCATAACCATACCAAAAATCATACTTGGGGAGTACTTTTCTTTCAGTTTTCGAGTCCTTTGCTACATCAGTTAACAAACCAAGTAACTGCTGATCATTAAGCATCTCATTCATGGCCGGTGCAGAAGCATTATCAAATGTCGCTTTTTCATTAGCCAATAACTTATTAATAAGAGTATTCTTCAGCCTATATAAATATAATATAATGTTATTTTAGTAATAAAGACGCACGATTTCTTGTCTTCCTTGTTATCCTTATGAATATCTTCAGCCACTCCGTCAATCGCTTTTATTAGATTTTCCCCAATAGCTTCGTTCGGATTAACACCTTTCTACAAAATCTATTATACAATTAAACGAAAAATCCGGAATAATAGATATAGTCGTCGCCAAATGCGATTACCACCGCAAAAGGTGGCGCAACCTTTTAAATATTATTTTTTAATTTAATATTTATGATTATATTCTTGTTTATGTTCGTTATATACTGTTATAGCTTAAATAAATTGAAGAATATGTTATAGATGTTGTTTAAAGAGTGGAATAATTGTGGAAAATAATAATAATCCTAAAAATTAAATAAAAAAATAATATTTAAAAAAGTGCGCCACATGTTGCGGTGGTAATCGAATTTGGCGACGACTATATCTCAATTTATAAAATACGTGAAAATTGAATGAATATTAGATGTGGAATTTTGGATTAGACAATTGGAATTAACCCTCATAGCTTAATTTTAAAAATTTTAATGTGTTGAAAATAAAATTATGAATGACAATTTCCGCGTAGACTTTCACTTTAAAGAGCAGTATCAAGTGAATTATGGATATAAGCCAAATTTACCTATTTGAAAAAAACTAACCTTTGGATTATCGCTTCCATCAGAAGAACTACTCAAAAACCTTGATTGCCTAAAGCGAAGAGCAGTTGTCGTGAATTTGCGGAGCATTGCTTAAAAATATAGTTTCGCGCATTTTTTTTAAAGAAATATTCCATTGAAAGAGAAGAATAACAAGCAGATCGATTTCAAGCAAATTTTTATTACATTTAAAATAAAATTTATTCTTTCTATTGCTAGCTAACGTTTAATAAATCCTTAACATTAAAAAAATAAATTAAAAATACACACTAAACAAAAGGCATTCCGTAAACTCGGACTAACGTATGCTTTTCCGAATTTATAGGTTTTTTGTTTTATATCCTTTTTTAATGTTATAATCTATCCCATTAGATATGAAGTCATATAGACTCACATTTTAATCACTATAAGACATGCAATTAAATTCTATATTGATTTCAATAAAAAATTGTATTTTTTGCAGTTAAAATAAAAATGACGTGTCAGAGAAACTTAATTGAACCTTGGGTTAGAATATAACTATAGTAACTTTAGTTTAAAACACTTTATAACATGTGTTAATTTATTCTTATTAATTTGAGTTCTTTTTTTAATTTGTTTTGGTTTCGACATTCTTATACTCTTAATTATTTTATGACTTGTCAGTGTTAAATCGACTATATTAGTTCATTTATTATAGTAATTGAAAAATTTGTTTCGTGTTTAGGTGTTATATATGTTTTTTGAAATTTATCATAAAACTTTTTTAATTAAATAATTACCGTAAACTGATAAAGTTAGTTAGAGCGCGTTTTTAACATATGTATTAAAAATTTAAATATTTTTTTCTGAAAAATGTGTAATTTCTAAAATCTAAATTTGAGATATGGAAAAATTTCTCAAAAGATCGAATCTGGTATTCAGAAAGTTTCAAATTTTAAAAATTATATTTTGATAATAATAATAATAAAATAGACCGTTAGATTGAAAACTTATTTTAAATGAGATTCCAAAAAAGAATCCGCTAATCCAGCGGTCACGAAGATCTTTTGATACGTGAATGTATCCAAACACCAATTGATCATAATGATTCGTCAATTTTATAGCGATTTTGCAGCTCTTGTGATAATAAATAATGATTTTACTCATTTTCAAAACTAGTTCATTCAGAGAACTGAATTTACACGTTTTTGAAAAAAATTATTATTCTCTGTGAGCCGAGAAAAAATACGCTAGAAGAGTGAGAAAAAAAGGGAATTTTCAGGTGCCCTCTACTGCCACGAAACCGCTCTGCATTGCAAAATGCTTCGCACCATTTGCAAACACAACCTTTTAATTTATTATTTTTATTTTCAATACTTACAAGTCACTTATATCAACAATGAAGACTCTGCTGGTCCATTAATTGAGGTACAAAGAATTTCTTTTCATTAATTCATCAGGATTTCTGCATAAAGAAACGTTAACTGATAAATAAAATATTGGTAAGAAAAATAATAAATTAAAAGGTAGTGTTCCTGCAATTGGTGCGAAGTCTTTTGCAATACGGCGCGGTTTCGCGGCAGTGGAGTGCAGGTGTGCAATAGCACGCCAAATGAAATGTTCAATTTCTCAAATATTTACAGCTTATTCTAAAATTATACGTGAACATTGTGATGAAATTTAACATTTCATATGAAGTATATATATATCAGAAAGTATCTAGAACATCAAAAATTTTACTCCTGTAACTTATAACTTATATGGGCGGTTATAATAACATTGCAGCTGGTGTGCAATTGCGCGTCATTTATGGCATGAAGCACCGCATTTGACGAATTATAACACAACTGTTCTTAATATTTGAATATCTGTTCGTTTGGGACTGTATAATTTCAGGAGTCGTGATTGGTCCCTCTTAACTTAAAAAAGTCCTCTTAACACTCGTAACTTTTTTTAGGAATTAAACAAAGCAATTTATAATTAATTTTAAAATAAATTAAATTAACTAAGTAAGCTTAATAGATATTTATCTTATAATTTCAAAACAATTTTAGTATATTGTAATAGACACCACATTATTAAACCCACCTTTCTTCATAAAACAAAAATCAGTAGCGGGTAGCTCTCGAGCATTTTTCCTGCACATTTGTCAGAGAAATTATTTACTGGCAAAACGTTGACCATTTTATTTTAATTTATATATATACATATATACTTTTCAAGAAGAATACTTTGTCTTTTATTTAATTTCTTATAATTTGTTTCTTAATTTTTGTTGGTATATTAGTTAAGTAAATAAGCAGCAATGACAATTTGTGAAATGCCTATTGACTAATATTTAAAAGCAATTAAGGAAAAACACCCCGATTTTTTGCGTTAGTAATCACAATGTAACATGACTATTCCATAAAGAGAATGTAATTTTTAATTCAGAAGGGTGGTGGACCAGTAAACACCCTTTTGCTCTCCAATTTCCTTTAACTATCGATTTCTGTTCATAAATGTTATTCCTTTTTTATTTTGAAAAATATATATTTTAGCTTTATTTCTTTATTTATATTTGAACTTGATTCGATATATTATAAATGAAAAATTATACATATAACTAATACACAAATATTATTACTCTCCTCTCTTGTTGTCATGTAATTTTATTTAATTGCAAAGCCATAATTGCAATAGAAACGCTGGAAATTTTCTTCAAACGTTATTATTTGTTTAACGAGTGTCGGAAGTCAATTTTATAATTTGGTCGCAATAGGTAAAACTGATCTATCTAGTCGTTATTAAACAATAAATAAATCCACGTGAACAAGCTCGATCGAAGAAATTACGCTTTGTAAAATTTATTCGCACCTGTAAAAATGGGCGAAGTTATCGCTATACTTGACACCAGAGATGAGCGGAATGACAGTTTGGGATTTTCGGAATTAGTAATCGAAAAATGGACGGAATCCGGAATTTGGAAAGTTTTCGGTGTTAACGTTTTTATGAAAACTTAATTTTCGGAATTAAAATATAAAATATCGGAATCCGGAATCCGGAATTATCTCTGCTTGACACAGAACATGCCAAATGAAAACTACATTTTTCGCATGATCCACGTAGTATGGACGGTATTGTTTAGCTGGGTGGTCTAAATGGAATCAAACGGCAGAGATGGGCGTAATTCCGGATTCTGCAAATTTCATAAAAAACCTCAGATGCGTAGTAATCGTGGCAGCGGGGTGCGTAGTGATGGGAGGGACCCCGTTTTTTGGAATTCCGGGGGAGTCCCTCCCATCACTGGTGAGTATGTATTATTATTATTATTAAAAAAATGTTAAATTCAAAGGGTGAAAACAAAATTGTAAGTGCGCACCACCATACCAACGGAAGGATGTTTTTTGAAAAGTGTGTCAAACTAGGCGGAACTGGGAATACATTACAGGCCGATTGCCCTCCTATCGGTGATGGGAAAATGCTTTACTAAAATTCTCACCAATCGGCTCCAATCGTACGGCAATATGTATCTGGAGGAAACTCAATAAGGATTCCGGCCAACTCGCTCATGCATAGACAATATACAAGCCATCCGACAGTTGATCAGCAAGTGCAATGAATTCAAAATACCTCTAGTCCTTGGATTTGTAGATTTCTCAAGTGCGTTCGATAAGATAAAACATCAGGCCATCCGAAGCTCACTGGCGGCTGCTGGTGTCCCTTCTCAACTCAGCGAAGCCATACTCGCGTCGATCAAGGATGGGACAGCGGAAATCACTGTCCATGGCGTGAAACGCGAAGTGCCTCTAAAAAGGGGTGTCCGACAAGGGGACTCTGCATCGCCCACTCTATTTGCTTTCGCACTTCAATCGATTCTCTACGAAATCGGGAAAAATTCCGAAATAAACGAAGACGGAATCAACATCGACGGAGTCAACTTGGAAAGGCTTGAATTCGCGGACGACGTAGTCCTAGAATCCCACACCTGCGAAGAGATGGAATCCAAAATACAGGAACTTCTCGTACACTCTAAATCCAAAGGACTTGAAATAAATCCTACGAAAACAGTCATTCTGCACAATGCATTCACCTCCTCGCGTTCTATTTCAGTCAACGGAACCAGTTGTACGCCGAAAGAGGGGGTGAAATTCCGGGAGTACAGAGGACGAGACGATTGGAAGGATCAAGGTAGCCTGGTCAGCTTTTGGTAAATGCAAACCGCTATTCGACGTCATCGAGAAGAAAGGACGCAAACAACTGCTTTTCCAAAACGTTGTACCTGCATTGCTCTACGCTTCCGAAACGTGGCCACTATTCGCGGATCAAACGAGACGGCTACAGAGGGCGATGGATGCAATAAGTTTCCATGCCAACTGCGACACAATCGATTTGGAACGAGTCATGAAGAAGAAGTTGATGAAATGGGCAGGACATGTTGCCCGGATGCCGGCAGAAAGGTGGTGCCGAAGACTAACGGAATGGGATCCGAGGGGGTGGTCAAGAGCGAAGGGAAGACCGAAAGCGCGCTGGTCAGATCAAGTCAAAGACATGGTTGCACGTTACACCCAGCATTGCTCAACTACGCGGATCCTAAGAAGAATTGGAATTCTTGAAAGGAAAAACGGCTTGGTCTACGTTGGTAAGAAAGAGCCGTTCGGAATGGAAGGAGTTAGTCCGCTTCTCCTCTGGAGAATGAGTCGGGCTCCAAAGTATCCAAAGTAAGTAAGTATGAGTGAAATGATACAATTGGAAATCAGGAATATGTAAAGGATTTTTCTGATTTTCTATAGCGATAAATATCTTTTTATCGACATATTGGAAATTTTACAATTTCATAAAACCTTTAATCTGGAATAAAAACGGGGCACGGAATCCTCGCTTGCTACGAAATTTTTCTATCTGACGCATGGAAAATGGGAAAATTATTTTCATAGAGATATTTTAAGTCAACAAATTCATATAAGCACAGATTACATGAAGTAGAGCGACTGTCATTTTACTATTGCGGTTGACGTTTACATGAAACACGCCAAATGGAAATAACGAATTTCCCATATTTACGCTGGTCCTGAAACTTTCACGTTTAATTTACATGGATATTGTCTACGTCTTAAAATGCTTAAGCAATGACACGATTACTACGCTTCTTGCAAAAAAAGCGAGGACAAATTGAATATCATTAAAATTGACGTGCATTAATAATCCATTTAGCGTCAATAGAATCTCCTGCTCTCGCCACATTGTTTCGCACCAGAGATGGACGGAATTTCGGATTCCGGATACCGTATTTTCAAATTTTATTCCACATTCCCGATTTCCGGATTCTCGAATACAAAAACTGCCATTCCGCCCATCTCGCACCATACTATTGGAAGATCACATTGACAGTTTTGTCTTAAACTATCTTTAAAAATTATTGTATTATATTAGCGAGGCCTCTCTTTAGTTTTGGTTGGAGCTAGTAAAAATGACAGTGCCAAGTTATATGAAAATAATACGTGTAATTTAGTAAGACACTTAAATATTCACAAAATGTTTAATTTTCACTAGACGTGCAGAAGCTCACAAATGCCTCGCTACTCTACTGCCACGATTACTGCGCATTTTGCTAATAAGTGTGGACAAATTGCAAAAACCACGTTAACTTTTAGTTATTTATTTTTTAATTCATTTTAAGTTTTTTAAAGCACGTATTAATCAATCATTCTAAACATTTCTAAACAACAAAGTAAATCAAATTCGAAGAATTTACGCTTTAAAAAATAAAGGGCGTGGTTCTTGCAATTTGTCCACGCTATATTTGCCATATTCGCAGTAGTCGTAGCACTGGATTCCTTATTTTATAACAACATTATCTATGAATTAAGAAAAATGGAGCCGAAAAGAATAACACTCATAGACCCATCTTGTCCTAACGAAGCACACATTTTGAGCCATACACGAGTTTATCGAACAAAATATTGAAAAGAAGCATTAATATTCGAGGCATTACATTCGATATTATCCATAAGAAATGGCTCTTAATCTCTGTTCTTGATATGCATTATTTCTCAAATGTTTAAGTGACGTGTGTGTGTATATATATATAGTTACAATTCTTGTTTATTGTGGTTCTTGTTATTCTAATTTGAATAAGTCTCACTGGTGTTGGTTTTTTTTTCAGAATGCCAAAATTTGAGCAGCAAAATGGAGAACGTCGTTTTAATTAACTCAACGTTGGGTTTTGTTATTTAATTGACATTCAGTTTGTCTTGCACTAATTTTGAATTTATTGGCTTGTTTTTTTTCTACCTCAAAAGTTTATTTATTTATTGGTTTTATTAGGATGTTAATGGGGAAATTCGATCAGTTTTCCAATTTGAACAAATAAATTGAGATGTTTTAGATGGCTCTGTATGCACACCAAATATGAAAAAAAAAAACGATTTTCTTATAGTCACGTTTGTCATAAAACTTTCACGTCTACTTTACACAGATATTGTTTACACCAGTTTGTTCAATTTATGCTTAAGGTCTCGAAAAATATTAAAATCTTCACAAAATATTGGAAATGACCCCTTTTTTGAGAACACTTTATTATCCTTCCAGTTGTCGTGTAAATGTATGCCCGCCTGATTAAACATAACTATTTTTTCTCTGAAAAATCCGATATTTTAGAACAATTAAATAACTGCTCTTGTGTATTATTTTATATAGCGTTGAATTTCAATAATTAAGTTAACTAATTCAATTATTACTATTATATATGCTTTCTTTCTTACTTACATTTGAGTTTATCGGGTTGATATGAAAGTAAATAATAGAAATTCTAAAGAAATCATATTGCTAAATAAGATTCTCGATCATGTAAAATGTAAGACGGCGTGTTTCACACGTTTCACGCCAGCTGCACTCTTAGATATCCAACCTCATTTAACGGTTTTTAAGAAAACTTTCTAGTTCAATTTTAAGGTTTTCAGATATTTTAAGAAATGTTTATTAATCTTTCGTAGAAACTTATTTATTATTACTACGTGGAAATTCAAAAAATGAAGTTTTCATTTGACGTGTTTCCATAAATCGTCGCGTTACATTTTACGGCTTAGCCCCTACTCTCCTTATATTAGGGCGACCCGAGGAGTATTGTTAGGAGCTGAGACGCATATAAACTACTCAAAATCAGCAAGAGGGCTTACCACGTCTGGTTCTATAGCATTCAATCTAATAATAGTATTTTTTAGTAAAATATATTAAAATACAGAATACACGAGAATAGATGAACTAGGGGAATAGGGATTGCTCACATCTCGACTCGGCTCGGTGACCAACGTGGACAGCCATTAGAGATGGGCTAAGTTTTGAATTCCGTATTCCGTCCATTTTTCCATTCCAAACTCTGGATTCCGGAATTTAAAACTGCCATACCGCCCATCTCTGATAGCCACCGACCCGTAACCCTGCTGAGTAGACGACTGACTATAGCATCAAGGGAAGAAGGCGGACCCCAAGAGGTCCTGTTCCATAGTGTATTCTCGCGGGTCTCCGATCTGTGTCTTCTTTGCACATGTCGTATCCATGGTTGTAACAGTCGGTTTCAAGTAATATTGTATCCGATATCGGCCAGCTCGGTGTTTGGCGGATTGTGGGCCCGCGCCGAGTTGTGGGCAAAAGGTGCGCCCACTAAACGAAATATATTTTGGCTAGCGGACGTCTCAAGTCGCCGCGACCCCACATTCCGCAAAACATCCGAGAAGAGTTAATTTCTTAAACAAATTGAGCGATTTTTAGAACAGAATGGAAATCATTAAGCTATGATCGTATGACATTCCCGGGGACAATCATTTCTCGTCGGCGAAATTTTCCAAACCGCTATACGGGGACCAATACTGAGTCAAGCAAACTGAAATTTTTGATTTTTGAAATATGTTACAGTACTCCACGCGATTATTTTGTCCAGACTATGACTATATCAGGTTCATTAAAAAGTAGCGTTGCTATTAGTAATCTGGGTGGTCTTGTATGCATCGTTGCATGCCTTTCCGGTGATAGACATTCTTCGACAGCCGCTATTCTGGTCGATCTGCTCCCTTCGGATCATTTCGATAGTGTAGCAATGCAATAAATGTTTATTATGTCTCTGGTCCTGGTCTCCGTGTAGTGGCTGTCATACGTCCGTCACAGCATTAGTTCAGAGCATGTTAAAATAGCATGGGAATTACAATCTCATGCGCAGGCAAACCGGGGACGGTCCGTTTGCCGGCCGTTTCCGGCTCGCTTAGCTATGCTATTTATTTGCTGTATAACTTCAAAATGTTAGTGGTAAATTGATTGCAAAGATATCAAAGGTGTTTTTGTGCAAAACACTCTCGCCGTCGGTATCTAGTGAAACCAACGGTTCGTTCCCGGTTTGCCTGTGATTTAAGGCTCTAAGCCCCTATTGCCCCGATAGAATGTGGTAATATACTGATTATTCAACTTGAAATAATCAAAAACGCCTCAAAATGCATCTTAAATGTCCGCACATAATATAGGAAAATCTCATTGAATCGGATAATTCACGCCCTCTGATATGGTAAAAATACGTGCTCAATAAACGTGTTCAAATCTGATTTTTGAGGGAAATATTTAAGTTTTTATATAGTTCAAGACGCCCATTTCTATATTGGCGTAAACAATTTCTTTTAAGATAGACGTAAGAACTGTAAGACACTCTTAAAAATTGGAAATGATTCATTTTCACGCCAACTGGTGTTCAAATAAAAATAGATCATTAAAATTGCTGAAATTCACCTTTTTGGGAATTTATAGATACTTTCATATAGATTAAGAAGAACTTTCTTAAACAACGTAAAAGCGTGAAAAATGTAAGACTCGCTTAACGTTTGGAAAATCGAATTTTCATTTGGAGAGCGGATTATCATCTTTCTTCATTCCTCCCATCTGTAAGACTTGACAGGAGTGCCCTCGAATAGGTTCTTTAAGATTCTAGGTTCCAATTTCACCAAATACTTTATTAATACAATTTCCATAAATTATTTTAATTCTACTTCACGCCTAATCGAAATATCGATTTTGCGATTTTTACGTGTTTATAACTAAACAGTTTTAACTACAATTAGGCAAGTCTTAAACTATCTAAAAGTATAAATGCCTTTCCAGAAAGTTCTATTTGAGCATGATTACTGAGCTCATTCTATTACCATACAAGTTGGCGTGTTACTTTAATTGAGCTAGTAAAACCTTGTCCTGAAAAGTCTCGTCTCATTTAAATCGTTGCTTTTTGAAACAATTGAAAATTGTCTTTATTTTATCCAATTTCGAAACCAAAAAAATAAAGTGATTCTTCGCCCTGATTGAATCAAATATTCACTGCTCTCATTTATAAACTCTTTTTGCTCGAGAGCGAAAGTGTCTGGCAATTTGTCATCATCGCTGTCGAGAAACCTCCCACTCAATAGAAAATCCTTGTTGTTGTTGTTGGAATTAGTACAAATGTTGTCGTGCAAACTCCCGTTTTGTTTCAGTGCAAAACAATTTTTCGGTTTCAAGTGAGCAATTGTTTGAAAAGAACAACTTGTATCGTCTTAATGAAGTGGTTGTGTTCTTTTGAATGTTTTATGCTTATCTTCAAAGTTTATTATTTTGTTTCACACGGATGATATGATATTTATTTTCTCTTTGAATATTAAATTTTTCTCCTTTTTTGAATTTCATATCTCTCTTGGATTTCTATTTCACTCCTACAAGACAAAAAACATGTGATACTGTAAAATAACGTAACGGCACTTGCGTATTGTCGTCAAATAAAATGTTTTTCTTTAGACATTTACACTTTTTTGCAAGATACGCGGTGATCCTGGCAGTGAAGTGCGAAAGCATTTTTTGTGCATTGTTTATTTGTTAATGATGTTGTTTTTCAGATTTTCACGCCAAGGAATTAGTCTTCTTACAATTTAGTTAGTTAGACTGTCTCCTTAGAAAATGTTTACCCATTTTAGTGTAATATTTCGTGAAATACAGTAGTTTATGACGCTCTAATTGAAAAACTTTTTTTTTAAATTCAAAATCTCACATTCTGTCCATCTCTAGTATAGACCTACTCCATAGAAAATAATTTTTACCCTCTCCAAGGATATGTGCAATATTTCGTGAAATACAGTTGCACTCCGGTCAAAAATCCACGAAAAACGCTATATCTCTTTATTTTATGTATCGTTGTCTTCGCGTTAAATTATTTTAAATTACATTTTTTGAAATAAATGATCGTCTATTGTAGAAGACGAATATAGAAAAACGCAACACATCACAAAAGGCAACGCGCAGAGAAAAATACAAACTCTGAGGGTGGATTTTCGTTTTGACCGAAGTGCAGTTGTTTACGCAATAAATTACGCTTTTTTGCACACCTCACTCTCTTATAGCACACCTCATGATTTTGAATTGTTTCGTGGCATTGTTCACGTTTTTGTTTCAAATTTACCGCGTGCACTGCACTGCCACGAAGTATGCAGCATGTTGCAAAAGTTCACGCAACAATTGAATTTTTAAAAAATGAAAACACGCCCTTTTTTTTACTTAATTTTTTTGGTTCTAAAACATTTTGAGGAGCCTAAAACAAACTTAATACAATTAATAAATTATTATAAACGATTCTAAGCAAGAAAGTACATCAAATTTTAAAAAGATACGCTGTAATTAAAAAAAGTTTAAATAATGGAAATTAATAAATGAAGGGCGTGTTTTCATTTTTTAAAAATTCAATTGGTGCGTGAACTTTTGCAACATGCTGCATACTTCGTGGCAGTGCAGTGCCGCGTGCTCAAGTCTTATTTTTTGAATTAATTTTATTTATCCGCTCTGAAGTATGGTCTAAACTTTAATTGGTTATTCTATTGCACGCCAACTTGTATGATATTAAAATGAGCTCAATAAACTTGCTCAAATCTAACTATTTGGAAATATTAAAATATTTTCAGATAGTTTAAGTCAAGTATAGTTAAATTGTTGTAAACAATATTTTTTAACAAGACGTAGCAATTCTCACCAACCCTTAATAATCGGAAAATCGTTATTTCTGTGAATGCACATCTCTTTATTGTTTTTTTTTCTGGCGCGAATTCCCTGCTCACAAAGCTTAATTTTGAAGTTTATTGAGATTATCTGAATCGACCTGAAATGAGGAAAATTTATTCGTTTCAGCTATGTCTTAAAACTTGTTTTCAAACGGAATTTTTTCCGATTAATTAAGAAATTAAAGAATCTCTCTTTTCCTTTTTTACAAGAATATTAGACTATTTATCTAAAGTAGAAATTTTTGAAAAACTTCGAATTGTCGCTGTTACGGAGTTGATGACAATTGATGAATAATGGTTTATTATACAACAGGTACACGTAGTAAGGAATATATTGACTGGTTGAGCTACATATTAATATTAAAATATCTGGGTCTTTAACTATTTTTTTTTTAACTATTTTGCCAGAAAAAAAAATAATAATTTGTTATGACGCAATTTTTCGCAATTTCATGCTCCAATCTTTTAATCACAAATATGACACTCCTAAAGGTGACATATCCACTCTAAACATCTCACTGATAACACAAATAATAAATATTATTTTTATTATTCCTTCGCTCCTATTTGTTTACCAATGTTTTCTGATAATCTCGACTATCAAAGCTGCGCCAACTTACGCCTAACGAACGAATGATGAATGTTTGCAGAAAAGTCGGAAGTGTGTGTTTCACTCGCGCATTAATAACACAATCGAAAGGGGTGTGCTCGGATCCGGCATGGCAGCGACAGCAAGTGTAGACACTCCGCAAAGTCCCAGTAAACATATCACGGTACGTTCCAAACTTTGACTTTGTCTTTCTTAGCATCTTATTAAGCATGCTTGAAGAATGTATTAATAGGCATTGAGTGTTAATTTATTTTTAATATCGTTGATTTCTTGCAAAGTTACCGTAATCGCACAATTTTTATTGTAGTTTTTTAACTTTTTTCAACGTTTTTAATGGGAAATAATTCGATTAGAAATTAGATAATTGGTGTGTAGTTTCATTTAGCTATGAATTTTCTTAACCGCCGCCGGAAAAAATGATTGATAATTGTAATCTCGCGCACGCAAAAAGCTACAATAATAGTTAAAGTTTATTAAAGTCTTCTTAACCTTAAATCTAGAGAATATAAAACAATTTTGATATATTTTAAGGAAAAATATTATAAAATTAGATGAAAATAGTTTCTAGTTTACACGTAATCATTAGAATAACATGTATAAAATTTGCTATTTTCGTTTGGCGTGCTCGCGTATCACAAGCAAAATGTTGATGCAGACAAAATACCTTAAAAAGTAATGCCTTAAGTCTTGTAAATTTTATTTATACTATATTCATTATTAATATTCATATGTCACCGCAGAAGCCTCTAATAATCCCCACTATTATTGTTGTTCTTCACTCTGAAAATGAAGAATATATGTTTGAATATTTGAAATTGAAGCTATTGCTAGATTAAAGTTTCCGCCAAAAAGTCGCTCATATTTTAGCTTTTACCACAATTACAGTTGATTTGATTGAAGTTTAATTTAATTTTTCCACTTCTAATGTGATTAAGTATTCTAAAAGCGTCATCGAAAATTCTAACGTCAGAATTGTTGAATTTCTAATATATATATATATATATATAACAAGTTTTCCACGTCGTCACTTGTACAAATAACAATTCTGAATCAATTATTTGTCGAGTGATTCAAAAAATCTGTAAACAAATCAATTATCCATATCATCTTTGATTTTATTGTCATTTTGCTTTTGTAAATACACACAAAATATAAACGATAGTTATGAAAAGATGCTTAAAAGTCGAATAGTTACAGTCAAGTATCTAAACATAGTGAAAAAACTAATACGTAAAAGTTTTACATATTGAAAATGCTTAAAATTGTTGCGCATCCGCCGGTCTTTCAATCGCTTCATTTTTACTAGGATACTAGGTATTGTTTTTCAAGGATAGGGAAATGGCTATTTCCCTAAATTCAACAAAGCGTTTTAATAAAATGTGTTTTTTGTATATTTTAAAGCAGAAAATCCAGAAAATATACCACATGCACGCCAAATGAAAATGAACATTTCTCAATTTTCTAATGACTCTTGATCGTTTCTACGTGAAAATCAGATTCGAATTGACACGTCAGTTGGTCAAAAACATCGCAAACTATCAAATGATTTATAATTTTTTTCAAAATATTTAACGTAAGCAAAATTTCCTCGGCTCAATTTTTTTAGTATTCCATTTGGCGTGCACATGCCAATTGCAATTATCAAAATGGATTCTCTGTTTAGATACTAGGAGCACGCCAACGGCAAACAGCCTCCACATAGAAAAAAATATCAACGAATTTGATCACGCGTTCAACAAATTTATTCTTTTTTGTTCTTTTTTGTAAAACAGTTTTTAGACTATTTTAAGAGAAGTAGTGATTTTTATGAGACGTGAGTTATACCATTTTGTTGCTCGTAAAATTCTGAATTTTTTGAAAGCAGCATCATGTGGTTACGGTAATTTACGTGTATTTTATAGTCAATTGAAAGTTTAAACTTTAAAAAATCATAACTTTTCTTAGAATTCGAATTAAATTTAAAAACAAGTATAATATTGCTCGCCGTTGTTTCCTCTATCAATAAACCCTTAATCTCAAAAATTTAAAATAGAGTTTTCAAATTATTTGATTCTAACATTTTGCACCTTTTAGTGTCCTTAAAATAGTTCAAAAATAAAATCTTTTAATTCTGTTAAGTTTTTCACATACAATAAATGTTTAGAAAACTTTAGTCATAGCAAAAATATGATTTTCAAAAAATGGCCACTTAAATCAGCCATATATGGTTTTTACTTAAAAATGCTCCTATAAGCACGAACTAAGCCTAATCTAAAATTCGTCGTTTCAGCCTCAACCCAAGTATAGCGCAGGCGGAATACGCCTGCGCATAATTTGCAAACTTTTAATGTCAAATTGGTGTGCAAAGTATGCTCTTAACGTCGGGCTTCGTAACATTTCAAATCAGGCCCATTGTACAAAATTATCAAAAAGGTGCTCCACGGTTACAGAGCAACGTCAATTTTGTGCACAATTTTACCAAAAATAATATTTATGTAGTTTAGTATACTTATTTTAAGCTTAGTATTCATTTTACAATTTATTTCCGTTTTTCTGTTATTTCAGGGCACATAAAACAAGGAAAACTCGGAGTTTTTATTTAAAACTGATTTTATGAAATTTAGGACAGGATAATCCAATTTTTGAAAAATCTTCGATAATATGGATTTTAGTTTGATTCTTTTATCCAATCGTCATGCTAGAAATCATGAAAACTCACAAAATTACTAATTTATATCATTCTAATGTACTATATAAGGTGCAAAACTTTAAAATTTAATTCGTCTTTTAAGCAAAGTTATGAATTTTTAAAGTTTGAACTTTCAATCGACTATAAAATACACGTAAATTACCGTAGCCACGTAATATTGCATTTCAAAAAATTCAAAATTTTACGAGCAACAGAATGATATATCTTACGTTTCATAAAAGTCACTCGTTCTCCTATAATAGCCAAAATACTGTTTTACAAAAAAGAATAAATTTGTTGAACGCGTGGTCAAATTCGTTGATATTTCTTTCTATGTGAAGGCGATTTTTCAATTGGCTGCCTTCGGCGTGTAGGAGCCTTAATTTCAGAGCCTTTCTATAAATTTTAGACAAATCTCAATTGTGGCTGATAAATGGTATGATGGGGGAGGGGGGCAATTGGGCGTTTCAAGGCACGCTGCTTCATCAAATGTTCCCATCCTGCCTTCTGAATCGGTAGCAGCTTCCTTTCACCAATGGAAATATTGAGAAAAATAATCATTTTCAATTTACGTTTACGTGTTTCAATTTAACGTTTTACGGAAATATATAAATAATTATTATCTATTATTCTAAAAAAAATATTCTAAAAGCATCATACCATTCTTGGGTTGAATTAAGACTGAAGCTGTCAAAATAGACAATTTCACTCTTCTGGGAGGCGAGCGAGCTCTTTATTGTCCCGGACGGGAGGGGGACATATTGCATCTGTAGTCCGAATTAAGCTACCCGCGTGGAAGAGTTTATTATCTTCAACGTTTAATTTAACGCGAATTTTTGTAAAAAGGAGACCACCCAACGAGCAGAATCCTGGAAGCCCCTTAAATTTTTTTTTCGTGCTTATTTTTTACTGACGAAGACAACAATAATAGGAATAATAAATAATTATCATAAACAAATTTAAAAAACCCTTTTATAAGACTTGTTTATTGCGATAGCGTGCAAAAAGACTGTTAATGTGCAAATGATTACCGGTGAGCAAACATGATAACAATTATTGATCTGTAAGATTAAAATTCGTTGAAAACGAGGCATTTTTAAACACGCGCAATTGAGCTTTTATAAATTGCCTCTAAATGAACTATATTTTGCCAATCCTCCCTCACATTATCGATCTTTTTGGATTTTTTGATATCAAATAAGATTTGTTGTCGTTTGTGAATCATCCAACCAACCGGTTTTTTACTGTCTTGAAAATTGTACTATTATAGTTATTTTTATATTTATTACTAATTTAATATATTCTTTTTAAAATACTGAGCCACTATAATGACGTCATTCGTTTTAAACTTGAAAATAAATCGATCGATTTTCGCTGAAAATGTTGAGTAATCGCCCTTTTTTCTATTTCTGTTCTCTATCTCTTCTCTAATCGAACCTGTTGCTAATTTTTTATATATGTATCTCTTAAAAATGGTTAAGTGAATTGATTGCAACTATTGTTTTCATTATTAAATTCTGTTGGTTCACGTAATAAAAACTGTAAATTGTTTTGTGTTGTTTTAACTTTGTTGGAATTCTATTATCATATTGATTGAATAATTTTCCGTCACGTGGTATTTTTTTGGTGGTGATAACAATTTGTAGATGTGTTCTTGTATATTTTTGTTATTTACCATACTAAAACTCTTGAAGTTCTATTTCTTGGTTTTTTTATTTAATGAGCTACAGTAAGAAGTTACGGAAAGTGAACTTAAAATTTAGGTTTTTTTCAAACTTTGAATGTATTCAAGCTCTAAAAGTAGTACTATCTAAGGCCGCTTAAATTACGTTAAATTTATTTTTGCACGTCTTTCTTTTCTTCTGAAATACGCGCAAGGCAAGAGAAATAAATGCACCAACCCATATACTAGTAATTTTACTTTAATTTCTCTCATACATATTATATCTGAGAATCAATTTTGATCATTTGAATTGGAATGCGTGAGTCGACTTGATAAAATTGTGGCGCTTCTCAATTTTTTTTTGCAAGAATATTAAAAATCCTATAATTTGTTACTGGATTTCTGAAATTTACGTGTTAATTGCTGTAAGTTTGTGCAGGTTCCATTAATTATAGATTTCTTAACTCGCGTTCGTCCCTACTGCACATCAACTAAAGTTCATTTAATTATAAATCCGAAGAGCCTTTATACATACTTGGGAAATTTAGGGCCGACCCGCGGGACGGCCCGGGCCGGGCCAGGCCAGGTCGGGGCCAGAAATTTTCGATTTTTTTCGAATATTTATTTTAGCATAAAATATCAGGAAATAAAACAAGAAGTTGAGTGCAAAGCTGATGGTGCTTTATCAGCATTTTCAGCTCATTACGACTACTAAGAAAGCTTGAACATCGTATCTGACAGGGTTGTCAATCCGCTAAATTGTCACCCTGCTGATTTTATGGAATCAGATATTATAGTTTACTTGAAAAATTTCAAAAAATAACTTCTGATGTAGCGTTAGGTATTAATTCGGATTTTGAGGTTAATATTTAAGTGTCGGTTCTTAAAAAGTGTAAGGATCTATTAACATTTTTATTTGATGATATTTTATGTTAAAATTAATATTTTTAAGCATTTAATTTTTGGTTGAAATAATTTATTTGACAAATTTGACATTGAAGATCGGCCCTAAACTTCTCAAATATCTACTAATTCAGTTGAGGAACAAATGTACACACGATATTTTATGAAACATCAATAATTAAGAAATAATTTTTAAAAAAAACTAAAATTTTGTTTTATTTTACGGCCGGGCCAGGGCCGCAAAATCGAAAATGCGGGCCGGCCTTTCCCAAGTATGCCTTTGTAATCAATTATTTCGAAAAGAAATTCGTAAATAAATGAACGTGAAATATAGGGAGTACTTTATACGTGGAAATAGACAAGACACGTTGAAATATGGCAACCTCTTCATTTTCTTCAAGCGTTCTTCTCAATTCCTTAATTACTACTAAATTAAATTATTGTTTTTTTCTGTTTTTTTTGTCTTGTACTACATTTTTAAATAAATGTTTTATATTTCTTTGTGATACGGTAAGATAAAAAAGATTACATTTGAGTACCCATTGAATTGCCATAAATGAAGATTAGATTATATTTGTTTTCTTTTATATTTCCACGCGTTAAATACTGCTTATATCGCTAATTTATTTAGGAATGTGTTTTTCGAAATATTTGATTATTGTCCTTTTCAGATATCGATGCCTAATGGAAGAGCAAAAAATTAGGGGCGGAGAAAAGGTCTTGTTTAGACAGCCACAAGGCCGCCGAATCTCTTCCTCTTTTGTTTCTCATCAATTTTTGTTATCTATTTTTTGTTGACAAGAAATGAAAAGGTTAATTTAAAAATGAAAATGGATGAAATAAAAATATTGATGACAAACAAAAGAGGAAGAGACGTGATGGCCTTAGTGGCCCTGTGGCTGTCTAAACAAGACCTTTTCTCCGCCCCTAATTTTTTGCTCTTCCATTAGGCATCGATAACTGAAATGAATAATACAATGAATATAGACGAAATTTAGGAATACAAAAGCTCTGTTCCACGTGTAAAAACTATCATTATTCGATTTTTCATCTAGATGATTTAATTTAACCATGTTATCATACAGCGAAAATGGTTGATTTTATGAATATATTTATCGGTATTATTTATCCGGGAGGTCCTTTGCTAGTCAATAATTTAATTGTCACACTTGGCGTATATTAAATTACCTTTTTGTCTCTCGCAACGGTTCCTCGAAACAAAAATAATGATACTTGGTTTTAAAACTACCTATTGTTATTATTTTATTGCAAAATAGCAACTAATTTAATATTATAATTAAGCGGGAAAAAATAATCATCTTTAAAGCTGAAATATCTATCAATAACTCATGCATATCACTTTTTTTTTCTAAATTTTAATGTTTAAATCTATTACTTTTGAAGCTTTATGAAACTCTCGCTTCGTTGATATCCTTTCTTTCTCTCTCATTTATCCTTATTTCTCCAGATAACGAACGAAACAGAAAAAAGAAACACATAGTTCGATTATTTGCGTGAAACTCGACGATTGCTAATGATTAAAAATTGATTAAATGCCGATACTCTTAGGCGAACATATAAAGGCGAATAAGAAAAACTTTCGAGTAAGCTTTGCCAGAAATGAGAAATCCCGTTTGCCAAATTAAAGTTGGAGTTTTTCAGGTGGTGGATGTTTATGATTTGGCCGCATCGATTGGCAATGATTTCGAGAAGATCATTGATAGTTACGGAAATGATTGTGTGCGAGGAATCATGCCGAAGGTTATATCCGCGCTGGAGACACTTGAATCCCTCGCGGCCACGAATGATCGCGAGAATGAGGAGATTGCAAGACTGTCGAAAGCGGTGGAGCGGCTCGAGCAGGAGAAGCATCAGCGGCATCAGCAGCACTTGAAGTTTGAGGAGGAATTGGATCTGGTGGAGAAGACGTATCGAAAGGATATCGATGACCTTCAAGAAATGGTCAAAAATCTGATGAATGAGAATAAGAATTTGTCAACGACGGTTTCATCGCTGCCTCAAGATAGTCCTACGACGCATTCAAGTAAGTTTGAGAAAAGGTTTAATTTTAATTTTATTGTGATTTAAGTGAGAGAAGCCGATTTAAAAATGCTACTCGAGTTGAAGGAAGTATCAGCGCAGCAAAAGAATGAAATCAAGACCCTTCAGAAGGATGTCGACACATATCAATGCCAAGTCGAGAATGTGGGTTTTTACAACTTTTACTATAAAACTCAAACATTTTTAAAAAGCAATTTTCAGCTCCAAAATTCGATCGAAAAGCTAATTCGTCAAAACGAAGAACTTTTGCGGAAAAACGCTTCCCTTCAAAAGCAGGGCCGTGTAATAGTGGAGGAGAAAATGGAGATAATTAAGAGACTTGAAAAGGCTGAAGAATCAAATATTGAGCTTCGAAAACTCGTCAAGGAAACCGATCGGGCTTGCAAGGATCTTCAGATCGCCAGCTCGGACAATAATGAGCCGCGCTTCTCGTTGAGCGAGCTGCGAGAGGTATTAAAAGAGAAGAACATTCTCAAGGGTCGCGTAATGGAGCTCGAAGAAGAGCTGGAGCAATTGAAACCAGGCGCACGACGAATCATGCGGCTAGATGATGACGTTGAAGATGAGGCATGTTCAGCAACGGAAGCTAGGTAGGTGGTAACATCGAGTTTATTCAAAATTCGTCTTGCAGCACGCACATTCCAACGGCTGACGAGTTGCCCGTGTATGGCCCGCTGCCAAGAGAACCCGAAGAGAAGCTGTATCCTTGGAAATACGAGCGAAAAGACTCGGGTGTTCGCAAGTTCTTTCGCTTTTTTAAAGACTTTGGCGTCGTAGCGTCACCGCGCCGCGGCTCTTCAGCGAACGCGTCGCCACGGCTGCCGGCTCGCGCGATCCCGCCGTCGCTCAATTAGTCCGAAGAGAATTAACATTACTAACGATTGTCAAGTCAAATCTCGTCTCGCTTAGATCTCACATTCGAACACCGGCCCAATCTCCCTTTAATGTTGAACACTTTAATACCCTATTTAGTTCAATCCACTAATGCCATTTATAACTATTTATTAGAAAAATAATTTTTGCTTTGGTTTCTATTTTGGGTGCTCATTTGTATTTTGATGATGTTTTTTGTTGTATACATAATTGTATTTCTGGGTTTTAGCTTACCAAACATTCATATGATGAATTTGTCTATAAAGGGATGGTATTTTTACTCAAACTATGGGGTTTTCTTGAAAATTGCTTCTTTAGAAGTTAAGCGTTTTGAAATTCACGGAAAGCGGTTGTCACGTGGAAGTTTTTTTTTGGTATTCTTTCGCGCATATCTAATTCTTAAATATTTTTCGAATTGAAGAGGATCTTGTTGAACTTTTTTCTTGAGTTAAGGGTTTATGCCTACACACCAGTGATGGAAGGGACTCCCTGGTCCATGTATTTTCTTTTAAAAATAGGGGTCCCGAGTCCCGCATATTGAAAAACTGAAGTCCCGGTTTTGGGTATGGAAAAATGTAAGTCCCGGGTTTTGAAATTTTCAATTTTTTAAGGTCTGTCCCGCCCGGAATTTAAAAAACGGGGTCCCTCCTATCACTGCTTTGAAAATGGATATTTTCCTATTTTTAAAATTATATTTTTAAATTCCGCGTATCATTTATAAAGACCTGTTTAACGCCAAATATATGGGCTTTTCTTAAAATTTTCTCTAAAAATTCAAAAGTTATAATTCAAAATATATTATTTTAAGAGTAAGTAAACGGAGCTGCAACTTTTGACAGTTCTTGTGGTCATATAGGCTCAGCCAATCTTCAAATCTTGTTGGAACTGTTTTAACGGATACGATTACAAGATTACAACTAGAGGATTTTGCTTAACTATTAGATAATCGCTAGTACAAATACTGAAAGAGAGCGGTGACTCTTGGTCGTACCTCAAACTTGGGTAATTAAACCGTTTATTTAAGGTATGACAATAAACAATACAAAACAAGAAAATAATAATAATA
This sequence comes from Caenorhabditis plicata, assembly GCA_963931815.1. Classification (NCBI taxonomy): domain Eukaryota; kingdom Metazoa; phylum Nematoda; class Chromadorea; order Rhabditida; family Rhabditidae; genus Caenorhabditis; species Caenorhabditis plicata. The sequence continues at coordinate 6,025,076 of OZ007494.1, forward strand.
AAAACAGAGACTGCGCGTTCGTGTTGTCCCTGCATCTAAGCGCATTTGGCGCGAATTCAAATCTATGTGGCACAGGCACAAATTTTCACTTTATTCTATTTACTAATATGCGTGCGTCAGCACACTCCCGGGCCCTAGAACAAAAAATTACCTCGTTATGATGTTTAATAGGTCTTCGCTGATTTTCTTAAAATTCTTCAAATGTTGGGGTGGGCTGGCCGCATGATGGAAGCATTATTTTTGAAAATGTTTACGTTCAATATGGCACGGAGAAAGTCGTGAAAAACGTTTCTTTTAAAATAGACTGTGGCGAAAAAATTGGAATCGTCGGACGAAACGGTGCGGGTAAGTAGACAATTTTCAAAACGATGCTTGGCTTGAAAGCGATTCAAAGTGGTCGAATAATTATTGGAGGAATCAAGGTTAATGAATTGCATTTCCATTCTAGACGGAGGAAACTAGACGTCATTCCGCAGGAGCCAATTGTATTTCTTCGATCGGTCAGGTTAAATCTTGATCCCATAAAAAGAAATCGTGATGATGCTCTTTGGAATGTACTTGATCAGTGCGATTTAAAACAAATCGGGTCCTATATGAGTGGATGCAGAAATAAAAGAAGGCGGGGCGAACTTTTCAGTTGGCCAAAGACACTTATTTTGCTTGGCTAGGGCGACACTGATAGCATCTAAAATTTTAATAGCCGATGAAGCAAGCGCGAACGTTGATTAAAAAACTAGTGCTATTATCAAGAAAGCAATTAATTCGCAGCTAGCATTTTACACAACCTTAACAATTTCTCATCGATTATATACTGTAATACAATGCGATCGCATAATGGTTGTGGAACAAGGTCGCATCGTAGAGTTCGACACCCCCGACGAATTAATTAACAACAAGACCTCGCATCTATGGAGAATAGCTCTTAAATCGGAAAACATCCGAATTGAAGAAAGTAGTCTAGGACTGTATTAGTCCTTGCGATTATTCTTTCCAAAAAGCTTTATTCAATAATACTTTGGTTCCTTTTTATTGAATCCCAGTGTGTTTATTTAATGTTTATTCTTTATGAACCTATTATTAGGATTATGTTATCGGTAAAAAAAAATGATAAGCTGTAAATCGGTATCAATGATTGTTCTTTATTTCTGTATCATGGTATAATCTGTAATAAATATTAGAGAAAGAAAAATTAGAAACCCAACCAACTCCTGATTTTTGAAATGTAAAAAAGTATTTTATGATGATTGAACTGTCTCGAACCGAGAACGGTTTGTAGTAGTTGCCTGCCACGCGGTTTTTTGCTCTTCGAATTCGTAGCAATGCGCCGGGTCGTACCCTCTTTTCTTGTTTAAGGAAACAAATTTTGCATTTAAAAACGACGGGAGGTATAATTCCTCTAATGTATTATAGTATTAATTCTAAATTATCGTCTATTCTGACGAGTTGTTTATGTTTTTGCAAATCTGACATATCGTACGTGTAAATAACAATAGATGTAATAATTTAATTGGTTAATTATTTTTGTTGAAAAGCCCATTAAAACATTTCTAAATAGCATCTTTTTATATATTTTCTCAATGTTTCTTTAAAATTCAAGCAGACTCTTGTCGCGAAAATGTTTTAAGAAGTGAGCTGGCGAAATGCGCGATTTTACGAATTTTAATGCCGTTTTTTAATTTAAACGTGAAGTTTTCATAAGAGCTTTATGCTAATTTTTAATACTTAAAGGAAAAAATCCATATAACATAACATTCTCTGGTTGAATTAAGGCTAAACTCATCATATGAGACAGGAATATCACTCTGGAAGGTTTTAGAGTTCTTAAAAACCCTTCTAAAAACCAGTTGTTAAAACAGCAATTGAGTTATTAAAAATTAGCTCAGAAAACCCTCTCTAATATATCTAATAAATATTTAGCATGTTTAAGCAAAATTACCGCGAAAGAATGATTAATTGTTAGAAGGCAACGTTCGTGTATTTAAAGAATTTACCCGTTTATACGAGTTTCAAGAACACTCTTGTAGTTTGAGTAAATATACCATCGTTTAAGTTTTGTTTATCTCTCTCTCTCTCTCTCTCTCTCTCTCTCTCTCTCTGTGCTTTTTTCCTATTTATTTGTATTTTCATGTCTCAAATAAATTATTTGTTATTTATACTCAATGTACTGGTCAAAACGTTATAGACCCGATAATGTTTTTGACGGGAAGTTGAACAAAATGTTGCAATTTTCATACAGTTACAAGACACATTTTTTAAAATAAAATATTACTCCAGAACATTTAAATTCTAGAAAATAAGGTGCAAATCCCTTTTCTATGAGTTGTGTGTTCCAGCGTGATTGGTTTTGTTTGAACCATGTTGCGCATCAAAAATTTGTCGGAATCACGTCTTCAAAGTTTGAGCCAACCGGATTAGTAGCGGAGTAACGGTCGTCTCCTGCCGTTACGATCGTGGGACTGGCTCCGCTATTCGGTAAGAGATATTCAAGCAAATTTCCTCCATGTCGACAGGAGGTGGGACGAATTCTTAGGATGGTAATCCTTTTGCAAGATTGAAGCATGATTCTACAGAAGATTCGTTCTTTGGTCAATACAACCCCAAGATTGTTGAAGAAAGCCTACAACATAGGCCGATTGAAAGAAAATCTATCGGAAATCGTAATTCGGAAAGGCTTTATTAGGAGGGGCTCCCTATTAAACTTTTCGGATTTTTATAGAGTAACAGTTTTCTTGTAATCGAGTTATGATTTCCCCAATATATTTTTTATTTTGGAATTCTCTTTCCCATCAATCTTCGTCCATTTTTCGTTCTTTTAATAAATAAATAAGTCTTTTAATAATTTTCGATTATATTAATCTGCAAAGTGTCATTCTTACGAAAGATTTAGTGACCATAAACTTGTATGTGTTTGGTAGATTTCGCCGTTTCAAACTACTACAAACTACGACAGAAATAGAATAGTTGATCATTAAATAGGTGCGGTCCAAAGCATTCAATCAGAGTCAATGTAGCGGAGAGAACTTGTACCCTAAAAGCTCCACGACAGTACCAGGAGAAAGACAACAAAAACGGTGCTTGCTGAAACAATGGCATTAAATACAGTTTCCAAAAAATAGAGTTGAAAATTGTTCACGCGAACGCTGACTAGTGTGATGTGTAGTAATATAGAAATATATTTCGATCATTTAAGAAGTGACTGGCTTAGCTGATGTAGAAAATATTTTTTATAAAAAGACGTAAACATTTTAAGACGCGCCTAAATCTCTAAAATTCATGTTTTCCAATTGGGGTTTCTTCTCTACAAAACTGTGTTATTAGTTTTTTTCTGAGTTTTTTCTTTTCTGTTTTTACAAGGGAAGTGTTTTAGGTCGGGCTCTCAGATTTTGATAAAACTTCGCAGATAGATTCTATTCCGCCTGCGCTATACTTGGGTTGAGGCTGAAACGACGAATTTTAGAGTTGAGAGCCAAAATTTGGTTTATGGGGTAACCAAACACGAGGGATTCAGATCCTGAAATATCAGCTTCGTACGATTCCAGCATCATGCTGAAAAAGAGGGCTGAAAATCGACCGTTTTTTTGAACGGAGCAATTTCGTGTTATGAGACCTATATGAGACGAATCAGCTCGAAAAGATCTTTCAAATGAGCTATCGAAAATGATTTTCGGCTGAAACACAAAAAAGCTGAAATTTTCAGATTTGGCTGAAATTCGTCATCTATCACCAATAAATTTTTTGAAAACGGAATATTAATCAGCAGAACGAGGAGATTCGAATGGTATAGGTCTTGAAATGCGCTGCAAACAAAATTTGGGTTTTCAGAAGGGCTAAAAGATTTTCAGACAAACTGAAAAAATTTTCAGCCAAATCACCCGATCAACATAAAAGTGGTATCATGCGACGTAGATTTTTTTTCTGAATCGATACATATTGGAGTTTTTTTTTTTAATTTTCATCTTTTTTTTTAATTTTCATCATCTAGGAGGAAAAATCGACATTTGCTCTTATTCGCTTTTCATCGAAAGCAAAAGCAGCCAAAAATGCAGTGTGTATGGAGAAGGTGTCTTAGGCGTGTCTACTGCACAAAAATTGCGACTTTAATCTTGGATCGAAGCGGATGACCTGCAGAATTAAACGAAAAGCATCTGAAGGTACTATTTAAGGAAGATGTTTGCCAAACAAGTCGAGAATTGGCCGAAAATATGAACTGTGATCAATAAACAATCCTCAATCATCTTCATTCTATGGGATTTAAGGGGGGCTGGCACCTCATGATCTCAAAGAACAAAACAAAGGAAATCGCAGCTCGAAATCCAGGAGATACGCTGAAGTCGAGACTCAAGCAAGATCTTCCACCAAAAACGACCATGATCTGCGCTCGGTGAAACTGAGAAGTCATTCTGCACTGGGAAATGCTCGAAAGAAACGCCACGGTCAGCAAGGAGCTCAATGTTGCCCAACTTTGCCGCGTAAATGAGGCTATTCGATTGAAAAGACCCGATTGACAACGAATGCTGCACAAGTCGTCATAACTGCCTTCCAAAAGCTCGAATGACAGGCTCTTCAGCATCCACCATACTTACTTACTTTGGATACTTTTGAGTCCGAATCATTCTCGCAGTTAGAAGCGGACTAACTCTCTCCAATTTGAGCCACTGTCGACTACACGTAACAGCTCTCGTCTCCAGGATTCCTATCCGTCTTCTAGTTTGTCGTGGACCGTTCGTGGGTGAAGTTTGAGATCCACAGTTTGACGGAATCAGACCAGCGTGCTTTAGGTCGTCCTTTTGGTCTAGTTGATCCTCTGGGGTCCCATTCTGTTACGTGTTTGCACCAACGGTCCACCGGCATTCTGGAAATATGACCTGCCTATTGTAAGATCTTACCGCGGACAATCCATGCTGCACAAGTCGTCAAAACTGCCTTCCAAAATCTCGAATGACAGGCTCTTCAGCATCCACCATACTCTCCAGACCTTGCGCCATCCGATTATCACCTTTCCCGTTCTCTGCCAAAACAACTTATTAAAAAAAAGTATTCCTCAACTCAATAAATCATGAATTCTGCTTTATTTTTTTGTTATATTGAAATTTGATCTATGGGCACGTTAAATGAGAACACCTTATTACGAAGGGAAAAAGGGAAAATTTTATATCGTTATATTTTACGATCCAACTCCTCCCCTTATAGAATGGTGACCTGAAGAGTATATTTTGGAGTTGAGACGCTGTAAATTACTTAAAACCAGCAAGAGGACTAACCATGTCTGGTTCGATAGAATTCAATCTAATAATACTATTTATTAGTAAAATGTATCAAAATTCAAAATACAGAATAGATGAGCTAGGAGAATAAGAATTGCTCACATCTCGACTCGGCTCATGGACAGCCATTAGAGATGGGCGAAGTTTTGAATTCCGTCAATTTTTCCATTCCAAATTCTGGATTGCGGATTCCGGAATTCAATAACTGCCCTTCCGCTCATCTCTGATAGCCACCGACCCGTAACCCTGCTGAGTAGACGACTGACTATAGCATCAAGGGAAGCAGGCGGGACCCAAAGAGGTCCTGTGCCATAGTGTCCATGGTTGTAACAAAATATTATTGTTGTGACGGAAGGTTAAGCTGAGAGCCAAAGCGCATACTTTACTAGTCACTCTTGAAAGTCCCGTTAACGTTAATTATATATTTAATTCTATATATTTATGAATATTAGTGTCACGTCACCCTAGTTTTGTTATCATCATATCTAGTTGTGATTTTATATTCTCACATTCGAGACAATAAATAGTTAGCCGAGTCCCATCTGTCCTCTTGGATCACAACAATTATTCATTTCATTCAAAAAAATACGTCTCCCAGAAAATAACGATAAACCTCTCACCTACTAACCGAAAACGAAACTATTTTTATCTTGATATAAGCTAAATTTAAATCTCAAAATCTATTTTTACCTGCAATTAAGAAATGTAGTGTAAAAATACATTTTTAGAAATTAATTTCGAAATCCATAAGTACAATCAGGCAGTTTCCTTATTAATCTTGATTCGTCATTCAATTACAATTGAATAAATTTCAATTCATTCTTAAATTCGCTTGCAAAACTGTTCTTCTCTCTTTGATGATTTGTTGTTGCCATAAATATTCGTCAATCCGACAATAAAATATCCATTCTTGATTTTCCATATGCGTTTTGATATTGGTTCTATTTATATTCATTATATGTGTATTACATAGTATTATAACTACTATTAAAGTATTATTTCAGTTTTTAATTTAACAAAGTTTTAAGGATTACATTTTAAGTTAAGGATGATTCTCAAAATTTTTATAAAATATTCGGAATAGAATTACTATCAAAGTCGAAGATGTTACATCCGCAAACCGTATGCGATAATTTCAAACAGAGTGACGCAAAATAATCCTCACCGCTTTCGGAGACATTGATAGAGTCTATAACAAATCTTTTTTACCATTTTTAATTGGAATTTCAGTTTAGAAATCGTTTATGAATTGAATAACTGCTTATCATTAGCTAATGATAAGGAAAATAATATTTTCTCACTTTGAGACCATTTTAAGAAAATATGAAAATTTTATTTTTTAAATTTACGTATATAATTATTGCTATTTGAACGGCCGACTTCTCATATGTTTATTCGCTATCGCACCATTTACAATGTATTAGGGTGAACCAAAATTTTTTCCGATTTTTAATTAAAAATTTAAACATAATTTTACAACACATGAAAAACAATTAGGTTTCAAAGTAAAGACCATTTGACTCTATGGCTTGAACCCATCTATCGGCAAGTTGTTCGATTCCGCTGCGGAACCACTCCTTGTTCTTAGAGGCGAAAAACTCGCGGCGGCACCCGTTTTCGTCATCGGCTAGCTCATTGACGCTACGACCACGAAGAAAGTGTGCCATGGATCGGAAAAGGTGATAATCAGATGGCGCAAGGTCCGGACTATAAGTTGGATGTGGGCGAAGTTCAATGGCGTCGAGATTTTTAATTATTTCCTTCGTTTGTCTGGCGGTGTGCGATTTTGCATTGTCTTGTTGAAGGAGTATCCGCTTCCGATTGATCAATGCCGGATATTTCTCGCCACGTGCCGCATACTTTCGATCAAGTTGGGCACAATAGAGGTCTGAGTCGATGATCCGACCATTTGGAACTAGCTCGAAGTAAATTACGCCTTCGAAATTCCACCAAACACACAGAAGTGCCTTCTTTGAGAAACGATCACATTTTGCTACCGGTTCCGCCGTTTGACCGGGTTCCAACCATTGATTTTGTTTGTCCGGATTACTGAAGTAGACCCACTTTTCATCACAAGTTACAATTCTACGAATAAAACGGTAATCTTGTGGATTTTCGAGCAGTTTTCGGCAAGTCTCGACACGTTTTTGAGCTTGAATTTCAGTCAATGCATGAGGTACTTCTCGGCAGCGTCTATTGAGGGCGTGAAGATGGGCGTGAAGATGTCGTACAACTGATGTTTGAGGAATATCGAGCTCGGCCGACAATCTGCGAGACTTATTGATGGATTGGTCTTCACAGCTTCACGAATTGCTTCAGAATCCACTGTCGAAGGTCGGTGTGTCTTGTCCTCGAGATCAGTGTCGCCGTCGTTAAATCTTTTGAACCAATTTCGCGCAGTACGATCCGAGACCATATTGTCGCCTTCAACTTCGCATATCTTTTTTGTTGCTGCAGGTGCGTTGAAGCCTTGTTTCCAGTAATGGCGTAAAATAACACGAATTTCGGATTTTTCCATGTTTCTTCTACAAGTTCAAACAATTTTAAATAAAAGACCAATTAAAAATTTTAACATATATTATGATAGAGCTGTTCAAGAGCTTTAAAAATATGTATAACACATGTATATAAAAATCTTTATTTGGTAAAAAAAAAACAATTAGACAAAAAGACATAGGGAATCGGAAAAAAAATTTTGGTTCACCCTAATATATTGTTAAATCTGACAATTATATTGGTGAATAATAAATAAATAAAAATACATTTTCATATTTTTCCGTAAATATGTCGCGGAATAACAAATACAGTGAAACGTAATTTTGAAAATTGTTTAATTATTACAGCAATAGGGGTATCAAGCAACTTTAAATATTACAATGAAGCTAATAAAAACTTTTTTTTAGTTTTGAGGTCATTTTGAGAAAAATAAAGAACAAATTACATACATTAAAAATAGATTTTGATAATTTTCTTAAAATTTTGAAAATAAAAGAAACAAGTTAAATTAGTTAAGTTAGTCAGTTTGTACGCATTTTTGAAAGTTGTTTGAGATCAACATTAACTAACATTAATAACTTTTATGTTTCACATACGTGACACGTAATTTTTAAAAATTTTAATAACTATAGCTGTATCCATATTACTATAGCTATAGTAGTTTGGATAATTTTAATATGGATAATTTTCAAAGCAATCAATCCCACTCGAAGGCGGTAGGATCATCGGTAGAACTAAATAGCGGTGTCACTATGAATGCTCTTCGACTAGGGTTGATTATTTTTTTTACATGATTTGCTGCAAAAGAGAGAACGCCAACCGAAATGCTGAATATTTAAAGTTAGAAATTATCATATTTAAGTACTCCAAATAGATTTTTGTGTAGCTTTAGCGATATATCAGCAAAAAAATAATAAGATTGGCCAGAATATACACTAGCTGATAAAAGTTTTGTCACAAATGTTTCTTCGGGTTTAACTTTATTGTGACTTGACCAAATTGGCTGATTTTTTGATATTTTATGAGAATCAGTGTTTAAAATGTTATAGTAGCAATATTTGGTTTAAATTACCATGGCAATTTCGGTACCACGCATTCCGTTTTCCCTCAGATTGATAAGAGATATTGCTTTTTTTTCACTATTTTATTATTTTTATTATATGTGATAACTAGTTAAGGAAATTTGGAGTTGATCTCTTTGAGGGGTTTTAATTCGCCTTATTTAATAACCTATTAGGGTGAACCAATTTTTTTTTCTGATTTCCTATATCTTTTTGTCTAATTGTTTTTTTTTTACCAAATAAAGATTTTTATATACATGTGTTATACATATTTTTAAAGTTCTTGAACAGCTCTATCATAATATATACTAAAATTTTTAATTCGTCTTTTATTTAAAATTTTTTAACTTGTAGAAGAAACATGGAAAAATCCGAAATTCGTGTTCTTTTACGCCATTACTGGAAACAAGTCTTCAACGCCACTGTTGCAGCAAATAAGATATGCCAAGTTGAAGGCGACAATATGGTCTCGGATCGTACTGCACGAAATTGGTTCAAAAGATTTAACGACGGCGACATTGATCTTGAGGACAAGACACATTCAGGCCGACCTACGACAGTGGATTCTGAAGCAATCCATAAAGCTGTGGAGACCAATCCATCAATAAGTACTCGCAGATTGTCGGCCGAGCTCGATATTCCTCAAACATCATTTGTACGACATCTTCACACCCTTGGGAAGGTCAATAGACGCTGCCGAGAAGTACCTCATTCATTGACTGAAATTCAAGCTAGAAAACGTATCGAGACTTGCCGAAAAGTGCTCGAAAATCCACAAGATTACCGTTTTATTCGTAGAATTGTAACTTTTGATGAAAAATGGGTCTACTTCAGTAATCCGGACAAACAAAATCAATGGTTGGAACCCGGTCAAACGGCGGAACCGGTAGCAAAACGTGATCGTTCCTCAAATAAGGCACTTCTGTGTGTTTGGTGGAATTTCGAAGGCGTAATTTACTTCGAGCTAGTTCCAAATGGTCGGACCATCGACGCAGACCTCTATTGCACCCAACTTGATCGAATGTATGCGGCACTTGGCGATAAATATCCAGCATTGTTCAATCGGAAGCTAATCGGAAGCGGATACTCCTTCAACAAGACAATGCAAGACCAGACAAACTAAGGAAAAGCTCAAAAATCTCGACGCCATTGAACTTCTTCCACATCCAGCTTATAGTCCGGACCTTGCGCCATCTGATTATCACCTTTTCCGATCCATGGCACACTTTCTTCGTGGTCGTAGCTTCAATGACGTGGCCGATGTCGAAAACGGGTGCCGCGAGCTTTTCGCCTCTAAGAACAAGGAGTGGTACCGCAGCGGGATGGAACAACTTGCCGATAGATGGGTTCAAGCCATAGAATCAAATGGTCTTTACTTTGAAACCTAATTGTTTTTCATGTGTTGTAAAATTATGTTTAAATTTTTAATAAAAAATCGGAAAAGAATTTTGGTTCACCCTAATAGTTGGTTGATCTGTGTCGGTAACTTCAACAACTTAAGCCATCTTCTTTTCGTTGAATGAGATCTGTAGCTGCGTGCTATTGTAAACGTTGTGCATTCACTGAAAATCGAAAACTCTTTTATAGGGCTCTTTAAAGGAATGATGAACTCTTGGGTTGAGCGGGAGAATTTATTTAAGAGTTTATCAGTGCTTCATCATTGTTTCACCATATGTCTCAAGAAATATTACGAAGAAGATTCACGTTATAATTGACAACGCTAGCTCATATATTTATTAGAATTTTATTAGAATTCCAGTTCGGGTTCCTATGTAAAATACTTGCCAGCTTCACTCCTTATAATAAAAAATGTTAACAAACACCTAATCTCAATGAAAACTTCAAAATACATATCATTTTCGTCATTTAGCTCCTAATTGTTTCATAAATTGCTTATGACGTAATTTAAGCAAAACATAAGCACATGTTAAACTAAGTGGTTCTTCTATAATTAGCCTTATTTAATCGTGATGTGTTTTTCGTCTCAATTTATTTATCATTTCATTTTAATAAAAATCTGCGTGTTGTGGAACTTCCTTAATTATTAGAATTTAACAATTCTGTGCTTTAATTTTATTTGCTCAATTGAGTCCATTGAATTAAAAAGAAACAAAAATGGATGAATAAGGTGGGTGTACCAACAAATTGTCTCTTTATTAGTATCTTTGTTCTTGTCTGAGTGGGTGTCTCAGGTTATTTCCTTTATTTCTTCAGTGAAACATTTTTATTTTAATTTGCACGCTAAATTCAAATAGCAAAACGTAAGACAAATCTGGCAAAAATGTTCGTTTTGTCATATTTGTCTTATCTATCTGAAAATCTTTTTATATTCTCTGATTTTTAAGGTCTTAATAATCTTGTATTTGGCATGAATTTTGTTAAAATTTGAAAAAGAATAAGTTTAATTGGGATTTCTCTTTTACCGCTTTATAAAAAAGACACAAATTAAACTTTATAAAGCATGTAACAAACCTAAACTTTAATTTTCCATACAAATTCCAACGAAACTCTCCCAAAAAGAAACGATAAATAAACAATGCAATCTGTTATAAAACAATTTTTATTCAAACAAATCCGATTATGAATGTTTCCTTTTCTTAATTAATAATCTTTTCTATAATCATCGCCATCTACGCCATATTAATCTTCAAACGCGTCAAAAAAAGATATATTACGTTGAAAAAATTGAATCGAATCGGCTTAATTCGATGTGCAAATCGCTAAGCTCATTTCAATTGGTCAGGATTTACGCCAATTCTCAGAGTTTTAGGTGTGATTGTGTCAATTGTGATATTGATGTAAATGAATGAAGTTTTTGAAAGAAATATGAACCCGCCCATTAAATTTACGATTGATTCTCGTTATAGAAATGGAACTATTTTCAGATAATTATTTTGTTTTTTGTTTATTATTATTATCAACATTCAAGAATTTATATATGTATATATATGATCTTTTAGATTTCTTATTTATATACACTAGCTGACAAAAGTTTTGTCACAAATGTTTTTCGGGTTTAACTTTTTTGTGACTTGACCAAATTGGCTGATTTTTTGATATTTTATGTGAATCAGTGTTTAAAATGTTATAGTAGCAAAATTTGGTTTAAATTACCATGGCAATTTCGGTACCACGCATTCCGTTTTCCCTCATATTTATAACAGCTTGCCGGGTGGCAATTGGAGTTTCTTTACGTGGAGTCATCTCTAAAATGTTGCCAATTACTGCTATTTTCAATAAATTATGAAAAAAATATAATTGAACTTTAAAAATTGTTAAAAAATGCAGTGCAAGAAAAGTGCGTAATATCTTTGAGCTACGCGTTTTACGATAAACGCTTTTCACTGTAAAACGGATTATCGTAATCACAAGCGGAAATTTGTAAAATAATCTAAAACCATATGAATCTATCATATCAAAAAATCAGCCAATTTGGTCAAGTCACAAAAAAGTTAAACCCGAAAAAACATTCGTGACAAAACTTTTGTCAGCTAGTGTATATAATATTTTTCAGAACAATATATATCATTTAAACTAATTATCTTGTTAAACAATACAATATTTTACAAAATTATAAATTTAAAGGTAGTGTTAGTGCAACTGGTGCAAAGTCTTTTGCAATGCGGCGCGGTTTCGTGGAATTGAAAATTTATAAGGCCACAACCCTATTAAGAATAATTTAAACGGTAATTTAAAGGTAATTTAAACCGAATTTTGCTACTATAACATTTTAAACACTGATTCACATAAAATATCAAAAAATCAGCCAACTTGGTCAAGTCACAAAAAAGTTAAACCCGAAAAAACATTTGTGACAAAACTTTTGTCAGCTAGTGTATATATATTTAATTAGAATAATGATAGGTTTTAAAGATCAAAATTGTTCCTAAACTCAATAAATGTCATTTACGTTTTTTCCCGATTTTTAAGCGTGTCTGACAGCTTTCACGTCTTTTCAATAAAATATTTTTACGAATATTTAACTAGGCTTGTCTTAAACTATCTACATATATTAATATATTTACAAAAACATTGATTTGAGCACGTTTACAAAGCTAATTTTAATATCATATCAATTGGCGTGTTACTCTCATTTATTGGGTGAACCAAAATTTTTTCCGATTTTTTATTAAAAATTTAAACAAAATTTTACAACACTTAAAAAACAATTAGGTTTCAAAGTAAAGACCATTTGACTCTATGGCTTGAACCCATCTATCGGCAAGTTGTTCGATCCCGCTGCGGTACCACTCCTTGTTCTTAGAGGCGAAAAACTCGCAGCAGGTCATTGAAGCTACGACCACGAAGAAAGTGTGTCATGGATCGGAAAAGGTGATAATCAGATGACGCAAGGTCCGGACTATAAGTTGGATGTGGGCGAAGTTCAATGGCGTCGAGATTTTTGATATTTTCCTTCGTTTGTCTGGTCTTGCATTGCCTTGTCGGAGGAGTATCCGCTTCCGATTGATCAATTCTGGATGTTTCTCGCCAAGTGCCGCATATATTCGATCAAGTTGGGCGCAATAGAGGTTTGCATCGATGGTCCGACCATTTGGTACTAGCTCGAAGTAAATTACGCCTTCGAAATTCCACCAAACACAGAGAAGTGCCTTCTTTGAGAAACGATCACATTTTGCTACCGGTTCCGGGTTCCAACCATTGATTTTGTCTGTCCGGATTACTGAAGTAGACCCACTTTTCCTCAAAAGTTACAATTCTACGAATAAAACGGTAATCTTGTGGATTTTCGAGCAGTTTTCGGCAAGCCTCGACACGTATTTGAGCTTGAATTTCAGTCAATGCATGAGGTACTTCTCGGCAGCGTCTATCGACCTTCCCAAGGTCGGTAAGATGTCGTACAACTGATGTTTGAGGAATATCGAGCTTGGCCGACTATCTGCGAGTACTTATTGATGGATTGGTCTCCACAACTTCACGGATTACTTCAGAATCCACTGTCGTAGGTCGGCCTGAATGTGTCTTGCCTCGAGATCCGTGTCGCCGTCGTTAATCTTTTGAACCAATTTCGCTCCGAGACCATATTGTCGCCTTCAACTTCGCATATCTTTTTTGCTTCTGAAGTTGCGTTGAAGCCTTGTTCCCAGTAATGGCGTAAAAGAACACGAATTTCGTATTTTTCCATGTTTCTTCTACAAGTTAAAAAATTTTAAATAAAAGACGAATTAAAAGTTTCATATATATATATTCTGATAGAGCTGTTCAAGAGCTTTATAAATATATATAACACATGTATATAAAAATCTTTATTTGTCTATTATGACAAAAAGATATAGGAAATCGGAAAAAATTTTTGGTTCCCCCTAATATCAATATCAATGCACCAATCACGCAAATGCAATTTAGCCAAAAAACGCAAAGTTTGATTATAGCCAAAAAACGCAAAGTTTGATTTTTAATTGCTTCCTAATATTTTCTTAACATTTAATTCACATGCCGAAACGCGATAAAACATTAAGCTGGCGTCCACTCTCACCCATCTCTGCGCCCTTTCTTGGCCATGCAGACAATTTTTGCACAACTTTGGTTTGTCTCGGTCGATGACGTGGCAAGTGGCTATAATTTCTCAAAATAGATCAAAACATTTACTATTAATTACATCTCTCATTATTAATCTTTCGAGTAATCTTTGATTAGTCATTATTTTAATCACATAAGCGAGAGACAGCAAATAAAAGCTGAAAATAGGTTGAAACAATATTCTCTGTTGACGTTTCAAATGGATTAGAATTGAAGCTTAATCCGTCAGCTCACTAGAGAATTTAGTTTATTCCGTTTGGTTTTGGATGAGTTTGTCAAAGAACAATAATTAGTGCAGGATAAGTGCTTCATGAAATTGTACCCAATTAAACTTTCCTCTTCAAATTAGTATAGAAATAATAATAATTATTATTATAATTGAATATTATTATTTGCGTACAAGTTACGTGTCCCATCGCCAAGTAGACAAGTACATTCAGAAAACCTCAAGTGAAATAGAGCTCAACGAAACACGCGATGTTTTGATGCTCACAGGTTTATAATAAAGACGTTTGAGAAACTTGCCTATGATTTCATGAAATTGTTGCAGATTAATTTTTTGGATTCTATATTAATGCGTTAGATAATTATAATTAATGACAATTAAATGCGAATTAAGCAACAATTGCAGATAATTATTAGCTCGGTGGTAATTAGAGAAAATAAGAGTAATCTAATTGGAGAGAATAGACACTCAATGAAAACAAGTTTAATGTTAAGAAAATGAGCTCGGAAAAAAGTCCTGAAATCTAATTTTTCAGAGAGTCTGAGAGAAAAACCTGACAAATTCGCGTGGAAAAGGTATGTGTAAATCAAGTCCACCGCCAACAGTGAAGAAGTAACGCTCGATGAAGCGATGTTGCCGAAACTGCTAAAGACCATCAAACGGTTAATGCAGATCGCCATATATCAGTCATTCATCGAGACCAAGAAGACGAAGTCGCGAGTCTCCGCCGTCGTGGCAAAACACCCTGCTAGCAACAGGTTGGTTAGGGACGGCGGCCTCGCAAGTTTTTCGGTGCACAAATTCGTCCACCGTGCGCGCCTCGACGCTTTGGTATTCAATGCAAGAGGAAACGACGACAGCAGATGCAGACGATGTGGAGGACCACACGAAACAATCCCACACATCCTCAACCACTGCAGATACAACCTCGGCAGGGAACAGACACAACCGTGTCCTCTTTAAACTAGCCGACGCCATCAAATGTGGCAAAAAGAAAGACTGGAAACTAACGATCGATGAATCACATGGCTCGGACATGCAACGACCCGGTAATCGCCGATGAGCAGTAATCGCCGATGAGCAGCAGAAAGCGGTAATCGCCGATGTCACCATCCCATTCGAGAATGGTTGCAAAGCGATGGAAGATGCCGCAGAGAGAAAGATTGCAAAGTACTGTCCACTTGTGGACTACTATGCAGCGTTGGGCACCAAATCCAAAGTCAAGCCGTTTGTAATCGGCTCACTTGGTAGTTGGTGACCCGACAACTTTGAAACACTCTCGAGCCTTGGCATCAACTCAGAAATGAGAAGAATGCTGATGCCGAGACTGTTGTCAATGGTCCTGGAAGATAGCAAAAATATCTACTGGAACCACATATATGGTAGTTTGTACCAGAAGCCTAAACCGCCCGAAATATGGTCGAACTACTGTAAAAAGTTCCCAGCACCGGTGCCCGAAAAGAAAGATGGAGAAGAGCTAGGTAACACTACCTCGACTCCACCAACAACCAAGATCAACACCCGTCCAAACCCTACGGTTTAAGGATGCGTGCGATCTAACCTGCTAACACCGTCTCGTTTATCCAAACAGACCGTGGAAGCGACAAAACAAACAGCCAGCGTGGCCAAAATCAAACTTGTTGTCTACCAGTCCAAAACAATACGTTTTCGGACACTTAACACGGAGGGCACTCTGTGTTCCTGATCAAGGCATGCACGACTTCGTGTCGTTTTACGTCCCTTGAACCACTCGGAAGCTGAGACATAGCCTCCCTTCCACCGGCACTGGCTTGCTTCGGCGACTCGGTGAACAGTCGTGTTAGCGATGGCGACGTGGGCGGATATGAACTCAGGCAGTACTCACCAACTGACCTGTGGTCCCCAAAGCCGTACACGGCCAAAACCTCCTAGTGCTAGCTAATATTCACGCACGACACTCCCCCATTTGGTGGAACACTAGCGGGCATGCGCGCCTCTGGCGCCCTGTGCTTGGTCGCCGCAGAGAGGAAGGCGGCGGCCGCGAGGTTGTGGCGGGAAACTCCGCTATGCGTGTCTGGACCTATCTCTGAGTGCCGCATAGCATATGGAGGAAATTCCCTGTAAGAGTTTGACGGCTTTTGGGCGTTACCGTTATTGTACACCCCTAGTTCAGGTTCCCACCTTTCAAGGAACCAAAGGGGTATAATCGTCGTAACAGTACCTGCGCCCGGGGGCTGACCTGTCAGCAGAATGTAAGCAGCTCTTTTGTGAGCACAAACTCAATTCCCTTTCCTCATAATTCACTCCTGACTCGGATAGTCGGTCATCGTCAGAGGTGATTCGACTAATCTTTGAGTGTGCAGGCTCGCCACAGTTCTTATCGTATTAACCTACGGTATTCAGACACTTGTCTGAAACAAGGTTATAGGATTTTTGGAAAAATGAGATGACCCGGGGCTTGCTCCGACATCTCAAGAGTCGTCTCGGCGTTGCACAGCTGCCGAGTATGGTCCAGTCCCATGTGGGACAAAAACAAGCTTTACAAGGGAAGTTTCTTAAAAATGACGAAAGAATATCCCAGACGCCGCCATGCCAAGTTGAATTGACGTAATCATTGTTTTATTAAAAATGCGTAATAGTTTTCAGACACGCTTAAAAATAGTAAAATTGTTATTTCCAGTTAAACTGATTCAATTGTTTGTGAAATATCGTTTTCAGCTGGCAAGATCAATGTAAAGGAGATTAATGAACCTCAAAGTACGATCAATCTTATTTTCAAATCAATTTACTCATTTTCTTATTTACTTTACTTTGGAGACTATAGAGTTCGAACTGTCTCTCGTCAAACGAGCCGGTGCCATTGTTGTCCAGACGGTCTCCTTCCGCAAAACCCTCGTGTTTCGAGTTTCTTGATTTCTGGTCGACAAATTATTAGCGAAATGAGCTCATTTTGTAAAATCGCTTTTATAGTATTGTATTAAAAAAAAAATTTAGCTGTATAACATATTATGAGCGGAAAAAATGGAAAAAAACATTTTGTATAAACAAAAAACAACATTTTTCAGCGCTTAAGGTAAAAAATGGTAAAATTCCGTTATTATATAATTAATACCCGCCTTGATATTGTATATGAAAATAAAAATCAGTAAATAAAATGCCGAATTTGCATTCACTCGTAGATTTTTGACCGTGACGTGCTGCATTTGTCAAAAAAACAATAGCTCGGTTTTTTACATTACGACGCTGAAAGTAAACTTTACAAAAGGTTTTTTTCCATTTTTTCCGCTCATAATATGTGCTGTCCACTAAGACTCTAGAATTGACCCGCGTTCCAATTCGCTGTGCAAGCTTCCAAGATCTTCCAACCAGCGAGGGAAAGACCCCACCTGGAAAGACCCCAGAGACCCCAACGGAAAAGACCCCACCTGGAAAGAAGATCTTCCAACCAGCGAGGGAAAGACCCTACCCGGAAAGACCCCACCTGTTCTTTATGATACAGTACTCAGAAAGAGTGTGGACACCAGAGAAGGGCGGAATGCCGGATTCCGTATTTTATAATTTTCATTCCGAATTCCGAAATTCAAAAACTAACACGCCAACAGATCTGTTAGAAATAGTAGCTCATTAAAGCCCCAATAATCTAATAATCTTTAAGATGAGTTTTCTAAGATCACGTGGAAAGTAGCTAGTTAAGGTCACGTGAAACTTTTGAAATATACGATTAAAAATCGAAAAATCGTGGTTTTCAGTTGGCGTGCCAAGTCTGCTTTTGGGAAAAATATCTGAAGGAGCAGGACCATTAGAGAAAGCTCCGTCCTATATCGATAAAGTTTGGGTTATTTTCTACATGAGTTTTGACATTGTAATTTACAACCTTCAGCCACTTCCACCACCCACAAGGAAAGTATAAAAGGCCAACATCTCAGATTTTCATGAAACTTCGCAAAAAGATTCGTTTTGAGTCAAAACGTATGCACAAAAAATTTCAGCTCGCCAAAAATATTTTAAGGTACTTAAAAATGGGTCTGAAATCCGAATATCCCTGAGATCATTATTTTTATTTTCCAACAATCAGTTTTCTTCTGCGATCATTTTTAAGGCGCCAGGGTTTTAAACAATGCGTTAACCAGGGTTGTACGCATGGACATTAGTCTTTTTTCAAACGTAGACATGACATGGACGGTATCTTTCGATACCGAGTTGTCAACTTGCGCCAATTCTGAAATATTTTACGTTCATGCCAAAATTTATATGGATTAATCGAAGCCTCGGTTTTTTAAAAAAATTTTTAAATATTCTTTTACCTCCTTGAAGATAGAAGAAAAGGGCGTTAAATGGAAATAATTTTTATCAAATGGACGATGAAAAGCGGAGTGAAACTTGAAAAATGAGGAAAAATGGAAAATGAAATTCCGTGCAACTCTAGTGTTAAATTTTATTGTAGAATGATATTTTGTAGATAATCTTGCACGCCAAATCAAAATATCGATTTGGCGATTTTTAAACGGATGTGGAAATTTTTAGGTTTTAATAACAAAAAAGTTTTTACTGCAGTTTAATTAAGCTTGTCTTAAACTATCAAAAAATATTAATATCTTTCTAAAAATTTAGATTTTAGCATGCTTACTAAGCTTATATTCTTACCATACAAGTTCGGATGAACTTGTGTTTGAATGTTTCTGCGTGAAAACTAGTTTTTGTAATAAAGGATTTTTTTTTACAATTTTCACGCGTACACAAACCTTTTCCACGCAAATTTGTCAGGTTTTTCTCTTAGACTCTCTGAAAAAATTAGATTTCAGGACTTTTTTCTGAGCTCATTTTCTTAACATTAAACTTGTTTTCCATAGAGTGTCTATTCTCTCCAATTAGATTACTCTTATTTACTCTATTTACCACCGAGCTAATAATTATCTGCAATTGTTGCTTAATTCGCATTTAATTGTCATTAATTATAATTATCTAACGCATTAATATTGAATCCAAAAAGTTAATCTGCAAAAATTTCATGAAATCATAGGCAAGTTTCTCAAACGTCTTTAAAAAAAACATTGACTAAAAAATTTTAAAAATGGGTGCTCATATATGCGCTGCTAGCACTCACTGCTGTGAAACCGCACCTCATTGCAATAAACTTCGAATCAATTACCCGAAACACAATTTTTCAATGTATTATTTTGTAAAATATTTTATTTACATCAAAGAATATAAAAAAACTATTGTATTTATAGTCGTCGCCAAATGATTACCACTGCAAAATGTGGCGCACTTATTATTTTTCATTTAATTTTTATGATTATTTTCTTGTTTATGTTTGTTCTATACTGTTTCTGTTTAAATACATTGAAGAATATGTTTTAGATTTTGTTTCAATCGTGGAATAAATGTGGAAAAAAATAATAATCATAAAAATTAAATGAAAAAATAATTTTGGCGACGACTATATTATAATTTTCATAATAACAGATAACATTTAAACTAAAGTTACGGATAAAAATAATTAATAAATTTAAATTTTTTTACAAAATAATAAATTGGAAAGGCGTGTTGAGCGAAATTCGTGCGAAATCTTTTCCAATGCGGCACGGTTTCGTGGAGCGCGCTAGAATCTTAAACATGATAAAGTTTAGAATGTTTCCCTATAGTTTAATTAAAACCTACGAAACTGACGTAAAAAGAGAGTTCTAATTTACACGTATTGTCCTTTTCAGCGATTTGTGAATAATGGAAGTTTAATGAAATGTAGTGGTATGTAGAATTGATTTTGTGGTGATGTCATACTTGGGAAATTTGGGGCCGGCCCCGGGCCGCAAATTTTTAATTTTATCGGCCCGCGATCCGTCGGCCCTGGCCCGGCCCTCCGGCCCGGTAAAGTAGGCAACATAATTTTTTTTTAAACAGTAATTTTTAAAAATGTTTATTTTAACATAAAATATTAGGAAATAAATCAAGAATTTGAGAGCACAAAACTATATGTTCCACATTTGCATAACTTAACCGAGTTCTTCTTTTATCCAACATATAAGACATTTTCGAGAACGTCGTTTCGCAAACACTCTCGGAAGGAATGCACGAAAAAATTTTTTGAGCCAATTGAAATAGGTGAGGATACTCTTCTTTTTTCTACTCCAGTAGCTTTCGAAGGACTCAGATGAATGAACCATCTCGTTGAGATATCTAAAATGTATAAACATCTGCGGGCTGCTTAAAAAATATAACTAATTCTTTCAAATTGCCTACATTGTTTGGAATATCACAGATGTCATCCAAAATTCTTTCGATCCCACTACTTGATTGTATGTTATCATATGTTATCATATCAGCATTCTAGTGCATTTCGACAACTATGTAAGGTGCGTTAGTCAATCCACTAAATCGCCATCTTGCTGATTTGATGGAATCAGATATATCGTCGTAACAGTGCCTGCGCCCGGGGGCTGACCTGTCAGCAGAGTGTAGGCAGCTCTTTTGTGAGCACAAACTTCTTCCCTTTCCTCATCATTCTCTCCTGACTCGGATAGTCGGTCATCGCCAGAGGTGATTGGACTAATCTTTGAGTATGCAGGCTCGCCATAGTCTACTTGAACAAATGCAGAAAACAGTTTCTCATTCTTATCACGTAGCGTTAGCTGTTCGATCGAATTTTGATGTTAATATTTTAATTGTGGTTTTAAGTATGTTTGTTTTAAGAAAAAAGTGTAAAGTAATATAAAATTCTTGGTTTATTTGCTGATATTTTATATTACAATAAATATTTTTACTAAATTGAAAAACACACATAATATTTTTAAAAAAAAATCAATAATTAAAAAATAAGGAAAAAAAACTTAAAAGTTGTTTAATTTTAGGGCCGGCACACACGGGACCGGGATCCCCTTTTTTTAGAAAAATACCCGGGTCTTACAATTGATTTTATTCTAATCTTTCTATAAATAAATCAAATTGTGATCTTATATGCGATAGGAAGTGGAAAAAAATTAGGATCGAATGAGGTTCTCTTTTGGACGGCCGCTCTTAATGGGCAGCCCACATTGAAGAGGAATAGAAGAAAAAGTCGTTTGTGGCCGATATTAATATATTTAGATAGTTTAAGACAAGTCTAATTAAATAGTCAGTTTTAGAAATTCTCTAAATCCTTTCTAACACTTAACTTAAATCCAAACGGTGGACTTGTATTGCTTGAAAACCGTATCAAAAGAGAAATTCAATAAAACTCATAATAATTGAATAGTCGTCTAGTTCCTTTGAAATTTTCTGAAAGAATTAAAATTTTAAAAACTGAAAATAGGTTGAAAGATTGAAAATGAATGAAGAAGGGTTAAAGTTTGGTTAAATAGTAATAGTTAAAAATAAATTTCGAAGTGCTCTCAGGAAACGTGCGCAAATCAAATTTTGCGGCAAGATAATAATATTTTTAGATAGTTTAAGACAAGTCTAATTAAATTGTAGTAGAAATTTTTCTGTTAAAAAGACGCAAAAAATTCCTGGCACGCTTAAGTATCGGAAAATCGCACGCCAAATCGAAAAGCGATTTTGCGATTTTTAAACGTGTGTGGAAAATTGTACGTCTTTAGAACATAAAAGTTTTCACTATAATTTAATTAAAATTGTCTTAAACTATCAAAAAATATTAATATCTTTCTAAAAAGTTAGATTTGAGCATGTTTACTGAGCTCATTCTATTACCATACAAGTTGGGGTGAAAATCGTTAATTCCCTTTTGTGTGTTAGTATCATTAAGTAACAGGAAACGTTCAAAATTTTTTTAAAAAATCGACATTTTCATTTGACGTAACATTTTAACTATTCAAATTTGCGTGGAAATCATCATTAAAGAAGGACTTAGTATTAATCTACTTTATATTTGCTACCAAATACAATTATAGAAAACAAAATAAACAATTTAAATCTGAGATTGAAGCTTCCATAAAAGTATTAAAAAAAAAAAAACATTTGATTAAAAAATCATTCACAATTTCTTGTAAAAGAGTATTTTAAGAATTAACTAATTTCAAGCCTATTTATTTTTAAATCAAGCCTACTTAAGGTATTAATCGTCCCACGCCTGGATTACAATTAAAAATTAATCTTTTGACAAGCTCTATATTTGTTTCAAAAAAAATGAAATAATTAAACCGTCATCTCATTACTTTCATCATTATTTATGCAGGTGATAATTTTATTTTTAACGCAAACAAATCAGCTGAAAACATACTAGCACCCGCTTTTTGACTCGTTTGTGACGTGATTGATTCGAAACACGATTACTACTTAAACATGCTCTAATATTTCAGTATATGTGAGATTCATGGAATTCAAGTCGACTCAGTTCAAATATTTGAGATCGTCAAGTTCAGTCGGATTAAATCAGATATCGCCGAGTTCTGATTGCTCGAGTTTTGATTTTGAGGTGAGCAATGTTTTGCACTTTTGCCCGTTGAAATTATTATTTATTAGCTTGATCGCTATTGTGAAATTGTGCGCGGCGATTCTCCTCTCGACTGCAATTATTTTGTCATGCCAGGTTCGTTTCAGATCAAACCCGTTGGGAATTGAGTGTGAGTCTAGTGTTTGTTCTCGAATTCAGATTTTGATAAGACTTTCCGCCCCGCCTTTTTTTGAAGGAATAGACATATTGCTTTAATTTTTTCTTTTCTAATTAGAAGTTTTTTTTTCATTTAACTTTGGCTCTTTCATGGATTCTTGTAATTTTGTTCTTATTATTTCTTATCAAAAAGCCAGTTCCATTTCTATTATTCATTTTTTTTCTTTTTTATTAGGAGTGAAATTAAAATTCGGATGTAAAAAAACGTCTGGCCGTGAAAGTGCGACCGGTGTACAAACGCACTCCACTGCCAAATTGCAAACGATCGCGTACCACTTGCACGTTTCCTTCAAAAATTACAAAAAACCCTTATACACCTTTCAAAAAAATATTTGTATTAGACAGAACAAAAATTGAGGAATTTTCTCAAAATTACATTCACAAAATTACACATTAACCCTTTACATTTTCGAGAAATAATCATCTTTATGATTTCCTGCATACTCTTGGGTTTTACCTCATATTCCGTCGTTTTCTATCTTTGCAGAATGCGGAGGAACTCTCCAAAGCAACATTTAAATTAATGTTTCAGTTAACAATAATTAATAAATCAGCACGAGCAATCAAAATTGAAAAAAATGTGCGTGGAAATTTTTACGTCTTTATAACAAAAAAGTGTTTGCTATAATAATGCTTTCCTTCGTACTCTTCGGTTTTCGCTCATATTCCGTCGTCTTCTATCTTTGCAGAATGTGGAGGAACTCTCCAAAGAATTATTATAGCATACAATATTTAAATTGATGTTTCTAATTAAAAAGTTTCTTAATAATTATTTTAAAGGTCGTATTTTGCGCAATTTGATCGTACTTCGTGGCAGTTGAGTGCATACGCATCCAAAATATTATTGTGGATGTATTGTCTTTTTCAGAGATCGGTGCCTAATGGAAGAGCAATAAAAGAAGAGAAAACCACACGGCCACAAACAACATTTTTCTCAATTCCTCTTAAATATGTGCTGCCCATTATTTCGAAAAAAAGAATGGCCGTCTAAAAAGACCGATCTCTGAAAAGGACAATAATATTTTTTAAATTTTACTTTCCTTTCTTAATAAAATGCCCTTAATTCAATTTAGAATAGGTTTAATAGAAATTGAATTGCTGTAGTAATACTGGATGATTGCTTGACCGACGCAGTAGTTGCTTGATCTTACTTTACTTTGGATACTTTGGAGCCCAACTCATTCTCCAGCGGAGAAGCGGACTAACTCCTTCCATTCCGAACGGCTCTTCCTTGCCAACGTAGACCAAGCCGTTTTTCCTTTCAAGGATCTGCGTAGTTGAGCAATGGCGAGTGAAGCGTGCCAGCGCGCTTTCGCTTTTCCCTTAGCTCTTGTCCATCCCCTAGGATCCCATTTCATTAACCACCTTTCTGCCGGGATCCCGGCAACATGTCCAGCCCATTTCATCAACTTCTTCTTCATGACTCGGAAAAGCAGTTGCGTCGTTTCTTCTCAATGACGTCGATTAGCGGTTCGCCTTTACCAAAAGCTGATCAGGCTTCCTTGATCAATCCAATCGTCTCGTCCTCTGTACTCCAGTCCATTCTGATACAGCTTCCAAGGTATTTCACCCGCTCACTGGCTCCGTTGACTGAAATAGAACGCGTGGAAATTACTGTTTTCGTAGGATATATTTCAAGTCCTTTGGATTTTGAATGTACGAAGAGTTCCTGTATTTGGGATTCCATCTCTTCGCAGGTGTGGTGGGTCACTAGGACTATATCGTTCGCGAATTCCAGCCGTTCATATAGAGTAGCACTTTCACGGCCTGACGTTTTTAACATCCGATTTTTAATATCACTCTTTCATCAGTGTCCGGTATATTTAACAAATATTATTAATTACATTTAGGAAAAATGCGTGAAAGCAAAAAAGGGGTAAATTCCGGTAAATTCCCCTGCTAGCCAACCGGTAGTCTAATAAAATGAGCTCAGTAAACGTGCTAAAATCGAACTTTTTAGAGTGATATTAATATTTTTTAGAGTTTAAGACAGGCCTGGTTAAATTGGCGTAATCAATTTTTTTATTGAAAAGGCCAAAAAATTTTCAGAAACATTTTAAAATCGGAAAATCGTAGGCGCGTCCTGGCCCTTAAAAATTTTGAAACTTTACAGTTTTTTCATTTTAAAAAATTCTTCCTCAAACTTCAACGGGGCTAAAAAATTATGATATATGTCTAGACGCCACTAGATGATACTCTAGAAGTTCATTTATTTTTAAAAATTTTAAAAATTTTAAAATTGGTCTTAAAAGTCCACGCAGAAGCTTAATCTCTCCCTTATCGGAAAATCGGCGCACGTCAAATGTAAATGAACGTTTTCTTATATTCAAGTGATTATTATAATATTTCAAGTAGAAATTCGTGAATTGGTTCAACTTAAATTATTTTAGACACATTCTCAACTATATAGGGCACAGTTTTCCTAAACACATATTATCAAAATAAAAAATTGAAAGGTCTATTTAATCATTTTTGAATTATTTTCAATGGTCTCAAAGAGATCATGAAGCTAATATTCAATTTATGTTAATAATGTCTCTGTTTTTCATTATATTTCTTCAAAATTTCTAGATTGCGTCAGACTTATTACTTTTATTTTTTATGAAAAGAAAATTGGACTTGTCAATTTCTTAGATTTTGATAATAACTCAATCTGAGTGGGTTTTCTGAGTACGCAGTTTAAACTATTCATTCGGCGTGCGTGTGGCGTGTATCTGATTGTGAGAGGGGCGGAATGACGATTTCTGAATTTCGGAATCCGGAATTCGGAATTGCCGCCCGTCTCTGGTGAACGCCAACTGAATTGTTTGATGTTTAAAAGTTTGAGAAAATATTATTGTACTGCTCGGCAACAAATCAAGTTTAAGTGTATATTCGAACCTATCCAGATCAAAATAAATATCACCGGTATTATTCATCAGAGTGGTCTAAAATTAATCACAGTTGAACATTCTCTGTTGCCGTGCTGGTGTCTATGCTCGCTAGGCCGGATGCTAGGCAAGGTGGGCGCAATCGTTAGGTGCCTGCGCTGCAGTTCCGGCGTAGCATATCTAAAGGATTTGAAGGGTTAGAATCTCGGGGCGTTGATGTTGGTTCAATTACTTTAAGATAGTTATTTTATTTTCCAAATCGAGCTAGTTGGATTTATCCCGAAGGGCTTCGCAGCCGCTTTAAACATTTTAAATCATCCATGGAGGTTTTTGGTAGAATTTTAAATTAATTGCGTTGTATTTACAGAAAACATTACCTAATCTTTTCGACAATTAAACGTTGAGACAACCGATTCCCTTAATAAAAATCTATTTTTCAGCATAAAGAATAGAATAGAACCCGCCTTGTTCCCACCTTGCTTCCTTCTATCGTCCGACTGAGTAACATTCTGCTGTCACATCCCAATTTGGTATTGTATTGTTTTCCTAGAACAGGGGGGGGGGGACCGGAAGGAGTCCCTCCAATCACTGGTGTCTATGCTCCGTTGGCCGGCAAGGTGGGCGCAATCGGTAGGTGCCTCCGTTGCAGTTTCTGCATAGCGTAGCAGAAGGGTTAGAATCTCGGGTTGTCGATGTTGGTTCAATTAACTTGAGATAGATATTTTAATTTTAAAATCAAACTTGTTGGATTTATCCCAAAGGGCTTCGCAATCACTTTAACACATTTTAAATCATCCCTGAAAGTTTTTGGAAGAATTTTAAATTAATCAGTGTATTATTTCGTGTTTTTTTTTGCAAACTTTGCAATTAATTTTCCGACGATTGCAACTTTACAGCATCTTTCGGACTCCTTGTGCCCAATTTATTATTATTTCAAAAAAATCTCATAACTTTCTTGGCAATCATTCAACAAAGTTAAAGAAATAAAAATTGCTATATTATGTTGTTATGTAATAATGCTAATTGTTATTGTCACAAAATAATTGCTTAATTTAATTTTTCAAGCGTATTTAATTCAAGACGTAACAACATTGCCGAATTAATGAAAACATAAAGAGAATATAGACGAGCTTTGCCGACAGTTTCGTGTTTTCTTTGCCTTATAGATATAAAGAAACGCTTAAATGAGCAGATTATTAAGATTTATGATTAAGTTGTCTGCTAATTATAATCAAATGTAAATTTGATGATGTAATAAATAGAATGGTTGAATTGAATATTTGAATTTGTCAAAGTGATCTGTTTCCATTTTTCTATTCGATTTATATCAATTTCAAGATGTTCAAGGTGTGATATTAACATTTTTCAATTCATGAGGGTTTTATCCATAGGGACTGATTATTTTACGAGTATAGCTGCTAATTAAAGTATTTTTTATAGTCAATTTGTCGTAGTTTTGATATTTCTAAAATCTTAATTTTATTGAAACGCTTAGTAACATTTTTTAGTTTTATTGTTAATCAATAATATGTAATTTTTGAATATCTGTGTTTCTTGCATTTTATCGGGTGAATTATTAAAAACAAGAGCACCGAATGGAAATGGTTGGATGCTCATTTTGCAAATTTCATTAGGAAGCTCTTTAGGTAGTTTAAAGCAAGCTTGTGTGTCAGGTTAAATGAATAGAATACGTTTTTAGTAGGATACTTTTAAATATTCACAAAATGTTCATTTAAATTTAGAGTGCAGGAGCTCAAATATTGCCAGAGTCCTAAAACATATACACGCACGCCAAATGAATTTGTAAAAACCGGTGCTCATTTAAAGAGCTTAAATATAATATTATTAAAATAAAGTTAGGTTTTAGAAAAAACGTTATTTTCAATTGGAACTCCAACTGATCAACTTTTGGGTTGAGGAATACGTTCGTAGAGTTTTTTCACAAAGATTTATTTGAACAAAAAACGATAATTATAAAAATCAATTAATTAATTATGTATTCGCCGTTCCTGTTTACGACTTCCTCCCACCTCTCGATCAATTTGTTGAGCCGTTCCGCCAAAAAATCGCCCGCTATGGTGTCTAAGAAGTTGTTGAGCCAGTTTTGAGGTTCCCTCATTTGGTTTGAGAGAGCTGTAAGGTGATAATCTGATGGCACAAGGTCTGGAGAGTACGGCGAAGGCTGAAGAACCTCTCATTCGAGCACTTTGCGGGCGCTTTTGACGACTTGTGCAACATGCGGCCTGGCCTTTTCGTGGAGCAAGATGACTTGGCCTTGTCGATCGGGTCTTTTCAGTCGAATAGCCTCATTTACGCGGCGCAGCTGGCGCAACATAAAGCTCCTTGTTGACAGTGGCGTTTCTTCCCCTGTTCCTTCAGATGATCTTTGTCTAATTGTTCAGGTCTTCCTCTTCGAAACGTGTCTGCAAGATTAAAGTCGCCATTTTTTTAACTTTGAGTATCATTTTTGTGCAGTAGACACGCCTAAAACACGTTCTCCATTCACAATTTCCCGAGCGGCATCGGCTACTTTTTTGCTTTCAATGGAAAGCGAAGAAGAGCAGATGTTGAAAATGCTGATTTTTGTCTCCTGGATAGTGAATTTCTCAGCCTGAAAAATGATTAAAATTTAAAATTTCAGAACAAACTAAAAACACAGTTTTGTAGAGCAGAAACAGCGCTATCAGATAAATATATACTCTTTGTCAAAATAACAAAAAAATTGTTGTGAAACAAAACATAATATAAAAACTCTACGAGCTTATCCTCAATCACTAAATTCGATAAATTTGGAATGCAAATAAAAAGAGTATTTTTGTGAAGGTTTTAATAGTTAGTTTCAGGCTAAGCCTACAAACTAGCGTAAATTAGGTTTTAGAAAAGTAGTCGTAAATATTTTATGGCGTGCACGGGCACTACAACAGATCAGCTATAAATAGTATTGTCCCTTTCAGAGATCGGTGCCTAATGGAAGAAGAAAAAATTAGGATGGTATGAGGCTCTCGTTTGAACGGCCATCTTCTCATCTCTCATCAATGAGTCCACATGGAAGAGGAATAAATGAACAACTCGCCTGTGGCCGTCAATCCGAAACTATCATTTTTTCATTTTTTTTTTGTTCTTCCATTAAGCACCGATCTCTGAATAGGACAATAATAATAATAAAATAAAATAGGGTAGTTTACAAGAGGGATAGGTAACTAATATGGAAGAGATTCTTTTTTGTAACAAAAAAATAATTGGATATACGGCCACAGCCACATCAATGTGAGTTTTCTCAAAAAACATGGGCAGCCCACATTGAATAGGAATAGATGAAAAAGTTCTTCGTGGCCGTATGGCCGTCCACCTTAGGCTATCATGTTTTCTTCTTTTTTGTTCTTCCATGGCTTGATGTTGTTGACTGATCATTGGTCATTGAATCTTCCAGAATTCCAGATAGAATTCTGGAAGTAGACCGGTGAAGTTGTAGATCAACATCGTTGCATGGTGGCATCCTTGATCACGATGGTCGCAGGAAGCGACAGGCACCATCTGTGAAAAAGGCAATAACTCATTGAAGCCTCTATAATCTAATATTTATCACATATTTTAATATTTAGACGTAGATGAGCTTAGTTCATCTGAAAAGAAACTTTTAATTTACGCTTAAATATTGTAAAATTATTTTTGAAATTAATGTGCACGAGTGGCGTGTATAGACAAACTAATCCCAAAGGTTTCCGAGCTCATAAACCACCTACAAATTGAAAAACTTGCTGAATAATTATTTAAGCACTCCAAACGGAATCGTTAAGTTGAGCGATCAGAAATTATGCTTCTTTTTCAAACTTGGGTAAGAATCGCATATTTTTAGATGTTTCAAGACGCGCTAGTAAAAATGACGTATCAAGTTATATGGAAATAATTCGTGTAAATTAGACAGACACGTTTAAATACTGAAAAATGTTAATTTTAATTTGGCATGTTTAAGTTTTTGCTCCCTTTCTTCATCTCATAAATTTGCTCACATTCTCTCATTTTAATTCTCCTACATTGTTTCTACAAAACACGTAATACTTTAAACTAACTCCACTGTTATTATATTTGTCAAATTTGAATGTAAATTTCTAGGTGATCATACGATCTCACTGCGTTCCTCCACTGACGACTTGGACGAACTCATTGCTCAATTGGAGGTAAGAGCGTTCGCCAGGTTCCATCCCGCCCCCCATTCAAAACGTCTCCCCCAGCACCCCGCAACCCAAAAACAAGAAGCACTTATATTTTCAATATTATTTTCGTGCAAGTCACATTGTTAATGTCATCTTGCTGCTCGCAGAACAACACAAGAAACAGAAACGTCCTTGGCTCGAGTAAACTTATTACAGTAGCGAAATACACAAAAGGAGAGTTTATTCAGAAACACGACAATATTTTTTTTTATTTTTCGTTGGATTCTTCTTCTTGGCTTCTATTCTATTCTTTCCATCTTGTATTCTATTGTTTCATTCTTTTTTTTGATAAACGAATGGTTATTGTGAGTCACGACACTTCCAAATGTTTCCGCAATGTTAATATAAATCGGATAATCGGTGGTAGTAATTAAAACTAATAAAAAACACCACCACCGACGGCGAAACCATATAATTGAGCTTTTGATCATTGCAGACCGAAGAGTCGCAGGCTTATCCGTCTCCAGCTTTAACGATTCGTCCGAGCCTTGAGACGACAGATGAACACTTGATGGACTCGCGCACCGATATTAGTGTGGCGGCGGCAGCGGCGGCGGCTGCGGCTGCGGCCGCCGTTGGAGCCAACTCGACCTCAGCGCAAGGGATTAGCAGGCAGCAGTCGCATGAGTTCTTCTTTCAGCCTTATCATTCGTTCAAGTTTGTTTTTATTGTTATCGTGCTAGATATTATATACCATACCCATAGCAATTGAGTTTTCACCATACCAGGTTGGCTTGCATTGGAGGCCGTATCACCTCGATTTTCAATATTTAGGAATCAGACTGCTCCAAGTATTCTATCAAAAAATATTGAGCAATTGTGTGTTTTGTAATGTACAATTAGAAAAATGGCTTAAAGGAGCATAACTGTTAGCTTGATTTAGCTTCCATTATACACAATAAAATTAGACAGAAAATTATATTATTTTATTGTCCATTTCAGAGATCGGTGCCTAGTGGAAGAGTAAAAAAAAGGAAAAATGATGGGCGGCCACACGGCCACAAACAACATTTTCGTCAATTCATCTTCAATGTGTGTTGCCCATTATTTCGTAAAAAGGAATGACCGTCTAAACGAGAACCTCATTCCATTCTATTTTTTTTCTTTTTCCATTATGCACCGATCTCCGAAAAGAATAATTATTATTATCAAAGTAAAAACCAATTTAACAGGAAGCACCCCACTGCCACGAAGTACCCCGAATTGCAAAAGATCGTACATCAATTTCACAAAACATGGCCTACCTTCAATTTATTATTTTTTTAATCTTTTATTTATTAATTAGCTTTTAAATAGAAAATTTTAATAGAAATATTATTGAGTATAAATCGTCGATATAATGCTTTGGAGAGTGATGGCTTATCATTCAACATTTGAACTAACTTTGCTGTTAAACAATAAATAAAAGACTTTAAAAAAAATAATAAATGGGAAGGTCGTGTTTTTCTTTCAATTGATGCGCGATATTTTGCAATTCGCGCGCACTTCGTGGCAGTGGAGTGCAGGAAGCATTTCAAAATAAAACAAAAAAGTTAAAGAAATGCCAAAGAATATAAAAATTGGCATTGCTCATTTATGCGATTCAAATTAACGATTAGGTGAGATTAATTAAAAACTATTGTAAATTTCAGAAAATTAAATTTTGATGAATTTTCAAGATTTTTATTTTTATTTGTCTATTGTACTTTTCCCAGATCGCTGTCTAATGGAAGAGCAAAAAAAAGAAAAAATGATATTCTCGTTTGAGCGGACACACGGTCCCCAAGGACTCTTCCATATGTGCTGTCTATTTTTTGAGACAACACACCTGATGTGACCGTCCAAACGAGAATCTCATTTTGTTCTAATTTTTTCCTCTTCCATTAAGCACCGATCTCCGAAATCGACCATAATAAATAAACTTTTTTTTTAAATAATTAATTGAAAAAGCGTATCATCAAACGAATTTTCACGTAATTTTAGAAAGAATTTTCTAAAATATATAGAAAAGCGCCTCTTTTACCTCTCGACACGAAATGAGTACGTTTTCGTTGTGCCTAATTTAAACGTGTCATTTGACTATCCACTGAAGGCAAATAACTATTTCTTTAAAGATCTTCAAAAATCGTGATATACCAGTGTATTAAAATATCTCTGGCGTCTTAAATTAAAAAAGAGTGGCCGGTTAAAAGAGAACCTCATTTTGTTCTAATTTTTTTTCCTCTTCCATTAGGAGCCGAACCTATGAAAAGGACAATAAAATTTTATTGTCGTTATTTATTTATTTATTTACAGTACGTGTGCTAGACACGTTAATATAATAAAATATACATATACACTCCACTGCCACGAAATCGCGCCTCATTGCAAAAGACTTCGCATCAATTGCAAACTCAACCTTTTAATTGATTATTTTTATATTCAATATTTACCAGTCACTTATATTGACGATAAAGACTCTTCTTGTCCATTAATTGAGGTACTTGTAAGGATTTCTTTTCATTAATTCATCAGAATTTCTGCAAAATGAAACGTTAACTAAAATATTGTAATAAATTAAAAGATAGTGTTTGCAATGCGGCGCGGTTTCTTGGATATACATATACACTCTACTGTCACGAAGTATGCGCAAATTGCGAAATAACGCGCACCAATTGCGCGTTTCCCTTTCAATTTAATTTTTTTAAAAGCTTTTATTATCGAAATCTAAGAAATTGACAATTCCAATTTTCTTTTTATAAAAAATAAAATTAATAAATCTGATTGGATCTAAAAATTTTGAAGAAATATAATGAAAAACAGAGAAATTATTAACATAAATTGAATAATTGTTTCATAATCTATTTCAGACCATTGAAAATAATTCAAAAATGATCAAATTAACATTTCAATTTCTTAGATTTTGATAATATTTATTAATTATTGCTTAATAGAATTAACGGAAACAGAAAATAAAAAGAGTATAAACAAAACTATTATATTTTTCTGAACACCATACAACATTTAAATTAATAAATAATAAAAACTGTTTTTTTTTTAATTGATGCGCGGTCTTTTGCAATTCGCACGTACTTCCTGGCAGTGGGGTGCATATACAATTGACCTATAAATTAAAACAAAATAAATATAAATATTGTCCTTTTCAGAGATCGGTGCCTAATGGAAGAGGAAAAAAATTAGAACAAAATGAGATTCTCGTTTGGACGGTCATCTTCTCATATCTCATCAATGAGCCCACATTGAAGAGGAATAGATGAACAACTCGCCTATGGCGGTCTAACCGAAACTATCATTTTTTTCATCTTTTTTTGTTCTTCCATTAAGCACCGATCTCTGAATAGGACAATAATAATAAAATAAAATAGGGCAGTTTACAAGAGGGATAGATAACTAATATGGCAGAGATTCTTTTTTGTAACAAAAAAAATAATTGGATATAAACATAAAACGACTAAATAAGGCTAACAGTTATATTTGTCTATTTGATAAATTTCATTAATTAGGGGAAAATTCAAGACTCCTCAGAATTGCCAGAATTTCTCTTATATCCTTCGTTGAATAATCGCACAGAACGTGCCACAAAAACTTTCTACGAATTGATTTCAATGAAGGCTCAAACGCTAAATTAATCGATTTGTCGAAGCATTAATCGAGAATAGTTTTCTGCAATTAACTTGAGCCCTACCCCACAGGATTTTTGACAGAAACCTGTAATCCAAATCTTCTCGTCTTTTAGATCATTTTTTTAGAGTTTCGATATTAAAAGGCTTCAAGCGGTCTGTGTAGGAAAGATAATCAGGATCGTTGAAAGAAATATACTTACGATTGATTCTACAACAAAGCTTCCTTGTAAATCTTTTCTGGTCATTCTCTATCAAGTTTACATCAGAAACTTTGGTCGGAAATGATAACATATTTCTCAAGCAAAGAAAAGAATTGCTCCGGAAGTCGCGCACAATTTTTGAATCGAGGTTGATCGATTTTAAGTGTTATGAGGCTCTTCAACAAACCAGTTAAAGTCAAGCCATTCTTATTAAAAATATGATTCAAAATAATTTGAACAAAGTACAAAATTTCATTTTTTTAATTAGTAAAAAAAGGAAATGTGATGCAAAATTTTATTTCCTTAAGTTTAAATAAATTTTCAAGAACTGAAATTCGACTTATAGAACACTCCGAAGTTCTGTAAAATTTGTTTAAAATATAAACACCAAAGGAATTGAGCTCAACAGAAACTCAGAAGAGTCATAGAAATACAAAATATCGTGAAAATTTAAAGCGCTAGCGATATTTTGAGGAAAGCTTGCAAAACTGAAGTGAAATTTATGTTTTGACTTACACGTAGAAATTTAAAAAACGCGTGTTTAATTATTGCAAAATCGTCATTTTCATTTCGCGTGCATAATTACAATGTTACTCGTTTAAAATTTTCACGTGTAATTTTCAAAGCTTTTGCACACCAAATTAATTCTTAAAAAACTGGCCTTCAAAATAGCCACTTTAAGACAGTAATGCGTTAAAATGTAAAGCGTCTGAGATACTTTAAGGAAAGGCAGAAAACATGACGTAAAAATTATTTCTTGAATTCCACGTGGAAATTAATAAAACGCGTTTAAACCTAGAAAAATCAAATTTCATTTTGCGTGCTTTTGATTATTGATATTAATGAGTTTTATGGAACTTTACATGCATGTACACATATTATTGTAGGTTCATGAATTCGAGCACTACTTCATTTTGACACCACATAACTTATAGCTTAAGAACGCCAACTGGAACGCTAAATAAAAGAGCTCAGCAAATGTGCTCAAATCTAATATTTTGTGAAGAATTGAACATTTTTAGAAAATTTAAGAAAAAGCAGATAAACTGGTGTAGACAATATTTATGCAATGTTCGCGTGAACACTCCAATGCCACGAAACCGCGCCGAATTGCAAAAGACCTCACACCAATTTTATGTTTAAAATGTTAGAAGTTAACGTGTACGTTTAAGAAAATGCAGAGTATAAGCAAAATTGTTATATCTAATATAACTTTAGAAACAAAATATAGCTATTAAACTAACGATTCGGTTAAAAAATAATTAATAGTACATTGAAAAGCGGCGCGGTTTCGTGGCAGTGTAGTGCCTTTGTGAAAGGAATCTTTCTTTTTGTCCTGTTAAATTCTTAATCGTTTTGAACACATTTTAGTAACTATTTATGTGATTGAAGGCTGTTTAAGCTAACATTTTAATACAAAAATTAGGAATTACCAATTTCTTTAGAAATGAAATATATTCTAACAATGAAAGTATATTCAGTCAACATCTCAGATTTTCGATGAAACTTTGTAAAAAAATTCATTTTGGGTCTAAAAATATGCCCCAGAGATGGGCGGAATGGCAGTGGCAATAAAAACATTTATAAATATTGAAAATTCGGAAACCGGAATCAGCAATTCTGAATCGAAAGATGGACGGAGTCCGGAGTTTCGAACGTATCCGTTTTTATGAAAAGTGAATTTTCGGAATCCGGAGTTCGGAGTCCGGAATTCCGCCAATCTCTGGTATTCATAAAAATTTCAGATCGCATTGAGAAACAATAAAGAATCATACCAAGGAAGTATCAAACTCAAGTCGTTTTGCTTTGCATCCCATCCATTTACCACTGCACGCCAACTGGTATGGTAACAAAATGAGTTCAGTAAACGTGTTAAAATTTAACTTTTTGGAAATTTATTAATATTTTAAGATAGGTTAAGGAAAACCTAGTTAAATTGTCGTGAACACTGTTTTACAACAAGTTGAAATAGTGATTTTCTGATTTTTAAAAGTGTGAAAATGTTTTTACGGGCTTTCTAGAAAGCAATGTTCTCGACAATTTAAAAAAAAGTTGTTTTTTTAACTATCTAACAGCATTAATATCTTTCCGCAAAATTGGATTTGAGCACGCTTACTGAGCTCATTTTATAACCATACGATTTGGCGTGCTGTTTTATTGTAAAGACGTAACAATGTTCAGACACACTTAAATATCGGAAAATCAACTTTTACGGTTGGCGTGCCACTGTGCCATCCTTGCTGTGATTCACTGTTCTTTAATTGAAAACTAATGATCACAGAAGAAAAATAATAATCGGAGAAGTTTTCAGATTTCAACCCTACTTTTGAAGACCTTAAAATACTTGTGCATACTGTTAGTTCCAAAACGAATCTTTTTGCATAGCTTCATCGAAAATCTGAGATGTTGACCAATTATACTTTCCTTCTAATGTTGAATGACAGAGAATTATTTAATTAAATCGTGCAAAAATGATTTTAAATTTGAGCAAATTTTGAGCATTTTTTCTAATATTTTTGTAAAAGTATTCCTTTACTAAAAATAAACGTTAAAAAGAATATATTAAAGCAGTTCAGCAAAGATTGATGAATACTAGCATTATTCTCGGGAAGGTCCCCAAATCTCTCGCTGTATTAATCATAGAAAAAATGTTTTCGTAAATATGTGTTACGAAAAACTCGTTGCTATTTCAATAACGGCAATTGCGCCAGGATAGTAAAATACGCTGGGAACTAGGATTATCCGTGTTTAAAGCATCTCTGAAAATTTTTGCGTATTTTCAATATAAAATTGATTACGACAATTTAACCAGGCTTTTTTTTCACGTTTCTTTTTTGCAAGATACGCAGTAGATGTGACAGTGGAGTCCTGAGAGCTGTACACGTCATTATGACAAGAATATCTCTTTTTAACTATTATATAAGAATCTTCAATTAATAAAGAGTGTTTAAGCACTTCTTATGAGCTCTCAGGTGACAAATTACATTTGGTGTGCAGTGCCAAATGCAATTGCAAGATTGAGTGATCAGAAATCCGGCTTTAGATGTTTATCAATTTCTATCATTCAATTTAGTAATGTCAACTTTTTTCTATGCACCTATTACTGCCCTAGATCTCTAACCTATCAGACAATTTTCTACAGTCTCAAATTGGAGAGCTTTGAGCTGCCCTGGCTCTTTCCCTGTCACTATTTTTAATAGTTTTATACTAATACAAGAAAAATAAGCTTCAAAGAAAAAATAGCCCCTAGAAGACAGTAATCCCGGTTCAATACACCATATTATCAATTTTCAGTCAAATGGCGGACTTGGTGAACAATTCAGCGTGCGCGACCAGTGTTGCCGGTTACCCATTCAGCTCGTTTTACCCAAATCCGCCACAGCACGCCGACTGGTATTCAAACCCATTGCCTGCCACGTCGGGCGATTCGCAGCGCTATAGCAGCTCGCCGCCGGCGAGCCCCACTTCGAAGCAATTCAAACTCTTGCGGTATTTTGACTGATGGCTTTCATTGAAATAAACAAGTTGCAGAAACTTTCTCAACGCCGACCAAATGACGCAATCATTCGGCGGCTCATCGACCTCGCGACAAGAGCTTGCAAAGAGCGAGGCGAGTCGCGGCGACAAGCGATGCGCCGTGTGCAATGATCGGGCCGCTTGTCAGCATTATGGCGCAACCACATGCGAAGGTTGCAAGGGCTTCTTCAAGGTTGGTCAATGGGAAAATGGCTCGTCGTCGAGATGGTCTTGTTGCAGAGAACGGTGCAGAAGAATTCAAAGTACACGTGTGCAGCGGGGCGCAATTGCCCGATCGACAAGAGATATCGCAGTCGATGCCAGTACTGTCGATTTCAAAAGTGCTTGGAAGTCGGCATGGTCAAAGAGAGTTCGTTTTTGGCTTTTTTTTTGGTGACTTTTTTGTGACTAATTTGGGATGAATCAGATGTACGAGTTGACTTTGAAGATTGTTGGGCTAAAATCACATTTTTAAATTTATTGGAACGAGATAGAATTAGTGGGTTTTCCATTAAAACCAGAAAAAAATTGAAGAATCTGCAATAAAACACTTTCTCTGATAGTGGTTCTGAAATACTGTGAGACCAGTATTTTACGTCCAAACTTAATAATATCATGAACTAAGAAAACTTGCGCTAATCGAATGTCTAAAGCGAAATTACACGTGAACATTGCTCCCTAACTTGTATGATAAAATAATGAGCTTATTAAGAATGCTCAAATATAACTTTTTAGAAAGATGTTATCATTTTTAGATAGTTTAAGACAAGCTGAGTTTAGTTGTAGTGGAAACTTTTTTGTTTTAAAAGACGTAAATGTTTCCACACACGTTTAAAAATCTCAAAATCGCTATTTTGATTTGGAATGGAATAAAATTGTAATTATAATTTGAAATTGCTGGATTACTATTTTCTAAAAATTAATTAATCCATATTATAACACCCTCTCTTACACTTTTCGATTAAAGCCTTATAGCCGAGTTCACATGAATCAATTATTATTGAGCTTCTAAAAACTTACTTATTATATATATATATAGATAGATATAGATAATTATTTCATTTGCAACATTGATTTAATCTTTTATGCTTTTATTTTATAAGCTTTGTGTTTTAATCGCGATTTAAACATGTGTAATGGGGAGGGAATTAAATTATATACACTAGCTGACAAAAGTTTTGTCACAAATGTTTTTTCGGGTTTAACTTTTTTGTGACTTGACCAAATTGGCGGATTTTTTGATATGATAGATTCATATGGTTGTAGATTATTTTACAAATTCCCGCTTGTGATTACGATGATCCGTTTTACAGCGACAAGCGTTTATCGTAAAACGCGTAGCTCAAAGATATTACGCACTTTTCTTGCACTGCATTTTTTAATAATTTTTAAAGTTCTATTATATTTTTTTCATAATTTATTGAAAATAGCAGTAATTGGCAACATTGTAGAGATGACTCCACGTAAAGAAACTCCAATTGCCACCCGGCAAGCTGCTATCAATATGAGGGAAAACG
Organism: Caenorhabditis plicata; assembly: GCA_963931815.1. Classification (NCBI taxonomy): domain Eukaryota; kingdom Metazoa; phylum Nematoda; class Chromadorea; order Rhabditida; family Rhabditidae; genus Caenorhabditis; species Caenorhabditis plicata. The sequence goes on from OZ007494.1 coordinate 6,064,164, forward strand.
GAATGCGTGGTACCGAAATTGCCATGGTAATTTAAACCAAATATTGCTACTATAACATTTTAAACACTGATTCACATAAAATATCAAAAAATCAGCCAATTTGGTCAAGTCACAAAAAAGTTAAACCCGAAAAAACATTTGTGACAAAACTTTTGTCAGCTAGTGTATATTGCTTCCTGTTTTTTTAGGATTAGCTTTTGCAAATTTAGCTTGAACCTTACATTTATAGATTCTATTTTTTAGTTTTGCGTTTACAAATTATGGCATGCCTCACTCGTATATTGAGAGTGTCTAATTTAACATGTCATGACGTGTTAAACTTAAAAACAATTTCATAGCCCCTCCTTAAATTTTTTTATTTCTAATGCTGTAGATTTTTCGAAATTTAAGTTTTAAGTGACGATTCTGAGGCTCTGGTTTTTCTAATTCATTTGGCGGACTAGTGTGCTATGAGAATAGTTGCCTAGCGTTCCTAAGTCTCTCAGAATTAAAGCCTGGCGTCTATCAGATTCTCAGAGCAGTTTTCCTGGCGTGCCTCGATTTCTCAGAATTCACTCAGACTTAAATCCTGGTTTCTTCAGATTTTCAGAATATTCTTCTAGCTTGTCTCGAAGGGTTATAATACTAGTCTGGTGCGCCGCAGTTCCTCGGAAGAAGAATTAACTAGGAAGATTATAAATATAAAATTTCGAGTGCTAGGAATAATTAGCTAGAGGGCCTCAGAAATTCAGAATAATCGACCGGTGTGCTTTAAATGCTCAGAATAATTTCTTTTCCTGGCATAAATAGCTCAATTAGTATAGGTTTTTACATCAACTTGTTTGGATTTATACTTACACTTTGAATAATTTTTGGGGTATCTAGTTCTTCAAAACAATCATCAGATGTGTCTTAAATTATCAAATACAGGGTGAGTCATAATTACCCGTACTACTTTGAGTGCATGTAACTCAAAAACGAAAAGTCAGAATGGGACGAAATTAACAACAACATTTATCAATAACATAACAATTAATTATTTTCTATTTTTGTTCGACACGGCCGCCTTTCGCAGAAATTACGGCACGAAGACGTCTCGGGTAGGCTTCCACCGTGGCACGCAGGTAATCTGTGGACAGATTGTCCCATTCCTTCTCCAAAGTCTTCTTTAATGCATCCAAACTCGAATGGGGCTTAGCGTTGACCCTTTCTTGCAATACTCCCCAAACCGAGTAATCGAGAGGGTTGAGATCCGGCGATGAGGCCGGCCAATCCGAAGCCTTGACGAAACGCGGCATGTGCGTCTCGCACCACTGTTGCGTCTTTTTTGCCGTGTGCGCGGGCGCGCCGTCTTGTTGAAATATCCAGCTCTTACCGGCGAAGTGTTTTGATGCCCATGGAACCAGATTCTTCTCCAAAATGTCGTTAATGTACACTTCCTTATCGATTTTCACGCCCTTTTTCACGAAAATCAGTGGGCACTTCCCAGTTGAGCAAATGGCTCCAAAAACCATCACTGAGGCGGGGTGAGGGGATCGGTGAATTGTTCTTCCATTTGAGCAATCACTCGATGATTTTGGGCATTAAATTCGGCCTCCACGGTGAACAATTTCTCATCCGAAAAGACTGTCACCAAGTGCTCCTTCCTCCGCGTGCCGGCAAGGAGCCGTTTTGCTTTCTCCAGTCGTTTCTTCTTGTTCGCTTCAGAGAGTATGACCGCTTTTCTTACACAATACGGAGTCATCCTAAGCTTCAATTTTACAATCCTTCTCATTGACGTATTGCTTATTTTCATATCCCGTGACATCCTCCTTATGCTGCGGTGGGCATTTCGTCTGATCCTCATTCGAACCGCCTTAACTCTCTCAGGAGTGGTCACAGATACTCGTCTTCCTCTCCCAACACGATCACAAAGTGTACCAAGCTCCTCATATCTTTTGATGGCATCGTAGACGGTTTGCTTTGGAACTCCGAGACGCTTAATGATCTCCTTAGCTGTGAAATTCTTCTTATGCAAGTCAATAATTGCAGTGTGATGTACACTAGACCTCGCCATTACCCTGAAACTTAACGGATTGATTTGAAATTTTAAGCATTACATAAAAATTAAATTTAGAAAAAAATAATAAAAAATAATATTATTTATAATGCACCAAAAATGCGTCAGTCAAGTCAAATGTTCAGTACGGGTAATTATGGCTCACCCTGTATACAGTACCGGTCAAAAGGTTGTAAACGCGGGGTTTTCCGAGCATAACTCTACGAACACTTTTTTCTTATTTTTCTATGACACTTGTCCACAAACTCTTTGAAAGAACTGGTAAAAATTTCGACTCAATACCGGCTCTCGAAAACCAGTTATGCTCTAAAAACCCAGCGTTTACAACCTTTTGACCGGTACTGTATCTCCTGGTGTCCTCACACATTTGGGATAATGTGCCGGGGCTGAATAAAAATAATCGAACTGGCGTGCTTCTGATTCTTGTAGCCACGCCTGTCAGTTAGAATATATCTCTGACATTAATACGACTCACAGAATGTTTGCCTAACTTTGCAGGTCATTTTTGGATCCACAAGGTTTCTGAAACTTTGCATAGCTGAGGACATTTTATTAGTGCACACAAAAAAGTTAGATTCTCTGATTATAGCTTATAACAAAAATTGTACACGTAAATGTTCAACATTTAAACAAACAATATTTCAGTTGTCCGACATGGTAGTCTTTCTGGTAGACGAGGCCGATTATCATCGAAAACGAAGACATCAAGAAGTATCGATCAACCCTCTCCACCTCTTCCATTACTAGCTATCATGGCAAAATCAAATGAATGTTCTGTCGTGTCTTCCCGACAATTGGTCGGTCTTTAAATATACATTTTAATATAAATGTTATAGTTTCAGGTAAACATTGGTGAATTTGACCCGTTGATGTTGTTTAAGTACGAATATGATGCGATTGAAATACTCATCAAATCATTTCCCATAGTTGGCGACATTTGTGATAATGACTTGATGATCTTAATGGCTCATTCATTTTTTGCCCTAGCTGCTATTCGATTCATAGACAGGTTTTGACTTTTTTGATTGATTTGGATTCTCTATAAATGCTTAAAGAATGACTGATAACCCTGAGGTTATTATATTTGACAATGGAACCATGGTGCCTTTTAAAGCTTTTCCAGTTCACTTTGGAGAGCTCTTACATCAGATTAACTATCGTCTCATGGATTTTCGACAGATCAGCTGGGATCCGCACAGTTACATTGGCTTCTTTGCTTTGCAATTATTAGCGGGGAATTCGGGTTGGTTTGGAGAGTTTCATTCAGAAATAAATCTTGTTTTTTGAGATGAGAATTATTTGCGACTACAATCGAAGAAAGTTGTGGACAATGCACAGAGCACAATAATTAATGCGCTCAAGGATCATTGCAGCAGCTATGAGCCGAATCGATTGCAAAAGATCGTTGAATTGGTATTATTTGAATTGAGCAAATCAAACTCGCCGGTAAAATCTTGCAGACAAAATTATTCGCCGGTGTGAATGAGGCTGGAGCCCGTTTGATGTTCATGTATTCGAATGATCCATCTCTGCCGCCGCCACTACAGAATGTTCTCAATAATTATCAGAGATTACAAATGTTGCAAACATTCTAATGACCATTTCTATTTGTTTACTTGTTTGTTTTCTTGTTTGTTTTGAATAACTTTATTTGTATGTTTCAAATCGGGTATTGTATCCATCCCACGTGAAAATGAATTCAATTGTTCAGGGGTTTATTAATTTATTAATTTGCATAGTTCCATCTCTTTATTAGGTATTGATAAATTTTATCAAATATGGTTTTGATGTTTTTAGCAATAATTTTTTCGTAGGTGTCGTTTGGATCGTCGAATGAATGTCTGAAAAGCTTCTTCATTCTTGAGCTGACATCGACTAAAACCGCGCTCGTCGATAATTGGATCAGGATACGCGAAATCCGGACATTTCTTCCCTTAAATTTATAAGAAAGCAACTTGTTTTATGGATCGAGGAGTCTTACAGCATTTGTTGAAGAGGAAGTGGCGACCCTTCTCGCAGAGACATCTTGATGGGTACTGTGTTCGATCGCAGATTGTGCTCTCGCATGCTTGCTTGCATTGGTCTTCTATTAAGCAACCAGTTTCGTTCGGCTTCAGAGCTGAAATAGATTGATAATAATTGGATTTGTAAGGTTATATGTTTCTTAGCGTTAATGGAAAAAGCATTAACAAGTGCAATTCCACGCCAGCTGAAGAAGTTTGAGCCGTGCTTCTTTTTAGACTACCTAGATTATACAGTGATGACCATAAAGATATGAACAAATGGTTTTTTTTTGCATAACTTTTTTCATATTCATCCGATCAGGCTGAAATTTTGTCACATTGTTTTAACGGTAATTGTGATTGTTCTGACAAAGAATTAGACAATCTATTCAAAAATTGATGACAAAAGAACAATTTTTCGAAAATCGCAAAAACAGGTCATTATAAAGAACAGAAGGAAACAGGATAGCTTAAATGAAATTGGAGAGAGAATGAAACACAAGTTCAATATTTAGTTGCAAAGCCTTTTGCATCAATAACCCTCTCACATCTTCTCGGCATCGAATCAAGAATTTTGTGCACAACCGAGAGTGCAATCGACTTCCATACAGCTTCCAATTGAGCGAATTTCTGGTCGGCGATCGAAGCCCGGAGGCCTTTGGTTTGTCTTTTCGTTTCCTCCCATGTTCTCGATCGGATTCAGGTCGGCAGACTGACTGGGCCAATCGAGCACATCCACACGACGACGTTGGAATCAATTGCGCACATGGGCAGATGCATGCTTTGGTCGTAGTCTTGTTGAAAGACGTAAGCACGACACACATTTGCCAGTGTCCATGGTCTCATTGTGTTCTTCAGGTTGTCTTCGTATTGGAATCGATCCCTTATCCCATGAATACGTCTCAGTGGTAACATAGCATTCGCTAAGAAGCATTCCCACACCATGGAGGTTGGAAGCTGATACTGAGGGGAGTACCTGATCCCAACAGGGCGTCGAATCCATACATTTCCGTCACTTCCGAACAGGTTGAACTTGGATTCGTCGGACCAGATGTGTTTTTTCCAAACTTGACGACTCTCAGTTGAGGTGAGCACATGCAACTCTAGCTTTCCGGTATTTCTCACCAATGAACTGGACTGCGTCCGTTGAGTCTTTCTGCTTGGAGACATCTTCTGATGGTTCTTCTAGATGGTGCTGGATCTGTGTAATAATTAATGACCAGTTGGGTGTCCTATGAGTTTCTCCTAGGGTCCTCTCTGGATGCTCTTATGATATTGCGATCCATGCTGTGGGTGGTTCCAAGAGACCTCCCTGGCAGTTTAGAGCCGACACAGGTTTTTTTTAAATAATTGATTCTAACAAATAAACATTTTTACTCTTACCTGCTCGTTTAATTTTCTGATAATTGAGGAAACCGTGGATTTAGTGATCTGAAAGTGCACCGAAAGAGCTCTATTTTTTAGGTCTCGTTCATAGCCTCTTACGACGGCTTTTTTGATGTCAAGAGGCACGTTTTTGGTTCATATGGCTTTACATCTGAAAATCAATTTCTAACTATTCTGGTAACTATGAAAAATGTTGGAAAAAAAATTAAATACCAAACTCCGAAAATAGTCAAAAACTTAATTTTTGAAAAAAAACTAAAAAGTTCAAAAATTCAAAAAAAAATGATGATGTAATTTGCTTTTTTGCATTATTGCGTAACAATGTTATGCATTTACCGTGAAACTTTCAGATTGATCGGATGAATATGAAAAAAGTTATGCTCAAAAAACCATGTGTTCATATCTTTGGCCATCGCTGTATATACAGGAGCATGCAAAATGTAAATGAACATTTTGTTCGTATTTAAAAGGTGTCCTACTAATTTACACCTGATATTTCCGTTATTTTATATATTAGGTCTAGAAATTAATGTCCGCGTTTTTTTACGCATATTAAGTTATAAAAAACTGGACAAACTTAAACAAAACTTTTATTCAAAATAATTTCCGTCATTAATAACAACATTTTCACAGAGTTTGGGTAACTTATGGATTCCATCATAATATAATTTTTCTGGTTTGGCCGCAGTCCATTCATCTAGCCATTTTTTGACGTCTTGATGATCTCGAAAGCGCTGTTCCGCCAGACCATGAGCAATTGACCGGAAAAGATGATAATCCGACGAGGCAATGTGCGGAGTGCGGTGCGGTAATACTTCCCATTTGAACTCTTTCAGCGAATCCTTCACCGCTTGAGCAACATGCGGCCTTGCGTTGTCATGAAGCAATATGACCTTTTCGTGTCTACCCACCGATTCTGGTCTTTTTACTGCGATTTCATGCCGCAACTGCACTAGTTGATGTTGATAGTGATTCGCAGAGATTGTTTCGCCAGGTTGGAGCAGTTCAGAGTACAGAATTCCTTGTCGGTCCCACCATATGCACAGTAAGACCTTCTTCCCGTGAATGCTGGGTTTTGCGGTCGAAGTTCTCGGTTCACAGGGACTAACCCACGATTTTCTTCGCTTCGGATTTTCCTAGTACACCCACTTTTCATCACCATTTATGATGCGGTGTAAAAAAACTTTCTTTGAAATCTGTCCAACAAGATTTGTGAAGTTGTTTTTCTCTGCTCTTTGTTGCGTTCTGAGAGCTCATAGGGCATCCATTTTCCTTCCTTTTGAATCTTCCCCATTGCTTTCAATCGATGAGAAATTGCTTTTTGCGTGACGCCGAGATGCCGCGATTTGATTCTGTGTTTGAGCCGAATCTTCATCCAACAAAGCCTGAAGTTCTTCTTCTTCAAATTGTTTTGGCTGTCCTGATCGGTCTTCGTCGTTGACATCAAAATCTCCCGATTTGAAACGCTGAAACCATTCTTGGCAGGTTCTTATGGATGATGCAGCATCGCCGTAAGCTTGGGCAAGCATTAGGCTTTCTTCTTGAGTTGGAAAAGGAAAAGAAGAGCTTCCCACAAATGACATTTTCCTGGCACAAAGGTGGACATGTTCTGAACCCAAAAATAATGATTATTTTATAAAGTACGTGAAGAAAGTTATATATAAGTAGAAAGCTGATAATACAAAGAACATTATAACATAAAATTCGTTATATAAAAATAATTTTATTTTGACATAATATCAACAACAAAAAAAGGCGAAAATTAATTTCTTGATCTAATATATATCGTGCTTGGAATTCTTGGAAATACAACTGTGACACACTCCAAATGAAAATAGCGATTTCGCAATATTTAAGCGCATTTTATTAAAATCCACGTGAAAGTTAACAACTAATTTTTACGTCAACATTACAGGCTTCTCCTCAAATAGCTCCTGGACTTTCGATTTTCAAAAAAAATGAAGTTTAAGTAAATTTTCGGTTCTCCTGTTTTTACGATTTCATATGACATGCTGTGGATTAAAAACCTTATCAACATCTAGAGGAGTATCAGAGAATAATTTTTATATATAATTTATTAAAACTAGTCGAGGTCGTGTTTTTCTTGAACTTCCTCGTGGCATTAATATTGATATTTATTTATTTATTTTATTGTGTTATTTTTGTTGTTGTTATTTATTGTTATTTTATTGGACACGTGCAAAGTAAATGTGTAATTCTTAAAAAATGATTACCATAAACAATATTCTAAAATCAAATATATAACTATCATAAACCGATAAAGACAGCGGATGGGTTCTAATAGCTTAACTACTATAGCTTCATGGAAACCCTCCAATCGAATATTTCACGAACCTTTCAAACAGCATCCTTTTGAAGTTGTTGTTGCTTGAAAACAGCTCAATCCTGCATCGCAATCTAACGTTGTTACGCATTCTAAAACAATTACAGCAAAATAACCACAAAAGCCTCATAATTACCCCGTTCGCATGTGAAATCGACAATCTTTGACTGTATCATCTCAATAATTGGAAAGTACCACGGCCTTTCAGCGTCTTGTGGCTTGTAAAGCTGATAATCGAATGCGAGCACATGATTGCAGGTGGCAAGAATTAGAAGAAGAACCGAGTTGGGCCACATTGGGGAGCGAAGGGAATCTACTTGAAATGCTATATAAAATTGTTTGAGAACGAATTGACAAACATCATAATCACTCGCTGCGTGTTGTGTTTTTTACCGCATTTTTTCCTCACGATTGAGATTAAAGGGTAGCGAAAGACGGTGCGCACAAACATCCCGATATGACAAACAGAACTTGAGCATTTTTTTTACATACTACCTTGTTTTCACTTCCTTATTGAACCCCTTTGCTTTAACGAGAAGTAGTTTTGAAGTATGTTATACTTAAATGAAACGTGTGTTTATAATAAATCGGTGACTAATGGAAGAGGAAAAAATAAGACAAATTAATGGTCTCGTTTAGCCGTCCACTCTTTTGTCTCTCATCAATGTGTGTTGTCTCAAAAATAGATAACAAGCATTTAAGAGGAATAGACGGAAAAGTCGTTTGTGGTCTTGTGGCTTTCCAAACGATCTGAAATGTACAATTTTAAGCCTGAACTATACTTTATTACTCACAATAAAAAAGAGCTCTGGAATCCTCTGTTTTTTAGAAGAAACAGAGAATTCCAGAACCATAGAGGCGGTGAAACCGAAGCTATCCTACATTAATGTTAAATAAATTTCTCCAGCACTCCAATGTCAAGAAACCGCGCCTCATTGCAAAAGACTTCGCACCAATTGTACAAATACTACCTTTGAATTTATTATTATGTTTTTAAATATTTTATTAATTTATCAACTAACATAAAAATTAGTTTAAATGTTATATATTGTTCTGAAAAATATAACAAGGGAAGTCACTTTAGCGTCCGCTTGAGATTTTGATGAGACTTGCACCATTGATAGATTCGGATGCGCTGATTCCAAATCCGTTTTCAAAAACGGCGCAATTTTTCTCTGAGCCGAGATATGAGCCGCCAAAGTTTATTTTTGACAGCTTTATTGACGTGCATAAACCATCAAATGTCCGACATAAGGAATAACTTAATTAAATAAGAAAATTATTTTGCGTGAGAAATGTGGCAGCAGCGTGTGGATCAAATGGAATGGTACAGTTATTATGGGTGGTTATTTGGACGTGTTTTAAATATTTATAAAGTTTATTTCGATTTGCTATGCAATTTGCAACTTTAATAACTTTAATCATTCCTTCAATTAATTATTGCAAGTTGTTGAAAAACATTTCATTCTTTTTAAAAAGTTAAGGGTTAAACACACGCAAACAATATTAACTTCCATTGGTAAAGTTGAATTATATTTTATCAACATTTTTGAAAATCAACTACAAAATTCACATTGAACTTGTACATTGGAACGAGTCCATGGTGTCAGTGAAGATTGACAAAGTTGCCATCAGTAATGAGGGGAATGGGGGTTTTTGAATTTTGGAATTCGGAATCACATTTGAAACTTCAGAAACCGTAATTTCGCCTGTATCCGGTGTTAACCATGTTTTTATTAAAAATCTATTGAATTGAAGTCAGAAAATGTCTTTTGAAATATGTGATTCAGATGAAAAAGGTGTAACTAAAAAAATTATGGATGAGATAGTCAGTTAGTCAGAACATTGTGAATCGAAAAATAGGAAATGGAAAAATGGCCGGATTTCCGGAATACGGAATTAAAAGATAAAATATTGGAAGGCGAAGAGCGGTATTCGGAATAAAATTTTGAAATATGGAAACCGGAATCCACCAAAGCCACCAAGAAAAGTTTATAGCATTTTAACAATTATTTTTTCTTCCTGACTTCGGGCATATATGTACAAAGAAGCCTCTTTTATTTCATGTCTGTATTGTTGAATTTTTTATTGTTTTAAGCATTTAGTAGTTGGTTTTCATAAATTTTGCAAAAATATATTTTAATTTTTCCAGTGACAGTTAATTTTGTTAAATTTTGTTTTTTGCTATTTTAACCTTTAAAACAGAATAAAATTTTTTTCAACAACATTCTATAATTATAAAAAAATTTCATAATTTTGCAACTTGCATAGCAAAAAATTTCGTTAACACCAGATACGGGCGAAATTCCAGATTCCGGTTTCCGAAGTTTCAAATGTGCTTCCAAATTCCGAAATTCAAAAACTCTCATTCCCCTCATCTCTGGTGACAACTTTGACAGTCTTCACTGACACCATGGACTGGCTCCAATTTACAAGTTCAATGTGCATTTTATAGTTGATTTTCAAAAACTTACTAAAATATAATTTAACTTTACCAATGAAAGTTAATTTTGTTTGATGTCTAACCCTTAACTTTTAAAAAAGAATGAAATGTTTTTCAACAACTTGCAATAATTAATTGAAGAAATTATTAAAGTACAAATATCATAATCTTGCAAATTGCATAACAAATCGAAATAAACATTATCAATATTTAAAACCCATCGAAATAACCACCCATAATAACTATTCTATTCCAATTGATCCGTCCACTCGCTGCTCTCGGTGTTTCTGAGCTAGCATAGGTAGAACCGCGTGCGGCACTCAATAGGTTATAGCCAGCAAATTGGATGAAAGAATGCGACGATGAGAGACGCAGACAACCCAATTCCCGCTGCTTGGAATGGGGCGTGGCTGGCCACTCATCTCTACGCATTCTTGGCACTTTGCCATTTATTTCTTTTTTTAGGGAAATTAATTGAAAAATCTTTATTAATAGCAGCGTAACAACCGGATGCCGTATACCTGAGGAAGGTTGAAGGATAACTGTTTTATTTGAAACCCTAAATTTCTAGTATACGGTCCGAGAGAATAATAGAAAAACACACAAATACATTAGATATTAATAATACACAAATTAAGAATTATTTTTGTCGTCTTCATTGCTGTAGTTTGACACGGATACTTCCAATTGAGCTTTTTGTCGTCCCAATCAAGATTAATTCCACTCTTTACTCTGAAATGACAATAATATTAGCATTGTTTATAATGAAACAATTAATTACATTATAACGAACGAGTTTATACTGTTATCAAGGTTGCACAGAAATCCATTTTCCTTTTCCCGTAGTTTTTCGAGTTCCATCACGGATTTCCGTTTGAAAAAATATATTTCCTTGCAACCTTGATATGTAGTATTTTTCAAGGCTAACATGCTATGTGAGAAAAGAAAAATTATTCCAAAACGTCTCGTTACGATGTTTCTCTATTATTTCATCAATTAATGTCATTACTTTGAAATAAAAGTTTAACAACATAACTTTTCTCCTCCAGAGCACGTTAGCTTGGCCGGGACAATATATCCGTTATATAAAGTAAATTGACTTACAACATTCTTGATCACTCATTTGCATTGAAAAAATTTTCTTTGCGTTCACTTTCAATCTTCATAATAGAACCCGAAAACAGTTTAGTTCCTATTTAATTAACCAGCAAAAGGTACAGCAAATCTACAATGTAATTGATTATTATTATTAATTAGTGATATAAAAATACCCGCTTGAATAGAAGAGACTATCCTTCCATAGGAGGAGGAAAATGAACAAAGTATCGGCAAATCCAATATGCTTCTGAGCTCAAGTCCAACTGACTATACTGACTGACTATAGCCTACGTTTTATTCTCCATCTAGAGCGACTGCAATAATTTTTCTTAATATTATTTATTTTAAATTGAGAACTTACATCCATTTTTGTTAATAACGGAAGCATTTTGAACATTTGAAACCGACTAACCGATGATAGATTTAATTCCATCAAAATTAAACCCATAGTTTCTATATCCTGTTTCCATCTTAATTATACAAATTAGATAATTGAATAAAATAGTACCTGTTTTCCGATCAACTGTTTATGCATCAACTTCTGAACCATTTGGCACATCACATATATATTTTGCACATGTTTCTCTTATAACGTTGTGATTATAAGTAATCTTCATGCATTACGTACTTGGCGACTTGTACATTGATATGTCATCTAAAATAATAATTATTAAACATCTTATACAATAGTTAAACAATTATAACGTTGATATATTAAAATGAAAAAAAACTTGTAAAAAATAAAAATGATGACACGCGTCCGTGTTTTCGCAAACAGTTCCTCGTCCACGAGTGTCCGTAAATAACAATACCCTATTTTACCGTTTTATTGGATTTCGTTCGTACACTATTTCGAAGGTGGTGGGAGGTGGTGGGGGGAGAGATAGATTTCTCTCATTTCGTGTCTAATGTCTCCACACACTCGTCTGTCATCAGAATATTTAATGAAAACAGTTCTACTCAAAATAAAAGTTGGAATTGTTTATTGACTAATCGGTAACAAATTTTTGGATACATTAATTACCAAAACAATCAAAACCTATAACGAAAAAAAGCATACATATCTAACACGGTTAGCACATTAAAGACAGTTGAATATATCACATAAAAATTCCATAACACTATCATAATCTTGGCTTAAAGCTCTTCTAAATCTGTTAAAAATAACATCATCCCAAATGCTATAAAAACTGTTGGATACCCAATTCGTCACTGTTGCGTACAACGGTATCTTTCGGTTCCCATTTCTAGTGAAAGTTGATCGGCTCAAATCGGTATTCCAAGGTTCCCAGCAGCTCCTTCATCTATCCTTAAACGGTTTGTCCACAGCAACGTTCAATGGTTGAAGATACTTAGTCAGTCCACCCGGTATAACTGCTAACGTGCACAGCTGATTAAGCTCCTCTAGTACTGTCGGTTCTAGATGACAATGAATAGAATCCATTATAAAAATCCATTTTTTAGGGTCAGGATTTTTAGAAAAAATTGGTCTCTAAATGTTATCGATCCCATCCCTTAGGCAAAGTAGAGGCGTGTCAGATGAGCATGCTCCGTATTTGTCATCCTTACGTTTTCCTAACACATTTTATGGGCCCGGCAATTTTCATGTGCCTATATTGGTTTTGTCAGTTCACTGAACGTAAATCTCCCTATGAAGTTTTAATATCTCATCTTTATTTATCCCTCAAGTTTATCTACTATACTATCAAGAGTGTTTCATTTTCATTACCATTTCATTAGTTTAAAATTTATCTTTAAATGTAGCCATATATTCATTTTTTAATTCTTACAAGGGAAGTCACTTTAGCGTCCGCTTGAGATTTTGATGAGACTTGCACCATTGATAGATTCGGATGCGCTGATTCCAAATCCGTTTTCAAAAACGGCGCAATTTTTCTCTGAGCCGAGATATGAGCCGCCAAAGTTTATTTTTGACAGCTTATTTTTGATAGTTTGATGTGCATAAACCATAAAATGTCCGACATAAGGAATAACTTAATTAAATAAGAAAATTATTTTGCGTGAGAAATGTGGAAGCAGCGAGTCGATGGATCAAATGGAATGGTATAGTTATTATGGGTGGTTATTTCGATGGGTTTTAAATATTGATAATGTTTGTTTCGATTTTCTATGCAATTTACAACTTTAATAACTTTAATCATTCCTTCAATTAATTATTGCAAGTTGTTGAAAAATATTTCATTCTTTTTTAAAAAGTTAATGGTTAAATAGCAAACAAAATTAACTTTCTTTGGTAAAGTTAAATTATATTTTATCAACATTTATGAAAAGAAACAATAATTATGCCGGTGGTTTAAATTTTTCTGGTCGTTGTATATTGAACCGGGACCATGAACCGGGACCACATTTTTTCATAAAATACTTTTGAAATTCTGTTTCATGAGTTTGTCGACATGGAACTGACAAATAATAGAACTGACGATTTTCCGTAATTTTTTTTTAATTAGTGGAATATTCATACGTCGCGATGTGCTGGCTGACTCCCCTGAACATTTCAGGAACTACCGAATCATAAATCTTGGTAGTCTTTCATGACGGTGATGCTACCCCGATTATCACCTTTCCTGCCCTCTGTCAAACCAAATGAGGGGTGTTTTCTTCAATGGCGAAGAGGATCTCAAAAACTGTCTCAACAACTTCTTCAACAGACGAAGAAAAATTTTTTTGTTCAAATTAATCTTTGTGAAAACTCTATGAACTTATTTTTCAACCCAATACCTTGTATAAGCATATTTTCATTCCTTCCTATGGTGTTGCCTCTACCCTTATACACAAAGTGAGCCGTAAATTCTTTTGATAATAAACTTTTTTAACTGAATCACTTGTTTCCAAAAACATTGTAGGTCTTCAGTTCCATAAAATTTCTGATAGAAATCATGGTACATATTGTATCACAAATATGTTTGAGAAGATAAGACTGACATATTCTGTGTATAAGGGTAAAGCGGGAAACATAGCAAACATTTTTATACGAAGTAGGTTAAGATAAGGTAGCATAAACGTCGTAAAAAAACTATACCAAGATTTATAATTCAGTAGTTCCTAAAAAGTTCCGGGCAGTCAGCCAGCACATTGTGGCCTATGAATATTCAACCAATTAAAAAAAAATACGGAAAATCGTCAGTTCTATTGTTTGTCAGTACTGTTTGTCAATAAATTCATGGAACAATATTTCAAAAGTAATTTATGAAAAAAATTTTGGCGATTATCATCATGCCAAACGCTTTCACAGACATGGTGGCAACTTTTTCATACTCGCTGGTACCATGGTCCCGGCTCAATATACAACGACCAGAAAAATTTAAACCACCGGCATAATTATTGTTTCTTTTCATAAATGTTGATAAAATATAATTTAACTTTACCAATGAAAGTTAATTTTGTTTGCTATTTAACCATTAACTTTTTAAAAAAGAATGAAATATTTTTCAACAATTTGCAATAATTAATTGAAGAAATGATTAAAGTTATTAAAGTTGTAAATTGCATAGAAAATCGAAACAAACATTATCAATATTTAAAACCCATCGAAATAACCACCCATAATAACTATACCATTCCATTTGATCCATCGACTCGCTGCTTCCACATTTCTCACGCAAAATAATTTTCTTATTTAATTAAGTTATTCCTTATGTCGGACATTTTATGGTTTATGCACATCAAACTATCAAAAATAAGCTGTCAAAAATAAACTTTGGCGGCTCATATCTCGGCTCAGAGAAAAATTGCGCCGTTTTT
The DNA here is from genome assembly GCA_963931815.1 of Caenorhabditis plicata. Classification (NCBI taxonomy): domain Eukaryota; kingdom Metazoa; phylum Nematoda; class Chromadorea; order Rhabditida; family Rhabditidae; genus Caenorhabditis; species Caenorhabditis plicata. Next base: position 6,079,238 of record OZ007494.1, read on the forward strand.
GAAAACGGATTTGGAATCAGCGCATCCGAATCTATCAATGGTGCAAGTCTCATCAAAATCTCAAGCGGACGCTAAAGTGACTTCCCTTGTTATATTCATTGTATAATGATAAACATAAGAGCAACAACAACAAACAACCATTCCCCCCCCCTTTCTCCCATCGGAGGAGGAAAAATTCTTCACTACTTTTGTGCATAACAACTTCTCTTATATTTTCTCTTTTGATCGAAATGATGAAAACAAAACCGTCTGCGTCGAGGAATCCAATGAAACGGTAAAATAGGGTAAATGCGCTGAGTCGAACAGTGGCGGTGTTTATGTATTGTCGTAAAATAAAATGTTCGCTTGTTTATTATTGACATAAACAAGCGAACATTTTAAACAAGCAATCATTTTATTTTACGACAGTACGTAAACACCGCCACAGTTCGACTCAGCGCATTTATTGTTATTTACGGACACTCCTCGTCCACATATGCATATTCTCGGCCAACTATGCATGTATGCCCACGGGATATGCATTCGAATGGTTAAGAGAAAATTGACTCTCGTCGCCTATCATATTTTTGCATCAAAATCCAATTTTAAACAAATGAAATGAAAATTATTCTCCCAACTCATCCCAACTACTCCAGCTGATCACGTTTTCACGGCTAAAATTCGAATTTTAATTTTTATTTTGAAATGAGAAGAAATTAATTGAAAACTCTCTCACTATTTAATTATGTCTACGCAAGGTGGTACCACATATGACCCAACTGTTGACAGCAAACGTAAGCTGGAAATCACCGAGCTGCCACATTTCTCACGCAAAATAATTTTCTTATTTAATTAAGTTATTCCTTATGTCGGACATTTTATGGTTTATGCACGTCAATACCGCTGTCAAAAATAAACTTTGGCGGCTCATATCTCGGCTCAGAGAAAAATTGCGCCGTTTTTGAAAACGGATTTGGAATCAGCTCAAAAATAAATAAAATATAAACAAATAATACATTAAAGGATGTGTTCGTGCAATTGGTGCGAAGTCTTTTGCAATGCGGCGCGGTTTCGTGGCATTGGAGTGCCCCAGAGTATGAAGGCAGAATCTCCTATCCCAATTACTTCAGCTCATGCAGATTTGTGCGTGCTCTCCATGTTCTCCAACAGAAGCGTTCTACATTTATCAATTAAATCTTTGTTTGATTAATTTTGAAGCTTTCGAATTGTAGAGCTTCATGGATATACTATATTAATAAACTATTTCTATATATTGGGTTGAGGAATAAGTTGGTTATAGTTTTTATATTATCTCTTGTTTCACAACAATTTTCTTGTTGTTTGGCAAAGTATTTATCTGATAGAGCTTTTTCTGCTCTACAAAACTGTGTTCTTAGTTTGTTCTGAAACGGTGAAACAGAAGCTATATTACATTAATTTTAAATAAATTTCCCAGTGTATGAAGACAGAATCTCCTATCCCATGCAGATTTGTGCGTGATCTCCATGTTCTCCAACAGAAGCGTTCTAGATTTATCAATTAAACCTTTGTTTGATTAAATTTGGAGCTTTCAACTTGTAGAGATTCATGGATATACTATATTAATAAAATATTAACTTTTATTCTATATATTGGGTTGAGGAATAAGTTGGTTATAGTTTTTATATTATCTCTTGTTTCACAACAATTTTCTTGTTGTTTGACAAAGTATTTATCTGATAGAGCTTTTTCTGCTCTACAAAACGGTGTTTTTAGTTTGTTCTGAAATTTTAAATTTTCATCGTTTTTCAGGGTTAGAAATGAACTATCCAGGAGACAAAAATCAGCATTTTCGACATCTGCTCTTCTTCGATTTTCATCGAAAGCAAAAACGAGCCGAAGCCGCTTGGTAAATATGTATAAAGAAGGTGTCTTAGGCGTGTCTACTACACAAAAATGGCGACTTTAATCTTGAAGACACGCCTCGAAGCGGACGACCTGCAGAATTAAGAATCTGAAGGCACAATTGAAGGAAGATGGTCGCCAAACAATTCGTGAATTGGCCGAAAAAATGAACGGTGATCAAATGACAATCCTTAATCATCTTCATTCGATGGGATTTGCCGAAATAACTCGGGTCCTGGATACCTCATAAGCTCAACGAAGAAAACAAAGAAAATCGCAGCTGACCGCGTGTCGCTCGCCATCGAGCAACACGTGGTCATAAACAGCAATTTTTGTACCCAATCGTCACGGGAGATGAAAAATGGTGCCTGTACGTCAATCTGAAGCAAAGAAAGGAGTGGGTGGCTCCAGGAGATACGCCAAAGCCGAGAGTCAAGCAAGATCTTCACCCAAAAAAGACCATGATCTGCGTTCGGTGAAACTGAGGGGGCATGATGTACTGGGAAATGCTCGAAAGAAACACTACGATCAACAAGGAGCTCTATGTTGCCCAGATTCGCCGCGTAAAGGAGACTATTCGACTGAAGAGACCCGATCGACAAGGCCAAGTCATCTTGCTCCACGACAACGCCAGGTTGCATGTTGCACAAGTCGTCGAAACCGCCCTCCAAGAGCTCGAATGGGAGGTTCTTCTCAACTTCTTCGACACCTGTGTCTTAGGCGTGTCTACTAAACAATAATGGCGACTTTAATCTTGAAGACACGCGTCGACGCGGACGACCTGCAGAATTAGACGAAGATCATCTGCAGGCAATATCGAAGGAATTCGGTCGCCAAACACATTATCAGAATCACGTGGATGTGTCATTTTCCGTAGACAAAGTTCGACAAAATGAATTGTTTATAGCGTATTTTTTTAATAGATACTTACTTTGTATACTTTGGAGTTCGTATCGTCAGAAGCCGCCATTGCGAACTATCTCTCGCCATTTGAGTCGACATGTCCGTGCCATTTTTGACCAGACCGTATTCTTCCGCTTTCGGAGTTTCTTGATTCCAAGTCTAGGAATTTCAGGGAATTTGACTGCTGTTAACCATCTTTCTCGGCTGTCCTCTTCGTCTTCTAAAGCTCCATGAATCCCATTATTTTACAATCCTTGTGCATCTCAAGAGCGATATGGCCTGTCCATCTCAGCTTCTTCATTTTCGCAATTATGCGGATCTCGATATGATTTAAACATATTGTCCGTGACGTTGATCATTCATTGTAATCGATTGACGTGTTCCGAGAAAGGAGTCCAAGTTTCTGCAGCGTATAGCAGTGCTGGCTGGAACAACGTTCTGAATTATGAGATTGTGTCTCCCTTCTTAATCGAGAAGAGGAAACAGATCTTTGAATTTCATATATCCGGCTCATCCAGTCCAGCTCTGATTCTTTTTGAAATGTCTTCATCCAACGAGCCATCAAGCTCAATCGTGCTTCCCAGGTACTTCGTATGTTCTGATGTTGGACATTGTGCTCCGTCAACTTCTATTCCGTTTTTTTAATAGATTTGCAACCTAATTCAGATAACATATCGTCTAATGAAACAATACTTTATAAAGTATACTTTTTATTAAATCTCTTACGCGTAAATAACGTGAGAAATTTTTCTAGCATATCTTCTACTACTATTATTAAATTCCTATTTTCAACGTAATGAGCATAAAGTGATATGTTAATTAAAAGACAACTCTTGCAATTTTACAATCCAGATGTTGGAAGTGTGAAATAGCAACTTTTTAAATATTTTATACGAAAATGCATACGCAATTATTAATTTTTTGCATCACTGATGTTTATAAATATAGTAGAATTGGCTTGGAGCAAAAATTTTGTTTCAGAAAACATGATAAAATGGCCGTTAAAATTAAATGCCGGAAGAGTATGACCCGTTTGCAAAAACTATGCGCGTTCATTTCGAAACTTGCCACGCCCTATATATATTAAAGAAATGGGAAACATTTTCTTCGGCAGTCTTACATTCCTTTTTGATTATTCCAAGAATATGTGTCTCGTTTTGCGGAAAAAATATTTGCTCTGCCATCTAATCAATTCTTGTCATAAGTTTAAAAAATTTATCACATAAATTGACAACGTTCCCAGTTAAGTCTGTAGGAAACCTTCGATGTTTTCATTTTATTTTCTTCTCCAAAATATGCACGTTAGCCTGATGAATGAAAAAATCTTCTGTTTTTGTCTTGATGCATCAGCTCAGCACATGAAGATTCCGTAATCAACCCCCATTTTCTTTTATATTTTATTCGGAATTTTCAATTTTGTTCTCAATTCTGGGTTTCAATAATGTATGTTTTTTTTTAAGCGACCGTTAAATTATGCTTAAAAATTAGTTGACGAACTCGTAAAAAACATTGCCAAAATTGGAATAGTGATCCCAGTTTCTATATTCAAAATTTTTCATTCGATAATTCCGGATCCGTTTATGAGCTTGCCATGCAGCTCTTATAGAGCGGTCAATATGATATTTAATGTTAGTTTACCATTATGGCAATAATCTATTTGAAACTTTAATGTGCCATAGAATAATTCTTTAACCTTTTTCTGCTAATTTTATAACAGATTATAAAGTTTTATGTTTCTCGTTTTAGGTCAATAATACTAGAATGTCCTAGCTAGAATTATAGAGCCAATAACTTTAATGCCCACATAGGACAAACAAATTAATTTTGTTTATGATTACCCTAAAATTCCATAGATAAGAGCGGTTTAATTTCACCGATAAAAGTAAACAACACATTTTTTGTTTTGATTTTTTTTTGATTTTTGTTTTTATTGAACAATAACAAGGGTTGCAACATAAACATAACATTAGACTTTTTCCATTTCTACTTCGTCATCATCGTTTATATTCATCATAGCAAAATCGTTTTTGAGATTTTCAACATCACACAATGCTTTTTCAAAGCCATGTTGTATAACATCAGATGAAATGGTTCGGAAACTTTCGCTAACCAAAAATGTAGCTTCTTCGTAGCTCATTCTTCTCCTTATTCCATTTTGGTGTAAGTTGCTTTGGCTTCATTTCTCGTCCATTTTTCCCAGCCATGTTCCAAGTTGTCTTCAAAAGGTTTGTTGATTCCGACGTCTAAGGGTTGCAATATTTTAGTCAATCCTCCTGGTATTATGGCAATTTTGCTATTCTGTTGACAAAATTGTTTCACTTCATCAGTTATGTGGCAACAAGCAGAATCAAATATCAACAAAGAGCTATCAGGGTCAGAATTGTAATTTTCTCTTTTGTTCCATACTTCGACGATCCATGGTTTCATCAATTCCTGATTCATCCAACCTTTTTCATTTGTTTTCACAATGACATCGGGAGGAAATTGTCCTTTTGGCATCAACTTCTTCTTAAAAATTAGCATTGGTTTAAGTTTCTCTCCGGCAGCAGTCACTCCCAACACAACAGTAAAGTTAGATTTCTCATGTCCGGTAGAATCAATTTTAATGTTTTCTCGTCCCTTCACAGCAACAGTCCGTTCATACACGATATCAAAGGGGACTGGAACTTCATCAATATTTCCCAAGTTGAAAGGGGATACATACAAGGCTTCAGCTGCAACGAACTTCCAAAAATCCGAGCATTTCTGTAGATAGTCAGGCGGTAATGGCTGACCAACACTTGTTCTTCTTCGTAAAGAGTGTCGTTAGAAAGCTTTTACACTTTTGATACGTATTTTTCAGTTATAAAAAAGGATTATTATCATAGACAACATATAATTCTAAAGATCCATTAGACCCGTTTTCAAAAATCCTCTTAAAATTATTACAATTGAAAAAATGTGCAAAAAAAGCAAAAAAAAAGATCAAAAGTTGAACCATTGTTTTGAACAACAAAGAACAACCAAGAAAAACAAATGTTTTGTTTTCGAGTAAAAGTGCAAACCGCTCTTATCTATGAACCGCTCTTATCTATGGAATTTTAGGGTACTTCGAAAATTTCTCTTATTGACTTTTTGTAAAATCAAGCTCTTCTGAACTTTAATCCCCTTTTTAGAGAAAATATCGCGATTTCTGCAAAAGTTATACAAAGGAAATTGAATTATATTAATTTACAGCATCAAATAGCCTGAAAATCAAAACATATGAGGAGATCAAAATTTATTTATTGATTCAAAAGGAACAAATAAAAGAAACAACGGTTGGCGCAACACAAAAACCGATGAATATTAATTGAAATTATTTTAATAAGAATATTATAATTGAATTGTAACAAATAAAGTAAACAAGTACAAAAAACACACGAGGCAGGTATGAATGGGGGCTAGGGACACTAAACAAACCATTTAGAAACAAAACAATAATGCAGTGCTCATTGAAATATATACAGATCTGATTAAATGATTGATTAAACGAAAACGTTTCATTCCTGCTTTAACCAAGTGAATATTTGTTGTTGATTGCGCCAGAGTAAATCAAAAATTAAAAACAATTAAGGCAAAAATTGTTCAAAATGGATAAGAATAAATATTCATTTTTTGAATCCTTATTAATCAAATCATTTAATTGTCAGATAATCAATTTAAAATTGATTTGAGTTTAAAACGTTTTAGGAATCCGGTGAGGATAGATAGTAGCATAGGGGAATGATGATGTGATTCTTATAATTAAAACATTATTTAGTAAATATCGTAATAAATGCTGGTTTACGAAATAATCGGACCGTGATGAAGTTCATCTACGTGTACCAAATGTTGTCCCTGATGATCATCTTCCAAATGCTCCATTCCTGGCATTTTCCCCATATTTGAGTCTGACTTGTAAAGCCTCATCTCCTACAAATTAATTTCAAATGAATACACTGATAAAAATTGTAGAAAATACTTCTGCATATCGGTCCTTATCTTGTTGGGCTTTCCTTTCGTACATATCTTTTGTCTCCTGTGGAATAGTTTTCCACAATCGACCTAATTCTTGTGCAACTTGTCCAACTTTCCATTCAGGATGAGCAGCTTGAATCTCGGGCCGTTTGTCTTGAGAGTAGAAGAAGAATGCAGATAAAGCTCTCTTTGGTGCATGTGGATCCTTCTTTGCTCGCTTCCTCTTCCTCATCGCATCTTCGCCACCATAAGCAGCAACCTGTAATTTACATATATATCATGATTCGGGTAGTGATTCTACCTCTGCCTGATATCGCTCAGCATCTTTTTGCGCCAATTCGTAGAATCTTCGCTTTTCGTCATCAATCATTGTTTTCCACTTTTCAGAGCATTTTTTAGAAATTTCAGTGACCTGCACATTCTCATTTGGGTACTTCTTTTTATGCTCTTCATAGCACATCTTGACAAAAAAACCATATGGTGAAGTTTTTCCTCGAACTGGTGGCTTTCCCATTATTCGTTGTGGCGCACTGTACATAACAGTGTTCAACACCCGCTCCTTAAATTTGTTTGGTGACTGGTTGCACAGTCAACTCAGAATCTCGATATATATTGGTGCTGAAATTATAAATCATTGATCAAGGTGGATAAAAGAGGATTCGAGAAATTTCAAATTTTCCCGGCTTTTTGTTATATTCAAATAGGAAACATGCAAAATACAATAAACAAAGAGGGGGAATATATTTTTGCACAGAGTATAATGATTATTAAAAACCAAGAGAATGTTGAATGAAACTGATGGAAGATAGCGTTGGTTTCGTTTTGTGTTTGTATGTACGTGTTGTTTTGTTGTATGTATGTGTAGCGTTTAGAGGACCTCTAAGACTAGAGAGAATGACAGAGAATCTCACAGCAGGGTCACGAGACAACGTCGGTCAATAGAGACGCATTTTCTCTGTGTTTTACTGAAGGCAATGCTATTCATTCGGCAGTCAAATGATATTGCCCGAGTTGCGCAGGATAAAAACCAATTCGTTAATTTAAAGTAGAATTGTGTTCTTTTATACAATATTCTGCGATCAATCATTAATTTCTTATCAGATACTTATAAGCTTCGATACTGGAGGGAAAATTAAAAAGGAACCAAAAACAAAATTTTAAGGCTCTTAGCCATTACAATTTAGAGAAAGGTAATATACACGTGCATATTGAGCAATTTATTAGGAGCATTAGATATTTCTATAACCGTATTTATATCTGGATAACTAATTTTAGGAAAAACTGGATAAAGAATTAGAGAATCGAATGTCTAGAGAATTCCAAATTCCTCTGAAAAGAAGTAACATCATTGTGAATATTCCTTTACAAAAATACAACCAACTAATCATGTTTTAAAATTTTAGTTCATCCATCGATGACTGAGTAGATCGAATTTTTAAATAAAACATGAACATTTCGCGGACTAATGAATCAGTAACAGAAAGACTATACCTTATAATTACTGCGATTAATTAATTAGCATTAAAATATAACAATACTTTAGCTGCAAATTAAAGAGTTTTATAGAAGTGGAGGAGAAAACACATCGCCAGATTATAGGAGTTTTTGAAAGAATAAATATAAGAGAAGAGAAATAAAAGGAATAAATATAAATAAGACATGAAAACAAAAAAACCGTTGTTGGTCGTTCAAAAAGCTTTGGAGCCAAACAAGAGTAAGAGAATATTAATAGAGGCGGTTTGATGATGAGACGAACGCGGTCGCGCGTAATAACGAAATAACATGTCAATCAATAGATGGTGAGGTGTTTTGAATCACATTGCAAGACAGTGCAAATGACTGAGAGAGGCGGGCGAATGACGGTCGTTGGTGTTATAGAATGCAAGCCATTATGCTTGGAATAGACACTCGGTGGAGAATCAGGCAATTGAGTAAATGGAAAGAAAATGTTATGAGTGGAGTGAGAAGTGCAATCGATTTAAATAGTGATTGTGGAAGTGAACTTCGAAGAGAAGAGATCTTGGATAGTTGCCAACGATTGTAGGAAATACGAAATGACAAAAAATAAACAAATTTAATTTTTAATTTTTGTCACGGAATTTATTGAATTTATTGGAATTTTTGAATAAGGGCTTTATGATTTTGACGATTTAACCAGTCACAATTTTTGTCATAATTTATTTATAAAATAACTAATAATAAGATCTTCATTATCGCACCCTAATTTAACTAATTTAAACGTGCTTCGGCACTTTATTTCAATTATATATAGTCGTCGCCAAATGCGATTACCATCGCAAAATGTGGCGCACTTTTTGAATATAATTTTTTCAATTAAATTTTATGATTATTTTCTTGTTTAGGCTCGTTCTTTACTGTTTTTGCCTAAATAAATTGAAGAATATATTTTAGATGTTGTTTCAATCGTGCAATAAATGTGGAAAATAATAAAAATCATAAAAATTAAATGAAAAATAATATTTAAAAAAGTGCGCCACACTTTGCGGCGGTAATCGCATTTGGCGACGACTATATATTTTAAAACTTTTACAATGTTTATTGTCTATTTAAAAATTAGCTTCCGCTTCTAAAAATAGAGAACTCGTGCAAATATGTCTCCCCTTATTAATTCCTTATAACGGGATCAAACTCGAAGTCCCACCGGTTACATTGCCCTTTTCAGGAAAATATGCGGAATGGAAGAAAAATTATTTCAAAACATCTGCCTCGTTATTCAGATAAATAGCCTTAATTGATGTCATGAAACGTAAAAGTTTACAATGCTACCATGTCAGTCCAAATGAGACAATCATTGTTTTTCCTCTTCCTTTCGGAATCCTTCGCTGACAACGACAATATCTTCGATATATTTTTATCAGATATATAATAAATTATAGAGAATGGAATTGGTAATTTTATTGAAATTTCCGCAATATTCGTTTTGGAAAATTTTTTATAATTTTAACGCGTTTTTACTGAAATTATTTATTAGTTTGAAAATTAACCGTAAAACAACAGAAAAGTATCTGTTGCAACGGCGGTTTTAATTGAAAAATGTAAAGATATGGAAAATAAATCGTATTGAATTCGTAATGTTCTGAAGAACGCGCTTCATCAAATTATTTCTACATAATTCTCTCCAAAATATAAATTTTCCAAAATTTCGACGTATTTTTCTAATTTTTACGTTTAAATTTAAAATCAATTTCTATAGTCGTCGCCAAATGCGATTACCGCCGCAAAGTGTGGCGCACTTTTTTAAATATTATTTTTTCATTTAATTTTTATGATTATTATTTTCCACATTTATTCCACGATTGAAACAACATCTAAAATGTATTCTTAAATTTATTTAAGCAAAATCAGTATAGAACGAACATAAACAAGAAAATAATCATAAAAATTATATTTCAAAAAGTGCGCCACACTTTGCGGTGGTAATCGCATTTGGCGACGACTATACTTAATTTTATCCTTCTTAGAATATCTCAAAACCGCTTCATTATTCCTGGACGTTAGCTAAAAGAGTCTAATTATATTTATTTTTGTCGCTGCATTTGCCGTGCACAATGGAATTTAAATCCTAATAATCATTTTGTGCTGATAAGCTCATGCGAACAGTTGGAATGCAACCTAGTCATAATTTAAGCAAAGGAATCATTTAAAAAGTGCCTTTGTTACACTTGCGGAATTCAGCGAAACACTTGTTTCTGAAAAAAATATACATTAGCTTACTATTTTAATATTATTATTATTTACAGAGTTCTTATATGAAAATCTTAAAATTATGAAATCGAGGGTTATATTATCTCGATTATTATTCGATTTTTAATTATAGGGTTCTACTGATAAAATCGAAATAAGTAGTCAATTTGATAAAAAACACCACAAGAAATTTAGTTTCTCGTATACGTGACAAAACACTTTCAAAATATATAGTGTATGTCAAAATAGTTGACGACGCAATCACGCTGCAAATACGGCATACTAATTAAAATTCATTTTCAAATCGATTATTTTATTTTATTTTTGACATTTTTTAATTGTTATTGCTTATATTTCACGTTTATTAATTAAAAATTATTAAAATAATCGATTTGAAAATGAATTTTAATTCATATGCCGCATTTGCAGCGTGATTGCGTCGTCAACTATTTTGAAATGGACTATATAATAAAATACAAAAATAAATTAGTGAACATTTTAAAAATAGTTGTAGAAATTATAGACACGTGAAGTAGAGAGGCTTAAAGTGCAGGTCAAATGTAGAATGCAAGCTCAAAAAGAGCATAAATATTTAGTTCATCGGTAATAATAGTAGATTCTTACATGCTTAAGATTTATCTGTCAAAGTTAAGTGAATATTATACATTTAAACTTGTAAGAGCTCTTACGTAAGAGTAATATAAATATTAGAAAATATTCTGTTTTGAGTCGGCGTGAAAGTGTATTGGTATTATCCATAGCTATTGGATAAATAGGTAAAGATGCTAAGCAGATAAACAAAATCGTAAGAGCGTGGAATTCCCATTCAATCATTACATTCATGGCCTCTATCCATCGAGATATTCAGAGTCAAATAGACCATTTGAGAAACTTTCTAATTTTTTTCATCATTTTGTGTGTTATTTTATTTGTTTTTATTTGGGTTTCGAAAAATTCCCCTCAGACAAAGCAAATTATATTGATCGTTAATAACGTTTCACATCAATTGAAATTATGAAATACGCTATATACTTTGATTATCTCTGAGTTTTATGAGAAAGGATATTTTCTCGAATTATTGCTCTTCAAATCAATTACTTATAGCTATGAATTTTGAGCTTCTATGATCTTATGGCTCTAAGTAATCTAAGCTTATAATAAATCTCAATCTTTTAAACTTTCCTAAATTGTATCATTTCGATTAGCGTTCTAGGTTCCAAGAGACAGAAGATTCACGCCAAATTGAAATAGTTATTTTCCAATTTTTTGATTGTGTTATAGTTTTTACGGATTTTCTAGAAAACACTGTTCTTTAGAAAAGTTGTTTTCTTAAACTACCTAAAAGTATGAATAACTTGACGTAAAATTATATTTGAGAACGTTTACTGAGCACATTTTATAACCATACAAGTTGGCGTGAATCTTTACTGTTTCACGTTTTTAATAGTTTTCTTCCTACTATTTAAATAGTCATTTTTAGCATATTTCACGTATTCCTTGTCTTATTTCTCCATTTTTTGTCTAATCAATGCCAAATCTTAATAATATTTTCTGTAGAAATTTAAAACAGACGTGAATATCTCGCACGCGGGATTATTGTTTAAAACCTTAAGTAATTGATTTCTACGAAAAATAACTTTGAACTAAACAACATATTTTGTAAAGTTTTCAGCGAATGAGTTTGGCTCCAAAAGCGAAATTAGACTATCCACTACACTGGTATGTTTATCTTAACGATGAGAAAGAGCTTGAGAATCTGCTCCAGAGAACAGATGTCATCGAAATAGATAAACTGGATCCGCGTGGAAGGTAAGTCGTTATATTCATCATCGACTTAACATTAATCAGGAGTCCATTGATGCTAGCTGTAACGCTGGGTCATACAAAATGTGCAAAACTGTTATTTCAAAAGGGTGCTGATGCAGATGCTCACAATAAAGGTAGGAGAATTCAAGTTAAAAGGTCTGGGAAGACCTGCCTTGAGAACAAATGTTTAATTATTAAATTTAAATGTGATGGAAGTAATTAGTGTTTTTCTCAAATCGAATAGTTTAGTTTGTTTGGTTCTACAAGGCTTTTCTTTCCAAAATCTTAATGAGATAAATATATTTTTATGAATCAAGAAATGTGGTCGGTGCTACACGAATCAGTTGCATTTGGAGATCCGGAGATGATTCGATTGGCAACTCATTATCGTGATTATCAGAGAGCTAATCGTGGATCATTATCGATGAGAAATACACTAAACGAACTGAAAAATATTAATGACTTTTATTGTGAAATGAGCTGGGATTTTAGCAGTTGGGTACCATTTTTAAGCCAATCCTGTCCATCTGATACATATAAGGTTTTTGTCTTATTGTTTTTGGTGCAACTCAATTATTTTTCAGATATATAAAGGTGGATCGAGTGTTCGCATTGACACAACTTTGGCATCATTCGAAGGAACTAGTTGGAGGAGAGCAAATCAATCGTTAATATTTCGTGTGAATGAGCAGAACATGGCAGAGTTTTTAATATTGGATCATGATATTAAGAGTGTAAGGGATTTTAATGTTTTATTTGAAACTGGCGTTTTAGGCAATGGTACAAGTTCTAAAATATGACGAGCCCTTTGAGAACTTTGAGCCATCGGCGTCATCTATTGAAAAAAGAATGACAGAGCCTTTGTCGACAAGTTACATTGACGTGGATGGTATTGGGTTTGAAAAGGCGTCGCGAGGTATTTTACCTTGGCTAACTGGGTCTGATAAAACGGAGAATGTTAATGGATATGAATGTAACGTGAGTTTTAGTCTTTTTAGAAGATAATTCACTTTGATTGTTCGACTATTTCAAAATTTTGTAAAAATAGAGAGTTGTATCTTGCTGCTCAGCGGTTCTCAATGCGCCGTCAAAAAACTGAAATAGCCTATAATTCATTAATTAGATATTATATTCATCATTCACATAGTTATCAAATATATTGAAAATAAACACAGTAGCGAGAAATTAAGTATTTATATTACTATAAATATTGGCCTGTATTAAATTAAAAAAAAAAACTACATAATATTTAATTTTTGTTTTTAAAGGTTCTTGCTGCATCAAATGTCCAATTAGTCACAAAGAAACGCTTCGATCATTTAAGCGCGGAAGATCGTTTGAGGATTGAGAACGTAAAGAATCGGTGTTTTTAATTCTGACAAAGATTCTTGAAGGAAGAAGCCTCATCAGCATCTGCTAAAGCCCTCACGACAGTTATGAAGATCTTACAGCCGACGAAAGCTAAGGAAAACACGGAAAAGGATTTGTATAGTAATGGTCTCTCCGCTCTCGATTATCTTGACCCGAATTATAAATTTGAACCGAAGTGTGATATTGGAAGAGTTCGCGAAGTTGTACGAAAGTCGAGTGCTTTTAAAGCGACTTTGTGGATGGCGGAAGAATTTCCGTTGAAGTTGAACGAGCAAGTGATACCGATTGTGGAATTGATGGCTGTCAATAGCCCACATTTTGCTAGACTTAATGATTTTATACGACTGCAATTACCAGCTGGATTTCCTGTTAAGATTGGTAGGTTTTGGTTGCAATTAATTGGTAAACGCTGTTATTTCATAGAAATTCCTTTATTTCACGTTATGAGCGCAAGAATCTCATTCAAGAATGTTAATTCAATGGCTCCATTTGTACAAAAAACTCGAAATGAAGTAGGATTTTATAAATTTATTTTTAAACTTTTTTATCATAGACTGTCATAGATGAAGCGGCATTTCAAGTACCAACCGATTATTCAATTGTATCGGAAGAAAATTCATCATATAGTATAATGTGGAATGATGAGGATGATAATCAGATATACAATAATCCCCAGAATAATTCTCGTCAGTTTCAGCAGTAATTTAGTCAGATAACTGAGGTTTATTTAGGTATACCAACGGAAGAAATGCTACTTCAAATGGCGATCGAACAGAGCTTAATCAATCAGGCGCCTATGAGCAGTGATGAACAATTAGCACATGAACTTCAGTTTGATATGAGCAATACGGCTGAAGATAGTGATGCTATTCGAGCAGCTTTACGTGCTTCGAGGCAGGAGGAAGAGGAGCGTCGTAGACGAGAGCAAGAACAGTTTGACGAAGAGATGAGAATGGTTCTGGAATTGAGCAAGCATGATAAATAATTCATATTATTGTTTTTTTTCTGTAAAAACTAGTTTATTTTTTTTCGGGTTATTTTTTAAATCAATTTTGTGATATGTGGATGTTTCAGAGACACTGCGTCGAACCGCGAAGTCATGGAAAATGTTTAAATTAGAGGAAATTGAGTTGTACTTGTCTAGTTGAGCGAAATTTATAGACCAAGTGAACTTTTAATGATACATTTTAAAATTGACTGTAATGAATATTTCGAAATAATTAAACCGTGTACTTCTTCGATTCGATGGCGAATAACTGGAACATCCTATGCAATGTGAATGTGTATTTTAATAAATTTATATTTTATCTAGTATTATTTAATGACTACATAATTATTATGCATTTTTGATTCTCGCTGTTTGACGAAGAGCGAATTCCATAAAATATTGATATGTATATGGGAAATTAAAAAAACCAAATTTTTTTCCGATTTTTATTAAAAGTTTAAAAATAATTTTACAAAACATGAGGGAAGCTTCGACCACGAAGAAAGTGTGACATGGATCGGAAAAGGGGATAATCAGATGGCGCAAGGTCCGGACTATAAGCTGGATGTGGAAGAAGTTTAATGTCGTCGAGATTTTTGATCTTTTCCTTCGTTTGTCTGGGATTGTGCGGTTTTGCATTGTCTTGTTCAAGGAGTATCCGCTTCCGATTCATAAATGCTGGATATTTCTCGACAAGTGCCGCATGCATTTGATCAAGTTGGGCGCTATAGAGGTCTGCGTCGATGGTCCGACCATTTGGAACTAGCTCGAAGTAAATTACGCCTTCGAAATTCCACCTGAACGTGCCTTGTCCTCAAGATCAGTGTCGCCGTCGTTAAATGTTTTGAACCAATTTCGAGCAGTACGATCCGAGACCATATTGTCGTCTGCAACTTCGCATATTTTTTTTCTGCTGCAGTTGCGTTTAAGCGTTGTTTCCATAATGGCGTAAAAGAACACGAATTTCGGTTTTTTCCATGTTTCTTCTACAAGTTAAATATTTTTAATATATATTATGATGGAGCTGTTCAAAAGCTTTAAAAATATTTATAACACATATATATATATATATATATATATATTATCAAAATCTAAGAATATGAATAGTTTGATTTTATCATTTTTGAATTATTTTCAATGGTCTTAATGAGAACGTGAATAAATATTCAATTTATTTTTAAAATTTCTCTGTTTTTCATTATATTTCTTCAAAATTTCTAGATCACGTCAGATTTATTACTTTTATTTTTTATAAAAATAAAATTGGAATTGTCAATTTCTCAGATTTTGATAATAATAGAAAAAAATCTTTGTTTGGTAAAAAAAAAACAATTCGACAAAAAGATCGGAAAAAAGTTTTGGTTCACCCTAATATTTTCAGTGGAATAGCCTTATTTACGTGGCGCAGCTGGACACCATAGAGCTCTTTGTTTACCGTGGTGTTTCTTTCGAGTATTTCACAGTGCCGCATGCCCTACCAGATCTACCAAACGCAGATCATGGTCTTTTTTGGGTGATGATCTTGCCTGACTCTCGGCTTTGGCGTATCTCCTGGAGCAACCCACTCCTTTCTTTGCTTCAGATTGACTTACAGGCATCATACATTACCATTTTTTCCCTTGACGACTCGGTAAAAAATTGCTGTTTATGACCGCGTATTGCTCGATGGCGAGCGAGATGTTGAGCTGCAATTTGAAGGTGATTTTCTTTGTTTTATTCATTCATCTCATGAGGTGTCCAGTCCCCGAGTAGTTCAACAAATCCCATCGAATGAAGATGATTAAGGATTTTCTTTTGATCACAGTTCATTTTTTCGGCCGACATCCACGTGATTCTGACAATGTGTTTGGCGACCATCTTCCTTCAATATTGATTTCAGATGTTCTTCGTCGAATTCTGCAGGTCGTCCGCTTCGTCTTCAAGAATAAAGGCGTCATTTTTTGAAACTTTCGAACCATTTTTGTGCAGTAGACACACCTAAGTCACCTTCTCCATACACACTGCATATTGCCCGAGCGGCTTCGGCTGCTTTTCGCTTTTGACGAAAAGCGAAGAATATCAGATGTCGAAAATGCTGATTTTTGCCTCCTGGATAGTTAATTTCTAAGCCTGAAACATGATGAAAATTTAAAATTTCAGAAAAAACTAAAAACACAGTTTTGCAGAGGAGAAACAGCGCTATCAGATTATTTTGGGCCGCGTTCCGTGTTCCGCGGTTTTTCTCTTCCGTATTCCGTATTCCGAAATTAAAAATTTCTATTCCGACCATCATTGATGGTTTGTACTTTCTATATAATCAAATTTAAGAGCCCAGAATTGTTTTTCTTTAAATTTATCGCTTTTTAATGCGACAAACATATAAATGATTTTGAATTTAATTAAGTCACACTAAACATAAAAAAATAAAGACCCATAAAATACGATGAAAACGGTTCATTCCGCAGAACCGAAAGTTATGCTAACAAATTTTTGAGAGACACGATTAACCAAGATCATAAATGTGAGCTTTCATCAAAGTTTCAGTCAAATCCACTTGTGTGTTACATTGGCACGCCAAATGAAACCTTTAAATGATGAGCTCAGAAGTGATGCTCAGATATAGAGCTCAGATATAGACCTGTATATTTTTAGGAATTTTTATCATAATGACGATTATGTTATTCTGAAATTGGTACCCATCAACTTTTAAAACTCATTCAAATATTAGAAAATTTGCATTTCCAATTGGCGTGCATTGGAAAAATGTGTGAAAAATGTGTCCGGGTTCCGTCTTCGAAATTTTCGTCCTCGAAAATCACAGTTTTTGCTCATTTACAGAAGGGAAAAATTGTATGTTCCTATTTTATGTTACTGTAGTTAACATGTCAATTTCAAAAAATGGCATACTCAATTAGAATGTATTCAATATTTTTAAACATCTCATACATTAGCACTCCACAGCCACGACTACTGTGCATTTTGCAAAAAAAGTGTGCACAAATTGCAAAACCATAAAACCATGTTCACGTTTTATTCAAATTCTTTATATTTTAAAATCGTAACTTCTTCGAATTTGATTTAATTCGTTTTTAGAATCGTTTAGAATTATTGATAAATGGTTTTTAATTTGTTTTAAGTTCAAATACTATTTTTAACTTCTTACAAAACAAATAATTTAATTTTAAAGTGAAGGGCGAGGTTTTGCAATTTGTCCGCACTTTTTTGCAAGATACGCAGTGATCGTGGCAGTGAAGTGCATTAGAATAACATTTTCTATAAATTAAAAACGGTTCCGTGGAGAAAAAAGATGCAATGAACCAGTTCATCAAAAATATAATTGAAATGCCAAAAATATCTGATCATTAATGGGACAATATCGAGCTTTCATTGAAAATATTGAAGCTACTGACTATATGCTTGCCAAAAACATTTTATACAAATGTTTCTTCCATCATTTCTTCGAGTTTTTGATCATATGATTCTTAAAATATAAACGGAAAATAGGTAATTTTTCTTTAACGTTAAGCTAACACTTTATTTTGTCTATGGAAATAATTAAAAATGTGATAAAAAGATATACACTAGCTGACAAAAGTTTTGTCACAAATGTTTTTTCGGGTTTAACTTTTTTGTGACTTGACCAAGTTGGCTGATTTTTTGATATTTTATGTGAATCAGTGTTTAAAATGTTATAGTAGCAAAATTTGGTTTAAATTACCATGGCAATTTCGGTACCACGCATTCCGTTTTCCCTCATATTGATAACAGCTTGCCGGGTGTTAATTGGAGTTTCTTTACGTGGAGTCATCTCTAAAATGTTTCCAATTACTGATATTTTCAATAAATTATGAAAAAAGTATAATTGAACTTTAAAAAATTATTAAAAAATGCAGTGCAAGAAAAGTGCGTAATATCTTTGAGCTACGCGTTTTACGATAAACGCTTGTCACTGTAAAACGGATCATCGTAATCACAAGCGGGAATTTGTAAAATAATCTACAAGCATATGAATCTATCATATCAAAAAATCAGCCAATTTGGTCAAGTCACAAAAAAGTTAAACCCGAAAAAACATTTGTGACAAAACTTTTGTCAGCTAGTGTACATTAACACTCCAATTGGAAATAACAAAGTTAAGAGGAACCCGAAGTTGAAGCTAATCCAGAAAAGGAATCATTATTTCAAGAGTTTCTTATAAGAATTCTAATTCCGAAATTGAAAATTTCTATTCCATCCATCACTGATGTCTATGTTAGATAATTTTGTCTAGTACTGTATTGTTCATTTGAAAAATATTCCAGCAAATAACTAGATACTTACTTAGGATACTTAGGAGTCCGTTGTCATTCTCTAATAGAGAAGCGGACCAGCTCATATTTAACTGTAAAAATAACAATAATGGTAAATTTTAAACCTTTTTTGAATTATTTTTGAGTCACTTTGCACAAAACTGAAAACCAAACAAACCAGACATAAATTTTTTGCAAACCCCCAGACATAGGCGTGTTAAGTTCAACAAAAGCCATCTTCACATTGTTTGGTTTACTTAATTAATAAACAAGCCGAAACATATTCTTCGATCCCACGAAAGCTCTTTGACCGATCATTTAGAGTGCACCAAGTGGAGAATTAACATGAGCAACTCGAACACGATGTTTATTTTTGTCCAAATGCGGTGGCAAGGAGCCGAAATTCCGGTTGTTAGTCATTCTTATCAGAAGCATGGTAGTCCCGCGATATTTCGAAATTGACAACGTTCGTGTGCGCGCAAAGACAAACGGTTGCGCATTAAGTGGTCACGACAAGCATTAGGTCTCTCTCGTGTTCGCTCTTATCACTCGAACCGCGCGTTCCTAATCACAATAAATAAACAGCAATGGGAATGGAGACGAAGTGACCGAAAGCATGGTCAGTTATCATGTTTTTGTTGTTATTGTTGTTGTGCTTAAATGTCGGCGAGATGAATTAGTGCGCGCGCGGGAGGATATGGGTGAGAGGTTTTTGCTTTTTTGCTCGATTGAAATGACACGAAGACGAAGACGACGACATCCACATAAGCACTCGAGTTTCGATTGTTTAATGAGTTCTTTTCATAGAGAGCATATATAGCACTTGTGATTAAAATTAGGTATTACAATGTTGATTCTGTTTGTAGGAATGTGGCATATTGGAATTTGTTTCAATTCAATATTTATTTATTTATTTACACTACGTGTGTAGACACGTGAATATAATATAATGTTTATAAACAATTAACCCATAAATTAAAACAAAATAAAATAGGTAACCGATAGCACGCCAAATGAAAATGACGAGTTTAAAATATTTAAACCCATGTTTTAAAATTTAACGTGTATTTTAGAAAATTATTCTTACGTCAATTCTACAGGATTCTCTTAAAATATTTCCACAGCTATAAATTTCAACGAATTGTTAGAGATAAGTCACGTTTCCGAAGCTCTGTTTTTATAAATTCATTTGGCGTGCGATAGTAATAAAAATAACCTAAAATAGGGTAGGTAAAAAGAGGGATAGATAACTAATAAGCCAGTTGTTTTGTAACGAAAAAATTGCATATACGACTAATTAATTAACGACTGGTATGGTAATAAAATGAGCTCAGTAGAATTGCTCAAACTTCACTTTTTAAAAAGATATTAATATTTTTAGATAGTTTAAGACAAGCCTAGTTAAATATTCGTGAAAAATATGTGGTTGAAGAGTCGGAAAAGTTTTCAGACACGATTAAAAATTGAATAATCCTGTTACTGTACGCGACTAATTAAGGTTAACAGTTATTTTTATATATTTGATAAGCTTAATTAATTAGGGGAAACTTCACGACTCACAGAATATTGGAAAAATTTAGAAAACCCATTCGGTGGTTTAGTGGTAGAATGCTCGCCTGCCACGCGGGCCACCCGGGTTCAATGCACCAAATATAAAATTTTTAGTTAATAGTATTGTTTATTTCTTGCTCTTAGAATATTATACCGTTCAGAATAATCCACAGCTCCTCGATTCAGATGAATCGAAGCTTTTATAACAATATTATAATAACATTACAGCGTGATATGGGATGTTATTAAATCTAGGAAAAGCGGAAATTGCTCCCGTCGGAAAATAAAATGCATATCTGCAAAAAACAGGGATTATTACACCATTTCATTTTAAATTTCGATTTTTTTCATTTTTATAAAAAAAATTAAAAAAAAAAACAAAAAAAAAAACAAAGATCTCAAAAGAATCGAACCAACATAGATTTTTCGTGAATCAAATCCTCTACCAGATATGCTACGTATCCTCTTTTGTTTTAATTAATTAATCCGTTGAAGTTTGAGGAAGTATTTTAAATTCTATGGTGTAATAATCCGTGATTTCTTTTGCGGAAATGCATTTTATTTTCCGAGGGAGCAATTTCCGCTTTTCCTAGATTTAATAACATCCGTGATATGACATTTTAAACAATTTAAAAAATTGGATAAATATTGAATTAAAAATATTACAATGAAGATGTATTTTATCAGCAGAATGAAATTATTGAACGCAAAGAGTGAGTCCCAGTCTTTACAGAATTAACAAAAATCAAAGGAATTCGCGCGCAAAATAGATTTGTGAAAAAAGAGCTCAATAAAAGTATTCATATTTTTGGAAAAAGTATTAAGATATTTGTGAAAGTTAAAAACGATAAATAATTTTACGTGAATACTATATTTTATGTTAAGTAAAGATATAATTTTGAAAAACGATCTTGACAATTGTAAAGGTCTCATTTCCATTTGGTGTGAATTCGTAATAACGAAAAGTGTTTTGCTTTCGAAAGTTAACGTGGAAATTAAATTTTTAACATCCTGATAGCCAAAATAATTTACAAGAAATACGCAAAATTACGATTTTATATTATGGTATAGTTCATGTTCACGTATCGATTTTTTTAACGGAAGACGTAAAACGGAAAATGGAAGATGGAAGATGGAATTCCGTGAACAAGATTCAACTAGTGGGAATAGAATGCAGGTTTTTGCTGCTAGTAGAGCGGGTATCTATTATTCCCTTTGGAACTAACTGTAAACGGCTTTTCGTCTGCAGTTTTCAGAAATCAGAATCCATGGAAGAACAATCAATATTCCGTTCCAGAGATTGGTGAGTCAGGTTGACTCGGCATCACCATCTCTGTTCGAATTTGGTAATAGGAAGTTCCTTAGAAGAAATAAGCCCTCGTCTGAATCAACTCGAAGAAAAGGCTAGAAATCAACCCAACAAAGACGATGATCGTACAGAATGACTATGCTACGAAGGACTCCATATTTAGCATTCTACAAATGCTAGCTTCAATTTCCTCACCTTCCAGCAAAAGGAAAAAAGAGCTAATACATCATAACATTGTTCCGGCCTTGCTCGAAACTTGTATGGAATCTCGCAAGATGATTCCATACACTATGGTTTCTCTCAGAAGATTATTGATCTTTTCCTTCGTTTGTCTGGTCTTGCATTGTCTTGTTCAAGGAGTATCCGCTTCCTATTGATCAATGCTGAATATTTCTCGCCAACTTCCGCATACATTCGATCAAGTTGGGCGCAGTAGAGGTCTGCGAGTACCTATTGATGGATTACTCTCCACAGCTTCACTGATTGCTTCAGAATCCACTGTCGTAGGTCGGCCTGAATGTGTCTTTTCCTCGAGATCAGTGGTGTCTTTTGCACCAAGATCCGAGACCATATTGTCGCCTTCAACTTGGCATATCTTTTTTGCTGCTGCACTTGCGTTGAAGCCTTGTTTCCAGTAATGGCGTAAAAGAACACGAATTTCGGATTTTTCCATGTTTATTCTACAAGTTCAAATATTTTAAATAAAAGACCCATTACAAACTTTAATATATATTATGATAGAGCTGTTCAAGAGCTTTAAAAGTATATATAAAATATGTATAAAAAAATCTTTATTTGATAAAAAAATATGTTGTGAAGAAAAAAATTATTAAAAAAAACATGTTTTTGAACTGGAAAACTTTAAAATCTAATAACTCGAAAATGCTATTTTTAATTTTTGAGATTAATATTTTATTGATAGAGGGCACATCGGTGAATAATAGTAAACTTGATTTTAAATTAGATTCTTCTTTTAAGCAAAGTTATGATTTTTTAAAGTTTAAAATTTCAATCGACTGTAAAATACACGTCAATTACAGTACCCACGTCATGTTGCCTTTCAAAAAATTCAGAATTTTACGAGGAACAAAATGATATAACTCACGTGTCATAAAAATCACTCGTTCTCTTATAATAACCGAAATACTGTTTTACAAAAAATAAACAATTTGTTTAACGCGTGATCAAATTCGTTGATATTTCTTTCTACGTGAAGGCGATTTTTCTTTTGGCTGCCTTCGGCGTGTATTGGTATTAAAAATATTTCATTTATCGTTTGTATAAGAAAACATAATAAATTAGTTACATAAATGTGTAATTGTGTGAAGAACTGACGAATTTTCTGTTCTTGGATTAAATCTCTTCGAAACATTTTAAAAGTTAATCGTCCTCCAAATCTTTTATGATATTTATTCTGACGGTAATCATTAAATAAAATTATGAAAAGTAGTGTGAAAATACATGATTTATGTCAAAATGTTTATTGGCAAGTTACACGCATAATGGAAATAAAAATTCTACGACAATTGAAAGCGAAAACCTCAGAAAATGTGCACCAGAGATGGGCAGAATTCCGGATTCTGCATCCCAAATTGAATGGCTAATTTGGAGGCCCAGAAAAATACTCATTTTGCGAATTTCGACAAGACGCGCATATTTTTAGATAGTTGAAGACGGGCTAGAAAAAATGACGTATCAATTTATATGAAAATAGTACGTGTAAATTAGTAAGACACGTTTAAATATTGACAACATATTCATTACGATTAGGCTTGGATTCCGTATTTACGCCATTTTCGATTCAGGATTCCAAAATTCAAAGATGCCGTCTATTCCGCCCATCTCTAATGTTCACAAATCGATTATTTTGAAACAATGACAAGATCCTTATTAATTTCAAGACGCGCTCGCTAAAATAACGGGACAATGAACCTGTACATACATTATTATAGTCAACATTAGCAATTATGGTGTGAATTTCCATTTGACGTGAAACTTGTGAAATAAATATTATAACAATTATTAGACTTTTTGTGCGCGGCATAATTAAACTTAATACGTGAAAAGTAGAAAATTATCATTATTTCACAATTTCAATGTTTTCCAAAAACAATTCTTGAAAAACCATCAATATTTGCGCCTCTTTATCCATGAGATAAGATTGGCATGTAAGGAACAAACAAAAAATAAAAAAAACTCATAAAAAGCATGTCTTAAACAATGTACTATTTGAAATCGAGGCACCAGGCTCGACCAGGCTCGGTACCGGCATTCATTTGTTGATTTTACGTGAACGCCAATGAAATTGATAAAACAAGGGGAAGCATTTGACAAAACTGACAACTTGTCATTTAGCACTGATCGCACTTTTGGTTTAACCATTTTTTTGTTGCATCGCAACATTGTCGGTTCTCGGTAAACAAGACCGCAGGATATGAACGAATAAGAATAAGCAAGTTAATTAAGAAATATCTTATTTGCCAATTCTATTTAAATTAGGTGCATATTGGGATTAATTGAAAGTTAGCTTTTATGGTTTTTGCGAGATTTGCTAAATTCAATTAAAATAAGAAATTAAAATGCATTTAATATAGCCATTTTAATATGTTTGTAAGGGGATTTGTTAAAAGTGAGAGTGTGAGAGTACGTCAAGTGTATTGCGGTCCTTATTTGAGAAGAAATCATAAACATACAAAATACCGTAATCCTATGAGGGATCGTGTAACTCTTGCAAAATTGAAAAAATAACAAAGAAACAACAATGGATGCAATTAAAATGGAAATGATGTAATTGAAAATTTTAAACGAATTGATTAAACTACACGTGAATTAACTTATTTTAGTGAAAATATGAGAGTACGTACGCCAAATGAAATTGTAAAATCTCAGAAAAGTAATTCAAGCCTAATATGTCGGGGTTAAGTTTAAGAAAGTTATGTAATATTGACGTGAAAATTAGTTATTTACTTATACGTGCACACCAACTGGCATGGTAATAAAATTAGCTCAGTAGAAGTGCTCAAATCTAAAGTTTTAGAAAGATATTTTATAATTTTAGGTAGTGTAAGGCAGGCCTAGTTAAATTGTCGCTAACAATATTTTATTGAAAAGACGTACGAAGTTTCAGGAAGGCTTAAAAATCAGAAAATCTTTATTCCAACTTGGCGTGAGTTTCTATAAAATGCGCTAAAATAATGCAAAATCAACATTTTCAATTGACGTGCAGCGTTAATTGAAAGAAATTTGAAATGTTCAATTCAGAAAGCACCAATATTTTCATGATATAATTTTTTATTTCAAGAAAGCACACCAAAGGAAAATATCAATATTTAAACGCGTTTTATTTATTTCTACGTGTAATTTAAAAACTAATTTAAATTTTAATTTTATTGGTTCTTATTAAAATATCTCTTATGCTTTAAATTTTTAAGAATTTTAATGTTTTAGTGACTCTTCTGAAGTAATGGTTTTGCTGATTCATTTGGCGTCGTTTAGATTATGTATTAATGAGAAAATTTCAATGCTTAATTCAGAAACAACTATATTTCCAGATCTTTACATTTTCGAGCTTTTCCTTGAGGCTTTTCTGAGCTTCTCTATTCGTCTGAATTGAGCACCGTGAAAAAGTTCCTAATTTTTTTAATGAATTCTTAGCAGAGACCGGCAAACCTCGTCTGAGTTGATGAGATCGTTTGGTTTACCACTAAAAAACTATATGGTAAAGCTAAAACTATTCTGGAAAATATATCAATTGGAGTGTGAAACGATTTATAGATTATAATAGGGATGAATATAATCCAACGCACTCCACTGCCAAGAAACCGCGCCGCATTGCAAAAGACTTCGCACCATTTGCAAACACAACCTATTAACTGATTATTTTTATTTTCAATATTTTATTTATCAGTTAACGTTTCATTCTGCAGAAATCCAATGAAAAGAAAATTCTTAGTACCTCAATTAATGAACCAGAAGAGTCTTCATCGTCAATATAAGTGACTTGTAAATATTGAAAATGCGAAGTATTTTGCAATGCGGCGCGGTTTCGTGGCCGTGGAGTGCATCAAGCGTATTGCGGTCTTTATTTGAAAAAAATCGTAAACATACATAATACCATAATCCTATCATGAAATTGAAAAAGTAAGAAAGATGCAAATCAAATGGAAATAAGGGAATTGCAAATTTTAAAATAATTTTATTATTTAAAATTGAATGATTAAGTTGAGTGCTAAGAAAATGTGCTCATTTTGCAAATATCGGCAAGAAGCGCAGATTTTTAGATAGTTTAAGACGGGCTAGAAAAAATTACGTATATAATTTATTTGAAAGTATCACGTGTAAATTAGTAATACACGTTTAAATATGGACAAAACACTCCAAGTGAAATAACTCAAACATGACAGTATTCTCATAAAATATTTCCACAATTTTTTAGATTTTCACGTCAATTTAGGCTTTTCTGAGCTTCTCGATTGGTGTGAATTGAGCATCGTGAAAAAGTTCCTAATTTTTTAAATGGATTCTTAGAAGACAACGGCAAACCTCGTCTTAGTTGATGGGATTGGTCAGTTTACACGTTTGGTTTACCGCTAAAATCTATTTTGAAAAAAATATTTCAATTAGAATGAGAAACGATTTTTAGATTAAATAGAGAACAATATGATCCAACGATTATAAAACTTTAAATGCGTCATGCGTGTACAGATTATTCTCTAACTCTCTGTTTCTCCGAATAATACAGTAATTTTTGTGGCATTTATCTAGAGAACACACAAAATGGATAAAATGGATAAAAAATTGATGTTAAATAAATTGACGAATAAATGGAATTTATGTTCTACACGTAAAACTGTTCAGAACGCGTTTAAAAATTGAAAAATGGTAATTATCAACTCCAACTGGCATGGCACGCCAACGGCAAACAGCCTCCACATAGAAAAAATATCAACGAATTTGATGACGCGTTCAACAAATTTATTCTTTTTTGTAAAACGATATTTTGGATATTATAGGAGTGATTTTTATGAGACGTGAGTTATATCATTTTGTTGTTACTCGTAAAATTCTGAATTTTTTGAAATGTAACATGGCGTGGTTACGGTAATTACGGTAATAGATTACGGCTATGGTAAAAAATGTTATAGTCGATTGAAATTTTAAACTTTAAAAAATCATAACTTTGGTTCTAAATTTTTCACCTTATATTGTCCTTAAAATAATTAAAACTTAAAATCTTCTAACTTTGTTTAGTGTATCTCATACAATAAATGTTTGTAAAGACTATAGTCAGTACAGAAACATAATCTTCAAAAAATGATCACTTAAATCACAAAAATAATATATTTATAGTTTTTTATAATATCATTTTGCAAATTATTTCCGTATTTCTGTTATTTCACGGCTCAGAAAGGAAAGCGAGGAATATTCGGAGTTCTTTGTAAACACTGATTTTAAGGAAATTAGGACTGGATAATCCTATTTTTGAAAAATCTTCGATAATATGGATTTTAGTTTGCTTCTTTTATCCAATCTTCATGCTAGAAAGCATGAAAACTCACAAAATCACCCATTTTTATCAAATTAATGTTCCATAAAGTGCGAAACTTTAAAATCGAATAATTCGAAAATTCTATTTTTAATTTTTGAGATTAAGACTTTATTGATAGAGGGCACAGCGGTGAGCAATAATATATTTGTCTTTAATCTTGATTCGACTTTTAAGCAAAGTTATGATTTTTAAAGTTTAAAATTTCAATCGACTATAAAATACACGTCGATTACCGTAATTTTACGAGCAACAAAATGATATAACTCACGTCTCATAAAAGTTACTCGTTCTCTTAGAATAGTCTAAACACTGTTTTACAAAAAAGAATAAATTCGTTGACCTTTCTTTCTATGTGAAGGTGATTTTTCTATTGGCTGCCTTCGGCGTGGCATGGTAATAAAATGAGCTCAGTAAACTTGCTCAAACTTCACTTTTTGAAAAAATATTCATACTTTTAGATAGTTCGAGACAAACTTAGTTGAATATTCGTGAAAAATATGTGGTTGAAGAGTCGGAAAAGTTTTCAGACACGCTTAAAAATTGAATAATCCTGTTACTTTACGCGAGACCACCACTTCCTTCCTTATTCTCCTTTTATCCATTTTACGTAGTTGGTTACTTGATTAGCCCGTATCAACCGTGAAGGTTGCGGACCATCATTTTTACGTCATTTTAACAAAACGGTTTTTACTACAATTTAATTAAACATTTCTTCAACTTTCTAAAAATATTAATATCTTTCTAAAAAGTTATATTTGAGCTAGCTTTCTGAGCTCATTTTCTTACCATATAATTTGGGGTGCAGTTGGGACAGTTTTATTACAGACTGGTTAATCCTTAAACAATCGAAAAACCAATAAAACATGAGTCATTATTTTTTTTTGGTTCTGCTGATGATATCTTAAAATGTTTTAAATTAAAATAAGCGAAATTGGGTATTTTCGATATTATCGAAGATGTTAAATAAATTTAGGAACAAATTGAATTTATATTCTACACGTAAAACTGTTCAGAACGCGTTTAAAAATTGAAAAATTGTAAAATTAAATATTTAGTTGAAGAGTCGAAAACATTTTGATACAAGCTGGAAAATCGAATAATCCTGTTACTCTAAGCGAGATCACCACTTCCTTCCTTATTCTCCTTTTAGCCATTTTAGTTACTTGATAAGTTGATTAGCCCTTATCAACCGTGAAGGTTGCGCACCATCTCTCTCGAGACGTGGCGGCTCTGTCTCGCCAAGCCACTTTCTTCTCAAGGATTCTTTTCTTATTCTTCTTCCATTGATTCGGCTGGTGGAGGTTTCGTGTTCATAATCGGACTTGCAGGTTTACCATCAAATTGCAGTTTTACCATACACGTTACACGTGTCTTATAAGCACTCATGAGTCACTTTTAAATGATTCTCTTCTCTTGTCAATTGTGTGGAATTACTCTCTATAATCTGAAAATTATCCTTTAATTTTTTTTTTATCCTGTTAATTTAATTATCCTGAAATTCTTTTAATTATCCTCCTTTAAATTTCCTTTAATTATCCTGAAATTCTAGAGCAGCGGGGCTTATTCGAATTTATATTTTAAAGAGTTCAGTTGGCGTGCTCAATAATTTACGATGATTTATTAATTGGCTAAACTCCTATATAGATGAGATTATTTGTAAGATTGACAAAAAATTGGCACGTAGCCAACCTACGATTCATTCCCATTCAAAAAACGATGTAATATTGAAAAATCCAAACAAAGCGCGGCTTCTTTCAAAATTTCAATGAGCACATTTTCGTACTTATCAACGTCTATATTTAGAACACAACATTCCTTTTATGAAATAATCCGTTTGTTTCAATCAAGACACCATAAGGAGTGCGGCGATCGAAGAGAGCGCATTCTCGAAGACAAGGCACGAAGCAAAAGTTTTTGGCTGCTTGCTGGTCCACTTGATAATTGTTTGTTTGTTTATTGTTCTGGATAGGCTTCTGCGGCCGGCTCGCCTTCATCAACCTCAACTGTTTTAGGGGGTCGAGCAAGCGCAACAGCAACACCTCTCAACCGCGCGAGAGGGGGGGGGGGTCGACTTGTGTCACGGTGCGCGACGTTCAATCTCGCCGTAGGGGCGTGTCATTGGAGCGTAAGACGGCGAGGAAGCGCGCAAGCCTCCCCTTCAAAACTCGCCTCCTTATGCTGCATACACATACAAATCCCATTCATGGTAGGCCGCGGCTAGCAAGACTAGCCATTATTGCTTATATACTTATATACTTCGTGTTTTTACTCTTATTCTTCTGTTCCTTCTTGATTTTTTTTCCATGTTCATCTTAGCCCTATTCGCTTGATTTCAGAAAATTTTCTTATTAAAGTCTCCTTAACGTCAAGTCGTCTCGATTCTTCTTCGAACCAGTAGCCAACACAAATGTATCGAACACTTGTCACTGTCCTGGCCATATGTGAGTCATCTTAACATCATCACAAGTGTCTAAAATCAAGCGTTGTCAGGTGGCTCGATTGGTGCACAGACGCCAGTTATCGGTGGCACCTGTAAGCTCGGCACCGCTGACGTTCAAATCGGCGGAAAGCAGACCCAATTCTTCCTGAAATGCGAGACCACTGCCGAGTAAGCCGCCGCGCCGAGCCAATCAACATTCCAAACATTTCAGCTCGTCGCAGGGCGAAGGAGTGTGGGTGGTGAAGTCGCGCTCGGCCGCCTCGTCGCAACCACCGCCGGAGAACACGCAGCCGCAGCAGCATCCGAAAGCCCGCAAGCCGGCGTCGCCAAACATTTGTGGTACGTTATCAGTGGTGTTGACCAAACAATTAGCGCAATGGGGGGAGAGCGCAAACAAGCACCAAGTGTCCCGAGCTGTTGTGCATTTATTTGCGAACAGTAGCGCCTTATTTGTGTTAAAGATTGTCGCTGATTTGTTTCCTAATTTGGTGAGCGCGTCAGGCACGAATGCATTAAGCAAATATGGAGATTTTTGTTGTTTTTGTTGTTATTGTTGTTGTTTTTATTTGTGTGAAATTTGAAGAAACAAAGTGGAACGCCAATTGAACTTTTAAATATTTAAACAATCCAGTCAATTTTTGAATAATTGAGCAAAATCTTGTTAAGGTTAAAAGATTTTATCCTCTAAGAAACTTGAGAATATATTAGTTTTTTTTATGTTCAAAATTATTTCAATTTAAAACTAAATTTCCGTCAAATGCATCTACACTCCACTGCCACAAATCAACTGAAAGAAAAATAACATGAGCTCAATTAAGATGTATAAGACTATTATATCATCAACATATATAATTTTGAACAAATCTAGCAAGTTTAAGTAGGAATCATTGAAAAATTTTCACGTGAAAGTTTGTTATAAACAGTTTCAATTGGCGTTCTGCCACAAAGTATGCCGCATATTGCAAAATACCGCGCACCAATTGAAGGAAAAACCACATCCTTCACTTTTGTTATTCTTTATTTAAAAATTATTTTATTCAAGCGAATCTTCATCGAATTTGAAAAATTTATTGAAGGCGTGGTTTCTATTTCAATTGGGGCGCGGTCTTTTGCAATATGCGGCATACTTCGTGGCAATGGAGTGCAACTATACATATAAAAGATTATTAAAACCTCTTTAAGAAAAAATTTTAAGAGAAACGTGATAAAATTCAGTAAAAAATAGTTTGAAAAATTATATTTTCATTTGGCGTGCAATATCCTTTAACAAAAAATCGCTTAAAAACCCTTAAAATTCACAACTCAGAAAACCGATCTAGCCTAATCTTTAACTATTAAATCAAAATAACGATTTTACCTTACTAAAATCCACGAGTAAATTAGAAACTTTAGAAAATTCAACATCCCAAGCTTCTCTTAAAACAACTCCATCGCTTCAAATTTTACGAAATTTTAAGTTTTAATGACTTTTCCGAGCTCCATTTTTTAAAATTGAATTCATGATAGAAGCCGTTTGGGAGAAATTCTGAAGCAACGTTAGAAATAAACGTTTGAGGTATGGGAGTTAACAATTTCACGCCAAATGAATTGTTTAAAACAGAAGCTTGTTTGTTTAAACATTTTTTAACAGCGCAGTATTGAGCCGCCCATTAATTTACAGCATTTTTCTAATGTACGTTCCCTTAAAATCTAAGCCCTTGCCATAAGTTCCAGCAGACTATTTCTTTTGCCATGGAATTTTTTATTTTGGGAATCTTGGGATGTCCTATGCCCCTCTTCTAACAGCTTCGCGTCGCTTAGCGTACACTCGATTCTTCTCTGTTTTTCCAAATCTCTCAGAGTTACCACTCCCTCTTCTTGTTGGTTCTCGACAATCTGTAATAGCTGAAGGCTCAATCATTTTTCATATCTGCCAATGTTTAAAGAACTTTCCAGTCCTCTGAGGAAATGCTTCCCAACTCAGCATCTTCCACATGGCTTAAATAATCCTTCAGATGAGTGTGTTGCTCTATTCTTAAAAACTACAGTCTTCGACAGAACATGGATTTAGTTGTCCCAAAGCAAGTCTTCTAACTGACGTATCAAAACTGAAAATTCTACCTCGACAGGTTTCTTTGAGCTAATCGAGCATAACACTCGTCTGAATGTTTTGATAGGAATAACTGTTTTTTGAATTACTAGTATAATAATTATCTTTAGGTTAAAAGAACGCAACAAGCAATTAAATATCGAAAAATCTTTAAGCACGTTTCCTGAGCACTCTATTTGTGTACAAGTGTAGTTAAAGTAAACATTATTTTCTCTGAAAATTCTTCTTGTTAGAATTCCAGGTGGTTTCTTAATATTCGAAGGTCATTTGATTAAGTTTGTTTCAATATATTGCCAAATCGAAAATTATTTTGTTATATTTTAATACTTAATTTGAAAGATATATATTATCAGATTCTCATTATTGGCATTTTTTTGAAAAGCATGTGATTGACGATTTAGCAAAATGACGATTTAGCAACACAATTTTTCTAACTTCCACGTGTAAATTTGACAGTAATTTTTATATCAATACTTCTACTGTAAGTATCTATTTAACTTTAAATTTTTACAAAATATTAGGTTGAAGGGGACCTTGCTGAACTCTTGTTCTTACCAATTCATTTGGCGTGAAACTCGGTAGTATTAACATTTCAAGTTAATGCCACTAGAAGTTTAAATAAAATGTCATTTATCATAATATTCACATGGTGAGATTTTCTTTCTATATAGTGTTTTTCTTAAGAGACTTCAGATAGACACACTTTTCAGATAAATCTGCTTGCACACCGAAAAAACGATTTTTCAATACTTTTTATTATATTATAGTGCCCCACGTGAAGATAGTTGAAGCTTATATCTGAAATTATTAAGATACGCGCAAAATACCACCGGTATTATTAGTCTGGGTGGTCTACAAGTTGTTACAAATGGAGTAGTCATTTAAAAATGTTTTTGCGTTGAGATTGACGATTCAAATAATTCCTTAAAACCTAGAAAAGCTGAGTTTTATATAGACTAAATTAAATTTTATTGACGACGCAGAAAGAGAGAGTGTCTCTCTGGTAGAGATTCGCACGCCAAATGAGTTTGTAAAAACACGACTTCAGAAAAGCCTCTTAAATCTAATATTTTGAAAAATTTTAAAGCGTCAGCGACTTTTTCCTGTAAGATTTTAGCTACTAGTTTACACGTGGAAATTAATAAAATGCGTTTGAATATTGCACCATCTTCGCCTTCAAATAACTTGATATAAGTTATACTAACACGCCACTAGAAATATGAAAAGAACAACCCGCTGCACGCCAACTGAGGAAACATAATCCGTTACTCATTTCAGACCACCCAGGTTAATTATACCGTCGATATCTTTGTAGACTGGGATAGTTTGTGATAAACATTTTAGCTTGTCAGCAAAGAAAATTTGTATATTCACGTGGGGAACTGTCCCCAAAACTTCTATTGGCGTGCCGCTATTCTATCAAATAAGAAAACTTTTACGGCAAGGTGAAACAACCTAATTACCATTTATGAAGCTTGTATATAGAAGATTCCTTTTTAAAAAAAAACACCAAAGTGAAATAACGATTTTGCAATATTTGAGTGGGTTTTCGACTTTTAAATCACTTCAACAAATCATTTTTTACATCAATTTAACTAGACATGTTCTAAACTATCTAAAAATATAAATATCTTTCTGAAAAATTTTATTTGAGCAAATTTTATTAGCATGGAAAGTTGGCGTGCTTTTTTGCATAATTTTGTCCCGGTGGGGCGGTCTTATTTCAAAATATAGATACTCTTTTACCCAGAGAATGTTTTATTTTATAGATTGCTTGACTTAAACTAGCCAAAATGCAATTAAAAATATTGGCACGTAGAAACTAGTAAAATCTTATTTTTCATACGCACGCCAACTGGTATGCTAACGAAATGAGCCCAGAAAACGTGCTCAAATCTAACTTTTCAGAATGATATTGATGATTTTAGATAGTTTAAGACACGCCTAATCAAATTGTACTAAAAACTTTCTTGTTAAAAACACGCAATAGTTTTCTGACAGGCCTAAAAATCCGGAAATGGTAATTTCCTGTCTAAAAGGTTCAAAAAGATGATCAAGAGAAGCTTTTAGATTTTCAGATGAGAGAGCACGCCAATTTGAAATAATGATTTACTGAAGTTTACGCGCGTCCTACAATTTTTATGGGTATTGCACAAAAACCTAATTTACGCCAGTTGGTCAGCATTTCCCTAAACTATCGAAAATTATTAAAATCTTAACGATTTCTAAATTAGAATCCGTTTTTTGAGCTCGTTTTAATAGAATCAAAGTTGGCAAGCAGATTGCACCCCAACTTGTTTGGTAGTAGAATGAGCTCAGTTAGCATGCTCAAATCTAACTTTTTAGAAAGATATTACCATTTTTAGATAGTTTAAGACAAGCTTAATTAAATTGTAGTAAAAACATTTTGTTATAAATGCGTAAAATTTTCCACACACGTTTATAAATTACATCGATGTGGCGTATGGTGTATGCAGAAGCTTAAAATTTATGAGAGCTATTTGATTATAGCTACATTCTGCACGCCAACTGGAAATTACGATTTTCCGATTTTTAAGCGCGTCTGTCAAGATTTAAATCCCTTTAACAAAACATATTTCCCCATAATTTAACTAGGATTGTCATAAGCTATATAATAATCTTATTATCTCTCCAAAAATATAAGTTTGAGCATGTTTACTGAGCTCATTTTATTATCATACCAGTTGGCGTGCATTCTGTAGTATTTTGACCCATTGAATCTGATGGGTTTTTGCACATAATATACCCATAGCGATTCAGCATGCCAAGTGGAAATGATCATTTTTGAATATTTAAACGTGTCTTGCTAATTTACACGTAATATTTTCATATAACTTGACACGTTATTGTTACTAGATCATCTTAAACTATCTAAAAACATGCGATTCTTTTCGAAATTTGCTAAATTAGCATCTTTTCTGAGCCAATTTGCGGTTATTCAGTTTTATTAAACTAAGATTTAAAGAATGGCTATACAATTTAACTGATATTGTTTATCTTCTATTATAACGCTTTTTTTAAAGAAACATTTTCATCTCTATTTTTGGAATATAACGGGGCAAAGTACAATAGCAACAACAACAATAGCCACAAAAAGTTGTTTATTCAACGATATATAGTGCAATAGCTTCAGTAGCTCGTTCACTAATCATGACAGTTGGTGCGGAAAAAAGTAGAGTGGACATTGGTTCAAGTGCGGCGGCGCAGAACAAACAAAACCAGAACACTTTTATAATCGCAAACACGCGAACCGCGCGGTATACAAACTACTGGTAGAGTATTTAATGATTAGCCGGTTTTTGAGGCACGATTTGTCGTGACCCGGCGCACAATGAAATGCAATAATATGAATCAAGATGAATTAATAATCGATATTTTGCAGAGCAAGACAATTCGGCGAGAGATGGTGATTCATGCGCCGTGTCGGCGACTTGTCTGCAAGCTCACCCGGATGTGCCATCGTCGTATCTTCAATGCGACCAAGGGTAGGTGGGGTGAAGCCAAGTGGAATCTATAAATTATGAGCTCACAAATGGGGCTCGGATGAGAAAATCGGCAAAATATGCCTATTAAAGTTACGAAAATGAGAATTCTGAAATTAACCCACATCACCTTGTAAAACTCATTTAAATATTAGAAAATTTTCATTTTCAGTTTACGTGATTATGTATTGTTTAAAAATGAAACTCGTAAACGTACAAAAGTTTTGTCACAAATGTTTTTTCGGGTTTAACTTTTTTGTGTCTTGACCAAATTGGCTGATTTTTTGATATTTTATGCAAATCAGTGTTTAAAATGTTATAGTAGCAAAATTTGGTTTAAATTACCATGGCAATTTCGGTACCACGCATTCCGTTTTCCCTCATATTGATAACAGCTTGCCGGGTGTTAATTGGAGTTTCTTTACGTGGAGTCATCTCTAAAATGTTTCCAATTACTGATATTTTCAATAAATTATGAAAAAAGTATAATTGAACTTTAAAAATTATTAAAAAATGCATTGCAAGAAAAGTGCGTAATATCTTTGAGCTACGCGTTTTACGATAAACGCTTGTCACTGTAAAACGGATCATCGTAATCACAAGCGGGAATTTGTAAAATAATCTACAACCATATGAATCTATCATATCAAAAAATCAGCCAATTTGGTCAAGTCACAAAAAAGTTAAACCCGAAAAAACATTTGTGACAAAACTTTTGTCAGCTAGTGTATATATTAGAGAGTATCTGCCACGTCAAGCTAATAATCGTTTCTCAATCTTTTTCGGAATCCTAATATCTAACTGAAATATTAAATAAAAGCTATTATTTATGAAAAATTATAGATCAATGCGCTGGATTCGCAAATCATGCCAAGAGGGATACATCTTCAACTTTGAGCAACAGACGTGCATTGTCCCAAAGAGAATGAGCTCATTGTCCCGTTAGTTGATTCTTGATTTATTTGTGTGAACTAATCGCTCAATGTGAATTCCTATCAACCCGCATGCTTCCCATTTTTATTTAGGACAGAAGACGATTATTAAACGTCAAAACTATGTGGACGAATTCGTGGAAGGATCGCCAAGAGGATGCAATAAATGCGCGGCGGCGTGCAAGTCGAACAATGACTGCCCGACGGCGTTTGTGTGCGAGCACGAGTGCTGCAGATTAGCCGAGTGTCCACGCAACGGCGGCCTGGTGCGATTCACATGCACGAGTCCTTATCATTGCGGCTCATCGGAAGTGTGCTTGTTTGGCGGCTGCTGCCCGACAGACACGGCGTTCGTGGAAGAGTCGCGCAAATGCGAGATCGACAATCGTGTCGACGCGTGTGACATCGAGAACACGTGTCCTGAGACGTCGGAATGCATCGACGGCGTTTGCTGCAAGTTGCCGCCGATGGCGCGTTGCGCCAACGGCCTAATGGCGTTGTCGATTCCGCCGACTTGCAAGCTCACCGCGGACTGCCCCATATCATCCAGATGCGAATATGGAAAGTGTTGTCCGCTAGAACACGACACACTCGACGCCCCATCTCCGCCATCTCTATCGCCGCCAGGCATCTCGCTGGAGAAATCGAGCTGCATGTCGTCAATGAAATGCGACGCGAAGACATTGTGCCCGCCAGAATTCACTTGCTCGCTGGCGGGTAGATGCTGTCAGTTGGATGAGAAGTGCACCGATGGCACGGCTCCTGAAACAGAATGCGATGAAACGCATTCTTGTCCATCGTCCGCGCAACAATGCGTCAGAGTTGGCAAGAAAACAATGGCATGCTGCGCTACCGTCGGTAATTAACAGCGCCAGTGATGGGCGGAGTCGAGTTTGAAAGCGAAAATAAGCAGTACTTGAATATTTTTTGAATAGAATGTAACAGTATCTTTTAGACCTTATTTTACTTGCAAGAAAACACGTTTTAATACCGCCAAATGAAATAGTAAAAATAAAACCTTATAAGAGCTTTTCAAATTAAACATTTCCGGAATATTTTATCATACTGACATAGTTTAACACCAAATCTCTAAAGTCACATGAAAACTTTGGTAAAATTTTATATATCGAATTTGAAAATAAACATTCAAAAAAAACCAAAATCATCATTTTCATTTGGCGTGCCTCGGAAGCTTAGTTAATTTACAAGAACATAAATGAGCTCAGTAAGCATTCTCAAATATAACTTTTTAGGAAGATATTAATATTTTAGATAGTTTAAGACATGCTTAATTAAATTATAGTAATAACTTTTTTGTTATAAATACATAAAAATTTACAGACACTTTTAAAAATCGCAAAATCGCAGAACAAATATTTACAATTTTTAAAAATGTATTGCTCAAAGGATCACATATTTAGATAGTTTGAGAGTACTATAATTAAAACGCTAGAATTTTAAAACGTGTAAACTTACAATATTCATCTCTATTCATCGCTTAGAAGGTAAAATTAGCAGTAAACGTTGTTTTTCTTTTAGTCGTACAAAAAAATAAAATATCCACGTATTTTAGCACTTCGATTTAATGCAAATAAATGAACGAACAAATTTTTGTTATAAAATAAGAAACAGCACGAACCGATGCCCCAAATAAAGATTAATATTTTATCATGTTTAAATTACTTTTTTGTTAAGAAGCACATTTATTAATTATAGAGTGCCTTTACAACATTTTTTCATTCAAATATTATCAAAATATAAGAAATTGATAGTTCAATTTCAACATTTTTGAATTCTTTTCAATTGTCTCAAAGAGATCATGAAACAAATATTCAATTTATGTTAATAATTTCTCTTTTTTCATTATATTTTTTCTAAATTTCTAAATCAAATCAGATTTATTACTTTTATTTTTTATGAAAATAAAAATGGAATTATCAATTTCTTATATTTTGGTAATATTAAAGATTATAATAATCTAATATTATTATGGAAGAACTTTATTTGAACACTTTTCCAGCTTAAACATTGACTTTCAAAAATGACAATTATAGTTATTTTGTACTTATTGTCCTTTTCAGAGATCGGTGCCTAATGGAAGAGTAATAAAAGAAGAGAAAATTATGGGGCCACAAAAAACATTTTTCTCAATTCCTCTTAAATATGTGCTGCCCATAATTTCGTAAAAATGAATGGCCGTCTAAAAAGATAGGCCATCCAAACGAGAACATCATTCCATCCTAATTTTTTTCCTCTTCCATTAGGCACCGATCTCTGAAAAGGACAATATAAAAGAATATTTTATTATTTTAAAACAAGTGCCAGGAAACTAGAGGCCATATGCAGGAACGTATTGTCGTAGGGAAGTTTTTTGATACACGAGGTAAAAACTTTTTTAGCAAAGGAACGCAAAATTTCTGCCATACAACGCTAATAATTAGAATCAGAGCAAAAGAAGAAGGGCGAGAGCCCAAAAATTTTCTCTTTTAAATTACGTATCAAAAAATTTCACTACCACACACCAACTGGAAAAATTTAAAGAACACGAATTTCGGATTTTTCCATGTTTCTTCTACAAGTTAAAAAATTTTAAATAAAAGACCAATTAAAATTGTTAATATATATATTATGATAGAGCTGTTCAAGAGCTTTAAAAATATATATAACACATGTATATAAAAATCTTTATTTGATTAAAAAAAAACAATTAGACAAAAAGATATAGGAAATCGGAAAAAAATGTTGGTTCACCCAAATACAGTGATATATTTTAGACCACTCATCAAAATAATTCCGACAATAATTTTGTTCATCGGGATAGTTTTGGATTAATCCTTAGGAATAATATAGGAATAATCCTGTGGAGTACTTGTAATATTATCTAAAACACTCTAAAATCGAACATTTCAGTTGGCGTGCTACCACAATATTGATCCGTAAATGGTGATGGAAAATCATTCATAAACTAACTTTTTCAGTAAATTACATAAATGTTTACCTAGTTTTAGTGATTTCAATACGAATCCCTAATAAAAACTTATTAACATTTTCTTAGAAACGTATTATCAAAATATAAGAAATTGAAAATTAATTTTCAACATTTTTGAATTATTTTCAATGGTCTCAAAGAGATCATGAAACAAATATTCAATTTATGTTAATAATTTCTCTGTTTTTCATTATATTTCTTCAAAATTTCTAGATCAAATCTGATTTATTACTTTTATTTTTTATTAAAGTAAAATTGGAATGGTTAATATCTTATATTTTGCTAATAGTTTATCATTGATTTTCCATCACCATTTAACGAATAAATAATTTCAAGAATAAGGTCTTCGGCTATAAAAATGTGCGAACTATTAAAAACCTAGAAAAAAACAGAAGAGGAAAAGCTCTTCCATAACAAACTAGACCAGGAAAACGCTCATTAGGCCTACGATGAAGCCCATTGCTGTAACAATACCATTTAATGGAATAAATTTTAACAACACTCCGATTTATTTAATTTTAAAAAAATCCACGTGAATATTTATTTCAATCCCCTGCATTCTTCTAGAAGTGTTGTTTAAAAATAAATTCCATTCCCTGCTATTGCTCAAGGTTGCTAAAATTACAGATGCATGCCCTCCGGGATCGGAAGAAGTCGATCCGCGGTTCGGCTCATCGTGCCGTTATAGCCTTCAATGCCCGTCGCCATATTTCTGCAATTCGCATGGAAAATGCTGTCAATTGCTTAGATGAATTAGAAATTAACACTTCATACTTAATCTAACAATTATTTATTCCGCAATGTTTTTGATAACAATCTTGCCTTTTTTAACATGTATTTTGTTGATTTGATAATAATAATAATAATTTTAACAAATCGTTTTCAATATAAATTACCATCGAAACAGGTCAACAATCGAATAATGGCTTGGTGTGCACATTCGCCAGCTGCTCAAACTCGAACCCATGCTCTGTCGGTACTTGCAACAACGGTTACTGTTGTAGCAGCTCGTCGGGTTCATCATCAGGAACGCAAGCCTTCATTCGTGAGTTGTTTTTTCTTGTTTTATTCCACTGAGAAATACACATTAACTGCACCGCTTTCTAACCCGCACCATGCCACATTTTAGAAGAGCACAACGATTTCCCCATCGGCCCGCCTGGATACGGT
Organism: Caenorhabditis plicata; assembly: GCA_963931815.1. Lineage (NCBI taxonomy): Eukaryota > Metazoa > Nematoda > Chromadorea > Rhabditida > Rhabditidae > Caenorhabditis > Caenorhabditis plicata. The sequence goes on from OZ007494.1 coordinate 6,119,651, forward strand.
TTCCCGGAGCATTTGGCGAAACTCGACGAGGTGCTCATCAAAGGAAGCGGCGATGGAAGTGACTCAGCACTCAGCACTCACCTAACCAAACCATCCTAACTTTTACAGCGACGTGTGCGGCTGGATTCGAATCGGTTGTTGTGTGCTCGCCGACCGGCGACTGCCCGGTTGGCTTGCACTGCGACAACGCGGCTCAATTGTGCTGTCCATTGCTGCTGCCATTGATTGACGCGCCGCTGAAACGGAAGAGGAAGAGGAATCAGCGTAGAAGTAGATGTATATTAATGCACGCATAATTGCACATAATTGCACACAAGACTAATCTAGAATGATTGTTTTTAACATTAGCGTTGATATGAGATTTTCAATCAAAACTTTAATCGTTAAAAAATGTCCAAGTGCAGACAATGCAGACGAACATAAGATATTAGCAAAATAGTTTTATTTCAGAAAATGCGCTATAATTGACGAAAACCCGCGTATTTAATAAATCATTTAAAAGAATGTTTATATAATTATATATTATATTATTAAAGTTATTTATTGACTAAGAAACTAGCTTAATGTTTTTAATTGCAGATTAGACACTCTATTTGACGAGCATATTTTTTTGTTTACCGAATTAGGGAAATAGCAAAAAAATTGGTTTATTTCAGATAATGCGCTATAATTGACGAAAAAACGCGTATTATATACATAATTTATAATTTTTATAGATTTATAGAATTATAAACAATGGTTTATTATTATTATATTTTTACGGTTATTTTTTAATTAAGAAGGTTGCTTAAATTAATTTAATTGCAGTTTAGACACTCTATTTGATGAGCATAGTTTGTTGTTTACTGGGCAGCCTTATTAATCAGGAGATATTCAACTTCTACAATTAGGAAAATAGGAAAAAATCGTTTTATCTCAGAAAATGCGCTATAATTGACGAAAAAACGCGTATTATATACATAATTTGAAGATCATTTATAGAATTATAAACGCTGGTATATTATTATATTATTAAGGTTAATTATTTATTAAGGAAGTAGCTTAAATTTTTTAATTGCAGATTAGACACCCTATTTGACGAAAAAATGCGTAATACTAGAATTATTTGTTATATTCTGAATGAAATTTATATTAAATATTAATATTTATTAATATTAAGATATTTAATGACTTATTAATTTTAATAAGTCATTAATGCAGATTGCAGATAATGCAGTCTAATTGACGTAAAAGTGCGTAATGCTAGAATAATTTGTTATATGCTGAATGAAATTTACATTAAAATATTTTAATGATTTATCAATTTGAAGAGTAGCAAAAAATGCAGATAATGCACTTTAATTGACGGCACTTGTTGACTTTTGTTTACATTTTGTTCATAATTTCTGGGAAACTTCAATTTACATTGACTTCGTCTAGAATAATTATTTAAATTCTATTTATTATTTTCTTGAATGCAGAAAATACATCGTAATTGACGACAATTTCACTTTTTGCTAGTTGAATTTGAATTTTTTCTGGAAATGTGCCTATTTTCAATTTTTTGAATTAATGCGGACCATTTTATTTAATTGAAGAATAGGTTTCATTTTCGAGAACATTTATATAGTACTTATCTTACTAATGATATAACTATTTTATCGTTCGGCCCACAATTACAGTATCCAACTTAAATTCTTTCAGATTGGGCTTATGCCTCTTGTTGAAGTGGTTTAGAAAGAATTGTTTTTAAGTCATATAAATTAAGAATTAACGCTAATGTAAAAACAATGATTAATTTAAAAAATGACATTTTTCTCTGTATTATATATCGAATTTATAGTTTCTCCATCAAGCAACAACAACAACAACTGTGTCGGATGCGGATCACAAAACTCTCCACAAATCATCACAATCCGTAATTAATAAGAAAGACGCAACTAGGCGTAAACAAAATAATTTCAGCGCAAAACTCGTGCCCTGGAGGCGGATACTCAGTCGGAAGCTGCTCTACCGGATACTGTGCCACTGGATACACTTGCGTGCAGAACCAATGCTGCCCGTCATACAACTCGCCACCAAAGATTTCTGTCTGTAAGTAGCTGCAGACGAGCAACACTGGCTGACGAGTTTCTTTGCAGATACTTGCTCAACTGGAGCGAGCCCGGTCGGAGCGTGCATGTCGGGACGTTGCGCCAGCGGATACCAGTGCCAGAACAACGTGTGCTGCCCACAACAAACCACCAGCAATCCGTTCGTGTGCCCCGATGGAACGCAAGCGGCCGGCGGATGCGTCAATGGACAATGCGGTGCTGGATACACGTGCTCGAATGGATTGTGCTGCGCTGGAACGACGAACGCGGTCCGTTGTCTCGATGGAAGTGAAGCCGTCGGCGCGTGCATCCCATCGTGCACTGGAGATGGCTGCGGCGGAGTTCAGGTCACCTACTACTGCGGATCCGGCTACACTTGCACCACCGGAAACATTTGCTGCGCCGTCAACAGCTGCCCGAACGGCGGAGAAGTCCTCGGACCAGCCATCAACGGACTCTGCCCCACCGGATACGCGCTCCAAGGAAACGTTTGCTGCTCGCAGGCCGCCAAGTGCGACGATGGATCCGAACCAACGAAAGCCATCAACAACGTGTGCATCCCAGGATACAAGCTCGTCGAAGACGGCATGTGCTGTCCAGGAGCAGAGACCTCGTGCACAGCCGACCTGGCATCAGGAACGTGCACAGGAACCGGATTCAACGGCGGATGCCAGCCAGGATACGTCTGCGACACCGCCAACGGACACTGCTGCCCATATGTGACCTACGAAGACGAGAACTGCCAATTGGGACCAGTGTTTAATGGAGCTTGCCCGCCTAGCAGTACTGCTGTTGAGATTCAACCGGAACCAGTGTGCGTCGACTTGCAATGCAGTAAGTGGTGGCTAATAAAAGGAGGATGATGGATTCTCAAGGAATCGAATACTTAAAAACTTAAAATTCCTCGGGCTCTTTTTTATTCAATCTAGGAAAGATTCTAATGAGCATTAAAAGCAAAAGCCAAATGACCTGAAAATTGAGCCATCAGTTATATCGGTAGATTATTTATTCAATTATTAACATTTAGTATTAAATATTAAGTACCCTTTTTGTGAGTATCTAGTTTAAGCGTTATCGGAAGATCTTTAAGATTATCCGCTGTTTTTAAAAATTATATTTATAAAACGGTTTGTATTCTGTAAGAATGTTTACTCATTTTTATAATAAGTTTGTAACGATTTGAGCAATAACGAGCTACGTGAAACTTTCTAAGCATAATCTCTAAAAATAGTGTAAAAAAATAAAAAATGTAATATTATTCTGAATGGGGCCGTGGCCTTGCAAATTTTAGGCCACGCACGTCACTGCGTATTTCTGTGTTTTTTTTTCTAGATTTTCAGGATTCACGTTGGTTTTGCGTCATAGGTCATTTCTAGCCCATAGAATATGGAGTAAATCTCCTGCACGCCACATCGAAATGAATTTTTTTAAACGTGTATTATTAATTTACACGTATTGTTTTCAAATAACTTGTCACGTCATTTTTCTAGCTCTTCTTAAACTATATAAAATTATGCGAAATTTGCAATATGAGTATCTTTTCTGACCCCCGAAATTAGGGGTGCTCCTGGAAGAGTAAGGAATGGCCGCTTTTGGGCATAAACCGTTCTTCTTCTTTACACGTCTAGTTCAGATACCTACCGATCAAGGAACCAAAGGGGAAATAATTGTAGTAACAGTGCCTGCGATTGGGGACTGACCTGTTTAAGCAGCTCTTTTGTGAGAACTAACCCATTTCCCTTTCTTAAACCGAAATGAAGGTTTTTTTTTCCATATTTAAACGTTTATTACTAATTTACACAAAATATTTTTATATGATTTGACACGACATTGTTACTAGCGTGTCTTAAACTATCTAAAAGTATGCGAAATTTGCCGAAATTTGCAAAATGAGCATCTTTTCTGACCCCCGAACTTAATCATACAATTTGGTTGCTCTTGCAAGAGTAAGTAATGGCGGCTTATTGGCCAGGTTCCCACCGATCAAAGAACCAAAGGGCAGGTTTTTCTAGATCGCAAACCCATTTCCCTTTCTTAATCCTTCTCTCCTAACTCGATTTATTCCAAATGAATTCGGCACCACTTTAAACCATTTTAAATCATCAAAAATTTTTAAATTAATCGGTGTAATATTTCGTGATTTTGTTTGCAGACTTTGCAATTTATTTTCCGATGATAGAACGCTAAATCGAAATAATAACGATTTTGCGATTTTTAAACGTGTATGGAAATTTTTACAAAGTTTTAGAATTTAATTAAGCTTGTCTTAAACTATCCAAAACTATCAATATCTTTCTAAAAAGTCGTATTTGAGCATTATTACTAAGCTTATTCACGAAAAATGGAAATTACTACTTTTCAATAGTTTATTGCTAACTTACACGTAATATTTTGATATAACTTGACTCGTCATTCTTACTAGCCCTTCTTAAACTATCTAAAAGTATGCGCTTTTTGTCGAAATTTGCAAAATGAGCATCTTTTCTGAGCCCCCAACTGAACCATTCAATTTGAGGTGCTCATTCTATTAGAATACAACGCAAGACAAGGCGTAGCGTCTGAAGAAATGGAAGAAAAAATGAGAAAAAATTTTTCTGAAGAGAAATTTCCTTAAGCTACACCCCAAATGTAACAGTTAAGCAAGGAGCTCAGATAAGATGCTCAAATTGTGTTCAATCGGTAAGTAATGCGGTTTCCTACTTTCTTTTAATATCTGCATTTCCAGATTATGTGAAAAGTGTCTTGTAATAATCATTTAAAAATGCAGAATTGTTTATTTTCATTTGGCGTGAAGATATATAATAAGATTAATATATTCCCATTGAGTTAGATTTGAGCACGTTTGCTTACAAGGGAAGTGTTTTAGGTGGGGCTCTCAGATTTTGATAAAACTTTGCAGATAGATTCCTCATGATCCAAATAGTATACTGACAAAATATTAGGACCCACAAAACAGTTTAAGTAGGTAAAAAATGGGTTTGAAATCCAAAAAATCGCGATCATTCTATAAGTAAGGATTTTATTGACTTGCGAAACAGTGGCGCAACAGCGCTTGTTAGATCATTTTATCACCATACCACGTACCTGTTAAATATTTTAGAAAATTGCATATTCAACAGACTCGAATAAGAATAACTTAACAATTTAAACGGGCTATTTATACTCTAATGACAAGATCTGGGTTGTGATAATAATGTGGTGATGTCAAGCGATACGTAACAGTAGGCAGCGGAGTAATCAAGAATATTTCTCGGAAGTAGAAATAATATTAGAATACTAATAAATTCTTCATCTTCAAGTAGTTTAAGTGAACTTTAGATTCGTGTGAACTTTAAGTGAAAAGTTTAAGTGAACTTTAGAAATGAATTAAAAAACAACATGAACCTATACAATATCAAAAATTTGCAGCCATCGGTGTATGCCCGGAAACCGAGCAAATCGGTGAATGTCAAGATGGCGAGTGCCCACCAGGATACAGTTGCTATGCGCCGGCCAACATCTGCTGCAAGGCCACCACGTTCCGCAAGCGCTTGAACCAGCGCGGACAGCGATTGCCGGCCTATGGTCAGCCATTGAACAGCTTCATGCCACGTAAGTCATCATCTAGTTTGTTACCATTAACCCGCGAATGAAACCCCGACAACCCGCATGATTATAGCGCGCGCACTGGCGTCGACATGCGCCGGCGGTCAGCCATCAGCCGGCCCCTGCATCAACGGTCTGTGCGGCATCGGCTACGAATGCCAGCTCGGCAAGTGCTGCCCAGAATCGGCCGAACCGCAATTCCAAAGTGACAAAATAATCGAGAGAACCCAACGGCTCGCTATTATTGATTTAGGCAAATGCGCAAACGGTGAGACGGCGGTGAGCGGCTGCTTCACTGACGGCACCTGCGGCACTGGTTACCAATGCGTGCAGAACTTGTGTTGTCCGCCGTCCTCGAGACGGCCCTGTAAGTGTGACGGCGTGGGGTGTAAATGAAAACGAAATGAGCTGCAGCGCATCTGGTTGGGAAGACGATGCCGATTGGCGCGCGTTGCATGTTTGATGGCGAATGCGTCGGCAACTCGGATGGATTGTCAATGTGCGACGCCGGCGTCTGTCAGTGCTCGCCAATTGCCTACACACAGGGAATCGCATGTGTTCGACGCAAGTGTAAGAAGCGCACTAACTTGTTCACCGTAATGTAACACGTTCGAGAAAGTTCGATTTCTCATAGAATCCTCGTCGTGTTATCAGCAATTAACATAAATATATCGATCGATCACGCCAATTTTACATTTTTCAGCTTTCCAAATGAACGACGAGCCACTAGTCGACGGTAAACTCGAGACAGCCGACAAGCAATTGGCTTCTAATAAGGTGACAGCCGAAGCAACCATCTGAGCATTTGCTCGACTCCATCGCTCATTTTTCTACAATAGTAATCGATAGCAATTCAAAATGATCAAATCATTGTTGATTTGTTATGATTATTTATACAGACTATTTAAATGTTTAGTTGTTAAGCTCTTTTTAAAGTTGCCATCTTCCCTCCCCCTTTCAATCGATAATTCGAAGTTTATCACTATTTTGTTGTGTTTTAATGTATTTCAGACACTAGCAGAAATTTGCTCGTAATTCCGTGTGGAATATATGTATACCATTTAGTTCTTTCGTTTGAATTCGTCATTTATTTATTGATTTATTTATTAATGGAGTCTAAATATGGGATTTGCTCACCGAGTTTCCCTCATTCGCCCCCCAAAACTCAAACCGACGTTATCGTTGTAAACGCCACACAGTTCTCTTAAGTTATTATTTATTATATATATGCATATTATAAATATTTATTTTATTCATTTAATAAATTATTTATATTTGAAGATATTTTAATGTTTATGTTGTCTAAACAAAAAAGTACCCGATCCTTTGAATGAAAAGAGAGGTGCTTCTTGACCGTACCTCAAACTTGAGTAACTAAACCGTTTATTTAAGTTAAAACAACAATCAATACAAAACAATAATAATATAACAATTAAACAAACGAAGAATGAAATATAATTAACACGTTCACTATTTATACGTCACATCCAACTAAAATATAGTTCACGTTACTCAATTAAAAAATGCTCGAACAACGATCCATATTGCTCTTTCCAACGTTCCAATCCACGGCAATGCTCGAACAACGATTCATATTTCTCTTTCCAAACACAACGATCCAATTATCCCTGGTTTGAGATACGATCCAGCGCTCCACACGATTCTGCTGTCCAAACGATCCAGCCAATCTCAGCCTGCCACGCGGTTTTTTGCTCTTCGATTTCGTAAACTATGAGCCGATGCACCAATGAAAAGAGCGGTGCTTCTTGATCGTACCTCAAACTTGGGTAACTAAACCGTTTATTGAAGGTAAAACAACAATCAATACAAAACAAACAAATAATATAACAATAAAACAAACGAAGAATGAAATATGATTAACACGTTCACTATTTATACGTCACATACAACTAAAATATAGTTCACGTTACTCAATTAAATTATATGTGTGCGTCAGCACATTGAAATTGGTGAACCCTGAGAACAAAACGCGCTTCGGCGACCGACAGAAGAAAAAGGTTTTAATAAGAATTATTCAAATCTTGGTAGTCCAGACTTTCTCGCGACAAATGAAAATTTTTCAAGCTCATTAGATCCAAGGTCATTAAAATCAATTAAAATTGTTGTGGTGAGCACTTGATCACTGTTACACTCTGCATCTTCAAAAGTGTCACAGATATTTTATTAATATTACTCCCTTCCCAAACGTGATGACCTGGGCAGTCATTTGTCATAATTAAATGGTATTTAAGTCATTCCTAGTTTATTATAATAGTTCTTGTTCTTATTCTTCTCCTATTATTTATATTGTCCTGTCCTATCCCCACCTTAATAAATAGTATAAACTATACTGTTTAAACTATAAAAAATAATAAAATTAAATCAATTTTGGAATTTTTAAAAAACATTTACGGTACGCTTAAGCTTAAGTGTTTCAACTATTTTGTATACAGTAAACATATTTCTTCTCTCTTAGCCTGCTTCTGAATACTTAAAATCGACGTTTTTAAAATTTCTCTCGTGAACGAAGTTTAGTTCGCGGCGGACGCGTTCGGATTTACCAGTGTGATATATCATCCATTGAGACATTGATCACCAGTACCTGTACAAATAACATATTAAAAAAAACGTCCAAAATTGACGGATTAATGGACACGTCGGGACCAACGACGGGACTCCACGAATAGACCCCATTACCTATGCCTCTTGACAAAATTAACCAGATGGGCATCAAACAAAACTTAAAATAAATAAACTGAAGCTTTGGTGTTTCAGAGAGCCATTCTCTTGAGACCATCAGCTTCCCGCAGATATTTCCGGTTGCCTCAATTCGTGAGAACTCACGAAGAGCCAACAATATTCTCATGCGATGAGAAGAGATGATGATATTGACGTTTATATATATACAACGCGGAGTCACTTTCCCATCTGATTCTCTTGTCGGTCGCATCGTACAGAACTCATTGCGTCCAACTAAACATTTAAAAAATTAATTTAATAGGTATATTGTTTAATATAATGAATAAAAAGATTAAAATATAAATAACAATAAAAACTAAACTGTCACATTATAGAGAATTTAGTTCTGATTTAAACGAAATGACTCTTAAAATATCATAATGTAACAAAAATTGTAATATTCAAATTAAAACAAAAATAGACATAGACAAAAACATTAAATAATATTATTATTTCTTTTTATTATACTTTTCAGAGATCGGTGCCTGATGGAAGAGGAAAAAAATTAGGATGGAATGAGGTTCTCGTTTGGATGGCCTCTCTTTTTAGACGGCCATTCTTTTTTAAGAAATTATGGACAGCACACATTTAAGAGGAATTGAGAAAAATGTTTTTTGTGGCCCCATCATTTTCTCTTCTTTTATTACTCTTCCATTAGGTACCGATCTCTGAAAAGGACAATAACATTATTTTAATACAATCAGTAAAAAATATATAAATAATTAACTTACCTTATTGTCCTTTTCAGAGATCGGTGCTTAATGGAAGAACAAAAAAGAAGAAAACATGATAGTCACACATGGACGCGTCCATGGACGGACACACGGCCGCATATGACTTTTTCGTCTATTCCTCTTCAATGTGGGTTGACCATTTTTTTGAGACAACACACAGTAATGAGAGATGAGAAAATGTCACAAATGGCGCAGCTGAATGAGTTTGGAATCCGTCTCAAATGGAGAAAGGTTGCAGTGATTGGAATTTGCCGATGCTGTCGTATTGATTGACCTTTCATCAGAAGAGATAGAACAACATCCTGGTCGCGCAAAACAAGAAAGTTGGACTAAAAATTAAAGCTTCGAAAACTGTGATCTTGCACAACTCACACGTTCAGCCGAGACTCATCGAACTTGACGGAGCACAATGTCCAACTGCAGCTCTCACGAATACCTGGGAAGCACGATCGCGATTGACGGTTAACTGGACGAAGAAAGAAATTTCCTTTTCTCGATCAAGAAGAAAGACACAACTCATCACCTAGAACGTTTTTCTACACGGCGCAGGATTCTGGACTCTCCTCTCGGAGCACGTCTGTCTACTACAAAGAATGATCAACGCCATCTTATCACGAACAGCATGTTCAACTCACACAATGAAGAAGCTGAGATGGGCAGGTCATGTCGCTCGTCTACTACCCACAAGATGGACAAAGATCGTGACAGAATGGGATCCAAGGTGCTTTAGAAGACGAAGAGGACGGCCGAGAGAAAGATGGTCAACAGCAGTCAAGGAGGTGGTGGTGAAATTCGTAGACTTGGAACACACCCGCACTCCGGGTGAAAATAGAATGACAAATAAAAATTTAAATTCAAAAAACTAGTCCGCGATAGAATGGGCGTGGTAGAGTGTGAACATGGCGCGTGTCTAAGTGCAAGCGCGGCAAAGAATTTTCTGTCATATAAATTAATTTTCACAATGTTTTCAGTACTCTTAAAATTGGTTTATTGGAAAGTCGTCATAGATATACGAAAAGAAATGCATTAATAGTTTCATAAAAATTATCCAATCGGCTTAATTTAAACAAAAACACTTTTTTAATCGATTTTTTTGAATTTCGGCATTACAACATATATTACGAAATTCCATCAAAAATTGTAAATGAAATTTTTTGTTTTATACATCATTCGAAAGCTTATAACATGACGATTAATATAATATGTAAATCGTTATATGTTTCGAGTCAAAATAACTTACACATTTCGTTTTTTCTAAATTGTCCATTTTTGTTATATATTTTGCGTATTTAGGTTCTTATTTAACGAATTCGCGAAATTTATGGTACAATAGCATGGATATACAATGTTGAACATGCAGAAAACGATATTAATAAAAAAGTTTTATTTATAAACATACTTAACAATCTTTTGTGAGAAAATAGGTTTTCCAGCATAATTTAAGTTTATATTGATTTCTTTGACGTATTTATTTGAATCATTATCTAAATTATTTAGCACTAACACCATTACTGTTTATTCATTTAGTGAAAATCTCACATTAATAAAATTAAAAAAATAAAAGTGAAACATAACCATAACAAATATATTATTATCAATTCTTCCATCCGGATATGTCGGAAACAATCTCCATGTCGCTTTATACGAAATGAAGCAATTTGCAGCTTCAAATCAAATGCTAAATGCATTTGCACAGTAAATCATATCCGATCCATCTTCATGATTTAGTACGAATCCTCGGGCCCATCAGCTGATTGGCAAATATATGGTATATATTAACCCCTGGAATTAATATTTATCATAAAAGATAGAACATAATAATAATAATATTCCTTTAAACTAAACCAAAGCAATCGATGGATCAGCTGATCAGCCGTAGTAGAAGATTGCTTCGTCAACATTGAATGACAATCATTTTAACTGTCCGGTATTTACCTCTTGTATTTCCTTAAAAATTTCCACAATCTTAGAACATATTATTCGACATCTGAATCAAGTATTTTCTCAATAAATGTATAATTAATACCTTGTTTCTTATCTCCTTAACGTTATCCTCGACACGACCATGCGAAAGTGATGAATTTAATCAAAAGTAGGCAAAAATGAAGTTGATATATATATAAATCAACTGCATATAATGCCTAATAATGATCTTATACCACCTTATGTCAATCATCGATGACTTGTATGCATATTGACCTCGCCATACCAACCTAAATAATCAAAATATATAACAAACATGGAAAATATAGAAAAACTAAATTTTTAGGTGATTTTGACTCGAAACATATAACGGTTTACATATTATATTAATCACCATATTATAAGCTTTCGAATGGTGTATAAAACAAAAAAATTCATTTACTTGTTTTGATGGAATTTCGTAATATATGTTATAACTCCGAAATTCAAAAAAATCTATAAAAAATGTGTTTTTTTACATCAAACCGATTGGATAATTTTTATGAAACCATTAATGAATTTAATTTCGTTTAATAATTAAGACTTACCTGCGATATCCAAAAATAAACAGCGATAAATAATGAAATAATAAATAAAATAATCGAAAAAAAACACTATGTCCACCTCTACATCACCGCAGAGCGTCTCTTTTGAGGACACTCCCACTTGTTTAGTGACCGAACTTTTTTGTTTGTCAAAACATTTTTTGTTTTGCCTTTTCTACTGAGTTCACCCGTAGTGCACCCGGACAATAACATTGAAATAGAGGAAACACATTTTTGTTGGCTATTTGCCAAAGGAGGGGGGACGAGAAAAATGTTAGGCACTAAAAGTTCGTCTTTTATTTTTAGCTATTTTTTGAAGCTTTAGTATTCGGATTCTAAATAAGGTAAGTTAATTATTTGTATATAAAACAACTGGGAAAAATTATCTGAATGTATTAAAATAATTTTAAAACAAATAATAAACATTTTTAATGTTTTTTGCAATATCGAAATTTTTAGTTAAATATGAATATAAAAAATTATTGTGCACGGATTTTTTTAAAAAAGCGTTTCATCTGATTCAGCATTAAATTCTCTATAAGATGATATGTTACTTGTCGCTTAAGTTCCAATAAAAACATTTGCACTATCACGCCAGATATTTTTACATCCAAATCATATATAAAAACGGTTATAAAAAATTTTTATTGGAAAGTACAGTTACAAGTGAAACACCATCTTATAGAGAATTTAATGCTGATTCAGATGAAATGCTTTTTAAAAAAAAATCCGTGCACATTAATTATTTATAATCAAATTAATGACAGAGCAAAAAATAAAACTATAGAGAATCATTATTTTTTGTCACCAATACGTTCAGCACTGCACTGCCACGAAGTATGCAGCATGTTGCAAAAGTTCACGCACCAATTGAATTTTTAAAAAATGAAAACACGCCCTTCATTTATTAATTTCCATTATTTAAACTTTTTTTTAATTACAGCGTATCTTTGTAAAATTTGATGTACTTCCTTGCTTAGAATCGTTTATAATAATTTATTAATTGTATTAAGTTTGTTTTAGCCTCAAAATGTTTTAGAATCAAAAAAATTAAGTAAAAAAAAGGGCGTGTTTTCATTTTTTAAAAATTCAATTGGTGCGTGAACTTTTGCAACATGCTGCATGCTTCGTGGCAGTGCAGTGCGTTCAGATAATTATTCTAATTATTCTAATACAAATAAAAACTCCATTAAGCATGTATTCACCATGAAATCAGTATATTTTACAAAATAAAAAAAATATGACAACAATTGTGCCCGAATTGAAAAAAAGCGTCAATACTTATTCTGTTGACGCCGGTTTCGAAGCGGTCCCGTTTTTGGTCCGGGTGTGCTTGGAATCAAGAAGCTTCGAAACCGGAAAAGGCGCATCGGGATCTTGGTCAACAATGGCGCGGGCTTGTCGACTCAAATGGCGATAGATAGTTCTCGTTAGCTGCTGCTGACGGTACCAACTCCAAAATATCCAAAGTAAGCCGTCCAAACGAGAACCTCATTCCATCCTAATTTTTTCCTAATCTATTAGGCACCGATATCATCAAATCAATTAATTTTATCAATATCACAATATATTTCATTTAAAAATTTTAAGAAAAATAAGAAATTATTAAATGAGAATTTTATTTAACGACAATATGTAATCACAGTCACGTCAACGCCACAGTTCGATCCTCGTCATTCGTGTAAGTTTAATCTCACTCCAAATAGCCAACTTCTTCTTTTTCCAAATTTTTTTCCAATATTTACCTAGTTTAGATCTATAGTCCCGATGTAGATGGACCAAAATATTCTGAATGGTGCCGTGGCCTTGTAAATTTTGGACCACTGTGCTTCAAGAGTTGTTTCTTGATTTAATGATACTGTTCCGCATAAACGGAGCATGTTCCGTTTATGAATTAACCTCCGAATACTAACCATACATTAGAAAGATATGTAAGTCAACGCGTGATCGCCTTAAATTTAGTGACTAAAACAACGACGGTAAAAATAACTTTCTTGGACCGTGAAAATTTGCGTTAAATGAATTTTTATAATAGTTTATTTACCACGTAATAACATTAAAACACATATAACGAGGGAAATAAATGTTAAGATGAACATTTGACCCCGCAAGAGGTCGGTAGTTCAAATGCATAGTAATAATTTTTTATTAAGTTTTATAAATAGAAATCTAGCGAAACTCATAACACATAAATAATTAAGGCGACAATCTCTTAAATAGCCAGACATCCTCATCTCGCTCGAATACTATTCGATCATGCAATCGATCAGGCTGACCTTGCCAAAACTCCATATAACGCGGCTTCAGATTGAACCCACCCCTAAAAGCATTCAATTGTTTCGATTGGACAACAAATGTTTACCAGGATTCGGGTTTTGTAATTGCTTGCTCGCCTTCTCTCTCCGCTAGATCCGTCAATTCTTGTTTCTTCTTTTCCAAAAACTCGCGGTTAGGCACAACTTGTGACTGTTCGCTCGCTTTCGAGCCAATTCGACTGGCCACTGGCCGCGAGTTCCAATAACTGATAGCTGATTCCACGGGTAAACGCTCGATGGCACCTTCGATACGAACCTAATATTACTTTATATTTTTTCCGCTAATTTTATATTAAAATTATTAAATTTGTTATTTTCAATTTTTCAGATATTTGATGTAAAAGTGTTTCTACGATTAAAATATTAAGCTATTCTGATTATTTAACAAATAACTGATAACCTACATTTAAAATTATTATCAAAAACGTCATAACATAACTTCTTTACTCTTGATATATGTTAGCTAACAACATATGCTAGACATATTAGAGAAAATATATAAAACATTTATTCTAGTACGCCTAATATTCAAAGTTATACAAGCGATTTTCTCATTAATAAAATTACCTGACGATTTACTTTGGGCCAATAGAACAGCATGGCAGCGTTTGGGTTTTGCTCGATTTGCTCACCTTTACGGCTTTTGTAATTCGTATAGAATGAAAATCCATCGGATGAGTATGCTTTTAATAAGACCATACGACTGGATGGTCTCATATCACTGTAATGACTTTTTTAAAATTCTTTTTACGTTAATTTAAAACTACGTTCCAACAGTTGACAACGATACAGCATTAATCTCTTCAAATGACAAATCTGATTGCGAGGCAACATTCTTGAACCTGGAAGGATGAAATAAAATACGTTGTTTTTCTAATAGAAAAAGCATAATATGATTAATGCATAATTTAAGGGGAAACTAATTATGTTATTCACGGTCTCGCTCTCGCTTTTAGAACTCAATTAATTATATCGGCGGAATCAAGGATTCAAAATAAATATTAACAGTGTGGAATTCTAATATTGGGGGATTAAAAATTGTTATTCTCATTTCTAGTGTCCTAATGGTAAAATTTTTATTAAGGTTACACTTAAAACGCAGGATTTTAATTTCGTAATTTTATGGATGATTAGTAAACTCATTGTGAACATAAAATATTTTTCTCACCAAATATCAAACAATTCAAAGGGATTAGTTGTTGGCAAATTCTCTTCTAATATATACGGCTCTTCCTCATTCTTGTAACACGCTCGTATTGCTGAAATACAATTTTACTAGAAAGAAAATCATTCCAATTCAAAGCCTTACATTGTATATCAATCGAAGGTGTCTCCATTGGCCTCTCCTTTGGTGTAAATGGTTTGTTATCTGGAAGAGAAAATTGAAAAGTTTACAATTTCTTTCTGCAATATTTTGTTAGTACAACTAATAGATGAAAAATGAAAAAAAATCATACATGGCAATGGTTTTCCAATTGTTTCCGTTGAAATTGTTCGAATGAAACAAGGCAATAATGAGAATGGATTTTTTTGTTTTATCATTAACATTTCTATTCTTTCTGATATGTTTTAATATAATTTTGATGAGAAACAAATATATTAGACAATGATATTTACACGTCCCAGACAAAAGCCTGGTTATATGAAATAAAAAACGAAAACAATTTTGAACTCAAAGAAAAATTTATATACAACTTTGGAAAACTTTGTAAATATTTTATTCAAGTGAATTTTAAATGTTTATTGAAACAAATAATTGTCTACTTCTTTCCTGTTAGATCATAGCCTATTCGATAATCTTATGAAATTCTCATATCGGTTCACGTGGGACGCAGTTAAAATTTAAGGCACGCCATAATCCGATTCAATATAATACCACGTTAATATTTTATTTATAAACATATAGTCGTCGCCAAATTCGATTACCACCGCAAAATGTGGCGCACTTTTTTGTAAAATATTATTTTTTCACTTAATTGTGATGATTATTTTCTTGTTTATACTCGTTCTATACTGTTTTTGCTTAAATAAATTGAATAATGCCTTATAGATGTTTTCAATCATGTAATAAATGTGGAAAATAATAATAATCATAAAAATTAAATGAAACAAATAATATTTAAAAAAAAAAGTGCGCCACATTTTGCACGGCGGTAATAGCATTTGGCGACGACTATAGTTTGAAATATTTTGATAAAGAGATCTTTTGTTTAAAAAAGCATGAATGATCAATTTCTAATATATATAGTCGTCGCCAAATGCGATTACCGCCGCAAAGTGTGACGCACTTTTTTCAATATTTTTTTTATTTAATTTTTAGGATTATTATTATTTTCCACAATTATTCCACTATTTAAACAACATCTATAACATATTCTTCAATTTATTTAAGCAAAAACAAGAAAATAATCATAAAAATTAAATGAAAAAATAATATTCAAAAAGTGCGCCACATTTTGCGGTGGTAATCGCATTTGGCGACGACTATAATAAATTTATATAGATCATATGAGTAACTAAGCATCGCCGCACGCAATTATTTACGCTTTAAAATCTACTTTAATATAAACTTTATATTTCAAATATCCACTCTCCATTAAGTTTCTAGGCTCTAAAATTGCAAGAAACAATTATAATTTTGAGAAAATTTCGTACACATTTTGTAAATTCACGTCAATGGAAGCTGAAAATTTTAATATGGATATTTGTGAAACACTTTAGATATAGTCCATTTCAAAATAGTTGACGACGCAATCACGCTGCAAATGCGGCATATTAATTAAAATTCATTTTCAAATCGATTATTTTAATAATTTTTAATTAATAAACGTGAAATATAAGCAATAACAATTAAAAAATGTCAAAAATAAAATAAAATAATCGATTTGAAAATGAATTTTAATTAGTATGCCGTATTTGCAGCGTGATTGCGTCGTCAACTATTTTGACATACACTAAATATAAGAATATATGAAAATTTTCATTAAAATTTTCGCACAAATTGTGTATCTATTTTAATAGGACAAAGAACTTATCAACGTTAATGCGAAAGAATTAATCTTATATGAGTCTATATACAATCAGGATAACTATGATTTAAATAAAATTTATAAAGTTCAAGTAAAAAAATAAAAACATAATGGCTTTAAAGAAAACACTTGGTAAAGCTTTTAAGCATACTCAAGGGTTTAAACGATTTCTGCAGTAGAACTCATCTTTACTATAAATGAATGAATAATCGAACACTTGTCGATGAATATAAGATACTTGATAAGAGTTATTTGTTGTTTTTAATCAATTTTGACAGGTATATGCAACAAATATTGATATTAAATGTTGGCGCCGAGGAATTTATTCTATGAGCACATAAAGGAAAGCGTTCCCCGATTGCATATAATTATTAACATATTTTAATATCTTTATATAGTTTTATCTTAACAACCTTCAAGTATGTGGTATATCGAATTGAATTCTACCAGCGCGCCGCTCGCCGTTTATAATTATGGAATTACTCAAAAATAAATTTTCGTAAAAAAAACAACAATTTTGTCAGTTGAGTGGTCTCATTGTTACAAAAAGTATAAGTATAAATATTTTTCAAGTAATAACCATTGCAACGACCGTTGATTTATAGCTTTAGTCAACAACTGATTTTGGTAATGCGGTGAAGATAAAATATAAAATTTTACATTTTTAATAAAATAAATAAGAAAAATTTAATCCCGAAATAACGTGAAATCTTGATAAAAATTTATCAGTATTTAATTGACACGTCATCTCTAGACATCACCAACATGCGCTTTTTTTTTCGACTATCACGAATTTTTATGCAAATTTTACTACTTCGGTTGGTTGGCGCAAAATTTTATATGCAAGCTATATATCATCGTTATAGAAAGAATTATCGGTCGACGACGATAATAGACTATGTCCTTCATATTGTTTATAATTATGATAACAGGATTTTTCGGGACTTAATTATTTTGCGAGAAAAATATTATCTTAAACCAGTGAAAGAAACGGTATTGTATAAAACGGCATTCGAAATTAAAATTATATTACAGAATTCAGATTTTTGTGTATTATGAGCGATATGGCACATCATAGACGTCTCTTTAATTCGACCAAAATGGAACTTTGTCTAATCGCGGGCATTCAAAAATTGTCAGTGGAGCGCACTATCAAATTCGCTATTTTTTTTTAATTAATTTTTTTTTCTTTAAAATATAATGAATTTACAGAGGATATTGACATTTTTTATAGCATTGTAACTGCCGTGAGCACAGATTATACTATTTCCGAGGTTAAGTTTATCCGGAAATGATGTGAATGTGATGAATTCATACTTAATGGTAAGAATTGTTTCGTTATGTTTCAAATTTGATATTTTTAGATCTATGGCGATCGTCGTTATAACAGAAACAACATTATATGATATCAAAGCATGGACTTTGCTTAATAGAGAAGATTTAATATCTGAAGGTATATGTTTTTAGCGTTTGTTATTATTTTTATACCAATTGGCTCATTAGACAATATTTAAACTAAAAATAACCTAAAGTTAAAATAAGTGGTTTTTTTTCTAGATATTATCTTTGTGAGTCTAACATTAAAGAAAAATTGTTTGTATAAAAATATAAAATATTTGTCTTGTTAAAAGAATTTGTTCATATAGATGAATTATACCAATACTTAAAAAATTTTATGGCTTAAGAAAGGTTGCTAGCATGTTGAAGATAATAAACTTAAATTATTTTTGCGATTAAGGAGTTTGTCCAGCATGTAAGGAAAATTATTTTTCTTTAGCTATTTTAGTCTTTTCCATTCCACCGACCGGTTTTATATATCAAAATGTTTTTTAATGAGCCAACAATGTGTTTTCTTTCAGAATATTATGTAAGGTTGCAAGTTTATGGAATATTTTTAATCTTGATTTTTGAATTCACAACGGGCTTCTAAAGGTGACAAATAAATTAGATAACTAGATAAAGGTAAATGTATATTTTTATCAAATATTAAATACCTTATTTCAGCATTATTATCAAACAGATTTTCAAACAAGTAACTGTCAGTGTGGATACGAAAATGGATGGGTCTAATTGTTCATTATAAAACATTTTTTTTAATTTGTAAATAAAGAATATTATATATATATATAATTTATTAAAAAATATATTATATTAATCAAATGTCATTTGTGAGGTAACTATCAGGGTTGCGTAGAATTACATCTTCCATCTTCCGTTTTCCGTCGTCCGTTTGAAAAAATCATTTCCATTCCATTGAGTAAAACTTCAGATTTTTTTCTTAATAACGAGAACGAAAGTTTCCATCTTGTAAAAATTTGATTATACACATTATTTTCAAGTAAAGTCTTTATTATAAGTTTATAATAAATAATTTCAATTTAATTTAGTCTCCTTCTTTTTATAACTTGGGACTTCTGAAAGTAAATAAAACATTACATGCGCGCATGCATAGGCATATTTCCTAACCGATAACAATTTTTGGACGCCATATTCTCGAGCAGGTGCGTGAGTGGAATTTCTTGTGACAAGCATTCGCGGTGCCAGTGAACATACATTACGAGATAAGTGATTTTGTGCATAGTGTTGAAGCGGCATGCTTGCATTAATAAATTCATTTCTAAAGGTTGCATCTACCAGAGATCTTTCAAAGCCTGCATCCACTATCTAGAATACAAGACATCACAACTTCTATTGAAATAATATAACAAACAGCTCTTAAATTATTAAACTCTTCGTATATTGTTTCCCTCTCTGATGATATTCCGTCATTCGAAGAACCTTGTACCGAAAAACCTAAACAATCGTCATGAGAACTATTATCAATGTTTGTACGGTCATCATCAACTCTATGTTTCGAAATATTTTTGGATAATATAAATTCATCTGGAGGTTGAGTTGATGACGATCGCACAGATATATCGCAATTGTTGCTATCGTCATCGTCATTTTCAATGTTCAATATCGATTCTTCGACATTATTATTTGGGTCCAAATCTGTAAAACATAATTATAAAATCAAATATTTATCTGTAAGAACCTCCATATAGCGATATTAAATGCATATGTATACAACAAACTCCAGATCGTTGGTCCAAGCATGTGCATTTGAATCGATATGGACAACTTTGGCAAATTTGGCAATGCACATTGTTCTAAAAACACTAAAACACTCTAAATAAACTTCATATACTCACATTTTCATCGCATCTGCATGGTCCGTTATCCGTAATTGTATGGTGAATATCACGATTGGACGTCGATGGAACGAACCACTCGTTATCAATCTTCGATATTGGTGGCGGACTGTCTCCGGCAAATTCTACTGCAGAGCGATGGGTCTGATGAGTCTTTGATCGTCGACTGCTACCTGCTGCGAGCTTCCGTTTCCTCTGTAATGAAAAAAATTCTCGCAGTAAAGTATTTCACTTACGTAAACTAAATTAGACGTAGCAATGTCGCTTATCGCGGTATACAGTGTGTGCAAAAGCGTATCTATTCGGATATTTTCCTTCTTTGCCAGCATTCGAATCTGAAAATATAGAACAAAACTATGGACCACGAAATAATATATTTAGCATATATTCTACATATGCAATGATATCACATGGTACCTTAAGTCTGCAGTGCCATGATTCCGCCAACATACTCGTATGTACTGGCGAATACCTATGATCCTGGGAGTTGCTCCATTGCTGCATTTTGGCTATAAATTATAATCTACAGAGTAATTAAAAAATCATTACTTAAATAATATGTCTCCATATACTCCATGAATTTGCTGGCATCCTCATTGTTTTCTACCATGAGCATGTCAGACATACTTTGCCACATCCTGTCTACTTCCTGCTGTAATGGTTCTTTTAGTATAACATTCAAGACTTTCAAACAGTTGTCCAGTAAGTCACCCTAAATATAGTACAAATAAGAATATTTAATAACCAATACAAACCTTTAAATGTTGTTTAGCCTTTTTTTTCCACGCCCTAAAAACGTGCCATCGGCATAACAATTTTTTGGTAATATTTTGGTTTTCTGGGAATACCTTAAAAATCTGTTTAAAAGAAATATTTATTTACTGACCTGAATGTACCCATTCCAAAACGCTGATGCTTCATCAGACATAAATGTTTTCGGGCAGAATGTCGGCATTAATTTTTTTATACATCCAAAAAGCGTTGATATATCATTTGATCGAGATGTGTGGGACAGAAGAAATGCTAAGGTTTATTAAATTAATGGATTTTTACAATTAACTACCTATAGGGACGCCTTTGTCGAACTCGTTCATTGCTAAAACTGTAGTTAACTTTAAATTATACCTTGTAATATTATGGGTATCGTCTATAGTAATACCACGACCAGAGTAATCTTTCATCCATTGAAGTTGCTGTGGGGTGATTATCACTGAAATCCCACGGAATATATATATATATATATATAATCAAAATCTAAGAATATGAAAGGTTTGATTTGATCATTTTTGAATTATTTTCAATGGTCTCAAATATAAAATGAAACAAATATTCAATTTATGTTAATAATTTCTCATTTTTTCATTATATTTCTTCAAAATTTCTAGATCAAATCAGATTTATTACTTTTATTTTTTATGAAAATAAAATTGGAAATGTCAATTTCTTAGATTTTCATAATATATCAATAAATAAACAAATGATAAATGTATAACCTAATTTAAATTCGCTGCCAGTTGTATCTTTCGGTGGCACATAAAGTTGAAAGCCATCGTTGACGTCTCCGTTATCGATTCTAGTTAATAATGAATTTAAATCATTCTCGTGTAGACGTCCTGGGATATAATTCATTTTATGGCGGAAATTCCTTAAATAATATTTTTGTTAAACTTATTAGGCTTAGTATAAAATACCACAAATCTTGAGTAGTGACATAGAATAGCCTATTCGTATGTGGATAATTTTCCCTTAATTTCAAAATAATCTGCATGTTGGTCATGCCGTCTCGAAGTAATCTGAATTAAAAATTTTAACTTTGTTACTTGAATTAAATTCGAGTAAAAAATTTATTTTAAAAAAAAATAGCGAATTTGATAGTGCGCTCCAATGACAATTTTTGAATGCCCGCGATTAGACAAAGTTCCATTTTGGTCGAATTAAAGAGACGTGTATGATATTAGTTATAACATTAATACAATTAAAGGCAATATAGTAATAATAAAAACTATAAATATTGATGGCCGACCGTGAAAAATATCTTAATTTCCCGACCGCCAAAGTTATAGTTTCCAGCAATATATTTTTCCAGAAATATTTATGTGAGAAAATGTAATTAGTTCTTGATTTTTCTTCATGAATTACTTTCTATCGTGCACGATATATCGTGTCATGACAAACCTGACATTCTTGCCCGACGAATCTTTGCTTCAATGAATGGTTTCTTTGCGGGTCGGCGTCCATTAAGTCCAGCAGCAACTAGTCGACGACAAATAGTCCTTGGACTAACTCTGAGGTCATCACTGTTTCGAAAATCGGCGCAAATATCGACGGAAGTCAGATTCGGATTCGCCTTTGATTCTCGAACAATGCGCATATCTTGTCGTGGAGTTGTCGAACGTGGTCTTCCTGCCCGCGGTGAAGGCTCCACACTTCCAGACATCGCATGACGCTTTAACATTCTATATACAGTTCGTTTATTGATTTTGAGGACCTTGGCAATTTCGGTACCACGCATTCCGTTTTCCCTCATATTGATAACAGCTTGCCGGGTGACAATTGGAGTTTCTTTACGTGGAGTCATCTCTAAAATGTTGCCAATTACTGCTATTTTCAATAAATTATGAAAAAAATATAATTGAACAACTATAATTGAAAAAAAAAAGAAAACATTTGTCAGCTAGTGTAAGCGAAATGTGAGGTAATTTTTAAAATTATTATTATGACATTAAAATTGTTTAAGTTATTCAGTGTTAATAAGTGAACTATAATTTTTACATGTTTTCTCACCCAAATCAAGTTATTCGATGGGCTTTATTCGTTATGTCAAATGACGTATCCTTTAATATATAAAGCTCTTAATTTAATCACTAGACCAGATTTCTCATTCCAATATTTCGGGTAGTGTGCCTGTTTGTTGTTAGAATATATTATATCTAATGATATCTAAACGATAGTTGCGAATCAATATTGCTCAATTGTTAATAATGGCCGAGATGTTTTCTCTTCCACACATTGGCGTGGAAGAATAATTACGGCCGATGTCTGGACTACGGAAAAGATGACAAATTATTTTCTTTATTTTTTATTTAAACTTTTTCTATATATTTCGGATGCTAATTTACCACAATTAATGTTTAAATTTACTTTAAACCACATTTACAGCACATTGTATCATGTGAAGTTTCATTTTATCATTTAAATAATGTATAGTTAAAGTTATTTTTTATTAGCGTCGTTTTTTGTGTATTACTATTAAACAACTACACCTTGGTCATAATTAGGAAACTTTCCTAATTATCAAAAACGAGACTATTGTTAGAATATTTTTTCTTTACCAAAAGGCAGCTTTGCCTAACAACGATAATAAAATTATAGCATTTCAAGACATTTCTTGCAAGACACATTAGAAAGCGTTTTAAAATGAATATATTTTTATAATGAATAAAAATATTTGATTCAGTGAAAAATTTAATCCCGAAATATTTGTAAATTTAATCAATTGATATTAAACGAGTTTCATAATAGCGACGCGTTTTGGTGACCACAGAGATAAAAATATTATTCGCAAAATGTAAATGGCATACATATATAAATATATAGGGTACTCATAACTTCCACTTCCAATTAATTACTTTTCAATATCTCTGGTTTGAAATCCCCAATCTTCATTTTCTTTAACTTGATGAACTTGACAATCTATTGATAGTAAAGCACGTGCTTTATTTGTTTTCCTAGGTGTACCTTATTTTTTCAAAACAACACTCATGTGTCCTCTCTTTTTGCGTTGTTTTTCTCTCAGCTGTTCGTCTATCGTATTACAGGTTGCCTGCGAATCTTAGGAATAACCACGCCTTATGGATCTTTTTGTCATTGTTTTCTTTGTTTTTTTTATTAGCTTAGATAGTACATGGACAAAAATGGCGTGCTGAGCTCTTAATAGTTGTACAGTTTTTTTGTAGAATATTAAAAAATATAATTATTCTTTTGCCATAAAAATATATTAAACGAAGCAAAATTTACTATAAAATTAATATAATTTTTAAAATGATTCTCCCTTTGCTGTAGGGATAACTGACCCCAACCGCTATTTAAATTTCTTTTTTCTATAAAAAATTAAATTTAAAAATATTATTTTATAAAATATATTATTTTTAAGGATGTCTGGAGGAACAATCATGGATACTATGAATAATTTACCACACAAAAATGAACAAAATGTTATTCGACACTTGACTAATTTTGGTAGTTATTTTGTTTGAGGTAAAGTGATTCATGAAAGTTTTTTTTTAGTAAAATCGCCAGCATCTGGAGATGATGATATTAAAAAGAAGGAACAATCAATTATGGAGCTGGGAAATATGCTTGCTCAGAATAAACAGACGGAAGAATTAAGAAATGTTAGATATATAATTTTCTGGATTTATTCTGATGTTTTATTCAGATGATCGAACAAACTCGTCCGTTTCTTGTATCCCTTGGTAAGGCTAAAGCTGCTAAACTCGTTCGTGATTTGGTTGATTTGTGCCTCATGATTGATGGCCAGGATGGTGATATTAAAGTAAGATTAGAAATAATATATATTATTGGTATATATCTTAAATAGAAAATTTCTTGCCTAATTAAAATGTTACCTTTTAATTTATATATTATTTTGCTAGTTGATTCTAACTGCCGCATGAAAAGAAAATAATTTTAAATCTTATTAACAGGTCAGCTTGGTTAAAGAATGTATTCAATGGGCTACCGAACAGAACCGTACATTTTTGCGACAAACATTAACAGCAAGATTGGTTAGATTATATAATGATCTGAAAAGATTTACACAAGCATTGCCTCTCGGTAAATTAATATTCTAATTTTAAAAAGTATAATATAATATTGTTAGCTGCCGATCTCATCCGGGAACTCAAGAAGGTTGATGATAAAGATGTTCTTGTTGAAGTGGAGCTTGAAGAAAGTAAAGCATACTATAATCTTACAAACATTGGACGAGCACGTGCTTCATTGACCGGAGCACGTACTACAGCAAATGCAATTTATGTGAATCCCCGAATGCAAGCCGCTCTTGATCTTCAATCCGGAATTCTTCATGCTGCTGATGAAAAAGACTTTAAAACCGCGTTTTCATATTTTTATGAAGCATTCGAAGGTTACGATTCAGTCGATGAAAAGGAAAATGCCTTACAAGCATTAAAATATATGCTCTTATGCAAGGTATTGAATTTTTTCTGATTTTTATAATGTGATATATTGTCGGTAATCTTGGTGGGATTATTAAGTTTATGTGGTTTCACTGTAAAGGACGACATATAGAAATTTCAAATTATTAAGATTAGTCGATCAAATAAATGTACTTTTCGAATTTT
The DNA here is from genome assembly GCA_963931815.1 of Caenorhabditis plicata. NCBI lineage: Eukaryota > Metazoa > Nematoda > Chromadorea > Rhabditida > Rhabditidae > Caenorhabditis > Caenorhabditis plicata. The sequence continues at coordinate 6,145,189 of OZ007494.1, forward strand.
TCAAATAATTTGATACATTTTCAGGTTATGCTTGATGTTCCCGATGAAGTAAACAGTTTATTGTCTGCCAAACTGGCTTTGAAGTATAGCGGATCTGATTTGGAGGCTATGAAAGCCGTTGCCGCTGCAGCCCAGAAGAGATCCCTTGCTGATTTTAACAGTGCTTTTGGATCATTCCCTCAAGAACTTCAGGTTTTTACAAACTCTATGGTTAATAAATAGTATGATTACGTTTTTAGATGGATCCAGTCGTCCGCAAACATTTTCATTCATTGAGTGAAAGAATGCTGGAAAAAGATTTGTGTAGAATTATTGAACCGTATTCATACGTTCAAATTGATCATGTTGCTAAAGAAATTGGAATTGATAGATCAAAGGTTTGTCCATTTTTATCAGTATGATTTGGATAATTATTTAATTTCGTTGTATTGTGCATTGAAATTGTGGCGGTAGAGACCTAACATTTTTCTGTATATTGTTGTCTCACCGTACGATTTCGAGTAGATTTTCCCAATTTTTATCTACAAATTCGTAAATTCATATTAACAATAAACTTTTACTTTACGAAATTTTGAAAGACCGATTATCTAATCTCTCTACTCTATACAAAATATGTGAATAATACGGAAAATTCATTGCTGTAATAAAATATATTCAGCCTGAACTTCCCAGAGGAGTGATAATTTAAATTATTGCTTACGTAATATTTTTGGATTCTTTCATTAGCAGAGTTAATTAATTACGAAATCTTGAAGTTTTTCGTCTTTGATAGCTCAGTGCGAATTTTATGATGTAGTTTATGTTTTAATATATTAGGGTTACAGTTTAATAAAAGTTAAAGTTTTAAATTAATTCATAGAAATTTAAATGTTTTCATAACATTTTATATTTTAGGTGGAGAAGAAGCTCTCTCAGATGATCCTGGATCAAAAATTGTCAGGATCCCTTGACCAGGGAGAAGGAATGCTAATTGTTTTCGATGTTTCACGACCTGACGAATCATATCAAACTGCATTGGATACTATTCACGCGATGGGAGAAGTTGTCGATGCCTTGTATAAAACTGCTTCTAAATTGAATTAATAATATTATAAAGTAATTTTTTGTACAATATAAGTTCTTGACTACATGCGGTTTGTCTAATTTATTAGGGTTAGCCACCAATATTGGAAGGTTGATTATTACATTTTGAATAATTATAAATGATTTGTTATTAAACCATTTCAATTGTAACCATTTTATAATTAGTTTCTCAGTAACACGGATATATTTCGGTGTTTTATTAATTGATATATTTTTTGATTTTACAATACTATTTTTCTTTAAATGTAATGTGCGATTGGAAAATAAAATGTGCAAATTTTTTTCCAGTTTTTTTTATTATTGATTGAAAATATTGGGAAAGTGGAGAGATGGAAAAGTTTTTAACAAAAATTGGATGGCCGTGAAATAATAATGGAAGAATTTTAACGCGTCCATTAATATTTACGAGGGAACGTCTCTGAAAAAAGAGAACGTTTGTTCACGAAGAAAAACGAATTAAAGCTATTTTCAAAGGAACTTGTGGTTATGATATCGACTAATTTCATAATGAAATCGACAGATTCTTTTGATATAACAATATTTTCTCATATTTAAGATAATATACTTTCGCGGTTAATTTGAAATATTTGTTTTTTGGAAATTTTATCTTGAAATTATTTTAATTTCAGAGCTCTCGGACCTTAATTTATTTAACTCATCCTTAATGTAAGTTATTCGCGATTAATCCTTGAGGATATTCAAATAATCTAGCTTTTCATTATGACGATCGGTTACGTAATGAATCGATGTTCTTGTTCATATGTAGATCAGTTGCTACAGAATACAAGCGTACATCGTGGAAAATCAATTCAGTACATATTTCAGGTTTTTGTAATGATTTAACCTAAAATGTTCAGTTTTCAGCGTTTAATCGTTGTGTGCGGCCGTGCTCCACCTTCGGTATCTCATCATGCGGCGAAGATTATATTATCCGCATTTGAAATTACCGAAATAAATGCACCATCTAAACGGTTTATTGATGAGAGCACAGCGATTTCATTGTTCTTGACGGTTAGAATTACTGATGTATGTGTAATATATTTGTAATTGTTTGCAGATAGCAGAATATGCAACGGAAGAATGCCCGAATCAGAGCGAAATTGAAAAGAAAGGTTGGTTTTTATTAATAAGAGACGTTTTGATGTCGAAACGATTTTTAAGGAGCTCAACGCTGCTTCACGGAACTTTGTCAGACAATTGTTGATGCTATCATTGATTGCAGTATCAACGATTCTGTGAGTATTGTGCGAAATTTCGCTAAAAAGGTTTGTGTTGTATTTTAGTTTTTTTCATTTGCTAATGTGTTATTTCCCAGAATTTTGTTCTTGTTAGTTTTTAGAGGATCTACGATTTGTGATTTATATTCTTTTATTTGCTATATTTTTCCTTTCATTATTGTTTTGAATTTTTTGGACGGAATTATCGGTTGAATTGCGCTTATGTGCAAACAATACGATTATCAATTTATTCAACCTCACATTGTTTCAATGATAATTTATTCTTGCTTACAAAATTCTGACAGTTCGACTCAAAACACATCCCGTGTTAGATATTGTTAATCTGCTTTAATATTACATTCATCGATTATATAATCATAATAATGAGAAATGACTTTTAAATGACAGCTTTAGTAAAAAAAAGGTACTAATAAAATTTATTTGAACAATCTTGACTGTAGAACAATTGGTTTTAACAGCTCTTTAATTTTTCCTTATAGTTTCTGCCAATTTTCATTTTTCTCAATTTTATTTGAGTTTTTTTCTTCTTTATTTTCTTCATTATATCAGGAAAACTTTAAGTTTCATCGGTTTATTAGTAGTTTTTCATTAAAGTATACGAAAATAACTTTGGCTCGTAGAGCAGTGCAGTTTCCTTTTTTTAAACTTATTCTAAAGCTCCTGTTCGTGTTTAGCATGTTCCCCAGTGTTTTATTGAAAGCTTGTATTATTAGTGTTGACACTTAAAAAGGCTTCGTGTAACGGCTATATTTTTTATTTGAAAATTTATTAGAATTTCGTCGTATTTCAAAGAGCCAAATGAAAGTGTGAAATTTACAATATTTAAATGGGATTTAAACCATTACTCGTATTAAATACAGAGAGATTTATACGTCATTTTGACAAAAATGTCATGAACTGTATAAGAATCTGAAATTATTGACAAAGGTCCATATTTAAGCACTTCTGAGCTCTCAGGTGACAAATTACATTTGGTGTGCCAATATATTTGAAATTTTGTGCCAGTCAAGTTCAATTATAAACAGTAATGCTCAGACGAAGTGATCTAATTGAATAACCCGTAAAATTTGTTTTAGAATAACTAGTACATGGGAGGCAGATCCATTTTAGAATTGACGTGAAAATTTATAACACTTTTCAATATGAATACATCAATTTTTGATTTAGAGTGATATTTCGGTAGTAATGACGACCCTGAACATGTCAAGACGCAACAAAATACGCGTGCTTGTCATTGGAAACTTATGGGATTTAAATTGTGCACAATTCCGAACTCTGGGTTTTGAATTATGAAATTGTACTTTTTTGCATACTTCGGAAAGGTCGGCAAAAAAACAAAATTTTAGTTTTTTTCATTATTTTTAAATTATTGATATGTTTCTTAAAATTTCGTGGGTACGTTTGTTCCTCAACTATATTAGTAGATATTTGAGAAATTTAGGGCCGATCTTCAATGCAAAATTTGTCAAACAAATTATTTCAAACAAAACTCAATGTTTTAAAAATTTATTTTAACATAAAATATCAGCAAATAAATATACGGAATTTGATAGAACCTTGCACTTTTTAGAGAACTGGCACTTAAATATTAACCTCAAAATCCGAATTAATACCTAACGCTACATCAGAAATTATTTTTTCCAAGTAGACTAATATCTGATTCCATAAAATCAGCAGGGTGACGATTTAGTTCAAGCTGACATAGTTGTCGAAATGCGCTGAAAATGCTGATAATGCACCATCAGCTTTTATGGTTCCTCATCATATCCAAATTCATTAAGTTTTTTTTTAAATATTCTCCGCCGTTTCCGCTCCAATTTATCCCTCTCTGCATGGCAGCTACTGAAGTAGAAAAAAGAATATACTCACTTATTTCAATTGCTCAAAAAAATTTTCGTGCATTCCTTCCGAGGGCGTTTTCGAAACCACGTTCTCGAAAATGTCCTATATGTTGGATTAAAGAACTCTATCAAGTTATGAAAATATGGAACATATAGTTTTGTGCTCTCAATTTCTTGATTTATTTCCTGATATTTTATGCTAAAATAAATATTTGTTAAAATTATATTTCGTTTGAATAAATGATGTTGCCAACTTTTCCGGGCCGAAAAAATTAAAAATCTCTGGCTCCGCCTGGCCCTAAATTTCTCACTAGTTACCAGCCCAACGATGTGAAACTGAAAATGTACATTAAACTAGAGTGATTCTCAAAATGTATCCCAGAATATTCTTTAATAAACAAGGTCGGGGTTAATCATCAGTTTGTTTTATTGGGTGAGAAATTCGAAATTTTAAAGCTTACACTGGTCAATCCGAACGCGCGAGCCGCGAACTAAACACGCTTCGTTCACGAGAGAAATCTTAAAAACATTTATTACCGCCGCAAAGTGTGGCGCACTTTTTAAATATTATTTTTTCATTTCATTTTCATGATTATTTTCTTGTTTAGGCTCGTTCTATACTGTTTTTGCTTAAATAAATTGAAGAATATGTTTTAGATGCTGTTTCAATCATGGCATAAATGTGGAAAATAATAAAAATCATAAAAATTAAATGAAAAAATAATATTTAAAAAAGTGCGCCACACTTTGCGGTGGTAATCGAATTTGGCGACGACTATATTTTAAATATTCAGAAGCTAGCTTTAATTTAGTTCTATATTTAATTTTCAAATTGTCGCAAGGAAACCTGGACTGCAAAAATTTGAATAATTCTTATTAAAAGCTTTTTCGTCCGTCGCCGAAGAGCGTTTTGTTCTCAGCCGACGGGTTCGGATTCACCAGTTTTTATTATGGAATTATTTTAATCCGCCTTTTTAATCAAAAACTCTGAATCGAATCAACAATAGTATAAAATTAGCTTTTATTCTTGTTTCCTTAAGCTTAAGTATTCGTAGGGGTCTGAAATCATGTGGTTTGCTATACTTATAATTGTTATTGTATCTTGGAATAATATATACGATGTATTTCACCCAGTTTCTGCGCAATCCCGTTGCCCAGGATATTTCCTCGAAATTATTCGTGATATTGGTTCCGGAAGAAACTGAAAACAATAGTATTACTTCAATAATGTGTGTAAATTTTAAAGTTGAACAGTTTAAACAAATTGTATGAATCGGTCAAGAATAGACAATTTGCTGAAGCTGGTGAACAAACAAATTTTGTATGATAACTGGGATATTTAAAAGGGAAAATTTGATAATTAATGTGTATTTGAGATGAGACGAAAACAATAACAAACAAACAAACGAATATATGAAATGGGTAAGAGAAAGAGACGCTGAACAATCAGCATCTGGCAACGGGTTCCTACTTGATAATGTGAAAGAGTTTAAGCGGAAAAGAGACGATGTTTAGCTGGCTGGCGGGTGTGTGCGTGCGAGTGCGCGGGAGACAAAGCGCAAACCGAAGCGGACATGCGGTGAGGACGAAGAAGCAGCGGCACGAGCGGAAAACATTGCGATGGAAGGAGAGCGAGATTCAGAACCACTAACACTAGCTAAAATCATATTGACTGGATGCTTGCTTGGGAATGCTTCCCGCCGTAGCCAATGCCGTCGTCGCGGCGGCTGCTGCTGCTGCATGCCGTTGATTCCACCACTACAGCTGCTTATTTTTAAACAACAATTATTTAGAGATAAATGCGTTGTTATTATTCTTTTTATTTGCTGGATTAATAAAATTGTTATCATGCACTTTATTGGTGAATTTGAATCTCTTCTAATTATCTCAAACATATTTTTTATTTTTTTAAATAAGATTTTCCTGTGAATATAGTTATTGAAACGAGTATGTTTTAAGTATATTAATACTCATGCCTTCGATAGATTCGTCATAAAATTCTCTACTAAATTGGATGGTTCAATTTACATTCATCCATAAATATGCTTGAAACCATTCCTGCTCATCCAGATCGCATAATAAATTAATATTTTAATACAGATGCAGCTGTTATAGTTTAGTTTTTATAATTATTTATTTGATGCGACATGCTTCTTTTCATTTGAGTATTATTAGATATTCAATTTCGCCATTTCTAGCTGATCTTCTCTAAGAATTTGCTAAATTTGTTTGTTATTTTCATGTGAAAACTAGAAATTTGTAGTAGTTTTTAGCAATGTAAATTTTGTATAGATTCGTCATAGTGAATTGCTTTGTTACTTCTTGAAAAGTTGATCCCTATGCTCAAAATAATTTGAAGAAGCTGAAAATGATTCGATAAGTTGAATTATTACCATAGATTCGGCATATCGATAATGAATTTTAAATTTTGGTTGAATAAATTTCTAGTTTGAATAGTAAACGACAATTTAAGGAAATTGAAACGAATGTAAATTGATTTAGTTTAAAGATCATGATCCCAAAATATATCTTAAGTAGTCTTGTCTCTCAAAAACATGAAAAATGTTTTATACAAAAGTCGTCAGATTCAAATTACAGTGTTATGGGTTATTTAAATTAATTCAAGAATATAATTTATTTGTAATTCTTACAGTCAAGCTCCCTTATTTGTAGATAAAGCTTTTGTATTTGTAATGTTGTATTTATTCTACATTCAATAGAAAGGATTAGTCGCTCTCTTAGATTCTTAAGATAACCGTCATTTAAGGATGAAAATTTTATTTTAAGCGAAAATTAGTTTACATGAGCACGATTGTAATCGTAAAATTATTCTGAATTGTTGGAATATGGTAAAGTCTCTTTGTAAATTCAACATTATGTTATTCTCCCGTTAGGTTTTAATATATTGACAATTAATGTTATTCCATGTGAATTGTAACCTTCCACTGTTAATGTTAATACTAATTTTCTTATGAAAATATTAGCGTGGAACACCTTCACTGAACCATGAAGTGCCTAATTTATTTTGAGCTTTTATGAGCTCGGAAAAGCTGGTCCGATAAAATATCTTTGAAAAAATGAGATTTTATATGATTCTCAAAATAGAGATATAAGAATTTAGCAATTTTCCAAATTGATTTTAACATTAGAAATTTATCATTTTCATAATGTGCGCTGAGCATGAAATTTTAAAACTAATTTTTACGTCAGTTTTACAGGCTTTCTCTAAATAATCTCTGAAACTTTTCATATTTACGAAATTTAAGATTTAAGTGACACTTCTGAACTCATGTTTTTGCTAATTCATTTGGCGTGTTTTCCTATAGACCAGATTAAAAGAATTTTTTAATAGAAGTTTTATTTTCAGATACTCAATAATTTAAACCAGTCGCAGTCACTTTCGGTTCTCAATAAAGTAACAGCGAATGAAAAAGTCCGGAAACTGCTTCAACCCTTATTCTTTCGTTTTAATGAATTTCCAGGTTTAAAACAGCATGAAACATGTTTTCGATTAAATTATATATTTATTAGATATTATAGATTTCTTTTCATCGTTAGGACGAACAAAGTTTGAACCGCTCACACTTATCGACATTGTCACCAATTATATATCAAAAGATTTGAAGGAGGTTGGAATAAGCGGTGCCAGTAGTCCGAAGCGTATCGCGAACCACTTAGTGAAGGTAATGTGTTGGTTATGATCGTTAAATCAAATATGTTTCAAGGCGCATCGTCAAAATAACACTGAGGTGATTCAAGCTCTTATAGCTCTATTATTGCGTAAGACGAAAAACAAGACGAACGCTGGTGAAACAATGGATGATGATGAAGTAGATAATGTGATTAATAAATTATGCGGCAATAATGTTCGAAGGGTTTCGGCGAAATGTTTTGAAATGAAGGTTTATAGTTGAAAATTTTAGTCAGTTCGAGATACAATTGGGATCGCATCGAGATGTGGGCTCGTGCGGCTTCTCGAATGCCATGGAACATACTTGACTGAAGATGAATCAACAATGCTGACGGAATTGCGATCAGCAGTGGTTCAAAAAAGTTTGGCGTTGAGTTCGCTTCAGCGGAAGATTGAAATGATTTAGACTTGGTCACGTCCGTATCCGTTGGTGTCGCGTTGAAGTACATGGTAGTTCTAACGTCGGACCTCGCAGAATCGTTGAGAAAGCAGCAAAGGTGTGGTGATTTGTTTTATTTTGTATTAGGAATTATAATTTAGGGTTAATCCATTTAATGATGACGAACAACTGACTTATTGGAATGGGCGTGTTTTTGTAAAGGCGATAAATGAATTTGTAGCGAGCCTTGATGATAAAGAAGAAATTTTTAATTGGACCGATGCCATTAAAGAGCTGGACTCACCAGAGTTTTTCTGTGAAGAAAAAACACTAACCTTACTTTCTGACGTTTTTAACACAGCGTTCCCTAATAACTCATTTCCGGTAAACTTTTTGTATGAGCCATGGAAGTATCGGTAAGAATCCATTCGGAGATTGAAAAAAATTATATATTTCTACAGTGATAGTCAAATGACCATTTTAGCAACAATAGCGGAGTTTCCAAAAATACTTCAGCTTTCTCGACTACCACACACGAAGGTATCCTGGATTATATCGTTAAACAGTCGGTTGATTATTTATTTTAGGTTCTAAATCCGTCAATTACTTTAAAGCAGATTCCTGATGATTACGATCCAAATGTTGCCCTTTGGTAATTTTTTTTAGTAATTTTGTTAGTTAGTAGCTACTAGATAACTTAGTAGAATAGCCTAGCTATTATTGAAAAGATTTTAATATACTAACTCCGAGGTGGATTTAAAGTTGACAATAAAAACGCGACAATTAATCGGATCACATCATCATTCTTTAAGTAATCCTAAGGATTTTTGTCGCTCACGTTTCTCCGCATTATTTAGCCTATATATATATATATATATATATATATACGACTATATCAAATAATTAATACACGAGCTGTTAGAAATTATATTCAACTGTCCTGAATCTGCATAACAGAGTTGTAGATTACATCACGCTTGTGATTATGATTTTAAGTTTGATTCCAAATTACAAAATCCAGAATTAAGAATTAAACTATATAAAACATTACGTGTAATTTTTATTATGAATTATACCAGCACTAAAAATTATAAAGTAATATTTGGAATTTCAGGAATTGCTTAGAGTATACTACTTGTTTGCTATTAATTGGTATTCGGGATGGAATCGTTATCCCAACAGCAGGACCATTATTCAAGCACGGATTCTTAAAATGTCCAGATGTTGCTATTTTAGCATTACTGCAATCTAATGTTTGAACCATGTAATCTAGTATCTACATAAATGGTTTTTTTAGGCACCTTGGACTGCTGGAAGAATTGATATTTTAAAGGAACTATTACCAACGTTTATACTACAGAGCACGAATGTTGTGTCAATATTAAATTATGCTTGGAACGATGTATTTCTAAATGTGATTGATGTGAAAATGCTAATTTGTTTAAGGCTCTAATTCATAGAAATGTGAAATCGGTTATTGTTAACTCATTTGCGGTACTGTATGATCAATATGATCAACAGAAATTGGCAAGGATATTGGATGTTGCGCATGAGTTGAAACCATCCGGTCTGTCTGAAGTATTGTCATTGCCGGTGAAGCATTTGCAATTTATAATTGATCTGGCATGTTTGGCGTCCAAAAGGGACTATCTAAAAATTGAGAAGTGGCTAGAAGACAAGGAGAAAGCTTTTGGGGTATGGTTTTTTGAAAATAATTTTTTGAAATATATTTAACAGGAAGCTGTGACTATTGGAGTATTATCTCATATTCAAAGACGATATAAGATTCCTCAAATTGAAGCGGCTTTGAATAAGCCGGCACCAGTGTCTCGTCTATCAGCCGATCCAATAAATGTTTTATTGCTATTTGCGAATTCTAAAGCGACTCCACAAATTAGGAAACAGTTTTCTCGGATATTTGAGGTATATATTTTTGTGCTTAAAAGAGTAGTTGCAAGCAGTGCGGAATATTTTGTTTTTTGCCAAACCCAATGTACTCGAAACGCTTTCCCGTGCACGAAGTTTGTCGCGTTGCAGAATATGAAGGGAAAGGTTACAACATTTCTGTAGAATAATTTAATAACAGCATGAGGACATTGCAGTATGAAGCTGAAAAACAGCTATAACAGCAAATTAGGCTTAGGTACCGAAGCCAAAGCCTCCTTTCATCTGAAGAAGCCTCATTTCATCTGGAGATCTGTTTCGTGTACCAACGTTCGTGTACATCGGTTTTGGCTAAAAATCATATGTACACCGACTGTGCAATATGGCGAAAGTAGTTGTGCACAAAACATTTTATTTTACGACTAATGTAATATCTTCTTTGTCTGGAATTTATGATTTTTCTGTCTTATTGCATAAGTTACGACGTTTTAATACGTTTATATCCATTCCAGCTTAATCATTAATTTCAATCAACGAAACTGTGCTCCTTTTGTGAAGAAACAGTTTCACATTTTATGTCAGTAGCCCATAGCTTAGCGTCGCGGTTGCGTCACGGTCGTTTCGCGTGATATTTTCATCGAATTTTTCATATTTTACTTGAATTCATTAAGTTTTTGTTGCTTTTGCTCAATAGTTTTAACATTTTAATTATGCTATAATCACGTTTTTATCTTTTCTTTACTTCGTAATGACCTAGTTCTTCGAAAATCAATAATAAAAGTCGATAAAAGATGTTTTGTCAGCATTCAAATTTTTCATGCTCAATGAATTAACTATCGATTAGTATTTATTATAATGTCATTATTACTGTAATTTTGCCTTTATTAGTACCCTATATTACCAAAAATACCTATATATATATATAATACAAAGTGGTCTTATCGATTTTTTGGATGTAATGTTTATATCACTAAAATTCTCTTCTTTTAGATTATGAAGGAGAACTCGGGGAGAAGTTCATCAGTTTCATCAACTGGTGGACGGAATTCGGTTCAAATTGGCCCTGCAGTATTCGGATCTGGTCCTCCACCGCCAGGATCTGGATTAGGGCAAGATCAACGAAGTAATGGGGGTATGCAACCATCGAGAGCTCAGTTTGCACCTGGACCTGGATCAAATTTTGCGGCTGCTGGTCAGCCACCACAATCCTCGTCATCTGGACTTGGTCTGTTGATGAATGTTGGTCCATTCAGCAATGGGAATCGCGATTTGATTAAGGTGGATATTATTTTATTCATTTTTATCAATTAATTGAGATGTTTAAGTTTGCTCAACCAAGTGCTTCTCCACAACCATCAATGTCGCCGTCGAACCAAATGTTAAGGTCTCAAATAATTCCTCCCATGGCACAGCGCCAAAATTCAAATTCTGGAAATTGGCTTGGTGTTTCGGCCGGTAATATTGGAAGGCCAGTCCACGGTGCTCCACAACATATGGATTATAGACAAGTTTCCCAAGGTATTTTTCATAATATTCCTCCTTCATATTTTACTTTATTTAGGTAATTCATCTGGATCTCAAATTCAACAAAACATGAATGAAGAAATTGCCTCTGTTAACTTTTCTTCTGACGTTGGGGACGAAGCCAATTCATATTTTGAGCAAATTTATAATAACGTTAATCCAATGAGCGTAAATGACTTGATAGCCTTATTAAAGACATTTAAAAATTCGAAAAACCCAAGAGAACAGAAGGTCTTGGCTTGTGTGGTTAAGAACTTGTTCGAGGAATATAGATTTTTCCACGAATATCCTGAAAAGGAGCTTAAAACCACTGCTGCTGTGTATGGCGGTATTATAAGAGAAGAAATAATTGAGTACGTTAAAGTTGAAAACAAGGTGCTAATTTCTATGATTTAGGAATGTGCAATTCGCAACAGCATTTAGAAAAGTTATTGAGTCTCTGAAATCTGAACCAGGAAGCATGTTATGGACTTTTGGAATTTTTGCTTTGCAGAATTGTCGAATGAAGCTTTATGCATATCCTAAGGTAATTAATACATGCATGTATAAACTAATTATTTTCTGTAGGTTTGCTCAATGATTGCTGCACTGGAAAGATTTTCCAAGTTCCCACAAAACTTAAAGGACTACGTTCTTTGTGGTATTAAAGGCGAACTTCCTGCTGAAAATGTACGAAATGCATCTCCAATCTGGTCAGCCGTTGCTAGAGCATCTTCAACTGATCCGAAATTAGCATTACCGGCGAATCGAACGGTTTAATAATATAATGTCGAGTTGTAAATTGATGAGAAAAATGGGTAAATAAGCATAAAGTGAGGTTGTGGTGGTCTCGTTTGGGCAATGTCGATTTAATTTTCAACTTGGTTATTATTTCGTCTTTCCATTTCACGTCATTTCTTGTTTAATTTTTGTTTTCTTAATAAATTGGTTGTTAATGTTATAATAATTATTCTCTATGTATTGTATTTTGTTCCGGTTCGATAATGGAAAAGTTGAGCTAAGTAGTAAACAAATGTCTATTTGCCCCAAACGATACCAAAACAGCCTCAGTTTATTCTTCTTTAAGACCTTTTTCTTATTAATTTACACCTTGACACGAAAGAATAATAATAAATTTATTATTTTTAGGGGAACTCAATTCTTTCGTATACGAATGTTGATACTCTCGTCGCTGCTACCGAAAAAGATGGCGCTGAAATTCAAAAACCTAGCGAGGCAGTTGTAGATAAAATATCGTTTCTTTTTAATAATTTGTCTCAAGCAAATTTGGATTCAAAACGAGATGAGGTATTACTAATGATTTTGTTTTCGATTGAAATGTATTTATATTCAGATAATTGGTATGATGGAGGAACACGGTGAGAGCTTTACACAATGGCTCGCTCAGTACATTGTCATGAAGCGGGTTTCAATAGAACAAAATTTTCAACCATTGTACAACCAATTCGTACAAGCTATTAATAGCCCGATACTTGATAACTACCTGAAGAAGGAGACTTTTCGTAACATAAAAATTCTTCTTCGGACCGATAAGAGAACTACTGCTTTATCGAACTATAGTGATCGCCAGTTGTTGAAGAATTTGGGACTGTGGCTTGGTGCTATCACCATTGCAAGGAACAAACCTATACTATTGAATGTAAGTTTGTTTTTATTTTTTATAATTTTGTAATTTGATAAGCTTAGGAGCTGGATCTAAAGTCTCTATTGCTGGAAGCATATTATAAAGGACAGGCAGAATTGCTTTTTGTTGTTCCATTTATATCAAAGATTTTGCTTTCTTGTTCAAAGACAGAGGTTATTATTTCGTTTTTACGTTTTTATTAATGATAGTTTTATGTTTTAGCTTTTTACTCCTTCTTGTGCGTGGATACAGTCGATATTAAAGGTGTTAGCAGAACTGCATAATGAACCAGACTTGAAGATTAATTTAAAATTCGAAATCGAAGTTCTCTGTAAAGAGTTAAATGTCGATCTGAATTCTTTGCACATTGACGACGTTCTCAAAGATACTGAAAAATTGGTCAGAGTTCCTGAACAATTGTGCGAAGTAAAAGTTCTTGAAAGACCTGATGTGAGGAGTCCGGTACCTTCAAATATTCGCGTTGCGGGTTCAACGGATCCTTTGATGCAGATTCCACCAGCTGTGGAAAAATCCGTTCCTCAACCGGAAGGTAATGATTTGCTTAGTGGTTCTGGAAATTCTTCCAATCAAGGAGAAACAACACAACCAAATGTTAATCATTTTGCATATCATGATATTAATGTAAGGAATTACGATGGTATCATTCCTCATTTGAAAGTTCAACCACAACTTCCACTTTTCTTGGTTTGTGCTATTGATTTGTTATAAGTTATTTTAATATTTAGCTTCATCCACATGCGAAGAACATTGTTAGACCAGCTGTAATAAATGCAATTAAAGAACTTATTGGACCTGTGACGGAAAGGGCGCTGAAAATTGCTATGACTGTTACTGAGAGCATGATTAAGAAGGACTTTTCAATGGATCCAAATGAAGAGAACTTGAAGCTAGCTGCTTTTCATATGGTATTGCATTTTTTGTTTCATGTTTTAAATCAATTTTAAGATGAGAGCTATGACAGCGGGAATGGCAATGATAACATGCCGCGATCCATTGGCAAGCACCATGATTACAAGCTTGACCAGTATGTTTACTTCCAACTTCCGATCCAACACGAGTCCTGAATTGGTGAGAGTACAGGAAGGTTTTTATTATTGATTTTTTTTTGCTTCAGAGGCAAAAAATTGACGAAGCTGCACAACAAATCACTAATGATAATGTTGAATTATCAACAAATTTTATTGTGAAAACGGCATGTGAGAAAGCTTCGATTGAAATTGAAAAACGATTAGAAGCTGAGTATCAAAAGAGATTGGAAGCCAAAGAAAAGAACACACCATACCGAGATGAAGTTACGATGTCAATTCAAAAGAAACTGCCTGCAAAAATAGCTATTGCGCCAGGAACAATCGATAAAACGAATCTATCAGTTTACGAACAGTTTAGTACTAGAATTTGTGGATTCAAACCAACAAATGAAGAATTGGCGTCGGATCTGTCCTTATATTCTAATGTTTCATCATCTGCATCAGGATCCAAAGAGCTTGAATCAATTATCCCAGTTATTCAAAATATCGTTAAAGGAATCGACCAAGCTACTCAGCAACAAACGACACACATTAATAGCATAGTGAGTTTTTTTTTATTTTGGTTATAGTTTCGATCATATATTCTTTCGTAGGCCTTCCAAGCTATTTTGATGCTCCGTGAAAATTTATCGAATGTTGTGACGATGAGGGACCCACAAGCATTGGTTATTTTGATTAATCAATCCGTCGAACATTTACTACGAGCATACCATTTAGAAGCTCAATCAAAACGTGCGTTTTAATTTGAAACTCTTGAGGTTTTTGAACTGAAAGTTTTAAGATTTGTTAGACGTCGAATGGTCTCGCCGTCTCAGAGATTTGTTTTCTGTCGTTATGAGTTTTCTTCAATCTCATTTCTCACCAGCTGAGTTATCCAGAAGAATTACCACGGCTGTTATTAATATCCGTGCTGATTATAAGTGGAACCTGGAGGGAATAGAAGTTCTTATAAAACATCAATTACTTCAAACTACGTTATGGGATCAACATTTGGCAGCATCAATGGATAGTGGAGGAAATTTGGAAGCTACGTTGTTTGCGCAAAAGTTTGTCCGAAGCTTGGGAGCAGGAGATTACCAGAAACTAGCGATATTGAAAGAAAAGTTTCCCTTAACTTGCGACCAGTTAACAAAGTTTCATCAAATGCAATCTGCTACTCGCTCTGTGGATACGAATAATGGTGCTGGAACTCCAGTTGCAAGTACTGGTGGTGCAGCGACTCCCCTATTTCCACAATCCGATGGTACACATACTCCAACCGAAACGCTGTCACAGCGTGGAAGCGACGATCAAGAAATGAATGTAAAGGTATTTTCAGTATTTTAATATTGGAAAATTTATATATTTTAACAGGTGGAGATAATATTGCGAGAATGGATAACATTGTGCTATACTCCAACAGGACAGAGAAATCCACAGGAAGCCCTATCTCAAATGATTCAATTGGTAAATAGAGTTTATTTTTAATTCAAATAAAAATATATTCTAGATGCACGATCATGGTGTTTTGGCAACCGATGACAAGATAACCCAGTTTTTCCGCTTATGTGTTGAAATGTGCGTCGATGTGTCTGTTCGTTTGTTAAAGAATGATCAACAAATGTCTACAAATACATATACCCACACAAGACAAAGATGCTATTACACGTTGGATGCTTTTGTAAAGTTAATGGCTCTTATGATACGCCATTCGGATAACGGCCAATCTCAAAACAAGATCAATCTGTTGAAAAAACTTCTCAATATTGTAGTTGGGGTTTTGCACATGGATCACGAAATTCGTCGAAACGATTTTAATGCTCTTCCATACCATCGAATCTTGATAACTTTGTTTAATGAAATAACGGGACCAGACCCGCAAAGACTTTTGGAGCCTATAGCTTGGAGCATTTTGGAAGCTTTTGGACAAACATTCTTCGCGTTACAACCAAGGAGAATGCCAGGGTTTGCTTTTGCTTGGCTGGACATTGTTGGCAATCGAAATGTGATTGGAAGATTATTGGCTAATACTGGAATTGCTGAAACTGTGGATTCCGTCAAAACTGCGGCTACATTTACGCAATTAATTATTTCACATTTAAAGTTTTTGGCACCATTCCTGCGAAACATCCAGTTGCCCAAATCGATTGCAATTTTATATAAAGGAACGTTGAGGGTATTGCTCGTTATTCTTCATGACTTCCCTGAACTCTTATGCGAGTTCCACTACGTTATTTGCGACACAATTCCACCAAATTGCGTACAATTGAGAAACTTGGTTTTGTCCGCATATCCAAGGAATATGAGACTTCCGGATCCATTTGCGTTAAATTTTAAACAAGTCGATAACATCCCTGAAATGTCAATTGAGCCAAAATCTAATCTAAACATGGCTTCAATTATTCCGGAATCAATTAGAATTCCATTGGATGATTACCTCGCTAATAGATCGTCGGTTGAATTTTTATCAAGTCTACCTTCATTGTTGCAGGTAATTCTGATAATGTATTTTCTAAGAATATTTGATAATTTCAGAATCAAAATGTTCCGGGATCTAAGTACAATACAACAGTGATGAATGCTATCGTTTTGTACGTCGGAATCCGAGCAATTGAAAGCTTGTATACAAGAAGACAACGAATATCTATCCATACAATTGCACATACTTCTTATATGGATATATTCCAAAACTTGGCTGTGCAGCTATGTACCGAAGGTATGTTCTACGTTATTTTTTAGTTTTCTATGTTATATTTTAAGGACGTTATTTGTTATTTAATGGCATTGCTAATCAGTTGAGATATCCTAATGCTCACACTCACTACTTCAGTTGTGTGTTTTTGTTTTTGTTTAGGAACTCCGATTGTGCAGCCATACAGGTATTTATATATTTTCTATTATTATTTAATAATATTTAACATATAGGAACAAATTACGCGAATTTTGTTTGAGAGACTTGTTGCTTTGCGTCCGCATCCATGGGGTCTTCTAATAACATTTATTGAACTCATTAAGAATCCAACGTATAACTTCTGGAAATATGAGTTTACTCGATGTGCTCCGGAAATTGAAAGGTGCATAAAAATTGAAAATAAAATTAAAAGTCAATTTATTTCAGATTATTCCAAAATGTGGCCAACACCTGCGTTCCGACTCCTAGCGCTTCAAATACAGCCGTAGCTGTTGCTTCCTCTACTTCTGGTGATTCGAAAAATTAAATTGTAATGCACTTAAAGTCAACCGACCTACTTGTACTGCATCAATATTTTGCATTTACGGGAACCGCCTGTCATTTAACCCTTTCTACCATCTGATGAGATTGGATACATCTACCATTAAGTTTTTATTATAATTTTGCAATGTTCTTTCTCTGTGGATCATCAACACTCATCCGGTTGTTTCGATAGTTATGTTAGAAATCGCATTCGAATCTTTAGCTATACAGGTGCACAATTGTGAAAATTAGAAGTTGCTTTATTTTATGAAGAAAATATCAATTTGTTGTTGATTCCTGGACATTATATGTTATCTTGTAATTAATAGAATATCTATTCAAATGATAATAATAAATTCATGGGTTTGTAATTATTATTTTCAACTTTTGGTAGCTATTCAATTGTTCATCCTTTGGAAAGTATGTATAGGTAAATGGCATGTTCTCTTGATCACGGGCTTTCGAATAAAATAAACTAGAAATTCTCAATGTACCCATTCCCCTCCTTATATCCATCTACTTTTAATTATCAATTATATATAATCACTATTTAATGAGGAATAATCCTGTCATTATATTTATTTGTTGCCTGATATTCTGATTATTCAATTTTGTATTGTCACCCAGTCCTATTATGACGAGTTATTAAGTGTAGTTTTTGTTCTTTTCTATTTAAGTATTAATTGACCGTGTTGTTTAAGTTTGATTTCTTTATATCTAATTTTCTTGTTTTCTATGGGATCACGGTCGTTTATTTTTTAATTATGTTTGTTGCGATTTTAACTTTAATGCTAATACGTTAGAGATAGTAGAGATCGTTTTTAATTATCCTATTTATTAATTTAGATTGTAGTTAGTAAACTCTGCTCGCTATGAATTGTTTGTAACTTTTGATTGTCAAGCATATTGTGGTGACGTGATATCCACAGTATTCACGGAAGATAAGGTGGTGCTAGTAAAATCCGTGATGCTGTGTAGTTGCGTTATCTTAATTTGTATTTCACAATTATAAAAGAAACAACAATTTTGCCCTCGGTGTATTTTCATCGGTTTGTATTCTGTAAAAAATAAAATTAATTTTATGCAATTTAATGTGAACTCATATAATTTATCCGAATGAAATATTTATAATTTATTAAATATTTAAACAACAATGATAATTAACAATTCAATTTATATACAAAGAAATTATGCAATAATATTGTAATATAATAATTATTGCGTCTCTATTTAATTCTACCGAAAACGTAATCACGTGGTTTTTTTTTTCAACAAATAACATAATATATTGTCAATTTATCTCCAAATGATACCACTGTCAATTTTGTGGATAAAAAAAAGAAAAATCGGAGTGGGATCATCTGTAGCTAAAAAGCAAAACTATTATAAACTTTAAGTTATCGAAAAATACAATATAATTAATATAGAAAAATAATATATAATTAATAATAAATAAATAATATATAAACATTACATTAGGTTAAATTGTATAAAATTTTTAGTTTGTCGAACTTGCCGGCGAAACACTTTTCATCGGCGACCCGCATGGTACAATATCATATATTCGTCGAATTTCTGATTTCAGTAAACCTGAAGAAAACATTTAATTATTTTACCGTCTAAAGCACATAAATCAATTTTCTTAAAAATTTGAGATCTGATTAAAAATACAAAATGTGCTTAATGTTTAAGATCTTCAAAGTCATACACATATTGAACTTTTTTCCATCTTAAGGCTCAGAATCTATACCGTAAAACAAAATATTGACGCTATAAATTACCAGGGTGGTCTAACATGACACAGGTTTCAAACTATGTTGGTCGGTGAAAGGAAAACTTGATCCATTATTACAAATTAGAGCGGCTTTAATATAAAAAAAGCCATAGATCAATGAATTAAGAGGCCACCCTCATAATAATTGTTTTTTTCTTTCGCAAAAATTATCACCTTCTTCTTTTAATTGACAATAACGTCGATAGATTTTAAGAGCATATTTTGCATCAACCACAGAATCGTGAGAATCTTCTTGAATTTTGTCACCTAATAAAAATTGTGTTTATCAAACAAATTACAAAAATTGTCAGTACCGAGCAATTCTAGTGCTAAAAACTGCAGCGACAACAAGCGTTTCGAGTCGAGTCGGAGCAAATTGACGGTGTCGATTATCTGTTCTTCAGGTACCTGAAATTCGCCTTTGGCTATAAAATTTTAAAAGAGAAATGTCGTACATGAATATTTAGCACAGAAAAATCATTATTCAATGCATGTCCCACAAAAATACATCCTCTTTGTACTAATACCAATATCTTCAGGTAGACACGCTTTAGAGTGGTTAGGTACTTTGATGATTTCGCTGCATCCAAGTCTTCCGATACTATTCCACTGAAATAACCACAATATAAATTAAAAATTCCCAATTTTAAATTGAAATCGATCCTATGAAATTTAAATATCATTTTAAACTATTTACATTCCAAACTATTTTAACTTCATACTATTTTTCGTAATTCTTGAGGTAATATTTTCAAATTCAAAATACCTGAACTGTGTTAAATAATCAGCCACGTCTTCCGGGCTCGTCACCCGAACATGATCATCAAACACAATTTTCTCGCCTGTCGAGTCAACACAAGACACGCGCCCAACAGCTCTAGTCACGACTCGGCGCATATCGCTGTCGAATTTGCACTAAACAAATAAATCACCAAAAAAAGGAAAATAACGGAAAAAACCTTGACTTTAATAAATTCCGCGTCGATACCGACTAATTCTCCCTTATTAGGAAGATCAATCTTCTCCACCTGACCCGAAGACGTCATCGGGTTTGATGCGAGATTGTCATCCAAAAAGAATACCGTTTCAGGAATTGGAGCTCGTTTCTCTTCTTTTATGTTCAATTCATTTTTATTCACATAAACCAACAGCATTGGAATTTTCCACCTCGAATCGAAATGAATCGCCTCATTCTCATGAATTCGGCATATCAATTGCTCATTAATCAACGACCAATTAATATCATCGTTATCATCTTTAAGCATAGATACTGCATGTGTCCATTTGACTGAATTCTCCCCTGACCCAACTAATGCCACAACTGCCATGAGTTCATAAACCGCTGACGTTTCATCAACAGATGATGTCATGAAATCATTCAACCTTACAATCCCATCATTTACCTAAACAAAATAAGCAAAAAAAAATCACAAAACAGAAGCCAAATGTACCGTTGCTGAAAATGATTGTTTCACGTAATGCTGCCATCCGTCCATTTGGGCATCTTCCATCATCATCTCACATTCCTGGTTCCAGTCAATCTTCCCGTGTGTAAACTGACACTTCTTCTTATTTCGACAATCCTCTCCAAACCGACACGGCTTGAGCTCAGCTGGTGAGTGCAGCTCATTCTCACCGCGTCGATTCGGCCGAATTTCGCATAGCGACAACTGGCGATTCCAAAATTCTTGAAACTTGTCGCTTTCCGTGTTAGTGTCGATTACGAGAATTGGTGGTAAACTTTTTACACGTTGCTTCCCGAGCATTCGCGTCTAGTTAGTAAACAAATGTTGTGAATTGCTAATCATTTCAAAATTAAAACCGTTGTTCCGCATTCTTTGCATTCCCGTTCTTCCGTTGAATTTGAGCGCAAATGAAGTGCCTTCTCGACAATCGAACAAAATGAGGATGATAATGAGCCTAAATTTTAAAGTGTTGTTTAAAATTCAAATTTAAATTGAGATTGTATATATATATATATATATATATATATCAATTCTATCAAGTAATCAAGTAAGTAATAAAAAGATTGTAAAAAAGGTATATAAAAGGCCAAATAGAAACAGCGATTTTCCAATTTTTAAGCGTGTCTTAAAATTTTTACGTCTTGTCAATAAAATATTGTTTACGACAATTTAACTATTATCGTCTTCAACTATCTAAAAATGTTAATATATTTTCAAAAAGTTAGATTTGAGCACGTTTATTGAGCTCATTTCACTACCACACAAGTTGGCGGGTAAAAGGAAAATAAAACTTAACATCGACTATAATTAACTATAAAGATTTCTTGTAATTAGTTTTATAATACATTTTAATGGAACTTAATAATTTTATAATCCCGATTTTTGGAAATACTGAACCTTCATCTAGAGTTATTACGTTGAAAATATAACAAGTCATTATTAAAATTTCATTTGTATGATTACGATTTACCAAACTTATTTTTATGTAACCTTTTTCAATGTATATGTAGTAGTGATGGGAGGGACCTTTTTTAAATTCCGGGTACGCATGGTTTTTTTTCAAAACCCGGGACCGGTGACCTCCCATCACTGATATAACCAATGGATGGGAACAATTATATTTCCGATATGCTTCATATATGCAATAAATCGTCATTAAAACTAGTTGAAACAAAGCTTCATATCACTCCCATTACACAGGTGAATCCGTACGCATCGTTTGAGAACAAAACACGCTTCGGTAACGGACGAAAAAGCTTTTAATAAGAATCATTCAAATTTTGGCAGTCAGGCGCAAGGAATTTTAAATTAATTTTGGAATTTTTAAAAACATATTTTTTTTGTATACAGTAAACATATTTCTTCTCTCTTAGCCTGCTTCTGAATACTTAAAATCGATGTTTTTAAGATTTCTCTCGTGAACGAAACATGTTTAGTATGCGAGGAGGGACGCGTTCGGATTGACCAGTGTTATCTTTAATATTTTTCAGCTTAGAAAGCTTCGAAAACAATAGAAAATGATATCCCATTTTTCGAATTTAATTATAAAGGGCGCGACAAATATATAAATGGTGTCATTATGTATTCGAAAACCAAACATGTTTTTCCAAATTGTTATGTCAAGAATGTCACGAATACTGGGAAACGTTTTCTCATGATGTGCACGTAACAAAACTACATTCGTATTTTCTACCCTATTTTACTTTCGCCGATGGAACGTCAATTTCAAATACACAATTGACACTTTCATATTCTGTTAAATGATTTAGCAATAGGTAGAATCAACGTTCAATGAAACCAAAAACATAAATACAAAAAAACCAAATTTCACTTACTGTTATAATTCAAAGTAATAAAATTAGTTTCACTTGGATGAGTTTCACAATTCCCACATCGAACACATCTGTTAAATAATTAATCATTAATATACCCTATCATCATCTATCAACCTCAAGTTCACATTAAATAACGTTTTTAAGCATTCCCTCTCCTTTTCAGTTAATAAAGTTGTTTCCACGTCAATATCATTTGCACACTATAAAATAATATTCAAATTTCAAATAAAAAAAAGTAAATTTCAAACAAAACCTCTGAAATCACATTTAGAATCATCTTCAATGCGTTTTCCATCGACTTCTTGACATCCTTCTTCAATATCGTAAATCCATTAGCAACTAAACAACGTATAAGACTCGTGCTCTAAAGATAATATCTGATTTCGATCTTATTCCTCGAGGGAATTACCACGACAGGCGAAGTTTTAGCTCGATCGCTAATCATAGCAAACAGAAAGCGAAGTTCGCAAGCCAAACAATATTCTTCAATGCAAACGTGGGAATATAATATATTACGAATAGAGATTATGTGATAAAGTGCCTGTAATAATTTTTATTAATTTTTACTAAATTTAAAAATAAATATTCAGAAAATATCAAAGCTTTCGTCATACCTGCACTATTGGGTTAACAATGATATTCATATAATAAGTACTTTCTAATGGTACATGTGACGTTGGGTTGAAATAATAGTTCTGCGATTGTTCATTAATCTTAAAATAAAGTTCATCGATGTTCTACAAATATTATATACCCGTGATCCTCTTGACAACGAGGCTGGAAATACAGTCGGACATTTCTTAAACATTCTTGGAATTTTCACCTTTTCCGATTCAAGTTTCACTTCAATCGCTGAAACAACATCAAATCTATAATTTTAAATTTTAAAATTCAAACGATTTTCTGGTTCCTTTTCAGGTTCTTTTTCTTCTTCTAATATATAAGGGGCAATATTATGATAACGAAGATTAGTATTTCCACGAGGATTTTTGCATTGGGTTATGTTATGTAGAACTTTAACATCTTTCGGTTCCTCGCGAGGACGACTTAGTCTTAAAAAAATTAAATACCACAATTTTGAGAATCATTGTACTTACCGATATGCTGGTTCCGTTAACTCAGACGGCCAATCACTGAGCAATACCTCGTCTTCCGGAAATGGCATAGGAACGGTGGATAACGGGGTGGTCGAGTCTTCAATTGAAAATGATACAGGTGGCCCTATCTATAAAATATATATATATATATATAGATTAAAAATTGTCAATATTTCGTTAAAAAATGTTTTATATATTCCAAGAGATTCTAAGCTTCTAATGAGATATATAAATGATAAGACAAATCGGGACATACATATATGGATGGATTATTATAAATATCGAAAATTTAAAACATTCTAATTTAAAAACAAAATGAAATTTATTCCAAAACACATAAAACCGGTCAAAAGAACCTTCTACGAGCACATTTAAAACTATATATCTTCATTTTGACAGATTTCATAAAAAATTATCTTAAAATTACAGATTTTATTCTCGAATTCTCAGATGTGCTACAACTTCCTGAACATAACTTGTTTAGTTAACATTTTCTACGTGAAATCATTTTAGTGCCAAAGATTATTTTTTACAAATTTAATGTTCTATTTTGGAAAGATTTTTTTCGATGGTTCGGTTTAAAAATAAAATTCGCTGCTTTTCTTCGCTTATTATGAAAAAACCATACACCCACAACATTAATTTTTACAATTTTTAGTCAAAATTCATTTAAAAGGAAGCTCTATATAGAGTTATATAAAGTCATAAAACCTTGAAAAAATTTCACATCATTAATGCGATTTTAATCATTTTGAATAATTTCAATGATCAAAATGTCACGTTCACTTTATTTATTTATTTTCTTTCTTCCTTTATTTGTAATTATTGTCGTGGTGTAGGTTAATGAAAAATCAGGGTTAAAGGAGCATTCCGAATAATAAAATGGTCTCACTTGGAGAGGTGTATATTTAATTTGAAATTTGTTTATTATTTCGATCCTAAATATAATAAATTATACAAAAAAATTTATAATAATTATTATTATGTTGATTTAACAACCAATTTAGTAAGAGAAAACAAAATGAAACAAAATTGTGATGAAAAAAAGCGAAATAATAGACAAATATTATCAAAATCTGAGAAATTGACAATTCCAATTTTATTTTTATAAAAAATAAAAGTAATAAATCTGACGTGATCTAGAAATTTTGAAGAAATATAATGAAAAACAGAGAAATTATTAACATAAATTGAATATTTGTTTCATGTTATCTTTGAGACCATTGAAAATAATTCAAAAATGATCAAATCAAACCTTTCATATTCTTAGATTTTGATAATAGCAAATTAAATCTACACCTGTCCAAGCGAGACCATTTTATTATTCGGAATGCAACTTTAACCCTGATTTTTCATTAACCTACACCACGACAATAAAAAGTATCCAGAGGAAAAATAAATTTAGTGGAAACAGGACTCATGGAGCAATTACCATATTCTTCAAAGAAACATTTAATTTGTAGGTTATATATAAATTATTTAAAATAGTCTTTTAACATTAATATAGTAGGTAAGTGTAATTTCCAAATGTTAACAGAATTTAATAGTTATTTTTTATTACCTACCGGTGGGAACGCGAACACGGTCTCCAACGAATGCTCATTGATAATAGGCTCGAAACCATCAACAAACACATGTATATTTCCTTTTAAAAAAATACATAATAACTATTCGAAATTCCCAGATTTTCATACCTCCATGATTACCAAAAGCGAGATATTCTTTGCTTGTGGAATAATCAAAACATGAGAGATGATGTGTGCTATCAACAAGTATTGATGTACCAACGCCGTTTGAATTCAAATCTGATATCCTTACATTTCCCCTCTGTCAATATTAGGTTCTTATTGAACGTTTCATATAAATTATATTATACCTGCGATGCGACTATAATTCGTTCGCAATAGGATGGCATAAATCGGCAGAAGTATGGCAAAAATGTTAACGATATTGGTGGTAAAGCCTTATAATTTCTAAGATCGTACACTTTTACAAATGGGTCGTTTAGGGCATTTTTCTGTCTATAAACTGGTAATATATGTATTCAATTAAAAGTATATACTTTTGGGAAAATCCACATGTAATTAGTTTTGAACCTTGAACATCAAAATCGCTTATCCGGTCGCCATGACATTGAATTCTTTGAATAATATTAAAACTTTTTGAATTTCTAACATTTATCTGAAATATAAATTAGTACAATTATGGCAAAATCTGCCAAACGAACATATCCATCATTATCCGCTGTAAATAGACTAGACCCATTTCCTTTAATCATTGTAACCCCATTCTCATTTATATCAGTCTGCAAATAATAACTAAATTCATCAACGAAAGTAACGAACTGTTCTTATTTCCTTCTCCTTTTCATAATCATATTGTAACAACTTTTGTTGATCACCACCCATAACCAATACTGAAGAATTTGTCATTCGATACATTGCTTGCATGTTAGTCATTGATGATGATGAATATTTAGTAATTGGTATTCCTTGTCTGTTATGGCCACGAAGGTGCGTAGATGTCAGTGAAAATACGATATCCTCGGTTATCTCGATATCATTAACCGATCCGGTTAGGGTTGAAATGAATGCTGAATAACGATCCATGCATCTTACTGCGCTGAAAGAACATACGCCTCCCTAAATATTACATTTTTCTCATTTAAGCGTAAGAGACTAACTGTCGCCGAACCACACCACAATAGTTCGGTATATGGATCAAATTTTAGAGCCGTCACTGGGTTTTCTCTTTGGTGATTTATTGAAATTGGTATTAATCCGCGCCACTAAATTTTATTATAATATCTTTTAAAACGACACAACTCTCACTTCATTTCCTTTACTCGTTGTTGGTGTAGCCATGCTCAAATTATATTATACAAAATACTACAAGAAAATAGATTAAAATTTATGCATTCATCAAGAAAAATTGCGCATAAGGAAATTTTTTATACAATAATCTCTTTATGGTCTTCAAATCTACTATTAGACTCTATTTGTATATTTCACACTATGAATAATGAAAAAACATTAAAATTAAAATAATGGCCGTGGAAGAGTTTCCCGTAGTGGGAAAAACCGACACGGTGTACCTCAGAATTTTCGAATATCGTAATAGGAAAAAGTTGATCCTAAAATTTTTTTCTTTTTTGTCAACATTATTATTAGAATATTCAATGTTTTTCTGATTTTTTTACTTTTTTATTAATTACCCTTGGGTGTTTATACACAGGTATGATTTTTTTCTATAAAAGTTAGTGTTAGTACGTATTCTTATTTAGTCATGGCTGATGATTGGGGATGTAATGTCGATTTATTCGGCGGAGCAGTCGAAACTGAAAAGCCAAAGAAATCATTAACGGAACTGGTGGATTTATTGTCTAAAAAGAATAAGGTTTTTTTTAAATATCAGAATATTCATTATTAATATTCGAAATTACAGAATCAAACTAGCATAACAAATTCTGAATCAGAAAATGTTACTGTGATACCCTGCCAAAAACCAACAACAAAAATAGGCTTGGTCCATGCTCCGAAAATTTTGAAAAAGAAGAAAGTAACTACAAATAATAACAACAAGAAGTTTCCGAATGAAACTAACGTTAAAAGAGTTACCTTCGAGGTAAGAAATGTATTAATTTTAATTTCTAATGTTTCTTTTTTTCTTTTAGATTGAACAGCTTTTGTCACGAGAAGCTGCAAAAGATGACAGACAAAAGGCCCGTGAGCGTATGCTGGTTTGCCATAATCCTATTAGTAATAAATAGAAATATTACGTTCAGAAATCATTAGGAGCTGCGCCGTTGAAAGGAAAGTATATTAATTACAAAGATTTAAAAGCCGAATTATCTGCTAAGAAAGAACAGGAAAAATTGATGAAGGAGATGAACAATGGAAACAATTTGGCAATGACTATAATCAAGAAGAAAAACAAAAAGAAATAATTTCCTACTTGTTGTCAATTGGAATTTTAAGCACGAAATTTGATTTTAAGGTCTATTGTATTTGTTTTCAGCTATAAGTCATACACTCATTTCTTCAAACACATTTTAAATTCCATTATGTGCACGCTGGACGTGAAAACAGACAGCGGGCATCTATTATTTGGTCTCATGCATGCAAAAATTGTATTTTTATCGATTCGAAATGTTCAGTTTCTTTAATTTTTATGTTAATATTTGTTAAATAGCCTCTGTTACATAGCGAAGGACTGAGTTTCGGATTTGTATATTGAATAACATTGTTTTTTTTATATGTTTTTGTTTTAACATAAATCTAATCTAATTTAAAATATTTTATAATCTATTTGATGGTTTTAAATCCATCATTTTATTGTGTTATAGACGATATTAAATTCAATCATCATGAACTAAAATTCACACTCCAATGATGTGTATTAATACGTCAGTTTGGTTAAATTTATAATTGGTCGATACTATGGAAAGGGAAAGCGCGCTCTACCGAAACGCATTAGGCCTCGTTCAATGGTTTACCAAAGACAAAGGACAGCAACGTTAGGACACGAACGAATGTTTATATGGCGTCAGCGTTGCGGTCGTATAATTTCGTGTACACCTTCTCTAGTTGTCTGTGTCTCTACATACACTAAAGGAAGGACAAAAGTTAGGCCGTATTTTTAGAAGGGTTATTTTGAAATATTCCGATATTTTATAGAGATGGGAATGAGGTTATCGTAGACTGTTTCGAATAATATGCAGGGAAAGATTGAAACATTTATTTAAAATAATAAAATAACAAGGATATTGTAGTATGTAGTTGAAAAAACAGCTACCACAGCAAATAAGGCTTAGGTACCTAAGCCTAATCCTTTCATCTGAAAATGAACTTCTATCCAAATACTATTATCATATTTATTTGTATTGTATACAAATATATTGTATTTATAATTATCTCAATAAATAGTTTCCAACAATAATGGCCTAATATTCATATTATTCACTATTCGAGTCCACTCTCGTTTTCGTGTACCCGAAATTATACGACCGCAACGCGAACCGCAATGCTGACTCCAATTCGTGTCATATAGACATTCGTTCGTGTCCTAACGTTGCTGTCCTTTGTCTTTGGCCCAATGGTGGCTTCTTAACTTATTTCGTATCACAGAAACATTTATATTCTTAATTCTTAATCGTGCTTAAAATTGCATTTAAAGTTTTATTTAAAAAAATCTTTAAATATTTTCCGGTGGAAAATTGCTTTAAATATTTCGTCAAAAATTATTCGTTAAAGATTGTTGTCCTCTCAACTAAAATAATCAATAAATTTGATATAAATTTTAAAATGTGTTTATGCGTGTTCTAATTTTGTTTTTGTTATAAATAACGTTTAATGTTTTCTGTTTTAGTATTGCATCTGCTATGACCCGATCTCGTAGCAATTCGTCGTCGAGGTCCAGGAAAGAGGTTTGTGTACATAAAGATTTCACTTTATTAGCTGTTGCATGCTGAATAATTTTGTGATACATCCGTTTTAGAAGGGTCACCGTGGGTTGTGTAAAAATAAAAATTCCGCTAGTTTCAACCCATGGAAACTATTTTTTGAAATATTCATATTTGCAAATCTACAGAGTGAATTGATGAAGAACTAATGAGAAGAAAGAAAAAAGAATGGCACTTGGATGAATATTTAACTTTGCTCCTCCAGAAAAATAGTAATTGAAGCTCATCAAGAAGTGATGTTCGTATTTCGTCATCGTTCATCTGCATTCAAGATGCGAGATTACCTACAGAAACGTTATTAGGATATCCTCACGAAGATGTTCACTACTCATCAGTTCGGTGATTTTAGCGTGATTTCTTTTAGTTTCATCACATGTTTTCGATAATTATAAACCAAACTGATACAGTAAAATTTTGTTCATTTTAAGATATTAAATATTTTGTTATTTATTGAATAGTGAAATGCTTGTAAAATTAAGCGCATGTGTTCCAAAAATATTTAATTTCATATTATTAGATGGTTTTTAGAACTCTAGATCTCGATCCCCTTCTCATTCCCGCTCGCCATCTACGGAACGAAGGGATGATGTTGGAAGACAGTAAGTTCAATGTTCGGTTGATAAATGAACTGTTGGGATGGCTTTTCAATTTTGAAGATATTTTATAAACGAGAACAATAATCTAAAATAGTTTGAAACTCCTTCCCCATTGTTCATTTTTCTAGAAGGGAAAATACGGAAATCCTAAGATAATGATTTTTAGTAGTAAAAGATCTGTCTCGAGAAGTAGATCTAATACACGATCGCGGTCGCGTACTCGCTCCAGATCTCGTTCTCTTTCCAGATCACCACGGCCATCTCGTCGTGGTCGTGATCGCCGTAGCGACTATGGTCGCGAGAATCCTGCACCATCAAAGTGTTTAGGTGTTTTTAACCTGTCTATTTATACCACCGAAAGAGATCTGAGAGATGTATTTGGCGAGTTTGGAGAAATTGAAAAGGTTTGGTGCTTTTATAACAGTATTCTAGTTTTTGATTTAGGTTGAACTTGTTTATGATCGGCCATCCGGTCGCTCGAGAGGATTTGGTTTTGTATACTTTACCGATATTCATGATGCCACTGCTGCTCGTGATAAGCTTACCAGTACTGATCTTGACGGACAGAAGGTTTGATTTAAATTAATTATTATCAACAGTGTTTCGTGAATAAACTAACGACTAATATAATAAAATTAACCAATGCTATTTGGGGAAAATTTCTATTGTACATTTCATAGATCCTAATGAAAGCAAAAAAAAAGAAAAATGATAGTCTCGTTTGGACGTCCACAAAGAACTTCGTCTATTATTCTATGCGTATTGACTATTTTTTGGAGAAGACGCAGTGAGATATAAAAGAGTGGCCATCCAAACGAGAACCTTATTTTGTTCTTCTTTTGCTTTCTTAAATTTGTTTCATTTTGTGAGTTTTCAAAATTTATGGAAACATCTAAACCTTTTCTTTATATCTAAGTAACTCTTTCCAAACGTTAGTTTTATAGATAAGAGTGGATTATTCATTAACCAAACGTGCTCATTCACCAACACCAGGACATTACATGGGACCAGGTGGACATCGTGATCGTGGTGATAGGTATAGAAGTGAACGCCATAGACCAAGGTAGATTTAAAACGAAACAACTCTAAATTAACTATTTCAGACGGGACAGATATCGCCCTCGCCATAGTGAGAAACGTCCATACGATCCTATCGATAGAAGACGAGTTGAATCGTATGCAACGGGAATTCCATCTCGGCGCAGAAGCCGTTCTTAAATATTTGCTGGAATCAATGTTCCTTTTTATCGCCCTATGAACTTGAAATGATCTTATCAATTAATCTCATGTTTTAAATTTTTGAAGCCCTAAGCTTGATGGAAATTAATAGTTTGTTTCATATGTTACATATAAACATTACTGTTAATAGTGTATTAATATTTTATTATGGGCTAATTTTTCGACATTTATATTTGCAATGTTTCATAATTGTTTTTACTTAAATTATAATATCTGTTGTTATTTGTATGGTTAACCATGGTTTTCTTAATAAATTGTGTTTGTGCATTTTTGTTTAGATTGGTGCTCATTATTTGATTAGGTGTTGGAAATGTTTAATTAAAGATAATGTTAATAGCGGATTGATAAATGATTGGGGTCAAACAGACGACAGTTGTTGATTATTTTGGCGTTGTCGATTGTTTTGTCATATCGACTTGATAGCCGAGATGTTATCGAGTGGGCTTTACTTGATTTTGTTCTGTACTTGGTCCGTTTCGTCGATATTATTGAAGGACCATCTGACGTGGAAGAAGTACGACGAATTATATTCGAACGATCGCTACAAGTATGTGGAGGATTACATGGAAGTGCCACTAGACCATTTCAATTTTAAGAATTCGATCAAGTTTAATCTGAGGTTTTTTTTTAAATGGAATTAGCACACCAAATGTAAATTGCAATGTGAGTTGTTACCTAATGTTACCTACCCTACCTTAACTAATAACCTAATAATTACCTAATAATTGCACTATGGTTCATGCGGGTCATTGAAATGTACGATTTATCTTCTAGGAAAATATCAAATTACTGTTGCGTATGGATTTTTCTTAAAACACTTGATTTGTGTTAAATAAACATTGAAAAGCTTTTGACGAATAAGCTCTTCCTTGAACGTCACCATGTCCAATTTAGTCTGGATTCACAAATTTAAGGAGTACGCCATTGCCTCTTTTTGAAAATTTAATCACGCATGAAAGTGATATCACATTTTATTAATTTCTACGTTGCTGTTTTAAAACAGCTTTAATTTCGTATTGGTTATTTTTAGCCAAAAAACCCAATGTTTTTGTATAATTAAATAACGATTTAAATCTTAAAATGAGACCAATAGAGAATAGTACATTCTCTATTAAAATTAGAAAATAACTTTTTGTTTAATTAAAAAATAAGAAAAAATATTGGATTTTGAGAACTTATTCAGATCGAATCGAAGAAATCCATTTGAGCTGAGTTGAGTGGCGTTAGGTTCTAGATATATTTACACATTTAAATGAGCGCAGTTCTTTATATATCCTTATGTTAGCTTCAGAACATTAATAAAATAAGTAACTATTCTAAGAATTTATCTAAAAGGGCATAAAGGTGGCGGATCATCTCCCTTCGGACGTCACGAAACTGTCATTGATCCGTTCGTTTTCTTCTCCAGGAGCTCCACTCACGCCAAATGAAATGGAAAAAGTTAGAGATCAGAAAAATTATTAAAATTAATTAAAAATTTAAGGGTTATAGTTCGTTTTGTATATATTTGAGGACAAAATTGATATTCATTAAGGATCCCATTATGTAGCCATTATCCCGGTCATCCTTTATTGCCATTGTTCTTTGTTTATTACCGTTTTTGCGCCATTGACTAATTGCCTATGTTTATTGAGTAATTATCGCGACGGTTCATATGTTGCATTTGTTGCATTTCAGCGTCTATTTTCGTGGTCCTTAATCCCCTGATATTATCTCTATGCAACTGTGGGTGCTTTGAAATTGGCGAATTCCTCTCTAGGCCTAGTAGAATTCGATAAAATTTCCTACCCGTTTGTCCCTGTTATCGTCGAGCCAGTGACATATTCTCCTTATACCACGATAGAGAATCAGCTGCAGTATATTGTCGTCATGATCAGCGAATACGTACAAGAGGAACGGGATGTGTCTGTTACTTGGAAAGACGTTGGTTCATTGGGAATGTTCCCATGTTGGTAGCAGAGCGGAGATAACCGGCGCCTAGCTGGAGCACGTTCCGAGGAGTTAATCTAGACTCGTCGAATGGCCTCAATGTGTTCCAGACACCTACTCTTCACGAGGAGTATACCGGCACATTCAAGGATGGGGACCGGTGTGTTCCATCCCGTTCTCGCGGGAGTGACCCGCCTAATAATCATCATTCCGTTGAATAATAGATACTAGTAGAATACAAGAATACTAGAAATCGGAATGGAATAGCTTGCCTTTACTCCGACCCTGTCGGCACTAGTAGTTGGTCCTTTGTTTCTCTTCCGACTACACGGGCCGGTCAACTTGCCTGGTCGATACCCGTCGGGACCCAGGGCCACGCCGAGGGGCATCGAAAAATCTGTATCAGCAGACGGACCAACCAGCGCCTGCAAGTTGCCGCCGCGTGTCGTACTAACAGCTCTAAGCTTCTCCGGTGCATCCAACGGAACCTACGGTTCTTCCGACCTCGTCATCCTAGCGATTCGAGACGAGGTGGAACCTCCATGTAACGAGCTACATGGCTGCATCGCTCTGAACTTCAGCTGCCATGCCTCGTTAGCTGCACATCGAGTCCAAGACAGAGATAGAACTATTTATTGAAACATAAGAATTGCTTTTATAGTCTTCCTCAAAGGGGCCTGGCTTAATGCTAGTGCCTCAGCCACTACGATATATTAGGTTGAACCAAAATTTTTTTCCGATTTTTTATTAAAAATTTAAACATAATTTTACAACACATGAAAAACAATTAGGTTTCAAAGTAAAGACCATTTGACTCTATGGCTTGAACCCATCTATCGGCAAGTTGTTCGATCCCGCTGCGGTACCACTCCTTGTTCTTACAATCCCGCTGCGGTACCACTCCTTGTTCTTCTTGTTAGAGGCGAAAAACTCGCGGCACCCGTTTTCGACATCGGCCAGGTCATTGAAGCTACGACCACGAAGAAAGTGTGCCATGGATTGGAAAAGGTGATAATCAGATGGCGCAAGGTCCGGACTATAAGCTGGATGTGGAAGAAGCTCAATGGCGTCGAGATTTTTGATGTTTTCCTTTGTCTGTCTGGCGGTGTGCGGTTTTGCATTGTCTTGTTGAAGGAATATCCGCTTCCGATTGGCTTCCGATTGATCAATGCTGGATATTTCTCGCCAAGTGCCGCATACATTCGATCAAGTTGGGTGCAATAGAGATCTGCGTCGATGGTCCGACCATTTGGAACTAGCTCGAAGTAAATTACGCCTTCGAAATTCCACCAAACACACAGAAGTGCCTTATTTGAGGAACGATCACGTTTTGCTACCGGTTCCGCCGTTTGACCGGTTTCCAACCATTGATTTTGTTTGTCCGGATTACTGAAGTAGACCCATTTTTCATCAAAAGTTACAATTCTACGAATAAAACGGTAATCTTGTGGATTTTCGAGCACTTTTCGGCAAGTCTCGATACGTTTTCTAGCTTGAATTTCAGTCAATGCATGACGTACTTCTCGGCAGCGACCTTCCCAAGGGCGTGAAGATGTCGTACAACTGATGTTTGAGGAATATCGAGCTCGGCCGACAATCTGCGAGTACTTATTGATGGATTGGTCTCCACAGCTTCACGGATTGCTTCAGAATCCACTGTCGTAGGTCGGCCTGAATGTGTCTTGTCCTCGAGATCAGTGTCGCCGTCGTTAAATCTTTTGAACCAATTTCGCGCAGTACGATCCGAGACCATATTGTCGCCTTCAACTTGGCATATCTTTTTTGCTGCAACAGTGCGTTGAAGCCTTTTTTCCAGTAATGGCGTAAAATAACACGAATTTCGGATTTTTCCATGTTTCTTCTACAAGTTAAAAAAATTTTAAATAAAAGACGAATTAAAAATTTTAGTATATATTATGATAGAGCTGTTCAAGAGCTTTAAAAATATGTATAACACATGTATATAAGAATCTTTATTTGGTAAAAAAAAACAATTCGACAAAAAGATATTAAAAAAATCGGAAAAAATTTTGGTTCACCCTAATAGGTTATTAAATAAGGCGAATTAAAACCCCTCAAAGAGATCAACTCCAAATTTCCTTAACTAGTTATCACATATAATAAAAATAATAAAATAGTGAAAAAAGCAATACGCGATTGGTGTGCTCTTTTTAATATTACATTTAATGAAACGATTAATTTTAAGGTATTTCATAAATACAACACATTTCGAGAAAAATGGACCGATTCTGTTCTACACTGGAAACGAAGGAAGTTTGGAAGCGTTTGCTCAGAACACTGTTTGTTTTTGATTAATGTTATTCTCGGAAAAGTTAACAGTTGATATGATATCGATTAGCCACATTATTAAAAAACACAGATTTATTGGTTTAAATGTGGGCTTTAAATTTAATTGTAAAACTTATAAAATTACTATTAAAAGTGCTGGGAGGGTCCGTATTAGAAAACTGTTGTAAAATTATAGCAATAGCTATTTAAAATATTAAAAATAGTTAAATTGTAAGCCCGCCATATGGTTTGATATTTTTTGAGCTG
The DNA here is from genome assembly GCA_963931815.1 of Caenorhabditis plicata. Lineage (NCBI taxonomy): Eukaryota > Metazoa > Nematoda > Chromadorea > Rhabditida > Rhabditidae > Caenorhabditis > Caenorhabditis plicata. Next base: position 6,180,648 of record OZ007494.1, read on the forward strand.
TTTGTTTTATTATTCCACTTCGTATGTTACTGAATAAGGGAAAAATGATTTTTAATAATCAACTTGTTAGGTTTTTGAACTGAACCTATAAAACATACATTTTGTTGAAATTACTATTAATAGGGATTTATGTGGGAACTCGGTCAAGAGTTGCACGGAGCCGTTGTGTTCGTCGAGCATCGTTTTTATGGAAAATCAAAACCGTTTGGGTAAGGAAATTAATAATCCTGCGCTAGATGCTTATTACTTCTTGTCGATTAGAAATGAGAGCTACACGTCAATTGATCGCCTCGGATATTTGTCTTCGCGACAAGCTCTGGCTGACTTTGCCTATGCTGTGCAAAAGTTAAAATCAAAAGTTTTCTATCAAAATAACCATTCTTCATTGATGATATTCTATCTCAGATTATTAATGGAGCCAGCAAGTCACCGGTGATTGCATTCGGCGGTTCTTACGGAGGAATGTTGGCAGCCTGGTTCAGAATAAAGTACCCTCATCTAGTCGACGGGTAATTCTTGCTGACTTACCTTGTTGATTCTCCTTTTCTAGAGCCATTGCCGCATCTGCTCCCGTTTTCTGGTTCACGGATTCTCCCCTAAAAGATGATACCTACGATTTCGTAAGAAGAGAGGCTTCAACTGTATTTATTTTGTATCTTTAAGATTGTCACACGATCTTTCCTAGACGCTGGATGTAATAGAAAGGCTATCGAGAAGGGATGGATGGCGCTGGATGAATTATCCAAAAATGAGGATGGAAGAAAACAACTCAACGAAATTTTCAAATTGGATGACCGTTCTACAATTAAGGAACGAAAGGACATTGAATTCTTAAAGGTTTTAAACATTTTGTTTTAATAATTTATGTTTAATCCACTATAATGTGGCTTAAATTTACACGTTTTAATCCTTCTAATTTCCTCCTTTTTCGCGACTTGATGTCATGTCGGTCGCTTCTTTTGCTAGGTTCGAGGGACTCCCGTTTTTTGGAATTCCGGGCGGGCGGGACCTAAAAAAATTTAAAATTTCAAAATCTGTGGCGAGAGTCGTGATCGGGTCTTCTTATTTTCCCTTCGTGGGACCTGAGACCGGGTCCCTTTTTTTTTTTTAGGAAAATACCCGGGTGGGGGGGGGGACCGGGGGGAGTCCCTCCCATCACTGAACGGTAATAGTGTCAATGAAAGAGGAGTAAGGGCGAGAACAAGAGACGAGAGACGAGAGACGAGAGACGAACAAGAGTCCCTTTCTCCCAACCCGGGACCCGGGACTCCGGACCGGGATCCTTTTTAGAATAATACCCGGATCGGGGGGAGGGGGGGGGGGAACCGGGGGAGCCCCTCCCATCACTGAACGGTGATAGTGACAATGAAAGAGGACTAAGGGCGAGAACGAGAGACGAGAGACGAGAGACGAGAGACGAGAGACGAGAGACGAGAGACGAGAGACGAGAGACGAGTGACGAACAAGAGTCCCTTTATCCCAACCCGGGACCCGGCACCGGGACTTCCCTTTTCCCTACCCGGGACTGGAATTCTCTTTTCAATTTTCCGGGGGAGTCCCTCCCATCACTGATAAATATGTAACGGTAGGAATGATATAAATGATATATAACCTACAAGAAAGAATTCGCACACTGGTGAATCCCAACGCGTCGGTTGAGAACAAAACGCGCTTCGGCCACGAGAGAAATCTTAAAAACATCGATTTTAAGTATTCCGAAGAAGGCTAAAATAGAAGAAATATGTTTACTGTATACAAAATAGTTGAAACATTTAAGCCTACCGAAAATGTTTCTTAAATATACCAAAATTAATTTAAAAATCATATTATTTCAGTTTTATTTATTTTAATGACCTTGGCTTTAGTGAGCATGAAAATAGTTTCGTTTTTTTATCATTTGACTTTAATTTTGTTCTATATTTTATTTCAATTGTCGCGAGAAAGTCTGGACTGCCAAGATTCGAATAATTCTTATTTAAAGTTTTTCGTCCGTCGCCGAAGCGCGTTTTGTTCTCAACCGACACGTCGGGATTCACCAGTGGCATTTTCCAAAATGCCGAGCCTTGATACGCTTTCTCACTCTATTAAATCACAATAAGAACAATCTTATCGGCTCGCAATCCATTTGAAAACCCTAGCTCACACAGATATTTCCTTAAGAATTCCTTAAGATAATATGATCTGAAAAGAAGATTATTAAAACTATCAAAAAATAATATTTGACAGGGATACATCAGAGAGGCGATGGAAGCGATGGCGATGGTAAATTATCCATATCCGACATCATTCCTCAGCGCGCTTCCAGCATGGCCCGTTAAGGTATTCTCTACACTTTTTTCTTGTCAATAGATAATCCAACTTTCCATTCTTTTCAAAGACCTCATAATTATTAAATTCAGGAAGCGTGCAAATTCATTTCATCTCCGGGAAAGTCTGTAGAACACTCGGCTACTCAATTATACAACGTAAGACTTTATTGTATAAGTTTTTCCTCATAATTTTAAATTGTTTGAAGGTTGTCAACCTTTATTATAACTACACCGGAGATAAGGAAACGCTTTGTGCGAATGCCGAAAAATGTGAAAGTGCATATGGATCATTAGGAGATCCTCTTGGCTGGCCGTTCCAGGTTTGATGATTTTTATTTTGTAAAAGGAGGGACGGGAGATTAAATAAGTTTGAAATTGGTGAACGTGGCGTGTATAATATGTCTTTTCACAATGTTGAAACTGTTTTTATTGAAAATTTTTAAAAAAAAGTTGATGAAAAATCTTTTCTTTGACATGAAAAATACAGTAACACGAATTTAAAAAATTTTAAAGGCGCATTTGCACTCCACTTCCACGAAACCGCTCTGCATTGCAAAATACTTCGCACCATTTGCAAACACAACCTTTTAGTTTATTATTTTTATTTGCAATATTTACAAGTCACTTATATTGACGATGAAGACTCTTCCATTAATTGAGCTACTAAGAATTTCTTTTCATTAATTCATCAGGATTTCTGCAGAATGAAACGTTAACTGATAAATAAAATATTGAAAATAAAAATAATCAATTAAAAGTTTGTGTTTGCAATTAGTGCGAAGTCTATTGCAATGCGGCGCGGTTTCTTGGCATTGGAGTGCATTTGTTTTGTCACTGCGATTTTATAATAATTAATGCAATAAAGGTTAAACAATATTTGCAAACATATTTCAAAGCACCTCATTTGGTGTCGGGTAGTGATTTTTTAATCATCGGTTTCGTCATTTTTCCGTGGCAAAACCTTGCTAGACTTGGCTTGGTTCGTCTCAAGAATTCTTTCAAAATAACTCGTAACTGTAGCAGGAGGAGAATATGTCTTACATTATTTATTTAATAACACTTTCAAATTAAAACCCGAATAGGGTTTTGTCGGTGTTAGTTCAGTGCTTGGTCTCACCTACCTAATTCGCTACTGGACGCTTGATTCCTGAGTCCGATTGCAAGAACATCTATCGGGAAATCGTAATGGGGAAAGGTTTTATTAAGGTGCATTCCCTATTAAACTTACTTAACAGTTTTCTTGCAATAGAGTTATGCGAAACGCTAACAAAATAGCTTCCCCCGATAGATCGTTCTTGCAAACAGGCACTGAAATTGTATCCCCGGCCACGTGAGGAAGTAGAGATTGTTTTGATGATTGCTTAGCTATATGGGATAAGCCAACTAGAAACAAAATCTTCCGCTTAACTGATTGCGTTATTTAATATAGCTTAATTTATGGAAACTAAATGATTAATTTTTTCATGTTTTGTGCATTTTCAATGCTCCAGCTCAGCGAAATGAGCTCGTTTCGTAGAATTTCTTTTACACTATCTTATTGAGCAGTGTTAGTTGTCTAAAATACCCGGAGCAGAACGTTCTACGTGCCCATAGAGCCGAGAAATACGTCGTCGAAAATTTGGTAATTTTTTGCACATGATCGATGCTCTAGTTTGGGCGTACGGAGCTCTTTTCGTGCAGGCTCTTTTGCACTACCGTATTCAGCGCATCAAGCTCTATAAAATGAGCCTGAGCACAACGCGCTACGAGCTCATAGAGCCGAGAAACTCAGCAAAAACTTTTGGGAAAATTTTTTTCATGGTGACATTTCGATGCTCCATTTTAGAAGAATGTGCTCATTTTGGGAAACTCGCGTTAGACTATCTTATACAGAATTTTTTGCTCTACAACATATCATGAGTACAGCCTCGTAGGGTAGGTAGGCTGATTAAACAATACTACGGCGTCTCCCATTATTACGCCTCACAAAATTGCTTTCGCCGATAGATTGTGCTTGCAATCAGCCACTGATATTGGATCCCCGGCCCTCGCTTCCTTCCTTTTCCATAGCCTAATTACTCGGCCATGTGAGGAATTAGTTTAAATTCCACCGAAGTTGGCTGACCACCACGCTAATATTAGGGTGAACCAAAATTTTTTTCCAATTTTTTATTAAAAATTTAAACATAATTTTACAACACATGAAAAACAATTAGATTTCAAGGTAAAGACCATTTGACTCTATGGCTTGAACCCATCTATCGGCAAGTTGTTCGATCCAACTGCGGAACCACTCCTTGTTCTTAGAGGCGAAAAACTCGCGGCACCCGTTTTCGACATCGGCCAGGTCATTGAAGCTACGACCACGAAGAAAGTGTGCCATGGATCGGAAAAGGTGATAATCAGATGGCGCAAGGTCCGGACTATAAGCTGGATGTGGAAGAAGTTCAATGGCGTCGAGATTTTTGAACTTTTCCTTCGTTTGTCTGGCGGTGTGCGGTTTTGCATTGTCTTGTTGAAGGAGTATCCGCTTCCGATTGATCAATGCTGGATATTTCTCGCCAAGTGCCGCATACATTCGATCAAGTTGGGTGCAATAGAGATCTGCGTCGATGGTCCGACCATTTGGAACTAGCTCGAAGTAAATTACGCCTTCGAAATTCCACCAAACACACAGAAGTGCCTTCTTTGAGAAACGATACGATTTTGCTACCGGTTCCGCCGTTTGACCGGGTTCCAACCATTGATTTTGTTTGTCCGGATTACTGAAGTAGACCCACTTTTCATCACAAGTTACAATTCTACGAATGAAACGGTAATCTTGTGGATTTTCGAGCAGTTTTCCGCAAGTCTCGACACGTTTTCTAGCTTGAATTTCAGTCAATGCATGAGGTACTTCTCGGCAACGACCTTCCCAAGGGCGTGAAGATGTCGTACAACTGACGTTTGAGGAATATCGAGCTCGGCCGACAATCTGCGAGTACTTATTGATGGATTGGTCTCCACAGCTTCACGGATTGCTTCAGAATCCACTGTCGTAGGTCGGCCTGAATGTGTCTTGTCCTCGAGATCAGTGTCGCCGTCATTAAATCTTTTGAACCAATTTCGCGCAGTACGATCCGAGACCATATTGTCGCCTTCAACTTCGCATATCCTTTTTGCTGCTGCAGTTGCGTTGAAGCCTTGTTTCCAGTAATGGCGTAAAAGAACACGAATTTCGGATTTTTCCATGTTTCTTCTACAAGTTAAAAAAAATTTAAATAAAAGACCAATTAAAAATAGTAATATATATTATGATAGAGCTGTTCAAGAGCTTTAAAAATATGTATAACACATGTATATAAAAATCTTTATTTGGTAAAAAAAACAATTAGACAAAAAGACATAGGAAATCGGAAAAATTTTGGTTCACCCTAATATTATTCCTCCGCCACGTTAGGGAGTAGAGATTGTCTTGATGATTGCTTAGCTATCTGGGATAAGCCAACTAGCAACAAAATCTTCCGCTTAACTGATTGCGTTATTTAATATACCTCAATGTACGGCCCTCTGGTCTCCTAGCTAGGCTGATCAATCAATACTACGGCTCACAAAATAATAAGCAAATTGAAAAGTAAATCGACACCTCTGTCTCTTTGCCCCCAAGCGAGACCAGAACTACCATTTCTCTTATTAATTTCCGCGACATTCTAGACAAATTCTTTAAAATTAAATTGTATTTATTAGATTGAAGTGCGGTATCTTGAAAAGGGACACGAACCCTTTAACGACATGCCGTAATAGTAGAGACTTTACCCTAATTTAATATAACTATTCTAGACATGCACCGAAATGGTGATGCCATTATGCGGAAGTGGTTATCCAAACGACTTCTTCTGGAATGATTGCCCATTCACTATTGAGAAATATGCCCAATATTGCACGTCAACTTTTTCTTCAATCGGTTACAATTCGTCACTGTTATTTGCTGATGCCGCTGGACGTGCCTACGGTGCGAATCGTATGCCAACAGCTTCAAATATTGTGTTCTCGTAAGATCCCATAAGGAAGAACCTGTCATTTAATGCTTTTAATCTTTGCAGAAACGGTTATCTTGATCCATGGTCTGGTGGTGGATATTCGATGAAGGATGAACAGAAGGGATCAGTTATATCCATTATATTGAAGCAAGGCGCTCATCATTACGACTTGCGTGGTGCGCATCCCTTGGATACAGAGGAGGTTCAATGTTTTTTCGTTTGATTATTTTGTTGGACGGAATTGGGTTAAGCAAACATGTTCTGTTCTTTTTTTAGATTGAGATTTAATTTATGTAAAGAGAACAAAGGTAATAGTTTGAATTATTTTAATTTATTAGAAAAAATGAATTCAAAATAGAATTCAAAAGAATTCTAGAATTAGTTCGTGAATGCTAGAATGAGTTCGGAATGGGGTAAAGCCAATGGTAGCCATTGGTTACGTAGACGTGTCTGAACTGAACTGAAACTGAACTAGCTGAAAATCAGTCAAATTTGAAAATTTTCAGCATCTTGACCGGATTATTTCCAATTTTAATGGTCCCTTACTTAGAAAAATACTTTCTAACTTTGATTATATTATTTAAAATTTAATTTTCTATTAAACCAAGCCAAAAATTAATTACTTTTGTCGGAAATAATTTGGAAATCAGTCAAATTTGAAAATTTTCATCGTCATGATTGGATTATTGTCACTTTTGATGGTCCATTAATTAGAAAACTACGTTGCCACTTACCTTATATTATTTAAAATATAATTTTCTATTAAACTAAACCAAAAATTAATTATTTTAGTTGGAAATAATTTGAAAATCACTCAAAATTGAATATGTTCTTCATCTTGACTGGATTATTACCAATTTTAATGGTCCATTAATTAGAAAACTACTTTGTCACTTTGATTATATTATGAAAAATTTAATTTTCTATCAAACCAAGCTAAAAAATATTATTCTAGTCACACCAACTAATAAAATGAGCTCAGAAAACGTGCTCAAATCTAATATTTCGAGAAGATTTTAACATTTTTAAGGTTTCGATGAAAATCTGGCGAACTGGCATAGACAATATTCACCGAAAGTACACGTGAAAGTTGTAAGAAATGCGTAAAAATTAGAAAATCATCATTTCAATTTGGCGTGTTCTAGTTTGAAATAATTTGAAAATCAGTCAAAATTTAAAATTTTCATCATCTTGACCGGATTATTTCCAATTTTAATGGTCCCTTACTTAGAAAAATACTTTGTAACTTTGATTATATTATTTAAAATTTAATTTCCTATCAAACCAAGCCAAAAATTAATTATTTTAGTTAGAAATAATTTGAAAATCAGTCAAAATTGAGAATTTTCAGCATCTTGACTGGATTATTGCCAATTTTAATGATCCATTAATTAGAAAACCACGTTGCCACTTACCTTATATTATAGTGTATTTCAAAATAGTTGACGACGCAATCACGCTGCAAATACGGCATACTAATTCAAAATCATTTTCAAATCGATTATTTTAATAATTTTTATGACATTTTTTAATTGTTATTGCTTATATTTCACGTTTATTAATTAAAAATTGTTAAAATAATCGATTTGAAAATGAATTTTAATTAGTATGCCGCATTTGCAGCGTGATTGCGTCGTCAACTATTTTGAAATGGACTATATTTAAAATTTAATTTTCTTTTAAACTAAACCAAAAATTAATTATTCAAGTTAGAAATAATTTGAAAATCAGTTAAAATTTAAAATTTTCATTGTGTCTTGACTGGATTATTGCCAATTTTAATGGCCCATTACTTAGAAAAATAATTTCTCACGTAGATTATATTATGTAAAATTTAATTTTCTATCAAACCAAGCCAAAAATATCATTTTAGTTTGAAATATTTGACAATATTTGGACATAAAATTCATATCTTATTGTTAGAGAATACGAATTGCCGATCTATTACATGAAAGACTGTAAAGTTCCGAAAGAGTGAGATTGACAATTTTGTAAAATACTATTTTCACAGTTTTCCTTACAGCACATGTTCCATCCTGTTCCGGGTTCCAAATTCAATAAAATTCCCTTTCTAAAAAATGCATTTTTAGGTTCGCAAAGTTCGCGCAATGGAAACGACCGCAATCCGCTCTTGGATCCGCGAAGCAAATCAAAGAGCAGCTTTAGAATCAAAAGAGTTGAAGAGGGCTCCGAAACGATTCATTTAATATGTTCGAAATAAAGTTTTAATAAACAAGCTAAAAAAAGATCGTGTTCGTAATATGATCGATTTGAGCAATTGAAATGAACAAAATGACCATAATTGAACATATCTCGCACTCATCAAGTGGTGGCGCAAATAAACAAACACAATTTGCATACACGGTTTGCCGGTTTTGTCACTTTTCGTTCTTCAGATTGTCACCGGCTGCACCTATTATTGGTTGTTGTCATTGTTTAAAACAGTCTATTGGAAATTTCATGTTTTTCTTACACTCTTGGCTCATTTATATGAGTGAGCACTCTTTAAGTAATCAATTTTTTAAAAATTTTTATTGAATTCATATTCACTTTGACCCAAAATGTTACATTTATTGCACTTCAATGACACGAAACCGCGCCTCATTACAAAAGACTTCGCACCAATTTCACGAACGTTACTTCACTCAAACTGATCAGTTTTAAATAGTAGCTCAGTAAAGTCTCTATAATCTTATATTTCTCAAAGAAAGAAATTTAACCCAGTGGTAGTTTATGATGAGTCGCTTAAGATTACGTGATAAACAGCTTGTAATTTACACGTAGAATTTAAAAAGAAACGCTTAAATTGCATTGGTTCAAAAGTATATATATTTGGATATATATATATATATTTTGGGATATTTGGATTGGGGGGGGGGGGGGGGCAAGAATTCTTTCGTTTTGGAAAAATAAATGCGCCTGGATTTTATAAATTGTTTTCAGGCAATATTTTATTTTATATTATTTATATTAAGTCACGTAAACACTAGAAAAGAATTGATATGCAAAAGATTTAAATTAAATTAAATTAACTAATTATTAGCCGTTTCTACTATTGTCGACGTTTTTGATACTTTCAAGTTGTTCTAAAAATAATTTGCTTAGCTTTTGTGGCATAAGATATCATTTATCTGAAACTCAATACACAATTATATGTAATGTTTGTCAATAACCGTTATGAGACTTACTTAAAATGAGCTAAAACTGTGCTCACGGCAAATCGCCAAAAAAATTACAGGTTTTAGCAATATACTGCTAATATTTGTATGACAACTTGATATGTCATATACATCATTAGCAAGCTCATTTTGTGCTGAATTTAAAGATGTATACATCATATTTTTTCAAAGAGTAGGAACGGTGAAATTTTGAAGATTTGTAAAATCACGAAAATAACTATTGAATGTTTCAGGAGATGTCAGTCACAAATTTTAGAAAGTAAAAGGAATTATTGTACATATCATAGATTTTCATAGATAATAGTTTTGTTTATACTCTTCTGTTAAATAATAATTAATACATAAAATATTGAAAAAGAATAATAAATTAAAAAGTAGTGTTCGTGCAATTGGTGCGAAGACTTTTGCAATGCGACGCGGTTTCGTGGTAGTGGAGTGCTATTGGTTCGTATTTCTTAAAAATAAAACCAACTCGACTTTTCTAATTAATTTCTACAGGAGGTTATGCAAGAAATTATTTATCTTTGAAACGATTATGGAAAATCATTGAATCATTGATTTATATAATTTTTTAAAATTAATGATTTTAATAATTATAATAAACTATTGTCCTTTTCAGAGATCGATGCCTAATGGAAGAGCAAAAAATTAGGGGCGGAGAAAAGGTCTTGTTTAGACATCCACACGGCCACTAAGGCCATCGAATCTCTTCCTCTATCGCTTGTCATCAATATTTTTATTTCATCCATTTTCATTTTAAAATTAAACTTTTCATTTCTTGTCATCAAATAATAAACAAAAAATAGATAACAAAAATTGATGAGAAACAAAAGAGGAAGAGATTCGATGGCCTTAGTGGCCGTGTGGCTGTCTAAACAAGACCTTTTCTCCGCCCCTCATTTTTTTCTCTTTCACATTAGGCATCGATCTCTGAAAAGGACAATACATTTATTTGAAATTTTCTAGAAACTTAGTTTTATCAATTATTTTACATAGCCCTTTACGGATAAATAATTTCTTGCATATGGACTCAGCCAATTCTAAATTACGCTTTTCAATAATTAAGCGAATTTTATTCATTTCCACGTGACGTCAAGTTTACAGGCTCACGCCAATTAAAAAGGATGGTTTTGCTATATATAAACTCATTAAATTAATTTCCACGTTTAATTTTAAAACGAATTTTTAAGTCAATACTAAAGAATTATCTTAAAACATTTTAATCACTTAAAATTTTTCCGTCTTCATTATAACGACGAAATCCCGTAGTAATAGACTATACGGTTTTTTACAGATTTAATTGAGAAAACATGCATCATAATTATATACCCTTCCTATAATTTATACGCTTTTAAATGTTCTCACCTATATTATGTGACCAGTTAGGTAATAATATTATTAATAGGTATTCATCATCACAAACAGGTCTAAAACAGTTCCTATTAATTTGAAAAACATTGATTTTATTGTTGCACGCTAACCTTAATGTTTAAATTTTGAAAGTTTTAGATAACATTTCAACACTTTAACAAGAAGAGATTACATAATAACAGAAAAATCGTAGAAAATCAAAACTGCGATATTATAAGATTTCGTTATTTCTACGTGCACACCAAATTGAAGTTGTTTTTAACGACGAATTCCATAAATTTAAGGTCACGCGTTTATTTAAAGCTCTTTCTAATGGTGGTATTTATGTAGTTGCTCATATACTGTGGTTAATTTATAAACGTACACACTCCACTGCCAAGAAACCGCGCCGCATTGCAAATGACCTCGCACAAATTGCAAACTCTAGCTTTTAATTTATTATTTTTATTTATCAGTTAAAGTTTAATTCTGCAGAAATCCTGATGACTTAATGAAAAGAAATTCTTAGTACCTCAATTAATGGACCAAAAGAGTCTTCATTGTCAATATAAGTGACTTGTAAATAATGAAATGAATAAATTAAAAGGTGGTTGCAATTGGTGCGAAGTCTTTTGCAAGTCGACGAGATTTCCTGGCAGTGGAGTGCGTACAATATAATTTAATCAAGAAACAACACGAGAACACGTAGTAGATTTGAAACAAAAACGTGGACTAAAATTCACAAAGCCACGTCAGAATTCAAAATAATTTGGTTTTTACGTAAAAAAAAAAACTTAAATAGATCGTCTTAAACACTTTCAGGAATTAAACAACTTCCCGAATTGTTGTGTTTTACCCCTTTAAATAGCTTTTATTTTTAAAATCATCAGATGACATATGCAAGAACGTATTTATCCGGAAAACGGTGATGGAATGTCATTGATAAATTAACTTTTTCAGTAAAATATAGAAATTTTTAATTAATTTTGTGATTTCAATGCTATATCTTACATACACTTATTTACATTTACTTTCTTTAGAAACGTAGTTTATCAATGATTTTCCATCACCGTTTAACGGATAAATACGTTCTTGCATACCAGTGACGGGGGGACTCCCCACAGGTCCCCCCCGACCAGAGTATTTTTCTAAAAAAAAAAGGGGTTCCCGGTCCCGGTCCCGGTCCCGTGTCCCGAGTCCCGGGTATGGAAAAACTGAAGTCCCGGATCCCGGGTCCGGGGTAGGGAAAAAGGGAAGTCCCGGGTTTTGAAATTTTCAATTTTTTAAGGTCCCGCCCGCCCGGAATTCCAATAAACGGGGTCCCACCCATCACTGTTGCATACGGCGTCAGATGACGTGCATTACGTACAAGGGTGTACGTACTTTTAGAATGTTACTTATAATGTATCTTCACTACCTTTAAATCTTTCCGGAATATCATGTATTGTGGACGTGCCTGGTTACGTAGGAGAGATGCGCGGAATTCAGAACTCTGTTGTATAGTACCTAATTGCAATTTTTTGGCAACCCTAGTGCTTGCCAACTTATATGGTAATAAATTGATATCAGTAAACGTGCTCAAATCTAACTTTTTAGAAAGATATTCATTATTTTCGATAGTTCAAGACAAGCCTAGTTAAATTGTCGTGAAAAGTGTTTTGTTGAAATAACTTAAAACTTTCCATACACGCTTAAATATCGGAAACTATACACTAGCTGACAGAAGTTTTGTCACAAATGTTTTTTCGGGTTTAACTTTTTTGTGACTTGACCAAATTGGCTGATTTTTTGATATTTTATGTGAATCAGTGTTTAAAATTTTATAGTAGCAAAATTTGGTTTAAATTACCATGGCAATTTCGGTACCACGCATTCCGTTTTCCCTCATATTGATAACAGCTTACCGGGTCGCAATTGGAGTTTCTTTACGTGGAGTCATCTCTAAAATGTTGCCAATTACTGCTATTTTCAATAAATTATGAAAAAAATACAATTGAACTTTAAAAATTATTAAAAAATGCCGTGCAAGAAAAGTGCGTAATATGTTTGAGCTACGCGTTTTACGATAAACGCTTGTCACTGTAAAACGGATCATCGTAATCACAAGCGGAAATTTGTAAAATAATCTACAACCATATGAATCTATCATATCAAAAAATCAGCCAATTTGGTCAAGTCACAAAAAAGTTAAACCCGAAAAACATTTGTGACAAAACTTTCGTCAGCTAGTGTATATTATTTTCACTTGATGTGCTAGGGCTCAATTTTTGAGTTATTTGCCGTTCAACATTGAAAACACGAATCCGACTCTTCTAGATTCCAAATTTATTCCATTCCATTTTCCGTCACCTTGTTGACCATTTTGGAACACTTTTTCATTCTGAATTTATGTCCTTCCGATGATATCATGTATTGAACCATAAAACCATTCCCAACTCGAAGATATACTCAAAACCCCTTCTACCCTTCTATTAAAAAAAATTCAATAAAATGATTTGAATAGGAATAGTTCAAAGTGAGCAAACATTGACATTATTAGACATCATTCATATTTGGCACACCTCCTCTCTTTACTCAAATATATGTGTCTCAAATTCTCTTATCACCTGTTTGGTTATTGATATGCATATGTACAGGTTACTAGCACTTTTACCTGTCAAATCAGTTTTTGCAACAAAACTCGCCTCATATATACAATGGCTCCAAACTGGTAATAATACTGATATGATACTAGTTTCCCGTTCTTATCATCCATTGTGCCATTATTTTGTTTTTATACATGAATGTAATTTTGTTTATTATACTCTTTTGTTTGGAATTGTATATCTTGCACGCCAAATGAAAATGACAATTTTTAAACGAATTTTATCGAAAATATATTGATGATTCATTTTTAATAGTTTTGAAAGAATTTCAAATGGTCTCAATGAGAACGTGAAGCAAATTTCCAATTTATTTAAATAATTTCGCTTTATTTCATCATTTTTTGTTATATTTTGTCAACATTTATAGTTCACGTTCTATTGATCATTTTTATTTTTTTATTATTCATTTCAGAGATCGATGCCTAATCACGATGTGAAAAAAATAACAAGGTCAATCCGCACCCTTCAAATCGATTCGAAAACAGAACACTTGTTTTTCTTTGTTTTGTTCAATTTTTTGAACTTTTTTATGATTTTTTTAGCACATTTTTTGAATTTTAATAATTCTAAGAAGATTTTTGAAAATTCTGGTCTGATGGATCTGTAGAATGATATGTTGTCTATGATAATATTCCTTTTTTATAACTGAAAAATACGTATCAAAAGTGAAAAAGCTTCTTAAACGCAATCTGTAACAATAACTTTTTTTAAACAAAATTTTTTTTTCGGATTTTTTACAGAAATGCATGTTTATTAAGTAATTGCATAAATTAATTACTACAACGGCGAAAAAATAATAAATTATCGAAAAAATAAGAAAAATTTAGATATTCTTTGCTGATTGCACTTTTCAAATAGAGACGACAACGTGTTATTGATTAACTCGACGAAAAACCAATAACAATGGAAAAAATTTATTTTGTGACACCGTGCTAATGGAAGAGCAAAAAATTAGGGGCGGAGAAAAGGTCTTGTTTAGACAGCCACACGGCCACTAAGGCCATCACGTCTCTTCCTCTTTTGTTTGTCATCAATATTTTTATTTCATCCATTTTCATTTTTAAATTAAACTTTTCATTTCTTATCATCAAATAATAAACAAAAAATAGATAACAAAAATTGATGAGAAACAAAAGAGGAAGGGATTCGATGGCCTTGGTGGCCGTGTGGCTGTCTAAACAAGACCTTTTCTCCGCCCCTAATTTTTTGTCTTTCCATTAGGCATCGATCTCTGAAAAAGACAATATGAAATTAAAACTGGGATTATCAATTTCTCACAACTTGACAATACGTATTAGTTAAAAACTGATTATTACGTCAATTTTACGAGCATATGCTTTGAGAAATGTGCCTTTGAGAAATATATTTTACCTTTTTGTTTTAATATCAGAACTAGATTATTACAAAAAATCCTTCAATCTTAAATTAGTTCTCATTTTTACGGATGTTATTAAATCTAGGAAAATCGGAAATTGCTTCCGTCGGAAAATAAAATCCATTTCCGCAAAAGAAATCACGGATTATTGCACCGTAGAATTTAAAATTCTTCCTCAAACTTCAACGGATTAATTAATTAAAACAAAAGAGGATGCGTAGCATACCTGGTAGAGGATTTGATTCACGAAACATATATGTTGGTTCAATTCCTTTGAGATTTTTTATATTTTAGTCTTTTTTTATAAAAATGAGAAAAAAAAATCGAAATTTAAAATGAAATGGTGTAATAATCCGTGTTTTTTGCAGATATGCATTTTATTTTCCGACGGGAGCAATTTCCGCTTTTCCTAGATTTAATAACATCCATTTTTACATGTTTCACACCAATTGAAATCGTAGAATTTTCCAATTTTTAATCTCATGCCAGTAGTTTAATCTTAACTTATGCATATGTATAATCAAAGGCACCACAGGACAAAACGTGTTCAAATACCAATTTGGAGGCGGAGCCAAGAAGGATACTAGAAGGATAAAACTGATAAAATCAAGGCACCTTTTTTGCAAAAACGCAACTCTTCTTTGGTTCTACCTGAAAATTTCGTTTTTCAAATATTGGACATAGTTTTCTATTGTTTTGACCTGGAGCGCAAAGGTAAATTATATTCAAATTTCCTTAAAACTTTATATTTATCTCAGTAATTTGCTAAAATGCCATTTTTACCTGAGGTGGTATGCAAGAACGACTTCTCTTTAATTCGACAAAATGGAAGTTTGTCTAATCGCGGGCATTCAAAAATGGTCGTTGGAGCACACTATCAAAAAATATCCATTTCCTCTGTAAATTCAATATATTTCAAAGAAAAAATAAATTAATTTTTAAAAATAGAGAAATTGATAGTGCGCTCTTAAATGGATGTTATTAAATCTAGGAAAAGCGGATATTGATCCCGACGTAAAATAAAATCCATTTCCACAAAAAATGACGGATTATTACACCATCTCATTTTAAATTTCGATTCTTTTCATTTTTATAAGAAAATATTATCAAGTTATGAGAAATTGACAATTCAAATTCTATTTTCATAAAAAAATAAAAGTAATAAATCTGAATTGATCTAGAAATTTTGAAGAAATATAATGAAAAACAGAGAAATTATTAACATAAATTGAATATTTGTTTCATGATCTCTTTGAGACCATTGAAAATAATTCAAAAATGTTGAAATTGAACTATAGTCGTCACCAAATTCGATTACCACCGCAAAATGTGGCGCACTTTTTTAAATATTATTTTTTCATTTAATTTTTATGATTTTTATTATTTTCCACAATTATTCCACAATTTAAACAACATCTATAACATATTCTTCTATTTATTTAAGCTATAACAGTATAGAACGAGCATAAACAAGGAAATAATCTTAAAAATTTAAAGAAAAAATAGTATTTGAAAAGTGCGCCACATTTTGCGGTGGTAATCGCATTTAGCGACGACTATATCAATTTCATATATTTTCCTTTTCAGAGATCGGTGCCTAATGGAAGAGGAAAAAAATTAGGATGGTAAAAAAAAATTAGGACTCGTTTGGACGGCCTCTCTTTTTTTACAAAATTATGAACCGCATATATTTAAGAGGGATTGACGAAAAATGTTGTTTGTGGCCCCATCATTTTCTCTTCTTTTATTGCTCTTCCATTAGGCACCGATCTCTGAAAAGGAAAATAGTTTGATAATAACTAAAAACAAAATATCTCAAAAGAATCGAATCAGAATAAATTTTTCTAGAATCAAATTCCCTACCAGGTATTCTACACATCCATTTATATCCTAATTAATTAATGCCTTGAAGTTTGACCAAGAATTTTAAATTAGATACTGTAATAATTCATTTTTATTTTCCGACGGAAGAAATTTTTCGCATTTTCCTAGATTTAATAAAATTCCACTTAATGTATCCCTTTCACTTTAAATTTTTACAAATATTAGGTTTAAGATAGTTTTCTGAACGTACGAACTCATAATCTGTATACCCGTAAACCTTCTAATTGAGGGAAAACTTCTCTCTTTCTTATTAGAGATCGTAATAAATTATATTTATGTATTTACACTACGTGCGCTAGCCACGTGAATATAATACAATGTGCTTAATGAAAGAGGAAAAAATTAGGATGGAAGGAAGTTCTCGTTTGGACGGCCACATCAATGTGCATTCTCTCCAAAAAATGGGCAGCCCATATTGAAGAGGAATAGACGGAAAAGTCGTTTGTGGTCGTGTGGCCGTCCATCTGAGACTATCATTTGTCTTCTTTTTTGTTCTTCCGTTAGGCACCGATCTCTGAAAAGGACAATATATAAACAATTGACTCATAAATAAAAAACCTAAAAAAACAAAATAATCTAGGCAACTTATAGTAATAAAAATAAATAATAGCAACATAACAATAGGGTAGAAGATATATTCAGTGTTTTGTTTGGTAAGAAATAAATAACTTCATATACTCGTCTGATACAATTTCATTAAGCTTTCTGCCATCTAGCTGAACATGGGAACTATTTTAATGTGGAATATTTTAAATTTCATGAATATTTTAAGTCACAAGAATCATCATACAATAAATATGCGGGGATTTGCTTACAAATATCTCGTTATCGTTATCTTGTTCCCCCTTTCATAATCGTTTTTCAAGCCGTTTTACAACCATCTACAATTCATTTTACAGCCAACTACAATTTGAGCAAATTATGCGATGAAGAATTACTTAATATCAAAGTTTAGAAAGGTTGATAAATCGATTTATCCAACGAAATTTAATTGATTTTAAGAAGAGCACAAAGGCAACAAGCACCGATAATAACACGCATGTGATAAGAATTGATGAATCAGATGCTGTAAGTCATCCAGAAGTAGGAGAAAATAATAACAACAACAACAACAACAACAACAACGATGAGGTGAAGTTAAACATTAAATCAATTGATGAGCCCAAAGTGGACAAGAATGAAAGCGACAATCAGAAAGAAGAGGAGAGGAGGTATGTTTCTCGCCAATTAAATTACCTACCTAATAAAAATATTTACAACAAGTTCTCAGTTAATGCTCTTGAATATTAAATTTCTGACACTTTTTTACGATTTAGAGATGCTTTTTAGAAAAATCTAGTAAATTTACGTCAAGTTTAATCTGAAATGTTCACCTCTTAAAGGGGGAATCTGCACAGACCGCACTCCACTGCCAAGAAACCGCGCCGCATTGCAAAAGACTTCGCGCCAATTGCAAACATAAACTTTTAATTTATTATTTTTATTTATCAATTAACGTTTCATTCTGCAGAAATACTGATGAATTAATGAAAAGAAATTCTTAGTACCTTGATTAATGGATCAGAAGAGTCTTTATCGTCAATATAAGTGACTTGTCAATATTGAAATTTAAAAATTGAGTTTGCAATTTGTGCGAAGTCTTCTGCAATGCGGCGCGGTTTCGTGGCAGTGGAGTACAGACCGTTTTCTTAGCTTTAAAACTGATGTACCATTTAGTGATTTACATATTGATATATTTAATGTTATACTTGCCATACTTAATTTTGTACAATCTCCTTTTTAAGCAAATCGTCTCAATTTCCATTTGTTTTTAAACAATTTTTAGAATCCTGTCTCAAACACTGAATGATTTCATAGCGCTCTCCACTGCGCTGTCCAGAGTACGTGCGAATTGCAAAAAAACCGCGCACCTGTTGCATTATTCAATTTTGAAAAAGCTATAAGGTTTTTTTTTAAAAAGTTTTTGAAGGAAATTTGTAGGCTTAAAAATATGAAAAAGGCACGCAAACTGGAAATTTAATGCTGCTGTGTGTAGTAATTGATGATATCCAATTAGAGTTATGTCGTTGTGTAGCGTAGTTTTAGGACTTTCCGATATTACCTCAAATTTGAGGCCTCAAACATGGGTAATTAAACTTTATCAATTTGTCGATGAGCACGCCAAATCGAAATAGACATTTTTCGATTTCTGAACGTGTGTGGAAGTTTTTACGTCTTTAGAACAAAACAGTTTTTACTACAGTATAACTAGGCTAATCTTAAAGTGTCTAAAAACATAATATTCTTCCAAAAATTTATATTTTACAATGCTTAGTGAGCTCATTCTTTTACCATACAACGATGAGTTTATTGTATCACTGGTATTTTTGATTATCAAATTGCCACGGCCTGACGATTCTTGTTCCAGTCGTTCTCTTTTGACCTTTTGCCCCTCGAAGTTCTTGATGTTTCCGTCCTTGATGTCGTCGATGCACCAAGTTTACAAAAATTTACTTGATATCAAAATAAGATATGTGTGATAGGAACATAACCCTTATTTGAATAAATTCTAATTGCAATAATCGTGAATTATTTTCAATTAGTCTCAATGGGACTTTGAAACAAATATTAAATTTGTTTTACAAATCTCTCTAAAATTCCATTATTTCTATCATAAAGTTAATCACTGATTGTTACTCTGCTTTTTTTAAAGTTGGGAACAGCATGAGCAATTGATGATTCACATATATAAATGTTCAATACATTAAGTAAAATTGCTCATTAACTTGTCAGTAATAAACTTTATCAAAAAGTATCATTATCAATTTCAGTTTTTTATTGTTCTCTTGTATGTAGAGTGGTTTTACCTTTTTTATTTTAAAGTTCTCAAAAAATTTAACTTTTCTATATTGTATTTAAGGCATATTAATGGTTAAGTAGTTGGGTTTGGGTCTCAGAAAAGATACTCATTCACACCAAATCCAAATAGCGATTTTGCGATTTTTAAACGTTTGTGTAAAGTTTTATGTGTTTATAAGGAAAAAGTTTTTACTACAATTTAATTAAGCTTGTCTTAAACTATCTATAAATATTAATAACTCTCTAAAACGTTTGATTTGAGCATGCTAACTGAGCTCATTCTATTACCATACAAGTTGGTGGGCTCATTTTGCATATTTCGGCAAGAATATTGACTAAAAAATTAAATGGACAGTTACAGTTAGTTATGTTGTACATGTTTCAAAAAATGAGATAGAAATTTATAAAATCTAATCAACAATCTATTATCAAAATCTAAGAATATGAAAGGTTTGATTTGATCATTTTTGAATTATTTTCAATGGTCTCAAAGAGATCATGAAACAAATATTCAATTTACGTGAATAAATTCTCTGTTTTTCATGATATTTCTTCAAAATTTCTAGATCACGTCAGATTTATTACTTTTATTTTTTATGAAAATAAAATTGGAATTGTCAATTTCTCAGATTTTGATAATAGGTAATTTGAATATTTAAATGTTGTGCGATGGCGGCCAAAAATTTAATTCTTCTATATCCGGAGCGGAAATTGCTCCCGTCGGAAAATAAAATGCATATCTGCAAAAAACACGGATTATTACACCATTTCATTTTAAATTCCGAGATTTTTCATTTTTATAAAAAACAAAAAAATCAAAGATCTCTAAAGAATCGAACCAACATAGATTTTTCGTGAATAAAATCCTCTACCAGGTATCCTACGCATTTTCTTTTGATTTAATTAATTAATCCGTTGAAGTTTGAGGAAGTATTTTAAATTGTAATAATCCGTGATTTCTTTTGCGGAAATGCATTTTATTTTCCGACGGGAGCAATTTCCGCTTTTCCTAGATTTAATAACATCCCGCCATGGCAAAGCGGTAGTGATGTGATGTCTGAATGAAATCTATGAAGTTTATTATGCTTTTTTAAAAATTTATTTTCATGGTTAATAATTTTACCTTTTAATTAAGCTCTTAAAATCTATGCCAATTACTTATTTTGTAAAGTGATCTTAATAATTATCAATTGATAAAGTTAATTTTACCATTTTATCATATTCCATTTAAAAGTAATACAATTAATAATCCGCATATATGCACAAAGTACGTAGACACAACTAATGGATTTTAATTTACGCAAAGTTTGATTTTTAATTGTTTCCGCCTATTTCATTTGGCGTGTAAAATCTATGGAAACTTCTTTTAACGGGGACTGTCAGATATTGTCTACGCCAGTTTGACAGTTTTTTCATGAACTCTCTAAAAATATTAAAATCTTCGCAAAATATTAGATTTGAGCAAGTTTTCTGAGCCCGTGTTATTACCGAATGCGCTACAATGACAAAAATGTAAAAAAAGAGTTTCACCGTTCTTACAATTAGCTATAAATTATATTATAATTATATCTATTAATATAATAATAACAATAAACGAATTGCCATTTAATTCATTTAAACATCTAAATAGCTTAATAATCCAGAAATTTGCATGAACAATTACGTCAACCACAAATCGATTAATTAATATAATTGATTTGAGTATTTCCAGAATCTAAGCGAAATTGAATTGATTTGATTCCTCTTTCGATTTATTGTTAATATCGCTATTTGTTGTTTGTTGATGGTGTTTTTTTTCCTGTCGGGTTGAACATGTTGGGATTTAATTTGAATACACAATCACAATTCATCCTTGTCTTCACTTTTTGTTTTCAATTGGCTTCGATTATTCCATTGTGAAGCAGAGGGTGATATATTCATTTTTTTCTGTTTTTATTGATTGTTTTTCCGTTATTTTATCATATCAAAAGTGGTAGGTAATCGTGTGCTATAAATATTGGAGCTCTTGAAATACTCTTCCACTCCAACTGGTATGGTAATAAAATGAGCTCAGTAAACATGCTCAAATCTAACTTTCTGGAGAGTTATTACTATTTTTAGATAGCTTAAGACAAGAGTAATAAAGTTTTTGTAAAAACATTTTTGGTAAGAAAACGCAAAAATTTTCCGACATGCTTAAATATCCGAAAATCGCTCGAAAATGTGAATACTCGGATTTACC
Organism: Caenorhabditis plicata; assembly: GCA_963931815.1. Classification (NCBI taxonomy): domain Eukaryota; kingdom Metazoa; phylum Nematoda; class Chromadorea; order Rhabditida; family Rhabditidae; genus Caenorhabditis; species Caenorhabditis plicata. The sequence goes on from OZ007494.1 coordinate 6,202,447, forward strand.
AATTTGTAATCTGATTTTCACGCTTTCACGTAGACGAATAAGAGTGCTATTGATACATTTTGTGAGTTACTATGGTAAACTAAATAAATAAATTTTATTATGTGTTACTTAATAACTTTGAACAAGCCACAGACTCTAGCATTCCAGTTGGCGTGCTCAGGGAGCTCAGCTGAAATCTTTAGGTGATCCAAATAACAAAATAGTTTCTAATATTCTCAAAGTTCACGCCAAATGAAAACTACATTTTTTTCATTTTTAAGTGTAATTTTCAAAAATCCACGCACACCAACTGCATTATTAGAATTGCATGCTCATTTACGTGGTTCTAAGAAACTTTGCTAGTTCAATTTTAAGATTTTATAATATTTTAAGGCATCTTTTTGAATTCTGCGTTAAAAATGCAAAAAATTTAGTTTTCATTTGGTGTATTCAGGTAGCACCCCCAATCAGTACGGAGGCAAAAGGAACTCAGTAAACGTGCTCAAATCTAACTTTTTGAAGATATATTACTATTTTTAGATAGCTTAAGACAAGAGTAATCAAGTTGTTGTAAAAACATTTTTGGTAAGAAAACGCAAAAATTTGCAGCCACGCTTAAATATCCGAAAATCGCACGCCAATTTGAATACTCGGATTTACCAATTTGTAATCTATCTTGCACGCTTTCACGTAGACGCATAAGAGTGCTATTGATACATTTTGTGAGTTACTATGGTAAACTAAACAAATAAATTTTATTATGTGTTATTGTATAACTTTGAACGAGCCACAGACTGTAGTATTCGAATTGACGTCAAATCATAATTTTCAGTTTGCGTGCTCTTGGAAGCTAAGCTAGCTGAAATCTTTAGGTAATACAAATAACAAAATAGTTTCAAATATTGTCAAAATCCACGCCAAATGAAAACTAAATGTTTTTTTTTATTTTTAAGTGTAATTTTTGAATATCCACGAACACCAACTGCATAATTAGAATTGAATGCTCATTTACGTGGTTCTAAGAAACTTTGCTAGTTCAATTTTAAGATTTTATAATATTTTAAGGCATCTTTTTGAATTCTGCGTTAAAATTGATTCGTTATTGCTATGTGGAAATTCAAAAATCACGTTTAAAAATGCGAAAAAAGAAATTTAGTTTTTATTTGGTAGCACGCCAACGGTCAAAAAAGGATTTCAGTAAACGTGCTCAAATATAACTTTTTAGAAAGATGTTAATATTTTTTGATAGTTTAAGACCAGCTTAATTAAATTGTAGGAAAATCTTTTTCCATAAAAGGACGTAAAAATCTCAGCACACGTTTAAAAATCGCAAAATCCCTATTATCACGTAGCACTTAATGATAATTTTTTACGAAAGTTTAATTAATTTGTCTTATAATCCTGAGAATCTTCAGAAAACTTTCTTAGAAACCCTCAAATGAGGTTGAATTTCTAAGAGTGCAGTTGGTGTGAAAGTGTAAATTTAGATTATGAGAAAAATGACTTAAAGGAGCATAAGGGAAGCAGTTGTGACCTGGTATGGGAAAGAGACAGAGGTGTGGATTTAACTTTCAATTCCTTAATAAATTTATTGTTACTGTAATAATATTATCAAATTATATTTTTAATGTTTTAAACAGCATAAAATATACTATTTATTAATAAGCGTGGACAGATTAGGACCAGACAATATAAATATTAAGGAGAAGAACAATTTTAATGAAATAGGAATGACTTAAATACCAAATAATTATGACAAATGACTGCCCAGGTCATCACGTTTGTGAGCCCTTCAACGTCTGACTGGTCAGCGTCAGGGAACACCCCACCTCCAGTTAACCTACCTTCGGTTCCGTGAGCTATCAGGTGGACTAGAGGCAAGGCTTAACCCGACACAGCCTTTCCTTTCACGACCCATCAGGTCAGGCAATTCCTCCTGTTGTTGTGCTGCGCTAGGGATAGGGCCAGTCAGCACAACGGAGTTTCCCGCCACATGCCTCACGGCTTCCGCACATGCCTATCAGCGGATAGTTCACGCCTAGCACTGTTGCGCACGTGCAGCTCAAGTACTAGCCGGTATACTATTGGTTCTACTTATGCGGGTCGCAACAGGATCGAATAAAATTATTAATATCTTTCCAAAAAGTTAGATTTCAGCAGGGTTACTGAGCTCATTTTAATACCATACCAGTTGGCGTGATTTTTCGAGCTCATAAACCTTTCACGGGAAATGGAAATAATGATTTAATTTAATTAACCAAGTGTTGAGAGAGAGAGAGATAGTTTGCCTTGCTGTCCACTAAGACTCTTGGATTATTGACCCGCGTTCCAATTCGCTGTGCAAGCTTCCAAGATCTTCCAACCAACGAGGGAAAGACCCCACCAATTCTTGAACAGTTTGACCCATGAAGAGTGACAACTTGGTGCAGGAGGAAAAATCCTTCCAGAAGGAACCATATTGTCAGATGATATATGCTGAACGTGGCCCTCGGAACGCCCCAACGACGACCCTAACGCTCGCTAGAAGATGGTAGTTACTTGGTGACCCTTGCTCATACCCATCACGGATAGTATGGGTCACCCTGGTATGAAAAATAAAATATCTGTGACACTTTTGAAGATGCAGAGTGTAACAGTGATCAAGTGCTCACCACAACACCTACCATGCTAAACAAGACGCAGGGCCAACGCGGAACGGTGCACCCTGCAGCGGGTTCGTGGAGTAGGAGGCTCGTCCTCATGGCCAACTACCATGTTAAAGCAGGACTGTAACGTTCCGTAGCTTTTCTACGTCTCGTGCTCCTCCGCAGGATCGGAAAATTCTCTGAAGTAACTTCTCCATGCACAGTCACATTTGAGTTAGACGGTGAAACAAGGGTGGACGGGCAAATTTAATAAAAAGTTGTCTTCTTTGTCCCAATGTGTCGCCTTCTCAACTTCCATCCTGCTGTCCGCTTTAATATCTTCAACACTTTTATCTTTAACAACTGTCTCACTCCCCTTTGAAAAATCTGTAAAATTCGAAATTTCGGGTAACATTAACGCTTCACTCAATGCCGAGTTACAAAGCTCGTGATCCCAAGATCGTCGTATCATTTGATTTTGATGATACTTACTTAAACCATTTCGTGATTCAACGAAATAAGTCATGTTTCCGATGACTTTTTTAACTATACCCGGAACCCAGTTCCAACTGTTTGTCTTGTATACCTTAACATAGACTTTATCGCCAACATGGAATTTAGTTTGCTTCTCATTTCTTAATAACGAGCATGGCTTTCTTGGAATGAGTAATGTCACTAAAAACTAAAAAACATTTCACTCGGTGACTTATTACTCTAATCTAATCCTAATCTATTGGGATTTTCCCGCGTGAGTTCGAATCTCATCCTGATTGCCACTTTTATGTTTTAAACGGTATAAAATATACTATTTATTAATAAGCGTGGACAGATTAGAACCAGACAATATAAATATAAATATTTCGGAGAAGAACAATTGTAATGAAATAGGAATGACTTAAATACCAAATAATTATGATCACGTGACTTCTGGCGGAGTCATATGTTCATCTTATTTTATTCCCTATCTTACCATTTACAATTTATATTGTTTAAATGTTATTTTGGTGAATAATAAATAAAAAAATTTTAAAAAAAGTGCTCACCACAACAATATGAAATTGATAATTCATTTTCAACATTTTTGAATTATTTTCAATTGGTCTCAATGAGACCTTGAAGCAAATATTCAGTTCATTTTATTAATTTATCTATTGTCCTTTTCAGAGATCGGTGCCTAATGGAAGAGGAAAAAAATTAGGATGAAATGATGTTCTTGTTTGGACGGTCTCTCTATTTAGACGGCCATTCTTTCTTACGAAAATATGGGCAGCACATATTTAAGAGGAATTGAGAAAAATGTTTTTTGTGGCCCCATCATTTTCTCTTCTTTTATTACTCTTCCATTAGGCATCGATCTCTGAAATGAATAATAAAATTTCATTATTTCTATTACACTAGCTGACAAAAGTTTTGTCACAAATGTTTTTTCGGGTTTAACTTTTTTGTCACTTGACCAAATTGGCTGATTTTTTGATATTTTATGCGAATCAGTGTTTAAAATGTTAGAGTAGCAAAATTTGGTTTAAATTACCATGGCAATTTCGGTACCACGCATTCCGTTTTCCCTCATATTGATAACAGCTTGCCGGGTGGCAATTGGAGTTTCTTTAGGTGGAGTCATCTCTAAAATGTTGCCAATTACTGCTCTTTTCAATAAATTATGAAAAAAAATGTAATTGAATTTTAAAAATTATTAAAAAATGCAGTGCAAGAAAAGTGCGTAATATCTTTGAGCTACGCGTTTTACGATAAACGCTTGTCACTGTAAAACGGATCATCGTAATCACAAGCGGGAATTTGTAAAATAATCTAAAACCATATGAGTCTATCATATCAAAAAATCAGCCAATTTTGTCAAGTCACAAAAAAGTTAAACCCGAAAAAACATTTGTGACAAAACTTTTGTCAGCTAGTGTATATCTCTTTAAATTTCCTTACAAATTTATCAATTTCTCATACCATTCTAATAACAGTTAAAAATGTTTTTATTCTTTCACGTTTCTGGTACACGGATTGTTAAAATAAATATAACAATTTTCACTTGTCATACAATTGTTTACTATTTACAACCAGGCACTTGATAAATATGCAAACGAATAATAATAATAATAGAATATAAAAATGCAAAAAATAATCTTCCCCCGGCTACTCTCATGAATTATAATCAATCAATAAACCGACATTTCATGAAATTTTAGTAGTTGTACTTCCACACCAACCGATGACACCAATATGAACTCGCCGGTAAAACGACGTGGAAGTATCGCTCAAGCGCCAATCATTCATTACGGCAACATTGGCGCGAAGGCATGTTGCCGTCCAACGGACTACGAATCCACCAACGGCGTTCGTCGTCTGAGCAATATTGTGCTAACAAGCGAACCCGTGAATACAACACCATCTGGGTATTTTCAATAAATTCAATAGACTTTGAAATAAATTGATTTTCCATTAAGATTGTCGCCAATAAGGATATCAAAGTATGACGAAGATGAAGAGCCGCCGAAATCAACAAAACGACGCCCAGCACCGCCTATTCCCAATGAGAGCATAGAGGAAAAGTTTGAAACGTTTAAAATCAAATTTGATACGTGGAAGAGGATAAAAGGCAAGGATGAGAAGAGCAATCAGCTTCACGCCGAATTGCTGAAGGAGCACGACGAGATCAAAGCAATGCTGGCGACAACGCCGGTTGATGATGGAAAGAAGATGAAATCTAAACCAGGTTTGTTTATAGTTTTGAGTATATAGGAATAAACACTACGAAGGTAAAAAAAAACTTTAATTCGGGGTGCCCGGGTATTCATTTTTCCATGAAAAAACTGGGTCCGGTGAAGGAGGCGGCTTCATTATTAGTTCACGTCGAATTGGTTATTTTTGTTTTTCTAGAAAATATGAATATGTATTTTCACAATTTTGAAACAGTTTTTATTGAAAATGGTAAAAAAAAGTTGATGAAAAATCTCGTTCATTTTCTTTCTGGTATTTTTACTGCGATTTCATGCCGCAGCTGAAAGACTTTCTGTCCAACAAGATTTGTGAAGTTGTTTTTCTCTACTCTTTGTTGCGTTCTGGGAGCTCATAGGGCATCCATTTTCCTTCCTTTTGAATCTTCCCCATTGCTTTCGATCGATGAGAAATTGCTTTTTGCGTGACGCCGCGAGTTGCTCCTGTGTTTGAGCTGAATCTTCATCTAACAAAGCCTGAAGTTATTTGTCTTAAAATTTGTTTGGCTGTCCTGGTCGGTCTTTGTCGTTGACTTCAAAATCTCCCGATTTGAAACGCTGAAACCATTCTTGGCAGGTTCTTATGGATGGTGTAGCATCGCCGTAAGCTTGGGCAAGAATTTGATGCGTGTCAGTGGCTTTCTTCTTGATTTGGAAAAGAAAAAGAAGAGCTTCCCATAAATGACGTTTTCCTGGCACAAAGGTGGACATATTCTGAACCTAAAATAATGTTTTTTTATAAAGTACGTGAAGAAAGTTATATATAAGTAGAAAGCTGATAATACAGAGAACATTATAACATAAAATTTGTTATATAAAAATAGTTTTATTTTGACAAAATATCAACAATAAAAAAGCGGAAATTAATTTCTAGACCAACTACATTGTGTGCATTGAATATGATCATTCATTCCAACGTGCTTAGGTGAATCGTCGTTTGATTATAGCAGCGTGCTCGTCCATCGTTCTACTTCCATCGAATTGTGTGTTCATAAATGTCACCCCGCGATGAAAAATTGAGTTGTTATCTGTTAAGAGCTGGCTAAGTGTGGAAATCGTCTCCTCAAATAAAACATCTTCCGGCATCCTTGGCAAAATGAGGCTGCTGTAAGCCCTGTAGCAATGTTTGTCAGGTTTTGAATGAGCCAATTGTCATTTGGCGCCATCATCCAGTGATATTTCGTTGTTGATCATATCGCTATTATCGACTGTATCATGCATCGAAAGTGTCAGAGTTATACTGGAACTGTGTAGGACGATTGAATGAATATTACCAGGTTCTTGCGTTTTACCTTCTGGCGCTTGAGGCCCACTGTTTGCTAGTGATTGAACAGTTTGCATCAATTTTAACATCTCCTTCATGGTCAAGTTGTGTCGCTTCCTGCGACCATCGTGATAAAGGATTCCTTAATGATTTCGCCCATAATCTCCATTTTGGTTGATTGTGTGGTTCACACTCCTGATTGCCAGTGTTGTAGATCTCAAACTTGGGTAATTAAAGCATTTATTATAATAAAATATTGTCCTTTTCAGAGATGGGTGCATAATGGAAGAGGAAAAAAATAGGATGAAATGAGGTTCTCGTTTGGACGACCACATAAGAAGCCCACATTAATGGCGGCTTTTGGGCGTTACCGTTATCCTATACCCCTCAGGTTCCCACCGTTCAAGGAACCAAAGGGGGATAATCGTAGTAACAGTAGGGTCTGACCTGTCAGCAGCGAGTAAGCAGCTCTTTTGTGAGCACAAACTCAATTCCCTTTCCTCATCATTCTCTCCTGACTCGGATAGTCGGTCATCGTCAGAGGTGATTGGACAAATCTTTGAGTATGCAGGCTCACCTAGACTTAAAACTCGTTTGTGGCCGTGTCCATCTGTGACTATCATTTTTTCTTCTTTTTTTGTTCTTCCATTAGGCACCGATCTCTGAAAAGGTCCCTAAATAAATAACAGAAAAACAATAATAATAAAAAAGAAATTAATAATAATGATAAATAGATTATAAATAGGCCTAAAAACATTTGATTTGGGGAACAATTAGTATAGTATTCTGGAGAATCCATGAAACTTTGTGTGTGCGTTGGCGCCATTTCAAATTATTGCGGTCACGGCCGCACGTCAACTGGTAGGATAATAAAATGAGCTCAGTAAACGCGCTAACTTTTTGGAAAGATATTTATATTATTATACGGTTTAAGACAAGCCTAGTTGAATTGTAGTGAGCAATGTTTTATGGAAAAGACGTAACAATTTTCAGACACTCTTAAAAATCGGAAATGGAGAGTTCCAGTTGGCGTGCGGTCGCAATAAAATCCTAGATTAACGCTTTAATTTTAGTAAATCTAGTGAATCGTCGTAATTTTTATTCAAAATGTTTCAGATTATATAAAAATATTATCAAAGTTTTCAGAAGCACAACAAAAATCCTCCACTCTTTTGGCTCCGGTCAAGAAAACCAAATCCGAGTCGTCTCGAAACAAACCGAAACGAAGATCATCGTCAGTCGATCGAATGGTAACTCTCACGTATTTTCCTAATCCAAACTAACTTTATTTCAGTTCGCCCTGAAACGAATTCAAAACGAGGCTCTTGAGCAAATTAAAAGAGAGCGTGAAATCAAGCAAACCCAGAAGAATCCACGAATCGAAACCGCCAAGGCAAATGGACAAGCACCATCGAAAGGGGTGAAAAATGTGGAAAAAAGTGTGATTTCCGTGGAAACGAAGAAAATCTATCGAAACGGTCTTGGAGAGAATGAGTATCGTCCTAAAATGATGAGCTCGCCTAAGAGAATTGAGAAGATTTCCATCCAACAAGATGAAAAGAAGCGCAACCTGGTAAATGATTACAAGCCGGCCTTGCAGCAAGAAAGAACTCGTATTGAGCAGAACGTCGTAAGCGATTATCAAGCAATCACGACTCAAACCAAGTCACTGGCGTCGAAACCAAGTGGCGGGCAGCTTTCTCCTCGATCACCGTCTCCATCTATCAATCAGTATCGACCAGCGTTGATCAAATGTGCTCCACAGGCGAGTAGAGAGGAACTAAGGACAGCAGCTCTGCCGAATCGACGTTTTCCGGAGTACAAGCCTCTTCGAATTGAAGAAAAAACGCCAAAGCCGCCGCCGATTCCGAAAACAATGCCTCCAGTGAATCGAAAGCTGCACATGGAGCCCGTTTATGAGAAGCCGTCGTCTTCCACATCCACGATAATATCAACAAAGAAGATCACCGTGGATTCTGAATTTCGGATAGCTGATATCCTGGCAGCGCCGAAGCTGAGGAAAGTCGGAATGCCGGTAGAAAAGTCGGGAATTTCTCTCGGCAAAGTTGTCGATTCTTGCGCGACCACAAATAAAGCAACGCCGGCGGCTCCACCACCACCACCGCCACCGCCGCCTCCGCCCCAGTTTAAGACTCAACCACCGCAGCCGCCGAAAATGGATATTCGCGAAAACTTGATGCTCGAAATTCGACAAGCTGGAAAGCTAAGAGCAGCCAGATTAACTCAATCCGCTGATTAATAATTAAGATGTATTTTAATTGTAGCTATGCCGTTCTTTCGAATATATTGGGATGAAAACCTCTTAAATTATTTAGCGAACAGTTCTTGTACAATTTTAAATAATTTGTCACATTTTGAAAGAATATAGAATATTGTCATATTTGTTATAATAATTTATATTATTTTATAAAATATTAAGAGTCGATTTTTATGTTTCAATATCTTCAAGGTGTTCTGAACTTTTTTCTGAACATTTCTGCGAAACTTTTTTCTGGATATTATATCTACTTTCGTTAGTAGTGCAATTGAGTACAGTATGAAACAGGATCAATTCTTGATGCAATATTATGATAAGATGACTACCTGATGTTACGTCTAAATTCACACTCCCCGCTCTAGTAAAATACCAGTATTACTTAATGTTCTACACCACTATTTGTGTGGTCCCACCATATGCACAGTAAGACCTTCTTCCCGTGGATGTTGGGTTTTGCGGTCGATGTTGTCGGTTCACCGGGACTATCCCACGATTTTCTTCGCTTCGGATTGTCGTAGTACACCCACTTTTCATCGTCACTTATGATGCGGTGTAAAAAAGACTTTCTTTGAAATCTGTCTACTCTTTGTTGCGTTCTGAGAGCTCATAAGGCATCCAATTTCCTTCCTTTTGAATCTTCCCAATTGCTTTTTGCGTGACGCCGAGAGATGCCGCGAGTTGCTCATGTGTTTGAGCCGAATCTTCATCCAACAAATCCTGAGCCTGAAGTTCTTCGTCTTCAAATTTTTTTCGGCTGTCCTGATCGGTGTTTGTCGTTGACGTAAAATTCTCCCGATTTGAAACGCTGAAACCATTCTTGGCAGGTACTTATGGATGGTGCAGCATCGCCGTAAGCTTGGGCAAGCATTTGGTGCGCGTCAGTGGCTTTCTTCTTGATTTGGAAAAGGGAAAGAACAGCTTCCCTCATTGACATTTTCCTGGCACAAAGGTGGACATATTCTGAACCCAAAAATAATGATTATTTTATAAAGTACGTGAAGAAAGTTATATATAAGTAGAAAGCTGATAATACAGAGAAAATTATAACATTTAAAAATTCGTTATATAAAAATAATTTTGTTTTGACAAAAAAATAAACAACAAAAAAACGCGGAAATTAATTTCTAGACCTGTAAAAAAGAATTATTATATTCAATGCGCACAATGTAGTGCGCATTGAATATAATAATTCATTCCAACGTGCTTCGGTGAATCGTTGTTTAATTATACCAGCGTGCTCGTCGAATTTTGTGTTCATAAATGTAACCCTGCTATGAAAAATTCAGTTGGTATTTGTGAAGAGCTTACTGAGTGTCTCAGCAAACGTACTGAAATCTAAAATTTCTTACTATTTTAATATTTTTTGAGAGTATATGGAAAAGATTACAAACTGACGTAGATAATATTTGTGTAAAGTACACGTGAAAATTATAGGAAAAACGTAAAGATAAGAAAATCATAATTTCCATTTGGCGTGAATTTGTTCTGTCAAATGAACGATCAAAAATTATCTTTCGCGAAAGCTTTCGATAATATAGAGAAAGAAATTTCGAATCACGCTTCAAGAAAGAAACGTGGAAACTAATGATACTAAATGATATTCCCGAATAGTTGTACGGTACGGTAACTTCTTTCTGAGCACACCATACGCTTGCAAGAAACAATCGAAACCATTTATTTCTGTGGCGAATGTGAAACCATAAAATTCGTTGAATACGAGCCCAGAGAATCCAAAAAATGTCAGCAGGAAATCCAAAGTGCACCGACGACTGACGACGACTGCATCTCGAAAATCACACGCGAGCGGTCCACGATGGGATCCCAAAGAAAGGACGAAAGAGGCGAGAGGAGAGAGTTCTTTGCGTTTGGTGGAACTGGATGTGGAGGGTTTGATCCGCAACGAATTGTGCACAGTTTTAACCTTCTTCAGAACGATGTTTAAATTCTGACGGCAAGGAGCTAGTTGTGATTTTTAGAAAATCTCCAATATTAAACTTTTAAAATTATTTCCAATAATCTGATTTTGTTATATTATTGTTCTACTACTTACTTTGGATACTTTGGAGTCCGTATCGTCAGCAGCAGCCAACGCGAACTATCTCTCGCCATTTGAGTCGACAAGCCCGCGCCATTGTTGACCAGACTGTCTTCTTCCGCAAGATCCCGATGCGCCTTCTTACATTCAGGACTCGCCACGTGCGAGAATCGTTGCAACGCGCGAGTTGTCTCCTGAACTGAATCATCGGGTTTTCTATTTTTCTTTTTTCTTTTGAGAGTAAAAGTAGTGCCCTGGAGTTCCTGCGATTAAGCGTACCAAGCCTCCCAGGATCGAAACAAAGATTAGTATCGTGCACTACAACCTTTGAGACGAGCGCTGATTCTTTTGGCCTGCGGCATCGGAGGTACTCATTTCCACCGATTTTGTTGTAGCACAGTTGACGTCCTTCGCCACGTGGAGGCAAGAATCGTGAAGGGTTCTTTGCATTTGGTGGAACTGGATGTGAAGGGTTTGGTCCGCAACGAATGAAAACCTTCTTCAGAACGATATTTAAATTCTGACGGCAAGGAGCTAGTTGTGATTTTTAGAAAATGTCAAATATTAAACGTTTAAAATTATTTCCAATGATCTGATTTTGTTATATTATTGTTCAGAAATCTTAAATTATAAAATCTCGAAAGTTGATTCCAGTTTTCCTGATAATAATAATAATAAAATAAGTTTAATGAACCAATAAAGAAAATGTTTCATTTAATTGCGTTTTTCATTATTTACATTTCTTTTGAAACGATGACGATACAATTCATAGTATAAACCTGTCATTTTTTATAAATATAAATGAGTCTTATCAATAATTTTACTATAAAAGGCGAGTAACATGCTCAAGGAAACAGTCTTATCATATAAATTATAATCTCAAAATTCATTAGTTTTCCAATTGAAATATTAATATTACAGAAAATGATTGGTTCAGGTGTTGGTCTTAATATTCGCAGCGAGTTCTTCAATCCAGTAAAATTACTAAAAATTAAACTAATTTTGTGGAAATGTATTTTAGCCAAACCCGGTGAACGTACCCGTTCAAGGATTCAACAACGGTGCTCGTCTTCGTGTTGTGCTCATTCCAACCGGTGGTGATAGATTCTTTGTAAAAATAAAGATCAAGTTTTAGTTAACATGTTGATATAATATTTCAGATCAATCTTCGTACCCCAGATGACATCGTTCTTCATTTTAACCCAAGATTCGATGTAAGTTAAAGACAATTGGCGCTTCATAATTATATCTAATTATAGGAGCAAACTGTAGTAAACAACTCGACCGTAAATGGCGGATGGCAATCGGAGGATCGTCTTCCAATGCCATTTAAGGCCAACAACGTTTACACTCTCGAATTCGCTTCCAACAATGGAATCATTTCGGTAATTTTTCCGAAAATTTATTATTCAATAACAAATTCGGTTTCAGATAAACATTAATGGTAATCATTTTGCTGATTTTGTTGAGAGATCATCATCGAGCAATGTTCATCTCATTGAGGTTGGAGGAGAAGTTCACATTCACTACGCTAATGTCACCAACTAAGCATTCTCTTTAAAATTAATAAATTATAGTACATTTGATTTATTCATCGTGTATCTTCTTTTCTTTAAATGACTTGCTGGAAGAAACGTCCAGCTCTGATTTTTCTCATATATGACAAAACTCTCCTTAAATACTTCAGGAAAACCTGATAAACCTATAAACTGAATTTGTATTCCAACAGTAAGCTTCGCTTATCCATCTCATCGCATCAAGAATATTCCACACTTTGTTACACCTCTTCTTTTCAAATTAAAGTAGAGCTACAGAAACATGCCAACTGAAATTTTCAATTATGTAAATTTTGAGACCGTATTATTGTATTCCACGCGAGCATACCAATTATATATTGATGCAAGCACGGCAAATGAATTCTTAAAAGTAGACCTCAAAGGAAAAGAAATTCAAGACAAAATTTCGTAAAAATTAAAAGTTCCAGAGATATTTTATGGAAATCCTGTAAAATTAATGCAAAAATTAGTTGCTACATTTTAAGTAGAAGTCAATATATATGCTTTTGAATATTTTAAAATCGTCGTTTTCATTTGGCGTGTCCAAGGTTAAGTTTAAATTAGAAAGTACTTCATTCTACAAAAATTCGTCTGTTATTAAATCTGAATGGTCCAAATTGGCTCCAGCTTTAACTTTCTTCAATTGGCGGGCAGAAAACAGGTAACAGATGGCGTTTATTGCGTTGAGTGAATGCACATCCCGTATTGTTTTTTCAGAGCCAATTTACAAGTCCCTCCTAAAATCTTTGAATCGCAATTTGGGAGATACGATTGCACGCCGACAGTAAATAATGTTTTTCCCATTTTCAAACGTGTCTGAAAATTTCTTCGTCTTTTCAACAAAACACTGTTCACTACAATTTAACTAGGCGTGTCTTAAACTATCTAAAATTCTAGTATCTTTCGCCAAAGTTAGATTTGAGCACGTTTACTGAGACCATTTTATTGTCATACAATGGCAATTGGCGCGCGATTTCTATAAGAAGAATTTTTCTAATGACTTACAAAACAAATAGGTTGATTAGGCTAATCTGAAGAAAATGAGTCAGAATCAAGTTAGAGAATGTTAGAGTTAGAGAAATGGCATTCGAAAGATCGCCAAAAGTTCTCTGGGAATGCCAATTTTCAAAACATATAATCCATTTACAGCCGAGTTATAAATGCTCAAAAATGGTCAATTTGGCTGAAAATGACCAAAAAGGGGGTGTTTTTAGGGGTAACTTTGACGCTTAATAACTCGAGAAGTTTAAATGCGCCGGACCTGATGCGTACGGCATCTTGTAGATCAAGTCAAGACGAATCCGTCAATATAAATTTTATTACCGTGCTGTAACTATTTTCAGGATTTATTCACGTCTGAACATAGATCTGTAAAAATGCTCATATGGGTCCGTGTAAACTAAAAGTTACATCAGAAGATTGGAAATTGTGTGCGCTTTCAGAAAAGTCCCGCTTTAAAAAGATTGGTTACGTGAACGTCGAGAAAATGTGAAAAATGTAAAAAATCGGATTTTTTTGCAAAAAATGGCCCATTTTGGACAACTCCCTTATGCCTAACAAGGGAAGTGTTTTAGGTCTCCATCTCAGATTTTGATAAAAACTTGCAGGTAGATTCGTCATGGCTTTATTAGTATACTGACAAAAAATTAGGACCCACAAAAAGGTTTAAGTAGGTAAAAAATTGGTTTGAAATCCAAAAATACCCCGTTTATCCACAACAACGTAATGAAGTTAATGAATTTTATGGGAAACGGTGCGTTTTCATAAATAATGATTTAAAAACCACTGAAGCATCGGGGCAACAGCGCAGTGGCAAATCGACAGGACACGGAACGGCAGGGCGAGGGTTCGATTCTTCTTGGGGGTGATATATTTCTATTATTAATTTCTACTTGAAATACTCAGTGTCTGGCGGATGGCGCTAGGTTGGAGGTAGGGCGTCCCCGCTGCGGAGGCAACTATTTACTCCATCCTAGCTTCCGCGGACACTGGTTTGTGGACACAAAGATGACGCTAGGTTGTCCAGCGCGACAGCATCTATCCATCAACCTAGCACCTGCGGACCATGGTTTGTGGGTGTAAAGAGGGCACTAGTCGTATTTCATTATATTATAAAACAACAGTAATTATAGTACAACGTTTATTGAAAACAAGTAAAACAATTATATTTCCATTGTTGCTACTCGAACTTTCTTGGCACGATGTATTCATCCATGTATGGCCATCATTTGAGGACATCTAGATTTTAAAAATTAGTTTTTAGATATGTTAAGTGAGTTGAAAATTAATATTATACTCTTCATTTTCTGTAGACATGTATTATTGATATTAATTTTCTTCAATATTTTCACATTAAAATTATATTCAAAGTTAATTTCTAAATTCTAAAAATAAGCTAACGAACCACTCTTGCGTTTATAAAAAAATTATTTTGACCTGTGAGCCCAAAAAAGACCACCTAAAACAAAGTTTTAAACATATCGTAAAAATTCAAAAATAAATTTGTGGATTATTAATCATTTAAAGTTATTTTTCTCGACACTTGGCTTAGCGTGATAACTTTAAACATCCTTTAACTAACTTTTGTTTTTAACATTTAAATCACGTAACAAAAAAAGAAAGAGCATATTATTAATTTGAACTTATTCAACGGAAACAGTTAAAAATCAAACTTTGAGTGGTGGTTGCTGCGTATAATATAATTCGTACGTAATAAAAGGAGTCGTACAATTAATAATTCGAACATATGCACAAAGTACCGAAATGGCATCTGATGAATTTTATTTTAAGCAACAAAACGCAGTTTGATTTTTAATGGCTTCATAAATAAAAAGAATAACAAACCCGGAATGCTTCACATGATGAATGTCGTTGTCATGGATGGTGGTAGCTTGTCCTCGTGTCGATGTCCGTGGTCCTAAAACTATCCAATAATCATTAGTTAACTTTCCAAAACTTACAATAGCTTGTCAATTGTAATCAAGAAATTCCTGCAATTTAAATGGAAATTTTCTGTATACCATGATTTCCTTGTCAACCTCCATTTTGGCAAAGTCATCATTCACATTCGAGCCTGAAATATTTAAAATTATACAATTTCCAATTTAATTTCTTGATTATTAGTAATACCTATGATAGCAAAACAAACCATTAATCCGGTTGAATTGATACAATCCGTTGGAATAATCTAATAGATAAACCTATATATAGGAATATAGGTTTATATGGCTCCGAATATGTACAAGTCATCAGAACTTGTAAGTTAAGAATGAAATAAAAACATAAAACTGTTCAATAAAAACAATAAAAAACAATAACAAGACAAAAAAATAATGACGATAACTCATAAACAATGTCGTCTATTGTTGAAATGCACTTTAAGGTTGCACTATACTCGTAGCAGATCCGCACTGACAGCCAAAACCATTCATCGAGTCGTTGTTTGTCTGCCTATCTCCAGAAACGTAAAATCGAGTCGTTGTTGGTCTACTGTTCTGTATTGACCATAAACATAAACATGAGAGATAGATTTATTTTGCTTAGCGGGACAACTATACACCTGAAACTTGTTGTTGTTCGTCCTAGCTCCGTCCGCCAAACACTGAGTATCTCTATCGCTTTTGAATTTTTTGATTGTAAAGATTTTATATGAAAATCTTTAAATTTATAATTTATTAAATCAATGAGTAGAATTATTATTTGATAATTATATAATTAAAGCATAAAGATTTTTCACATTAAATATGAAAAGCTGATGGTCTAACTTATATCCTATCGCAAGCCAACTGCGCCTGACTCTATGTTTGAGTTTTGACGAACATATTTATATATTTCATGCAAAACCTATAACCATAGTCTAAAGGAACTTAAAATTGTTACTCGAAGAATTTAATATTTTTGATGTAATTGACTCAATAAATCTGTCACTCTCTGTGATGATTTTTATAACTCCATTGCAGGTCTTTGAATTATCCATTCATGCCGAATTACAAGAAATGAATCATGTTTTGTAAAACAAAAAGAAATGTGCTATTCAGTTGGGGCTTATGATATAATAGTTGCATATGGAAATATTTGATACAGTTTTTAATGGTTGTGTGGTTGTTGATTGTTGATTGAGTTGAGTTGATTTGAGTTGAGTTGAGTTGAGTTGAGTTGAGTTGATTTGAGTTGAGTTGAGTTGAGTTGAGTTGAGTTGAGTTGAGTTGAGTTGAGTTGAGTTGAGTTGAGTTGAGTTGAGTTGAGTTGAGTTGAGTTGAGTTGAGTTGAGTTGAGTTGAGTTGAGTTGAGTTGAGTTGAGTTGAGTTGAGTTGAGTTGAGTTGAGTTGAGTTGAGTTGATGTGATGATGATGAGCAACGTCGTTGTATTTTTGGTTGTTGGTTTAGGACTTTCCGATATTACCTCAAACTTGGGTAATTAAACATTTATTATAAAATTAAATAATACAATAAAATATAAAATAAAATATAAACAATTAAAATGAATTAAACTGATGAAACAATAATGTTGCACTAGAATTTATACTATCAAATTATTTGGTCCGCCCATTGTCACTATCTACAATTTATAGGGGTTTTAAATTTCAAAACATATGACGGTTTACAACAAAAAGATAATTAATTAGGCCAATTTCTTTATATTAAAATTCTCACAATCTTATTCTACGTCATATGCTCTTACAATAAATCAACTTAGTGATCGCGATTGCGATACAGTTATATTCAGTGAGTGAATCCGGTCTACCTCGTTTCTTGTTATTTCTGAATGGAACAAATGGAACGATTCAAATGGTTATTCGCACCCAAAAAAAGGAAATAATATAAAACAGTGAAAATTCCTGCTGGTTACACATGACATAGGTTCAATCCTTGGGAATTGTTTGAACATTATTTCCGTGATGCTCGTTCCTATGTCTAGTCGCTCCATGCATCGATAATAATCTACGAGCGAGAACGAATTCATTCACTGACTAGACTGTATTCAAAGTTTCATTTATCAACGATATTTTCAAAACCTGGTGTGAGGGTGCAGAATACAGTTTTAACTGTAACATCGAAGCCTTGCTGGAAGTCGTCCACTGTTTCATTGCCGACAGACTACAGACTATGATAAAATAAAAGCACTGAACATTCTTGATAGTTTCACAAGTAAAACGATTCAACTCTTGGATATCGAAATTCAGAGTAGCTATAAAGAGCATCACAGAGTCTGCACGACTATGCGAACCAAGCTTTGTCTCCATTCAACGGAATTCCATAACGTAATCCGATTGGGTGAAGAATAGTTGACTTGCGAGTGCGAGTAAGTTCGACCATTCGGGAACTTTTCATATTTAATGTGAAAAATTATTATTCTTTCGTTATATGATTATTGCATAATAATTCTACTTATTGCTTTAACAAATCATTAATTTAAAGATTTTCAAATAAAACATTGAAAATCAAAGAAACGAAAATCGACAGAGAGAAATTTCGAATAGCATCACTAACCGAAACATACCACCCCCAAGAAGAATCGAACCCTCACCCTGCTGTTCCGTGTCCTGTCGTTTTGCCACTGCGCTGTTGCCCCGATGCTTTGGGCTTTTGAAAGTCAGTATTTATTGAAAATAGTTTCACGTAAACCACGTGAAAGTTGAAAAAAATATGATAAAACGATAGTTTTTAATAAGATAATATATCCCTTAAAATATGAACGGGATTGCTTAACGTTAACTATATAAAATTTGCGTTTGAAAATCGCGATTTTCTGGGTTTTAGACCCATTTTTTACCCACTTAAACCATTTTGTGGGTCCTAATTTTTTGTCAGTATACTATTTGGATCATAAGGAATCTATCTGCAAATTTTTATTAAAATCTGAGATGGAGACCTGAAACACTTCCCTTGTAAGGTAAAATAGTCAAGAGTTTGGCGTGCATCGTAATTAATTATTGTCCTTTTCAGAGATCGGTGCCTAATGGAAGAGGAAAAATTAGGATGAAATAAGGTTCTCGTTTGGACGGCCTCTCTTTTTTACGAAATAATGGGCAACACACATTGAAGAGGAAATGACGAAAAAGTTGTTTGTGGCCGTGTGGCCGCCCATCATTTGTCCTTCTTTTTTTACTCTTCCATTAGGCACCGATCTCCGAAAAGGACAATACCATTGATAGCTCCAGGCAGAGTATATGCATCGATAACACCAATAACATTAAAGTTTAATTCCCAAACAAATACAAAAGAATAAATATATAAATCCTGATAAAAGTTGCACAACGATGATAATTATGATATGGTGAGTCATATATTTAGTTACATTAATAATTTTAAATGGAATATTATGTTAATATTCGTAGATGGATCGTGGTTTTAATTAATTTACCATTTGTGTTGATGCGTTATTAACAAAAAGTAAAACGGAGACCAAAAATATTTCAAAGATCCCTAAATTTGTAGCATCAACAATAAATGATGGTAAATCAACAATTAAAACAATAAAATAATGAAGTTAGATAAATTGCAACGATAAATAATTAACTTTTCAACTTGGGGGCACTTGCTTTCTCGCCGAACTCAATTTGACATAAACGACACGAATATTCATCATCAGGAGCCTTCTCGAGAGCTGGCCTCAAACAATACAAATGATATCCACGATCACAATCGTCACAAAATAATAATTTATCCTAAAAAAACAAATTACTATAAATTGAATGATACACGTAACTTACATCATTTTCAGATGTTCCACATATTGTGCAACTTTTACATTCTATACATTGCCAGCCATATCGGCCAATAATCACTGGTACATTATTATTAAATGATAAACACGATGGATGACCAGATCGACCACAGTCATGACATGTGACTAAATCTTCTTGTTTCGATGGTTTATTATTACCGACACATATATCACAATAATTCGATATTTCAATATTAGAGGAGAGCACTGAAAATAATACCAATAAAATAACATGGAATATGAACAGGAAAACCCACATTTTGAAGTAGGATGAGTTGAAGGAAGATCATGACAGTACGCAAGATGATAACTTAAGCCCGCGAGGCTCTTGTACCTCGCGTTGCATTCTGCAATCAAGAAAAATTTATTAAAAACTAAAAATTAAATAATCTCTTATTATATCCACTTAATTCAGCTACTAGTACACAGTTGGTAAAGAATATAATCCTATCAAAACATCTCGCCGGCCACAACCACCGACACGTTTCCATAATATTTTGGCATTCCTCCGTAAGCAATAGTAAAAGAAGAAGTTGAAGAAGCGAAACAAAGAATTAATTTAACGGTTCCAGTAGCTGAAGCAGTGTGAAATAAGAAAAGAAAGATTATTATAACGAAATTTCGGTGCACGCTAACAGGAATGAGTTAATAACGATATGAAAAGGCTCATTTTCTTTTAATGAAAATTGCCTTGATAGTTGTATTAGAAGATAACTTTAATATCCCAAAAAATTTCGAAGTAGTGAAGAATGAAATATATATTGTATCCAATTTTCAGCTAATTTAATAAATATTTGAAATATATTCAACAACAAACTGAAATTAAACAATATTTGTTTTAATTTGAAATTTTAAAAATTTTGATAAATTAGCTTTCAAATTATATAAAAATAAGAATTAACTTACATGATTACAAGTTATTATTTTTTTCCCATAAAGAGCGTAATTTAAAAATCTATAATTCACAATTGCTTTTCTTTTTCTTTTTATTATAAATTAGTTCTACTGAATAATTTACAATAAACATGGTGAAAATGATTTACAGATGTTTTTAAATTACACTTATGGAATTCAATTTAATAAAACAGACTATATAACCAATTTCTAACCGCTCCTGTTTGACAGAAAATTTCAGTAAACTCAATCTTGCATTCCAATTAGCGTGCGGGTGAATCGAGAGAAATGCCAAAGATTATGGACGCGATCACTCACTATCGCACACATGAGGCTTATCATCGGTCGACTGTTTCACAGTTTGTTCTCTTGTCATGTTTTGAATCGGAACGCTACTCGTGGTGGGCGGTTGCGGTTGATGCATGGGTCGGATAGATGAACGATTATTGGAAACCTATGAATGATATAGCCAATGATGTTCGAATCACGTACCTTTCTTCGTCCACCGGATCTTCCACCCGTCATTCCACCGCGACGTCTTTTCTTGGTCGACCAGTCATCCTCGTCAGAACCGTTTTCATCTGGTGAAAGATCATCGTCGAGCATCAACTCGTCTCGATAATCCTCCTTCATCTAAATTTAATATTTTTTTTTAAATCGGGTACTTAAAATAATACGGTCACATGTCTCGACGATCGCTCTTTCACATTCTGAGTGAACGAATCATTTGAATTTTCCGAACCAACATCTACAGTTAGATAACAATATTAAAGAAATTATTCTTAAATTTCATACCATTATTAGACATTCCTTGAGTAGATGTCTGGTTAACAGCCGCATCAAGAGCTGGATTATCACGTAAAAACATCTTAACTTCAATCGCGTCTGCTGGTGGCGCATCTTTCGGTTTTTTCCAGCGCTCAGTGGCATATTGAACAACTGTGTTCACATCGTTTGATGAATAACGATGATCCAATCCACGCACTGCGAAATGCGTTTCGCGCTGTGCTGTTCCAGTTTGCTGGTCATAGAATGGATAGCGTAAACGCTTCTTACGATCTTCCATTGTTCTCGAGTTCCATTTTATGCACCCCCGTAATAATTCCATATAACTGTGCTCCGAAATCATCTTCCTATCTTAATTTATTATTTTTAATATTATTAGACCGAGTTGGCGAATGCGGCAATAAAAATGTTGATAGAAGCTTAAAAGGAAATAATAATGGAAGCAATGATAACATTAGAAAAGGAAGGGAAACATTGAAACCTTCCTAATTATGGCAAAACGAGGCCAACATTTTTGGTATAATTTTTTAAATTTTCCAGAGAGACACCTTTTGCCTGACATCGATAATATTTTCAATATATTATAGTCGCCGCCAAATGCGATTACCGCCGCAAAGTGTGGCGCACTTTTTAAATATTATTTTTTCATTTAATTTTCATTATTATTTTCTTGTTTAGGCTCGTTCTATACTGTTTTTGCATAAATAAATTGAAGAATATGTTTTAGATGTTGTTTGCATCGTGTAATAAATGTGGAAAATAATAAAAATCATAAAAATTAAATGAAAAAATAATATTTAAAAAAGTGCGACACAATTTGCGGCGGTAATCGCATTTGGCGACGACTATAAAAAATTGACAATTCCAATTTTATTTTCACAAAAAAGAAAAGTAATAAATTTGATTTGATGAAAAACAGAGAAATTATTAACATAAATTGAATATTTGCCTCATGATATCTTTGAGATCATTGAAAATAATTCGAAAAAGTTGAAATTGACCTTTTAATTTCTTATATTTTGATAATATTTAGAACATAACTTTTAATTAACGTGGTTTTCGATTTGGCAGGATTCCAAACGACGACCTCATTGTTTACGGCTATAATATTTACTGGATAATTAAGGCCTCTCCTAAGGGAACTTAACAGAGCATTATTTAGTTATTAAAACGATTGAGAAAACGCGTATATGCAAAAATAAACATGTAAACAAATCGATATATCAAATAAAGCAAATGCGGCATAGACCTGACGAAAAAATGCACTTGACCCCTTCGGACGTATAAATGCACATTTTTGCGTTGTCAGTTGCTGATGATTTTCATTTGATTTCTGTTTATTATTATTTTTCATTATGTTCCTAAATTTTGAAACAGTTTAATTTGATCATATCTAATTCCGTTATTCTCAAAGAATATCTTTTTAACATCGCTAGTTGTGTGTGCTCTTCTGTGATCTACATCAAGAAACATTATGGGAACCATGAAAAATTATTTTGGTTCTACTGTAGATTAATTGTACATGAAACACATATTATAGTAAGATATGGTTCCGGTCAAGACCGCTTTGTTAAATCCTACAGCGAACCTTGAATATTGTTTTCCATTATTCATCCTAAAAACAGTTATCAGTTTTTTCTTCAATTAATGAACGGAAATGGGCTTTTAAAATAATTTTGATAATTTCAGTGCAGTTATGAACATTTTTCGTATAACGGCGGATATGTCGCATTTGCTTGCGGTCATAATTCTCTTGGCAAAGATATGGAAGTCCAGATCTTGCTCCGGAATATCGCTGCGATCCCAAATTCTGTTTGCAGTTGTGTTCACTGCTCGGTATTTAGACCTATTTACCACTTTCATTTCACCCTATAATACCATTATGAAGGTTACTAAAAGATGGTTATTTTTTAATTGCAATAATATTTCAGATAACCTTCCTCATTGGAACATATGCAACTATCTACCTTATGGTGTTCAAGTTCCGCTCGACTTACATGAAAGAATCCGACGTTTTCCGTGTTGAACTTCTTCTTATTCCAGCTGCTGTTCTTGCGCTTATTATTAACTATGAATTCACTCCATTCGAGATTTTGTGGGCATTTTCTATATATTTAGAAGCTGTTGCCATTCTTCCGCAATTGTTTTTACTTCAATCAACTGGATCCGCTGAAGTAATTTTTATACCCATAAATAATCTATATCAAGAACGAATAGAAATATGGATACCACTTTTAATATTGCTTAGAAATTTCTATCGACAGACAATAACACATTTTCATATTTTTCCAGATAGATCATAAAAGAAATAGACTTTCAGAATAATAATTTTCCTTAAATTTGTAGGTCATTACCGCACACTACCTTTTTGCTCTCGGATCATACCGCGGATTGTATATTCTTAACTGGATCTACCGTTACTACACCGAGGAGTTCTTTGATCCAATTGTAATCGTGGCTGGAATCGTTCAAACTGTTCTTTACGCTGATTTCTTCTATTTGTATGTAACAAGGGTTGTTCAAGCTAGAAAGGGAATGGAACTACCAATTTAATTGATGTGTACAAAATTAATTACCTACTAAGCTTTTACCTATTTATTTTACGTGTTTCATATTTCTGTAGTAGTTATCCAATAATAATTATAATAATATTGAATTAAATGACCTAATATATTTTAGGGATGTGATACATTTATTTTAAGGGATTTTTTAAAAATATTTATTTAATAAAGTTTATTTATTAAATTGGGTGTAATATGTTCATGGTTGAAAACTGCCTTTTTATACATTATATTTGATTATTTGCAGAATTTATTGAGGTTTTTAAAAGTACGCGATACGAAATAATATTATTAGTGTCGTAATGTTTGTGTCACCTCAATGATTCTTGAATGCTAATAATTTTTAATAGTGATTGTTATAGAAATTAGTTCAACTGTGGGTTTAAAGAAAAATTCGATGAATTGGGACGATACTGGTATGATGTAGGAGTTAACAGATATTAGATTAACAATTTTAGATAGCGAAAATGATAATGTTGTTGTGGAAGAAAAGCCGGTAATCTTACCACGTGCAAGACAGCCATCTTTAGCTAAAAGTCTCGAAAAGGTTCAAATACTTGAATCAAGTGTTGCTGGATCTGAAAAGAATGATGTATGTTTGCTCCCTTAGTTACGTCTCTAAATTGATTAAAAATCAGTAAAAAATTAATATAAAATATGGCAACCCTTCTTAGAATAGAATCATTGTCATCCAAATTTCTTTTAAACCATTAAAAAACGTTTTCAATTTTTTGTTATTTGCTCAAGAAACTGATTATGATCAACTTATTTTATTCAACAATGGTGCAGAAATAATTAAAATTTTCAAGGAAGAAGATGATTCTGATGCATTGTCTGATGTCACTGATTACTTCGACGATGAAAATGAAAATGAAAATGATCAAGCTTTGAAAGTTACATTTGATTCCTTTACGAACAAATCCAAGGTTTTATAAGGTCCTTTTCGAATGGAGAGAGTTTATTTCAGATTATATCACTTTTCAATTGTTCTTACACGAATATTATTAGAGAATTCGCGGATGTTGAAATATTTGTGATTTCGCTTGATTCGCTTATTGTTGAATGTGCGGCTCATACTTATCATAACTGGGAATTTGCAGGTCAATCTTTAGTGTTAACTACCCAAGTATGTTAATCTGTGGTTTTCAAACCACTGATGCCTCTTTTTAAGATTAACCGTTTCTTAAATAAACTGGTTGATGTTGGTGGCCGATTTAAGATTGCAGTTTTCACTGATTTAACAGCTCAATTCTCGAGAGATACTACTTTGTCGTTCGCGAGATCCGTTGTGATTGCTGATCTAATGAGCGGCAAATATGCTTCGGATGTAATGTTCTTCACCAGTCCGGTGGATACAAAGTGGAAAACTTTTATTGATGATTTAACCCCATCATTCATTATGATCTCAACAGACAACGTTACTTCAGATGTTTGTGCATCAGAAGATGTTAATTTGACTCCACATTTTGAAACAATTGGTTTGTTTCGTATTTTCGTTGGATTAAGTAAATTATATTTCAGTTATCGATTGTCTGTCTAGAGCTGTTCCAGTAGTATTGTTAAGATCAATAGTGTTCAATTTTGTATCGGTGGATGCTTTCCTTATTTATCCTCGTTTGATCGAAGCACCAGATTTGGAATGCTTCTTAGCAGCCAATTGGGAATGTAACACTGAATTATTCCGTAATCACTTCAAGAAGAACGTCAAAATGAACGAGTTCAATACTCCTGGCGAATTTTGGGCTAAAGTTATTCAAGAAGCCAAAAAATCGTATTTAAATTCATCTTTTAAATTTAAATAATGTTTTTCTTTACAGAGGAGATTGCTCCGAAAGCTTTGACAAACTTTCTGCTGCTATTATTTTATCGTCAATGATTTGTAATAGAAGAGGTGCGCAAAGAATATATTACCCAGAAAAAGTAAATGCCAAACGAGGATTGAATGTGATTCGTGATCGACGTATCATTTTGAAAACGGCTTCTGCTTTCTTGGAAGCTGCCGATTTCGAAGGAATGAAAATTAATGTCAATGACTTGTGGGACGGCCGAATGGTGTCTGGAATTTTTGACGAGCTGAATGCCAATGAATCGGTTCTCCCATACCGATTACAAGAGGAGTTTGCCAAACTTCATGACATTGCTTCACTGAAGATTCCATTGGCTGTAGACACAAACGAGAAACTTTTTGATCCTCTACCTGAGAAAGTGAACCCACTAATGGACCTTCCCATAATGTATTCCGTTACTTCGCCATTATTGAAGAAGTTTGTGCCTGAGTTGACTAGCTCGAATTCAAAGAATATGGTAGTCGAGGGAGAAGTTGCAGGTAAAGGCTTCTCTGATGATTGCAAAAATTATTTCTTTCAGATTATGCCGAAGTTTTGAAAACAAATCGTCAATGGCGTTTTGAAATGATCCAAGAGGAATATGCAGCACCAGATGAAGTTATTGACGATAAGTGGAAGCTTCGAAAAGCTAATAAGCAGAAGCAACAAATCTACAAATGGTACGAGATGTTCTCGAACGCTCTTGAAGGTCGTGGCTCAAACCTTCTCGTCGACTTTTCAAGAGTGCCAAAGGGATTTGCGACGGTAGAAAGTGATGGAGAAAATGAGGATAAAAAGAAGAAACATGGTGGACCAGCGGGTAAAGGTGGTAAAAAGGGCGCTGGAAAAGATGCTGGAAAAACTAAAAAGGAAATGATATTGGCTGCAAACAAGAAGGCAAAAGATCAGAAAATATGTGAAGGAGAAAAGGCAAAAATTCGCTTCGGAATACAACAAGGAAAAGATGCCATCACGTTTTTGGAAAACCTATATACTTCACTCGAGTTGGCTGAGACGAGAGCAATATGTAGATTCGAAGTGACGATCCGTGAAGCAAAGAAACTGCTAGATTCATATCAGGGAAATGATAAGCTGGAAGCTCGACGTGTAGCGGCCGTAATTTTAGTGGGACACTTAAAGGAATGTTTTTCGAAACATTGGGAATTATTTGAACAAAAACAAAAGGACCAAATAGTCGACATATGGGTATCATTGGGCTTTGAGGCTCCACCAGGTTGCAAGCCTTCGTTTGAAGCACGACAAAAGAAATTGAATCTTGATATTAATATGGTTTACTACCAATTAATGTATGGTGGTGAGCTTATTGATATTCAATCGGATCCTAAAAAGGATGACCGTGTTAGTGGATTTTCTCCGGATTATTGGCAAAGGACAATGCTCGATTCTGTTGATCGAGGAAATTCGGCCTTGATTGTTGCGCCGACATCTGCTGGTAAAACTTTCGTTTCATATTATTGCATTGAAAAGGTGCTGAGATCAAGTGACACTGATGTGGTTGTTTACGTATCACCATCGAAAGCTCTTATCAATCAGGTATTTCCGATTTATTTTTTTTGTATACCATAATAATTTCTTTTAGGCTTGCGGTTCAGTTTATGCTCGTTTCCGTAACAAGGCGATGCGTACAGGAATGTCACTATTTGGAACATTAACAAAGGAATATAGTCAAAATGCATTAAATTGTCAAGTGCTTATTACAATTCCGGATTGTTTCCAAGAAATGTTGTTATCACGAACTCCAAAAGTGCAAAAGTTTGTGAAAAATATTAAATATGTTGTGTTTGACGAAGTCCATTGTATAGGGTTAGTTTTTAATGGCCTCAGAAGTTTGTTTAATTTTAACTTTAGGGCTTCCGACGAATCACACATTTGGGAACAATTGTTGTTGCTTATTCCTTGTCCTTTCTTGGCATTGTCAGCTACAGTTGGAAACCAATCCACCTTACATAATTGGCTGAATAGCAGCGAAATGGCAAAATCGAATGGAAAGAGAAAGGTTTTAATGAAAGTTTGAAAATTATATCATATTTGAATAATAGGTGGATTTAATTTCGTATGGTGAAAGATATTCCGAATTGGAATTATCTATTCTTAATATTAATGATCCCACAAAAAATGAAGATAATGAAGCCAATGATGAAGCTAAAGAAACGAGCGTTAATAGAAATGCTGTTCTTCCATTAATGCCATATGGAGTTTACAACCCGGAAAAATTGAGAATGTTTTCCATTCCTGAAGATCAACAATTAACTGCGAGACAAATATTGACGTTGTTCCAGATGATGAGTCAAGTTGACTCAAAAATAATGTTTGATCCTATTAAATATTGTTTAGTAGTGTATTTTATTTCAGGGCTCCATTTGAGCCATGCAAATTCTTCGGGCAGCACGGAAGTAAAGCAGTTTGGCTGTCAAGAAAAGATTTGAGGTCACTCGAAAAGGCACTAAAGGAAAAGTTTTTGGAATGGCTGAATACCGATGAAAAAAAAATTAATGAGATACTTGAAATCATTTCGTCTCCAGTTCAGAAGCAACTTGACTATAGATTGAAACCATTTAATAAGGTATTCTATATTTTTGAATTTCAATTTTAATACCCACTAATCTAGGAGAAAGTTGCGTCAAGTTACATTATACCATTGGTGGATGAGATGAAACAAACAGAACAACTTCCAGCTATATGCTTTAGTGATGATCGTTTAGTGTGTGAATCTCTTGCTCTTAAAGTGTGTATTGAGTTGGAGAATCGAGAGAATGATTACGTTGAATCTGACGAGTTTAAAGACAAATATGAGATCAAAAATGAAGAAAAATTGATGAAATTAATGAAGAAGAAGGAGGATATCGAAGCAAAGAAAAAGAAGAAAAAGACAAAGAAGTCAGAAAAGTTTGACAAGGAAGAGAAAGAGCTAGATATGCGGGAAAATGACGACGAACGTGATGTATTGGCTATGAAGAAGGCTAGAATAGCTCAAGCTCTGGAACGTTTCAAACTTCGAGGAAGAGGAGGAGGCGATTCGGATCTTTACGAGAAAATGACATCGAGAATGTTGGCCATTGGAAAGAACAGAGAATCTACCAAAAAATTGCTTCGTTTGTTCGAGCGAGGAATCGGTTTCCATCATGACGCTTTAAATGCCGTGGAAAAGGGAGCCGTTGAAGTTTTATTCAGATCTGGAAATTTGGCTTTGTTGTTCTCAACATCAACACTTTCTCTCGGGTATATACATTATTGGGCTTACAATTTTAAAATATATATTTTTTTTTTTTCAGAGTTAACATGCCATGTAAGACTGTTATGTTTGGTGTAGATACATTCCACTTGACTCCGTTACTATACAGACAAATGAGTGGACGTGCTGGTAGACGTGGTTTTGATCATTCAGGAAATGTCATCTTTATGAGTATTCCAACAAGGTTCGATATTATTTCTTTAGTATTTTATAGAAGAATGTTTTAATCATTCAGCATTTTCCTAGCAAAACAAATATTAAACTAATTATTTAGGAAGATTCGACGTCTCTTAACAGCCTCGTTATCAAACCTTAAAGGAAATCCGCCGTTTACCACATCTTTCTTATTGAGACTATTTTCATTTGTTCATCAAAGGGATCCAACGTTACCCGAAAATCTTCAAATATTGGATATTAAGAGAAAAGCTTCTGTATTGCTACAAATGTTTATAATATAATATTATTCGTATCTTTTAGGCTGCAAAGTCGTTATTGGAGCATTCATTCAGTTTGTTCACGCGTAAAGAAGCTAAAAGTGGAGTTTTGCAAAAACAATTGCGAATGTTCTCAGCATTCTCATTTGTTGTTCTAAGGCATTTGCAGCTGCTAACACCAATGGTATAGATAATTTTATGTAAAATCTAATGCTTATATTCAGGGAGCGGCAAAGAATTTTGCGGATCTTGCCATGTTTGTGCATGCGGGTGATGCTGGAACACTGACCTTCATTTACTTAATGCAACGTGGATGTTTCCATCAACTTCTTAAGAAATACGAAGGAGACGAAGAGCAATGCAAAAGAGTGATTTTGGAGATTCTTGTGAACTTGTTCACTAATGTCCGAATGAGTGCTTGGTTCAAAACCAGTGAAGAAAGATGTAACCAAACAAATTATCTTATCTATCTGAGAGGACTACCGGAATATTTGCAACCTTATCTTAACGAATACAATTCGGTTGTCAAACAGTTATACACCTCGTTCATGATTGCTTCGACGGAAGATGGTAATTTGTTTGACGCAAACTATGACACTAGCGGAAAAATGGATGTCGATAAGTTCTCATTCACGAACGAAGATTTGGCGTCACCAATTTTTGAGGATTATTCGAATGATAAGTCGTTCCTACCAATTGTGGAAACCAACAACTTTGATCACAGAGGAAGAAAGGTTCAATAAAACTTATTGAAAACCGCTAATTCCAATTTTTAGCTGTATCGTAATGCGTTCGCATTTGATCTCTTCTATCATTGCTCTTTAAAATTGCTCATTCAAATGAATGAAATTCCAGTTCAACAAGCGTGGCATCTGATTTATGATTTTATGGTATGTTTGTTTAATCAGCTGAACTTTAATCCTGGTCTAATTGTAGAAAAAACTTGAAAGACTCTCCGTTGGACTTGAATCTGTATCAAGGCCGCAAGACCCACTTAGTGCAATTATAAAAACAATTTACAAGGAATACGATGAGAAGTTTAAGACTGTATTCAAAATGCGTGGCAAAGAATAATTTCTGTTCCTATTGTTGTAGATTAATTGTTGTTTTCATTATCAGCTCTGTCATATCACGCTTATTTCAATTATATTTTCCGGTGAGCATTATAGTGTAGTCGGCGTGATATGATTTTGGGTTCTTTACTACTATGTGCTTTTTGTTTAATTAAATAAACGTTGTTGTTAAATGGACGTGTCTAAAGCTGTAACTTTTAAATAGTGAATCCTGCCTATGATTTACTGAGAATGATTACTTTCTGTAGAATTACGGTCGACCTAGATTGAAAAAAAAAACGTGTTAAAAAGTAAGAAAGTGCGTTATTCGTGCAATAGATCGTCGTTTATGGTATGAAGAAACGCATTTGACGAACTATTTCACATATTTGCAATTTCGAATGGAATTTGGCATATAAAATCTTTAAGAAAATAATTATAAATGCGATTACCACAAAACCGCAAAATGTGGCGCACTTTTTTAAATATTTTTTTCATTTAATTTTTATGATTATTTGCTTGTTTATGCTCGTTCTATACTGTTTTTGCTTAAATGAAGAATATGCTTTAGATGTTGTTTAAATCATGGAATAAATGTGGAAAATAATAATAATGATAATAATCGTAAAACTTAAATTAAAAAATATTAAGAACAGTGCGCCGCATTTTGCGGTATATGTCAAATGTCAAATGTTATAAACAAGTTAATTTCTTTATTTAAAAAAAATCGTAGAACGATTTAAGCCGGCGCCTTCTTTCCACCATTCTTGCCACCACCACCGCCTACATTTCCAAACTTCCTAAAAATCAGGAAAAAATCTATGATCCAACGAATAACTGAACATACAAGGCCATTGTGAATGTCGCGAATATCGTCATAATACTATTAATCAATTGAATACCCATATATACGATGAAAATCATATGCACACCTTGAATTATTTAAAATTCGCGGTCAATTACCAACTTAATCTACCTGATGATGTGTGTTCAGATATTACGGTAGCTTGAGTCTGAATAGTGTTGATGGTTTTGAACTCAGCACCATCAACAAAAAATGCTAAGACCAGCTCATAGATGGTTGTAATCAGGGAAGATAGCTAAAATAAAAGTTAGGATTAGAATATAGGGCTAGTCTAATTTACCATAAGAGATGCACTGAACAAATAAATAATTCTTGAATTCACCAAAATGATGATTATGAATATAACAGCAATTATTAGCTGAAATATTTCTAGAATAAGGCAACATTTTGAAAATATCTTTAAAAAATTCAAAATATCAAACGTACACTTCCTATAGAAACAAAAAGGTATGATTCCTTCTCTTTCTCATCTTTCTTTTCAACAAAGTGCATAACTAATCCAAAAATAAACATAATAAGCGATGATACGACCAAACTGATGAGAAAAATCTGAAAAACCGCTCATCCCAGTCGTCCATCAGTATAGTGGTGCTCACTCTAGCCTGACAGCAGCACATTTTCGCTTTTGCGTCAGCATCATCACACCCGCAACCACCAGCATCCTCTCTTCTTTCTTTCACGTTTTTCCACTTTTTCTCAATGACGGAATCTTCCATTCTAATGGTTAAAAACTTTCAAAAGTATTTAAATAATTTTATTGTCACATTTTATAGGTTTTATCATGGGAATATTGTGTCACGATTTGCTTAAAGGTTTATTTATTACGTGATAATTGTAAACATTTGATTTCTTACGTCCAAGGCAACGAGTTGTTCAGTTGTCGTGCAAGTTCAGTACTGTATTCTGGGTCTAAAATGAATCAAGGTTTAACCATTTGCAGTTGACGTCTATTTCTGTGTTTCATGGAAGATCATTCCATATGCTGTTACCAATTTCTAACACTGTTCAGCGTTGCTTAAACCTAAGTATATAATATAGGCACACCAAATTATTCTTAATTATGTCATGGCTTTGTAAATATTGGTCCACGTTTTTGATTCGAATTTACTGCGCGCTAACGTGCTTTTCATTGATTTAAGGATATTGATTCGCTCATAAATTAACGTCAGAATGCTAGACATAATTAACAAAAATTATGTTTACAAAATTATTAAAAGCGTGAACTTAAGGGACTAACATCTCGACGATAAAAACAACCTTAATTTGGTGTGTATGGGAGGGACTCCCCCGATCCCCCCGACCCGCGTATTGAAAAAAAGAGAAGAAATTTTCAATTTTTTAAGGTCCCGGCCGCCCGCAATTCCAAAAAACGGGGTCCCTCCCATCCATGATGTATATGATATTTACTAGAAGTTTAGTTCATCTCCGTTCCAATATTTGATGGGCACAGCGGTCACCCAAAGGTTCCAGCGAGAGAGAGAGAGTTCTGGAAGTGGGAGCTGGTCAATCAAGCGGCATGGCGGCATCTAGGGGTCAGAGATGTCGTTTTCGTTTTTCGTTTTTTCGTTTCGTTTAAACGAAAATTTCGTTTTCGTTTTCGTTTAAACGAAAGCAGAAAACGAAAACGAAACGAATAACGAATTGAGGTTTGGTCCCGCACGGAATGACCGTAATGTGTCCTAAAGACTTCTTCCAACGAAGTTTTCCCGCGAAAATTTCGTTGTTTTGCCGTTTTTAAACGTGTACAATGCGGACCGATATTTACCAGCATTATCGGGAAAGTGACAAACCAGGCATGCTGGCTTGCAAACGACGAAGATCAAGAAACGTGTCAAGTCAACTTTCTTGAACCACAAGAAGCTCTGCGAGATGAAAACTGAAGCTAATGGCGAGCCTTCTTGCAAGAAGCAGCGTCTTTTGGAAGACTTCACACTGAGGCCTGATGATTCAACCCGCTCGTCTGAAGCTCTGATACCGTTTTTACTGCGCCGCATTGATTCATTCTGCAGGGAGCCAGTTGAAGCTTCATTTCCGCGTTCGTCTCCGCACTGGATGGCCAAAGACAAGAGTACGACGACTGCGATCTCCTGCGCAAAGCTGCATTCTTCGATCCGCGCTTTGTTGGAAGGAAGGAACTGTACGACGACGATGTCTGGAATGAAGTACGACACGCCGTAGAGATGTCAGTAGCAAGCTCTCAAATTCTAGATTCAACGTCATCCTCCTCTTCGCGAAGCTCCTCTTCGCGAAGATACGCACTGTACCAGCTCTACTGGAGCCCTCAAGGCGAAAATCTGGTCTCAAGAACAAGATGGAACTCCGATGCGAACTAAAATAGCCGCATATCGGTTTGCATTATTTGCATTAGCGGTTTTGCAATATTGGGCGGCAAAGCACAACGACGGCGGCTTTCCTCTGCTTGCTCGCGAAGCTAAGAAGTTCCTCTCTGTTCCTGTGAACTCATCCGAACCGGAGAGAGGTTTCCGCAATTTGCACCATCTGCTTTCGAATAAGAAACGTAAGAACCTTGCCATATCCACCGTACAGGACCTGGTGAACGTTCGCCAACACTTAGCGATGAAGAAGATGGACTTTGCGCCTGATGGAAGTGAGGAAGACAAGGATTCGGATGAAGATTGCGATGAAAACGGAAACTTCGACGAAGTAGAAGACCTTTTTTGATTATGTTGTTGATGCATTGTTGTTATTGTTGTTTAAATTGTTACTTGTTAGCCGCAGTTATGTCATAGTATAATAAACAAAAAATTTCGTTTTCGTTTTCGTTTTTCGTTTCGTTTAAACGAAAATTTCGTTCGTTTCCCATCTCTGCTAGGGGTCACGGTGGTCCCTGCTATTTATTAGCCATTAAAATATGCTCAAAAAACAAATGTAGCACTCTTGAAGAAAACGACAATTAAATTATACGCTTCCAACCATTATTCAGGTAATTTAAGAGTTTCTTGAATTTAAGCTAACAATGCTGATACATTGAAAATCGGGTCATTCAGTTTCTGTGAATATTGTCTGCACTAAAATGAGTCTTATAAGATTATACTAGGTCTAGAAATTAATTTCCGCGTTTTCTTTTAAGCATATTCAACCATAAAAAACTGGACAAACTTAAACAAAACATTTATTCAAAATAATTTCCGTTATTAATAACAACATTTTCCCAGAGTTTGGGCAAATTATGGATTCCATCATTATATAATTTTTCTGGTTTGGCCGCAGTCCATTCATCTAGCCATTTTTTGACGTCTTGATGATCTCGAAAGCTCCGCCAGACCATGAGCCATTGGCCGGAAAAGATGATCATCCAATGTCTGGAGAGTACGGCGGGGGCGGTAAGACTTCCCATTTGAACTCTTTCAGCGTATCCTTCACCGCTTGAGCAACATGCGTCTTTGCGTTGTCATGAAGACAAAAAATGGATAACAAACAGGGTTGCACGGAAATCGATTTTTTGTCAAACGGAAAACGGAAATGGAAATTATTTTTTTTCAAACGGACGACGGAAAACGGAAATGGAACTCGAAAAACGACGGAAAAAGGAAGATGGAAGGTGGAATTTCGTGAAGAAGATTAAACTACTGGGAATAGAATTTAGATTTTTTCTGTGTATTTATTATTTGCCTTCGCATGCGCCCATTGAACATGCTTTTGACGGGAAGAAGAATAACAGAAGATTGGAAAATCGCCATAGTGAATCTCCTACGAAAGGGGAAGGATGGTCTAGAAGATCATCGACAATATCATTCTGTTCTACAACAAAAATGTAATGAATTCAAATTTCCTCTGGAACAAGCTCTAATCGACTTTTCGGATTCTTTTTTCAGATATCAGAATCCATGGAACAACAGTCAATATTCCGCTAAGAGATTGGTGAGTCAAGTTGACTCGACTTCACCATCTCTGTTCGCATATGCTCTCCAATTCTCGATGAATCCGACAAGGAGAGTGTGGGAAAAGCTGAAAATATCTGTGTTGATGGAACGTTTTTGAAACACTTCGAATTCGCTGACGTCCTGGTGCTAATTGGTAGTTCCTCAGAAGAAATAATCCGGCGTCTAAATCAACGGCTAGAAATCACGGTCTAGAAATCAACACAACAAAGACGATGATCGTACACATGCTACTAAGGACTCCATATTAAGCAAATCATCTATTTCCTCAATCTTCTATTTCCTCACCTTCCAGCAAAAGAAAAAAGAGCTAATACATCATCGTTCCGGCCTTGCCCGAAACTTGGTGTTCATCCCAGGAAGTTCTCTTGAATAAACGTCTTCAAATGACACTTCGACATAATATACTTTCACGCCAAGCTCGATGGCTCGATTTCCTTTGATTTTTTAGTTACGAGAAAACTGCTCATTTGGGTTGCACATTGGTCGATACTTGAAAGACGAAGCCGAACACTCTGGAGAGAGCTGGTCCGTATCGCGACGCACTTGGGATGACGACCGAAAATTAAGTAATCAAGTAGTCAATCAAGTAGTTAAAAAGTGTCTAGAAACTCGCAAGATGATCCCTCATCGGATTGGTTTCTCTCGGAACCGTGACAGTGCACATTTTAAATACAGACCGGGGTTGCACGGAAATCAATTTGTTTTCAGACGGACGACGGAAAACGGAAATGGAACTCAAAAAACGACGGAAAACGGAAGATGGAAGATGGAATTCCGTGCAACCCTGATAACAAACATTGTAGAGTAATAGACGAAAAACTCGTTTGTCCATCGGAGAATATAATTTTTCCTTCTTTTTGTTCTTGCATTAGGCACCGATCTCTGAAAAGGACAATATTTCATCCGCAGGAATGTCGGATAATGCGCTTGTACACCGATCGCACCTTCGCGGTCTGACATTTTTTACAGCCGAATTTTAATATCACTCATTTATTATTTGGTATATAAACTGGCCAGTTAACTGGAAAACGTGGATAATCATTTCAAGAACTCTTCGGTAAAGGAACATCAATTGGCTTACAGCTAATGATATAAGGAGAAGTTATAAAACTTTTCAAAATACAGAAAATATTAAAGACTAAAAAGAAAAGATATCTGGACTTTAATTAATACAATACATTCTATAATGCTATTATGTATCACAAAGTTTGCACGACAACTTTCAAAACAACTTTACTTAAAAAAAAACTTATTAATATCTATAAAAAGTTGTTAAAAAACTAGCAAAGCCAACAAACAACACAGAAATTAGAATATTCGATCCATGAGCACTATTACATCTATCTCCAGTGCAGCAGCATGCAGTTCCATCCTCGTTGCATTTCGCTTCCGCACATCTTACTTGAATTGAATTCAGCGTGAGTTTCTGAGCCGTTCTAGAGCATCCTTTTGCACTGATTCCATCAACATTTTTAATCTGCATTCAAAATTAACAAACAAAATCAATAATTGAAACATCTCACCGTTGCACAGAACCCATCATTCATTTCACAAGTATCGACACCACCCTCTATGTGCAAATTTAAAGACGGGCTGTCTATCTCAAGCGCGCATCTGAAAATTATTTCAGTTTTAAAACTCTAATCAATAACTTACTGCAAGGTTAAAATCGCGGAGACTAGCATGAGAGTAATAGCAAGTTGTCGCAACATTCTTCGACACAATTTTGAAATGTAAATGTTGGATGAGCGGCGACAATTTTGGCATATATGGATATCAGTTGAATAAACAACATAGAAGATTGTCAAATAAAAAAGCTGTGAGTCATTTGGACGATACGATTTGCAAATATTTAATACCACTGTATCACTATCGTGTAATAAATTCTATATAATGATTATGCTAGTCGTGATGGTTATCTGTGAGCTTTGAGAAATTGTTATTAATCCAAGTTTTTTTTAAAAATAAATATTATTCCTCGACTGCTCCCTGTTGAGAGTTTTAGAGAGAGAGAGATACAATCGAGAGACAATTTTAGGTGAACATCTAATTCTTGATAACAATAACAATTGAAAAAAATATATATATATAAAAAAATCAAAAACTGACCGCTCTAGGGTCTTTCCATCCTTTAATAAATGCAATTCTCTTCCACGCCGATTTCAACTTTCAACACAATCTCATTGAATAAAGGAAACTACGTTCACGCAATGAACTACCAGGAGATGCCACAATCAAACAACACGAGATCATAAACAACAATTTTTGTACCGAATCGTCACGGGAGATGAAAAATGGTGCCTGCAAGTCAATCTGAAGCAAAGAAAGGAGTGGCTGGCTCCGGGAGATACGCCAAAGCCGAGAATCAAGTAAGCTCCAAAAAAAGTTATCTGCGTTTGGTGGAACTGGGAGGGAATTCTGCACTGGAAAATGCTCGCAAGAAACGCCACGGTCATCAAGGAGCGCTATGTTGCCCAGCTGCGTCGCGTAAATGAGGCTATTCGACGGAAAGAACCCGATCGACAAGGCCAAGTAATCTTGCCCGGCCGCATTTTGCACAAGCTCTCCAAGTGCTTGCGGTGTTATCTTCGAGGACCTCAAAAACTGCCTCAACAACCTCTTCGATACGGCGGAACGCCTACTGTCGATTAAAGATTTAACTAATTTGTTTTTACCGGTAAACCGACTTACTTACTTACTTACTTGGTTACTTGGTTAGTCCATGTCAATCGTGAAGATTGCGGACCATCTCTCTCCAGACGCTGCGACTTTGTCTTGCCATAGTTGACCAAGTCGTTTTCATCTTAAGGATTCCAATCCTTGGTAAACCGGCCAATCTCATATACCCAGACAAGCCTTCCCCATTTGTCTGTTTTGTTAATTCAGTGTGTCTTTGTGAAAAAAATTCGAGGAACTTGTTTCTCAACCCCATACCTAGCTTTACAATGTTTTCCTCGAAGTATCAGGAAACATTAAAATATTTGCAAAATGTTAGATTATCGCGACTTTCTGAGCACCGAATTTTTAGATTTCAGTTAACGTGTCCAAAAGGATTGCAACAGAATAAAAAGGGATCCACGAGGATGTTACAAGTATGAAGACGGCAGGAAAACACAGAAAACATACATTATGGAACAGGTTCCCCGCTTTCTTTCCCATATGTTGTAGTCAGTCGCACGCCAAATGGAAATAAGTTCCTGCTTCATGAATAGTAATGAACCTTATTAAACTACGATCGATCAGTTAGTGCATCTTTCACTTATTAAATTTCCACACCAAAATATTTTTTTCAATACTTAAACAGACGCCAACTGGATAAGCATGAACCACGATCCATATAAGACCACCCAAATTAATAATACCAGCGATATTTTTGTCGAACGATAGTTCCTGATATATTGGATTGAGGAATAAGTTCGTAGTTTTTTCAAAAAGATTTATTTGAGCAAAAAACAATAATTATAATAAAATAATCAATTATGCATTCGCCGTTAGTGTTTACGACTGTCGAAGAAGTCGAAGAAGTTGTCGAAGAAGTTGTTGAGCCAGTTTTTGAGCTCCTCGAAGGTAACACCCCTCATTTGGTTTGACAGAGAGTGTAAAAGGTGGTAATCGGATGGCGCAAGGTCAGAAGGGTACGGTGGATGCTGAAGAACCTCCCATTCCAGCTTTTGGAAAGCGGTTTTGACGACTTGTGCAACATGCTGCTTGGCGTTGTCGTGGAGTAAGATGACTTGGCCTTGTCAGTGAGGTCTTTTCAGTCGAATAGCCTCATTTACTGGGAAACATAGAGCTCCTTGTAGACCGTGGAGTTTCTTTCGTGCATTTCCCATTGCAGCATGACCTTCCAGTTCCACCAAACGCAGATAACTTTTTTTGGGGCTTACTTGATTCTCCGATTTGGCGTATCTCCTGGAGCCACCCACTCCTTTCTTGCTCATGAGGTATCCAGCCCGCGAGATTTTCGGAAACTCCCATTGAATGAAGATGATTAAGGATTGCCTCTTGTTCACAGTTCATTTTTTAGCCCACGTCTTGTTTGGCGAATATCTTCTTTCAATTATGTCTTCATATGGTCTAATTGTGCAGGTCATCCGATCCGTGGCGTGTCTTCAAGATTAAAGTCGCTATTTTCGAACTTTTTTTGTACAGTCCTTCTCCATACGCACTACATATTTCCCAAGCGGCTTCGGCTGCTTTTTGCTTTCGATGAAAAGCGAAGAATAGCAAATGTCGAAAATGCTGATTTTGCCTCCTGGATAGTTCATTTCTAAGCCTGAAAAATGATGCAAATTTAATGTTTCAGAACAAACTAAAAACACATTTTTGTAGAGCAGAAAAAGCGCTATCAGATAAATTTATACACTTTGCCAAACAATAAGAAAATTGTTAAAAAAAAGATAATATAAAAGCTCTACGAACTTATTCCTCAACCAAATAGCTCAAATGCGAAGGCCACCAAACTAATATTTGAATGGTTTTGTTGTTTATGTGTCTTCTAATTGTACGCATCAGATATACTCGCCATCATGAGTAGAGTATACTTGCAAGTATAAGAAAAAAATTTTTTTTTGGGATTTTCAAAGAAAATTACGTTTGAAGTTATGTCGAACAGCACTTTGATTTATTGGCCATCATTGTTGATAAGAACGTGACTTGTTACGAAATACTAAAACAATTAAATAAAAGCAATATTTTATTATATACTTACCAGGGTTGCACGGAAACCGATTTTTTTCAAATGGACTACGGAAAACGGAAATAAAATCAATTTTTTTCAGACGGACGACGGAAAACGGAAATGGAAATTAATTTTTTCAAACGGACGACGGAAAACGGAAATGGAACTCGAAAAACGACTGAAAACGGAAAACGGAAGATGGAAGATGGAAGATGGAATTTCGTGAAGATTAAACTAATGGGAATAGAATTTAGATTTTTGCTGCTAGTAGAGCGTGTATCTATTATTTTCCTTCGCATGCGCCCATTGAACATGATATTGACGGGAAGAACAATACCAGAATATTGGAAAATCGCCAAAGTGAATCTCCTACGAAAGGGGAAGGATGGTCTAGAAGATCATCGACAATATCCATTCTGTTCTACAACAAAAATGTAATGAATTCAAATTTCCTCTGCAACTAGCACTAATCTACTTTTCGGATTATTTTTTCAGATATCAAAATCCATGGATCAACAATCAATATTCCTTTAGGCTAGAGATCAACACAACAAAGGCGATGATCGTACACATGCTACTGAGGACTCCATATTTAGCATTCTACAAATGCAATCTTATATTTCCTCACCTTCCAGCAAAAGAAAGAGCTAATACATCACCGTTCCGGCCTTGCTCGAAACTTGGTGCTCATCTCAGGAAGTTCTCTTCAATAAACGTCTACAAATGTCCCTTCGACATAATATACTTTCACGCCAAGCTCGATGGCTCGATTTCCTTTGATTTGTTAGTTACGAGAAAACTGCTCAGTTGGGTTGAACATTGGACAACACTTGAAAGAGGAAGCCGAACACTCTGGAGAGAGCTTTTCCGCATCTTGATCAATAAATACAGACCGGGGTCCCACGGAAATTAATTTTTTAGACGGACGACGGAAAACGGAAATGAAACTCAAAAAACGACGGAAAACGGAAAACGGAAAATGGAAGATGGAATTCCGTGCAACCCTGATACGTACCTTTAAGTCGTTTTATAGAATATAAAAAAATTATAAAAAATAAATAAAATGGCCGAGAACTAGGATTCATGCTTTCTAAGGGTCTAATGGTGTACTGATTGTGAATTTCAATTATCGAGGCGTGGTGCCACAAGACTTTCTCATTTTCCTTGACTACAATATTGAAGCCTAGAATAGCATTAAAGGAACATTAGAGCAATGCATGCAGATGAATGCCAACATGAGTGCTTGCAAGTTTTTCCAATCCCACAAGGATGTGTCTTGATCACCCGGAAGGAAAACAAACAAATTCTCATGAAAAAACTCTCAAATAC
This sequence comes from Caenorhabditis plicata, assembly GCA_963931815.1. NCBI lineage: Eukaryota > Metazoa > Nematoda > Chromadorea > Rhabditida > Rhabditidae > Caenorhabditis > Caenorhabditis plicata. Next base: position 6,243,222 of record OZ007494.1, read on the forward strand.
AGATGTTTTTTTTCAACAATATTTTCCTACGAGAGACAGGATATGACTCAAACCGTTCATAAATAGATAATTTTTATGCAAATAATATGAAGCGTATAAAGTATAAATATGAGTTGAGCGGTAGCAAGTATTCAACATCAGCCAAAATATTTGTCTGCAATATGGACACTCGAAGCACAGGTTTGTTCATCTTATCTTTGTCTTAACAAGTTACCGGTTCCTCTAGATTAGTAAAAAAATGTGTTTCAAAAATACTTTTATGGTTTGTGATGGTTTTATGTCTTCAAATTGTCAAGTGCTGAAATGATAGTAAACAAACAAAAATAGTAAACAACATGAATGGTTCTTCTTATTTCAATAATTATGCAAAGTTTATAAAATTGTTCAACTGTACATATTATTCCATTTTTATAGTATGTTCTTTAAACATTTATTTACAGTTATAACTGCAGTTTTTTATCTTTGTTATGCACACAAGGTTTGCACGGAATTCTATCTTCCGAATTATTTCCATTTCTATTTTCGTTTGATTGTTTTCCGCGCAACCGCGTTCGGTCCATGAAATGCGCAATGGAACGGTGAAGCCAATCCGATGAGGAATCATCTTTCGAGATTTCTCACAGACTATTTGAAATCAGTATATCATAGGAGTCAAGGATCATTGCCATTTTTCTTCTGTTGGAACTTTACTTACTTTGGATACTTTGGTATATCTCAATCCACCTCGGACGACTGCATCTCGCCAATGTAGACCATGTCGTTTTCTTCTGGAGCATTCGCAATCTTCTTCTTCCGGATGTGTATGCCCTTGATTCATGGTCCACAAATTCGGCAACTCCTTGACCCGCTTGTCCCACCTGTCTTTGGGTCGCCCTCTCGATCGGTGAGCACCCCTCGGTGTCCATTCCGTGACAGTCCTTGTCCATCGCGTGGGCGGCAGTCGAGCGACATGACCGGCCCACTGTAATTTCCTTTTATCGACAAAAAATCGATAGGAACGTTGCACTCAGCGTGGAAAAGGAGTGCATTCAAGGAACGTTGAAGTCGGCAGATCTGGTCGCGGGTGGGAGTCCATGTTTCGGGGCCATATAGCATGGGGGCAGCACATTCTGAAAAATCAGCTTCTTTTTCTTGTCGCCGTCGAGCATCGGGAGCAGTGGTTTGCATTTCGAGAATGCCGCCCAAGCAGACTTGATCCTACGTTTTATTTCGTCGTCAAGCGAACCGTCGATGCAGATACAGCTGCCCAGGTATCGAAGCCCCCTGGTTGAGGTGCAAATTTCACCCTGGCACCTGATTGGAGTCGAAGGGGCGTAGTCGTTATGGAGAATGACGGTTTTGCCTGTGTTGATCTCCAAGCCGCAAGGCTGCTTTCCTCCACGAGAAGATTCAGACGATGATCCTCGATTGCGTTGCGGCTTTTTCCCATGAGCACGACATTGTCGGCAAACTCGAGACGTTCCAGTCTTCTCCCCATCTTCGGTACATGATTCGCTCGATCTCCTTTTCCTGTCGACTTTGTCAAGAATTCTTTGCAGACCGTAGGCAAAGAGTGTCGGTGAGGCTGAGTCGCCTTGCCTCACTCCTCGTTCCAGTGGCACATCGATAAGTTCTCCATGAACCTCGAATTGGGCAAGTCCGCCGTTTGTAGTCTCCATGATTGCGTCTTTGAGCTCGTTAGGAATTCCAGCTTCGATTAGGGCGTTGTTTATCGCAGAATGGGAATTCTTGCCGAAAGCGCTGGAGTAATCGATGAAAGCGAGAACCAACGAAAGTTTGAATTCATTGCACCTTTCGATTAGTTGTCTGACGCATTGGATGTTGCCGATGCACGAATGACCAGCACGAAAACCGTTTTGAGTCTCTTCCAGGTATACCTTCGAGTAGGAGCTTAAACGTGTCGTCAACATCTTAGAGAATATCTTGGAAATAATTGACGTCAAGGCGACATTGAATAAAATCAAAAGAAGCAGAAAATTACAAAACTACTGTAAAGAGTTCGCTATTGCTTCCTCCTGCTTTTTTTTGGTTCAGTGAATAATTATAATTTTTTGGAGCAAATAACAAGAGCATTTAGTGCCAATTCTGACTTGGCTGGCACTGGTCAATCCACGAACCAAAAGACGCTTCGTTTACGAGAGAAATCTTAAAAACAGCGATTTTAAGTATCCAGAAGTAGAGAGAAGAAATATGTTTACTGTATACAAAATAGTTGAAAAATTTAACCCTACCGCACGCCAACTGGTATGACAATAAATGAGCACAGTAAACGTGGTCAAATTGTACTTTCTAGAAAGATATTAATATTTTTAGATAGTTTAAGACAAACCTGATCAGTTTGTAGTAAAAACTGTTTTGTTAGAAAGGCGCAATTTTTTTCAGACACGCTTAAATGTCCGAAAATGGTAATTTCCAGTTGGCGTGCTACCGTATATGGTTTTTAAAAATTCCAAAATTGATTTAAAAATCCTATATTGTTTCAATTTTAATGACCTCTGCTCTAATGAGCTTGAAGAAAGTTTAGTTTTATATCATTAGACTTTAATTTAGTTCTGTATTTTTGTTATTTCAATTGCCGAGAGGAAACCTGGACTATCAGAATTTGAATAATTCTTATTAAAAGCTTACCGAAGCGCATACAACGGCAAACAGCCTTCACATAGAAATAAAGATCAGCAAATTTTTTTGTTCTTTTTTGTAAAACAGTTTTTAGACTATTTTAAGAGAACGAGTGGTTTTTATAAAACGTGAGTTACATCATTCTGTTCCTCGTAAAATTCTTTTTATGGCAAATTTTAAAAAGATTAAAAGAGAACAGGAAGAAAAGTTTTTTCTGTTAAACAATTATTATCAAAATCTAAGAATATGAAAGGTTTGATTTGATCATTTTTGAATTATTTTCAATGGTCTCATAGATAAAATGAAACAAATATTCAATTTACGTGAATAAATTCTCTGTTTTTCATTATAGTTCTTCAAAATTTCTAGATTAAATCAGATTTATTATTTTTATTTTTTATGAAAAGAAAATTGGAATTGTCAATTTCTCAGATTTTTATAATATTAATAAATAAAAGATTTAAAAATAAAATGAATTAAAAAGCCATCTCGCAATTGGTGCGCGTTGTTTTGCAATTGGTGCGCGTAGTTTGTGGCATTATCATAACAATAATTACCCTGTGTACAATTCCACTAAATCATTAGACACAAAAAAGTTTTGTAACCCCATTAAAACATTGATCATTAACAAATTCACTTTTCCAGACAAATTTCAGTTCAGTCATAAACCATTTTTTTTGTTAAAGAACATTAAACCATATTTATTCAATCATTAATAATGTCATTTAATGTTGTTGTTGTTGTTGTTGTTTATGTAATATTCGATTTCTTACGGCTTCTCTTTCATTTTATTATTCATTTAACAAAAGAAACCGTCAATGCCATTTTCTTTTTTATTCAAGTATAAACTTTAAAAAGGCTAATGATGATCATGATTGATATTATACGCATATAATTAGAATTACTCATCGATGTGAAATGGGGTTTAATGTCTGATTTAATCAAGAATATTTTGACAAAATATTTTCGTTGTTTTTTTGATGATGTTTTGTTCAAGTGACTCGGATGGAATTCCAATAGGAAAACTGTAACAAGCTAACTGAAAGAAGAATAACACGAGCTCATTTAAGATGTTCAAGACTTTTATTTCATCATCATTTTATGTTTGATGCACTCCACTGCCACGATTACTGGAAGTTTTGCAAAAAAGGTGTGCACATATTGCAAAACCACGCCCTTCACTTTTTATTTAAATTCTTTATATTTTTACAATCGTAAACTCTTCGAATTTGAATTAATTTGTTTTAGAACCGTTTAGAATTATTGATTAATGATGCTAATTTGTTTGAAGGTTCAAAGACGATTTTAGAATTTTTAAAAAACAAAGAATTCAAATTAAAATTGATGGGCGGCGTGGTTTTGCAATTTGTCCACACTTTTTTGCAAGATACGCAGTGTTCGTGGCAGTGGAGTGTTTGATGTATAATTTTGAACAAATCTTTGTTTGTTTAGTTTGGAAGTCTATGTTATGTTAGGAAGATGGATGTATGGATGATGTATGGAATGTTAGGAAGTTTAAGTAGGAATCATTGGCAAACATTCACGTGAAAGTTTGTTATAAACAATTAAACAAGCTGATGTTGCTAATTTCAATTGGAATGCTGTGTAATTAAGATTTCCGCTTTTATCACAAAGCTACAAGGGTCTCTGAAATTTTAAGCTTTTTTTAAGCTCAACTGCCCATTTTAAAAATTTAGATAAAAAACTTTTTTAAATTTTTTAAAAGTTTTAAAATTCCAATTGGTTCGAAATGCACACCAGGGTAATAAAATGGGCTCAATAAACGTGCTAAAAAGTTACTTTTGGTAAGATTCTTGCGCAAAATGAAAGGACGAACAAATTAAAAATAGGTAAATCGTTATTTCAATTTGGTGTGCAAAATTTGTTTAATATTGGGTTGAGGAATAAGTTCGTAGAGCTTTTTTAGATTTATTTGAACAACAAACAATAATTATAATAATAAATTAATCAATTATGTAATCGCTGTTACTGTTTACGACTTGCTCCCATGCCGTTCCGCCAAAAATCGCGCGTCTCTCTGGTGTCGAAGAAGTTGTTGAGCCAGTTTTTGAGGTCCTCTTTGTCATCGAAGGTAATTTAAGATATTTATAGTATCGTAATATAAATAGAGTTTGATGTCGGTGGTTCAATTTACGGCTGGCAGTAGAGCGATAGGCACGAGACTTTGAGCAGTATACTTTCTTTAACTTTAACTCTTGACTGAGCAAAAACTGCGCTTAAATAGTCCATCCGTGACCTTCCCAACATCCGATCATCATGTGGGGGTTTTTTTTCTCCGAAAACAGCACTTTGTCGTAGAGCTTCTAAATGCCAAGGACGTTTGCACACCAACTGGAAATTACGATTTTCGGATTTTTAAACGTATCTGAAAAATTGTTCGTCTTTTTAATAAATAAGCTTTTACTATAATTTTATTCTGCTTGTCTTAAACTGTCTAAAAATATTATTATCTTTCTTGAAGGTTAGATTTGAGCACGTTTACTGATCTCATTTTATTATCATACCAGTTGGCGTGCGTCTGTAGTTTTCCCATGGTTGTAAATTCTTTTAAATGCCAATGTAGTTCTTCTTGTGCTGGCGATTGTCCAACTTTTTCTCGACTATCGTCGACAGGTAACGCAAAAGGTGACAATCGGATGGCGCAGAGTCTGGAGAGTACGGTGGATGCTGAAGAACCTCCCATTCGAGCTCTTGGAGGACTTGTGCAACATGTGACCTGGGGTTGTCGTGGAGCAAGTTGACTTGGCCTAGTCGATCGGGTCTTTTCAGTCGAATAGCCTTATTTACTAGGCAACATAGAGCTCCTTGACTCTGGCGTTTCTTTAGAGCATTTCAAAGTGCAGCATGTCCTTCCAGTTCCAACAAACGCAGAGCATGGTCTATTTTGGGTGAAGATCTTGCTTGACTCTCGGCTTTGGCGTATCTCCTGGAGCCACCCACTCCTTTCTTTGCTTCAGATTGACTTACAGGCACCATTTTTCATCTCCCGTAACGATTCGGTACAAAAATCACATTAGCGCGTCTTGCTCGATGGTGAGCGAGATGTTTTCTTTGTTTTGTTCGTTGAGCTCATGAGGTATCCAGCCCGCGAGTTTTTCGGAAACTCCCATTGAATGAAGATGATTAAGGATTGTCTTTTGTTCACAGTTCATTTTTTAGGCCAATTTACGACTTGTTTGGCGAATATCTTCCTTCAGTAGTGCCTTCAGATGCTCTTCGTCTTATTCTGCAGGTCGTCCGCTTCGAGGCGTGTCTTCAAGATTAAAGTCGCCATTTTTGTGCAGTAGACACGCCGAAGACACCTTCTCCACCCACACATATTTCCCGAGCGGTCTGCTTATTGCATTTTAGGATTTTATTTTGATCACATTTCATTTTATCGGCCAATCGTCAGAACTCAAAGAATTCAGAAGTCTCTAAAGTCTAAAATTTCGTCAGAAAAGTATTTTTAGGGAATCCACTTAATATGACGTGAAAATTAGATTGTTCGTGGAATTTAGTCAACTTACATAAAGCCATAATTATTGGTACTACTTCAAATGGTGTTTTTCACTATTCTCTTGAAAGCTCCAAGACGTTTTATGATCTCCTTCGTCAGAAGAATCGAAACGTATTTTCAATCGAGGCGCGGTGCCTTAGTCATATTCCTGACAGGTAACCGATGGACTTCAAACTTGAAATTTAGGATAATAACGTTCGGAAAAAAAATTTGAAAAATATTTCACCAAAAACGCACCAAAGACTGCAGCAAGGCAACAAAACTTGAGTGCCAGTAATTATGGTACACAATGCATGAATTTTATTATTTTTACGCTTTTCGGTATAATTAATCTGGGTGGTCGGAACTGCTTTAAATGGTGACCCAGTTTCGTCTCAATTTTGTGTCAAAGTGGAATTTTCTGCATAGCCTGCCAAATGGCACGTAGGAGTGAAGTAGGAGAGACAAAATGAGCTCAGTAAGCGTGCTCAAATCGAACTTTGCAGAAAGATATAGAAGTTTAAGGGCATGTTGTCTAAATTGTAGAGAATATATTTTTATAGAAACGTCGTAAAAAAATTTAATACGCTCTTAAAAACCGGAAAATATTTCATTTTTTATTCTATTTCAGTTTGGCGTGAAAATGGAAATGACGATATTGTGCAAATTTTAAATGGTTTTTACAAGGGAAGTCACTTTAGCGTCCACTTGAGATTTTGATAGGACCGCTCGCTGCTGCCACATTTCTCACCCAAAATAATTTTCTTATTTAATTAAGTTATTCCTTATGTCGGACATTTTATGGTTTATGCACGTCAATAAAGCTGTCAAAAATAAACTTTGGCGGCTCATATCTCGGCTCAGAGAAAAATTGCGCCGTTTTTGAAAACGGATTTGGAATCAGCGCATCCGAATCTATCAATGGTGAAAGTCTCATCAAAATCTCAAGCGGACGCTACAGGGTGAGCCATAATTACCCGTACTGAACATTTGACTTGACTGACGCATTTTTGGTGCATTATTTTTTATTAGTTTTTTCTAAATGTAATTTTTATGTAATGTTTAAAATTTCAAATCAATCCGTTAAGTTTCAGGGTAATGGCGAGGTCTAGTGTACATCGCACTGCAATTATTGACTTTCATAAGAACAATTTCACAGCGAAGGAGATCATTAAGCGTCTCGGAGTTCCAAAGCAAACCGTCTACGATGCCATCAAAAGATATGAGGAGCTTGGTACACTTTGTGATCGTGTTGGGAGAGGAAGACGAGTATCTGTGACCACTCCTGAGAGAGTTAAGGCGGTTCGAATGAGGATCAGACGAAATGCCCACCGCAGCATAAGGAGGATGTCACGGGATATGAAAATAAGCAATACGTCAATGAGAAGGATTGTAAAATTGAAGCTTAGGATGACTCCGTATCGTGTAAGAAAAGCGGCCATACTCTCTGAAGCGAACAAGAAGAAACGACTGGAGAAAGCAAAACGGCTCCTTGCCGGCACACGGAGGAAGGAGCACTTGGTGACAGTCTTTGTGGATGAGAAATTGTTCACCGTGGAGGCCGAATTTAATGCCCAAAATCATCGAGTGATTGCTCAGACGTCCCAGCAAGCTGTCGAAAATGGAAGAACAATTCACCGATCCCCTCACCCCGCCTCAGTGATGGTTTTTGGAGCCATTTGCTCAACTGGGAAGTGCCCTCTGATTTTCGTGGAAAAGGGCGTGAAAATCGATAAGGAAGACTTCCCTTGTTATTTCAAAACCAACTGGATTACTACTAACTATTTTTACAAAATATAACTAGCTGCTCTTAAAATATTCCCTGGAATATAGATTTTCTATAGATTCTAAGTTTTAATGACATTTATGGGCATCTCTTTTTGGCAGGAATTTGGCTTCCAAAATGTGGCGTCCAGAAATAATGATTTTCTTATATTTACGCTTGCTTTATAACTTTCACGTGTACTTAACACAATTATTGTCTATACCAGTTTGTCATTTTTTCCATAAACTCTCTAAAAATATTAAAATCTTCGCAGAATTTTAGATTTGAGCACGTTTTCTGACCTAAAATCCAGTGAAACTATTTTCTGAACTCGTCATATCCCATTGCTTGCGTAATCATTAAGTAACCATCGAAATTCGATGCGCGAATAACGAAATTGAAAACAATACCGAGAAAGTGAAAGTGCGTGTGATGACGAATCGATGAATTAAGCTTCACGCGGCCTACCATTTACAAGCAGCACTCGCTTCTTCGCCAACAAACAATGGCTAACATTTTGATTGATCGAATGATTGATTGACAAAGGTGAAGAAGACGACGCTAATAAATAAACATTGATACACCAAGTGCCTTCGCCATCTGATGCGCATCTTCTCGCCCCTTTACAGCCAGCTGATAGCAATTCGAGAATTGGCAAGCTTCTTTGTTCGCCTGCTGACGTTGCAAATAGTTATAGTAGACGGTCGCAATTAGCATAACCTTGAAATAAGTTATGTAATCTATACATGTGTAAGCAGTGAATATTATTTGTTTGGTATGCCAAATTGCATGCCATACCATTTTACCTATTCCTCCCTGCTAATAGTCAGCCTCTTCCCTCATTGTTTTTAAGCGTGTTTAGCTAAAAATAATACTCCTTCAGCTTGCTTTCATACTTGCTTCTTCCACGTCCTTTTCATTTTATATTGCATGATTACCTAATTATTTATTTATTTTTTGTTGGTCTCTGGATTCACAATTATTTCATTTTATTTGTTTTAAACTTGTAAATTTTGTCTCCGTTTTCCTAAAATGTTGATTTTTTAAAATTCATTAACGTTTTCTTAGTCTTGAATAGTTTCAATTAATTTATGAATATATTAATCCAATAATCCAGAAGAAAATAGAGATCTAATAAGGTAAAGAATAACACGCCAACTTGTATGGTAACAGAAGCATCTCAGTAAACGTGCTCAAATTGAACTTTTTGGAAAGATATTAAAGATTTTAGATAGTTTAAGAAACTTTTAGTTCAATTGCCGTGAACAATGTTTTATTGACAAGAGTTATAAATTTTCAGACACGCTTAAAAATTGGGAAATGGTTATTTCCAGTTGGCGTGTCACTATATTTAATTTATTTTGGTTCCGAATTGAGCTCCGAAGTAGCTTTAAGTCCAAAATTATGCTGTGAAAACTACAAAATTTGCAGGCTGGGATCCTAAATTTATGCACAGCTACTAGGCTCACCTTCCACGTGTCTGTTCGCGCTTGATAAGAAAACGTCCAAACACTCAATTATATAAACAGTAGCACGCCAAATGGAAATAGTGATTTTGTGATGTTTGAGATTGCGGGAAAATTTTTATGTCTTCATAATAAAACAATTTTTACGGTACTTTAACTAGTCACACCAAGTTCTTCCTTATGAATAAGAGTTCAAATAAGTCACTCTTATCTAATATTTCAATAATTTTAAAAGCTTAATATATATTATGAGACTATGCTACTAATATTACGTGACACGCCAACTGGAAAAAACGATTTTCCGATTTTTAAGCATGCCTGACAACTTTTGAGACATTTTAACATGACAGTTTTCACGGAACTTTAATTACGCTTGATTTAAACTATTTAAAAATATTATATTTTCAAAAAGTTAGATTTGAGCACGTTTATTGAGCTCATTTTATTACCATACCAGTTGGCGTGACGTTGGATTAGAAATATCTTGCAATTTGCACGTAGAGAATGAGTCAAACGACTAGACAAACGTAAATATTACTTCTATTAAAATATGCCAAATTGAATGTTTAAGTTGGGGGCTCAGAAAAGGTGCTCATTTTGCAAATTTCGGTAAGAAGAGCATGTTTTTAGAAATTTGGAGACAGGCTAGTAAATATTACGTGTCAAGTTATATGAAAATAATACGTGTAAATTAGTAATACACGTTTAAATATTGAAAAATAGTCATTTCGATTTGGCGTGATCGTGATACTTTTCTGAACTTTAGTTTTGACCAATTAATTTGACGTTCACGCGTTCTTTACACAAATCTTATCTACGCCAGTTTGTCAGTTTTTAATTTTAAGATGAATTCAGGTATATCGGTTATCTTCGCGTAAATATTATATTGAAAGATTTACGTGAAAATTCAGAGGAAACATTGAAAATTGGAAAATTTGTATTTTCAATTGGCGTGCTATTCTTTTCCCAAATTATCTCATTGGCTACGTTTCCAGCGTAACCACATGTTGCATAAGTATTCTTAGAAATCTAAACCCTAAATATTTCATATATTAATATGCTAGTCAAATTATCTCAACCATTTTTAAGCCTTTCCTTGAGCTCAGTAAAAAGTATTTTAAGAAAACAACTTTAAAACTTGTGAAGAGCTTAATGAAGATAGTAACATACCTAAGAGCTTTAAATATCAATCAATACAGAGTTTTATATTTAAAGAACATCAAAACTAGGAACATCCAAGAACAGGATAAATGGTAAGAATTAGGACAAATATTTTAGGACCAAATATTAGGTCTAGAAATTAATGACCAATTCATTTGGCGTTCACGTGTTCTTTACACAAATTTTGTCGACGCCGGTTTGTCAGCTTTTCCTTCAACACTCTAAAAATATTAAAATCTTCACAGAAACTATTAGACGTTTTCTGAGCTCGATTTATTCGCCTTCCTGCATGATTATCTTGAAAATTAATATTTAATTTACACGTAGATTTAAAGAAAAAGAAAAAAAAACGTTCCAATTTTAAAGAAAAACCGTTTAAATATTGTAAGTTCGTCATTTTCAAAAGTTTTCACAATGTTTGGAGCACGAAAACTGACTTCGGAAAGTCGTTCCTTGTTACCTATCGCTTTGCGGATATACAACGTCGGCTATGCTTTTTCCTATAAATCTATCTGTGTATTAAAATATATATATATATATACCAAATGCGATTACCACCGCAAAATGTGGCGCATTTTTTTAAATATTATTTTATCATTTAATTTTTATGATTACACGCCAAATTGAATCCCGTTTTTTAAAAAAGTGTTTAAAGTTTTTCCGGTTTTTCTAGAAAACACCGTTCTCGGCAATTTAGACAAAAAATACAAATAAAAAAATATAAATATCTTGCCGTAAAGTTAGATTTGTGCATGTTTACTTAGCTCATTTTATAACTACACAATTTGGCGTGATGTTGATTATTATTATTTTTCACATTTATTCCGTATTCTTCAATTTATTTAAGCAAAAACAGTATAGATCGAGAATAAACAAGTAAATAACCATAAAAATTAAATGAAAAAATAATATTAAAAAAAACGTGCGCACTCCACTGCCACGACTACTGGAAGTTTTGCAAAAAAATTGTGCGCATATTGCAAAACCACGCCCTTCACTTTATATTTAAATTCTTTATATTTTTACAATCGTAAACTCTTCGAATTTGAATTAATTTGTTTTAGAACCGTTTAGAATTATTGATTAATGATGTTAATTTGTTTGAAGTTTCAAAGACGATTTAAGAATTTTTAAAAAACAAAGAATTCAAATAAAAATTGAAGGGCGTGGTTTTGCAATTTGTCCTCACTTTTTTTGCAAGATACGCAGTGTTCGTGGCAGTGGAGTGCGTGCACCACCTATTGCGGTGGTCATCGCATTTGGTATCGACTATATCAAAAGTTATATTTGAAAAATAATGAATGGAAATGTTATTTGAAATCAAAGACAAGAAAGTTGCAAAAAATGAAAATAAATTTTTTTGCAAACAGAAAGTCTGCAAATATGCGTAGAATGTGTATTTTGGGCAAATATTCAATGTCACGTTTAAATATAAGGAGCAGAGATGGGCGGAATTCCGCATTCCGTAATTTCAAATGTTATTCGGAATTCCTTGCCATCCTGCCTCGAGCCGCAATAAAACACGACAACAATATTTTAATTTCGAATTTCGAAAATTCACTTTTCATAAAAACTTTAACACTGGATACTTTCCGCGTTCAGGGTTCCGGTAATTTTTTGATTCCGAATTCCGGATCCCAGTTTCCAAATTTTCAAACGTGATTCCGAATTCGGGATTCCGAAAATTAAAAACTGTCATTCCGCCCATTTCTGATAAGGAGCCATTTAGAATGTAATACTTAATGCAGTGACCAGACTACGTTGTTACGAATCGGTCCATCAAATTGGTGGAGGTCCGATGTGGTTTTCTCTTGTCTAGTGAGTGCTAACTCTTATTTTGCGACACTTTTTTGACGACAGTTTAACTAGTCATTTCTTAAACTATCTAAAAATATTAATATTTCTTCACAAATTTAGATCTGAGAACGTTTATTGAGCTCATTTTCTTAACGTAGCAGCTAGCGTGCCACGCGAAAATATCGATTTTAGGTGATTCAATTACGGTTTTCTTAGTTATAGATGGACAAAGCCAATAGTGCTTATCTAAACTCATACAATCCATATATCACCAAATTCAATTGGTAATAAAAGGTCTGGAGCATTCAATAAAGCCGCCATTTCTCTAGAAAAGTGTGGCTTACAACAGGAATTATTAGTTATTACTATCGGCACACCAAATTGAATGGTTAAGATGGAGGCTCAGAAAGGATGCTCATATTGTATATTTCGGCAAGAAGCGCCTGTTTTTAGATAGTTTAAGAGGGGCAATTAAAAATGGCGTTTCAAATTATAAGAAAATAATACGTGTAAAAAACTTAACATATATGAAAAAAACAGAGTTTGACATTTACCTCACGCCAACTGAAATGTTCGACTTTTGAAAATTTGACAACATGCTACAGTACCCCACGTGAATATACCAATTTTCTTAGTTGACAAGCTTAAATGTATATCACAAACTGTCCCAGAAAAACAAATGAAAAAAATGTCGTTGGTACAATTAACCTGGGTGGTCTAAAATGAGGCCCGGTTTAAACTTCTTCGGCTGGCGTGTTTACCTGTTAAACTAACCTTGAGAACTATTTATGAATCAATAAGTGATTATTTCCAGTGAACAATTTATTTATCGGGAATAATCAATTTCAAAATAATTTTTTTGCTAGAGAAGTTACCATTTTTTGCTAGAGATATACTTATTTATAGGATAGTTAATTTCTAAGCCTGAAAAATGATGAAAATTTAAAATTTCAAATCAAACTAAAAACACAGTTTTGTAGAGCAGAAAAAGCGCTATCAGATAAATATATACACTTTGCCAAACAACAAGAAAATTGTTGTGAAACAAAAGATAATTTTAAAAACTCTTCGACTTATTCCAAAACCCAATAGAATTCGGGTATCTTTAAGAGGCGGTAATAATTAAAGAAATAAAACTTAAATTCAAAGAATTCCTCGACAATATCTCGGGATTCGGCTGTCTAGTATGATACAACCGTATATTTTGCCGTACTATTTACGGTCCACCTTAATCGTTATAAAATACACATTACGGTATGTCAAACAGAAAGCTTAATTTAAACAAAAAAATTTAATTGATACTGTATGAGCACAAATGCACTAAATAAAAATAACAAATTTTGTCATAATTAAAACGTGGAAGTTAAAATAAAATTTCTACGTCAACACAACACTGCTACGAAACCGCGCCGCATTGCATAATACTTCGCGCCAATTGCACGAACACTTCCTTTTAATTAATTTTTTTCCTGAATATTTTATTTATTCATTATTGTTTAACAGAAGAGTACAAACAAAACTATTATATATATAATATTTTTCATAACAATATATAAAATTTAAACTAATTCTTCTATTAAGCAATAATTAACAAATATCGTCCTTTTTAGAGATCGGGGTCTAATGGAAGAGTAAGAAGATAAAATTATGGACGGCAACACGGTCACAAACGACTTTTTCGTCAATTTCTCTTCAATGTGTGCTGCCCATAATTTCGTAAAAAAGAGTGGCCGTCCAAACGAGAACCTCATTCCATTCTCATTATTTCCTCTTCCATTAGGCACCGATATCTGAAAAGGACAATAAAATATAAATAAAATAATAATAAATTAAAAGGTAGTTTTTGGGCAATTGATGCGAAATCTTTTGCAATGCGGCGCGTTTTTCTGCGGCATTGGAGTCCGTCAGTTTCACATTCCTTCCTTAAAAGATCTGTGAAAATTAAGTTTTTACGAACCTTTTGTTACAGTGACTTGTTAAAGTTCTGCTTTTACGAATTCAAATGGCATGCACCTGCTTAAGAAACACAATCCCTCTTATAGTCTTCTAAGTCTTCATTTGCCCATTCAATATGATTATATACTGATTGTTTGACTTAAAATTTATTTATTTATTCATTAACACTACGTGTGCTAGATACGTGAATATAACATAATATAATGTATATGAAAAACTGACCTATAAGTTCAGTTTCTAAGTAACGGATTATAAAACAATAAATAATAGCAACATAAAAATAGGGGGGGGGGGGTAAGATAACTAATATGAAAGAGTTTTTTTGGTAAGAAATAAATAGTTAACTTTCTACGATTTTCAACGGAGGCTTAAACGCTAAATTATTCGATTGGTAGAAGTCTTAATCGAGAAAAGTTTTCTCCAACTTGAGCTAACTTGAGCCCTACCCATCAGGTTTTTTGACAGAAACTTGTAATCCGAATCTTCTCGTCTCTTACAGTTAGTTAATGGTTCTAAATCAAAAAGCTTCAAGCGCTCTACGTAAGAAATATAATCAGGAAGGTTGAAAGAAATATACTTACGATTGTCCCAAAGGGCACGAATTAATCGAATAAACTGACGTTCAGAAAAGTAATATTTTGTTGAGATTTTTCAATTTTTAAATAGTTCAAGATGAATCGTTAAAATAAACGTATTAATTCAATTTTAGCTTTTATGTGACAGTTTATAGGTTATATAAAACATTTTTGACGACGCATTGCGAACCGCAGCGCAGCACCACTATTATAAACAGAGAGACACAAAATACAACCTTCCATTGTTAAAATTGTCTCGAAGCGCAGAGGTTCTTAATACGTCATTAAAAAGATCATCATTTTCAAAAGATCATCAAAGTTTAGTAGCAACTAATGGAATCTCGTAAAATTGGAATATCAATTTTAGAAAAGTTTAACCGTGCTTTCTTATCCACGTGTCGTTTAGCAGACTGGTAATGCACTAGTCCATTATCTCAAAAAGGCACACACCAAATTGAATGGTTAAGTTGGGAGCTCAGAAAAGGTGCTCATATTGTAAATTTCGGCAAGAAGCGCATGTTTTTAGATAGTTTCAGATGGGCTAGTAACAATGAGGTGTCAAATTATATTAATATAATACGTGTAAATTAGTAATGTGCATTTAAATATTGAAAAATAGTCATTTCGATTTGGCGTGAAGGCATGATCGGACAAATGACAATGATTGAGCACGCCAAATGGAAATCATCATTTTCAGATGTTTAGCTTAGTCTCCCAACCTTCACGTGTACTTTACATAGAAATTGCCTACACCAGTTTGTCATCTTTCCCTTAAACTTTCTAAAATGTTAAAATCTTCACAAAATTATTAAATTTGAGCACGTTTTTTGAGCTCGTTATATTATCCACTTTTCTGAAAAGTGCCATTTAAAATAAAAAAAGTTGATAGAACCTTACACATTTTTGAGAACCAAAACTTAAATATTAACCTCAAAATCTGAATTAATATCTACACTAGCTGACCAAAGTTTTGTCACAAATGTTTTTTCGGGTTTAACTTTTTTGTGACTTGACCAAATTGGCTGATTTTTTGATATTTTATGCGAATCAGTGTTTAAAATGTTATAGTAGCAAAATTTGGTTTAAATTACCATGGCAATTTCGGTACCACACATTCCGTTTTCCCTCATATTGATAACAGCTTGCCGGGTGGCAATTGGAGTTTCTTTACGTGGAGTCATCTCTAAAATGTTGCCAATTACTGCTATTTTCAATAAATTATGAAAAAAATATAATTGAACTTTAAAAATTATTAAAAAATGTAGTGCAAGAAAAGTGCGTAATATCTTTGGGCTACGCGTTTTACGATAAACGCTTGTCACTGTAAAACGGATCATCGTAATCACAAGCGGGAATTTGTAAAATAATCTACAACCATATGAATCTATCATATCAAAAAGTCAGCCAATTTGGTCAAGTCACAAAAAAGTTAAAGCCGAAAAAACATTTGTGACAAAACTTTTGTCAGCTAGGGTATATCTGAAATTATTTTTTGCAATTTTTCAAGTAAATTAATATCTGCTTCCATAAAATCATCAGGGTGACGATTTAGTGGATTGACAACCCTTTCAGATACGAAAAGTTCAAGCTTACATAGTTGTCGAAATGCGCTGAAAGTGATGATAATGCACCATCAGCTATTCTCGGTGAACTCTTCAACGTTTCCTCATCATATCCAAATTCATTAAGTTTTTTTAAAAAATATTCTCCGATGTTTCCGCTCCAATTTATCCCTCTCTGCATGGCAGCTACTGGAGTAGAAAGGATATACTCACCTATTTCAATTCCTCAAAAATTAATCGTGCATTCCTTCCGAGAGAGTTTTCGAAAACACGCTCATATATGTTGTTGTATAAAATAAGAACTCAATTAAGTTATGAAAATATGGAACATATAGTTTTGTGCTCTCAATTTCTTGATTTATTTCCTGATATTTTATGTTAAAATAAATATTTTAAAAATTACGTTTCGTTTGAATAAATGATGTTGCCAACTTTTCCGGGCCGGAGGGCCGGGCCAGGGCCGAGGCATTGAAGGCCGGCCCCCCTAAATTCCCAAATGCGGTTATAACACAGGAAACTTGAGGCTGGTAACTTTGAACCGTTTTTTAACCCACTTACCCCCCCCCCCCCCCCCCCGTGCAGGAAAATTTTTTGTGTGCACTAATAAAAAGTCCTCAGCTATCACCATTCAAGGTTTCAGAAAACTTTTGGATCCAAAAATGACCTCCCTAGTTAGGTTTGCACCTATTCGTTTGGCGTACATAATTGCTTTCTCGATATCTCGATCTTCTGGAGACAAAAAAACTCAAAAAGACTCATATAGTTTAGATTCGTTAGGGCTCATTTAAACACTTTAGTTCTTAAAATTAGTGTAAATAGCCGTTCAATAACCACAATAATAGATTTAAAAAATGTTAGACGGGTACATTAATGGCATTATTTGTATATATTAAAATATATGAAACAAAAAACCATTTTTTCATTTTTTTCCAACAAACTTTATTGCAACGATTCCCTTAATTCGAATTATTTCAAACTTAAAACGCCTAGAAAACTAGTACCTAAGATGATTCGATAAGCATCAATGTAAGCTTCGCCTTGTACTCGTTATTATTGTCAAACACATTTTGCTGTTGTTGTTGTTTTTGTTTACTTCTAACCAATTTTTGCTGGTTCAATTCACGCATTTTAATAATTAGGCAAATTGGTCGCATCATGTTTCAATAATTGACAATGATAGCTGCCTATCATGTAATTGTTGTCCAATTCTAGTTCTTCAACTTGTCATTCGTATTATTTATAGTCCAACAATGTCTATTAATCAATGTTGAATCCAATTCTTCTCATTTATTTATGGTTTTTAGTCGTTACGTGCTCCATCAACATGCGATGCGCCATCTGGGTGCCGATATTATTATTGCTGGCGGCCGTCAACTTGTGTCAAGCTTCGGTTAAAATCATCGACAATGGTCTCGCACCGCCCGAAATTGTTCATACACCGATATCGACAAAACGTTGAGCGTCCGCTGCTCGAAAGCAATAATAGTGGAAATTTCAGCGAGGTGCAAGGTTTTTGCTCCGCCGTTGGATTTGGTCTTCATACTCGATTCGTCCGGTTCATTGAGAGAGAGCTTTCAGGTAATTGTTAACTGTTCAATATCAAATTAACATTTAATGTTTCACATGCGAAAAGGTTCAAATATATTTTCGTGGCCTAGAAAACTACATTTTTAATTTCTAGGCCATTATTTCATTGGCTAAGCCGAAATTTTGTAAAAAGGCAGTAAATAATATCTGTTATTAGTTTTTAGCAAAAAAAAATATAGAAAAATCTTATGATAGCCTAGAAAAATACATGTTGAAATCCTAGGCCACCTCATTTCTCGGCCATTATTTATTTTCTTAAGCTGAAATTTTTTGAAAAAAAAACTATAAATAATATCTGATATTAGTTTCTATAAAAACATGTAGAAAAATTTTTACCATGACCTAGAAACTACATTTTAAATTTCTAGGCCACCTCATTTCTCGTCAATTATTTATTTTCTTTCGTTGAAATTTTGTAAAAAAGCGGTAAATAATATCTACTATTACTTTTTAGCAAAAAAAAGCGTTAAATAGAATCTGATATTGGTTTCTATAAAAAATGTAGAAAAATCTTACCATGGCCTAGAAACTATATTTTTGATTACTAGGCCATCTCATTTCTCGGCCATTATTTCAACTATTAAATTGAAAATTCGTGAAAACGCGGTAAACAATATCTCATATTAGTTTTTAGAAAAATATATAGAAAAAATCATATCATGACCTAGAAAACTACACGTTTATTTTCTAGGCCATCTCATTTCTCAGCCTCTATTTAATTGGCTAAGCTGAAACTTTGTGAAAAAGCGGTTAATAATATCTACTATTAGTTTTAAGCATAAAATGTTGAAAATCTCATCATGGCCTAGAAAACTACATATTTATTTTCTAGGCCATGTAATTTCTCGGCCATTATTTTATTGGCTGAGCTGTAATTTTGTGAAAAAGTAGTAAATGTTATTTGTTATTTGTTTAAAAAAAATGTAGAAAATCTTACCATGGCCTAGAAAGCTACACGTTTATTTTCTAGGCCACGAAACTTTTCGACCGTTATTTCATTGACAAACCTGAAATTTTGTGAAAAAGCGGTTAATAATATCTACTATTAGTTTTTAGTAAAAAATGTAGAAAATCTTATCATGGCCTAGAAAACTACATGTTTATTTTCTAGGCCATCTAATTTCTCAGCTATTATTTTATCGCCTAAGCTGTAATTTTGTAAAAACGCAGTAAATAATAACTGCTATTAGTTTTTAACAAAAAATCTACAAAAATCTTATCATGGCCTCGAAAACTATAATTTTATTCATAAAATATTGGCCTAGTAATAAAATATGCAGGTTTCTCTGCCAGTATAATTTTAATTATTTTATTAG
The DNA here is from genome assembly GCA_963931815.1 of Caenorhabditis plicata. Classification (NCBI taxonomy): domain Eukaryota; kingdom Metazoa; phylum Nematoda; class Chromadorea; order Rhabditida; family Rhabditidae; genus Caenorhabditis; species Caenorhabditis plicata. The sequence continues at coordinate 6,262,525 of OZ007494.1, forward strand.
AAAATAAACATTGTAAAAATTGCAAGAAAACACTTGATCCAAAGTAATTTTACAGCAGTCCAATAAACCAATTATTTGACAAGGATGTCTACGGCCTTGAAAATTAACTAAATAACCGTATAGTTTTCTAGGCCACTATTCTATGTTGGTTAATTTTATTCTTACAGTTGGTTGAACAACAATATAATGAGCTGTTCATTTCAACTTATTTACAGAAATTCGGTTAATAATGTGATGGCCCAATCTATATGGCCTAAAAATGAATAAGTTGATTTTCTAGGCCGTCGACAATCAACTCTATATTTTAATTTAAAACTAGATAACTTTCCACAGCTCCTTAATTTAGAGAGTGATAGATAAAAATTTTCCGTATATTTATCATCGACTACTTTCAGGATGAGATCGACATCATTCGACGAGTCATCAAATACGTCACCATTGGTCCTACCGCCACACGAGTGATGTTAATTCAATTCAGGTAAACACATGACCCTACATCCTTACAGTATCTCAAGGTTTCAGTGGAACCCAACATCTAGAATTCAATTTTGAAAAGTTCACAGACCGCGATGAGCTACTAGCCGCTCTTGACGTATTGCGCCACGTCTCCGGAATCACTCGAATCGGCGGCGCTTTTGAATTCGCCTTAACTTCTATGAAAAACCCGGAGAACGTAAAACTCAACAGTGAGTCAAGCTTTAGCTAAGATAATACTTTAGGGAATGCGCGATGGCAGTGTGCCAAAAATTGTTTATCTTCTATCAGACGGAAGAACACACGATTATCCCAAAGATTGGCAAATGTCCGACTTTTTGAGAAGGTTTCCTCGCAATAATTCACATTCAAATTGAGCTTAAACTCTCAGATCTATTCCAAATGTAGATATTTGGGCGTACGGAACCGGAGAATACGTGGCTATGTCTGCTTTGACAAATTATACGCTATCCGAGGACAAGATTGTCACCAATGACAATCTGCAAAAGCTCGAGCCGCAGTTTGAAAAGTTCCGCGGCACTGAGATTTGCGAGAAGCAGCCAGGTAGGTGTGCATTGTTTAGGTTGCGCAACGTGTGCTTGCAGCGTGCGTCAAATGATCTGATAAGCCACTCGACTTGGCGTTGGTTATTGATGCGTCAGAATCTTTGGATCATTTGTTCACAGATCAGGTATTCTTAATTCTCGGATATCTCATTTCTCTTATCATGGCCTAGAAAAAGACACGATTAATTTCTAGGCCATCTCATTTCTCGGCCATTATTTCATTGGCTAACGTGAAATTTTGTGAAAATGCGTTAAAAAATGACCACTACTAGTTTTTTGACAAAAATATAGAAAAATCTTATCATGGCCTAGAAAAAGACACGATTAATTTCTAGGCCATCTCATTTCTCGGCCATTATTTCATGTACTAACGTGAAATTTTGTGAAAATGCGTTAAAAAATTACCACTACTAGTTTATTGACAAAAATATAGAACAATCTTATCATGGCCTAGAAAAAGAAACGATTAATTTCTAGGCCATCTCATTTCTCGGCTATAATTTCATGGACTAGTGTGAAATTTTGTGAAAATGCGTTAAAAAATGACCACTACTAGTTTTTTAACAAAAATATAGAAAAATCTTATCATGGCCTAGAAAAAGACACGATTAATTTCTTTGCCACCTCATTTCTCGGCCATTATTTCATTGGCTAACGTGAAATTCTGTGAAAATGCGTTAAAAAGTTACCACTACTAGTTTATTGACAAAAATATAGAACAATCTTATCATGGCCTAGAAAAAGACACGATTAATTTCTAGGCCATCTCATTTCTCGGCTATTATTTATTTTCTTTCGCTGAAATTCTGTTAAAAAAAAACGGTAAATAATATCTTCTATGAGTTTTTAGCAAAAAAATATAGAACATCTTATCATGGCCTAGAAAACTACACGTTTATTTTATAGGCCATCTCATTTCTCGGCCACTATTTTATTGGCTAAGCTGTAATTTTGTGAAAAAGCAGTAAATGGTATTTGTTATTAGCGTTTAGAAGAAAAATATTGAAAAATCATGAACGTCTGAAATTAATTTCAATCTTTTTGATCTTCTTCTTCAATCTTCAATCTCAATCTTCTCATTAATTTTGCTAATTTCTACGTGTAAAGCAGGTTTAAACTGTCACCTATATTGGTCAAACTCGTTATAAACTATCAAATGATCTGCAATTCTTGTAAAAAATATAATATTATTTAGAATTGACAAACTAATTATTGCGTCAATTTTACATTCTACCATCAAACTATATTTTGCGCTTTAAATTTAGAAGAGATTTAGATTTTAGTGACTTTTCTGAGGTGATGTTATTACGAATTCATTTGGCGTGATATTACAACGTTAAGTAACGGTCAAAAGGTTGTAACGCTGGGTTTTTCGAGTATATTTGGTTTTCGAGAGCCGGTATTGAGTCGAAATTTTTACCAGTTGTTTCTGAAAGCGTTTTAAAATTTGTGGACAAGTGCCATACGAAAATAAGAAAAAATAAAATGAAGTATTCGTAAAGTTATGCTCGAAAAACCCCGCGTTTACAACCTTTTGGACGGTACTGTATCTCATCATTTTTTTACGTGAAAATAAAAAATCACTTTATACGTCATTTTAACAGAGTTTTCTGATAGTATTCGGGAACCCAAACATCTTTAAAATGTATAAGTTTAGAGCGGCATTATCACATTTTATGATTTGCTTTGTGCATATGGAAAAAACGTATTTAAATATTGATAACACTTAATTCCAAATGGCGTGTAAGTTAATTTTATATGCACCTTTTGACGATTTGTTTCTTTCCCAACAAAATTCACAAAATTGATTTTCCTTAAAATCTTCTTCATATTTTTTCCTCTTTTAAAACCCGTTTTTCATAGCAGAATTGTACTTTTCATTCTTACGTCACAATCAGATGAAAAGCCATTGTTCTACAAATTCCCGATAAGTTACTTGATGATGATTCTTCATCAAGATTACACGTGCACTATACCAATATTATTCTAAGCCTTATCTGATTGCGAACATTCTTCAGATAAAATTCCTCATCGATCGCGTCCTCGGCAACATCAACATCCATCCGGAAGCCGTGCGTGTCGCCCTTCTAACATATTCCGGAACAAGCTTCGTTCACTTCAAATTCAACAATTATCGATATGGCAATAACACATCGATTGTCGAGTTTGTGCGCCAGCTGCGTTCTATCAAGGGCACAACGGCGACTAATATCGCTCTCGAGGACGCATTCGACCTTCTCACTTCCAACGACCCTTCAACTGGTACTCGTGCCGGTGTCCCTAAAATGGCCCTAGTCCTAACCGATGGCCATTCCCACAGGTTTATCGTTTTTATTCAATTCTTCACACTTCATTCCTGTTCAAGATCACCAAAAACAATCGCACAAAAGATGCGCGACGCCGGCATCATTCTAATCGCCGTCAGTGTTACGCCGCGACCGCTTGTTGATGAAACCGAACTTCTCCTCATCGCCGGCGAGCAGAGTCGTGCATTCTCACCACCCAATCTTCACGTGAGCCAATTTTTTGTTAAAAAATATTCCCCTCTTTCACTTTCAGCAATTCGAAGAAGAGTTCATGAAGTATGTTGGATTCGGCTGTGATGGCATCGAATTAGGCCCAGACGCCAGTAAATCGACAAACGCCGCGAATAATCATATTTAATTGTTATTTCAAACAGAACCACAAGTGCGCGGAGCCACCGACATTTCTTGCGACGAGCGCAGCATGAGTATTGTGGTCCGAACTCAGCGAGCTCTCCAAGGAATGATGTATGCTCATAACTACCACGATGAAACAGAATGCGTCATGCGAAAGACGGATGACAGTAGGGAAGTGCGGATGACATTTGTTGAGGGGACATGCGGTCTTCTCAAAACTCCATCACAGGTATGTTCTTTGTCAAAATGATGTGTTAAGATACTCTAGTATTGGGTTGAGGAACAAGTTAGTTTAATTTTATTCAAAATGATTTATTTGAACAAAAAACAAAAATTATAATAATCAATTACGTATTCGCCGTTACTGTGTACGACTTCCTCCCACCTTTCGATCAATTTGTTGATGCCGTTCCGCAGAAAATCGCCCGGTGTGGTGTCGAAGAAGTTGTTGAGTCAGTTTTTGAGGTCCTCCTCGTCATCGTAGGGAACCCCCTCATTTCGTTTGACAGAAAGCGGAAAAATTGATAATCTGGAGAGTACGGTGGATGCTGAAAATCCTCCCATTCGAGCTCTTGGAGGGCGGTTTTGAGCACTTGTGCATGCCAACTGAAACGTTCGATTTTCGAAACTTTTCATATTCCACAGCTCTACGGAAAAATACCAATTTGCTTTTTTGCCAAGCTCAAATATACATCACATAACTATTCCAATCTACAAAAACCTCAATGCGTAATTAACCTGGGTGGTCTAAAATGAGTCCCGGTTTAAACTACGTCAGTTGGCGTTCTTGTGAAAAATGCGGCCTGGCGTTGTCGTGGAGCAAGTTTGTCGAAGGAATTCAGTCGAACGAGTCTTTTCAGTCGAATAGCCTCATTTACGCGGCACAGCTGGGCAACATAGAGCTTCTTGCTGACCGTGGTGCAGCATGCCCTGTCAGTTCCACCATATTTTTCTTTTTTGGGTGAAGATCTTGCTTGACTCTTTGGCGTATCTCCTGCAGCCAGCCACTCCTTTCTTTGCTTCAGATTGGCATACAGTGGTGGCCATAAAGATATGAACAAATGGTTTTTTGAGCATAACTTTCCGATCACTCATTCATCCGATCACTCTGAAATTTTGTCACGTTATTTTAACGGTAATTGTGATTCTGATTGTTTTGAAAATTAGACAATCTATTAAAAATTGATGAAAAAATAACTTTTTTTTCGAAAAACGCGAAAATCGCAAAAACAGGTCATTATAATGAACCGAAGGAAACATTCCAAATTCTTAAATGAAATTGGAGAGAGAATGAAAAACAAGTTCAATACTTAGTTGCAAAGCCTTATGCATCAATAACCACCTGAAATCTTCTCGGCATCGAATCAAGAAGGTTGTGCACAACCGAGAGTAGAATCCACATCCATGTAGCTTCCAATTGAGCGAATTTCTGGTCGGCGTTCGAAGCCCGGAAACCTTTGGTTTGTCTTTCCGATTCCTCCTACATGTGCTCGATCGGATTCAGATCGGGAGACTGACTGGGCCAATCGAGCACATCCACATGACGACGTTGGAACCAATTGCGCACATGGAGAGATGCATGCTTTGGTCGTAGTCTTGTTGAAAGACGTAAGCACGACCCACATTTGCCAGTGCCCATTCTCATTGTGTTCTCCAGAATGTCTTCGTATTGGAATCGATCCATTATCCCATGAATACGTCTCAGAGGTCCCATAGCATTCGCTGAGAAGCATCCCCACACCATGCAGGTTGGAAGCTGATACTGAGGGGAGTACCTGATCCCAACAGGGCGTCGAATCCATACATTTCCGTCACTTCCGAACAGGTTGAACTTGAATTCGTCGGACCAGATGTGTTTTCCCAATCCTGACGATTCCAGTTGAGATGAGCTCGTGCCCAGGCAACTCTGGCTTTCCGGCATTTCTCACTAATGAACTGGACGCCGTCGGTGGAGTCTTTCTGCTTGGAGATATCTTCTGATGGTTCTTCTAGATGGTGCTGGATAATCAATGGCCAGTTGGATGTCCATTGAGTTTCTCCTAGGGTCCTCTCTGGATGTTTTTATGTTTTTTTTTAATGTTTTTTTTTATTGCGATCCATGCTGTGGGTGAACCATTTACATGAACCATTTAACATCTCCCGTGACGATTCGGTACAAAAATCGCTATTTATAACCGCGTGTTGCTCGATGTTGAGCTGCGATTTGAAGCCGATTTTCATTGTTTTCTTCGTTGAGCTCATTAGGTATCCAGGCCCCGAGTTTTTTGGCAAATCCCATTGAATGAAGATGATTAAGGATTGTCGTTCGATAACAGTTCATTTTTCGGCCAATACAGGTCTTGTTTGGCGACTATCTTCCATCAATAGTGCTTTCAGATGCTTTTCGTCTAATTCTACGTGTCTTCAAGATTAAAGTTGCCATTTTTGTGGAGTAGACACGCCTAAGACACCTTCTCCATACACACTGCATATTTCCTTTGGCAGCTTTTTCCTTTCGATGAGAAGCGAAGAAGAGTAGATTTCGAAACAGCTGATTTTCATTTTTCATTTTCTCAGCCTGAAACACGTTGAAAATTTAAAATTTCAGAACAAACTAATGACCGTTTTGTAGAGCAGAAAAACCGCTATTCGATAAGTTTCAACAAGAAAAACATAATAATAGCAAAACAACTTATTCCTCAACCCAACATATTCGAAAATAATTTCATTCCCCCCGTACCCCATAAGAATCGGAAACTAGATCAACAATAATCTAACCATTAAAGGATGGCCACGGCTACTTCTTCAACATCACCGTCATTCTTCAATTCCACCCGCTAATCATCACCAGAGCGGATCAGGGTCTCGACATGTCCTGCTTCGTGCCAAGCGTGGTCCCACGAGATCAGCTCGATTCGTCCGTTCTAGCGCGAGACACGCAATGCGTCTACAGACTCCACAGGTAGCTCAATCCAGCCTTCATCGCCTATCCCAACCCTCTCTTCAGATACAGCCCAGGACAGTGCGTGGCGTTGGACGCCAAAGTTGGCGAGACGCTCTACCATCGATGGGAATGTGATAGTCGTGAGTCGTCAAATTCTCCAACACTTTTCTTTAAAAAAACAAACTTCAGCACCTGAGTATAACTACCTAGTTCACGACTGTTTCGTGCAAAGCGACAAGAACACACACCAAATCATCGATTCCAATGGGTATTCTTCTTTCATTTATTTTGATCAATTCTAGGCTATAATCAATTCCAGCTGCGAGGTTGATCAACATTTCATTGAGACTCCCAATTATTCAAGATTCCGTGATTATCCAGACAATGCTTACGTTTTCCAGGTTCATTGAGAATCATCATCTAATACTAATAAAACATTCTAGGAGATGAGTGTGTTCAAGTTCCCCGGCGATGGCGACCTTATCTTCCAATGCAAGATCTCCCTATGCAATATGCAGGATCCATCAGCTCCATGCAATCAATCGATCGTAATAATTTCCCCCATATCTTCATCATCAACATTTTTTCAGCCTCCAAATTGCCCAAAACGCACCCCCTTACTCCCAGTTCGCACCAAAAGATCCGTTGCTTCTTCTGGCGCTTCTTGGATAGCCGAGTCTCGTCGCCAACGAAGGCAAGTTGAGCTCAAAAACCGCCCGCGTCGTCAAATCGTTGAAACGAAGCCCGGATTTTATATGACACTTCACGTTGAGACAAGGTATTAGAGCATTAGCCAGCTAGGGGCACGTTTTGAATCTTTTCCCTTTATAGAACTCTCAATGTGCTGCTCAGCGAAAGTATCCGACCAAGGGACAGTGTCAAATATTGCGATATATCTTAATTCAACAGGATGATTCGTAAAATAGAGAAAAGACAACAAGCGGGTACATACAATATTAAATTTCCATTCAATTGCTCTAATTATTCATATATTCCAGTTAAAATATGTGTACATTTTTGAATAAACCATTTTATCAGCTTTCAAGTTGTTGGAATCTTAATAACCTTGTTGACGTCTTGAACTAAATTACACGTGGTAATCGTTGTCATAAAAACGATTAAATTGTCATGTCTTTCCACAAGCGAGACATTTAAATAATTTTTCATGAAAACACTCCCACGACTGCGCATTTCGCAAAAAAAGCGTGGACAATATGCAAAAAACAACACCCTTTTATTTATTTTTTTAAGCGTAACTTCTTCGGATTTGATTTGCTTTGTTGTTTAAAACCAATTGTTGATTAATCGTATTTAATTTGTCGTAAGGTTCAAAAACGGTGCTTTAAAACAAAAGACATGGTTTTTGCAATTTGTCCACACTTTCTTGCAAGATGCGCATTATTCTTGCAAGATGCGCATTACATTATTCGTGACATTAGAGTGCGGCGGTTCTGTCATGCAACTAGCTAAACTAAATTAGAAATGCTTCCTAATCTTTATTCAAAAATTATAAAGTTTCAAAATTTAAACGCGTGCAAGTGCGTGCATTTTGGCGTCTTTGTAGATATTTTTCACGTTTATTATCGTCATAACAGTTTAATTTTTGATCCAGTCAATATCTAGAACGTCGTATTTCAACCAAATAATTCTGAAGTATTTCTGAAGTTACCTAATATTCGGTGATTGCAATATTTTATAGTCCTGTCAAATATTTTGTCACCGATAACCATATGCTAATGTTGAAGAATCTAATATTAATCGACGCACGCCAAATCGAAATGAATATTTTCCAATATTTAAACGTGTATTACTAATTTACACGTATTATTGTCATTTAACTTGACACGTCATTTTTACTAGCCCGTCTTAAACTGCCTAAAAAGATGCGCATCTTACCGAAATTTGCAAAATTAGCATCTTTTCTGAGCCCCCAACTTAACCATTCAATTTGGTGTGTCGACGTGAACATATAATAGGAAAGTCAATCTTAGAGCAAGAGCGCACACTTTACTAGTAACTATTGAATGATCCAATAAATATTGAATTAAAATATATTTCTAAATATTCTATTGTCACATTAACCTCTAATCATTGTCAACCGATCCAGTCGTTAATCCAACACTACTATGGCTATTCAAGCCAGTTAAATAAAACGACGACCAGCAACAGTCCCGCAAATATAACACTAACTTCTGTTCTCTACCGTCATCTACAGTCTTTTAACGTTTTCTACAGTCTTCTACTATCTTGTACTATCTTCTTTCGACTTCTACAATCTTCTACAGTATTCTACTGTCTGATACAGTCTTCTACTGGTTTCTATTTTCTTCTACTAACTTATACATTATTCTACCGTCTTCTACAGACTTGTACCGTTTTCAACTGTCTTCTAGCACCTTATACTGCCTTCTACAGTCTTCTACAGTCTTCTACTATCTTTTACTATCTTCTTCCGTCTTCTACAGTCTTCTACAGTATTCTACTGTCTCCTACAGTCTTCCACTGGTTTCTATTTTCTTCTACTAACTTCTACAGTATTCTACCGTCTTCTACTGTCTTCTACCGTCTTCTACTATCTTCTACTATCTTCTTCCGTCTTCTACAGTCTTCTACAGACTTCTACAGAAAGAATTTACCGTAACACGCAAAATGAACTTAGTTGATACACGTTTGATCCGATAAAAGAATGCGAGTTTTGTAAAATGTCGCAAAATTTCTTAATTTTTTTATTGAATTTTTCTTGTATTAATAATAGCAAAACCTATTATGAATTAAATTTTTTTCATAAAATTGAAAAAAAAGTTATTCAAGTAAAAATTCAGAAATTTTCACATTGCAACTGCTATATTTTTGTTCATATATAGATAGACCATGAACAGACGAATCTAAAAATGTAGGAAACCCTATTATTTGGTCGGGTATTGCTCTTAAAATTATACATTTTAGTTTGTACTTGTTAACCCGTTTGATGTTACTATTTTATTTTGTAGTTCTTCATCTTACTCATTCTTATCAATAATATTACACTTCATTAGTTTAGAATTTATCTTTTAATGTAGCCATATATTCTTTTTTTTTAATTCTTATATTCCTTCTATAATGATAATTTTCGATAAACATAAGAGCAACAACAACAACAACCATAACAACTTCTGTTATAAATATTCAATACCAAGGGGATGTGTTACTATGTCAGTCGATAGAACCATTTACCTCAACGGAATTACGTTCTCTGTTCCTTGGATATTATATCTCAATGATTTCCAGAGCATCAAGGGATAATTTGTTCAGTGCACGGAGAAATTAATCTAACAAAAAAGGTGATGAGGTAAAAACGGAAACAACAATATGAATAACAACAATAGACCGTCTGACATTTTCAATGGTCTAAATGCGCGCGCTAAGTTAGATATGCATTTGAATTGGCGGCTAAGTTAGATATGCAGTTGAATTAAGTTAGATATGCAGTTGAAAAATTAAAATTACCACGCGCAATGGCATTATGGTCGAGCCGGAATAAAACACAACAACAATATCAGTCCGTAGTATCGCAAAACGGACGTTCAGACTGAATTGCAAATTTTGACATCATTTATTTTAATGCAAAATAAAATAAACAACATTAAACTTTTAGATTCGACCAAACAAAAATTGTTAAAAATTGAAAATAAACAAATTTTTAAATAAACATTGAAATAAAAATTTAAAAAATTGAAAAACCTAAAGTGTTTTAATTTATTGATTCAGTAAACTGCTTACAGTTCCTGCCTTCGGTTCTGAATAAACCAAGAAGTTGTGTTTTGAAAAACTCCGAAAAAACTTCAGTTTCCGATAATTATTGACCCCTACGCAATTCTGAGCAGTGAGGTTTGCAACACGGTGAAGTGATTCCAATCCCTGTTCGCCGAAAATGCCCCATGGGCAGTGAGGTTCCGTCTTCCTCCATCCCGAAGATTATTATATTTCTGTGACGTGAAATATTCGTGCTGCGGAAAACAAATAAAATTAATTATAATAAACGCATAACAAATAATTACAAATATCATAATAGTTGTGATAACAAAAATAATTTAATTTAACTTTGGCCTAAATTTGACCGCTGTTGCATCGTTCGGGCGTCGCGCCTCTCTCGCTGGGGCGCGTTTGGGGTCGGGAATCTCCGACATTCCCCCTCTAATGGTTCCTCGCGTGAGGACATAGTGCGGAGTGGTGTTCTGACGTGACTGGCTTCTTCAGCCTTTTGCAGAAGAAACAAACGTGATTTTAGCTTTCTTGACGTGATGGTGTCCGGCTGCTTTCCCTTGTTTTTTCCGTGGTGTTTCTACTTCTGGTTCTGGAGCGTGAATTGCTTCTGTTTCTGCTTGTCCTTGGACTCTCCCGGCGCCTCGACTTTTGTTCTGCATCTCGTATCATATTTTCGATGCTCGATAGTCTTCTTTCGATATATTGGTTCATCGTCGCTTGGATTTTTGCCGCCACTTCTGTCAGCTTCCTCGTGACCTCGGTGTATTTTGCAACGTGAACTTCTCGATATTTTTCGGCTACAGCTTTTTCTTTGTACTCTTTCTTCATTGCTTCATCTGTTATTCTTGTAACGTCGTCAAACTTGTAACGTCGTCGTCGTTTCATCTGTTATTCTTGTAACGTCGTCAAACCCAGCTACGTTTGGGGTCGGGATCTCCGACAGACTTATTCCGTTATACTTGTTAGTAAATCCTATATCAAGCTTTCATCCCAAAATGTGTGTTATCCTAAATGTCGGGTTTTTATTGTTTTAGTAAATTGCTTACAGTTCCATGCCTTCGATTCTGAAGACCAAGAAGTTGGTTTATCATGAAAAAATCCAGTTTTAGATAACTATTTACCCCTACGCACTTCTGAGCAGTGAGGTTTGCAACACGGTGAAGTGATTCCAATCCCTGTTCGCCGAAAATGCCCCATGTAGTAAGTGTGCTCTAGATGAAGCTTGCTCGTTCTAAATAGTTCCGTCTTCCTCCATCCCGAAGATTCTTCTATTTCTGTGTCGTGCAATATTCGTGCTGCAGAAAAATTTTCAACGGAAATGTTTTCAATATTTTAAAGAAAAAAATCTTTTGACCAGAATTGTTTCTTTCTAATTCCATGCGAACTTCTTGAAGATATTGCTTGGACCATTTTTAAATAGATTCTATGGTTGGAAGATTCACTGTGATTTACAGAACGACGTATTCCGTTATAATTGTTAGTAAATCCAATATCAAGCTTTCATCCCAAAATGTGTGTTATCCTAAATGTGGGTTTTAATTTATTGATTCAGTAAATTGCTTACAGTTCCATTCTGAATAGACCAAGAAGTTGGTTTTTCATGAAAAAATCCAGTTTTAGATAACTATTTACCCCTACGCACTTCTGAGCAGTGAGGTTTGCAACACGGTGAAGCGATTCCAATCCTTGTTCGCCGAAAATGCCCCATGGACAGTTAGGTTGCGTCTTCCTCCATTCTGAAGATTCTTCTATTTCCGTGTCGTGCAATATTCGTGCTGCGGAATCAACGAATCAATATTTTTAAAGAAAACAATGTTTTGACCTGCATTGTTTCTTTCTAATTCCATGCAAACTTCTTGAGGATTATGAAGGTATATTTTATCACATTTATCACATACAAAGAATAGGTGATTGTCATTGCCGTATAAAAACTATAGGAAAAAGTTTAACCCGTGTTAAAAAAGTATATACATTAGTTATACATATTCAAGTTCGTTTAAATCCAAACAATCCTAGAAGTTGGTGTTTCATAAAATATTCAAGCTTCAAATCATTATTATACCCTACACAGCGTCGGGATTCGATGTTGGCAACCTTATGTAATCTCTCTATCCCTTGCTCACCAAATAATCCCCCCCCCCCTATCAGATTCTACCATATGTAACTTGTTTACAAGGGGTAGCTTTGCAGTACGCCAAACAGTAGATAAATTATTAATCACGGTCGGCAACCTATCTATTTAAACCGTATATAAATGATAAAACTGAAACATGTATATTACAACTGAAAGTTTTCTTGGATCTCTTTGAGCCGGATTGAAAAACATAATTCATATGTGCAGCTTTACCATGCTGCTTACAAAAAATACAAAAGCATTAATACACATTATACACATGATAAACAAAAATCAACAATGCTAAATTTAAAACAATTAATGGAATGGTACAAACGCTTTACTGTTAGGATACATTCTAAATCAGAAGAACAACACAATATTGTGCACAATTGTTTCTCAGATTCCTCCGTTGCATCGTTGAGTAACTGGGCTATCTCATCATCTTCTAGTGTTCGGGCAACAGCAAAGCCTTCTAACTCCTTCAGAGATTTCAGAGTTTCCATGTATGTCCGTAGAAATCTTGCTGTCGAAGAACTTGCGCCATCAGTCAATTTCGTTGCTTCCTCCAAGAATTTTCGACATTCATTACCGTTCAACATTGAGCTGTACATGTGGGACGATTTCAGGGACCAATGTTGTAGCAGCCGATTTAAGCGACTGGTGTTTTTCTTATGGAGTTGCGTGATGATGGTGTTGACTAGTCCTTGTAATATATGCAAGGGTGGCGGCACAATGAAATCAGGATCAATTAATAATTGCATGTTTACTAGTTCCCGACGCGGTGCATCCAGCACTGCTCCCTCCTTGTGATTCCGTTTCATTCCGAGACACATTAAGCAGAATTCACTTGATGTATGGTATGGGAGTTGAAGAAGCATCGGCAGGAACTTCAAATCCACAACAGCAAACAGTCTTATTTCGAGAATCCATGAATCAATTTCGTACTGTCCTTTTTCACTGGCAATGGAGTGCAAAAATTGCATCATCGGCATAGCCGCTTCCAATATAAGATCTCTTGTCTCTGGTCCTTCGTATGCTGCCAATACGAGCATGTTTTTGGAAGACTGAGCCTTACTGTGTTCCTTGAAAACGAAGAGGACAATTTTTGTGGAAGACTGTTTCCCACTGTCACCGCCACCATCGCCACCGACAACCACATTTATAACTGCATTTATAACTGTTGGAACCTCCATCCATTCTCGCTGGAATTTGTGTTTAATATAATCGTCAAATACTCTCTTTACATCGCTATAGTACACCAATTTTTGGTTGGGTGAGTTCGTTGTCCTTATCATATGTGCATCGTCGATGTATTCTCTGGCCCATTTATTAATCGAGGACAGACAAGGTATCAATGAAGCATTTTTAATTAATGTTGGTCCGTCAAATTTAGGGACCGCTTCCAGTTAAATGCGTCCTGGACAGTTTGATGGCATAGAAATTGTTGTTCTCGTCGTCGAAGGTTTCTTTACTAGCATCCATAGATAAGAAAATAATTTATCCTATATCAGTATTATCTGTTAACCGTGTAATTTTTCTTTTTCACATTTCTGCAGCTTCGATTTCACCATTTCTAGCTCAACTTTCAACATACAAAGAGCTAAACTAATTTTCTACTCATAAGATTTAGCTTAAAAACGAACATTCAATCAATTCTTCATTCACAGCCTCTAAGCGACTTCCTTCTCTCTTTCTAGCCTTTCTAAATAGAATAATATCTATTTTTTGATTAAATAATAATGATATACCAGCGATGATATCGTTACCTGCTACTCTCTCCCGCTCCAGCTCCCATTTATCGCTCATCCCATATTCTACAAACCTCTCTTCTGCTTTACGCTTTCTTCCTTCCAACATTTTTAAAGCTTTCACACATCAAATTGAATTAGTTGTTTTTTGTCCAATTCAATTAAAATAAAGAGGCATAGTTTTTATTGGAATGACCAAACTCACGCGTGAGCTCACGAAATATTTGTCGTCCAACATTTTTTTAATAAAACGGTTTTTATTGTTTTTTTTTAATAAACAGTCCGAGTTTTAAATTTTTATTGCTATAACAATATGGAGAAAAATATGGGAAATCTTTTAATATATGACACAATACAGGTTTTTATTTTCAAGGGCTTTATATTCTTCATAAACAATTTACGTAAAAATCCAAGATTTTTCTGCCTTAACGTGTCATACTTCTTGTTAAACACATATCATAATGTTCAGCAAAAGATTCGCTATCGATAGATACCTTTCACGAAAATAATTATACGCTCAGTTGTGTGCAATATTGATTTATAATTGTTCTTACAAAAATTCCTTATTATGATAGTTGCACGAAATTCTTTGATATATACTTTAATACATGATTTTTCAGAAAGACTGATCAGCATAATTAGTCCCAGTTCACAAATGGAAGGCCCGCAAAGCTCAGAGATACAGGTTTCGATACCGTTTTTTTTTAGGTATATATATATATATATACATTTATTTTTAGAAAAAGGAATAATTTATAATTTTAGAATAAGGAAAGAATAAGGAAAAAAAAGAGGAATAATTTGAAAGCTTTCAAATTATTCCTCTTTGCAACTCTTTCCCTATAATTTTTACGTGCCACTGTCAAGGGATTTATAATTTTAGATGTCTGTAATAATACATTTTTTCGTAATTTTGTCATGTTTTAAGTATACTGTTTCAGAATTGTATTTCAGCTTCAGCGTTGTAAATTTCTGAAGTCATCATCACCTTCTGTCTTATTTACCTACAAGTTCGAGAAATTGATAGGATTAAGTATTGGATAGAGCAAGATCGACAATGAAGTTTATATAGTGTGTCGAGGAAAATTGAAGATTACTCGATAACGAAGTGATACATTTTTAAGATTTCAGGTATAATTAGAATCAGCATGATCCAAGGATTCTAATGATACTGGTTAGAAAAAAATGCCACGTTATTGAATAAAGATATTTCTCTATAAAGATGTGTTGATTTTGTTGAACTTTGCCCCGCTCGGGAACCATTTTAGGTGGTTTATTTTTAAACGAGTTTATGATTATATAGTAGTATTATTTAGCCATCTGTTATTTATAGTTATGATGGAAAAATGTTAAAAACGATATCATTCGAGCTGTAAAAAATGCTTAAAGTTTTGCCAAATACGACAATTGGCTGGCAAACTGCCGCATGCAGTTATGCAATTTAACTGCAGGAGAAATGAAAAAATAATGATTTGGTGTGCAAAGAGTTGACAGACACACAGTCTTCGTACAACGGTCGTGTAAGTGAAGTTAAAAGAGAGGACTGGAAATTTGGAAAGTCTCGAAGTGAAGAAAGTAGAGACCACCGACGTTTTGGAAAGAGTAACAAGGACAAAAGGAAACTGTGGAAGTGCACGCCAAATTTCAACAGCTGTTTTACAATTTTTAGGAGCTTGTTAAAGCTCTTATGGCTTTTCTCGAAAAAAATTGTTCTCGACAATTTAGACAAGTCATTCATAAACGATCTAAATATATTAAGATCTTGCCACAAAGTTAGATTTGAGCACGTTTACTAAGCTCATTTTATGACCCTACAATTTGGAGTGGAAGTGCAAAATAAAATAGTAACATCCAACGAGTTAACAAGTGCAAACTAAAATGTATAATTTTAAGAGCAATACCCGACCAAATAATAGGGTTTCCTACATTTTTAGATTCGTCTGTTCATGGTATTTCTATATATTAACAAAAATATAGCAGTTGCAATGTGCACTGCACTGCCACGAAGTATGCGGCGTGTTGCAAAAGTTCACGCACCAATTGAATTTAAAAAAAATGAAAATACGCCCTTCATTTATTAATTTCCAGTATTTAAACTTTTTTTTAATTACAGCGTATCTTTATAAAATTTCATGTACTTTCTTGCCTAGAATCGTTTATAATAATTTATTAATTGTATTAAGTTTGTTTTAGGCTCCTCAAAATGTTTTAGAACCAAAAAAATTAAAAAAGTTTAAATAATGGAAATTAATAAATGAAGGGCGTGTTTTCATTTTTTAAAAATTCAATTGGTGCGTGAACTTTTGCAACATGCTGCATACTTCGTGGCAGTGCAGTGCAATGTGTATATCAATATATTTAATGCTGAATAAAATAATTGTTTACTTGTATAACTTGTGTAATTTTAAATTTTACGAAAAAATCTTTTCACGTGACATTAGTTTAGCAGTTTCCAATTATGGTTATAAAGCATGAAACTATTTAATTCATAATAGGGCTTAATAAAAGAAAAATTCAATAAAAAATAAATAAATGAAAAAAAAAATTGTGCGACATTGAGTCCGCATGCTTTTATCGGATCAAACAGATTATTTCATGTGCTACAGTCTTCTACTGTCTTCTAGCGCATTCTATTGCCTTCTACCGCCGTCTACAGTCTTCTTCAGTCTTCTAGCGCCTTCGACTTTCTTATAGCGGCTTCTGCAGTCTTCTAATGTCTTCTACTGCCTTTTACGGTCTTCTACCGCGATCTACAATCTTCTACAATCTTCCAGCGCCTTCTACGATCTTCTACAGTAATCTACAGTCTTCTAGTGTCTTTTACTGCCTTTTGCGGTCTTCTGTCGCCGTCTACAGTCTTCTACAGTCTTCTACTGCCGTCTACAGTCTTCTACAGTCTTCTACTGCCGTCTACAGTCTTCCACCGCCGTATACAGTCTTCTACGGTCTTCTAGCGCATTCTACTGCCTTCTACAGTCTTCTACCGCCGTCTACAGTCTTCTACGGTCTTCTAGCGCATTCTACTGCCTTCTACAGTCTTCTACCGCCGTCTACAGTCTTCTACGGTCTTCTAGCGCATTCTACTGCCTTCTACAGTCTTCTACCGCCGTCTACAGTCTTCTACGGTCTTCTAGCGCATTCTACTGCCGTCTACAGTCTTCTACCGCCGTCTACAGTCTTCTACAGTCTTCTAGAGCCTTCTACTGTCTTCTAGTGTCTTCTAGTGTCTTCTACTGTCTTCTAGTCTCTTCTACTGCCTTTTACGGTATTCTAGCGCCTTCTACTACCTTCTATTGCCTTCTATTTTCTTCTAATATATTTTACTGTCTTCCACTATCTCCTACTGACTGTTGAATTAATAAACAATCAAAATGAATTTCCAAGTGCTATTTTGGAACAAAGTTGTCTTAGGACGACTCAAAAAGATTTTTACAACTTTATATAGTCAGGAATACAAACTGTTTCATCTATAAAATCGTTCAGATCGTCTTATAAATTATTACAAAATCTATTAAAGAAGTCACCGTAATAATAAGGAAAATGTCACTAAAGCTAAATTGCCTCAGCCACTACATATCTAATTAATCTAATTAAAAACCTTCCCCTTCTACTATCAACACCCAAAATGCACCCACCTTCAGCCAAAATCAACAAATTTCTAACAAAACTTATTAAAAAACCAATTATCATCATTCGAAGAATTTCCCCCAAAAACCTTGCGCATTATTCCTCGCTTCCAATTCCTTCATTTCACCATGTTATGTGCACTTATAGTCATTTCCAATTTCGAATGCTCTCGTTTGACCATCATCCATGCCTTCAATATATATACTTCTTATACCAAAAATTTCATCAACAACCTGTCTAATTGGGCACGAGTAATTCCGGCAATCACTTATTTGCTCATCAACGATTCGATGACTCGCACATGATTGACAGCTCGCGCAAATTGAACGAATTTCTAGATTGCAAACAATTGAAAACAATTTTTGCATTATTCTTATTACCTGAAATCGCTTGAGTTGTTCGTTTCAATTGCACAAAAGCCGAGGCTAGTTGCCTTGGACTATTCCCACACGTTGAGCACCAATTTGATTGAACCAGGCGATGACAGTCAATTCTATAATCGAAATATTAAATGAGCTCGTTATTGCACTACTACGTGAAACAGTTGCTGGCCATCATTGGTAGAACAACAATCTTCATTGGGAGCAGGTCCGTAACCCTTCTTATCGCGGCTAATATATGAGAGTTCAAATAGTATCTCGTGTTTATCTAAAACTTCTTTACTAAGCCATTTCCAAATTTATTGAATATTCCAATTTCAAACCTTCACACTCCTATTCGCTTCAAACTCTTCCAAGCTGCGAACGCACGAATATACCGTGGCCCCCGGTGCTCCATCAACAATCACATATGCCAATCTTTCGCCTCTCAGCGGTGCATTAAACCGACAGCTCGTCGTGCGCTTCTCCGCAATCTTTTTCTGCGCCACCATCGCCTTCTTCGAATAGTCGCCTCGAAATTCTTTGCAAAACACAAATTTGGAAACATTTGTCGTCGGAAGAGACAAGGCCAGACGATCCAAGTAAATCGATAGCTTCTTCCATTCTTTTTTGAAAATCAACTCAAGCGATTTTGTCAAACACTCGGCAACCAATGGGCACGTGTCGCGTCGAACCGTTTCAATTCCCTTCGCATCAAGGACCGGCTCATCAGTCTCCGATTCGTACATCCATCCACAGTAGCGTTTCTTCGTCTCCAGCACACATCCAACGTAAACCTTTTCCAATTTCAAAACCACTGGGTCTGGGTTCGCGTCCGTCACATCTTTGGCAATCCGACGTCCAATCCGAAATGCCTCTTCCAGCGATGCGCCGGGAACAAGTACGAACATGCTGTCAGTATCGCCATATATCACTCGCGATGTTCCATAATCGCCATTGGCTACCATATCAATTGCTCTTTCAAGGGTTTCACGACCTTTTCCGAGAATCGCGTCAGCCACTAGAATTAATCAATTTTCTATCATTTCAATCTGAAACATTATACACTCTGCGCATGGCATTCTCCCGCTCCAATTCGCCGCCGTATACCCATAAGTGACATTTGCAACTAGTTTCAGCGCCAATTGCCGTGCGTCCAATATCTTACGCAATTTTTTGCTCTTAGTTCGCTTCATCGCGTTTTTAACCATAATCCGAGCCGACAATATCTTCAAATCATTCACTCCATCTTTAGACAAAAACACATCACAAACTTCTCTCAACAATATCGGAAGAACTCCATGTCTAGTGCCTTTCTGGACGAATAAAGAAGCAAGTGGTGTAGCAGATACATTTCGATGCGCGATTAATCGCACCAGCTCTTCTTTATTTACATTGTATTGGCACGCACCCAAGGTGATTTCATTAGCATCTGGAGTTAAATGCTCAAGTCTTGACACCTGAAACACAGAAAGTACAAATTGGGTACGTGTTAGCCTAAGACATCTCTTAGGAAGGTTGAACCCATGAAAACTAGCAAAAGTCTCGAAAATTGGCATATTTTTGTAGAAAAAATAGGGATCGTTCGGATAAAGTGAGTACTGTATCGAGAGCACGCCAACTGGTAGGATAATAAAATGAGCTCAGTAAGCGTGCTCAAATTTAACTTTTTTAAGAAGATATTTATATTTTAAGAGAGTTTAAGCAACACTAAAATAAATCAATAATAAAAATGTTTTCTATAAAAGAGATGAAAACTTAGAGAGACACTTAAAAATCGGAAAATCACTCATTCCATTTGGCGTGCGAGAGATTAAAAAATTCCGTCAAATTTAATATTACATGAACACTCCTGGGAAGTACGCCGCACATTGCAAAAGATCGCGCACCAATTTCTCTACGCCTTTTCTTTTTATTAAACTTAGTATTTTTTTAAGGTAACTTCTTCGAATTTTATTTGATTTTCTTTGTCAACCCTAATAAATTCGAAAAAAACAGAATCTCAGAAATCTAATTTAAACCTTGAAAATCATAAAAGTTTAAAGCTAAAGTGATATTTCGAGAGAAACCTGGAATATGTGTTTATTTTATATTAAACGTTTAAATAGTGCAAAGTAATCGTCTAAATATTATATATATATATATATTGTCGTGGTGTAGGTTAATGAAAAATCAGGTTTAAAGGAACATTCCGAATAATAAAAAGGTCTCGTCTGGGGTCATGTCGATATATTTTGTTTATTAATTGGCTTTTTTTTCATATTATTATAATAATTATATTAATGTAACAACTAATTTATTAAGATAAAACAAAAAAGGTCATGAAAAAAAGAAAAGCGAAATAATTTTTTTAAAAATTGGAAATTAAATCGACATGACCCCCAGCGAGACCATTTTATTATTCGCAATGCTCCTTTAAACCTGGTTTTTCAATAACCTACACCAAGACAATATATATATATATATATATATATATATAATTCATTTCAGAGATCGATGCCTAATGGAAGAGCAAAAAATTAGGGGCGGAGAAAAGGTCTTGTTTAGGCAGCCACACGGCCATTAAGGTCATCACGTCTCTTCCTCATTTGTTTCTCATCAATTTTTGTTATCTATTTTTTGATGACAAGAAATGAAAAGTTTAATTTAAAAATGAAAATGGATGAAATAAAAATATTGATGACAAACAAAAGACGAAGAGACGTGATGGCCTTCGTGGCCGTGTGTCTGTCTAAACAAGACCTTTTCTCCGCCCCTAATTTTTTGCTCTTCCATTAGGCATCGATCTCTGAAATTAATAATATATACACTGGCACTCCACTGCCAAGAAACCGCACCACATTGCAAAAGACTTCGCACAAATTGCAAACTAAACATTTTAATTTAATATTTTTATTTTCAATATTTTATTTATCAGTTAACGTTTCATTCTAAATAAATCCTAATGAATTAATTAAAATAAAGTTTGCGACACACCCACTAACTAGCTATTTCGTATATTACTGTAGGACAACAGTTGAAATGAGTGGTACCAGTGGATTTCCCGTCATGAAAAACTTATTCCATAAAATTTCATTAAAATCGGTTTTTTTACCGCTACGCTACTGTACATTTTCCACAAACAGTGGTGGTCACAGTGATATGACATCATTTTTAAACTAGGAAATAACACTAAAATTAGCGACTTTAATGATGAATTTCATTATTTAATACTTTGTTGCTGATCCATTGATCCGAATAACCTAATTAATTCGGTTTGTCATGCTTGCAATCAGGCTTACAATCAGATTTGTATCGATCAGCGACCATTGACGAAGAATTTCAGCTTTCAGATCCGCTACAGTGTTTAATTGGCGCCCTTGATGGTAAACTCTTCTAGCAAGGACGGACCAGAGATTCTCAATTATACTGAGATCGAGAGAACACGCTGGCCAGTCCATAACAGTGATATTCTTTGACCTCAAACACGTCGTCGTTGAAGCACTAGCATGAATAGCGACGTCGTCTTGTTGAAATGTCCAGGCAATATGCCAGAAATGGAACTAAACGTTTCTCCAGGACATCTTGATAGCCCGCAGATTTCATTAGAGGCGAAATGAAATCCAAATCAAGAGTTCCAGTTGACGAGAAGGCTCCCCAAACCATGCCCGTTCCACCTTCACAGTTTCTATTGGAAAATGTCAATGGATCCTTCCTCAAATCGTGCCAATAAGAATTTCAACCGTCCGGTCCTTCAAGATTGAACTTCTTTTCATCTGAAAAGATTATCTGAACATGTTTGAATTGACAACCGTATATGGACTCACTATTTTCCAATCTGTAACCAAGTTTCGGTGAGCAAAGTCAACACGTCTCAATTTGTGAGCAGGGGTCAAACGTGTTTCACGGCCAATTTGTCTAGGCGACTTCATCGAATTTGAAGCTTTCCGCGCCATTGTTCGATCATCTCTGATCGATAGAATCCTTGGGCGTCCCGGAATTGGTGTCTTTCCGTAGCCAAAAGGGTACTTCAATTAATTACGCACATCGCAACGAGATCTGTTCAGATGCGGAGCGATTTTCGCGATGGATAATCCAAGTCGGCGTATGGCTTCAATTTTGCACATTCCTGGAAAGAAAGACAACTTCCATTGTCCATTTCGTGATATCATGTTTAAGGCTTGTTTTCAGACCTTTTATACTCTAATTATTTGAAAAAACTTCCACTTTTCACTTCAAATGGAGATTTAACGATCAGAAATAGAAGAATGTCATATCACTCTGACCACCACTGTTTGTGGAAAATGTACTGTAGCTTAGCGGTAATAAAACCGATTTTAATGAAATTTTATGGAAATAGGTTTTTCGTGATTGGGAATCCACTGTTACCACTCATTTCTACTGTTGTCCTACAGGAATATGCGAAACAGCTGGATAGTGAGGGTGTCGCAGCCTTTTGGACACCAGTGTATATCTCTGGCGCTTCAAGTAACTTTTATGAATGAGCTCCTGTGCGGAACAAAGCTCTGAGAAGATATATTGAAGCACGCTAAGTGAAAACTACACGTTTCGGGTGATTCCACGTAGTAATAAAAAACAAAAATTAATCAGTTTCTAATAAATTTGTCTTAAACTAAATAAAAACCTGATAATTGCAGCTGAAATTATCATATCTTACATACTCTTAAACGAGCTTGCTTGCAGTTGGCGTGCGTCACTTTACGCTTGCACTCCAGTGCCACGAAGTACGCCGCAAATTGCAAATGACCGCGCACCAATTGACACATACACACATTTTTATTACTCTTTATTTTGTGGAAAGAAATTATTACAAATTTAATTTTATTTTGGGGTGTCGTTGATTTAATTGTGCCATTTAAATTTTAAATTTTCTTGAATTAATATTTTTGAAACAAAAATGCGTTTGCAAACGACTTCGGGGACACTTCGTTTGAAATCAATTTTTACAAATTTCCAATATTTCGTGAATCAAATTCTCTACCAGGTATGCTACGCATCCTCTTGTTTCCAAATTAATTAATCCGTGAAGATTGATAAAGAATTTAAAATTAGATACTGTAACATTCCGAGATTTTTCGCGGAAATGCATTTTATTTTCCGATGGGAGCAATTTCCGCTTTTCCTAGTTTTAATAACATCCCTTCTTTTATATTTTCTCTTATGATCGACACAAAACAGTCAGCGTGTTTTTAAAGTACCTTTCCAATCAGCGTTGAAAAACAATAATTGTGTGCAATAACCATCGAAGGGTACAAGGATTGAAAATCCAATACAATTACAGGATCATAATAAACGGCCGATTGCGGTTCAAGGATCAACTGCAACTGCTCCGGTGCACTCATCCTACAATTATTTGCTAATTTTCTCTCCTTCTATTGCACCTACGAGTTCCTTTGCATCGCTGTTACAGACGGCGCCACATAATTCAATTTTCGGCACAATCTTAACAGCATTGATTCTACACGCAGCTGTGATCCTCTCGTCCAAACCTAAATTCGCAAAATTTGTAGCAGTAGCAATCTCTAGCGAGCCAATTGTAACAATCGAAATCTTTGTAGACCGCCCACATATTTCAGTTGGCGTGCTACCCATGAAATTCATCAAACCTCATGGAACTGAATCCCATACACCCTTGCCATCTCCGCATTCCTTAAGAACCAATTCATCTCACTCAACAATGCAATATTGAGCCTTGATAACCTATACAACTGTACAATCAAGCTGTCGCTGAAAATTTTCAAGGCATTCATCACACCAAATTAATTCAATTACATTAACGACGAATTGCACGTCTTCAACATCTTCATCATGCTAACATTATCAAGCATGGGAATCTTTCTACGTAGAACATTCTGACAAGCTGTGCCAATATCATAACTGCGCAGAGCGAGATCAGCTCGAACACACTTCCAAACCGAAACGAGCAATCGGCCTGCCGGCGCCTCAACAAACTCCATTTCTTGTTCTCGTTCTACAATCGATTAATTATTGAATTGTTTTCAAGTAACCACCTGGCTTGAATCGATTCATGGATCTAATCATGGCAGACATTTGCATTGAATGTGCTCTTTTAATCAAGTATCCCCATGAGCAACGTGTAGTGTCATAACCAATGAGAATATCCGCATTACTTCTGAATTAACACATTTAAAGGAAAACTAGAATTTGGAAAGTTGGAATACGGTACGGAAAATCGAATTTATCAATTTGTTAAATCTTTGTATTGGGTTGAGGAATCAGTTCGTAGAGTTTTTATATCATCTTTTGTTTCACAACAATTTTCTTGTTGTTTGGCAAAGTGTATATATGTATCTTATAGTGCTTTTTCTACTCTACAAAACTTTGTTTTTAGTTTGTTCTGAAATTTTAAATTTTCATCATTTTTCCGGCTTAGAAGTGAACTATCCAGGAGGCAAGTCTATCCAGCATTTTTGACATCTGCTCTTCTGCGCTTTTCATCAAAAAGCAGGGAAATATGCAGAGAATATGGAGAAGGCGCGTGTCTATTGCACAAAATGGTACGCAAAGTTCAAAAAGAGCGAATTTCATCTTACAGACACGCCTCGCAGCGGAAAACCTGCAGAATTGGACGAAAAGAATCTGACGGCACTATTGAAGGATGATGATCGCCAAACAAGTCGTGAATTTGCCTAAAAAATGAACTGTGATCATAAGAAAATCCTTAATCATCTTCATTCGATGGGATTTGCGGAAAAACTCGGGCCCTTGATACCTCATGAGCTCAAAAAACTAAACAACGAAAATCGCCTTCAAATCTCAGCCCACCATCTCGCTCGCCATCGCCAAAACATCTCTCCAGGAGCTCGAATTGGAGGTTTTTCAGAATCTACCGTAATCTTGAGACCTTGCGCCATCCGATTATCCCCTTATCCGCTCTCTGTCAAGCCAAATAAGGGGTGTTACCTTCGATGGCGAAGAAGACCTCAAAAACTGACTCAACAACTTCTTCGACACGAGACCGGGCGATTTTTGGCGAAACGGCAACAGCAAATTGATCGAGAGGTGGAAGCAAATCGTAAAGAGTAACAGCGAATACCTAACTGATTAATTTATTGTCGATTGAAAAATCAGGGGTAAAGGAGCATTCCAAATAATAAAAAGGTCTCGCTTGGGGTCATGCCGATTTAATTTCAAATTTGTTTATTATTTCGCTTTTCTTTTTTTTCATATAATTATAATAATTATTTTAATGTAACAACCATATTATTAAGATAAAACAAAAACTGTCATGAAAAAAAGAAAAGCAAAATAATAAAAAAATTGGAAATTAAATCGACATGACCCCAAGCGAGACCATTTTATTATTCGGAATGCTCCTTTAAACCTGCTTTTTCAATAACCTACACCACGACAATATTATTATTTTGTTTTTTGTTCAAATAAATCTTTCTGAAAAACTCTGCGTACTTATTCCTCAATCCAGTTCTTAAACCGGTCAGTTAAAATTTAAAAAATGAGAGCTCAAGTTGGAAGCTAAAATTCAAGATAATTACTACTATTTAAAGATTATTCAGGACAAAAGAGGTAATTTAAAGTCAATGGAATTATCAACCAACCACGTGGAGAATAGTTTTATACGTTTGAATATGAGAAAATCGTCAATTTTGTTATTTATTAATAATACTTAATAATAACAATTGAATAAACTATAATATAATATGTTGGGGGAGATTGCAGCAACGGGGCTAGGTGATGAGGTAAAAACGGAAACAACAATATGAATAACAACAATAGACCGTCTGACAATTTGAATGGTCTAAATGCGCGCGCTAAGTTAGATATGCAGTTGACTTGGCGGCAGTTTAAAATGATCACGCGCAATGTCATTCTGGTCGAACCGCGATAAAACACCACAACACATTTGGCGTTCTTAAATAAGCCATTCGGGCGAAACTGTACGCTACCAAACCAAATGGAAGTGTTGTGATGGCGCAACTATTCAAAATGGATCGACAGCATGCAATCCATACTTCCGGTCACTCATCACTCATCACTCTCATAGTCTGCGTCTCCCTTCCCTGTACACCCAAACTGTTGGTATAGTAATCGAATTATTTGCAGTCACGCCAAATGGAAATATTTATTTTCTTATGTTTACATTTATCTTATAATTTTCACGTGTACTTTACATAAATATTGTCTGCGCCAGTTTGTTAATTTTTCCTTAAGCTCCCCAAAAATATTAAAATCTTCACAAAATATTAGACTTGAACAGATTTTTTGAGCTCATTTTATTAGCCTTCCAGTTGGCGTGCAGTTGTTTTTGTTTTTATTATTTTTTAGGCTTTTCTTGTGTGAGTCAATTTTGTTGGTTTTTCTTAGTTCTTTCTCTATATTAGTTTTCTTCTTTAAGATAGTTATTGTTCCTCTATAATACATGTGTTAAGGTTACTTACTGTTGTAGAAGTAGTTTTTGGTCAAATAATAAATTGAATTTAATAGTTGTTGTTTTCATTGTTGATCTCATAAGTGTGTTGACTGAAAAGAGGAAACACAACAAGGAAGATTTTCTGATTTTTATGCTTGTCTTATAAATTTCACGTCTATTTTACACAAATGCTGTCTACGCCAGTTTGTCAGCTTTTTCTTAAACACTCTAAAAATATTAAAATCTTCACAAACTATTAAATTTAAGCACATTTTTTGAGCCCGTGTTACGCTACAATGACAAGAATGTAAAAAAAAAAGTTTTCACCATTCTTACAATAAACTATAAATTATATTATTATAACTATTATTAAAATAATAAAGTAACAGCTAATACATAATCCGCTAAATTTATTATAATTATTGTTTTTTGCTCTACGAACTTATTCCTTAACCGAATATATTCTGAAAAATTTGACAAAAATTAAAACTCCATAATCCGTTATTCCGCCCATAATTTCAGAAATTACTTACGATCGAATCAAATAAACAACATATTGAATAATCATCTGTTCCGAATCCAACAATAGAACCTCTTCATTTTTCGACGACCTTATGAACATTGGCTTCAATCCAATAACTTTATGAAAACAAGGCGATGACGTCCTACAACTATCTTGACAAATGCACACGGATGCTGCCACAATTTTATCCCTCTACAATCAACTTTCCAAACGACTACTATCCATGAATCTCCACCTCATAATCTGGCATTGGTTGATCCGTGTCTACAAGCAGTTCCAAACTGGCTACCGTTAATCCAACAATATCAGATTCTTCATCAAATTCTTCCGCGTTTTCATCTGAAAATCGAATAAAAAATACGCTAAACTAAAAATCAACACAATACCAATAGTAGTTTGCGACAATATTGGGGTAATAGTCGGTTCATCCATGGTCTCATCCGTAATGATCGATATTACCGTATCTGCTGTCTGCGATCTGCTGCGATCAGTTCTTTGCTCATTTTTAAATTGAAACCCATTTAGCACAAATTTCTGCTTGAATGCACTTTTTCCAGTAATCCATTGCAGTGTCTCCTTAGCATCATGTTCCACGTTTTCCTCACCATAATCCTCTCCGCTTTCCACGTCATCATCAACATCATTATTCACTATTTCCTCGCTTTGCTCATCCTTCCCATCAATAACCTGCGTCATTTCAATCTGCTCCGATTTCTCATCATAATCTTCATCCCCATCTTCCTCATCAATATCAGGATCCTCCAAATCCTCACTAGATTCCTTTTCCTCGACAGGTTCTTCCCAAACAGTAGCATCTAGTTGATTTTCCTGCGAGTGAACAATTCTAGTCTCCATGAGAGCTTCTGCAAAACAACTATATCTTTCAATCAAAATTCATTCAACCATCAATCGTCTCCGACATTTCGTCGCGATCTTGTCTCCAATTCCTCGCCAATTGCCTAGCAAGCCTTAGGGTTTCTCTTTCTTGTGGAAATATTCTCCTCTTTCTCGGCTCATCTAAATCAATTTAATACCTAATTCCATTTCAATGTCTTCAATAATTTACATGAATTGAAAACATCAACTAGTTCAATGCCATCCCGATCACATCGAGTTTTCTCTTCTCTCCAAATATGCTCAAGACCCGGGTTCGTCGAATGAACTATAAACTATTCGATTAAAACGAAAAATTTATCCAAATTCCACCATTTTTGGAATGATTCTTAACATTTTCTATATCTGTAGCCATCACGTCGCATTCGATACCGTAATCGGAGAATCTTTCATACGGTGACATTAATTCTACTCTGAATAATGCAAAAAGTGTTGTGCAAATAAGGCGAAGTAAAACCTTTTCTTTATATCGCCAACACTGACATTCTTATAAATGATTCGATCATCAGTATCATTCATTGATAATCGAAACCGTGCATTTTTTACGTGAATATTGTCCATTCCAAATATCGAATGGTCGATGAAAAACTAAAAAAAAAGAATTATTTGAATTCCAGACTCTTTTTTCTTCCGTGAGAATAATATTGTCAACTTAAATTTTCTAAATTGAAATTGTAAAATTTAAAGCTCAAAAAATATGTTCTTAAAATGTTTAGACAACTTTGTTATCCAATGCCTACTTAAAAATTTACGTGAAAGTTCACAATAAGCTTTTAAAATTAGAAAAATCAACAATTTCAGTTTCCGTCTCACTTTTAAAAGCGTGAAACAATAAATCTTCTCTGCCTTGACAACTAACAAAACTATCTCGACCACATACGCCAATGCTCATTAGCTGTATTGTTCCAACGTATCAAGTTTTGACATTAACCATACCATATCATACCACTAAATAAACACCCAAACTACTATTGTCGTAAACGACAGTGATAAGCTTATTGTATAATTGATATTGGTAATATTAGGGTGAACCAAAATTTTTTTCCGATTTCCTATATCTTTTTGTCTAATTGTTTTTTTTAACCAAATAACGATTTTTATATACATGTGTTATATATATTTTTAAAGCTCTTGAACAGCTCTATCAGAACATATACTGAAATTTTTAATTGGTCTTTTATTTAAAAAGTTTTAACCTGTAGAAGAAACATGGAAAAATCCGAAATTCCTGTTATTTTACGCCATTACTGGAAACAAAGCTTCAACGCAGCTGGAGAGACTAAAAAGATATTCGAAGTTGAAGGCGACAATATGGTCTTGGATCGTACTGCGCGAAATTGGTTCAAAAGATTTAACGACGGCGACACTGATCTCGAGGACAAGACACATTCAGGCCGACAAACGACAGTGGATTCTGAAGAAATCCGTGAAGCTGTGGAGACCAATCCATCAATAAGTGCTCGCAGATTATCGGCCGGGCTCGATATTCCTAAAACATCAGTTGTACGAAATCCTAACGCCCTTGGAAAGTCAATAGACGCTGCCGAGAAGTACCTCATGCATTAACTGAAATTCAAGCTCAAAAACGAGTTGAGACATGGCGAAAATTGCTCGAAAATCCATAAGATTGCCGTTTTATTCGTAGAGTTTCAACTTGTGATGCAAAGTGGGTCTATTTCAGTAATCCGGACAGAAAAAATCAATGATTGGAACCCGAACCGGTAGCAAAATGTGATCGTTTCTCAAAGAAGGCACATCTATGTGTTTGGTGGAATTCCGAAGGCTTAATTTACTTCGAGCTAGTTCCAAATGGTCGGATCATCGACTCAGACCTCTATTGTGCCCAACTTGATCGAAAGTATGCGGCACTTGGCGAGAAATATCCGGCATTGATCAATCGGAAGCGGATACTCCTTCAACAAGACAATGCAAAACCGCACACCGCCAGACAAACGAAGGAAATGATTAAAAATCTCGACGCCATTGAACTTCTTCCACATCCAGCTTATAGTCCGGACCTTGCGCCATCTGATTATCACCTTTTCCGATCCATGGAAGACTTTCTTCGTGGTCGTAGCTTCAATGACCTGGCCGATGTCGAAAACGGGTGCCGCGAGTTTTTCGCCTCTAAGAACAAGGAGTGGCACCGCAGCGGGATCGAACAACTTGCCGATAGATTGGTTCTAGCCATAGAGTCAAATGGTCTTTACTTTGAAACTTCATTGTTTTTCATATGTTGTAAAATTATGTTTAAATTTTTAACAAAAAATCGGAAAAAAATTTTGGTTCACCCTAATATTTTGTATGTTTTTTAATGTTATACACTGGTGTCCAAAAGTTTGCGACACCCACACTATCCAGCTGTTTCGTATATTACTGTAGGACTTGAAATGAGTGGTACCAGTGGGTTCCCCGTCATGAAAAACTTATTTCCATAAAATTTCATTGAAATCGGTTTTATTACCGTTACGCTACAGTACATTTTCCACAAACAGTGGTGGTCACAGTGATATGACATCATTTTTAAACTAGGAAATAACACTAAAATTAGCAACATTTTTTATTAATTTCATTATTTAATACTTTGTTGCTGCTCCATTGATCCGAATAACCTCATTAATTCGGTTTGTAATGCTTTAAATCAGGCTTCCAATCAGATTTGTATCAATCAGCGACCATTGACGAACAATTGCGGCTTTCAGATCCGCTACAGTGTTGAATTGACGCCCTTGATGGTAAACTCTTCTCGCAAGGACGGCCCAGAGATTCTCAATTATACTGAGATCGAGAGAACACGCTGGCCAGTCCATAACAGTGATATTCTTTGACCTCAAACACGCCGTCGTTGAAGCACTAGAATGAATGGCGGCGTTGTCTTGTTGAAATGTGAAGGCAATAGCTTGACTGGATGCCAGAAACGCAACCAAACGTTTCTTCAGGACATCTTGATCGTCCACAAATGTCATTCGAGGCGAAATGAATTCCAAATCAAGAGTTCCAGTTGACGAGAAGGCTCCCCAAACCATACACGTTCCACCTTCACACTTTCTCTTGGAAAATGTCAATGGATCCTTCCTCAAATTACGCCAATAAGAATTTCAACCGTCCGGTCCGTCAAGATTGAACATATTTTCATCTGAAAAGATTATCTGAGCATGTTTGAATTGACAATTAATTCCGTAAATGGACTCAATGTTTTCCAATCTGTGACCATGTTTCGGCGAGCAAAGTCAACATGTCTCAATTTGTGAGCAGGGGTCAGACGTGTTGCATTTTTTAGTTTTTTACGAACAATAATTCAGCTCCGACGCAGAGATCGATGAGTTTTTTGTCTCAGGTCGAAATTCCAGCTTCATGGCCACTTTGTCTAGCCGACTTCATCGAATTTAAAGCTTTCCGCGCAATTGTTTGATTATATCTGCTCGATAGACTCCTTGGACGTCCCGGAATTGGTGTCTTTCCGTAGCCAATACGGTCCTTCAAATAATTACTCACAATTCAACGTGATCGGTTCAGATGCGCAGCGATTTTCGCGATGGATAATCTGAGTCGGCGTGTGGCTTCAATTTTTTGCACATTCCTAGAGAGAAAGACTACTTCCACTGTCCATTTCGTGATATAATGTTCAAGGCTTGTTTTCAGACCTTTTAAACTCTTAATTATTTGAAAAAACTTCCATTTAACGATCAGAAATAGAAGAATGTCATATCACTGTGACCACCACTGTTTGTGGAAAATGTACTGTAGCGTAGCGGTAAAAAGACCGATTTCAATGAAATTTTATGGAAATAAGTTTTTCATGACGGGAAATCCACTGGTACCACTCATTTCAACTGTTGTCCTACAGTAATATGCGAAACAGCTGGATAGTGAGGGTGTCGCAACCTTTTGGACACCAGTGTATTGTAACAATTTTATCCCACAAATATGTTTATATTAAATCTGTATAAACGGACGCTACTTTCCTTCTAGAAACATTGCTCTATTTTGACATCCATTATTCTATTTGATATTATCATCTATTATATATTCTATTATAATCAATAAATTGGTGCATCGGCCGCGAACCGAACCCGGATCGGCCGCGTGGCAGGCGAGTTCTATCGCTGAACCACCAATAATACTAATATATTCTCTCATTTTCTCTACCACTGCACGCCAACAGGAAATAACGATGTTGCGATTTTTAAGCGTGTCTGAAAATTGTTACGTATCTTCAATAAAACATTGATTACGTCAATTTAACTACGCGTTCCTTAAACAATCTAAAAATATTAATACCTTTCCAAAAAGTTAGATTTGAGCACGGGTACTGAGCCTATTGTGCTACTTGTGACGTTAAATTGAAGTGTAAAATCATCCGACCGTTCCGACGACCTCGGATTATGGCGTCAAATAATTGGTATTGATACTTATTAATAATTTTAAATCGAATTAAGTCATTGAATAACACAAAAATGAATAAAACCAAAAATAAAACGCTTAAATCATTATAATTCCGCGCTGTGTGCAGGGAGCTCTCATCGAAACTTAAGTCAATCGTGTGTTATATTAGAAAAACGCTGTTAAGTTATGTGTCTATACAATTTTGTTCAATACTGTTTCACAGGCAGTATAAGGAATCTAAAAATTGACGGGTTATCGAATAGGGAATCCTGAAATTACGGAAATAAAGTTGAATCCAGAATCCGTAATTCTAATCCTAATTTTCGTTGGAGATTTAGACAAGACCTATTTTGAAATCTGATCTAACAAAATCCAAAAATTTAAAAAACCTGCAAATGAAACGGAAGATGTGCTTCAAACGGCTGAAAAACCGGCTTGTCAACAACTTCTCTCCCTAATGCTTTCATCGCCTTTTGTGCATTCCAGGGCGAAGAGAAGAACACTTTCACAAAGTCTTCATCCTCCGAATGATATCCATAAATAGACCTGTTTGCAAAAATTACACGAAATATAGTAATTCCACTCAACTCTTACTTGCTTTTAAACGTTTCCATGCGATAAACATAATCCTGCTGATATTTGAACGATTCCCCTCGTGTCTTATTCATCTCCATATCAATCAATCTATTAATTTTCATTCTCATCGCAACAAGAACGCCTAAAATATTAATTAAATAAATATGTAATCATTGTCGAAAGCAAATTATTAAAGTATTAGAAAACAGTATTAGAAAACATTAAATAAGGGAATAAAGATATTTGAGAAGAGCTTCATTCCCCTCACAATTCGTTCAGAAACGGCGTTACATGTTCCTCGCTTAAAGTTAAAAAGTGAAATATTGATGAATATTCAACATTATACTTCAAATTATCCAATATTCTACAGTATACTTGTAATCATCCAACATTCTACAGCATACTTAAAATTATCCAATATATTACAGTATGCTTGTAAGTCTCTAACTCTTTACAATGGTTTTGCGGATATGGTTTTATTTTCCTAGATTTCTAGCCATCTTTAAAAAGATACACTAGCTGACAAAAGTTTTGTCACAAATGTTTTTTCGGGTTTAACTTTTTTGTGGCTTGACCAAATTGGCTGATTTTTTGATATTTTATGTGAATCAGTGTTTAAAATGTTATAGTAGCAAAATTTGGTTTAAATTACCATGGCAATTTCGGTACCATGCATTCCGTTTTCCCTCATATTGATAAGAGCTTGCCGAGTGGCAATTGGAGTTTCTTTACGTGGAGTCATCTCTAAAATGTTGCCAATTACTGCTATTTTCAATAAATTATGAAAAAATATAATTGAACTTTAAAAATTATTAAAAAATGCAATGCACGAAAAATGCGTAATATCTTTGAGCTACGCGTTTTACGATAAACTCTTGTCACTTTAAAACGGATCATCGTAATCACTAGCGGGAATTTGTAAAATAATCTACAACCATATGAATCTATCATATCAAAAAATCAGCCAATTTGGTCAAGTCACAAAAAAGTTAAACCCGAAAAAACATTTGTAACAAAACTTTTGTCAGCTAGTGTATATCCAGTTATATTAAAAACGAAAAAGTTTAAAATTTGAAATTAAACATTTTCTGAAAAAGTCTGCAGATATTTGCAGAATGTGTACTGTATTCTTTGAAAATTTGAATCAATCGATCCGCTTTATAAAAATGTTTGGCCAAAAAACCAAACGACAGTATTTTATTGTCATTACTGTAGGTTATCTTGAGTTCAAGCTTGATTGCTGTACCAAACACTGATTTCAACATCTCGATAGTTATAAAAAAAATTTTCTTTAATTTTCTTCGCTATTTGTTACATTCAATGTTACCCTAATAATTACCTGAAGACACAGCTCCACCAACTCTGAGCACAATATACGGCAATACTCCGTGCACGTGCATGCAAGCTTTCTCGCCTAAATTCACACAAAATTTACCCATTTCATCACCAAACTGTGTCTACCTGTGTCTGTAACACCAAATACGTGGAACACCGGCAGCTTATCTCGCTTTCCATGAGCCGTTTCGTCCATCGGGCCTGCCACTTCCTGCGTATTCTCGCATATAAAATTACGAATGCAAAACTCCATATCTAAATCAATCAATCTAGCACCAATTCCAGACTTCTAAAATAGTCGGAAAACCATACCGCTATAATTAACAACAAGCATCGTTCAAACAAAACGCACAAAATTTTTATTTAAAATATCACCTAGCATTCATTAAATCAACTTCATATCACTCCAATTACAACCCATCCTTATTTTAACCTTCATTGGAACCCGCAACATCTCCTTCAACGATTCTTCCATACAATTCTTCACCAATTGTGCAACCATTGGCCCGCTTTTCTCCTCGCATTCAATAATAATTTCATCGTGCACACTCATCACTATTCTAGCGTCAATTCGTTTCAATTTCTCATCCACTCCAATTAAAGCATTCTTAAATATTTCACTGGCCGTTCCTTGGATCGTGTAGTTTACAATAACTCGTTCTTCTCTCGACTTTTCCTCAGCATCCATGAACCGGCGATTAGTAACTCGTCGCCTTCCAAGCAACGTTTCTGCGTAGCCCATGCTGAATGCTTCAGAAATCGTTTGATCAATATACGACTTAACACCTGAAATTGACTATTTCTTTCAAATCTATAGGCGCTGGCAAAAAAGAAGGGGGGGGGGGGGAAATTAAAGTTCTTATAACTGTAGTCTTCTAGAAAACTCAACTAGCGGTCTTCAGTAGCTTCCTGCGAGACGCGACTGCACGCCAACTGGTATGATAATAAAATGAGCTCAGTAAATGTGTTCAAATTTAACTTTCTGGGAAGACATTAATATTTTTAGACAGTTTAAGACAAGCTTAATTAAAATTTTCGATTTTTGAAATTTTTCGATAAAACTACAGTACTCCAAGTGAATATTATCCATTGAATTCATTCGCCCAGTATATACCATAAACAATCTTAATCTTCATAAGAACTCCAGTATATATATATATATATAATCTGGTGGTCTAAAATGAAGCTGTGTTCAAACTTCTGCAGTTGGCTTGAGACAAGCCTAGTTAAATTTACTTAAAAGTTGTCATACACACTCAAAAATCGGTAAATCGTTATTTCCATTTGGTGTGCGACAGAAGCAATCTCTACTCTCGAGCCGAGTGATACAAATTGAAAATTAAATCAACATTAGAGTGCAGATATGTCATTTCAATTGGCCTGAATCGGTGTTGTTGTTCTCACTGTTTCTGGATTTCCTCTGCGAGAATTTTTTGTCTTCGTTCATGGGTTCCTCCATGAAGCACTGGGAGTTTAATTTCTCACCCATGGTGCATCCATAATTCTAATTGTTTACTGGATGCACGAGGAACATTTGCCACTTTATGAGTAGTAATGCACTTTTTTAAAGTATGAGGAATAAGTTCGTAGAGTATTTTTCACAAACCTTTATCTGAACAAAAACAATAATTATAATAATCAATTAATCAATTACGTATTCGCCGTTATTGTTTACGACTTCCTCCCACCTGTCGATCAATTTGTTGATGTCGTTCCACCAAAAATCGCCCGGTCTGGTATCAAAGAAGTTTTTGAGCCAGTTTTTAAGGTCCTTGAAGGTAACCCCCTAATTTGGTTTGACAGAGAGTGTAAAAGGTGATAATACGATGGCGCAAGGTTTGGAGAGTACGGTGGATGCTGAAGAACATCCCATTCAATCTCTTACAGGACGGTTTTGACGACTTGGGCAACATGCGGCCTGGAGTTGTCGTCGAGCAAGAAGACTTGGCCTTGTCAATGACGTCTTTTCAGTCGAATAGCCTCATTAACACGGTGCAGCTGGGCAGCATAGAGCTCCTTGTTGATAGTGACGTTTCTTTGGGGCAAATTCTCAGCCTCCAGATGCTCATCAGCTAATTCTGCAGGTCGTCCGCTTCAAGGCGTGCCTTCAAGATTAAAGTCACCATTTTTGAACTTTGCTAGCCATTTTTGTGCAGGAGACACGCCTAATACATCTTCTCCATACACAGTGCATATTTCCCGAGCGGCTTCAGCTGCTTTTTGCTTTCGACGAAAAACTAAGAAGAGCAGATGTCGGAAATGCTGATTTTTGCCTCCTGGATAGTTCATTTCTAAGCTTGAAAAATGATGAAAATTTAAAATAACAGAACAAACTAAAAATACAATTTTGTAGAGCAGAAAAAGCGCTATCAGATAAATACTTTGCCAAACAACAAGAAAATTGTTGTGAAACAAGACAAGAGATAATATAAAAGCTCTACGAACTTATTCCTCAACCAAATAGCCCCCCATCACTGAATGGTAAGAGTGACCATTAAAGAGGAGGAAGAGCGAGAACAAAGACCTTTCTCTTTTAAATATGTATCAAACAACAGCACTATGTCAATATACACAGACTTCCCTTTCTCCCAAACCAGGACCCGGGGCCGGGACTTCCCTTTTTCAATACTCGGGGGCCCGGGATCCCTTTTTTCACTGCTACTAACTTAATTCTCAACCCAATAGACATGGTTTTAAACTTAAACGAAGACTGTTTAGTAACGAGTCTTAATCGTAATTTCTTTCCACTTCAAGATCCCTTTTTCGTGAATCTGTGGTTACATTTGAAACACTTCATTTTGCGTTAATTTTCTGAAAAAGAAACGCAGTATTTTACATTCACACTTAAAATTGAGCTACATTTGCTTCAAAAGATGTAAATAATGTTAAATGAGTAGCTCGGTGAGATGTTGTTCGTTAATCCGACGGCCTATTTTGATCACTTCATGTTTTCAAAATAAATGCAGGCCAATTGAAAATGACGATATTTCTCAGCATTCAATCATGTCTTTCTTATTACTTAAATAACGTAACTATTTTTTTTACGTCGTCAAAAATAATTTCTGTGAAACTCTTTTAAAATCATCATCACTGCCGGCCTTCTCGACGTCAGCGTACGTCAATTTAACCGGGTTCACTTAAAATGTTTCTGGCGCTTTAAATTTATAAATTTTCAGAGATTCTCCTTTTACGAATTCATTTGCCGTGCATTTTCGCTGTCTCGCGCTCAAGGTCGCAAAAAAACTAACCAGGAAACATATTAAAAAACGATCGATACAGCATTTCAGCATCTTCAAACTTCAATCTGACATTCTCTGCCAAACTTCTAACACCCATTCCATAAATGAGCCCATAGCACAGCTGCTTAACCGCATCTCGCTCAAAGCCCCATCTAACTGCCAATGTCTTAAATATATCTTCTTCTAAACCAAAAAAATCAAACCATCTATAACTTTTAAACAATCAACCACCTGTTCTAATCATTTCAATAATATTCTCATCGTTCGATAAATGAGCGAGAACGCGCAGCTCCAATTGGCAATAATCAGAGCATATCAGGATCGATCCAGTTTTTGCGCAAAACAAGCGCCGACATTCAACATTTTCCAACGAGGCGTTCTTCGGCACACTCTACACTTCTCTTCAATATCACTTATATTCAAATCCCATTTTCAAACCTGTACATTCGGCGTCACGGTTAGAATTCTGCCAGTCGACGTGATCACATCAAAATGGCATCGAATCCTACCCGTCTCTCCTGTCTTCTTCATAGGTATCAAGCAATTGCTAATTGTATGGCTAATGTGTCGAAATGATAATATTTTATTAACAATCGGGTGTTGATTAGAAATTTGTTCCAGAATCTGCTTCGAGGTGCTCAAATGCACTTTAGATCTGCTCGTCTGTGCACAATACTGAGGATAAACCAGTCGCAATCGATTAAAAAGAATCTGATAGAACAGTTTGATATTAACAATATTTAAAGAGAATCAAGCATACATATGCCACTTGTTTCGATGCGTCCAGGTTAAACTTTCCATTGGCAAGTTGCCAACATTCTTCTTCCAATTTTTCACAATGAGATCGTAAAATTTTTAAATATTCTTCACATTGTTTCGCGTTGAATTCGATTCCGGAATAAAACATTCTCACGACACTCTAAATTTATTCACAATAATTGTTCATTAAAAAATTCAAATATTTTAAGAATATTGCACTCCAAATTGAATGATGAAGTAAATGGCTCAGAAAAGATGCTCATATTGCAAATTTCGGCAAGAAGCGCATGTTTTTAGATAGTTTAAGACGGGCTAGTAACGATGACGTGAAAAATTATATGAAAATATCATGTCATTGGCACAAGACGGACGTGCATTGCATTTAAAAGATCCACAACGAAATTCTGTTTCAACCCTAGTAACAATGATTTTCCCATTTTTAAAATTGTCTTAGAATTTTCACGTGTACCTTACACAAATATTCTATTCGGTAGTGTTATAGCATAATTCTTAATGCAACAAATAATAGAACGTCACGCGTGTCCCAGATATTTACTATAAATATGTGGCCAATCAGTCAATATTCAATCTATTCCTTACTACGTGTACCTTATAATAAATAAATAAATATATATATATATATATATATATTATTCATTCATCAACTGTCGTCAACTCCGTAACAACTGGCGATCAGGATGAGATTCGAACTCACGCGAGAAAATCCCAATGAATTAGTTATGGTCATACTACAACCGAAGGGACAGTCTAACAATCCTCAAGGACTGCCTATTGAGTGCTCATCGTGTCGTAATACCAAAAGGCACTGAGGGATCAAGTACTTCTAACATTACACAAAGCACATCCCGAAAGCACAAGACTGAAGATGTAAGCACGAAGTTATGTGTATTGGCCGGATATCGAAAAGAATATCGAAGATCTCGTCTCCCGCTGCATGAATTGTGCTAACGCCGCGAAGAACCCATTGAAGGCGGAGTTATGTTCCAGGCCAATCACCACCGCAACTTGGCAGAGAGCTCATGCTGACTTCGCCGGACCAATGCATGGAGTCTATTATTTGATCATCGTCGACGCCTATTCAAAATGGCCGTAGATTGTCCCCACGAAAACGATCTCAACTCAAGCAACCATAGATATTTTCAAGAAAATCTTCGCACAATTTGATAACCCGGAAACCCTCGTCACGGACAACGGCACCTAGTTTACTTCATCGTCTTTCAAGAAGTTCTGTGAAGAGGAAGGAATAAACCATCTACGATCACCACCGTTCCACCCACAATCAAATGGCCAAGCCGAACGATTTGTCGATACGTTTAAGAGAGCATTGCTGAAGATGAGAGGAGAAGAACCACCCGCTGAAGCTTTACGAACGTTCCTGAAGTTTTACCGTGCCACGCCATCAACCTCTACGCCGGACCACCTATCACCCGCAGAGAGGTTTATCGGACGCCGAATTCGAACAGAACTGAATATGTTATCACCGAGCAGCAAGGAAGAAGAAAGCCGGAAGGGCAACGAGAAAATGGTGGGACAGTTCAACATCAGACATGGAGCGCGAAGAAGAACGTTTGATATCAACGAGCAAGTCTACATTAGAGACTACAGAGGAAGGTACCCCCAATGGATACCTGGATCCATCGTCGCAAGAAAGGGAAGCGTCCTATTTCAAGTGAAGACTAGGAATGGGCAATTTTGGACACGCCACGCTAACCAACTGAGACCAACAAGAGGATGAGCCGAACCATTCTAGCGGAATTCTATTGGACCTATTTGAACTGCCGAGTACAGGGACAACAAAACTGCCGTCGTTACCGTCAACAATGTCAAACATTGAACGCAGCCAGCTGAGAAGATCGAGCCGCATTCCGAAGCCAGTCACTCATCTACAAGTGGACCCCAGACGACGCCGATATTTATATAATTAATTATTGTACTTGTTGTTGTTGTTCGTTAGTCCATCCTTATAACAAGAGGAAGTGTTGTAGCATAATTCAAATAATAGAACGTCACGCGTGTCCCAGATATTTACTATAAAAATATATATATATACTATTATACTGTACCTTATAATAAATATATTATTCATCAAATATTCTATTTGATAGTTTGTCAGTTGTGTATTAAACTCACTGAAAAAATTAAAATCTTCACAAAATGTTACATTTGAGCACGTTTTGTGAGTTCGTATTAGCCCTCCAGTTGGTGTGCTATATTGGGAAAAAACAAAGCCACATGATGATAAGATGGTTCGCGAAGTTCACGGATGGTACTGTTTAAACACGGTTTCCGTGCTCATTTCGTCTTCAAGCGCTGACTACCGCCTCCAACTCAGTCTTCAGATACCGTTATTATTGCCTATCTGCTCTACCTTACAACTGAACCACCGAGCATAAATCCTAACTATGTTACGTCATATTGTTATTTACTATTATATTAAACAAAGGAAATTCCAGTGAGCCGGTAACGTTGCTCGACCGCCGCCCATGAGATGGACGAGGATTGTCATGGAATGAAGTGCGAGGGGGTCCACCGATCGAGAGGCCGCCCCAGGACAGGTGGAACAAGCGGATCGAGAAGCATGTCGCCGGTACCATGAATCAAGGACAACTACATCGAGAAGAAGAAGATTGTGAATTCTTAAGAAGAAAACGACGTGGTCTACTTTGGCAAGATGCAACCGTTCGAAATGGAGGGAGATAGTTCGCAACCGTTTGAGCGGTTGATTCGGACTACTAACTATCCTAAATAAGTAAGTAAGTACGTATAAATAAATATCGCATAAATACGTTACGACCTCTAACCCATCTACCATACTTTAACATTAAAATTACCCTTTGCTTTACCTCTCTATTTCCCATTTACTTTATTGCCTCACAAACCTTTGATGATTTCAATTCCATTCCCACAAACATCTCGGAGCATTGCTTCATTGTCAACTCTTCCATCATCTCAAACAACCTATAACAAATTAATTCGCTAAACACCAGAATTCTAACTACCGTTTCATCACAGAAGCATAAATCGCGCATCTTTCCGTATTCTTTAAATTCTTCTTAAGCATATCACACCCAATATTATATGTTTCCATCAAACTCGGAATTATTTCATTCTCTTCGTCGTCACAATCAAAATAATCAATTGCTCCCGCATGGAAAGCGAGAATGTTCACAGAGTGTGGATCAGAAATCTGTCAATTTACGAATACTATTCAACACCGTTCGAAAAAAACAATCCCCCACCGTAATACCATATCTCTCATAGAGATAATAGCAGTGATTTATTGAATATAAATAGCACTTTTTTGAAGTTGATGGCAATATCGATCGGAGTGCTGACAAACGCTCTTCCAATGATATAACACTAACAACCTTATCTAAATTATTAAATAAAGCAGAGAGCATTTTCCAGCAAAAACCATCCATATTCATACAAATTGACGGTGCATTGGACGCGCTGATCCCAATAAAGTTCGCTTGAACTGATAATCCAATATCGGATGATTTCGAAACCATCTTCAACCATTTTTTCCATTCGTCTACATCTTCCAATATATCATTTTGAATCAGATTCGCATCATTCTTCGCTGACTTTACAATCGGGCTCGATACTAAAGGCGACTAAATAAAAATTAAACTAGATAAACCAGCAAGTAAATGCTTACAAGTGCTCCAATTCTTGGATGCATTAATTTCAACTTTTGATTCGTTCTCGGTGAGCTCTTACCTGGCGGCGTTGCAAACACGTCGAAAGAGCATTCTTAAATTAGTAA
The DNA here is from genome assembly GCA_963931815.1 of Caenorhabditis plicata. Classification (NCBI taxonomy): domain Eukaryota; kingdom Metazoa; phylum Nematoda; class Chromadorea; order Rhabditida; family Rhabditidae; genus Caenorhabditis; species Caenorhabditis plicata. Next base: position 6,304,633 of record OZ007494.1, read on the forward strand.
TTGGATCGATAGTGAAATAGTTAAAATGTAGAAAGTCGGTGATATGTGAAGCTTCTTCTTGAATTGCAAAATTTGACCAAATTAGATATTTAAAACTGCATTGCCAAGAACTCTCTCTTCCACTCAACATTGCTCTCATGACGAGATTCGTCTCGTATTGAATACTTTTATGAAAAGTTAGAATTCCGCCACGCGCCAAATGAATTCGTCACGTAAGTCTAACATTTTGTATAAATTTAAGTCACCAAAAGCATTTTAAGGAAAGTCGGCCAAATTGAAGTAACAATTAGTTTCTAGCTTGCACGTGGAAATTATTCAAACACGTTTAAATATTGAAAAATTGCACACCAAATTGAAATTAATGTTTTTCAACATTTGAACGTGTCTCATTAATTTACACGTATTAGTTTCATATAACGTGATACGTCATTTTTTCAAGACAGTCTTAAACTATCTAGAAATATGCGCTTCTTATCAAAACATACAATTTGAGCATCTTTTCTGAACACCCAAATTAATCATTCAATTTGGAGTGAAATTGTCATTTTCATTTGCGTCATTTTACTCATTTTTTCAGTCTTCACAGTCATTTTACTATTAATATTGTCTGCTTCTCACAATCAAATATACACTAGCTGACAAAAGTTTTGTCACAAATGTTTTTTCGGGTTTAAGTTTTTTTTTGTGACTTGACCAAATTGGCTGATTTTTTGATATGATAGATTCATATGGTTGTAGATTATTTTACAAATTCCCGCTTGTGATTACGATGATCCGTTTTACAGTGACAAGCGTTTATCGTAAAACGCGTAGCTCAAAGATATTACGCACTTTTCTTGCACTGCATTTTTTAATAATTTTTAAAGTTCAATTATATTATTTTCATAATTTATTGAAAATAGCAGTAATTGGCAACATTTTAGAGATGACTCCACGTAAAGAAACTCCAATTGCCAAGCTGTTATCAATATGAGGGAAAACGGAATGCGTGGTACCGAAATTGCCATGGTAATTTAAACCAAATTTTGCTACTATAACATTTTAAACACTGATTCACATAAAATATCAAAAAATCAGCCAATTTGGTCAAGTCACAAAAAAGTTAAACCCGAAAAAACATTTGTGACAAAACGTTTATCAGCTAGTGTATCTTCAAACCTGATTCATTCAATATCGAATGTCTTCTATTAACCGACCCAACTGGAACTGCTCCACGAACGGGTAAATCAAACGAGTCTTCATAATCCTCATCAACCACATTCATTCCTGCTGTGGTTTTGACTTGAAGCAAACTTTTCTCGAGGCTATCAATATTTTCGTCTCCCTCATCATCTAATTCTACTTCAATAGCTGTTGATAACTCTTGTAAGGTTTCATCTGCTTCACACGGTTCTTCTATAAGACTCATCTACAAGTTTTATCCTTATTCAAAGTCCCTCAAAACGAAACAACTTCCGACAAGCTTTTCGTAAAAATTTCCATCGATGTTTCCTTCACTGCATCAATTGGGCTCTCAACTATAAAAACGTCTATTGTTATCATTAACATTCCTCAAACCGTGCTCCTTCTCAATATCAAAATCATCAGGAATTTCCACACCCAATTCCCTAAAAACATCTTCTCCAAATACTTATTCTGCACTCCCACCTGATCCTCTGTCTCATCATCCCATGTGCTCTCTTCTTCAGAATCTGTGCAGCTTCATCTAGGAACATGTTCGGCTCGCCAAACAACCATTCTCGCCTTCCATCTTCATTTCCACTGTAATCACAATTCTTGGTCCCCATAAAATATAATTGCGTTTATTAACTATTAAGCAATGATTTGAACATAAGGACACAAGCGATGCGTCCCATTATGCTCATTACATCTCTCCTAATTGGCTCAATTTCAGAAAACCAAGCAAATACTAGCTATTCGTGTCATCTTTAATCATTCTAATGTTGGCAACGACAAAAATGACGGGTAATAATTGGAAAAAAAAAATCCTTTAAAAAAACAAACACATAAAATGACAAAAATTTTATGCGGTCTTTTTGGAATCATTTGACAGCGACGCTAAAACCCAAAACTCATCACATTTAAATATTTTCTCTCCAAGTTTTTAATACAAGATATCATCAAAGATTTCCCCAATGCACGCCAACTGAAATTTTAGATTCATGAAACTTCTAGATTATATTACAGTACTCCGAGTGAATATACCAACTGGATTTTTTGTCAAACATAAGGATTTATTCGAAACTACCCCATTTAACATATATATCACCGGTATAATTAATTGGGTGGCCTAAAAAGAATAACGGGAGCTCTTAAAGTTGGCGTGCCAATGAGTAATATAGAACATATTTCACTTAACTGGGTACATCTTGAATTATTTAAAACCCTTAACAAATTTCCGAATTAACTCCAAATGAAAATGGTGATTTTACTTTATGTGATCTCTGCAATTTGTCCATACTTCATTCCAAGATACATAGTAATAGTGCTAACGCTTAATGTAACTTATTCATACATGTATCTAGATAAAAATCGTATTAATTGTTTTATATTTAAACATTTTAGTAGCTTTTCTGAATTTTCTCCTGTATTTATAGGCCAAACACGATATACAAAACGTTGGTACACGAAACAAAATTTCGCGCTTCAGAATATGAAGGGAAATGTTGCTAAATTTATGTAGAATAATTTAACAACACGATGAGGACAATGCAGTAAGTATCTGAAAAAACACAACAAAAATTTAGGTACCTAAGCCTCCTTTTATCTGAAAATGAGTTTCGTGTAGCAACGTTCGTGTACATCGTGTATGGCCTATTTCTAAATTCAATTGGCGTGCAGAACTTATGAATTAAGTTGATGTGCTAAATTATATCGAATATTCTTACGTAAATTTATGAAACATCAAGAACAATGTTTTGCATAGTAATGTGCTTAAAATTACAATTTTACTATATTTAAACGCGTATTGTAAACTCCACCGTGAACATTTGAAAATTAATTTCACGCTAACTCAAAAAATCTAAAAGAAACTTTAAAAATGCTCTAAAATAATGTAACTTTACAAAGTGAGTGAGTTATACCATTGAATACAAATCACATTAAAATGCGTTATTTCGGCTTTATAATATCCGAAAGCACGTCACACGCAAATCTCGATTTTACTTAATTTAATCACGTATTACTAATTTCAGCATAGACTATACAGAACATTTTTATTTTATTTTGACTATTTCACGTTATAAAATCCACATATCCTCAAATTATATGGGTAATTGTGTATTTTCAATGTTAAATGAGCGTTACTACGCCGGGTTGCTCGCCGAATAAAAAATATAGCTTACATTGGAAGTCAGTTTTTTTTTAATACTGTTCAATGTCACCATTTTTTAATCGATAGCTAATTTATATTTAATTTTAACCACTTGCACGTCAATTGAAAATGTGATAAATTGATTCTCAGTTATGATGCTAGAGTGTTAATTTTCTAATCACTTTTAATGTTTTGAGAGAATTTTAGACAAATCTATTCATTTGGTTTTAATGAAAATCAGAAACATCCACGTGTATCTAAATTATACATTCAAAAAATCATCATTTTCATTTGGCGTGCACTTGTAATGTATATTTTTGTGCTTTCAACAAAAAAATATTATAATATTAGCGTTATTTTTAAAATAAAAAAGATAGAGGATAAAGAAAATTGAACCCGCAGAGGAGGCACCTACTAACTCCGCCGCGGGCGGCCCCACCTTGCTTCCTCATGGCGTCCGGCCCACAAAAACCGTCAGAGACTAGAATCGAACCTGCAGAGGAGGCCCCTATGCGGTCCCACCGTGCTTCTGCCTAGAGTCCAGCCCACAAAAGCTGTGAGAGACTAGAACCAACACTGCAGAGGAGGCACCTACACGGCCCTACCTTGCTTTCGGCTATTTCGGCTAGGGTTTGACCCACAAAACCCTGAGAAACTAGAATCGAACCCGAAGCAGAGGAACCTACCGATTCCGCGTGCGGCCCCACCTTGCTTCCTCCTAGCGTCCGGCCCACAAAAGCTGTGAGTCTAGAATCGAACCTGCAGAGGAGGCACCCACTAATTCCGTCGCGGGCGGTCCCACCTTGCTTCCGCCTAGCGACCGGCCCACAAAAACCGTTAGAGACTAGAAACGAACCTGCAGAGGAGGCCCCTATGCGGTCCCTCCGTGCTTCCGCCTAGCGACCGGCCCTCAGAAATCCTGAAAGACCAGAATCGAACCCGCAGAGGAGGCACCTACGCGGTCCCATCGTGCTTCCGGCTAGCGCCCAGTCCACAAAAACCGTTAGAGTCTAGAATCGAACCCGCAGAGAAGGCACCTACGCGCTCCCATCGTGCTTCCGGCTAGCGCCCAGTCCACAAAAACCGTTAGAGTCTAGAATCGAACCCGCAGAGGAGGCACCCACTAATTCGGCCGCGTGCGGCCCCACCTTGCTTCCTCCTGGCGGCCGGCCCACAAAAACCGTGAGAAAGCAGAATCGAACCCGCAGCAGAGGCACCTATCGATTCCACCGCGACCCTACCTTGCTTCCGGCTATCGTCAGGCCCACTAACAATGAGTACAGGCGTTTCCGAGCTCCTTTCACATTCAGAGCTCATTTTTTAAAATCTCTTTTATATTACTGTATTAAGCAAATCCAGATGTATAACATATTATGAGCACAACGTAGTACGTACTCTTAGAGCCAAGAAACTTGTCAAAAAACTGAACTGAGTAGTGGCGTGGTAATGATAATAAACGACATCAAAACCAATTATCTATAGAGACAGTATTATATTTAACTTTTCCGTGTCAGTACCATTTAAATAAACTATTTTACAATTTCAATCCTATTCTATCTTATCCTTCTTCAAAATGTTACCCATTTCCAATTACTTAACACGAGTACTTCTTCCAAATCGACTTCCTTCAATTATCCCCCTCCTTCCAATTACATTCCTCCTTATTATTGAGCCAATTAATCCAAACAATTCGATCTCTCCATTCATGTAACAACATTCACGCTCGATTAACCATCACTACCATTCTCTCATCCCTTCCTCAATTCCATACCTTATTGTGTACGGTGTCGATAATTGAAGATAATGCGCCAATTTGCTCGTCTCGCACGCGCACAATTGCGAAACGCTCTGAATTCCCAACGAGTGCAATTGACGAGCACTAAATTCTCTCAAATTCGCACAATTACACTCCAATTACCGGTGAGCATCGATTCCCTCTATCGATACAAGTTCGGAAAGATCCGATCGAATTCCAAAGAACAGTCGCGTGGCGAACCCTTCCAGAAGCGATTGCAAATAGTTCCAGCCAAGTCTTGTGCAAAACGCGACAATCATTGCTGAAATTAAACAACAATTCTATGTTTGCTTGCTGACAGACCTGCATATGTGGAGCTCTGTGTCTGCAGAGTCTGCAGGCATCCTCTGGATATCCTGTACTTCATCGACACTTGCGCAATCGGCACCTCATTAATTAGCTCAAACAAAGCCAACGATGAGAAGAATCTAATATGCACCTGTAACAAAATCCACCAACCATCCAAAGCCACCTCAAACCTGAAGCTTCACCGTATCCGCGTGCCGTCCATTCATCCGCTCGAGCAGAAACTGCTCCGACACGCAAACCAACTTTCCCACTCGCTGTTCCTTCACCGACAATCGCGAATAGATATCAAACAGGTGGTGCCAGTCGCATTCCTGCCACACGGACACATTAATCGGCGTCACTAGATAAAGCATGTGGAGTTCCGTGTCGAGTGCCAATGCCTTTGTCGCGTGGCAAAGATCGTCAAAAATTGTAAGAGCCGCGTGCGGCGGAAGCGATGAGCAAAGTGTTGCATTTCCAAGCTGGGTGGCATGCAACTGTCCCATTGGGTCGCGATAAATGAATGCGTTGTTTAGCAAGCGTTCAACACCTTGATGGATGTCCATTTCACTCAACATTAAACAGCCAACACCTTCCAATTGCTCTTCATCATGAGCCAATCCAGTGCATATCGCCTGAAATTTTCATTAATTTAACAAAACTGCGTTCATTATATTATGAATATTACAAAAAAAACATCAACGTATGAATTAAAAATAATCTCAGAACTGTAAGTGAGACAAGTGAGCGCGGTACACTCTTTAGTGTACGATAAGGTCAATTTTCTTGTCGTGTTACACGCCAAATGTAAGTTTAAATAAGTGAGTGAGCTCAATAAAACTACTCAAATAGTGTTATATATGTATGACTTCCTAAATATTTTAAAGTATGTGTATTAAGATTACATGGGGAATATTCAAGAATTAAACCGTGTAAAACTGTAATTTTGATTTAAATTTGGTAAATTACTGTATAATCTTGAAGAAAATTCTAACAAACGGCAAATACCAGTAATAAACTGAATTCCGTTTTGTTTTTTTTTTTTGAAATATAGCTCTTTCGCCCATCACTGTTGCTCAGCGAAGTTCTAAACATGACTTTAATTATAAAATATCGTCAAGCCATTCGGATAAGGATCAACCAGCTGCAACAACGCATGAAATCCAAGTAGCCCTGTAGCGTCCGGAAGGCGGACAATAAAAACTCAAGATTCCTTAAAAATTAAAATCGTTCGTTGCTTTCCCATCGTTTCCGGTGACAATCCGCGAAGGTTGAATATTGCATGATTCACCAGCACGCCAAATGAATCATTCAAAGATTGAGCTCACTGCTCAAATGGTGATATTCGGGCGGTTTATCTATATTTTTAAATGATTGTGTCAAATTTACGTGAAAATTATTCTAGCAATAATAATGCTAAATTTGTAACAATCTTATAAATATGATGAAATATAGTCGTCGCCAAATGCGATTACCACCGAAAAATGTGGCGCACTTTTTAAATATTATTTTTTCATTTAATTTTTAGGATTATAATTATTTTCAACAATTATTCCACTATTGAAACAACATCTAAAACATATTCTTCCATTTAGTTAAGCAAAAACAGTATAGAACGAGCATAAACAATAAAATAATCATAAAAATTAAATGGAAAAAATAATATTTAAAACTAATATTTAAAAAAGTGCGCCACATTTTGCGGTGGTAATCGCATTTGGCGACGACGACTATAGTAATTTTCATTTGGCTTGGAAGCGTTAAATTGAGAAACTAATTTTCACGACAATCTCTCGCTTTAAAATATCTCTGGAATTGTTCCTAAATTTCCAAGTTAGACTTTTTCTGATTTCCTAAGTGTTACAAATTCATTTGGCGTGCTCAAAGTTTCAAAAAATTGTCCCAAGTTATGCTTTTTCGAGTAAATTCGAGCTCTGTTGACGTGTTGATAGAAGGAAAGAAAACTTGTCAAAATATGAAATCAAGTATAGCACATGCTTCCCTAAAAATTCTGTAAACTTTGAAAAAATAGTCTGAATTTCAAGTAAAGATCAAAATGCCCCCGAGGTCGAAATTATATTGAAATAAATTGTGCATTCATGACATTATTTATTTCGAATCCCATCTATTAATAGTGTAACTGTGATTATTCCTTCAAATAGGCTACAAAACACTCTTTTAGTTCACCTATAATGCCTGCTAAAAGCAAAGTATAGAGTGAGATAGCTTTAACTCTTCCAGCTGGTTGGGGCAAACCATAAATTTTACTTTTTCTGGTACAATTTCGAACCTCTAGGTCCTCTAAAATACTAAATAAAGATACACAGACGACTCTTTAACTGAGCCATCCAAAGGCTTCAATGCAGTCTCTGTGATTAAAATGGTTACACGTATTAATTTCAGAAGCAACTTGACGTAATTTTGATAGACAGAGTATGCTGAGAGACAGAGATCTGACCTCCCAGTTGCAATATTTCATTTGTTAAGTAAAAAATAAAAACAAACCATCGCGTCACATGCACGACAAATGAAAATCAAAATTTTCTCAATTTTCTAATCAATTTTGTCAATGTCTGCGTGTAAATCAGATTCATATTTTCACGTAAATTGGTAAAAGTCGCCATACACTATCCAATGATCTGAAATTCTTGCCAAAATACTATACATAAGCACAATTATTGGTCCCTGTATTAAATTTGGCATGCAACTGTGTTAGAAAATTACTTTCAATGTGAAAAGTTTCATCCGAGATGCATTTATGCCTCCTATAGAAATTAAAGTTGATGATATATTTGATAGTCTTGATCCGAGATGGGCGGAATTCCGGATTCCGAACTTTTATATTTCAATTCCGAATTTCGAAAATTCAATTTTCATAAAAACGATAACGTTACGAATTCCGAACTCCGGATTCCGGTTTGCGAAATTCAAAAACCGTCATTGGAAAACAATAATTATAAATCGAACATTTAGCGTGTTACAATTATTATAAATATTACATAAGGAAAAGAAAATGAAGAATAAGTTTTGGATTATAATAAAATAAATTTAAATAAATAAAGCTTTCAAGTAAAAAAAATTATGAAAACAAAATCTCATATTTTTCGAGGCAAAATTGATCGTGATCAAATAATGGAAATTTGGATCAAAGCTTTTCCTGGATATCTTTATTTTAAATATTTAGTCGCATACAAAATCAAGGAAAAAAACATGGAACTTTTTTGATAATCTATATGAAAAATCAAGTATCTTCCTGGTATTGCTGTTCTGCTTCTTTGTTTCTCATTATCTATGTTGTCTCTAGGTCTTGTTGTGTCCCTTGATGGGAAAAGGCAAAAGAGAAATTAATCACTATTTACGAGCCTTCTTCTGGATATCTTACATCAATTCTCTAATTACTTAGAGAAATTTTAAGACAAATAATCGATATAACATCAAATTTGTGGGGTAAATGAAGGATTATTACGTTAAAAAACGAATTTATTTTACTACAAAAAAAAACACTTACTGCAAAAGTTTCAGTCAAGATGCATTTAAGCGCCCATAGGAAAAACGTGCAAATATTTTTCTGATGTTTTCTGACCTCACCCAGTTGAAAAATTTCATTTGGTGTGCATAAAAGTAAAAATAAAAACAAAATTAAAATCATCATCTCGTGTCAAATGCATAAATAATGTGTTAAAAAATAACTTGACTGTACTAGAAGTCGGCTGGCAGCCAGTGTTGCAAAAGTTTACGTCGAGATTCATTTAAGCAGCCCATATAAATTAAAGCGGTGAAATTTTTGATGGTCTAGATAGTTTCTGGTTTTTGTTTCCAGCGGAAAATACAAGCCACTCTTTTCTGCTTTCCTTGTCACGTTTCCATTATAGTTTTAAGAGAATTATGGATATGTTAAGACGATAAATCCACAAAATAGAAAACGTAATTGTTAAATTTATATCAAGCACATTAAATTAGTCAGTCATTTTATTATTGCGGGCGGTATTCATGTGGAAAAACAATACTACGCTGCCAAAATATTAGAAATGGCACATATCATTTGGTCTCTAGAAAAATATGTTAAATGTAATTATGCACAACATTGGGCATCTTTCAAACTATCTATTAGAAAATGATCATTTTCATATTTCACTACAGCACAAAAAGAATCGTCACTCTTACAATTCAATGTCCCATCTTAAGCAGTAGCCGAGCATTGTAACTTTCCAACTGGTGTAGCCGAAATAAACGAAGCTTGAGCATCAGTGGAATCAGCTGGAGCTGTGGCAAAGACAAGCTTGTCCTACTTTGGTGGTCCGGCAGTACGAGTGATGACGACGCCCTTGGATCCAGATGGGTCGACGGATCCGAAGACTTGAGTAATACGGTAGTGGTCGTTGTTTGACGACTTAATCTTGTCAGTTCCTGAGTTTTGGAGCTTATGGGTGGAGCTGCCTCCGGCGGCTGGAAGCGAGCATGGTGGTGGATCGACGGTCAACGACATTCTTGAGTAATTATATATGTTGATTGCGACTTTCAATTTGTACGAATCATGTACGAATCACCTGTAGCATGCCAACTGGTATGTTAATAGAATGAGCTCAGTAAAAGTGTTAAAATCTAACTGTTTGGAAAAAAAATCTAACTGTTTTTACCTACTTAAACCGTCTTGTGGGTCCTAATATTTTGTCAGTATACTAATCAAGCCGGAATCTATCTGCAAAGTTTTATCAAAATCTGAGAGCCCGACATAAAAGACTTCCCTTGTTAGATAGTTTAAGACAAGCCTAGTTGAATTGTCATAAACAACGTTTTACCCATAACAATTTTCAGAGACGCTCCAAAATCGGAACATCGTCATTTCCAGTTGGCAAAAAAAAAGCACAGAGCATATAAATTTCGGCACCAACCTCTAACACCAATTTGGCCGCATCGCCATTCTTGCCACCATTCTCCTTCCGGTCATGATCCTCGAGAATATCACGAACCCGCTGCTCATCTGATTCACGTACCACCAAGTAGCTTTCTCCTGCAATTATCAAATTGCGACATAATAGACGTTTGCATATAATAACATTAATGATAACTAATTAGTTGTTGTTGTTGTTGTTTATTTGTTGATTGTTATGCTATGTTTGATCCATCTGCACTTATACGTCATCCAAAATAAATGACACCTAGTATATGTATCAGCAATTTGACTCAGTTGTTCACGCAATAAATAATTATCAATAATGATATTGGGTGTAACTAAATGAAACGAATCTTGAGACAATGTTTTTCAAGGTTTAGCTCTCACTGATTATAGACAGAGTTTACTTCCGCGCGATTCAGAAAAACATCAAGTGACTGTCATTTTATTAAAAACAAAAACTCTAATCGATGCGATAATTTCCCCTTTATCATTTTTTTCTAAGCAATGGGCAAAATCTTGTTTAATAATTCTTTTCTAAGCTTTCTAAGCAATGGGCAAAATAAAAATCCCATATTCCCATTATTTTTCAAAACCACCATTTTATTAAAAATTTGTTCCAAGTACGCACCCCAACTTGTATGGCAATAAAATGACTCAGTAAACAATGTGAAATCCAATTTTCCGGCAAGACATTAATATTTTTACATAGTTTAAGACAAGCCTAATAAAATTATATTAAAAACTTCGTTGTTATAAATACGTAAAAATTTCCACACACGTTAAAAAATCGCAATATCTTTATTTTGATTTGGCGTGAATACGTGTAACTAATTAATCCATAATACACCAGAATACACCACAACCAACCCAATGCCATTTAATTAATTGGTTCAAGTGTTTGTCATCTACTATTTACCAACAAAAAAAAAAAACACGTTGTTATTGTCGTCGATCCAATTAACTCCAAAACAAACTCCACCCCTTGACTCCCACCAACCAACCGATTACTGTAACGGAGGCGTGTCAGACGTTTGACACGGCAACAAATCGCTTCATTCAACTACATCATACTTGATATCATTGCATTTAGAAAATGGCAGTAGAAGAAATGCAATTAGCTGCTTCCATGAACTCGCAAATGAGCAGCCAGCAACGTATGAGCTTTGCCATTCATGAGATACTCGGCATTCAAGGCAATGCTTATTTATCTTCCAATTCATATTGTCCACAGGGCGCATTTTTCTCGCAACAGGTTTGTTCTGCTTTGTGTTTGATTTCTAAAATTCTCGATTTTACAGCCGTTTGTCGATATTGGAGCATGTGGAATGTCATCAAATTTCGATCGATCTTTGTGTGCATCTGGAAACGATGTCTCTGCTGGTATGGTTTATTTTGATTTCAATTATTTTGTAATATGAATAGACAAGTCTAGAAAAATCTACTTTTTTGTAGAAATACTGTATAAGGTTGTAGGTTGTATCTACGTATGTTATTAAATCTAGGAAAAGCGGAAATTGCTCCCGTCGGAAAATAAAATGCATTTCTGCAAAAATCACGGATTATTACACCATCTCATTTTAAATTTCGATTCTTTTCATTTTTATAAAAAAAACAAAGATCTCAAAAGTATCGAACCAACATAGATTTGTCATGAATCAAATCCTCTACCAGGTATGCTACGCACCCTCTTTTGTTTTAATTAATTAATCCGTTGAAGTTTGAGGAAGAATTTTAAATTCTACGGTGCAATAATCCGTGATTTCTTTTGTGATTTCTTTAGCAATTTCCGATTTTCCTAGATTTAATAACATCCTACAAATTTTCCATTTTTACGGTCTCATATGAAACACAGAAGTAACACGTCACCTTTTTTCTATTTTTGTAAATCTCACTTGGATATATATTTTCTGTGAAAGTAGTACGCTCAAATTGGGAGCTCGGAAAAGGTGCCTAGATATAGTTCTTCGCAAAGAAAATCGGTATGACCTAACATAACATTGTAAGACAATTGTAAGGCCTGTCTGTCAAGATTTTCTTTAACAGAAACGTGTAAAAAATGTTCATTTGTATTTTCCGTGCACGCCACTCGCAAATGTCGATTTTTAAATATTCAATTAAGTTTTTTAGAATTCTTAAGAGAGTTTTTGAATAAATTTTAAGCTGATTGTAGTTACTTGAAGCCAAACAATCGATACATCATCAAATTTCAAAAATATATGAACCTCTAGATTATCAATTGAGTCTATTATTTTACTGAGCACATCAATTGCAATGACAAAAATTGATGTTCCGCTAGGATGCTAGAATGGCGGCGTTACCGTTATCCTACACCCCTAGTTCAGGTTCCCACCGTTCAAGGAACCAAAGGGGGATAATCGTAGTAACAGTGCCTGCGCCCGGGGGCTGACCTGTCAGCAGAGTATAAGCAGCTCTTTTGTGAGCACAAACTCAATTACCTTTCCTCATCATTCTCTCCTGACTCGGATAGTCGGTCATCGTCAGAGGTGATTGGACTAATCTTTGAGTATGCAGGCTCGCGCCAATTTCAGATAATTTAGTATACGCCAAATTGTATGGTATAAAATGAGCTCAGTAAACGTGCTCAAATATAACTTTACGGCTAGATATTCATAGATTTAGGTTGTTTAAGAATAACTTGTCGAAATTATCGTTAACAACATTTTCTAGAATGGCCATAAAACTTTGACACACTCTTAAAAATCGAAAAATCACTATTTCAACTTGGCGTGTTAATGTTTTGAGAGCATTTTAGACAAATCTATTCATTTTGTGTTAAAGAAAATCAGAAATATTCATGCGTATCTTCATTATACACATTTTAATATTCAAAAATCATCATTTTCATTTGACGTGATCAAACTATTGTAGAAAATTTAACATTAATCATCTGAAAATGCTGAATGCTTTCTGGATCATCTAATTAATCGATACTTATAATAGCCAATATTAAATAAATATTTTACCCCAAGTGTCCAATTCTCGTTTAAATATATATTATATAAGTTTTCCTAGCAATGCTTAGAATATATTTTCCTGTTATGGACGGATTGGAATCGAGAATCAGTATTCCAAATAAATTTATTTTACGCAAATTTTATTTGCCAACTTTAAAAAATTACAATTTCACAATCCAAAGAATCCGGAATACAATTTCAAAAATTTTAAATCCGGAATTCCTCCCCGTCACTTGAATTTCATACATTTTCACAAAAAATGGGAAAGAACATTTTTCAATATTTAAATGGGTCTTACTAATTTACACGTACTTTTTCAATATAACTTGATACGCCATTTTTTCTAGTCCGTATCTAAAAACATGCTCTTCTTACCGAAATTTGCAAAATGAGCATCTTTTCTGAGCCATAAATTTAATCATTCCATTTGGGGTTCAATTTCAAATCTTTAAATTCGGAATCCCGCCTCGTAACTAGAATTTCATGTATTTTCGCAAAAAATGGAAAAGATTAAACCCTGATTCATTTTAGACCACTCGGTTGAATTATTCTTAAAATATTTTTGTTGATCGGGCATAACTTTATCCTCGATAAACAATAATATAACTATTTTAAGTACTGTAATCTCATCAAAAAAGGATTAAAAATCGATCATTTAAGTTACTGTGCGAGAACTTCAGTAAATTGCTACTTATAGAAATTTTAAATATGTGATTTAAGACCACATAAGAAATCTAATATTGTCTTTTCCAAAACTAATATACCTAAAAAAATAAATACCCGATCTTTAAATCCAGATCAAACCGATTACTTCGTAAAGATGTTAAGGTATCTCGCGATTTTAAAAAAATCTTCGAAGATTACGTGAAAAATTATAAAATTCTCTTAACGTTAAGAGAATCTTCTAAGTTTTCAGCCATGAAACGATTATTGCAAAATTGTATTTTCATGTGACGTGCATTTCAACACAAATTTGATTTTGTGAGCATGCGAGCCAACATGACATAAATTTACGTGGAAATGTATAACACGTAGGGATATGTACATACGTGAAAATCTGCACATAAGTTGCTATTCATACAGTTATAAAAATATAAAGATTAATAGAGCATAAAATCAGAAGCTTCAATTATCTTTCCTTGTGCATTTTTTAAAATAAAAAAGCATTTAAGTATTGAGAATTCACTCGCATTTGATATTTACTCCAAAACCGATTGAAAATGGCGTTTCGCGTCTACTGAACAGTTTCACGTGTAAAATATAAATCACTAATATTCTGATAAAATATCGGAAATACCGTAACCCTCATAAGAATATTAAATTTATGCTGTTTAATGAGCCTCTGTATTTAAAAACTCTTTTGACGTGAAATTGTATCAAAATAAGCACACAGTTTTGAAAAAATAAATAGATACCACCGGTACTCTATCGGAAAATAGGAAATTTAATCCGTAAAATTATTAATATTCACGTGAACTTGAATTGAATTGAATTCTGGATATTTTTAAGTGAATTGTGGGAACTTTAAAATAGAATATGAATATCAAATCAGGTTCTGCTATAGCAGATGGAATGGGAGTTTTTCAATTTCAGAATCCAGTATTCGTTATCAAAAGAATGGTCGAAATCCGGAATTAAACGGTAATGGAAAATAATTGATTAATTATTCTTTATAGTAAAGTATATATATTTTACAATCAATTTAGTATGAATATTATTATTCCTCACATACTATTCTTTAAATTTGCTTATAAAAATAGTTTATCAATGATTTTCCATCAACATATCAATACATTTTTGCATACACAGCCCGGAAATCCGGTCATCTATAGCAAAATCAATACAAAACGCGTTAAATGAGATCGTCATTTTATCATCGCGGATATCGTGCGTGTTAAAATCCTATTTTGGAAGAGAGAATCGTTGCGTTTTACAGTATGCGTACTTTCTCTTCTATGCTAAAAGCGAATCATGTAAAGCTCAATGTAGTCACTATCAATTTTAATACCAACTGCTAATTTCAGTTGAGAGCTCTGAAAAATGTTCATTTTTCCAATTATGGAGTGAAAAAAGCTGTTCTCTATAGTTTAGAATGTGCTTGACAAATTTGCGGGAAAATTATTCTGAAATTATTACGTGTAATTGTCAACTAACTAATATGCTATAAATATTAAAGGTATTTAAAAATAAAATAAAACATGTACTTTTAAATACAAATTTTGGATATTTTTTGAAGCGAGAGAAATGTGAGTAGAAATTCGACGGTGTAAGTTGCAGTAAACTTTGCTACTACGAGATCTTCAAAATCTACGAATTCATATTTGTGGTGATAACTTCGAATACGTCTTGATATTTTACGACAAAATTGAAGTAATAAATTGCTGATAAAAAATGACTCTTTAAAAGTTATTCATTTGGCGTAATTTGTAGAATAACGGGGGTGGGGTTCTCTACTTAAAATATAAAAATAGGATTTTAATTATTTAAAACAAATGGACAAGTAAGAGCACCAAACTAGACAAATTACATTTGAAAAAATTGCGTAATTTTCTAACTTATAACTCCTATTAATCAAAACCTTCGCAGCTCTCTACTCAATGCCATCTACCGTTTCTCAATCTCAAGTGCTCGATACTCAAGCCACCACGACTTCCAGCAGCGTTTCCGACGGCTCTTCAAGCGGTGGAAAGGCATCAAAACGAAAGAAGCGTCGTCATCGGTTTGCCTTCAAACGCTTCCCTAATTAATCACTTCCGTTCGCTCATTTCCAGAACCATCTTCACGCAATACCAAATCGATGAGCTTGAGAAAGCGTTTCAGGAAGCTCATTATCCCGACGTTTACGCGCGTGAAGTCCTCTCCGGCAAAACCGATTTACCGGAAGACCGAATACAAGTTCGTTGTTTCTTTCAACATACTCACACTTTCTAAATTGGCTCAATGTGACAACCTAATTTCCTCAATTCGAGCCGCGTTTGACTAAATTCAATTTTCAATCCTTTTTAGGTCTGGTTCCAGAATCGGCGCGCGAAATGGCGAAAAACTGAAAAGACATGGGGCAAGAGCACTATAATGGCCGGTAAAGCTTTTTCTTAATAACAAACAAATTTGGTTCATACAGAATATGGTTTATATGGCGCAATGGTGCGACATTCGTTACCACTTCCGGAAACAATAACCAAATCCGTCGAGGAGACAACCGATCCGCAACAAAGTGCCGCACCATGGTTGTTGGGTTAGTACGTTCGATAACATCTACCGTAGTCCGAACACGACAGACTCGATTCGATTCATTTTGCTAAATTAGCTCAATTGGACGTTTTGTGCGTCTCAAGAGACACGACCACACTCAATTAGCGACCATAAACACACAATCGCTTCGACAACTTGATCATTATAATTACCGTAAACATGCAAAGAATTTTGGAAAACAACAACAAACACATCGTTTTGTTTATTTCTTAATTAAAAAGTTGGAAATTTCATGAGAAATTATATCGGATAAAACAAGAGGAATAATGGAAAAGCTATGCCATAAAATTGCAATAATTGTTTGATTGGTATTAATTAATTGCTAATTTCCATTTTAGCACATTTCGAAAATTGAATTCTTTAAAATGATAGTAAAAAATGTGTTTGTTTTGTTTTACATCTAAATTTAATTGAGATCCTCATAATCTAATAACTTGACGCACGCCAAATTAAAGTTGTTTTTACCGTCGAGATGTCAGTAACTTAAGTCCATGCGTTATAGGTTTTCTATTTTATTTTTGTTAGTTAATTATTGGCGAGAATTTTGCCTTTAATTCGTGAGCTTATAAATCAAGAAACAACACGTGATCACGCATTAAATTCCAAACAAAAGCGTCGACTAAAATTTACGAGGCCCCGACACAGTTCAGAATATTTTGATGTGCAGCTAATTAATAGAGGAACCGAAATATTTATGACACAGTTTGAGCAAACTTTGTTTCACTATAAAGTCTCTTAATTTTAGTCGACACATTTATTTACAGCTCTTTTTAATCCGACCAATATCCTTAAATTGAGAAACAATACGTGAACACTCGCACGCCCAGTTCTTAATTATGAATAAGAGTTCAAAAAAGCCACTACGTTAATATTTCAAGAATTTTTAAAGTTTGAGAAGATGCTACTAAGATTACGTGAGAAATATCTTGAAATTTACACATACACGCCAAATGAAGATTACATTTTTCGCGTTCTTAAGCGTGTTTTTTGAATTTCCACGTAGTAATAACAAATATGTTTTCACGCAAAATGTTTTAAAATATCGAAAAAACTAAAAATTGAATCAGAAAATTTTCTTTGAAACCCTCAAACGAGCTTTAATTTCTAAGAGAGCAGTTGGTGTGCACGCAGATAGTTACTAGAAAAGCGTAAATTGCCAATTGGATTTGCCGTGCACGTCGGAAATAGGAAAAAAAACGTGAACTAAAATTTCAGAATAATTTGGCGTGCTTGACGCACGCTGGGCCTTACAAAAAAATATTGAGAAATAGAATAATGCGTCGCTTGACTCAAATATGGAATTTTGAAACTTTATAATCCCTAGAAAAAAGTACAAGCGCTCTATGTTAACTTATCGGTACAAAAAGAGCCTAGGAAGATGGCATAAGACAGGCAAATCTACAAGAAAAGTTTAAACCAAAAAAGGGAAGTGTTTTAGGGTGAGGATCTCAGATGTTGATTTTTAAAAAATTGCAGATAGATTCCTTATGATCCAAATAATATACTGACAGAAAATTAAGAGCCACAAAACAGTTTAAGTGGGGGTCTAAAACACAAATAATCGCGATTTTCAAATACAAATTTTTTATAGTTAATGTTAATCAATTCCATTTATATCAGCATATTAAAAACTATCGTTTTATTATATTATATTATATATAAATTAAAAACAAATTCTGAGAGCGCGTCCTAAAACACTTCCCTTGTAAGAATATCCTTATTTTCGAATACACAGCATCACCCCCTCCCTCCACAATTAAAATTACCAAAACTCACATAACTCTAAATTGTTCCAGGAATGCATAAGAAAAGCATGGAAGCTGCAGCACACCTAGAAAGCGTTGAGAAATCTGGTGACATGACCGACAGTGAAGACGATGACGAGGATAACATTACTTACAAGGTTTCATTCACGATTATCATCATCAAACTATATGCATGATTCTAGGCAAACGTTGGCTTAAATCAACAATTACTCAAACAGGAACACCCATCAGATATCGATCTATCACAATTCCAGCCAATGCTCAAACATTACCACGGTTACAACAACGCCAACTACTAGCAATGATTGTTTCATTATTTTTTACCTGTACTTGCGTGTCCCATTCTGCCAGCTCTTCCAATCATCTGCTTATAGCTCATCAATGTCAATGCTGAATTTCCACGTGTCTGAGCTTTTACAATTACACATTCTGCTGGCAGATTGACACCTTTAATTTAATCTATTCTTTCATTTATTGTACATTTAATAAAATTTATCAATGAAATTACCTGAAGCTAACGTGCTAGTGGCTACAATTATCAATATTGACTTTTCGCGAAATCCATTCTCGATTATTTCGCGTTCCTCGAGTGTTAAACCTATAAAAGCTATTTAAACGACAAGTTTTCTATGATGCATATAAATATTTTCTTTATTTATAATGTTAACACAATGAACAAAAATATTGTAGTTTTCAAAATGAATAGACTCTAAAATAAATTTTCCTATCTGAGTTATAAAATCTCCCTCACACTCCGAAAACATTAAGTAAAATAGAAGCTCAAGTATAATAATTCTTGATATTCTTGTCTGTTATCTGATATGTCTGTCTGTCTGTCAATAATTCTTGATCTTGATATTATAGAAATCTATGGCCATTTTAAGAGTTTTCTTAACAATTTACAAAATTCAAGTAAAATACATCTTTCACTAGTGGCGTGAAAACACATAAGATACGCTTAAAAATTAGAAAATCTCTATATTTAATAGGCGCGCACCAGTGATGGAAGGGACTCTCTACGTTCCCGAGCCACGGGTATTGAAAAAGGAAAGTTCCAGTCGCGAGTCCCGGGTAGGTAAAAAGAGAAGTCCCGGTCCCGTGCCCCAGGTTTTGAAATTTTCAATTTTTTAAGGTCCCGCCCGGAATTCCAAAAACGGTGTCCCTCCCATCACTGGCGCGCACCAAAAACTAGAAATTTATTAGATCAGGTGCTGAAGAAATGCAAGATTATAAAGCATTACCTTTAAATTATTTAAAATAAGCTTTAAATAAGAATAACTCCGATTGGTCAACAGTTGTGGAAAACGGAATATATCTAGAACTTGACGTTTATCTTTAAAGATTCTGTTGTCAGTACAAACAATCTTTTAGCATACATTCGTTGACTGACTTTCTTGACCAATATTTCGAGCACTCTCGACAATGATATTCCTTCTCGAATTAAAAGAAAAATAGTGAACACTTTGAAATATTCGTGATTGGCTTGCAATTGTGAAACGCAATGTACAAATAACAAAAACTTTACCATTTATTTATGACTCTAAAATTGCTTATTATGTTAGAGCCAAAGTCATTAAAATAAATTAAAAGGATTTTTAAATCAATTTTGGAATTATTTAAAAACACGATTAAGTGTTTCAGCTATTTTGTATACAGTCAACATATTTCTTCTCTCTTAGCCTGCTTCTGAATACCTAAAATCGTAGGTTTTAAGATTTCTCTCGTGAACGAAGCGTGTTTAGTTCGCGGCGGGCGCGTTCGGATTGACCGCGTTCTTGTGTTAATCTAACAGAATTACAGAATTCTATTTAGTTTCGACTTTAACCATATAATATGCATATTATTACTACTTTTCGTATATCTATTATACTCCACGTAAAGCGAAATTACCTGCATGATGAAATCCGACTGAATAAGCCAACGTTGACAACAAATGTTTATCTTTGCAACCGCAGTTCTTTTCCAATACATTTTTAATATTAATCAACCCCGTCATTCGGCCTTCCAATGTTGAAATAATCAACTTATTACTATTTTTTTGTACAGAAAGGTGCTTTGCAATCGATACGGCTATCGTAAAAATTAAAAATTTCTAAAAATTATCGCAAATTAGTACAAACTTTTTCGGAATCCAACTTTGAAGAGCACATAATTAAAGTTGGAGATGAATTCAAAAAGCTTTTCTCGGCTAATCTTTAATTAAAATCAAACATATTCAATTGTTAAGCATTTAACCTACTTTATAATTGGATCTGTGTCATTTTCTAATATTCCTTTAACTGTTTCTCCATCCATTTCATAAATCGTGTTACCAATTACCATATTCTCATTAATATCAATTGGTCGAAAATTAGTTTTATAAACGATAGCATTTAGCCATTTTCCAATATTCTTCAATCCTGGAATAGTTGCGCTCATTCCGATCACTCTTATAACGTCTTCCGCTGATTTTCTGCAAGATCTATAATAAGCGAAATAAAAATGAAATATTATACGTTTTATTATGATATAATATTTTCGACAACATATATTCTATATGATTTCCTCGCGACCCATCCATAACCATGTGTAGCTCATCAATAACGATCATTCCTGGAATATCACTTTTAACAGCATCATAAACTCCTATAAGGAAACATATACCAATCTCCTCGAACCATTCTTCTAAAAGCGACCGGTTAATAAGACTCGCTGCTTTTTCAATAGTACACACCGCTGCTCTCCATTCCCTTGGATTTGAGGCCTGTGGTCCAATAAACGCACTAACACTTATATCAATACGTCTCCAGCATCTTTGTACAATATGAAGCTTCTCACGTGCAACAGAAATATATGGAAGAACGAACAAGACGCGTTTTCCCTCTGTCTTACAGGCGTGAAGAGCTATAATATTATTTATGTTATATAAATTAGTCATATTGGCAACTAAGTACCTAATATTTCAGCAACTAAACTTTTGCCACCACTAGTCGGTGCTGTAAAAACCAAATTCGCTGAATCCTTCATACCAATGTCGATGAGTTCGTGTTGCCATTTGAATAACTTTTTGATTCCCTAACAATAATTGAACATTTTATTAGCACAATTTGTTTAAAAGAAAACCATGGATGCATAGAAATCGACCACGGGTTCAGGGACCCACGACGGAAAGGGTTGAGAATATTCATTCGAAAGAGGCATTAATAACTGAAAAACATAAACATTTGCATGAAAGATCTGTTCGTGTTATTTTAAGTTAGTTTTAGACAAATCTTCAGAATTCGGGTAAAATTCATTCTTAAATAAGTACGTACGGGTAACATTGCAAGAAAATAATTATTTCCATTTGGCGTGTCGTAGGAAAATAAGGATCCTGCGACTTCAAAAAGTTTTGCGATTATGATATTATTATATATTATTACGATTATGATATATATGCGATTATGTATACGATTATGATAAGCTTACGAACGGTCCACGACAAGATCCACCAGAAGACGGATAGGAATCCCGGAGAGCTGCATGATCCACAGTGGCACGGGGCAGTCGTTCGAAGTGGTGAGAGTTAGTCCGCTTCTCATTGCGAGAATGATTCGGACTCCAAAGTATCCAAAGTAAGTAAGTAGGATTAATCTATCGGAAAGATGGAGATGATCAAACTATAATAATCAATTAATTACCTTGTGCCTCTAGAGGTGAGGCAAGGAGACTTAATCTCACCGCCACTCTTTGCCTACAGTCTTCAAAAAATTCTTGACAATGTGAGTTCGCCGACGACGTTGTTCTCATTGGAAAAAGCTGCAACAAAATCGATGATCGTCTGAATCTTCTCGTGAAAGAAAGCAGTCTTTGCGGTTTGGAGATCAACACAGGCAAAACCGACATGATCAACACAGACAAACCATCACCTTCCTCTCCAATCAAGTACCAAGGTGAAATTTGCACTTTAACCAGGGGTATTCGATACCTGGGCAGCTGGATCTGTATCGACGGCTCTCTTGATGACGAAATAAAACAATGGATCAAGACTGCTTGGTCAGCGTTCTCTAAATGCAAACTATTGCTCCCGATGCTTGACAGTGCCAAGAAAAGGGAAATGATCTCTCAGAATGTGCTTCCCGCCATGCTATACAGCTTCGATACATGGACTCATACCGGGGACCTAATTCTGTCGACTCTAACGTACCTGAATGCAATCATTTTCCAGTTCTGAAGATCGTCACGAAACCGAGGGGTATCTAGCGATCAAGACAGATGAGACAAGCGGATCAAGGAGCGGGTCGCCGAATTGAACCACAAACAGGTACACCTGGGAGAAGATTTTGATTAATCTAGAGCACTAGCTAGTGGAAATACCAATTAATTACCCCGTGAGTTCTAAGTTTACTTAAATTCGCATCAATATAAGGTGACGATGTTTGATTAGTTAAAATTTTATTGCACAACTTCTCGTACATGCTAAGAAATTGTGCTGGGGTTTAATATTTCGTTAAGGGAATTGGAGTTCATGGGATATTAAGACAAGTTACTGACGTAACATCTTATTTACACGCGTATTTACAAACAGTATACACGTAAATGGAACTACCGATTATCTGTTTTTTAAGCGCGCATTCAAATTTTACGTGTACATTACAAAAACCTAGTTTACACCATTTGCCAGATTTTTTCTTAAACTATAGAAAAATAGTAATATTTTCTTGAAATTTTAAAATTCAGCACGCTTTCTGAGCATTCCAATTGACATGCAAATGTCATTGAAATATTGGATAACTCTCATTTTTATTTGGCGTGCACGTGAATATTTCCTTTGACGTAAAATTATTAGATTTGTCGATATTCACGGTCTTCGAACTTCACCTTAAATGAGCACCAAATGTATGATTTCAATTGAGGTGCAAATTGAGCTAAAGTTAACTTGTGCGCTGAGATTTTTTTATCATCCAGAATTACATCCTGACGTCACGAGTATACCGTCTCCTGATTTTCTCCCATTACGTTAGGATGAAAATATAATTATTATTACTCATTTTATAATATACTGGCTCATATCTCGGCTCAACGAAAAATTGCGCCGATTTGGAATCAAATGGTGCAAGTCTCATCAATCAATAAAGTATCATAAACTAATTTAACTTTATCCTTCAATATACATAAAATACAACGTATGATCTTGCACATTATAAAAAAGAAATGAGATTTGTAACAGTATTTATTATATAAATACCGATATAATTATTATATCAATCCGTATTCCGATATATGTTAATCCAACCTTGTTGACTTGAACCACTATATAAATTGTAAATACTCAATCTAAAGCCTTTATTTTTTTAATATCCGTTAGTTTTGCACCTACTTTTGAAATATTAGCTGCCGTAGTATTCCGAAGACCAATAACTTTACATTACTCGGGACCAATAACTTTACATTGATCATATAATTTTTCCTGGATAACTTGTCTCCTTCAGTGTTGACGAGAGGGAAACCACATCTCTTACGCGTATATGCGTAAGTTAACGTTGACCAAAGTGCTTCTATTCAGTCTGCATCGACATATCAATTCTACAGGCAGAGCCACAGCTAGTCTAAAACATGATTATTATTATTATTATTATTATAAGAATAAAAACAATATGAATACAACTGTTTCAAAAACAATTTTAGTTTCATCGATTTTGTCTAGATAAGTTATCATTTTTATCACTTTTATGACTCATAAATATACTACACTTTGGAAAACTTAAAAATAAACCTGAGCTCCATGTGAAAATGACAATTTTTATTTATTCAAACGTGTCTTAGCAATTCCCAAATTTAAGTTTCCGGCTTCTCTTCACATATTTTAGGTTTTGTTTAAACTACCTGAGAATCTTTATAAATTAAATTTAAATTGCTCTACTGTCTATTGTCTTCAGTTGGAAATGCGTAAGAAAAAATATTTAGCTGTTATAGGGCTATTCCATTCGTCTTCACAAAATATACAATTCGAATTGCAATTCTAAATACTCTTTTATTTCAAAAAATTAATAACTTTAACGTGTCTAATTTTGAAACCAACTTTTCATTTTGTATTCGTTCATCTACTTGTATGAAGTGAATTTAAATAAAAACAAACTTTCCATTTTTATACAGTTTCAGTTCTGAGGACAATTCCAGCTCATCTGCACAATGTACAATTCGTATGGAAAAACTATCAAGCGATGATTCCTTATTGAGAACAGCTCGTAGTGAATCAGATGATGTCAAATCTCTATGTTCATCAGTTTGAAACCACTAAACTACATCAAATAATCTCAATTTTAGCTCATTCCGCCTAGGTCACTAACTTTCACATGCAGTATTAAACCACAAAGAAGCCAATTACCATTAGCAAACCAACATCCTTGCTTTCGGCGGATTTATGAGGAAACAGTAGCACTTCCAAACAACATTGAACGTTTAACAACTATACGATTTGAAAAGACTCGATCTATTCAGGAGGTGGAGAAATTTTTTCAATAATTGTCTATTTAATCTTTTAGATTCAAATATTGGGTGAAAATATAACTATGAAAAAGCAATCCTCGAGAGGGACTAACAACCCTTGGCGGAGGTACGGTGCATTAATTAAACTTTACGAAATTGGCGGATACGTTCCGCCGACACAAGACAAGAAAGATCGCCGGAATCGTGACGGAATGGTTGCGTTGAATAGAGAACAGCCAAAACCACCTCCTCCAACTACGAACAAGATGACATTGAATCGAGTTAGAGATCGCTCAAATTTGTTAGTTTGCAGTGATTATTCTCAATTTAGTAATTTTTTGTTTCTTTCAGCCAAAATAAATATATATTCCAAGCCCCTGAGATGGAAAATGTTGCAGATTGTGCTCACCATTTAGCCATGCAGTTAAAAGTATGAAATGTTTCGATTAAAGTTTAAGTTGTCAATGATTTACAGAAAGTTGTTATCGAATGCAAAGAAATCGAATTCCGAAGCTGATTAGTTAATACAATCCACAAATAAACATTTCTTCGTTGTATTTATTGTCCGATTGAAATCTTTTTGAAATGTTCCTTATCTCCATTGGTCCTAATGAAAGAATACACAAAAAGAGAGTCATATAATGCTTCATAACAAACATACACAGACATATAGCAAAGACAACCACACAACAACCAAGATTCAATTTCTTTCACATTATTCTTCTCACGCATCCACAACGGTCATTTTATTGACTTTGTTTGGTCATTTTCACTATTATAAACTTCAATGATTAACCATTAGAGAATGGATTTGCTTGACTTATATCATGCTCACGAATATGGCACGAATGATGAAGGAATAATTGAGGAGAACAGGGAAGAGTACACTCAAGGTGATAATTTGCACGGTAAAAAGCAGAAAAAGCCGAAATATGTGCCATGGGAACCATATAAAGCAGCAACCGGAGCCATTGGACAAGAAAGGTAAGTTATTACATGGAAATTGATTGATTTAAATATGACGTAGATGTGATCACGGAAATAATATGCCCGAACAGCTGCCACAGCTGATTGCATACTCGATCGAAAAAACAATCAAAAAGTCGAAAAATAAAAGATCCGAACAAAACAATAATTGCATGGAGACGGATAATCGGATGATGGGAAATGGGAAAACTACAATTCAAAATAACGATGAAGATAAAATGGAACATAAGGTGAATTTTTATTGTAAATTATTCAAGTATTGTAACTAAATAGTCACACAGACAAACTGAAAGTGAACTGATATGACCAATTCGCACCAATTTGAAATAAAGATTTTTTGCTTTTTACGCGCGTCATACTAATTTTACGTGTACATTTAAAAAAAACCCAGTTCTGACCAGTTTTTCAGTCATTTCTTAAAGTATTGAAAAATTGTATTACCTTCCAGAGAGTTTAAGTTTCAGCACGTTTTCTGAGCTTGTTCTATGAGCATTCAAATTGGCGTGCCAATTTACGACCACGCTATTGATATCCCTATAGTAAATTTTTATTTGACATATACTAGTTTAATTTCGGCGAAATTAGCTTTAACCCAAATCTTGTGAGCATGATATCAATGGAAACTGTTATTGCGAAATTTTTTTAACATACCAACAGATACGTTAACACGGGTTTTTTAAGAGAAGCTCGTAATTTTGACTTGAAAATTATTTTTAAAATGACACGCGGATTTTCATAAAATGCATTTAAAATTTGAAAAATAGCCATTTTAATTTTTCGTGTGGGATGCCCTTGGTCAAATTAAGCAAATGAGAAACTCCCTGATAATTTTTTAAGAATTTAATCAATTTTACAATTCTTTTGCACAAATAAATGCTCATTTTGAAAATTACGTGATCTTTTAATGGGTAGACTATTTTATTTTCTGTAGATTTTTTAATTTTCCATTAGTTTAACTCTTAAAGGACCATTTTTATAGCACGCCAAATAAAATCGTAAAGAGTAGATAGTTTAAACGCAACTTTTTGTGAACATTTAAAGCGTTAGAGATATTCGAAGGGCAACATAATATTGACATAACTATTAGTTTTTTTTAAACAAATCCGTGGAAATTAAGGGATAAAATATTGAAAAACGCACATTTTCGTTTGACATTTTATATTAAATCAATGGAAACATTAATATAAATACTTTTTCTCTAGTACAAAAACTAAATTTTAAAGACAAAAACACGCCTAATTGAAATAACGATTTTCTGATTTTTACTCGCGCCATACTCGTTTATTTAACTTTAACGTTTACTCGTGTATTTATTAAAAACGTAGTTTTGGTCACATTTTGTTAAACTATCGAAAAATAGTAATCTGGTCCCAAAATATTAACTTTCAGCAGACTTCCTAAGCTCGTTGTATTAACTTTCCATTTGCAAAAAAAATTAGCATTTTACTTACTTTACTTGATTACTTGACTGTCCGACGTCATTCCGACTGCGTCAAGATGCGGACCAACTCTCTCCAGAGTGTTCGGCTTCGCCTTGCCAATGTTGACCAAGCCGTCTTCTCCTCGAGAATACCGATTCTTCTAAATTATTAGCCGAGATACATTTAAGCCGTCCTTATAAATTAAAGCGTTAATAATTTTGATGATCTAGATAGTTTCTGATATGCATTTCATGTTGAATACTTAATTTCCCCAGAATTTTCACGCGAAATATTAGAATACGCTGTCAAAACTATAGAAATCGAACATAGTTTTAACCCAGTTACTCAAGACGAAAATACAGCATTTCGCTTTGCTAAAATGTCCATAGTTATTTTTGTTGAATAAGTAAAACATGAAGGTCGTATTTCAAATTTGCAATGCTTACCGCTGTTTTGAGTTATTCTCGTCGATGTCCCTATGATTATCCGTTTTTAAAGTTCATCCAATTGTTTGAACCTTTGTATTGTTTCCATTCCTGTATTTGAAACAAATTGAGATGACGGCTTGATCTCCTGGACAATTGAACGAGTACGCTGCTGTAATGATAGTATTTTTAAATCGAAATAGTCTCAATGAACACAACCGGTGGATTTTTCTATACGTTGATGTAAGAGATTGGATAGCAGATCCATCTGATTCCTCTCTCACGTCGGTAATGATTATTTTATTTAAAATCTCTCACAAGTGTTTGACGTTATCTTCGTCGTTTTCCGGATGACTTGGTACGCCAAGAGTAGTATTTTGATTATTTTAATAAATCGAAGAATTCGCTGACGAGTTTGTTCCGGTCTTATTCATATCATCAATCGATTACTATTACCAATGGAGAAGAACTTCAATTTTCAAGCTGATGGATTCGCCAATTTTTGCGTAAATTATGTGTTATTTGTATTTAATTGTTCCTTATTTGATTATCATTACCCTGTAACATTTTAAAAATTATTTTGTATTTCACTTGGCCTGAATAAGTATAATTAAATAGCTACTATAATATGTTGCAAAACTATTGCATTTTACAGAACCTCGAACTCGAATCAAAAATTGAGGAACTGAGCAATGAGCTGAAAATAGAACAGAAAGTGAATTCGGAGCTTAAAAGATTAATGATTGCCACGTTGAATGAAGAGCTACAAGTTCAAGTGGAAGCTCTAACAGAGGATAAAGTTAGATTGGCTCATCGAGTTGATGAATACATGGGAAAGGTTTTCAAACATACCTTTCAATAAAAGAAGACGCGTATTTACAGCTTGTCGTTGAAGATGAAGAACTGGATCAGATTCGTATTGACCGAGATGTGTGGAAGTGCAAGTTCTTAGCCCAATCCATTCGGTGTAATGAGTTGATCGCTAAAAACGAATATTTGCTCAAGGTCTTAGATAATGCTCAACGAGTATTAAAAGAAAGAAAGTAAGTCTATGATAAAACGTAAATCAAAGGTCTTTATAAACATTTTCAGCCTAAACACAGATGATATCGAAGAATTTATCAACATAGATTTTCAACCTTTATACCACAGATCACCTTGTGATGAGAAACTAGTTCCGAAACAGCCAAAATTTACAAATCTCACAATTGGATGCTGCAAAAATTGTAGCGGAAAAGATATTCAATTATTATAATGCTAGAAATTCGAAAATAATTAATAGCTTTATTATTATCATGAAATCAAAACGTTCTGAAATCTTATTCCTTAGGGATTTCGTTCTCTGAAATTCCTAAATTTGCATATAATATATATCAAATGATGAGCATCAAACACTTTACATGTAAGTATACTGTCATTGATTGTATAAATAGGTTGTGCTTATTTCTATACTTATGGGTCCATATTATAGTTCATAGAAATGTTCACTAATAAAATTTGTATCACTTCTTGCTTATTGTTGCTATATTGATGACATTTGTTCGATAGTCCACAATCCTGATGAATGTCTTCCCATCTATCATGTTGAATGGAGAAGATATTCATTCACATATAGAGTGCACTTTAATGAAACTTATAAATTTCTGATACTTAAATAGATCTTAAAAGTTTATAGTTAAACATTTCAAGCATATTTTCCCCTATTTTTGATCAGTAATACATACAATATTTATATATGAGCACTTTTTTGAGCTCACTGATGATGTCATGCTATTCAAACACTAGATATCACTCAAAAACTACTAAAAATTCCCCGGATTTAAATCTTTAAAAATAAGAACGCGTATTGAATATAACAATATTCTTATAATTACGCTGATCATAAAAATTTTTTTCAAAAATAGATATTGTCTACACTCTGAAAATATAAAAATCGTCACAAAATATTAGATTTGAGCACATCTTGTGAGCTCGTTTGATTATCCGTTCAATTGGCGTGAATTAGCATAAGATTTTAGAAATTTTGGTTCTATCGTACTAATATCGTTAGAACTTTTTCAGAATAATAAGTGATTTCAGGTCAAAATATCCATATATGATCACGTTTTATGGGTAAATATTATCAAAATATAAGAAATTGAAAATTCAATTTGACCATTTTTGAATTATTTTCAATGGTCTCAAAGAGATCATGAAACAAATATTCAATTTATGTTAATAATTTCTCTGTTTTTCATTAGATTTCTTCAAAAATTAATAAAAATCATAAAGGGAAATAAAATTAGGAATTAAAATAAAAATGAAATAAAAACAAAACTATTTGAATTGGCGCCTACAGTTTTGTGGAGCACGTTTGCAACAAACAACACGTTGCGTCAATTTTGCACATTCCGTGTGCACACCGTGTGCGTATTAAGTATTAAAGGAGCATACCCCAAAAAAAGATGGTTTCGCTTGGGCTGGTGTAGATTTAATTTGCAATTTGTTTATTATTTCGCTTTTTTTCATCACAATTTTGTTTTCTCTTACTAAATTGGTTGTTAAATCAACATAATAATTATTATAATAATAAAAATTTTAGGTATAATTTATTATATTTAGGAGCGAAATAATAAACAAATTGCAAATTAAATCTACACCAGCCCAAGCGAGACCATCTTTTTTTTCGGTATGCTCCTTTACCCCTAATTTTTCATCAACCTACACCACGACAATATTTAAGTAAGTAAGTAAGGTATTTAGTATAGTGGAATTATGGTTACAATGAGTACGGTAAATTAATATTTTCAATCTATGGCCATTTTTAAAACGGGCGCGGCTGTGGATCAAGTTATTACAGGGAAGAATGGACTATCTGGCCCGTCCGGCTTGACATACGCAGCATAAAGTCATTTGAATCACGTAATTTCCGCAAAATACAGAACATTAAAATACCACACACATACACCCGAAATTCACAAAATACGTCATATCATGACACATCTCCACTTCATCATCAACCTGTCAATGACAATTAGAAAAACAATAAAAAAGCCTATTTTGATTGGTCGGCCAAGAAAGGGCATACGTTGATCCAGAAGGTCGCACGGCGCCACAAAGTCGCGAAATCCGGCTGTTCCTTTATTACTGCCGTCTACATTTGAATGAATGTAACACTGCAATCATGTTATTTTGCACACATGTCATTAACTTAACGATTGCAATTGTTTTATTACCCGAAAAGCATATCATAATTCGAATTTTTTTTTCGTTTTTTTTGTTGTCTTTCTTTCATTGGAAATTCTTTAAAATTGTTATTTTCTACATTTTTATTTCAGATTCCATCTATAACTACAATAGGATTTTTAAATTTTTACAGATTCACAGAGCACAAATCGGTTTGTGCGTCAATTAGCTATGACTTAGATTCTGAAACGGTCTTAGTTAGAATTAGAATGAGACTCGAATTCCAACTCAAATACAGACTTAAACTCCGAATTTGATTCGGGATTCTTGGAATTGCAATCTACATTTGTATTAATTCTCCATCTTTAACGCCTGAAATAGATACTGGCTCAAATCCAATATTACACTCGCGTTTACTCAATTTCTTTCAATTTATAGACTTTTTTCTCAAATTTTTTGAGAGTTCAGATTCGAATTTACTTCGATTCAGATTTAGATTCAGAATCTATTGCAGAAGTCATCTCAAAACCAGATCCGTGTTCTGCTGAGACTCCGGCTTGGACTCAGATTCCAGCACATTCTCAGATGCATACTCAGAAGTAAGTCCTAATTCAGAATTCAGAATTCACAGGCTTGAATTTCTAATTCTCGGATTGTTATTTAGTTTCAGATTCTTAGGATTAGATTCATACATCTTCGTGGACTCAGGAAGAGCTTATGATTCAGATTCAGATTCAGGATTTGATAGACATAAACACTGATTTACATGAAGATACGGTTTCTTATTAAGAAGTAGAGTCAGCTTCAAACGTAGTTTCCCTTCAGACTCAGACTTCGGATCAGATTTGTACTTCGTCGTGAACTCAGGCACAGACTATGATTCAGATTCTGATACTGGCTTTGATAAAGAAATACACCCAGATTTACACGAAGGCTCGGGAGGATTCTTATTTAGTTTAAGATTCAAACGTAGTTTCCCCTTCAGGCTTAGTATCAGATTCATACTTCTTCGCTAACTTAGGTAGATCCTCTAATTTACATTCAGATTGTGGATTCGATAAAGACATAAACTCGAGAGAGAGAGAGACATTCCGCCTCAGACTTAGGATCAGGAACATACTTGATATTTAACTCAGGGACAGGCTAGAATTCTGATTCCGGTAGTGGATTCGATACAGACATAAACCCAGATTGACACGAAGACTCGGGCACAGCGTCAGTGTCAGACGTAGATTCCATTTCAGGCTTAGGATCAGATTCTAACTTCGTTGTGGACTCAGGAAGAACCTCTGATTCGCATTAAGATTCTGGATTCGATAAAGACATAAAATCAGATTTAAACGAAGACTCGGTGTCTTATTAAGGCGCAGCGTCAGAATCAGACATCGAAGTAGTTTCTACTTCAGGCTCAGACTAGTTATTAGATTCGTACTTCGTCGTGGACTCAGGTAGAGGCTATGACACTGACTCTGATTTTGGCTTCGATAAATACATAAACTCCGACATAAACACACAAAGATTCGGTTTCCTATTCAGGCAAAGCGTCAGTGTCCGACGCAGATTCCGTTTCAGGCATAGGATCAGATTCTAACCTCGTCGTGGACTCAGGAAGGACCTCTGATTCGCATTAAGATTCTGGATACGATAAAGATATAAAATCTGATTTAAATGAAAACTCGGTGTCTTATTAAGGCGCAGAGTCAGCTTCACACGTAGCTTCCGCCTTAGACTTATTAAAAGATTCGTCCTTCGTAGTGAACACAGAAAGAGCCTATCATCCAGATTCAAGATCTTTATTCGATAAAATCATAAACGCTGATTTACACGATGTCCCGGTTACTTATTCAGGCGCAGCGTCAGAATCAGACATCGAAGTAGTTTCTACTTCAGGCTCAGACTAGTTATCAGATTCGTACTTCTTCGTGGACTCAGGTAGAGGCTATGAAACTGACTCTGATTCTGGCTTCGGTAAAGACATAAACACACAAAGAGTCGGTTTCTTATTCAGGCGTAGATTCCGCCTCAGACTTAGGATCATATTCATACTTCTTCGTGTACTCAGACAAAGCCTCTGATTCACATTGAGATTCTGGGTTCGTAAAAACAATAAAATCACATTTAAACGAAGACTCGTATTCTCAATCAGGCGTAGAGTCAACTTCAGACGTAGCTTCCGCCTCATCACACTTGCTTTCCCTGAATACTACTGGTTCTCCCTATTCTATTGACACATTCAACGCCATTTTCTTGATTATTAATGACATTTTGAACCTTTAGAAATAATAAAACAAAAGAAACCAAGTCAAAGTTCATAAATTAAATAAAAAATAAACTATTTATACACTTAACCCATCAATGAATCTTACTCAAACACCACATGTGCTTCATATTGCAATGCTCTTTCAACGAACTATCCCGCGCAATTATTTATTTATCACATGTACTCATTTCGTCTTATTTCTTACCTTCACCCGGTGTTTGCTCCAAGTTTCCAAAAAACAAAAAATTTCTTTCCGGTTGAGTAAGCATTGACTTTGACAATCCATCACGCATCAATCAAATGATTGTAACATGCACATTAATCATCATTATCATTGTTCGATTTGATGGCTATATTTATCCAAACAAACTTTCATTTTTCTCGTATTTTTTATTTGCTTAATTTGGTGTTGTCGACTCGAATCAAAAATGAAATTTATCTGATTAATTGATAAGTGTTTTCCTCCTTCTAATCAATTATACATTTTGTTTTTTTTGTTGCCGTTCTCCCCCATCTGAAATTGTTTTTTTATCATGAATGTTAAGTTGAAACTTTTGGTATATTATTCTGTAAGTTCAAATTATTTCCTTTTTTTATTATTGTTTTATTAAGTTCCAATTCTGTCACTCTTAAGGGTTATGATTATTGTCCTTTTCAGAGATCGGTGCCTAATGGAAGAGGAAAAAAATTAGGATGGAATGAGGTTCTCGTTTGGACGGACTCTCTTTTTTACGAAATTATGGGCAGCACATATTTAAGAGGAATTGAGAAAAATGTTGTTTGTGGCCGTGTGGCCGCCCATCATTTTCTCTTCTTTCATTGCTCTTCCATTAGGCACCGATCTCTGAGAAGGACAATAAAAAATTATTGACATAGACAGACCATGCTTCTTTATAGTTATTCAGTAAAATAAGCTGTATAGTTTAAAATGCAATTCACAAATATACGTGAAAAGTATTCTAAAAATAATAAGTTTAATTTTATAATAATCATTTAAATACTAGAACATATTCATTTTCTTTTTTGGCGTTTATAGATTGAAAATAACAATTTTGTAAATTTACACTAACAGGGATCCGTCAAATCCGTAATTTTATTCTCAAATATCATTATAGTATTGTCCTTTTCAGAGATCGATGCCTAATGGAAGAGGAAAAGATTAGAAGGTTCTCGTTTGGACGGCCACATCAATGTGTGTTGTCTCAAAAAATAGGCAGCCGGGACGTTGAAGAGGAATGTGGCTGGCCGTCCATCTGTGAATATCATTTATTCTTCTTTTTTTGCTCTTCCATTAGGCACCGGTCTCTGAAAAGGACAATACACTTCCGTCTGAAAATAAATTCCTATACCACGCCAAATGGAAATAACCATTTTACGATTTTGAAACATGTCTGAAAATTTTGCGTCTGGAAATAGTGATTTTTCAACTTTAAAGCGTTTCTTAAACATTTTACGTCTTTTTTAGAAGACTTGTTATAAAGAATTGAAAGAATTGTATAACCCATTATCTTTCTAGTTTACACAAAATTATTCCGGATCAACTTGTGGCCTTGTAATTCTTAGGCCACGATTTTTCTTTCTAATGAGTGACACACAAATGACGAATATCGAACTGTGGCGTAGACGTGGCTGTGTTTACGTATTGTCGTAAAATAAAATGCTAACATATTTATTATTGTTTCGAAATATTTCTAATTTGTAGCGATTGAATGTCCAGTTTATCATCAAATAAATTAATTTTATCAATATTACGAGATATTTAATTTAAAAATTTAAAAAATATTTCGAAACAATATTAATTAAGTGAACCATTTATTTTACGACAATACGTAAACACAGCCACGTCTACGCCACAGTTCGATCCTCGTCATTCGTGTAAGTTTAATCTCACACAATTAATCCGAATCAACTTGTAGCCTTGTAAATCTTAGTCCACGTTTTTTGTTTCGAATTTAATGATTGATCACGTTTTTGATATCCATTTAATTATCCGCTCATGAATTCCTAGCCAAAATTTAATCAAAAATATACATTGAACAGAGCCCAGAAAAATGGACACGCCTAAAGTAAATGAAAGTTTTCCAATATTTATACATTTCTATTGAATTTCAACGCACACCACCCGCACTACTATTGGGTTGAGGAATAATTTCGTTTTTATTTTGATTTTATTGTCTGCTGTCGAAGAAGTTGTTGAGCCAGTTTTTGCGGTCCTCTTCGCCATCGAAGGTAACTCACTTGGTTTGGCAGAAAGCGCAAAAGGTGATAGTCGAATGGTGCAAGTTCTCTAGAGTATGGTAGCTGAAGAACCTCGCATTCGAGCTATTGGTTTTGACGACTTGTGCAGCATGCGTTGTCGTGGAGAAAGATGACTTGGCCTTGTCCATCGGGTCTTTTCAGTCGAATAGCCTCATTTACGCGGCGCAGCTGGCCAACATAGAGCTTCTGGTTCACCGTGGCGTTTCTTTCGATCATTTCCCAGTTCCTGCAGATACTCTTCGTCCAATCCTGCCAGCTCGCCCGCTTCGAGTTGTGTTTTCAAGATTAAAGTCGCCATTTTTGAACTTTGCGAACCATTTTTGTGTAGTAGACACGCGTAAGACATCTTCTCCATACACACTGCATATTTCCCGAGCGGCTCCGGCTGCTGTTGCTTTCGATGAAAAGCGAAGAAGGACAAATGTCAAAAATTCTGATTTTTGTCTCCTGGATAGTTCAATTCTAAGCCTAAAAAATGATGAAAATTTAAAATTTCCGAACAAACTAAAAACACATTTTTGTAGAGCAGAAAACGCGCTATCAGATAAATATATACACTTTGCCAAACAACTAGGAAATTGTTCTGCGACAAAAGATAATTAAAAAAAACTCTACGAACTTGTTCCACAATCCAATAAATTGATTCTATGATTTAAGCCTTTATTTAGAGCGTCACTTTGCTATAAATAGATTGACATAGATTGACTGAAATGAAATATCTCCAAAATCTCAAAACAATACGGAAAAGTTCACGTGAAAATCACTAAGAGACATGTTCAACGTACGTCAGTCTGGTAGATTTTAATTAAATTATAGTCCTTTTCAGAGATCGGTGCTGTTGTGGCAAAATTGTTAATGCCACATAATAGGTCACCTTTTCCACGAGTGACCTCTTAACTTTTTAATAATAGTTACGTATGCCACGTCACGCAGGACCCAGATATTTTACTATAAATATGTAGCCCAACCAGTCAATATCAATCCATTCCTTACTTGTACCTGTTGTCCACAAGCGGTTTTTTCGTCTATTTCTCTTCAATGCGTGCTGCCCATTATTTATATATAATTTCGTAAAATTATTTATATATAATTTCGTACATTATTTATATATAATTTCCATAATTTCGTAAAAAAGAGAGGCCGTCCAAACGAGAACCTTATTCCATCCTAATTTTTTCCTCTTTCATTAGGCACCGATCTCTGAAAAGGACATGCTTACATCTATCAAAATCTTTACAAAAAGTTAAATTATAGCGGTTTTTTTTTTCATTTGGCATTTTCATTTGGCATGTTTAAACGTGAGACATTGCACATCAGGACCATAACATTGAAATAGAGGAAACACATCAATCTCGTCGTAAACTATCCGATAATCTTACATAAAATTATTTTCAAAATTATTATTTTCGAATTATTAAGCGTGCATAATGAAGCATAGTCTGGAATTCTCTCTAAAAAGGTTCTAAATTTCATGGAATCTTGACAGAGCATCCATGTTGCAAAACATGCAACATATATTTTCTTGGCTCATTCTTAAAGTATTCCATTTGGTGTTACTGCTCTCTTCCGTGTGTTCTTAACCCCTCCATAATAGGATTAACCCTATTCAGATTGGCAGACAACCCCTTAACCCTCCCAAACTGATAAAAAAATCAATAATTTCACTCATTGCGTTATCATAAAAATAAACCAATTATTGATTACTCATCAGCACAACAAGAACAATAATATAAGTGAATTTCAGATTCACCATGACTTCAACGTCTTCAACTTCAGCCAATCCGCAACAGCCATCCACTTCAATTCATCCTCAAACGAACCAGATGTCATTTTATTACGATCCAAGCCTATCATTCTGTGATCCAGTTGGGGCAGGGAACTAATAAAACTAATTGCTATATGATTTCAGACGAATTATGGTTATTCGTTCAATGACCCGGCTCAGTTCCAAATGATGATGATGCCGCAGACATTTGCTCCGGCTCAGTCGCAGTACGGATATGCGCAGTTTCAACATAATTTCGTGCCACAAGGAGCCGCGGTTGCTGATGATTATGGTGGGGGTAATAATGGAAGATCACATATGGGAATGATGACGTTGCAAGCGACGACAAGTGCAGTTGATTCGTGTCAGCAGATATCACATGTTCTGCAGTGTTATCAGCAGGTTCGTGGTTACTTTGTGCTTTTTGCTAACAAGAGCGACCGGGAGATGTTTCTGAAAACCAACAGGTTGTAAGGAAAACATTCAATTCCTTATAAGGGAAGTGTTTTAGGTCGGCATCTCAGATATTTATAAAAACTTGCAGATAGATTCCTCGTGGTCCAAATAGTATACTGACAAAAAATTAGGAGTCTGGTTTGGCCGCAGTCCATTCATCTAGCTATTTTTTGACGTTTTGATTATCTGCTCTTTGTTGCGTTCTGAGAGCCTATAGGTGCTTAATTTTGCCACCGGGATAGTTCATTTCTAAGCCTAAAAAATGATGAAAATTTAAAATTTCAGAACATACTAAAAAGACAGTTTTGTAGAGCAGAAAAAGCGCTCTCATATAAATATAAACACTTAATAAAAAAGAACAAAGAAAAACGCAAACAAATTCTTAAAATAAAATATTATTCAGAGATCGATGCCTAATGGAAGAGCAAAAAATTAGGGGCGGAGAAAAGGTCCTGTTTAGGCAGCCACACGGCCACTAAGGCCATCGAATCTCTTCCTCTTTTGTTTCTCATCAATTTTTGTTATCTATTTTTTGATGACAAGAAATGAAAAGTTTAATTTAAAAATGAAAATGGATGAAATAAAAATATTGATGACAAACAAAAGAGGAAGAGATTCGATGTCCTTAGTGGCCGTGTGGCTGTCTAAACAAGACATTTTCTCCGCCGCTAATTTTTTGCTCATCCATTAGGCATCGATCTCTGAAATGAATAATAAATTACATCGAAAATAGAAGAAAGTAAAAAAAGCTCGCGTAAATGGTCTCCCTACACACACATGTTCATAAAAATGCAGAATGTTCGTCACCACTCTATCTCTGACCTATCAAACGTTTTTTTACTGACTCGAATTGGTGTGCACCAGGGTTGCACGGAAATCGATTTTTTGTCAAACGGACAACGGAAAACGGAAATGGAAATTATTTTTTTCAAGCGGACGACGGAAAACGGAACTGGAACTCGAAAAACGACGGAAAACGGAAAACGGAAAACGGAAGATGGAAGATGGAATTTCGTGAAGAAGATTAAACTACTGGGAATAAAATTTAGATTTATTGCTGCTAGTAGAGCGTGTATCTATTATTTGCCTTCGCATGCACACATTGAACATGATTTTGACGGGAAGAAGAATACCAAACGATTGGAAAATCGCCAAAGTGAGTCTCCTACGAAAGAGGAAGGATGGTCGACTTTTCGGCTACTTTTTTCAGATATCAAAATCCATGGAACAAAAATCAATATTCCTTTCAAGAGATTGGTGAGTTAAGTTGACTCAACGTCCCCATTTCTATTCGCATTTGCTCTCCAAATGATTCTCGATGGATCCGACAAGAAGAGTGTGGGAGAAGCTGAAAATATCTGTGTTGATGGAACGTTTTTGAAACAATTCGAATTCGCTGACGACCTGGTGCTGATTGGAAGTTCCTCAGAAGAAATAAGCCGGTGTCTAAATCAACGGCTAGAAATCACGGTCTAGAAATCAACACAACAAAGACGATGATCGTACACATGCTACTGAGGACTCCATATTTAGCATTCTACAAATGCAATCTTCTATTTCCTCACCTTCCAGCAAAAGAAAAAAGAGCTAATACATCATCGTGAGCTAATACATCAGCCTTGCTCGAAACGTGGTGCTCATCTCAGAAAGTTCTCTTAAATAAACGTCTTCAAATGACTCTTCTACATGATATACTTTCACGCCAGGCTCGATGGCTCGATTTCCTTTGATTTGTTAATTACGAGGAAACTGCTCAGTTGGGTTGAACATTGGTCAACACTTGAAAGACGTAGCCGAACACCTTGGGGAGAGCTGGTCCGCATCTCGACGAACTCGGAATGACGACCGACAATTAAGTAATCAAGTAGTCAAGTTTGGAACTGAAGAAATAGTGTCTAGAAACTAGCGAGATGATCCCCCATGAGAGAAACCATTGATTTCTCTCGGAACCGTGGAATTGCACATTTTAAATACAGACAGGGGTTGCACGGAAATCAGTTTTTTTTTCAGACGGACGACGGACGACGGAAAACGGAAATGGAAATTATTTTTTTCAAACGGACGACGGAAAACGGAAATGGAACTCAAAAAACGACGGAAAATGGAAGATGGAATTCCGTGCAACCCTGGTGTGCACGCTTTGCTAAACAACAAGAAAATTGTTGTGAAACAAGACTTTTCGAACTTATTTCTCAACCCAATAAATAAACCTATATAGGTTTATATGGCTCCGAATACTCACAAGTCATAATTACTTGTAAGTTAAGAATGAAATAAAAACAAGGCAAAAAAATAACGAGGATAACTCATAAACAATTTTATCTACCGTTCACCATCCAAACACCGAGACAGGTGAGTGTTCGATTCTTCTAGGGGGTGCTCTGCACTTTGCGCTTGACGGTGGAGTGACTGTGTTTTGCACGAAAAGTGCTCCTGTTAGGACGCGAGGTGCTTTTTGCATGAAAACAGACTCATCCTGTTATACAGCGTAAACACGTCATCAATCTTTGTTAAAATTTGATGTTGTTTTTTGGAGTGAGGACGCTTCTTGTAATTTTGATGAAACTTTGGTTACTTTTCCAGTTTGAATTGAATGTTCTGGCGGCAGTTTTGCACTTGTTTTGATAACAATTTCGTGCAAAACACAGTCACGCCACCGTCAAACGCAAAGTACAGAGTGGTATGTTACTATTAGTGATGCTATTCGAACTAGCTCTCTGACAATTTTTTGGGATTTTCAAAGTTTTAAAAATGTTAAAAAAAAGAAAATCTGCCTCGATGCTTCAGGTGATTTGTGAAAACACACACTTCATTTCATTATTGTGGATAAATGAGATACTTTTGCATTTCAAACAGATTTTTTTACCTAATTAAACATTTTTGTGGCTCCTAATATTTTGTCAGTATACTAATCAAGCCATAAGGTATATATCTGCAAATTTTTATCAAAATCTGACTTAAAACACTTCCCTTGTTAGATATTTATTATATTGCTTGTTATCATCTTCTATTCAGGGAGGAGAAGACGTCGACTTTGTCAGAAAGGCAATCGAATCCCTCGTCAAGAAACTAAAAGACAAACGAATAGAGCTTGACTCGCTCATAACTGCAATCACATCTGCTGGGAAACAACCAACCGGTTGTGTGACCATTCAACGCTCCCTTGACGGTCGCTTACAAGTTGCTGGCAGAAAGGGCGTGCCGCACGTCGTCTACGCACGCATATGGCGCTGGCCGAGCATCAATAAGAATGAGCTTGTCAAGCTCGTGCAATGCCGCACTTCGCCCGACGATCCCGACATTATTTGCATCAACCCGTATCATTATGAAAGAGTTGTCTCGAATGGTATTTAGCTCATTTTTATATTAAAGCGATTAAATTTACATGAAATAGATATGATTGGCACTTCAATGCACATCGACACTCAGCCACAGAAAAAAGAAGCAGACGGTGATTATCATGAATGGTCTTCTCCCGGATATCACCGTACGCGATCATCACCAGCTAGTTTAATTGTTTTAATTTAGATAATGGATTCCAAAATTCTTGTGAAAATCAGCAACCAGCGTATATGGAAAAATGTGAGCACGGTAAATTGTGCAACAAAATTTTTGTTGAATTTCAGTTGATCTCGAGCAGATTGTTCTTCCGCCACAGTCGCAACCATTGGATTATTGGTGTTCTATACATTATTATGAGTTGGATACACAAATTGGGGAAACTTTCAAGGTGATTTTTTCGTTTTTCTCGATGTATACGTTAAATCGAATCTTCCTTGAAAAAGTGTGGGTTTCTAAGCTTTTTACGTTTACCGTAGTACACCGTCAGCAATTGTAGATTTTACAAAAATGTATCCATTTTTAACAATAGCCATGTGGACTTGTTAGCACTTTATTCTAGTAAGTAAAATAATTTATCTTCAAGCCCATACTATGCATACTATACAACGTTTGTAAATTTACCAATTTACCATAGTTTTCGCAAGGGAGAAGGCCTTCACATAAGCTGACAGGGATGTGCGATGGAGCGCGCTATCATTTAATTTTTAAAAACATGTTTTGGTATAGTAGAAAGGCTCTAAAGCCCTATATCCATATCCAAAGTTATACATTTTTAAAAACATAATTTTCAACCGATATAATCACACCATTAATGTATGGCCATATCAGAAAATGCGAATTTTTATTAGAATTATTATGATATATGAAATAAAACACAAATATACAGATAATATAGCTATAAACAAAATACTTTACGAAAAACGGCCTAGAAATGAAATAAACACAGTTTATTTTAGACATTTTGAAACTTTAACGGGTTGTATCTCAGTAACTAGCAGTCAAATTTTAGAAATTTAAGTATAATTAGATTCTTTTCATCGTGATGAACTAAATTAAACAAAACACTGGAAATTTTTCGCAAACAGCATCGAAATAATTAGATCAATATAAATTATAAGGATGACATAAATAAACAGTTTAAAAAGATGAAAAACAGAACATAGAAAAGTTTTACAATATTATTTATTATTATTTTCAATAAATTAGCAAAAAAGAACAAAGAAAAACGCAAAAAAATGCTTAAAATAAAATATTATTCATTTCAGAGATGGATGCCTAATGGAAGAGCAAAAAATTAGGGACGGAGAAAAGGTCTTGTTTAGACAGCCACACGGCCATTAAGGCCATCACGTCTCGTCCTCTTTTGTTTGTCATCAATTATTATTTCATCCATTTTCATTTTTAAATTAAACTTTTCATTTCTTTTAATCAAATAATAAACAAAAAATTGATAACAAAAATTGATGAGAAACAAAAGAGGAAGAGATTCAATGGCCTTAATGGCCGTGTGGCTGTCTAAACAAGACCTTTTTTCCGCCCCTAATTTTTTGCTCTTCCATTAGGCATTTGTCGCTTCATGCGACCATCGTGACCATGGATGACACCACGCCAGCATTGATCTCTGAAATGAATAATAATATATCATGTATTGTTCTTTTCAGAGATCGGTGCCTAATGAAAGACGAAAAAGTAAAAACAAAATGAGGTTCTCGTTTAGACGGTCACTCTTTTCTACCTCATCAATGTGTGTTGTCTCAATAAAATGAATAACATACAATAGATGAAAAATTCTTTTGTGGCCGTGTGGCCGTCCAAAAACTATCATTTCTTTCTTATTTCTTGCGGTTCCATTTTAATAACTAAAAATTTTTAAAAAATTCAATTAAATGATAGCGTGCATTCATCGCACATCCCTGTCAGCGTATATATTCAACTGAGCGCCTTCGGCGTATATCCGTAAATACACGATATACTGTAGTTCTGGCGACAATCGTAATCCCGTAAGAGTTACAATTCTTCAGGTTAGCACAATGGAGCATGGCAAAGTAATAATCGACGGTGGAATGGATCCGCATGGCGAGAACGAGGGTAGATTCTGCCTTGGTGCTCTATCTAATGTGCATCGAACCGAAGCTAGTGAAAAAGCAAGGTTCTTTATATAAAAATGAGACAAATTGGAATAACTCAACAATTTAGACATCATATTGGCGATGGTGTTGAGTTGATGGCACACGCGGACGGTCGCATTTCACTTACATCCAAATGCAAGATATTCGTGCGAAGCGGCTTTCTCGATTACATCACCGGCACATCGCGGGCTCATCGCATCGTGCCCGGTCAGAGTCAAGCCTCAATTGTTGTCTTTGATTGCCGCTGGGCTTACGTGCAAATGTTGCGAAGAGCTGAATCGACCAATGAAGCGATCCGAGCACAAGCAGCCGCCGTGGCTGGATTGGCGCCAGTAAGTAATTGGTGTTTGTGGAAATAATCGATTTATTTATTTATCAAGTTGAACGCAATGCCAATTGTAATGCCGGATAGTGGAGTTGATCGCATGCGTCGAGAATTCTGCACAATTGCGATTTCATTTGTTAAGGGATGGGGCGACACTTATCAAAGAAAGACAATAAAGGTAAGGAAGGAAGGAGAAATAGTGACTATGTTGAATTGAACATGATAGGAGACACCTTGCTGGATGGAAGTGCAATTGCATCGGCCTTTACAGTTGCTCAATCAATTGCTAAAGTCGTTCAACTCTCAAATTTAGTGTTTAATTGTGGAAAAGAATATATTTGTAAAGTCTTGTTTTGTATGTAAAAATTTTATTAAGAAATTATAATTTAAACATGGCTATATAAAAAATAAATTATTTCAAATAAATTGACGACAAAAACGAAATCGCGTCACCATCTCCTGGCCCGTGTCACTTTTCTGAAACAATTTCAATAATTTTGAACAAAGAATATTAATCCATTAATTTTGTTGGCAAAATAAACAACAACAACGTATTTATTAATAAATTATAAGCATTTGTTTTATAAAAAACAGTAGAAGCGTCGTGCAGTCAGTGAGTTGATAGAAAAGTTTAGTGCTGGTGCTGCTTGACGGCGAGCAAAACAAAACAAATGACAACAAATGACAATTGAATAGATTAATCACAGAATCATTTAGAAGAATCGTTTATTATATTGTGGCCACGAGGAGATTTCTGAAATTATTATTTCTGAAAATAATTACAACGAGAAAAGCGTTTGGAAAAGATAGAAGGAAATGAGAGATTTTTAGAATTTTAAGTTATATATTATCAAA
Organism: Caenorhabditis plicata; assembly: GCA_963931815.1. Classification (NCBI taxonomy): domain Eukaryota; kingdom Metazoa; phylum Nematoda; class Chromadorea; order Rhabditida; family Rhabditidae; genus Caenorhabditis; species Caenorhabditis plicata. The sequence continues at coordinate 6,348,755 of OZ007494.1, forward strand.
ATATAAGAAATTGACAATTCCAATTTTATTTTCATAAAATATAAAAGTAATAAATCTGAAAATTTAGAATAAATATAATGGAAAACAGAGTATTATTAACATAAATCGAATATTTGTTTCATGTTATCTTTGAGACCATTGAAAATAATTCAAAAATGTTGAAATTGAATTTTCAATTTCTTATAGGAGCGGAGAAAAAGGTCTTGTTTAGTCAGCCACAAGGTCATTAAGGCCATCGAATCTCTTCCTCTGAGACACGTGATGGCCTTAGTGGCCGTGTGGCTGTCTAAACAAGACCTTTTCTTCGCCCCTAATTTTTTGCTTTTCCATCAGGCATCGATCTCTGAAATAATATTTAGATTTAAAATATTCTGAAATATCGCTGCCATGAAGTACGCGCAAATTGCAAAAAGCCGTGCACCAATTGCGCAAAACGCGCCCTTCAATTTATTATTTTTTTAAATATTTTATTTACTAATTATTGTTTAACAGAAACATAAATGAGTTGAATTAAACTTCGAATGTAAAAATTATCCGACCGTGAAAGTGCGGCCGGTGTACAAGTTCGCCCAACATATTATTGCAGACTGGTATTCATTATTTAACTTAAAATTTGTGATTACATGATACACACCAAATGAAATTGAACATTTCTTTCGTTACAATACGGCTAACCCACCTACTCCCCTTCTTCTTAGCGACCCGAAGAGTAGTAGTTGGTGTGAGGATCCGATGTAATCTTACTACTAACGCCCAATGAAATGGCTTACCTGGCGGACACTACCGAGAAAACTAAACACTTAGCTATTTAGTATAACTTTATTCGACTTCACATTAGAATACAATAGATGAATATAGTTAGTTATGGAGCTAGAATAGGAGCTAACATCTCACCCACGGTCGGGCGCTTCTCCCAAAATAGAAGCATCCTTCCCGTAACCCTGTCGAGTGAGCAACTGACTGTCCTTATGATCCGTGGAGGCGGAGTCGTTTCTTCATTTGTGCCGTACTTCATGGTGTTATGGTGTCCCGCTAGCTCGACGGCATAGCGGTCCACACATGTGTCATCCAGGGTATGTAACAGGGTAATAAATGTTAAACCGTCACTAAATGAACAAGCTCAAGAAGAAGAAGACGAAGAAGCAGTATGAAGAGTTGAAAAAGAAGGAGGATGAGGATTTCAAGAAAAAGAAGAAGATGGCGGAGGAAGAGAACTTCAAAACAAAGAAAAAGAAGAGGAGATCCTTAAGAAGGAAAGAAGAAGAGTAAGGAATTCCGTATTAAATACTGGGAAGTATGTTCGGTCAACATCTTTAAACCATCGTACCGCATAACAAGTGTGCGTCTTTAGAGCCAGTGGAGGAATTTCGTGCAAAGTCGAAGAAGGAGTCAAATATTTGGGCAGCTACATTAGATCCGACGGCTGTTTGAGCGAGGAAACCTCAAGACGAATCAAGGCTGCGTGGAGTGCTTTCACCAAGATCAAACCACTTCTCGCCCACGACAAAGAGTAAACTAAGGACCTTCTCTTCCAGAATGTGCTTCCGGCTCTACTGTACGGCGCGGAAACGTTGACGACAGAAAATTCTAGCCGACTGCAGAGGTGTATGAACACAATTTGTCACCACGCAGGTAACGATCGAATAGACGTCCATCGTCAAATAATTCGAAGGATACTGAAGTGGGCTGGCCACTGTGCTCGATTGCCAAGTGACCGGTGGACGAAACGATTGACGGAATGGGTTCCTCGAGGTTGGACACGACTATAAGGAAGACCGAAAGCAAGATGGTAAGACCCAATTAAACCCTGGGTCTCAAATTATGTGCACGAGAAGTCCACCTCCAGAAACTCAAGAAGACGAATCGGAATCCTTGAGAAGAAGGTTGCCTGACCCACTATTGCGAGGCGCAGCCGCGATAATTGGAGAGAGCTGGTCCGCTTCTCTATAAGAGAATGACAACGGACTCCTAAGTATCCTAAGTAAGTAATTACATCTTCAACGCAACTTCATAAACTGAAAAGACGTGTTATGCGCAATTGTTGCACTTTTTTTGCAATTTGCGCGTACTTTTCTTTCTTTTCTGTAAAAATTAAAATTAAACAAAAAACATCAAACACATTGACTCTCATCTCCCTTTAAAGCAATAAAAGAAGCCATAACTGAAGAGCATTAGCCAAACAAACAACAGATAGCCGAAAATAGAAAAAAGAAAAAGAATCGAAACTCATTCACTTTTAAATTGCTCTATGAAGTCCCAGTTATTGATTTTCTACAAGTAATTAGAGAAAATATTATAGAAAAGCAATCATGCCGAGCAGTTAATTAGCTCTTCCTTAAATATGAATTATTTTTAATGCATTAACATGCCTTTCGAATGTTTACATTTTTTGTGGATATTAATTTAAACAAACTAACCCAAGGAAAATGAACCAGTACCAAATATTAAATATCAAAAAGCTTAATGGAAACATTAAGGATGACATCTGAATTGAATATATATCTGAAAACTCTATTGAAGCTCACTTGATCTAGTTTACTAGCCGTCCATTCTTTGCAATTCGTGCACAGCCATGAGCATCGACATCTGAATTTAATGAGATTTGGGTGTGGGAATGATTTCACAAACTTTATTGTGCCATGCTGACCATCACGGGATAAATAACCAACAATTGCCAATTCGATCAATGAGGCAAAGATAAATGCCATGGAGCTTAAGATCCAAACATCGATTGCTGAAAGATTTTCTGGTTTATTATATTATTCTGTATAATTAGAACGCCAAATGGAAATGATGATTTAGCAATTTTTGAACGTCACTTCTAACAATACTACGAGCTTCTCTTAAAATAATATATCTTATCGTTTAAATTATTGCGTTATGTTAGATTAAATGACTCTGCTGGGCTCCTGTTTCACGCGTTTGGTCCTTTTCACAGATCGGTGCCTAATGGAAGAGGAAATAAATTAGAACAAAATGAGGTACTCATTTGGGCGGCCTCTATTTTTAGACGGCCATTCTTTTTTACGAAATTATGGGAACCACGCATTTACGAGAAATTGACGAAAAAGTTGTTTGCGGCCGTGTGTCTTATTTTTTTATGAACTACCCTATTTTATTTTATCTTGTTGTTATTTCTTTTTATTACTCTCTGCCGATAGCTATCTGTAACTATTTCATTTGGTTTTTTAAAGGTTTTTTTTAGTTTTAGTTTATGAGTCAATTGTTTATATACATTTTCACGTGTCTAGACACGTAGTGTAAATAAAATAAAATAACAATAACAATAAAATTTACCTTTTACATCTGATGTCTTCGGCAAGTTGTTCACAACTGCTCCAAACTGGAACCTACAACGATAACGTTCAAATACAAATAAAATCACAAAAAAAGTTACGTCAAAGCTAAAAGTGAATTCACGCCCACCGTCGTCCTCGATGGGATTTGTTCAGGTCCGAGCGCAAACGAAACCTTAAATTGTCTTGGACTATCGAACCCCCATTATTTGCAAATTTCTTACCCATGAAATAAATACAGAGATATAGGCTGGCACGTAAACCTGCAGAATATAAAACCCGTATAATCGTTGGAAGGTGAACGTTGCAATGAGTTCGTTGAATATCCCCGGTGGGTATAATCGCAGCTCACTGCTTGCCGAATAATCCACGAGCACATAATCAGGTAGTGTTATGTTGCCTTTGAGGATGGTGATCGGATCAACCGTCGTGATCCAATCCATTTTTACTTGATCGCTGTTGTGTGTGAAGCTTTCGTAGAAAAGCATACATCGTTGTTGATCAATAGGGAAGGTTCTGCAACGGATTTTGTATAGCTTATATACACTAGCTGACAAAAGTTTTGTCACAAATGTTTTTTCGGGTTTAACTTTTTTGTGACTTGACCAAATTTGCTGATTTTTTGATATGATAGATTCATATGGTTGTAGATTATTTTACAAATTCCCGCTTGTGATTACGATGATCCGTTTACCGTGACAAGCGTTTATCCTAAAACGAGTAGCTCAAAGATATTACGCACTTTTCTTGCACTGCATTTTTTAATAATTTTTAAAGTTCAATTACATTTTTTTCATAATTTATTGAAAATAGCAGTAATTGGCAACATTTTAGAGATCCTCCACGTAAAGAAACTCCAATTGCCACCCGGCAAGCTGTTATCAATATGAGGGAAAACGGAATGCGTGGTACCGAAATTGCCATGGTAATTTAAACCAAATTTTGCTACTATAACATTTTAAACACTGATTCACATAAAATATCAAAAAATTAGCCAATTTGGTCAATTCACAAAAAAGTTAAACCCGAAAAAACATTTGTGACAAAACTTCTGTCAGCTAGTGTATATATCCTTACTACAAATGTTGTTATTATTCTAAATAAAGTATATTATATATATATATATACCTCTCAACTACTATTTGACAGTGGCCTGGGAAATCAACATAATGTTATTATCCTTGTTACATAATTTAAAATACAAAATCTCGTATTCTTGCTCTGTTTCTCTGATTGTCATTATTCGCGTTGTCTCGAAGAAGTGTTGTGTCCCTTTGAGAGAAAAATAAGTTTTTGTCTCGTGTATCAAAAAACTGCACTACAACAATATGTAAAAGGGGATATATCAACAAACGTCACGAAAAGAAGCTTCTACTCTGCGTATGATATGCATCACGAGTTGCTCAAACCCGGGAAACTGTGACCAAAGCACGTCAAGTGGAATTAACAATTTTCCGCTTTTAAGTGCTTCTAATAATTTTTGCGTCTTTTCTTATTACCCAAGTTTGACAAATGGCGACAAGTCAAGTTGCGACGTTCAGCAATATCATGTACAAGCCATGAAACTTGAGGCAGACCGATTTTTACATGTCGATGTTCGAGCCGCTCTCCTACAAGATCGCCGTCGTCTACCTGGTCACCATCTATTTCAGGAAGTAGCTCATGAAGAACCGCAAGCCATTTGAGCTTCAAGGCGCCTGGAACTTTATGTTCTCCGGGCTCGCCGCCTACAAACTCATCCCCGAGCTAGTTTCGGTATTCATGAAGGACGGATTCGTCGCGTCTTACTGCCAGAATGAGTCCTACTACACCGATCGATCGATTCGTCATGTCAAAGGCGCCCGATATCGGCGATACCATGTTCCTGGTGCTCCGCGGTCATCTTCATGCACTGGTCGTTCACCTTCGTCTACGCCATCATCACCTATTCGGAGCATCAAGCATGAGCCCGCTGGTCGCTTGCCCTCAACCTGACCGTGCACATAGTCATGTACTTTGGCGTGCAAACTCTCAACATTCATCGCCACCATCCAGATTGTGCAATTCGTCATTTCTTGCTACATCTTCGTCCATTTGGTGTTAATCAAATCGTACGACTTGGTGCCAGGATGTGCCGTCAGCTGGAATGTGCTCTCAATTGGAGGCATCATGTACCTCTCGTATTTTACTTATTCCCCGAGTTCTTCTTCAAGGCTTATATCAAGAAATCGAGCCCATCCAAGAAGAAGGCTCATTAGAGTTCCGTTCGCACAGCAATCATCAGCTGTAATCTTTATACAATACGGGATATTCAATATTATTTTTATGTGAAGAAGCTAATGCTTGTACTTAACAAGTTTTGATTATTTATTTATTGCTAAACTACGCCCTTCACTTATTATTTAACTTTTTCATATCTTTAAAATCGTAACTTTTTCGAATTTGATTTAATTTGTTTTTAGAATAGTTTAGATTTATTGATTAATGGTTCTTAATGGTTCAATTACGATTTTAGAATTCTTAAAAATTCAATAATTTAAATAAAAGAACATTCTTTAGCAATTTGTCCACACTTTTTTGCAAAAAAAAAAAACAAAAAGAAACCTTAGCGTGCTGGAACAAGGACCAGTCAACTTGATCCTATAATTATGCCATATACTGCCATTACTGAAAACAGTTTAACCGTTCCTCGATTAAAAAACCAATTGGAACCTGTATATTTGAAGAAAAATGTTTTTAAACGGGCTCTCATGAATATTCGCCAGCTTGCTATTGACAAAGCACGCGTGTGGATTCCATATCTTGTTGAGGATTGTTGCTCCATCCACAGACATGTTGCTGCAATTGTACGAGTTTATCAAAGTTAATTTCTAGCGAGTAACCTTTTGCATGGATTCAAGTGAGAATAGGCCAATGATGGATCTCGCCATCGTTCAGTTACATAGATGTCCAATTCGAATTCCGAGGTGATTTCTATGATTTTTGACACTTCTTGTACCCAAATCTGCAATTTGCGTAATATATATATATATATTAAGTAGTTAAGTGATTTTCTTTTTTGCATTTTAATCAATTTCAGAACAAAGTAGATCTAAATAATCTCAATGATTATGGTAAAAAAGTTGTTGAGCCGATAGATCTCTGAGTGAAATGGAAATCTGCATTCACATGGTCTGATAATATTTATTTATTTATCTATTTACACTACTATATATGTTATATAAAAACAAATAAACTAGAAAAGAGGGATTGAAAAGAAAGAGAAATTATGTGCAATAGAGCGTCATTTATGACACGAATCACCGAATTTGACGAATTATTGCACACATCTCTCCAATTGAATTGTATAAACATACACATTAAACCAAGCAATCAGATTTGGTTAAAATTGTAAAATTAATTATCAATTTTTAATTATTTCTCTCTTTTTTTTAATGTAATTTTCTGTTTAATTACAATTTTTAGAGAAAAAAAAATCAAATTTCGCCAACAAAAAAAACAATGACTGCATTCAAGCTAGAGAAATCATGTGCAATAGAGCGTCAATTACGGCATAAGGCATCGAATATGACAAATAATTGCACACATCTCTCCAATGGCTGCATTCAAGCTAGAGGAGAGTGTGCAATGGAGCGTCATTTATTGCACGAAGCGTCGAATTTGACGAATTATTGCACACATCTCTTCGATTGAATTGGATAAATGCACACATTAAACCAAGCTATCATTTTTGGTTAAAATTGGAAAAATAATTATCAATTTTTATCATTTTTAAGATTAATGAATCATTTCTATAAATATTTGTATTAAATACTACAAGACTCCAAATATATTTCAAGGTATACTTTCTCAACATGGACTCTCTTATCTAATATAAAAGTACTGTGTTAGTTGAAGGCTAGCCCTCCACGTTTACGTAAAAAATCCGTATTTAACCTTTATCTGTAAACGCTACGAACTTATTCCCCGGAAAAAATGAGTAACATACCTCGATTGAAACTTCCACACTTCCACCTCCCGGAAGATCGAGTTTGTTGTAACCATTCAAAATATTGTCTGAAAATATAAATAATTTGTTGAATTAAATAATCATAATTTGAAACGAGTGATTTGTATTGATTTTACAGATTCCTTACCTATAATTGCATCATCGCCCATGCATGAAGGCTCCTCTTCTTCAACTGTTCGAGCAACACGGCTCGTATTTGGTGAATTGCAATTGAACAAGCTGAAGATTAATACTTGCTAGCATAAATATTCCAAATCATACCATTCATGAGTCTCTTCGTCCGTAAAACGAGCTACGCTTAAAATTGATATGGGCAAGTTGATGAGCAAGATTGGAAGAAGAAGAAGCATTTCAAGCTCATTTCATGGTGATATAATTATTCTGTAATTGTTTTTTAAAATTATATCTGGATTAATGAATGTGTGAATAAGGGCAAGAACGAGAAGAATGAAAGGAAGAAATGTAATTAGATTCTAGAAGAAATGTGTGTTTTCCAATTATCAATTGGCTCATCTTTCAAATTCATTTTCTTCTTCATTTGTGTGGATTTTAATTATAGACAAAATCAGAGCTTGTAGTCTGTCTTATATTGAAAAACAAGGGAGAAAGTAAAAGTAACATAGACTCGATTTTTTAAATTTTATTTCGTAATTTGATGTTATATGGAGTTTTTAGCTTAATATATGCATAAATAAATATAAAATAATTAGAAGAAAGAACGAGGCTTTTCATAAAACAGATTTTCCCCTTTTAAGCGTTCTCACGTCGGTCAAAAGACGATTCCACCCTCCGTAGTAGTTCTTTTGTCTGCGCATCGTATTTTTGTGTTTTGCTATATGATATGCAATAATTTATTTTAAAAATATTTCAAATAATTGTTAATTATGTTTTTAAAAACACCAATGCTTATTTTAGTATTTAAATTTGTTTAGTATTACAAGAACAATTTGTACGCTTTATTTGTAAATAAATGAATATCTAGTATTATCAAAATCGATGAAAATATCTTATAGAGATTATAGAGAATTTTTTGCTCTTTCAGATGAGCTATGTATCTGTTGTGACGGAAGGTTAAGCTGAGAGCCAAAGCGCACACTTTACTAGTCACTCTTGATAGTCACGTTAATTGAATTATAATTATTAATATTTGTTGTCACGTTACTTGCGCCCTAATTTTGTTATCAACTTATCTAATCGTGTTTTCATATTATTTTTATTCCTAATATCCGAGCCAATAAACGTTAGCCACCAGCTTCTAGGATCATAACAGTGGCGATCAGGATGAGATTCGAACTCACGCGGGAAAATCCCAATGGATTAGCAATCAAGCATTACTCAAAATTTTAATTTTTTAGATAGCTACAGTAAGCTTTATGGCGATGGAGTGGAGAGTTCACTTTCCATAGAAGGTTCATCAACGCTAAGTGGTTACCCGGCGCATGGAAATAGTTCAAGAGATGAAGATGTTAATGTCAATGCAACGGATGAGGAAGCCCCATACAAGGAAAATGTTGCGGTAAACACTAACGAAAAGGAAATGTTGGAAAACCGCCTGTAACCAAAGGAGAAGCCGACGTTGTAGCAGAGGAAGTTCGAGAAGAGCAGTTGGTTCCATTAAATGTTGTCTGTAACCCCCATTTGTGCCACTTGCCTGTTAATGTTAGTCCCCATGATTTTTGTGCCCCCCGCATTAAAATTGATAATTATTCCTTGAATTCCATTGTAAATTTGGACCGGGAAGTGTGTGTGGAGGCAGGAGGGGAGACTGGAAGGAGCAATGGTGAACGTGGAACAGTTAACGACACAAGAGAAGAGGAGAATGTGCAGCTAAGAAGAAGCGCACGAGTTAGGAAGCCAGTTGTTAGAATATCCGGCAATACAGCACATACGTTACCGGTGCTGTGGAAACTCGACCCTCGGAGAACTCGAAGAACCGCTGAGTACGAGCAACTATATATGCTGTGGGAATAAGCGTTACCAAGAAGAGCCACAGAAGTGCGTACACAGAAGACATTCGTGTTGCGGAGCCACAATTTGTTACTAGACGCCACGGATGAGAAGGCATAAAGTTGGACGTGAAGACTCTATTCAACATGGGAGGTGTTGTGACGGAAGGTTAAACTGAGAGCCAAAGCGCACACTTTACTAGTGACTCTTGATAGTCTCGTTAACGTTAATTATATTTATTAATATTTGTTGTCACGTTACTTGTGCCCTAATTTCGTTATCAACTTATCTAATCATGTTTTCATATTATTTTTATTCCTAATATCCGAGCCAATAAACGTTAGCCCGTAACACCACCAGCTTCTAGGATCATAACAGTATCAATACCACCGAGGTCATAATGTTTAAGATGAAGCCCTAAAATATGCATTGGTATTATTTATTTATTTATTTATTTATTTATTTAGACTACGTGTGCTAGACACGTGATTAAAATTTAAATTAAATGAAAATATAAATAAATGAAAAACTGACCATAAAATAAAACTAATTAAAAATCTAAAGAAGGAACAAAATAAACTAGGTAACAGTTAAGAAAATAATAAATGATAGCAACATAAAAAAAAACTAATGTAACAAAAACGTAGGGTGGGGGGAGGGTGATAACTAATATGCCAGAGTTTTTTTTGTCAAAAATAAATGTTTTCAAATAAACATGAAACTACTAAATAAGGCTAAAGTTTTATTTGTCTATTTGATAAATCACATTAATTAGGGGAAACTTCAAGACTCCCCAGAATCGCCAAATGTAGCTTACGTTTTCAATTCTCCGACAAACTCTTACATCTTTCATTGAATAATTGCACAGAACGTGCCACAAAAAACTTTCTACGAATTGATTTCAATGTAGGCTTAAACGTTAATCTAATACCACTACGATTTGTAGAAGGATTAATAGAGAAAAGTTTTCTCCAATTAACTTGAGCCCTACCCAACAGTATTTTTGATAGGAACTTGTAATCCAAATCTTCTCGTCTCTTAGATAAAGTTTCTAAATTGAAAAGCTTATTATTATTAAAAACATTAATTTAAAAATATTTTAAATATTTGTTAAAATAAATCATCGCCTAATATAGAAGAGGATTGAAGAAAAACAGACACAAATACACGATATATTATGGTGAACCAACATTTTTTTTTCCGATTTCCTATATCTTTTTGTCTAATTGTTTTTTTTACCAAATAAAGGTTTTTATATACATGTGCACTCTACTGCCACGAAACCGCTCTGCATTGCAAAATACTTCGCACCAATTGCAAACACAACCTTCTAATTGATTATTTTTATTTTCAATATTTAAAAGTCACTTATATTGACGATGAAGACTCTTCTCGTCCATTAATTGAGGTACTAAAACTCTCTTTTATTCATTTATCAGGATTTCTGCAGAATGAAACGTTAATTGATAAATAAAATATTGAAAAAAAAATACTAAATTAAAAGGTAGTGTTTGCAATTGGTACGATGTCTTGTGCAATGCGGCGTGGTTTCTTGGCAGGGGAGTGCATGTGTTATATATATATATATATATTTTTTTAAAGCTCTTGAACAGCTCTATCATAATATATACTAAAATTTTTAATTCGTCTTTTATTTAAATTTTTTTAACTTGTAGAAGAAACATGGAAAAATCTGAAATCCGTGTTCTTTTACGCCATTACTGGAAACAAGGCTTCAACGCAACTGCGGCAACAAAAAAGATATGCCAAGTTGAAGACGACAATATGGTCTCGGATGGTTGTTAATGTTGTTATTATTAGGCCTAGAAATTAATGTCTGCGTTGTTTTTTACGCATATAAAACTATAAAAAACTGGACAAACTTAAACAAAAGTAGAAAGCAGATAATGCATTATAACATAAATCTCGTTGTATAAAAATAATTTTGTTTTGACAAAATATCAGAAACAAAAAACGCGGAAATTAATTTCTAGACCTGGGGAATAATAGAGAAGGAAAACTAATAAAACTTTTCCGGATTGATTTTCTTGCGATCGGCCACAATTGGTTTGCCAGATAAGTTTTTCTTAAACTACCTATATTGTCGTAAAGTTAGATTTGAGCACGTTTACTGAGCTTATTTTTTTTTAATTAAAAATAAGAAAAAAAGTTTCAACAAAACCGGATGTATATAGATACCAGGGTTTTACAGAAATTGATTTTTTCAAACGGAAAACGGAAGTAGAACTCGAAAAACGACGTGAAACGCTACGAATTTATCCCCCAAAATTTGTTTCTCTGAAATCTGGAAATTCTTGAATAGAAATTGCCAAATGGAAAAAAATACTTTTCTGATGAAATTTCGTGCAACCAGTTATAATTATTTATATAAAACGCTACGAATATATTCCCCAAAAATTGTTTCTCTGAAATCTGGAAATTCTTGAATAGAAATTGCCAAATGGAAAAAAATACTTTTCTGATGAAATTTCGTGCAACCAGTTATAATTATTTATATAAAACGCTACGAATATATTCCCCAAAAATTGTTTCTCTGAAATCTGGAAATTCTTGAATAGAAATTGCCAAATGGAAAAAAAAATATTTTTTTTCTGATGAAATTACGTGCAACCAGTTATTCTTATTCATACAAAACGCTACGAATTTATTCCCCAAACTTTTTTCTCTGAAATCTGGAAATTCATGGAAATATTAAAATAATTTTCTAATTTTTTGTTCTGAGTCGAACAATTTTGCGTGTACTTAACAAAAAAATAGCTAACACCAGTTAGCTTACGCAAAAAATCTTTACAAACGCTTAGATTTCAGCACGTTTTTTGAGCTAATTTTTTTAGCTTTCCAGTTGGTGTGATTCAGCTAGAATATAATTATTAGTTATTCTATAATTAGTTATTCAAGTCTCTGAAAGTTCGGCTAGATTACAAAGATTACAAAGAATTATATGAAGAGAGAACAATAAATTACTCGAGGTTGCTGGCCATTTGAAGTTTTCCTTAATGCAATAACTGCCCATGTACGTGAAATTAAAAAAAAAAACAACTTTGAAGACAGTCTAGATTATAAAAAATATAAGAAATTGAGCTATAAATTGTTTCGTCCGAAAAAAAACTGCTATCAAATTGTTACACTCAAAGAAATAAAAAAGTATTACAATTGTATTCCTACAAGAAAACAAAATAAAAACGAGAGAAATGCTAATAAATCCAATAAAAAAGAAGATGAAGCTGACCGAGTGTATACGGAAATAATTCAAAATTTCGCCAAAAAGAAAGCAAAAGAAGAAAGACCAAAAATGTGTGCGCTTGCTTGGTATAAAAATATCCATAGTGAGCAGATATCGACTCTCTGCTTTCTCATTTTCGAAGAACACAATTTCAGATGGATACAATTGTGTTGCCGAAGGATGAGAGAATTAGGCCATAAGATGACGACAACAACGACAACAACAATGGCGAATTGAAATTGACTCGACGTAAAGATGAAAACCTTGTAACCAACACAATTATGGTCCCAATGGAGTAAAAAAGATGGAAAAGATGAATAATGGCAAAGTGTGAATATTTTTGAGCTGATTCGAATATTGTTTCAAGTGTTTTCTTATTGGCTTTGTTATGTTATGTTATGATTTATTTATGATTTAGTTTTCAAAATGTGCATTATAATTAAGGAATATGCTAGAGTGACTCAAATAAAGTGCCCACAAACACTAAATATTTCAATAAAGGAAAAGAGTACAGTGCAAAAATATTAGGTCTAGAAATTAATTTCCGCGTTTTTACGCATATTAAACTATAAAAAATTGGAAACACTTAAACAAAACTTTTAATCAAAATAATTTTCGTCATTAATAACAACAACATTTTCCCAGAGTTTGCGCAACTTATGGATTCCATCATAATGGAATTTGTCTGGTTTTTCGCCATTTTTTGACGTCTTGATGATCTCGGAAGCGCTGCTCCGCCAGACCATGAGCCATTGACCGGAAAAGATGATAATCCAATGTCCGGAGAGTACGGCGGGTGCGGTAAGACTTCCCATTTGAACTCTTTCAGCGTATCCTTCACTGCTTGAGCAACTTGCGTTGTCATGATACAATTCGTGTCGACCCGCCCATTCTGGTCTTTTTACTGAAATTTCATGCCGCAACTGCACTAGTTGATGTTGATAGCGATTCGCAGTGATTGCTTCGCCAGGTTGGAGCAGTTCAGCGTACAGAACTCCTTGTTGGTCCCCCCGTATGCACAGTAAGACCTTTTTCCCGTGGATGATGGGTTTTGCGATCGAAGTTGTCGGTTCACCGGGAATAACCCACGATTTTCTTCGCTTCGGATTTTCGTAGTACACCCACTTTTCATCGCCAATTTTTACGCGGTGTAAAAAATACTTTAAAAAAACAACTGTCCAACAAGATTTGTGAAATTGTTTATCTCTGCTCTTTGTTGCGTCTGAGAGCTCATAGGGCATCCATTGTCCTTCATTTGGAATCGTCCCCATTGCTTTCAATCGTTGAGAAATTGCCTTTTGCGTGATGCCGAGAGATGCCGCTATTTGTTCCTGTCGCCTATACGGCAACTTGGCCCGTCCCTTGGAATGGCCAAGGAACAAAGAAGAAATTAATACACGCGTTGCCGTGTATTAATTAAATAGTGAGTGCCGTGACACCTTAATCGACGTGTCGTAACACTTAACCACTATTTAAGTGATCGAACTTCCGATCACATCGTCAGTCTGTACACGGTCATTCCATCGTTCGCCCTCTACACACGGGCACTCCCTGGACACGTTCTACGAAGAAGTCCCGGAACGTTACGCTGCTGAAGTCGAGTCCTGCCTGCCGCACACCTGCTGAAGATCCAGCCGTACAACCGCAGGCCCACAATCCACAACCGATCATCAAGAACAGGGACACCACGCACGACCAAGAGCAATCAGCCTCCGTTCAACAGAGCAGTCGAGCCAGAAGAGGCCGACGACAATTGTATTACTTTTATTAATAAAGTTTTATTGTAAACCACTGAACCACCAACCAAAGGAGGAAGCCAAGCCGACCTCCTTACAGATCCTGTGTTTGAGCCGAATCTTCATCCTACAAAGCCTGAAGTTCTTCGTCTTCAAATTTGTTTGGCTGTCCTGATCTGTCTTTGTCGTTGACGTCAAAATCTGCCGATTTTAAACGCTGAAACCATTCTTGACAGGTTCTTATGGATGGTGCAGCATCGCCGTAAGCTTGGGCAAGCATTTGGTGCGCATCAATGGCTTTCTTCTTGAGTTGGAAAACGAAAAGAAAAGCTTCCCGCAAATGACGTTTTCCTGGCACAAAGGTGGGCAGGTTCTGAACCAAAAATAATATTTTTTATAAAGTACTGAAGAAATTTATATATATATATATATATTTAAGTAGAAAGCTGATAATACAGAGACACGCCAATTGGAAATAACGATTTTTCGATTTTTATTCGCGTATATAAATTTTTGCGTCTCTTTAATGAAACAATTATTGTTGCATTTTAACTAGGCTTGTCTTAAACTATCGAAAAATATGATGAACTTCCCAAAAAGTTAAATTTTGGCACGTTTCCTGAGCTCACCATCCCAATTGGAGTGCAGAGAAAATTATAACATAAAATTCGTTATATAAAAATAATTGTATTTTGAAAAATATCAACAACACAAAAACGCGGAAAGACAAAAATGGTAAGCATTCCCTTAGAGCATATTTCCGAGATTCCCTTTATTCCAGCGGGGGTCTTCAGCTGTGGAATCCTCGGACATGCCCTTGGCACCGGAATAGCGGTAATTGATGGAAAAATTGTAAAAAAACTAAGAAATATTTAATATATGTTACATTTAATCACAAATTATTGCATTGGCACTCATTGGTGGAGTTGTGTTCATTTTGTACGCGCTCTCCGCGCTCTTCATTAATGAAATTGATTCGTCGGTCTCAGCCTAATATTCCCTCGAGTTTTTCTCGTATGTTCCATTATTGCGTCATGTTTTACAATTCTTCTGATATATGAGCAAAATATTCATTAACGGATGAACAAACTAATGTTTTTAATTGATTAGGATTAGAATTAAATGTTTTTATTGCTTTATTATTATTATTAGGGTGAGCCAAAATTTTTTTCCGATTTCCTATATCTTTTTATCGAATTGTTTTTTTTACCAAATAAAGATTTTTATATACATGTGTTATATATATTTTTAAAGCTCTTGAACAGATCTATCATAATATATACTAAACTTTTTCGCCTTCAAATCGCAGCTCAACATCTCACAGGCAATCGAGCAACACGCGGTTATAAACAATTTTGTTGTACCGTATCGTCACGGAAGATGAAAAATAGTGCCTGGAAGTCAATATGAAGCAAAGAAAGGAGTGGATGACTCCAGGGGATACGCCAACCCTAGAGTCAAGCAATATCTTCTCCCAAAAAGGTCCTTGATCTTCGTTTGGTGGAACTGGTAGGATATGTTGCACGACTGACTACGCATGCTGCACAAGTCGTCAAAACCGCCCTCCAAGAGCTCGAACCTACACAACCACTATGCTACCAAAGACCCCATATTTTCCGGTGGTTCTGTTTGCTCATCAGTAGCTGGTGCCAAATACTTGGGTAGTTTCATCGCGATCGACGGTTCGTTGAATGAGGAGGTTTCCCGAAGAATCAAGTCAGCTTGGGCGGCTTTCTACAAATGCAAGCCTCTATTTCCTCACATTCCAGCAAAGGGAAAAGAGAGCTAGTTCACCAGAACATCGTTCAGGCCGTGCTCTATGGTTGCGAAACTTGATGCCCTTCTAAGGAAACTCTCCAACGACTCCAAAGAACTCTGGACATTATCTGCTTTCACGCCAATGTCGAAGGATCCATTTCGGTTGATTTGCAAGTTCAGAGGAAGCTGCTCAGTTGAGCTGGACTTGTCGCAAGGCTGCCGGACACAAGGTGGAGCAGAATTCCTTCAGAATGGGTTCCACGAGGCTGGTCAAGAGCAAGAGGGAGACCCAAAGGAAGATGGTCGGACACAGTCAAGTTCTGGGTCTCAAAATTCTTCCAGGAGAAGTCTACCAGCCGGGCAACACGGAGAATAATCGGTATTCTCGAGGAGAAGACTCAACATTGGCAAGCCGAAAACTCTGGAGAGAGTTGGCCCGCATCTCGACGCAGTCTGAATGACGTCGGACAATCAAGTAATCAAGTAATCGAATAAGTTGTTCAAATAAATAGTTGTGAAAAAACTCTACGAACTTATTCCGCAATAACTACTCAACCAAATATCTCCAAGAGTTTCGAAAAACCTTTAATAATGTCAAGAAACTGACATAAAATGCACCTAACCAACTTTGTCTAAACCACAAAAAAATCCATTGAATACAATCACTAATTTACGGACATATTGTCGATTGGAACAATCCGACACATTCAAGTAGTCACGACGTCTCATTCATATGTAAATGCGTTTATAATGGTGAAATGTGTTTCACTTTTAGTTCAACTTTCGAACGTATATTGATAGTTATTCATTTAATCCGATTTTTCGCCTCTTCCCCTTCAATTTTATCAACGACCAGAACCCAAAAAAAACCATTGAAATTGTGTACGAAATTCCGGCCAAACCGGTTGAATAATGAGGAAGAATTGCTGCCGGTTGATGATGATACATCCAAAATATATTAATATTAATTATTATTATTAGTTTTGTTAATATTCAACTGATATGAATTTGTAATTTGTAACGCCTCATCAAATCATTTTGTTGATTTTTTGTTGATTTATTTGGTTGCGATGAAAAAGTGAAGTGGAATGAATGACTCATTTTTATAAGATTTTATGTTTATTATTATTAATAATGATAATAATAGTAAATAGCTTTTGCTCATCTGCTCAATAAACTGTACATCTTGTTCTATTTATATAAACATCTGTCTATTCTTAACAGTATTTTTGTTAAATATTCCGTTCCTTCTTATTGTATTTGAGCACTCACTATGATGCAATGTTTAAACAAAGCACGCCAAATGGAAACATGGTTTTTCTTATTTTTACACTTTACTTACATCTTTCACGCATACTTTACACAAATATTGTCTACGCCAGTTTGTCAGCTTTTCATTAGACTCTCAAAAATTTTAAATTCTTCACAAAATATTAGATTGGAGCAGGTTTTCTGAGTTACCAGATAGCGTGAACCAAAGTTTATAAATTCATTCAATTATAGTATAGGTGAATAACAATCTTCTTTGTTACTTTATTGATATGTTTATTAATCATATATATCTCGCCTTCTTTGATTCTTTGCACTCCAAATGAATTCGTAAAAATAAGACCTCAAATATCATTGACCCGTTTTTTAGGAAAATACCCGTACCGGGTGGAGTTTAATTAAAATCTTTTTTTTATCTTAAATTTCAGTTCACAGGTTCTATTTTAAAAGCTATTTCTAATTTATTTATTTTTAAATTTAACTAGTGGCGATCATGTTTTGGTTATATCTGACCTAATCAATATAAATAAGTTAAGAAAAAACACATGTCCAAGTTCGAAACAAAACCGTGGACTAACATTTACAAGGCCACGACAGAATTTAGAACCATTGGAGGGATATTAAACTCACACGAATGACGAGGATCCAACTGTGGCGTAGATGTGACTGTGTTTACGTATTGTCGTAAAATAAAATGCTCACTGCAATATTTTTTTAAATGTATACACTATCTGACAAAAGTTTTGTCACAAATGTTTTTTCGGGTTTAACTTTTTTGTGACTTGATCAAATTGGCTGATTTTTTGATATGATAGATTCATATGGTTGTAGATTATTTTACAAATTCCCGCTTGTGATTACGATGATCCGTTTTACAGTGACAAGCGTTTATCGTAAAACGCGTAGCTCAAAGATATTACGCACTTTTCTTGCACTGCATTTTTTAATAATTTTTAAAGTTCAATTATATTTTTTTCATAATTTATTGAAAATAGCAGTAATTGGCAACATTTTAGAGATGACTCCACGTAAAGAAACTCCAATTGCCACCCGGCAAGCTGTTATCAATATGAGGGAAAACGGAATGCGTGGTACCGAAATTGCCATGGTAATTTATACCATATTTTGCTACTATAACATTTTAAACCCTGATTCACATAAAATATTAAAAAAATCAGCCAATTTGGTCAAGTCACAAAAAAGTTAAACCCGAAAAAACATTTGTGACAAAACTTTTGTCAGCTAGTGTATCTCGTAATATTGATAAAATCAATTTATTTGATCATCAACTGGACAATTAATCGCTACAAAATAGAAATAAAAAAATATTTCGAAACAAAAATATGTGAGCATTTTATTTTACGTCAATACGTAAACACAGTCACGTCTACGCTACAGTTGAGTAAAATTAAAATTCGGATGTAAAAAACGTCAGACCGTGAAATTGCGTTCGGTGCACAAAAAATGAATCATCCTTTTCATTTTTCATAATTTCAATAATTTTTGATTTCAAGAGAATGATTTAAAATAATGGGAATACCTTCATATCATGCTTTCACATTAATCGCTTATTAGTTTTAGGTAGTAAAATGTATCTATTTCTATATGTAAATGATAGAAAACATTGTTTTTATGAAAAATTGTTACGGAAAGCGGCATTGGAAAACAATATCAATCAATTATTTACGAGCAGATGCATATTTTTGATCCGGTATTATTAAAACAATACAAGTTCTATTAAATTTTCTAAAATTCAATTAAGGATATTTTATTAAGAAAAGAAATAAATATCTGTCGTCCTCAATAGAGTGTTGGATGATACACTTGTTTCTCGGTCTGAAATTGTTTACATCCGAATTTTAATTTCACTCTCTACAGTTCGATCTTCGTCATTCGTGTGAGTTTACTCTTACTCGAGTCATTGCCTTTATCAAAAAATGAAGAGGTGATGAATCACTGTCAAACTTATTGCAAAAACAAATCAATTTAATCGTTTTTAAGTCGCATCAGAATTACATAATTACTTTCGATCTGTGTCGATTCAAATGACCGGATTACTAGAATCGATTTAAAAAAAACAAAGTCAATAATTGTTCATACGTCTATTTAATAATAATATTTATTCACCATAAAATAATTATAACAAATTATTTACAAGAAAATGGGGATTAAAATTAAGAAATTATTTAAATTTTTCCGGAGTCTATTTACCATATTAAAAAGTTTGTTTTAATATGTTTTAGATGTAGCAAAAATAAACACTGAGCGTGCCCCAAAAACAACGATTTCTATATGTTACGATTAATCAAATAATTCAAAACGGAGATTATTGGATTCAGAATCATTGTCGCTGCCACGTGGCAACAACTAACATTCATAACAACTATATTTTTAACTAGGGAGGTCATTTTTGGATCCAAAAGGTTTCGGGCTGAAACTTTGCATGGACCGAAAAAATTTGTAGTTTTTGTAAATACTCTATTCAATCTCTTAAAATGAAATTTTAAAAAATTTAACTCCTTTTTGGATGTTATCATCATAAGGCCAAAAGACCGAAAAAACTTGTAAATTTTTTTAAAATAAAATTGTGAATCGAAATGAACAAATGAAATAAATTTAATGCCGACGTGAGGGATTGAACTTGATGAACCTTTTTGTTTAATGACGAACCGCTTGGTATTTTCCAGCTTACGTTTGCTTTCGATAGTTGGGGCATAGCGGTACTAACTTGCGTAGACATAATTAAATAGTGAGTGAGTTTTCAACTCCTTTCTTCTCATTTCAAAATAAAAATTAAAATATGATAGGCGACGAGAGTCAACTTTCTCTTAACCATGCGAATGTATATCCCGTGGGCATACATGCATAGTTGGCCGAGAATATGCATATATGTGGACGAGGAACTGCTTTCGAAATCACGGACGCGTGTCATTTGTTTGATATTTTTTTTGACTTTTTGTTGAAAGATGAACGGCTTACCAACGTGACCACCAAAGCTTGCCGTTGCTTTTATTGTGATCGAATAAATTGTCGACAGCAAAATTTGATGGTTTTTTACTGTTTTCTATAGGAAACTTGAGTTTGGTAACTTTGAACCTTTTTTTTACCCACTTAAACCCCCAGTGCAAGACAATTTTTTGTGTGCACTAATAAAATGCTCTCAGCTATCACCATGCAAAGTTTCAGCCCGAAACATTTTGGAACCCAAAATGACCTCCCTAGTAAGATAACACATATATTAAACATGAGAACAATAGAGCTCCCTTATCAGACACGCCCACAAATTACAGTATTTAAGGCTTATATGTTTCCCTCAAAACAGGTCTCCCTTAGTTAGACGATACACCCATATTGTTTATAGAATTGTTTATAGAAAACGCTGCACTTAGTTTCTACCGGTTCAACCGAGAACCGTTCGATACTAGCTCTACATGACTTAGGATAAATCAGATGCACGTATTTCGCTTTTTCAAGGTCATTCAGAACGGAAAAATTTATGAGATGTTTATCTCCTGGGTCATAATTGACAAATACCCCTTCTGGAGCAAATCCATATCAAGTGTCTCTAAACCAACGTGGCAATATCCTGCCAAATAAACTTACTATTAACTGTGAAATAAATAGTATTCATATTCACTGTTAAAATCATGGATACCAAATTTCATCAAAATCGACAAAAATCCAAAATTTTTAGGAGCATTTATCGAAACAAAAACGTGATAATTTTGTTTTCATCCTTTATTAATAAAAATTAAATTAATATTATTCATTTCAGAGATCGATGCCTAATGGAAGAGGAAAATTTTAGGGGCGGGGCAAAGGTCTTGTTTAGGCAGCCACACGGCCACTAAGGCCATCACGTCTCTTCATCTTTTGTTTGTCATCAATTTCTGTTATCTATTTTTTGATGACAAGAAATGAAAAGTTTAATTTAAAAATGAAAATGGATGAAATAAAAATATTGATGACAAATAAAAGACGAAGAGACGTGATGGCCTTAATGGCCGTGTGGCTGCCTAAACAAGACCTTTGCCCCGCCCCTAAAATTTTCCTCTTCCATTAGGCATCGATCTCTGAAATTAATAATATATTAGATCCCACGTTAATAGAGAGACACATCAAATAATATGGTCGGCATGCTCAGGATTAGCTTATAAAGTAAGAATTTCTCAAGATTTTACCATCCGAGTTTTAGGAAAATTTGAGCAGAAAATGGCATCTGATTTTGTAAACGTGCCGTGTGAGAACTGTTAATCGGTTCTCTGTTTGATTTCGATCCGGTCAGCATGCTGTAAACTGCAAACCAGCGTTGCGTCGATTCACTGGATTGAATCGGAGCATTATCTAGCTGAAAGGTCCATTTCTTGAATCTAGGGAAAGTTCTTTATAAATACAGTCTGAAAATCCATAGAATCCATTCTTATCGAAACAAAGGGCAAATCCCGAATTACACTTGAACAAATTTTATAACCGTTCCAGCACCAAAGTTTCTCTTTCTTAGGCTCCAGCCGAAAACCACGCCAATACGAGTTCCGAAATACACCATTTTCTAAATATTCCAACAATTGTTCACGTAAATAATTGTTTACACAGAGTCCATCTGTCTTTATCATTGTTAAAATTTACGAAATCCTTAATATCTTTCGGAAAAGTTCAATTAGAGACGGTTTTCTAAGCTCGTGGGTTCATAAGTTTCACGCAGTTTTTCATCTACAATTCAGAAATAATGTTAAAATTATAATATAGATTCTAAATTAAAGAAAGCATGAGCCCAGAACTGTTACCTAAATCTAAAATTTAAAGCGTCAGAGGTATTTTAAGATAAAAATGTAAAATGTAACATTTGTCAAATGCATTCCACTGCCACGAAACCGCGTCGCATTGACATTTGCAAACACAACCTTTTAATTTATTATTTTTATTTTCAATATTTATAAGTCACTTATATCAACAATGAAGAGTCTATAATTAAGGTACTTAATTAAGGTACTAAAAATTTATTTTCATTAATTCATCAGGATTTCTGCAGAATGAAACGTTAACTGATAATTAAAATATTGAAAATAATAAATTAAAAGGTTGAGTTTTCAATTGATGCGAAGTCTTTTGCAATGCGGCGCGGTTTCTTGGCAGTGGACTGCAGGAGTCTATGTAATATTAAAATTTTGGATGTAAAATTAAGATTAGAAATAGCTATTTAAAGAGTTTTAAACTGTCACATGGATTTTAATATGATTTGTTTAAAAATTGCTAAATGTTAATATCCACGATCCCTGCGTATCTTGCAAAGAAAGTGTGGACAGGTTGCAAAAACACGCCCTTCACATTTTATTTAAATTCTAAAATCGTTTTTGAACCTTAAAACAAATATGAAACCCTACTAATCAATAATTCTAAACGGTTCTAAAAACATATTAAATCAAATTCGAAGAAGTTTCGATTTAAAAAATATAAAAAAATTTAAATAAAAAAGGGCGTGGTTTTGCAATTTGTCCACACCTTTTTTGCAAAACGCGCAGATTCCGAAGCTTTGCCTAACTAGATCTATTAAAATAAAATTATTTTGCACATTAGTCTGAATCGGTCTTTCACAATCCAATAGAATCAAACATTTTCTAACCATAATTTTCACGTGTGACTTGTTTCTTTCATTCATTCTCTTCTCCATTTACTCTCACTTTTCCTGATAATACAGGAGAAGCTCCGCCGCACAAAAAAAAACTTGTCGCTTTTGTCACCTCAATACACTTGTGAAAATGCAATTCACCGTTATAATCATACAAACACAACACAACACACATGTCCTAATATGACAAATATATAGGTTGGAATAGGAATTGGTTGTCGAACTGTTTTGTTTGCTTTTTCACCGCGCTCGGTTTCATCCGGAGGCACTTGCACCACTTATGTCCAAACTATTAGAGAACGTTAGATGTGATGTGATTATTCATGTCAGCTTCTTGTTTGTTTATTTGGTTTACAAATTTTTTTGGTAAATTTCGCCTGATTTATTTCTGAATCATGTGTTTGAGTTTGTATACGTGATTTTAAAGTAGTTTTGTGGATTTTTTGTATTTTATCTTCTTTAATTGGACCTTGTCTAGAAGTAGACTTACTTACTTCGGAAACTTAGAAGTTCGAATCAAACGCCCAAGTGGTTGCGAACCATCTCGAACGACTGCAACTCGCCAAAGTAGAGCACGTCGTTTTCTTCTGCAGCATACCCAACCTTCTTCTTACGGATATATTTGTCATGTTACACATAAATGCGGCCACCTTGATCTTCTTGTCTCATCTGTCTTTGGTCTTCTTTAATTGGCTTAGACCTTGTCTAGAAGTAGACACACCAATTCTTAATTATACATTTTTAATCCTCTGTATCGGTTTTGTTCACGTAAATAATATAAGATTTATAAAGTTGCTCATCTCTGAAATTACAAACCTAATGGAAGTGATGACTTTCTTATTTTTACGCTTGTCTTACAGCCTTGACGTGTACCTAACACAAATATTGCCTAGGTCAGTTTGTAAACTAGTTTGTCAGCTTTTCCTTACGAGTGAAAATAAAATTCGTGTTTTAAAAATGGCACGCCGTGAAAGGGAGGCCAGTAATGGGAGAGACAAAGGGAAGTCCCGGTCCCGGTCCCAAGCCACGGATTTTGAAATGTTCAATTTCTTAAACTCCCCCCCCCCCTCACTGGTGTGCATGCTCATAATCCAACACTCTTGCGGATGAAATATTTTTACATTTTCTTTTATTAATAAAATTCCGTTAATTAATTTGAGGAAAATTTTAATAGATCTTGAATTGTTTTAGTAATACGGGATGAAATATGAAACGGCAAAAACTTTCCGCGACAATTTTTTATTGAAAACAATGTGAAACCCGCCAAATATAACTGAGCTGTTTCCAATCTATAAGAGTTATTGGAAATATAAATGTACAAATTTAAATTTTATGTTCCTGTACTCTTGGTAGAATTACTTTGGATACGTCGGAGCCCGACTCATTCTCCAGCGGAGAAGCGGACTAACTACTTCCATTCCGAGCGGCTCTTTCTTGCCAACGTGGACCAATCCGTTTTTCCTTCAAGGATTCCAATTCTTCTTCTTAGGGTCCGCGTAGTTGAGCAATGGTGATGTGAAACGTGCAACCATGTCTTTGACTTGATCTGACCAGCGCGCTTTCGGTCTTCCCTTCGCTCTTGACCACCCTCTCGGATCCGTTAGTCTTCAGCACCTGCCCAGCCCATTTCATATTGAGGCGGGTAGTCCGTTCCTGTGATCCTCTTTCCACAGCACCGGGGGCCCCTGCTCCGCGGGATCTTGGCGGCGATGGGGGTATATCTCGGGCTGAATCCTTCGGTTTCTTTTTTGAATTGTTTGGAGTTATAGTAGAGTCCCCTGGTATTCCTCGAGTTGACTTACCAGGCCGTCGGTCAAGGACCAATCCGTTGCTATGGCCGATTCTGCGGTTGGGGGTTTGGTTCTGTTAGCCTGCTCCTTGACGCCCGCCCGACCATGGAGTGAGAAAAAGGAGCAGTTACCACTCTTCACCACGTGGAGGTTGAACCATGAAGATTAAACTCTTGGTAGAATTATGTAAAATTATTATTTTATATCCGAAATTCTTGAATTTTTCCTATTTTCTTATGTTCATTTTTATTGTATTCATTTGCAGTCTGTGAAACATTAACGAAACCGTAAGTAATTTAATACTACCTAAAGGCAATAGTTACTCTTGATCATGTAATCACAAATTATAATTTTAATGATGCATATTAGTCCGCAATAATATGTTGGATGCGCTTGTACACTGAGCGCAATTTTTGAACGCAATTTTACGGTAATTTAGTTTTGCAAAAAAGTGTGCACATATTGCAGAACTACGCCCTTCACTTTTTATTTAAATTCTTTATATTTTTTCAATCGTAAACTCTTCGAATTTGAATTAATTTGTTTTAGAACCGTTTAGAATTATTGATTAATGATGCTAATTTGTTTGAAGGTTCAAAGACGATTAAAAAAAACAAAGAATTCAAATAAAAATTGAAGGGCGTGGTTTTGCAATTTGTCCTCACTTTTTTGCAAGATACGCACTCTTCGTGGCAGTGGTGTGCGTGTACTAGACACGTGAAGAAAAGTAATGTTTAAATACCAGAAAAACATACAAAAAAGAAACCATAGGGGTTTGTTAAAAAAAACTAACAAAAATCAGAAAATTTAAAAAAAAGTTTAGCAGAGTTTAAATAATGTAGATGAATGTAAATTAGCTTGTTCAAAGAAGGGAAAACAGATGGGAATAAGAAAGGGGATAGGGAAATATTTAAAACAATCAATTACCCGATTAAGTGGGAACCTAAGGAAGTTATAATAAATATGCCAGAGGAAGGAAAATTTTGAATCAAAACTAGATACATTGAATTTACATATAAGAGCTACTAAATAAAATAAAATTAGGCACTTAATAATATTATATTAATTAGAGGAAATATCGAGACTTCGCCGAATTGACTGGAAAAGCCTCTCTTTCATGGTAGAAGAAAGTTTCTTACACCTAGCTGTCTCTGAATGCTGGAATTGTTTTTGAGATGAAAAACTTTCTACGAATTGCTCTTTTAGGAGGCATAGAAGTAAAATTAAATCCACAACGGTTAGTTGAAGATTTAATTGCGAATAACTTTCTCCAATTTACTTGTGCTTTTCCCAACCAATCATTTATGAAGTTTAGACTTATTCAATAGCTGATATTTTTTATTGATTCGAACAGGAATTCTCATAAATATTTTTAATATTTTTAAAGGAAAATGTGAGATTTTTAATTTAAGTTTTCCAAGAAACATTTTGGGAATAAACTTTAATAGTGTTATATGAGTAGCTTTCTAGCAGCTATCATCATCGGATCCGGGTTATAAAGAACAAATTTCTAATAGGAGATCGGAATTTTCAAAATACTATCAAGTCTCTTTCCCGGTTTCTTCCCGTCATCGGTATGCCGGCTCTCCAAATATAGCTGAAATATTGCAACAAGTTGTAATTTCTAACAGGCTCACTATTTAGGATACTTCATCTCTTACCGCAGAACTATATATTTAAGTAGATTTTCTGAGATCTTTGTTTAAAAGCTTCATATGGCGAGTTTGAATTTGTCTCTACAGGTTTAGTGAAATCTATGAATGTAAAACCACACTGGTTAACGGATCGTTCCCGGTTTACCTTCGCGAGAAATGAGAAAATATTTACAAAAATACCGCAATTTTTACGATGATAACTGCTTTATACCAAACTCCGGCTCAAAAATAAGCTATCAAATAATTACAATATCACATTAAGACTAAGAAAAACTAATACAATTGTCAAAAAAACGACGTAATCTCATTGTTTGTAACACAAACAATCGACAGTCGTTTGTTGGTTTGGATTGTTATATATTTAATCATCATGATATCGATGATTAGTGTATAAATAGTCATATATCGATTACAAATCATATAAACAAACAAAAACAAGAATAAAAACATTTATTGAAAGTACGACACGACTTAAAGGGTGCACCACACATCGACTTGCAATTGCATTAATTTGATTATATTAGGTAGGTATTAGTCGAGGTTATTAGGTACCTAGTTGTTATATGTATTTTTAATGTGACTATTTAATGCCCTCTAATGTTGCATTTATGTTGGACGAAAATAGCCGCGCATAATCTCACGCATTAATAACAAACAAAGATGGTTTTATTGTTTGTTTCAGTAATTGTTATGAACAAAATATATTTTAATGCTGGGTGTTGTGGATGAACTTGTTTTCTTTTTTTGAATTCTATTTGATGTGATTTATTTAAGTTTTTATTTTATTTATTTGAATTTAGACCAATAATTAGAATGCATTCCAAATGTAAATGAATATTTTCTAATATTTAAATAAGTATTATAAGTTTACCCGTGTTAGAATATTTTTAACATAAATTTGACAAGCACATTCTAAACTATCTCCTATATATCTGATTAGATTTTCTGAGCTCTTTGTTTAAGCGCTTCATTTGAAGTGGAAGTGTAAGTGTGTTAGAATACAGTTTAGTTCGGAAATAATTGTTCTAATCCATTTTAAAATGACGTATTGTCGTGGTGTTAATGAAAAATGAGGGTTAAAGGAGCATTCCGAATAATACAATGGTCTCGCTTGGACAGGTGTAGATTTAAGTTGCAATTTGTTTATTATTTCGCTTTTTTTTTCATCAAAATTTTGTTTCATTTTGTTTTCTCTTACTAAATTAGTTGTTAAATCAATATAATAATTATTATAAAATTTTTGTATAATTTATTATATTTAGGATCGAGATAATAAACATATTGCAAATTAAATCTACACCTGTTCAATCGAGACCATTTTATTATTCGGAATGCTCCTTTAACCCTAATTTTTCATTAACCTACACCACGACAATATCTCACGCATGTCAAATTATTCTGTATTGTATCGTGGCCTTGTAAATTTTAGTCCACGTTTCTGGTTAGAATTTTCTACCCGCTCACGTGTTATTTTATGTTATTTTATGAATTAACATCAAAATGCTCTAAATAATTTGATTAACAAAAATTATATTAAATGTTACTTTTTCACGTAACGCCTTGCACACTATCAAATTGGCCTGAACATTTAAGAGATGCGTTTAGGCCGCACATATAAATTAAAGCGGTAACATTTTTGATGGTCTAGATAGTTAACATTGCTTATTATCAAAATATAAGAAATTGAAAATTGAATTTAAACAGTTTTGAATTATTTTTAATGGTCTCAAAGAGATCATGAAACAAATATTCAATTTATGTTAATAATTTCTCTGTTTTTCATTATATTTCTTCAAAATTTCTAGATCAAATCAGATTTATTAGGGCGAACCAAAAATTTTTCCGATTTTGTATTAAAAATTTAAACATAATTTTACAACACATGAAAAACAATTAGGTTTCAAAGTAAAGACCATTTGACTCTATGGCTTGAACCCATCTATCGGCAAGTTGTTCGATCCCGCTGCGGTACCACTCCTTGTTCTTAAAGGCGATAAACTCGCGGCACCCGTTTTCGACATCGGCCAGGCCATTGAAGCTAGGACCACGAAGAAAGTGTGCCATGGATCGGAAAAGGTGATTACCAGATGGTGCAAGGTCCGGATTATAAGCTGGATGTGGAAGAAGTTCAATGGCGTCCAGATTTTTGAGTTTTTCCTTAGTTTGTCTGGTCTTGCATTGTCTTGTTGAAGGAGTATCCGCTTCCGATTGATCAATTCTGGATATTTCTCGTCAAGTTCGATCAAGTTAGGCGCAATAGAGGTCTGCGTCGATGGTCCGACCATTTGGAGCTAGGACGAAGTAAATTACGCCTTCGAAATTCCCCCAAACACACAGAAGTTCCTTCTTCGAGAAACGATCACATTTTGCTACCGGGTTCCATTCATTGATTTTGTCTGTTCGGATTACTGAAGCACGCCAACTGGTCACAACAGAAAATGGATGATCCAATAACACGAAAACCGTAAACAACTTTAGTGCGTTTTTTTGAAAAACATTGACTTTTTACTTTCATTTTCTTGATTTTTTCGAGATTTTCGAGATTTTAACATTTTTTTGATTTTTCAAGCTTAAACTTAATGATTTTTAATCCGGATTTTTTTGTTGACCTAGTAAATTGTCTTGCGGTTTCGATGATATAATGTTTGATGCACTAGGACAAATATTCTTTGAGATATAGACGATTTTTACATAATTTTTCATTTTTTAATATGAAAACTATGGGAAAAATGAAAAATACTTTGTCCGTAGAATCTACAGTTGATATAGATTATACTAAAAGTAATTCGGAGAAAATCCTATTGTGTAATGTAGAAATATTTTGATTTTTCTTTTTTTCATCTTTTCCATGTTTTTAATAATTAAGAAGCAAACGAAGACGAACGATTTCTTGCCATATTCAACTTCATTGTACTTCAACTTAAACTTTCATCATTCAATACAACACATGAAAATGTATTTTCTAAAGTTTACAGCATTATTTAATAGATTTTCTATAAAAACCTTCCGTTAATTCTTCTAATTGTAAATTTTTGAATTTCATCTCCTCATTATGTTTACTTAAAGTCATCAATTCTAAATAATTTAATTTATGACTATATTATACAGAGCTTGCATTAAATTTTTTAGGACGTAGCGGTTCGCACTATGACACAAAAAAAACATTATTTGAACACGGCAGAAAAAAGGCCTTCAACGTGATTCTAGCATAATTACCTACTGATTTTTCAGATAAAAGTTCCTTAAGTTAATTTAGTTTCAATTGTTATCTATAATTTTTAAAGGATTTGGTGAATGAAAATTCTTAAAGGAAAAATTTATTTCTTTATTTTTAGCCATAGATATTCAATATAGTTACCGTTTTTTTATGTTCTTCTAGATCCCTTTTTAATTCCTCGTTCTGTCTCGTGATATTCTCCAATAGGATAATTATTAAAAATTCAATTAATTGTAGAAACTTTATTTAAACGATCCTGGGCAAGTTTTTCACCAAGAGCGGCTTTCATTCTTTTCTTTTCTTTCCTATTGTTTAAAGAAATTTGGTAAAGTGGTGGAGGCGTTAATGTCTGCTCGTTATTCATAACGCTTTTAAAATTTATTTTGCTGAAAATATTGATAATCAATAATAATCTAACTAATAAAAACATGGAAAAGATGAAAAAAAGAAAAATCAAAATATTTCTACATTGCACAATAGGATTTTCTCCGAATTACTTTTAGTATAATCTATATCAACTGTAGATTCTACGGACAAAATATTTTCCATTTTTCCCATAGTTTTCATATTAAAAAATGAAAAATTATGTTAAAATCATCTATATCTCAAAGAATATTTGTCCTAGCGCATCAAACATTATATCATCAAAACCGCAAGACAATTTACTATGTCATCAAAAAAATCCGGATTAAAATCATTAAGTTAAAGCTTGAAAAATCAAAAAGTGTAAAAATCTCGAAAAAATCTCGAAAAAATCTAGAAAATGAAAGTAAAAAGTCAATGTTTTTCAAAAAAACGCACTAAAGTTGTTTACGGTTTTCGTGTTATTGAACCATCCAAACCAGTTGGCGTGCTGAAGTAGACCCACTGTAACAATTCTACGAATAAAACGGTAAACTTGCGGATTTTCGGGCAGTTTTCGGCAAGTCTCGACACGTTTTGAGCTTGAATTTCAGTGAAGTACTTCTTGGCAGCGTCTATCGACTTTCCCAAGGACGTGAAGATGTCGTACAACTGATGTCTAAGGAATATCGAGCTCGGCCGACAGTCTGCGAGTACTAATTGATGGATTGGTCTCCACATCTTCACGAATTGCTTCAGAATCCACTGTCGTAGGTCGGCCTGAATGTGTCTTGTCCTCGAGATCAGCGTCGCCGTCATTAAATCTTTTGAACCAATTTCGCGCAATACGATCCGAGGCCATATTGTCGCCTTCAACTTGGCATATCTTTTTTGCTGCTGCAGTTGCGTTGAAGCCATGTTTCCAGTAATGGCGTAAAAGAACTCGAATTTCGGATTTTTCCATGTTTCTTCTACAAGTTAAAAAATTGTAAATAAAAGACCAATTAAAAATTTTAATTTATATTATGATAGAGCTGTTCAAGAGTTTTAAAAATATATATAACACATGTTTACAAAAATCTTTATTTGATAAAAAAAAACAATTCGACAAAAAGATATAGGAAATCGGAAAAAACTTTGGTTCACCTTTTTTTTAAAATGTTGGTTCCCAAATTCCATTAGACATATTTAAGGCTTTAGATTGTCGCTTAGCTAGATTAGTTGAATTTTAATATTATCAAAATCTAAGAATATGAATAGTTTGATTTTATCATTTTTGAATTATTTTCAATGGTCTTAATGAGAACGTGAATAAATATTCAATTTGTTTTTAAAATTTCTCTGTTTTCATTATATTTCTTCAAAATTTCTAGATCACGTCAGATTTATTACTTTTATTTTTTATAAAAATAAAATTTGAATTGTCAATTTCTCAGATTTTGATAATACCTATGCGCGCCAATTAAAATTGAGATTTTACTATATTTAAACGCATCTTAATAATTTCTACGTTTAAATTATAAACACGTGTTCATGTCTATTTAGCAGTTTTTGTTTAAACTTTCCGTGAATTTTAAAATCTTTGCAAGATATTAGATTAAAGAGGTTCTATGATCTCCCATAGTTGTGACTGAATTTGGCGTGCCTACACATGCAACAGTGATGGGAGGGACCGCGTTTTTGGAATTCCGGGTGGGCGGGACTGGGACTTCCCTTTTTCCCTACCCGGGACTCGAGACCGCGACCGGGGGGATACCGGGGGGAGTCCCTCCCATCATTGCTATGCAACGAGATACATTTCTACATTGCTCTGAACTTCATTTGCATGCCTCGTTAGCTGCACATCGAGTCCAAGGCAGAAGTAGAACTGTTTATTGAAACATAAGAATTACTTTTGTTCTCTTTCTTAAAGAGGCGTGGCTTGATTCTAGTTCCTCAGCCACGCGCCACGTGCCACGGTTGAAAATCAACGCGTGAATGCAAATCCGGCGGTTTATGAAAATAAAAATGAATATGTAAAATGAGAATAATACCTTTATGTTGATGATTAAAAAATGATTAAAAAAATAAGCAAAATAAAAATTCCTTATATCTTTTGAAATACAGTACAGATCTTTTCCATGCTTATATCAATGGATAGAGCACATTTTTCTGGTTCGATTGATACAAAATCGCATTTGCATTCACTCGTAGATTTTTGACCGAGGCGTGCAGCTATTACATAATATGTCAAATCAGAAAAGTACACGTGAAAATTTTACAAAATTGATACACCTGTTGAAGAAGAGCACGTCAGGTCGCCAGAGTTTGAATGGCGCGTCGTCGGTGCCTGAGAGGCGGACGTCTTGGATGCCGCCGAATGTTTTTGGATCACATTTGAGTTTGTAATCGCTCCAATACTTGAATGAAGAAAGAGAATGGCAATTGAGTTTGATTCAACGAATTTTGCTTTAAAGTGGAGTAGAAACCTTTTTACACAGTTGATGTGCGGAAGAAAGTACAAGCACGTACTGCATATGTTTGTGTTAATTTGGGCGAGGGTTAGATGAAGTATTGGAGGTCACGGGAATTTACTAGGTCTTGTCATATTTCATCTAAACGTCTAGAATCCATCTTGAATTTTCCTGGCTCACAATCAGTTGTCTTATAGTTGCACATTTAGCTTCTCTTATAACTTTCACGACTAAAAACTTGCCAATTTCAGATCTGTTAACAGTTTTCACGTGAAAAAAGCAACGAGACACTAACTAATCGAATTCTAAACAATCCTTGGGCTTGAATCAAATGTGAAACAACATCAGCTGCCAAATGAATCCCCCATCATCATCCTCATCAAGCTGCGGCTACGAGCAGCCGATATCGGCACGTCATTGGCGTCAATCGTCCGGCAAACAACGCGAATACTCTTCAAACCTGAGTAGTTCTACGCGGAAACGCTATAACGACGCGCCGATCGCTTCAACGTCTGCTGTGGCTGCATCGTCCTCCTCCTCGGCATCATCGGCGGAGACAGTGCGCTACAAGCCGGCACCACCGCCGTATTCAGGAGCAGTGATTCCGCGAGTGAAGCCGATTCGACAGTCAATGACGAGTCAGGTGTGATTTTGGAATATTCACCAGCAACAGTTTTGTTTAGAGTCGCGAAACTTCTCGGCAATTTGATACTTTTGGCGAGAATGCTCTGGAAACGGTGAGTATCTAGAAAGCACTCGTGTTTGTTAAACAAACAAAGCTGTTGAATAAGCAAATAAACAATTCACGTTTAGATTTATGATCAATTCAAGTTTCTTGAAGAAAACGATGCCGCTGCAGCCGCTTTAGCGTCTGCAAACGCATCATCTCAGTTCTCAGCCAATTCGCAAGCATTTTCAAGCACGAACAGCCAGATTCCGATACTTCCGGATGCCACAGGGTAATTCTAATCGCTGCATATTCTACCATATTCCACGCGTCAATCCGAATCATTTTCTCAGTTATCGCAAAAGGAGGGTCGAGCATCGAGCCAGGTGTGCATTTTGTCTTCTGCCTCTTCTCGAAATCATTGCTGCTATTGGAATATTGGTGAATGCAATCGTTGGATGGAGGAATTCCATCGATCAAAGGCAGATAATGACCGATGGGGAGGAGCAGCTAACCATTCAAGGTTGGTGGCTTGATCTAACTAACAATGATGCACGATTTATTTGAGCCGTCGATTCATTGAGCACACAATCAGCCGTGGGGATAATCATTCCAGCGATATTCCAAATAATTGCCGGGGCATTTGGTTTCTGGCCATTAGCGGTGACAAGCCGAAGAAGAGCTTCATTCCAAATATTGCACATTATTTTCAACTCTATTGTTATTATCATTTGGTTCAACTCGATTTATGATGTCTTCTATCGGATATCAACAGAACATGCTCTATCCAAGTCATCCACCTCGAGGTAAGCTCACCAAATAAATCTAAATTAAATGATTATTAAGCGAAGAGAAATACATAATTGATTTGATAGTTGGCTGTCTCATATACTTTGGAACAGTCGTCGTACCATCGATCACACTAACCGTTGCCGCATTCAACCTGATGCCGGCTCGAATGGAAACAAGGTTCAAGTCAATCGGCTGTGTGACGATATCCATCGGCTGCGTGCTGTTCAGTTCAGCAACAGCGGTTATATCAATATTCGTAGCACAAGGCAATTTGTCGGCAAATGGAAAGGAGGACTCGTAAGATTGTCGTGCTTTAATTGTTGGATTGAATTGATTTTTCTTGAAGGAGTGACACATCATTGTTTGCGTATGGATTAAAGGAATCTATCGTGTTTGTGTTCGTTGTGTTGGTGGCCCTGTTCTCGCTGATCGTCGCGTCTCAGAACCGCCAGTCATTGATGTTCTCCGCAGCAGTTGGACAATGGTAAGGGAATCGTTTGTGAAAATCAATACTCTAAATAAACGCAAAATGGGCCTACTTTGACATATTTAAAAGCATATTAAGAAGCTCAATTTTTACAATATCATTAAAAAATTACAAGATTTGTCCCAAACTATTATTAAATTATAAAATAGTGTATGAATTTTTGCTTCAAGTACCTTAACTGACCACAAATATCATATCAATTGTTGTGCATCAGTAATGTCACTTACTCCCTCCTCTCCTGTCCAGAGTATTTTCCTAAAAAAAAGGGTTCCGGGTCCAGTGTAGGAAATAAGGGAAGTCTTGGGTTTTGAAAATTGCAATTTTTTAAAGATCCCTTATCCGGAATTCTAAAAAACGAGGCCCAACCCCCTCAATCACTGGTGTGTATGAATGATGAATCAGTGATGGGAGGGTTTCCCCGTCCTCCTCCCAGGGTATTTTCCTAAAAAAAAGTTAAAAAAAAAGAGGACCCGGTCTCAGGTCTCATGTAGGGAAAAGGGGAAGTTCCGGGTCCCGGTCCCCCTGCCCGGGTACTTTCCTAAAATAAAAGGGGATCCCGGTCGCAGATCCCAGGTAGGGAAAAAAGAAGTCCTGTTCCCGAGTAGGGAAAAGGGTAAGTCCGGGTTTTGAAATTTTCCATATTTTTATGTTCCGCTCGCCCGGAATTCCCAAAAACGGGCTCCCTCCTTACCGCCCAGGAATTTACGATTTTCCGCTTTTTAATCATTT